>CM070734.1:6593071-7981750 GCA_036346275.1 Otatea glauca | reverse complement strand
GCGTATTCGACCCCCGGAGGTAAGTATCCGGGTCACGACCCGGGTTGCGTTGCTCGGGACACGAGAGACAAGCGGGAGAATAAAGAAAAGCATCTTATCTCAAAACAGAAGGAGGGGGAGCGCTAGGCATAAAACCTCCGGAGTTGGTCTACATTCCACGAGTCCATGAGCTCCCTACCATCGGGGGTTGCTAGCCGGTAAACTCCCGCGCGACTTGCTGAGATGACTCTGTATGGGCCTTCCCACAGCGGGGACAGTTTGTTTTTGTGGGACTGGTCCTGGATTCGTCTTAAGACCAGGTCCCCGATGCGAAAGCCCCAAGGTTGTATTGCTCGGGCGGCGTTCCTGCGGAGATCTTGCAGGTAGCGCGCTGAGCGCAGCAGTGCGCGGCACCTTACTTCCTCCGCCAGGGCGAGGTCAAGGGATCGCTCCCGCTCGAGATCGACTTGGTCGACCGAGCTAGCCCTGACGGAGCCGAGCGTGACCTCGAGTGGCAGGACGGCCTCAGCCCTGAAGACGAGATGGAAAGGGCTCACCCCCGTTGCCCGGCTTGAAGAGGTGCAGACGGACCAAAGGACGGTAGGAAGTTCGTCCACCCAGGTCCGGCCGCGCTGACCGAGCTCAGTGAAAACTCGCTTCTTGACGCCTAGGACGAGCTGTCCGTTGGCATGTTCGATCGCTCCGTTGCTCTGAGGGTGGCTCATTGAGGCATAGCAGACCTTGGTCCCCATGTCTGCGCAGAATTCTTGGAATAGCTCGCGGGTGAACTTGAAGGACCGAGATGGCGAACAGAGGGGGGGTGAATGGTCGCAAATAAAAATTCCCCCAAAATACTCCAACAAAAAACCTCGACAAGATCGTTTAAAAGGAATTGTGAAAAACCCGAAAAACTAAACAACTATGTGTACCCCAAGCTTGCATGGATAAGTACCATAAAATATGTGGGGATTTTTGAGTCACAATCCTGGTTGTCTAGTGTCCAAAAGAAAGAGGAATCAATTCAAACTCTTGCTTTTAGAAAGGACATCAATTCAAATCACAAAAGTCACTTTCAAAAAAGCAAAAGCAGGATTTCCAGAACTTGTCCTCAATTTGCACAGGAGGTTGGTGGGTTTCTGTAGCTCACAAAATTTTGAGACTTTTTCTCCCTGTGAGTACTAGAGTCGTGAAGAACTCCACCAAATTTCTCCTCAAAAATCCTTACAGAAAAAACAGGAAAAATCAAAGAACACAGTCTGGTCAAGAACTTCGAGCAGAAAGTTTGGGGCTCGGTTTTCACCTCATGGCGCCCAAATGGTGCAACAAGTGAACTCAAAAATTTTTCTGCAAGCGGATATAAGAGGCCCTCACGTCCTCCAACAAGAATCACTCAAAAATGAATTTTCTATATTTTTAAAAAAATCAAACACTGACTGCTGCGCGAAGAACAAGTTCAGAACAAAGTTGGAACTTGAAAGAAAAGATGTTCTCTACTCAATCCAAGAGTGCAAAAGAGATGTAAAACCATATGAACACACTCAAAACATCCAAGAACAGCAGCATTTAGAAGGAGGGGAGGCAAATCCAAATTACTTGAAAGTAAATTGCGGGAATGTAATTGCGGGAAAGTAAATACTGAATTTAAATTAAGTAAAGTAAAGACATAATGTAAATGCATAAAATAAATTCAGAGGTGGATGAATAAAACTTTCATTTCTGGAAGGGGAGGTTACAAAGCCTCACATTCATGTGGGCAAAGCTCAAATGAGCATCAAAAACCTCAACACCTTCAAGGAGAAGAGGCTACCCCTCACCCCTATTTATACTACTCTTGGGCCACCTACCACCCTTGGATGAGTCCCTCAACCCTAGAGCACTCATCTAAGGGCTAGGATTAACCACACACACAACCATGCAAGGGCTAACCCAAAACCCACACACATACCGGGTTTTCTTGCACAGTTTTCAAAGCATACTACCTAGACCCGCTAACCTATGAACTAGACCGCAATCAAGCGGCCCTCATTGATCACGCGGTATCTAGCTAGCATCAACTCCTTTCCTTGTCTTCTTGACTTGCCCGGACTCCGTCTCCGATCATCTTAGGAGATCTCCCAGCCGTCTGGACCTCAAGCGCTCCTCGCCTAGTCCGGTCATCCTTCGCCTCACCATGACCTAGCACCGTCGTCCCGCAACCATCAAAGACAAGGAAACTCCTCACATAGCAATGCCCACAAAGATGTGCAATAAACCATCCAACTCATCACTACCGCGTCCATACGACCGTCACGCCACTCTGGCGAGACAACTCAAATTGCTTCATTTTGAAAATCAATCCAAATCAAACTCAAACTTGAGCACACCTTGCTCAAATAAAGTCAAATACTCATCACAAACATGGATGGACCTCCACATGGTCCTTCAGAACTGCGTGCCATTGTCGGTGATGATCCTGCAAGGGACTCCATACCTCGTGACCACGAAGGAACGGAAGAACCATACCGCGGCTTTGGCGGTGATAGCGGAGACCGGCCAGCTCAGCCTCGATCCACTTCGAGAAAGTGTCGATGGCGACGAACAGGAATTTCTTCCCTCCAACCGACCTCGGGAAGGGGCCGAGGATGTCGAGGCCCCACGTCGAGAATGGCCAGGAGAGGGGAATGGTCTACAAGGTGTAGTCCGGTTGTCGGGCCTTCCGAGCATGGAACTGGCAGGCCTGGCAAGCGCGGACGATGTCTTGAGCGTCCCCGAGCGCCATTGGCCAATAGAATCCCATCCGGAACGCCTTCCCAACCATTGTCCTGAAAGAAGAGTGAGCGCCGCATAGGCCGGAATGTATGTCGCTGAGCAAGTACTTACCCTCCTCAGGAGTGATGCATTTTGACAGAATGCCCAGGGCTCCACGACGGTAAAGTTGCCCGCCGATGAGCCTGTACGAGCTTGCGCGGCGTCGGATCCTGCTCCTCTCGGTTGGAGTAGCGGGGAGCTCCCCTCGGTCAAGGAACTTGATGATCGGGTCCATCCATGAGGGAACACTCTCGAGGAGGGCTACCGGGTCTTCCTTGTCGACGTCGGATGGCGCGGCCAAAGTCTCGAGGATGACGTCCTGCGGGAGCTCATCACCAGACGATCCGAGCCTGGACAAGAGGTCGGCGGTGGAGTTGTCCTTCCTTGGCACGTGCTGGATCTTCAGGTTTTGGAACCATCTCTCCATCTTGCGTACCTCGGTGAGGTACTTGGCCATTAGTGGGTCCGAACACTGATAGTCTTTGTTGTACTGATTGACGACGAGCTGGGAGTCCCCTTTAACAATCAGACGGTGGATGCCCAGGGACTTGCAAGCTCGTAGGCCAGCCAAGAGGGCCTCATATTCCACCGCATTGTTGGTTGCGGGGAAACCAAAGCGGACCACATACCTCAGGTGGTCACCCTAAGGGGTGACGATGAGGACGCCAGCCGCCGAGCGCTCGAACGACCTTGACCCATCGCAAAACATGGTCCAAGGGTCTTCGACCTCGACCTCAGGCTCGGGGGCAGGCTCGGTCGTTTGCTCGACCACGAAGTCGGTTAGCGCCTGCGATTTGATGGCGGTACGGGCCATAAAGCGGAGGTCCAACTCGGCCAGTTCTGTGGCCCATTTGGCGATGTGACCTCCGGCCTCCGGGTTCCTGAGAATCTCCCTGAGCGGGAGCCTGCTCGGGATAACCACCGCATGCGCTTGGAAGTAGTGCGGAAGCTTACGCGAGGCCATGAAGAGGGCGTAGAGGAGCTTCTGGACTAGAGGGTAGCGATCTTTGGGCCCATGAAGCACCTCGCTGACGTAGTAGATCGGGTGCTGTCGCCCGGCCCGCTCGGCTACCAGGACCTGGCGACGGCTGGGTCGTGGGCGCGAGTGAACAGCTGACACTTCACCTGCTGCGGAGTTGTCAACAGAGGTGGCCTTGAGAGGTATGCCTTGAGCTTGTCGAAGGATCGCTGGGCTTCGGGGGTCCACTCGAAGCCACCGTGCCTGCGCAGGATCCTGAAGAAGGGCAGCCCTCGCTCACTGAGCCAGGAGATGAAGCGGCTGAGGGTGACGATGCGGCCGGCGAGATTCTGGACTTGTTTTACCGAGGTCGGGGTGGCCATCTGCTCGATTGCCTCGATCTTCTCCGGATTCGGGCCCACGCCCGAGCCCTCGATCATGTAGCCGTGCACCTTTCCGGAGGTCGTGCCAAAGATGCACTTCTCGGGGTTAAGCTTGATGCCGAACCTGTTTAGACTGGCGAAGGTCTCGGCCAGATCGTTGACGTGGTCGGCCTCGGAGGAACTTTTGACGATGATGTCGTCGACGTAGACCTCGAGGTTCCGGCTGATCTGCAGGTCGAAGGTCTTGACCATCGACGGCTGGAGCGTTGCGCCCGCGTTCGCGAGACGAGCGACATGGTCATGTAGCGAAGGTTCCAAACAGCGTGATGAAGGTGGTCTTGTCCTCGTCTTCCACGGCGACCTTGATCTGGTGGTAGCCGGAGTAGGCGTCGAGAAAACTCAACATCTTGGCGTTGGCGGTGGAGTCCACAATTTGATCTATGCGTGGAAGAGGGAAGTTATCTTTGGGACTCGCAGCGTTTAAGCCCGTGTGATCGACTCACATCCTCCATTTCCCGCCTTTCTTTTGTACAATTACGGGGTTGGCCAGCCATTCGGAGTAGTTGACCTCGCGAATGAAACCGGCCTTTAGGAGCTTATCAAGGTGCTCCCTGATTATCGCCGCTTTCTCGAGGGAGAACCACCGCAGTTTCTGGCGCACGGGCCTGCAGCCAGGCTTTGTTTGTAGTTTGTGCTCGACCACCTCCCGTGGGACCCCCGGCATGTCCGCTGGTTCCCATGCAAAAATACTTTTATTATTTCGGTGGAAGGTGACGAGCTCGTCTTCCTATTTTGGGTCGAGCTGAGTGGAAACGCAGGCACACTTGCCAGAGCTTCCTTCCTCGAGTTGCACGATCTTGGTAGGGCCACCGGGCTGGATTGTCGCCTTTCGGCGGGCGCTCTTCGGGGTCGCCTCGGGACCCTGCTGAGGTAGCATGCCGGCGAGCGCCAGGGCCTTTTCCTCGCAGCCGTGCGCTGCCTTGAGGTCGCTGCGGACCGTTATGACGCCGCCGGGCCCCGGGAGCTTCATACACCAGAGCCCGTAGTGATTCGCGGCTATGAACTTGATCAGGGCCGGCTGTCCGAGGATGGCGTTGTAGGGGAGGCCACCATCTACGACCTCGAAGGTGGTCAGCTCCGTGCGGAAGTTCGCCGAGTCGCCAAAGGTGACAAGCAGAACCACTTGCCCGAGCGGAGTGGTCGAGCTCCCTGGTACGATGCCGAAGAAGGGGACCGCTATATTCTTGATTTTCGTCCGGAATATCGCATCCGGTCTAGTCGCTTCGCCAAGAGTCGGTTGAGGAGCTTCCCGTCAACCATGACTTCGGCCGACAGCGGCGTTGCTTATGGTCGGGGCGACGACCAGGGCGGTCTTGAAGTCTCGGGACATCCCTGGGGGAGCATCATCCCGGGAGAAGGTGATGGGAATACCATCCCACCTGCAGGGTTGGTCGATGGGCTTCCCGACGGCGGCTTGGTACACGGTGCGCGTGGCGTCCTTCAGCTCGCGCTGGGACCGATATGCCGAAGAGCCACCGAAGATCACGTCCACACGGCGGTCGCCATGCTGGAACCCCAGGTCGAGGCCTGCTTGGTCCTTGCCGACGTCGTTTTCGCCGGGCCGCTCGCCGTCCTTTGGGAGAGTGAGCATCTCTCCGCGCCCTCTATAAAAGGCGTCCAGCTTGTACAACCACGTTCTGCAACTTCACAGATCGTGGCCGTAGATTTTATGGAACGGGCAGAATTTGTCGGCGTCGAGGCGGAGCTGTTCCTCGTCGCCCCAGGGTCGGGCATTTGACCGAGGGGGCCCAGCCCGACCCTCCCCTGCTGGGGCCGGCGCGGTGCTTGCTGAGGCCGTGGGCGATTTTGCTAGGGCCGAGGCCCTCGGCGGTCGGGCTAGCACGCTTCCGTCCTATCGCGCCCGCTATCAATCGCGGCGACCACACGGAGCTGGTCGTCTCTGGCGCCGCAGTCTTTCCCCCGCTTCTTGTCGCGCGGGGCTGAACCTCCTTCCTTAGCACCGGACGGCCCCGCCTCACCAAAGGCGAGGCCGAGCTTGCCTCGGTCGTTGTAGTGCTTCCAGTGGACGGCGTCGTCCACGTCTGCGTACCGCTCCGCCATGCGGAACAGCTTGTTGATGGTGAGCTTTGTATCGATCTCGAGGTCCTCCGTGAGGCGTCTGTCACGGAAGCCGAACTTGAAGGCTTTGATGACAGTCTCATCGGAGATGTTTGGGATCGAGTTCCGTGCGCGGGTAAACCGGCACACGAAGTCCCGGAGGGGCTCACCCTTCCCCTGTATGACTCGGTCCAGGTCCCTTTCTCGTCCAGGCCGCTCGTAGCAACACTCGAAGTTGGAGTAGAGGGCGCTCCGCAGCTGACGCCAGGACCGGAAGGCGTCGGGCGCCTGGTTGAAGAGCCAGGTGCGGGCGGCTCCGTCCAGGACGGTGGGGAGATAGTTGGCCATCGCGGCCTCATCCCCACCAGCCGCCAGGATGGCGGTGGAGTAGATGGAGAGGAATTCTGTGGGGTTCTTAGTCCCGTCGAACCGCTCCATTATTGCCGGCTTCAACCGGGCCAGCCAGCGTACTTGACGGTCGTTCGATCTGGCGGGCGGCCGTGAGGCCGGGAGCATTTGTCATCGCCGGCTTTGGTGTCGGAGTCGTTGTCCGCGGATGGGGGAAACTCGAGTCGGCGACGCACCACGCGCCGATCACGGCGGTCAGCAGGAGCGTCGTTGGGACGGTGGCACGGGCGGTCGCAAACCTTTTGGCACCTGGGCGGGATGTCCGGGGAAAGGCCTTCGGAAGCGTTGCTGCTCGAGCGAGCATCACCGTTGCTCTGTTGCCGGCGGGTATGCCCGCGCGCCACGTCTTCCCTCTGGCGAGGCGGAAGGGACGGTGACAGAGTGCGAGCCCGCGGGTAAGGAGTCTGCTGGCGGAACGGCCGGCGGTCGTGCGGCAGGGCGCTACTGCTCGCCAAGGGGCGAGACACGAAGCCCAGGGGCCTCCCTTGCCGCGGGGGTGCGACGTTGTCGGTCGTCTTGTTGAGTTCTTCGGCCAAGGACCGTCGAAAGAAGGCCGAGCCGGTACACCCGGGGTCAGCCATGACCCGGGCGATGGCCCTCAGGCGCTCCCGGTCATGCCCGTCTGGGTGGGAGGGACTGAGCTGTCCAGACTGAGAGCGGACCATCCCACGCTCCTCTCGCCGAATGGCGGTGATAGCTTGGTTGATGCCGACCTGGACAAGCCGACGCGCCTCCTGCGGGGTCTCTGGGCCGCCGTCGTTCGCGCCCAGAGTCGCCTCGCGGCTGCCGGCCATGAAGACCCAGAGTTCGTGAGGTGGCAATGAGGGCAAGAGCATGGAGGTGGAGCCTTGGCACTCAGGGACCACGTCCGAGCCCAGGCTCGCTAATCGCGACATGTTGTCGGTGAAGCTGAAGGTGCTGACGACGCTGAGGCGATGAACTTCGGACGAATGAAACGTCGGGCCCCACGGTGGGCGCCAGCTGTCGACGATCGGGACCGTCAACCGCAAAGAAGGGGGAAGGATCGTGCAAAGGGGCGAGGCCCAAGGTCATGCTTGTCCAGGAAGGAGGGAGCATCGGCAGGCGCACAGCTCGGGAAAGAAGGACAAGCGAACAGGGGCACAGCGTTTATACTGGTTCGAGCCCCCTGGGTCGGGTAATAGCTCTACTCCAGTCTTGCCCGTAGGCGAAAGGTGACTAATAAGATCCTCGGGGGAGGATGAACAGGGAGCACGACCTCGAGGCCGCCCGGAAGGAGGTGGCCGAGAGGGAGCTCGACGAGGTGGTGTAGCGTATGAGTGTGTTTTGTTGTTTCTTGTGTTGCCTGCGTGTTGCGTCGCTTGGTCGTAAATCTTGCTTTTGGGTAGTCTGCGTTTTATAGACCCACAGGCATTGATTTGGATCTTGGCGTGGGCGGTGTCGTGAGTTGATGGGAGCGATTGACCCTAGTTCCCACGCGAGGACTTGGCAGAGCGATTGACCCTAGTTCCCACGCGAGGATCGGCGACAGAGCAACTCTACCGGTTCCACGGGGATCGGCGAGAGTTGGTGGCCCTAGTTCCCACGCAGGGGAGAGAGGTCACGCAAGGAAAGGGAATACTATGCTGAAGACCGGGTCGAGGTCGAAGAGGTCGCGGGGGTCATCACGTGCTCGGGAAAACCCTCACCCGAGCTCGAGAACCGTCCTCTGAGCTCGGGGAGACCTCCGCCCGAGCTCGGGAACTGTCCTTCGAGCTCAGGGGAAACGTTCTAAAGCCCCGGGGGGCTGGACACGTGTCAGGATGACCGATCCCCGACAAGTCCTTAATTGATCGAGGAAAGACTTCCAACAACTCACTTAAGAACCACCTCACAATCACTCATATCTCATCATGTCAACCTAATGCCACATAGGCCCACCATAGTTCGTAACTCTTGTCACATGCCCTAGTCTAAATTATTTTATCACCCCAGTTGATTATCGTGCAACACAAGCCATCAACAACATAACATCGTTGTGTGACAACACATGACACACCTTTTCATAAACATGTTCCATATTCCATTAGTGAAGATTTGCACTTTCGAAAGACATGACTTATATGTAGCATGGCTAAGCAAACTACACACGATCTATCCAACCCACATTGGTATCTAATAGCAACCAACTAATAATGAACCACCCTAGGGTGACAAATATTCATGGCATACAAATGACAAGGTAGAAATAATCCAATTGGGTAGAATAGCTAGATCCCAAACTATTTGAAAATAGTTCTAAGCATAAAATATCAAGCAATAATATGAATCAACATAGCATTTGCAAAATTGGGTTCAACATGATCAAAGCACAACTTGCCCTTGAAAAGATCTTGTTCCTGCTTTGAACCTTGCTGTTGAATCAACTCTTCGCCCTCGAACGCTCCGGGAACTTCGACGTCTACATGAATCGAGACAAAACACCAAATAAAAACCAAACTAGAGAGAAAACAAACTCCAAAACTAAATAAAATTCACCATTAAAAAGATCTCAAATTTATAAACTTTTAGAAACTTGAAACACCTCAATTAGAGCTCGTATGAAGAAGAACAGGATCTCGAAAGATTTGAATAAAAGAAAAATCCAGAAAAGAATAAAACCAAGTATTTTCTTGAATTATTTTCTATTGAAAATCCCAATTTATGACGTCAGCTGAGGTCAGCCCTAATTTTTACTGAATAAAATAAATCTAAAAGTCCTTTTTGATTAACAGCTGGGCCCTATCCCATGGACTGGTTCCATGAGTGCACCCAAGTCCACGGTGAACTCGGTCCATACAGCACCGAGGTTGACACGTGGGCCCTCGCCAGTGCTGACGAGGCCTGTTGATGTGGCATGACCAGGATGCACATGCAATTGTCAGAGTTAACACAGCACGAATGCGGCAACCACGTGATAGCCACGTGGTAGCCAAGTCGAACAATAGTAGGGCTACGGTTTTCTGAATAGAAACTATGGCGGTAGGTCACCGAAGCTGAGGAAGACTAACCGGGCTTCGGTGTTCTGGAAACTCTTTGGTGACTTGGTCTTGATGTTCAGGGAGAGACGACGCCGACGATCTTGAAAATAAAATTCGAGAAAGCAACCATGGTGACAGCGAAGAGATGACAGGCGACGAGATCCGGCGGAGAAAAGACGGTTGCTTTATCGGTGAACTCCGGTGAGCTTGAACTCGATGACCACGACTCCTCTGGTGATGTTGGTTAGGGAAAAACCTCAATGTCTCTCGGGGAACACAGCTTGGGGGTCAGCGCAGCCTTTATAGCCCTCAACTTTCATGTAGAGGCTGGAAACCGAGGTGGGGTCGACGATAGTGGTGAAATCCAACTCAGTCACAATGGCGCGGAGAAGAGACACCTCAACCATACACGTGGCACAGTGAACGCACCCGATGCACTCGGACTTGATTCAATTCGGGCTGCACACGAGATCAACGGCTATGATCCACAACGGTTCATATTAACCCCGACCAATCTTATTAACCCCGACCAATCTTAGCCACACGATCAAGATCCAACGGCTAAGTGTATTAGGGTTTCCCAAGACCATCAACCATCCGATCCAAGATCAACAGCCAGAAATGACCGTCCAACCAAGCTGGGCCACATGGAAGATTAGGATGGGCCTATAGGGCTTCTGGCCCAACACTGCTCAAACCTTTTTTAAATCTTTTCTTACATAAAATAATTCTAGAAATGAAGATAATTCAAATAAAATAGCAAAATTATTAGAACAATTCCAGAAAAATTCTCAAAAATAATTTGAGATATTTAGAACTCAAGTAAAATATTTTTGACAAAAGTTTATTTAAACTTTTTAAATATTTAAATAATATTCACATTAAGCATAGTTTAGAAATAATAAATAAATTCAAGAAAATTCATAAAATGCACAAATAACAATATTAAAATAGTTTGAGCCAAAAATTGGGTTGCTAAAATTAGTCCAAGGTCTCAACCTTTTATGCAAATAGCTCAAGTTACACCAAAAATAGCAATTTAAACCAAGAACACGATGTTGCAAGCATAGCTTGAGCAAGAATGAATTCTAATGGATCTTGCTGGGTTGGGATATGATCTAAACGAGTTCCTCAACCTCTTACACATCATAGATTCAATAGAAATACATCAAGTAGAAGGAGGGGAAGCAAAGATCAAGTTGCATGAAAGAACAAAGCAAAAATGCAAGAAATAAAATAAATTTCATTACATAGTTGAACTTGAATCTCACATTGCTTAGCGAGGAATGGTTATAAAGCCACACTTCTTGGTGGGCAAAGCTCAAAGGAGCATAAAGATACCAAAAATCCTCCTCTAAGAATTGGCATGGAGGCATCCCTCCACCCTCTATGAGCAACCTCCACCTTTGGATGACCTTCTTGGTCTTCAAGAAACCTCATCAAGGGTTGAGATTCACTCGCTCACTCACACATGGTAGGAGAAACCTCCATCCTTAGATGACCTCTTTGGCCCTCAAGAAACATCATCAAGGGTTGAGATTCACTGACTCACTCATATATGGGCTAACCTGCAACCCAACAACATAACGGGTTTTAATCATTTAACAATAACTAAACCACTACTCCACCCGTGAACCCTTGATCCAACGATCCTCCTTCGCTTGAGCAATGGCTTAAATTAGCATCTCATCCATCCACTTGTCATCTCAACTTGTAGAAACTGACTAGCCTTAGTCATCTTCCTACGTCAACTTGATCGTCTAGACCTTAGCTCTCCTAGCCTAGTCTCGGTCTCCTTCGCCTCACCATGACCTAGCTCCGAAGTCCTGCAGCCATCACAGACAAGCAAAACATCACATAGAATTTCTCAACATAATATGCAGCATGTACTTAATACTAGTATGAATTCCCAATTAAATACATTGCTCAAGCTCACTAGGAAGGCCGACAGCAACCCAAAATTGTAAATTTAATTTTCCAAACTAAAACAAACTCACACAAATCGATAGAAGCCTAACAAATGTCAAATACTCATCACACATCCATGGGTTGACCTCCCGTAGGACAAAAATTGTAATCATAGGGGGGTGAATAATCCCAAATAAAATTTTCCCATTCAAAATGATCCAACCAAGCCAACAGACAATTCAATCAAAAGGAGCAAATGAAATAGAGTGAGTTTTCCTCCTGCAAGTCCGGTATGACCGGATTGAATCTGGTAGCACCGGAATCCGGTATGACCGCACGAAGGGCAGTATGACGAGACACAAGAATAGCAGTAAGAACAGAGCCAAGAACAGCACGAACTCAAAAGCTAATTTGAGGAATCTTTTGATCGGCTGGACAAAAACTCACAAAACTTAGTAGATGTGATCCTAAGGATGTCAGGAACTTATTCCAACCTTCAATCGCAAGGATTGATGTCAAAGTTCTGACCTTTTTCACTTTGAAGGAAGAACACACCAAGTTTGAGCAAAACTTGAGAACTTGATCTTGGACTTGCTCGTGGAGTTTTGATGATCAAGATGATCTCGAATAACCTCCCACACGTCATAGCAAGCAAGAACACAAGTCCAAAAATCCCTCAAACATGATCTGGAAAAATGATTTACTTCAGCCTACAAGATCGATTTCTTGCAAGAAAGAACACAATATTAGCCTAGATGATTGGGATATGGTTTGAAGAAGACTCATCCATCAAACATACATCCTCAGCACAAGATCCACAAGCATTTAGAAGGAGAGGAGGCAAATCCAAATGTGCAAGAAGCAAATTGCAAGAATGTTAATTGCTGAATTTAAATGCGTAAAGTAAATTTAAGCATAAGAGAAAATGATTTGCATTTCTGGAAGGGAGATTTACAAAGCCTCATGACAAAGTGGGCAAAAAGCTCAAAGGAGCCAAAACCATATCAAGTCTATCGACCACATGTCCAACTCGATAGAACACGACACCAAGTCGATAAAACCATATCAAGTAACAATTGGTTAAACTAAAGACTCGAGTTGAGCTGACTGTAGAGTGCTCGACCCAGCAATATTTCTACTCAATACTTAGCTACTACCAATCTACTCGAATCATTCGACCACAAGTCTACAAGGCGATACTCGAGGCCGGTAGAGCCGCTCGAGATAGACATAATTCAAATTGCTTCAATTTGAAAATCCAATTCAAGTCAAACTCAAACCAGAGCATACCAAGCTCAAATTCAGTCAAATACTCATCACAAAACATGGGTAGACCTCCACATGTTCTTTCACCTCCACATGGTCTCACAATCTCCCCCTTGATGAGTATATTGACAAACACCGGTAAGGCATCAAATTGAGTTCGTTTTGAAGTAAATGCAATTTTATATGCAAGATCCTCACTTGGTCTAAATCAAAGAGAAATTTGTGAACAAGACCAAATTAGCAAGATAAGACTTAGAGAAAACAATAGGAAAGAACAATTTGTCCATAAATGCTCTAAAACCAAGAAAAGAACAAAAGCTCAACTTTGCTCATGATCTAAAGAAAAGAACAATTTTTCACCATGACTATTTTGATAGCAAGATGAGAAATAAGATAAGCAAGATGTATTTCCATATGTCTCCCCCTTTTGGCAATATTGGCATCAAAAAAGAAAACATGTATGCATCAGATGCATCCTAGGAGAGCTTTGAAGATTATTCAAATGAATATAAAGAGGAAAGTATGACACCAAGCTACTCAAGTTCAGATTATACTAAACTAAGTCAAATCCAATTACATATTTCAATATCCTTGCTAGCATGCAAAAAAAAATTATGTTATTTTTTGCATGATTTCAACAAGAGCAACACATTACATAATCTCCAGACTAGAAGCAAAACCATGCCATGGATCAAATGGACAACCTATAGTTCAACCTAGTCAATACTTTGGGGAGCTACAAGTGCATAATAGGTCCTTCATGCTCAAACAAAAGTTTTGAATGCAAATTTTAGATTTTAATGCTCACAATGAGGTTTGGAGGGCTTATCCTCGCAAAGCACATCCTCGACTAGGAGCTATCGACAAAGGCCTCTTAGGCTTCACTCTCTTCCTCATTTTTGTTTTCATGCACACAATGAGGTTTAGAGATCTTATCCTAGCAAAGCACATCCTCAACTAAGAGCCATCGACAAAAGCCTCCTAGGCTTCACTCTCTTCCTCATTTTTGTTTTTATTTGCATTTCTCAACTTTTGATTGACTCATGCCATAGTCGACTATCTGAAACATGACATTTAAAAGAATGTCTTGGTCATACACAATACATTCCAAGTTCATCCCAAGTGCAATGGGAAGCAGTCTTGTGAATGTATAGTATTGAGATCAATCTTAGCACACAAGTTAATTATTTGATCATTTTTAGCACTTAGATTTATGAGCAAATGAAGAATTCTAGAATGAAACAAATGAGCTTCGCCTAAGTTAATCTAAGGAATCTAGTAGAAATCCAAGATTTCACAAAGCACGGCATATGCACCTAGTAAGGAAATATAGCAAGTAAAAGCTACAAGTTTCATCAAGGTTTCATTAAATCTCAAATTTTAATTTTCAGCAAGCTTAGCATGATGAAGTAATATGAACTTAGACTTGACTAAGCTAGCAATGATCCTTATAAAAGTAGTAAGGTGCATAGCATGAATGAGAATTCATTTACATAATAGACAAAGCTCATAGACAGAAAATAAAGTCAATATGCAATGCATTAAGAAAAAGCTTCTCGAAACCCCCCCCCCTCAACAAGTGAATCAATTTTAAGCACAAATCTGGTTCAAGTTGAGTTAAAGCAAAATTAAGTGTAGAAAACCTCCAAATGAACTCCACTAAAACCAAAAACACAGAATGAGAAAAGGAAATCGAGAAACTAAAAATTGGGTAGTCTATAGAGCATAGAAAAGATAAAGAAAACACTATGGCTCAGACTCGCTCTCAACTTCCCCATATGACTTACATAGAAAAGCTGACTCTACAAACCCAAGGTAAGGAGTACACATAGCCTCTATCTATCCAAGGGGCCCAATACCTGCTAGACCTGCAAGACTGTGAGAGAACTCAACCTAGAGAGAAGAGAGAATAACTAATTAATCATGATAGCAACCTATATCATAAGATGAGAGGTCCATACAAAGCGTGCCAGAAGTCTAAGTGAAGTGAACTCAACACTCTAAAACTACACCCAGGAGATGCACAGGAAATAAAGATGTTGGAAGTAAATATATAATATATAATATACAAGACCCAGCTCCTCGTCAAGAGATGTCGTAAGGGCGCATGACTCTAAGCTCTCCCCTCAAGGACACGAACATAGAGAAATCCGAAGGCTTGGCAAAGATATCTATAATCTGGTGGTCACTCTCCACAAACTGGAGCACTATGTCACCCTTCTCCACATAGTCTCTAAGGAAGTGGTACCGGATATCTATAAGCTTGATCCTAGAATGCTGCAATGGGTTCTTAGCAATGTGAATGTTAGAAGTATTGTTACAAAAGAGTGGAACACTATCTATGTCTAACCCAAAGTCTCGCAAGGTCGACCTCATCCAAAGTAGCTAACTACAGCATCTAGCTGCTGCAACGCACTCGGCCTCAACGGTGGACTATGCAACTCCAGACTACTTCCTAGATGACCAAGAGATAAGAGAAGTGCCAATAAATTGGCAAGTGACAAAAGTTATCTTTCTATCTATCCTGCAGTCAGCAAAGTCTGCATCTGAAAAGGCTCTAAGGTATAGACAAGAAGAAAAAGAGTATCAAATACCATAGTCAATGGTAGCTCGAAGGTACCTAAAGTTGTGCTTCATCATCTAGCGGTGAGAGGCGCGAGGAGAAACCTAAAATTAAGCATACAAACACATGATAAAGTGTATATCTAGCCTTGAAGAAGTGAGGTACAAGAGAGAGCCGATCATGCTTCTGAACTCTTTCTGATCAATTGGCTCACCATCCTCATCAGGCTCAAGGATAGCCGTGGTGGCCATAGGAATCATCACCGACTTCCTATCAAACATGTCAAAGCGTCTTAGGAGGTCCTGAGTGTACTTATCTTGATGCAAGAAAATACCTTCCCAAGTCTACTTGATGTGGAAGCCGAGGAAGTAGCTCAACTTGCCCATCATGCTAATCTCAATCTCTTGCTCATCACATCTAAAAACTGAGACACAAGAGAGTGCGAAGAACCACTAAAGATATTGTCGTTCACATAAATCTTGAGAAGAAGAAAGTTAAAATCTTGGTGTCTGATGAATAGAGTTTTGTCTGCTTTACCTATCTCAAAACCATAACTAAGATAAGACTTAAGCCTATCATACCATGTTCTAGGGGCCTACATAAGTCCATACAAAGCTTTGGAAAGCTTATAGATATGGTTTGAGCACTTGGGGTTCTCGAAGCTTGGAGGTTGCCTCACATAAACCTCTTCCTCAATATACCCATTGAGGAATGCACTCTTAACATCCATCTAATATAGCTTGAAGCCCTTGAATGCCAAAAATCTAAGTAGGATCCTAATGACCTCTAGTCTAGCTACAGAGCAAAGGTCTCCTCAAAATCAAGACCATCAACTTGAGTGAATTCCTGAGCGAATAGCATAGCCTTGTTCCTGATGACCACCCCATCCTTACTTTGCATGTTCTTGAATACCCACTTAGTCCCAATGACATTATGACCAGAAAGGGGCTCAATAAGCTGCTAGACTTTGTTCCTCTCAAAGTTCTCAAGTTTATCATGCATGGCATTGATCCAAGAATCATCTGACAATGCATGAGAAACATCATTTGGCTCAAAGGAGGCAACAAACGCAAAGAAGAGATAAGCTTGACTTTGAGCGTGTGACACGCTCAAACAGATCACCAATCATCTGATCAAGTGGATGATGGCAATGAATATGGCGAGTAGGTCCAAAAGCAGAAATAGCCTCTACCTTATGAACAGAAGAGGCAGGTGTAGAGCCACTAGTTGCGGAAGAGTCTGAAGGAAAGGGCTGATTTCCCTGAGGTGCAGGAATAGAATCAGGAGGCACTTCAGGTGCAGAGGGGACTCTATCAGGTAGAGTATCGTCATCTCCATCAACAACATCTTCTACAAAGATGGTCTCAGGGAGAGAAGAAGAACCCGATATATCTGGTGTAGTTCCTAGACTAGTCTCATCAAAGGTCACCTCACAGGTCTATACAATCTTACTCCCCTCACAATTTCAGACCCTATAGCTACGAGAAGTCGAGTACCTAGAAAAATACCATCAGAAGACGTGACTATAACTTATCTAGGTTCTCAGACTTCATAAAGAAACACTTGCAACCAAAAATACGAAATGCACAACTAGGCTTTCGCCCATACCTCAATTCATAGGAAGTACGGTGCAACTGTGCTTTCAAGAAAACTCGACTGGACACATGGCAAGTAGTAGCTATAGCCTCAGCTCAAAACTTCCTAGGAGTATTGTACTCGTCTAGCATTCTTCTAGCCATCTCGACCAAGGTCAATACCTGACTCCTCACAAAAACTCTCAAAGTAGGAGTTCTTGAACTCCGTGCCATTATCATTGCATATTGCTCTTAAGGCACCTAGGAGCTTAATAGACAACCTACAGACCAAACACCTAAAGTGGGTAAAAGACTCATCGTTCAAGGCCATGAATAACACCCGAGAATACCTTGAAAAATCATCAACAATGACAAGAACATACCACTTCCCACCTATTGACTGCACTCTAGCTATATCAACAGTGTTCATATGTAAAAAGATATCCTGGTGCATCAGTCATCACAACAGTGAGTGGGGGTGAGAAGCAGCAACTATCTTGCCATGCCGACAAGGAGAAAAAACCAAGTCTTTGACTATCTTGAGTTTGGGCAAACCATGAATGAGATCATGGTTGCTAACTCGAGTCAAACAATCAAAATCAATGTGATCAAGTCACCTATGCTAGGAGATATCACGGGACTCTGAAGCAACTAAGCAACGAAGAGAATCACCAAAAGAATCAGAAAAATCAGCACGAAAGACTCTCTCAAACATAGAAATCCCGCAAACTAACCTTGTAGAAGAATCGAGAATTCTATAGGCATTACGCTTAAAGCTCACCTCGAAATCATCATCGATAAGTTGAGACATAGAAAGTAAATTATACGGCAGCTTACTTACCAAGTCAACGTCCTTAAGATAGAAATTATCATTTAATACTCACAGAACCTTTATCGATGACTCGATCAGAAGAAGCATCCCCAAAAGTGATTAGCTCATCACTAGGGGCACGGACCGTTATTTATGTCGTTCTCATCAGCCATGGAGCACATGCTGATGAAGTCATCACCGCCCTTGGTCTTGTTGTGTGAATCATCCTCTCCATCATCATTGCTCCACATCTTGTTGTCAAAGAGGGAGATGTCGTCAAGCACAGCGAGGACGCGGTGGAAGAGCTTGTTCTTGCAGAACCTGTGGTACTTTTTTTCACGTGCAGGGTCCTGAGTTGGACCCTTCTTGTTGATGTAGTCGTTCTTGCTAGCACCGCCGTAGTTGTTCCTGCCCTTCTCCAGCTTGGGGCAATTTGTCCAAACGTGGTTGGGACCACCACACTCTTAGCAAGTGATAGATCCACCTCTCTTCATCTCTCTCAACCTCTTGTATGCATGGGAGAATTTTATGCAGGGATTGAACTCTAGACTTCAAGTTAGGTTGATCACCCACACCTTTTTAGATTTTCAGGAGTTGGTGAACAAGGCTCTTATCCTTGAGGACAAGCGAAAGGAGCTTGATGATAACTACAACCGCAGAATAGCTCAACAAGGAAGTCGTTCTAACCAATAGAGGTTGACAGTTGCTTCTGTATAGTTTGTTAGGCTTCAGTCTTAATCTATGTTCAAGATGCCATCCCCAGCACCGCTTCCATCTGGTAGAGTTTTCAAACACCTGTTCAGGTGAATGCTATGCTAGGTTGAAATCAATAGTGCTCGGTTAAGCATTGTTTTAGTTGTCGAGAACTAGGACATTTCGCCAATAATTGTCCTAAAGAAGTGTTACCCCTGTTCGTTTCAATTTTGGTTCTACACCAGTGAAGGTGCTTACACCAGGAACGGATCGTGGAACAAGTCAACCTGGAGCTACACCGCAAATGACGGTGAGACATTGTGTCAATCACATCACCATTGATGGAGCTCAGGATATGCCAGATGTTGTTTAGGGTAAGTTCTTGGTTAACTCAGTATCCGCAATAGTTTTATTTAATTCTGGAACTTCGCATTCTTTTGTTTCTCGAACTTTTACTATTGAAAATGGTTTAGATGTTATGAATCTTAAGCGCATTTGTTAGTCCAATCGTCCGGATCAAAACTTAGATCTAATATAGGTTGCTTGGGAGATAAAATGGTTATCAACGGGATTGAGTTTTTGGCTAATCTCGTCATATTGGATGCTTAGACTTTAGATATTATCCTTGGAATGGACTGGTTGTCCAAGCATAAGATTGTTTTGGATTGTGGTCGAAGAGTGGTATCGGTTGAGAGCCCAAAATGTGAGAAAGTGGAATTTCAAGTGACTTTAGTTCGTGATGGTCAGTTAATGGTTAATAGCATAAGGGCCATGTAGGCACCCGGAAATACGAATTGATCCTCGCTCGTGCATTAGACTGAGAGGTGACACTGAAGGACCGAAATGGCGAACAGAGGGGGGGTGAATGGTAGCAAATAAAAATTCGCCCAAAATACTCCAACAAAAACCACGACAAGATCGCTCAAAAGGAATTGTGAAAAACCCGAAAAACTAGACAACTATGTGTACCCCAAGCTTGCATGGATAAGTACCATAAAATATGTGGGGATTTTTGAGTCACAATCCTGGTTGTCTAGTGTCCAAGATAAAGAGGAATCAATTCAAACTCTTGCTTTTAGAAAGGACATCAATTCAAATCACAAAAGTCACTTTCAGAAAAGCAAAAGCAGAATTCCCAGAACTTGTCCTCAATTTGCACAGGAGGTTGGTGGGTTTCTGTAGCTCACAAAATTTTGAGACTTTTTCTCCCTGTGAGCATCAGAGTCTTGAAGAACTCCACCAAATTTCTCCTCAAAAAGCCTTACAGAAAAAACACGAAAAATCGAAGAACACAGTCTGGTCAAGAACTTCGAGCAGAACGTTTGGGGCTCGGCTTTCACCTCATGGCGCCCAAACGGTACAACAAGTGAACTCCAAAATTTTTCTGCAAGCGGATATCAGAGTCCCGCACCTCCTCCAACAAGAATCACTCAAAAAGAATTTTTCTATATTTTTACAAAAATCAAATACTGACTGCTGCGCGAAGAACAAGTTCAGAACAAAGTTGGAACTTGAAAGAAAAGATGTTCTCTACTCAATCCAAGAGTGCAAAAGAGATGTAAAACCATATGAACACACTCAAAACATCCAAGAACAGCAGCATTTAGAAGGAGGAGGCAAATCCAAATTACTTGAAAGTAAATTGCGGGAATGTAATTGCGGAAAGTAAATGCTGAATTTAAATTGCGTAAAGTAAAGACATAATGTAAATGCATAAAAAAATTCAGAGGTGGATGAATAAAACTTTCATTTCTGGAAGGGGAGGTTACAAAGCCTCACATTCATGTGGGCAAAGCTCAAATGAGCATCAAAAACCTCAACACCTTCAAGGGAAGGAGGCTACCCCTCCACCCCTATTTATACTACTCTTGGGCCACCTACCACCCTTGGATGAGTCCCTCAACCCTAGAGCACTCATCTAAGGGCTAGGATTAACCCACACACACAGCCATGCAAGGGCTAACCCAAAACCCACACACATACCGGGTTTTCTTGCACGGATTTCAAAGCATACTACCTAGACCCGCTAACCTATCAATTAGACCTCAATCCGACGGCCCTCATTGATCCACGCGGCATCTAGCTAGCATCATCTCCTTTCCTTGTCTTCTTGACTTGCCGGACTCCGTCTCCGATCATCTTCCGCGATCTCCCAACCGTCGGACCTCCGGCGCTCCTCGCCTAGTCCCGGTCATCCTTCGCCTCACCATGACCTAGCACCGTCGTCCTGCAACCATCAAAAACAAGGAAACTCCTCACATAGCAATGCCCACAAAGATGTGAAATAAACCCATCTAACTCATCACTACCGCGTCCATACGACCGGTACTGCCACTCCTGGCAGAGACAACTCAAATTGCTTCATTTTGAAAATCAATCCAAATCAAACTCAAACTTGAGCACACCTTGCTCAAATAAAGTCAAATACTCATCACAAACATGGATGGACCTCCACATGGTCCTTCAATCTCCCCCTTGATGAGTATATTGACAAACCACACAAAAGGCATCAATTTGAGTTTGAAGAAAATGAAGAAGAAAGCAATTTTTAGTTGCAAAGTCAAACTTGGTCCAAAGATAGAAATTAGAACCATGACCAAGTTGACGAAGAGGAATTCAGATTTTAGAGTTAAATTTAAGAAAGAGCAAGTTTTCAACAAAAACTCTAAAATCCAACTAAACATGTCAAATGTGATTATGAGATTATGATCCAGAAGTAGTAGCATAGTTTTACAAAGATCATAATAACCAAATAAGCATTCACATTTTATCTTTTAGTGATGCCTTTTCTCGTTATCTCCCCTTTTGGCAATATAGGCATCAATTTTTTTATGTATGCATGAAATGCAATCGAAAGAGCTTTGAGGATTATCCAATTGATCAAAATGGAAGGATATTACACCAAGCTTGTCAATTTGAGAAGATGACTAAACTAAGACATGTCCAAGTGCAAATCGAGCTTAGTTTTGAATATTTCATTTTAGCAAGATTTGACAAGTGCAACACTTAGCTTTAGTTTCAAAAATAGAAGAATAGACACTCTAAGGATCAAAGGAAAACCTAGAGTTCAACCTACTCAACACGTTGGGGAATCTAGAAGAGCATACAAGGTCCTTGGGCTCATTTATCACTTAATGCAAATTTTGATTTATCATCATACAAGACATAGCGGGTGCAAATGTTTGACATTATTTGCATTCTTTACCCACATATGTCTTTGTTTTTAATTTATTTGCATTTTCTTTTGACAACCAATTGACTCAAGCCGTGTCGACCATCTCAAGATGAGCTCTTAAGAGGATGGTCTAGGTCAAACACGATGTATTCAAGTTCATCCCAAGTGCAATGGGAAGCGGTCTTGTGAATACAAGGTGTTGAGTCGTATGTGCACAAGAAGAGTCAATTTTGTTTAATTTTCATTTTTAGCACAACGATTCATGAGCAATTGAAGGACTCTGCATGGATCAAACTAGTTTCACCCAAGTTGCTATAGGGACTCTAGAGAACTCCTAAATTTCTCAAATTATGGCACAAACCTCTAGAGAAGAAACATAGCAAGTAAAAGCAACAAGTTTCATCAAGTTTTTCATTTAAGGCTTATTTCATCTTTAAGCTTAGCAAGTTAAATGAACTTGGACATACCTAAGCTAGTGATTTTCTTCAAATGATGTAGCATGGTGTATAGCATGAAGAAGAAATCAATTGCATAATAGACAAAGCTCATAAAACAGAAAATGCAGTCTAAATGCAATGCATGAACAGATTCCCAAACTCCCCCTCAACAAATGAATCAATTTTAAGCTCAAATCTGGTTAAAGTTGAGTTATTATCAAGATTAGGTATAAAGAAAAACCCGAATGAACTCAATAATAACCAGAAAAAGCAGAATGAGGAGAAGAAGTCGAGAAGCGCAAAGCTGGATGGCTATAGAGCATAGAAAAGATAGAAGAGACTCACTACGGCTCGGACTCGCTCTTATCTTCCCTAGTGGTGACATAGGGAAGCGACTCTAGATCCCAACTAAGGAGTGCACATGACCTGTCTACCGGAGGCCCAATACCGCTAGACTTATAAGGCGTGAGGGAACTCAACCTAGAGAGAAGAGAGAACGACTAATCACGCATGATAGCAACCTAAAGCACAAGATAAGAGGTCAATGCAAGGCATGCGGAAGTCTAAGTGAGTGAACTCAACTCAAGAAAACAAGCCCAAAGTCACCGGAAGAAACACAAAGAAAAGAAAAGTGGAAGAAAACATATAATACATAATATACAAACCAGCTCCCCTCACGAAAGGCCGTAAGGGCTTACGACTCAAGCTCACTCCTCAAGGCAACAAATCTGGAGCTATCCAAAGGCTTGGTGAAAATATCGGCTAAGCGAAGGTCACTCTCTCTGAATGAGCGCGATATCTCCCTTCTCCACATGGTCTCTAAGGAAGTGATATCTAATATCAATGTGCTTGGTCAGGGAATGTTGCCTTTGGGTTTTAGCAATGCAAATAGCTGAAGTGTTGTCACGAGAAAAGTGGCACACTCTCTATCTCTAACCCATAGTCCCGTAAGGTCGATCTCATCAGAGCACTGCTCTGACAACTAGTTGCGACAACATACTCGGCCTCGGCGGTGGATGTGCAACTCGGATCGCTTCCTAGATGACCAAGAAACAAGAGAAGTGCCAATGAATTGGCAAGTGCGAAGTGCTCTTCCTATCTATCCTCTGACCCGCAAAGTCGGCATCGTAAAAGGCTCTAAGAGATAGACAAGAAGGCGAAGAGTACCAAATACCATAATCGGTGGTAGCACGAAGGTACTGAAGATGCGCTTGACCTTTGGCGGTGAGAGCGCGAGGAGAAGCTTGAAATCGAGCGCACAGACACACAAACAAAATGTATGTCCGGCCTCGAAGCGGTGAGGTACAAGAGAGAGCCGATCATGCTCAAACTCCTTTTGATCGCAGGCTCACCATCCTCATCGGGCTCGAGGACAGCAGTGGTGGCCATAGGAGTCATCACCGGCTTCCCATCGGACATGTCGAACGCATCAGAGGTCACGGGTATATTTGCCTTGATGCAAGAAAGTACCCTCCGAGTGCGCTTGATTTGGAAGCCAAGAAAGTAGCTCAACTCGCCCATCATACTCATCTCAAACTCTGTGCTCATCACCTCGTAAAGCTGAGACACAAGCGAATGAGATGAGCCACCAAAATATATCGTCCACATAAAACCGGACAAGAAGAAAATGAGACTCATGGTGTCGATGAATGAGTTTTGTCTACTATGCCCATTTTGAAGTCATGGTGAGAAGATAAGACTTGAGCCTCTCATACCATGCTCTGGGGCTGCTTGAGTCCATACAAAGCTTTGGAGAGCTTGTATACATGACTCGGAAACTTGGGGTTCTCGAATCACGAGGTTGTTTGACATAAACCTCTTCCTCAATATAGCCATTGAGGAATGCACTCTTGACATCCATTTGATAGAGCTTGAAGCCACGGGATGCAGAGAATGCAAGCGGGATCCTAATAGCCTCTAGTCTAGCTACAGGGCAAAGGTCTCCTCAAAGTCAAGACCCTCAACACGAGAAAAGCCTGTGCAACTAGCCTAGCCTTGTTGCGAATGACAACCCCATCCTCACTGCTTGTTTTTGAACACCCACTTGGTCCCAATGACATTATGACCGGATGGGGCTCGACAAGCTGCCATACCTTGTTCCTCTCAAAGTTCTCAAGTTCCTCATGCATAGCATTAATCCACGATTCATCGGATAATGCATGAGAAACATCTTCGGCTCGAAGGAGGCAACGAAGGCGAGTGGAGGCGAATCGACAAACCTGATTTTGAGCGAGTGACGCGCTCAAGCAGATCAAAAATGATCGATCGGTGGATGAGCTTTCTGGATATGACGGGAGGACCGAGAAGCGAGTGGCCTCTACCTCATGCATGTAAGAGGTAGGAGCGAGCCACTTTGAAGGAGAGTCGGAAGGCAAGGGTGGTCACTCGAGGTGCGAGAAATGGAAGCAGGAGGCACCTCGGGTATAGAGGGAACTGGATCGGTGGAACACCATCATCTCCATCATCCTCATCTTCTACAAAGATGGTCTCGGAGGGATAAGAAGAGCACGAAACATTAGGTCTAGCTCTGGGCTAGCCTCATCGAAGGTCACATCACGGTCTCTATGATCCTATGCGCATCAACACTCTGGACCCTATAGCTACGAGAAGAAGTCGAGTAACCTAAAAGATACCATCGGAAGAGCGAGACTCAAACTTATCTAGGTTACCAGACTTCAAGATAAAACACTTGCAACCGAAAACGCGAAAATGAGACACACTGGGCTTTCACCCATACCTCAACTCATAAGAAGTGTGATGCAAATGTGCTCTCAAAAACACGCGATTAGAAACATGGCAAGCGGTAGCTATAGCCTCACCCAAAACTTCCTAGAGTCTTGTACTGTCTAGCATCGTCACAGCCATCTCAACCAGAGGTCTGTTCTTCCTTTCCACTAAGCCATTCTCTGAGGAGCGTAGGGAGAAGAGAGCGATGCTCTAAACCGGACTCCACACAAAAACTCTCAAAGTAGGAATTCTTGAACTCCGTGCCATTATCACTGCGTATAGCTCGTAATGCACCTGGGAGCTCAATAGACAACCTACTGATCAAACCCCTGAAGTGAGAAAAAGTCTCATCCTTGGAGGCCATGAAGAATACCCAAGAGAATCTAGAAAAATCATCAACGATGACAAGAACATACCACTTCCCTCCTGCTGACTGCACTCTAGTTGGACCAACGGTGTCCATATGTAAAACCTGTCTGGTGCATCAGTCATCACTACGGTGATCGGAGGATGAGAAGCAGTAACCATCTTGCCATGTCGGCAAGGAGAGCAAACTAAGTCTTTGACCATCTTGAGTTTGGGCAAACCCCGAATGAGATCGTGGCTGCTAACTCGGGTCAAATGATCAAAACCAATGTGACCAAGTCTCCTATGCCGAAGGAGAGATCACGGGACTCGAAGCAATCAAACATCGAAGAGAGTCTCGGAAGAAGCAAAAATCAGCACGAAAGACTCTCCCAAATCTAGAAATCCATAAACTAACCCTCCCGATGAATCAAGGATTCTACAGGCATTACTCTTGAAGCTTACCTCGAAAGAGTCATCGATAAGTCGAGAAGCAGAGAGCGATTGTATTGCGACTTACTTACTAAGGCAACATCTTTAAGAATGAAATTTTGGTTAATGCGGATGGTACCTTTAGCAATGACTCTACGAAGATGCATCCCCAAAAGTGATTAACTCATCACCGGGGCTCGGACTAGGAAGAGAACTAACGAGAATCTCGGTCATATGGCGAGAACAACCGAGTCAACAATCCAAACATCGCCCTTCCCCATCAAGCGAACTGATCAAGACACAAGAGAGAAAGATGACTCGATCTTGGGATAGAGTGAAGACTTAGGAACCCAATCTTGAACCATACGACACCTCAGTATCGACCACGAGAAGAAGATGGACTCGAGTGTCTCTCGACGCTCAACTCTCACACGATCGGGAGCAACTCGGTAGATAATCTAGGAGTCAAAGCGGGTTGGCACGCCGTGGTGCAAAAGCGGACCATCCCGATAAAGTGCTGGATCTCCTACGAGAAAACACCTCACGCCGCCGATATCTACCTCGATGGGAAAAGCGAGGAATATCAAGAGGACGGCGGAAGATCGACTACTGAACAGCTCGGGACTAAAACTCGAAGAACTAGCATGAAAACCAAGTCTGGGCGCTGCCCAAAAGCAGCGACTCTCTAACTGTCTAGAAGCGGTGTGTGTCTTAGGAGCACTCAAAGTGCAGGGATGACCACGAATACCCCTAAGAGCGACAACACGCTCACGCCGAGTGATCTTGGCGCGCTCAAGCGTAAATCTACTAGGTGACCATCCTTCTTACTGAAGGTGCATGTGTACTTCGCCTTGCTAGAGGCGAAGCAATAGGAGAAACACCCTTACAGTCGAGAAGTCCTATGGACAACCCAGTGAGACCTAAACACGGTGGTACTCACTCAGGAGCTACCACAATCTCACCACTCTTGGAGCCGCGCACAATGGTGGGGGATGCGCGAAGCGTGCTCAAGGGATCAAATCCTAGACCTTGATTGAATCTACTAATCTTGGATTGGTCTAGAATAAGATTGAGCTTCTTCTTGCCTCCAACAAACTTCTCGAGAGTGCTCATAAGATACTAGCAATCTCGGAAGAAAGAAGCACAAGAAGAACAGGGGGAAGGAGAGGAAGAAGAACCAGAAAGATGAGCTCTCTCAGCACGTGCATTTTTCTCCCTCAGCACGGCTGCCTCAATCTTGAGGGCCTCACAAGAAACGCAAGGAGCATCTCTAATTCTATGGGCTTGGTCTTCTAATTTCTTCCTAAGCTCGACATGGATTTTATCTAAGTCCCCCACAATCTCAGTACATCGCAAGCAATATTTTTGTGACTTATCTAGTAAGTCCTTAGCAAGTTTAGCACACTTGACATTCAGGGTTTCATTGTCAAGTTTTAATTGCTTACAGCCCTCACATGAGCTGATTGGGTCCTTAGAAGCATGTGATTCAAGTTCATTGTTTCTAGCAGAAAGCTTCCTAAGGTGTTCGCTCATGGCATCAATTTCGGCAAGCAATTTAGGGCAATTAGAGCATGATGGAGTGGAGTGAGCATGAAGAAAACTAGCCTCAACAGGAATAGCATCAACAGAACTAGTGCTAGCATTCTTCAACCTAAGACCATCAAGTTCAACAAGCACACTATCATGTATGGTCCTTAGGTTCTCCAACTCCACAAGAATAGCATCACACAAAGAGCAATCATCAGTGACTCGGGAGGGAGAAGATCTAAGTGAAGCTAACTCCCGAGTCAAGGTACCTACTTCCTTCTCAAGCTCCGTACACCTAGCTCTAGCTCTAGCATGAAATTTTCCTAATTTGCGTAAAGCTTCGTTGAGCTGGTCATAGGAGGGTACCTCGTCCGAGTCATCAGAGAGCTCGAGTCGCCGATGTCATTTGTGTCGGCCATGAAGCACATGCCGAGAAGTCGTCGCCGCCTTTCTTCTCTTGCGGATCATCCTCGCCTCGTCGCTCCATGTCTCCGTGTCGGAGAGGTTGATGTCGTCAAGCGCGGCAAGGACGCGGTGGAAGAGCTTCTTGTTCTTGGAGAAGTTGCGGTACTTCTTCTCGTGCGCGGTTCACGAACTGGAGGCTTCTTGTTGCGGTTCTTGTCGGTGTAGTCGTTCTTGCCCGAACCGCCAACGTCATTCTTGCCCTTCTCCGCTTGGGACAGTTCGCCGAATGTGGTTGGGGCCACCACACTCGAAGCGGTGATCATGCCACCTCTCTTCCTCTCTCTCACCCTCTTGTATGCATGAGAAAACTTGCGGCGAGAAGAGCAAGCTCATTTTAAAATTTTCCGATTGGTCATCGCTAGCTCGCAAAGGGCGGAAAGAGAGAAACCAATAGAAGGATCAGAAGAAGAAGATCCAATGGGATCGGTGACCAAAGCCATCGACTGAGATTTCGTCTTCCGAGAGACGACATCGATCTCATGAGTCTTGAGGCGGGAATAAAGCCCGTCAAGAGACAGAGTCGATAAGTCGGTGGTGTCCTTGATGGTGGTCACCTTCATCTCCCAAACCCGAAGGTCGAGTGCGGTCAAGAAATGCCGAGCATTGTCCGAGTCGGTATATGCAACCAAGCGCTCGGAGGTCGCTCAAAATCTTTGTAAACCGACCAAAACACTCGTCGAGACTCTCACCGGAGCGTTGATCAAACTTATTGTACTCGCGCTTGAACTGGTCCTGCCTCACAGTCTTGATTTGAGTAGAGCCCTCATGGTAAGCATCGAGGTTACCCAAATCTCGTGGCGGAGCGAAGGTGAAAATCCTATCATACTCACTGCGGCTAAGACCTCAGATGAGAATGTTCCTTGCCTTAGCATTCGCCTCAACGTCAACCATATTGATGGCGTGACATTTTCATCGCAGGAACCTCATACGGGAGTTTCACCTTACGCCATATCGTAGCCCAGGCGTGATGTATGACTCCATCAGGGACTTCCAAAAGGAAAATCAACTCCATTAAAGATTGGAGGCTTGGTGGAATATTTGTCCGTCGCCATGGCTCTTGAGACCGGTCAAGATCTATGGAAGAGCAAAACCGGCTCGATACCAATTGAAGGACCGAAATGGCGAGCAGAGGGGGTGAATGGTCGCAAATAAAATTCCCCAAAATACTCCAACAAAAACCTCGACAAGATCGCTCAAAAGTAATTGTGAAAAACCGAAAAACTAGACAACTATGTGTACCCCAAGCTTGCATGGATAAGTACCATAAAATATGTGGGGATTTTGAGTCACAATCCTGGTTGTCTAGTGTCCAAGATAAAGAGGAATCAATTCAAACTCTTGCTTTTAGAAAGGACATCAATTCAAATCACAAAAGTCACTTTCAGAAAAGCAAAAGCAGAATTCCCAGAACTTGTCCTCAATTTGCACAGGAGGTTGGTGGGTTTCTGTAGCTCACAAAATTTTGAGACTTTTTCTCCTGTGAGCATCAGAGTCTTGAAGAACTCCACCAAATTTCTCCTCAAAAGCCTTACAGAAAAAACACGAAAAATCGAAGAACACAGTCTGGTCAAGAACTTGAGCAGAACGTTTGGGGCTCAGTTTTCACCTCATGGCGCCCAAACGGTACAACAAGTGAACTCCAAAATTTTTCTGCAAGCGGATATCAGAGTCCCGCACCTCCTCCAACAAGAATCACTCAAAAGGATTTTTCTATATTTTACAAAAATCAAACACTGACTGCTGCGCGAAGAACAAGTTCAGAACAAAGTTGGAACTTGAAAGAAAAGATGTTCTCTACTCAATCCAAGAGTGCAAAGAGATGTAAAACCATATGAACACACTCAAAACATCCAAGAACAGCAGCATTTAGAAGGAGGGGAGGCAAATCCAAATTACTTGAAAGTAAATTGCGGGAATGTAATTGCGGAAAGTAAATGCTGAATTTAAATTGCGTAAAGTAAAGACATAATGTAAATGCATAAAATAAATTTAGAGGTGGATGAATAAAACTTTCATTTCTGGAAGGAGGTTACAAAGCCTCACATTCATGTGGGCAAAGCTCAAATGAGCATCAAAACCTCAACACCTTCAAGGGAAGGACGCTACCCCTCCACCCCTATTTATACTACTCTTGGGCCACCTACCACCCTTGGATGAGTCCCTCAACCCTAGAGCACTCATCTAAGGGCTAGGATTAACCCACACACACAGCCATGCAAGGGCTAACCCAAAACCCACACACATACCGGGTTTTCTTGCACGGATTTCAAAGCATACTACCTAGACCCGCTAACCTATCAATTAGACCTCAATCCGACGGCCCTCATTGATCCACGCGGCATCTAGCTAGCATCATCTCCTTTCCTTGTCTTCTTGACTTGCCCGGACTCCGTCTCCGATCATCTTCCAGCGATCTCCCAACCGTCTGGACCTCCGACGCTCCTCGCCTAGTCCCGGTCATCCTTCGCCTCACCATGACCTAGCACCGTCGTCCTGCAACCATCAAAAACAAGGAAACTCCTCACATAGCAATGCCCACAAAGATGTGCAATAAACCCATCTAACTCATCACTACCGCGTCCATACGACCGGTACTGCCACTCCTGGCAGAGACAACTCAAATTGCTTCATTTTGAAAATCAATCCAAATCAAACTCAAACTTGAGCACACCTTGCTCAAATAAAGTCAAATACTCATCACAAACATGGATAGACCTCCACATGGTCCTTCAGACACCCATACTCCACTTAAGTGTATGATCACTATCACCCAAAAGTCCCATGCATGAAGTATTAACCAGATGGCCCTCACTCAAGCAAATATGAACCACCTAGTTGCACCGTACACACTTACGCAACCAAGGGAGTTTCGATTCCATTCCGAACAACCATACCAGGATTGAAAGCAACTCATCCAAGCATAGTACTCGCCGTCCGTCTCAGAACCTTGGTATCACCCACACCAAGGGGAGCGCGAGCAAAAGTCAAAGAACGACGACCGCTCGGGTTTATGCATTAGATGGTTGAAAACAATTCCAGGTACCCGGATATGTGTCTAGTGCTAGTTCCCAAGATCAACGCCTAGCACCCACATATCCCGCATTCAAGATGTATCGCAACACATACACACAAGACTAAGTAGTTGGCTTAGCATAAACATAAACTAGAGACTAATACAACTACTTAATATTACAAGTAGTGGCCGACCGGCCAAATTTTACAAGTCCATAAGTAAAGTGCAGAGGAAATAACACATATAACAAAAGCAGGACAGCGGTATGCCCATCCCTACCCAAAGGCAACCGACTTGGGAAAAACCCAAGTTCATCCGTCAACATGATCGTTGGTCCCCGGAGTATAATACATGTCATCGGGGTAATCCTCCATGTCTTCGTCTATATTGCGTTAACCAAGCAACCGTGAGTACACGTATGTACTCGCAAGACTTTAGTGTATGGAAATATTGTAAATGCATGGCTAGAACAAGGATAACAAGCTTCTACACTAGTCTCATTTTCGGAATAAAGCAGATTTTGTTTAACAAGTGAATGTTGCATAAAACGGAAACGAAATTGTAAAGAGCATTTAATAAGAAGCTAATAACAGTAAGTACAGTTCATATCCATCATTCCACAGCCCTCCTTGGCTGCGAATAGAGAGTAAAAACAGCCACCCTTGGCTCATGAGTATACCCATCCATTCCATAACCATTTCCAAAAGTTTTTGCAAAAACAAGACTATACTTCACATTATTTTCCCAAGTTGCTCATGACCGCGAGCACAGCTAATTAATTAGATTTTAATCTCTGCAAAGAGTGTACACTTTACCCACATGACACATTCTAGCAATCATGTCAACCATGCCTTGCGATACGTATCGTACCCGATTTGCTAGACTGTGATGAAACCGTTCAACTAGTTAAAGCTTAGCCTTGCACCAGCGACAGTGATGTTAAACCCTTGCCATAGTTTCGAAGATCCTGAACCGATGGTGCCCCATCGCGAACTCTCCCCATGGCAAGGCATGCACCGTTGTATTGGAATGCTTGGGCCCCAACACCTCGGTGAAGGGAGCACCTAGAACGACACCAGTCCATCGGATCGTCCATACTACTTCGGCCTACCAAAATGCAAGGCTAAACTCTAACTAATCTAGTGAGTTTAGGCTATCCCATACTAGCACATATGGTTGCACCAAAACACTTAGGTGATAGCATCAAGTTCGGTCCTTAACTGACCCGGGCGAGAATCTCTCCCTAACTACGCATGAGGTCCTTTTCACGCCTCAAGTTAAGTAATAACTCGCCCGCGTCTAAATCATAAGTTTGAGTTGGATTTTTATCAAATTAAGTGGAAACCATACCGTGGTTCCATCCATTTAAACAAAGTTTGCTCAAAGTAGTTGAAACATCTCCCATCATTTTGAAAATTGTTCTAATGAGCATGTCTAAGCAATACATATGGTAAGTTTGCAAGTTTTACCCAAGTGACATTAAATATTGTCTAATCCAATACTAGGTTACAATGGCAGGTAATCAAATGACAAGGTAAAGGTAATGCATTCAATTGGAATTAGCTACCATTACCCACAACATAGCAAGTTTAAAACATACACGCATGCATATAGTTTGATAAAACAACATAAATTTACAAATATGGGATCAAAATGGTCAAAGAAGAGTGCTTGCCTGGTTGCTCTTCTTCTGGAATATAATCCGGATTGTAGTCGACGTCGTTAATAACCGAATCCGAATTATCGTCGTATATGCGTCGAATAATAAGAACCGAGACAAAAGCAAATACCACCATATCAAATGGGGCAAAAAGAAATCAGATGTAAATACCAAATAAAAACTTACCAAGAAGAATATGGTGATTGTGAGTTCTTGATTTATCACTTTCATAATGATTTCATTAACACTTTGTTTATGTGAGGCCTTTTCTTGAATGTGTTACTTTCATCCTCTATTATAAGAAGCTAAGTTATAATCATAGCTAAGGCTATTTATGAATTCAAGAGGCTAAAATTATGTATCTTTGCATGTATAACTTCGAATTATAGATGCTAAAATTATTTAGATGAATAAAAGTATCATTAATTAAAAGGTTTTGCTTGATTGGTACTTAGCTTTAAGTCTTCATGCATGGGAGTAATTCCTACATGTTGGATCTGAAATTTTTAAGGTATTGGCTGTTACTACTTGGTTATGTGACGATTCTTGCATTACAGATGTTTCAGTTTAAGACTTCCAATTTCATTCGTCCATATAAACGATTCTAGCAACGCTATCTTTTAGGGTTTCTGCTCTAGCAAGTTTTATATGTTAAGTAAGTTGAAATTAAATTTTTTTCCCATATTTTAGTTGTCCATATACTGGTTTACGATTCTGGTTCGATTCGCCCAAAATTTTGGTTTAGCCGAGTTGTTTTTCAAGCTGCTGAAAGTGCTTAAGTGTTTGTCACTGCGCAGTTTGTGATCTTTTAAGGGTTTTGTTTTAGTAGGATTCAGATACAAAGCAAGTTATAATTAAGATATTTTTACATAATATGGTAGTATATATACTAAACACTGATTATGTACCATTTTTCCTTAAATTTACATTTAGACGAGATACTTTACGGATTGCCGAAAAGGCTTAAGTGATAAGGATTGGTGCAGTTTGTGGTCATTTAAGGTATTTGCGGCGATGAGTTTTATATGCTACGCATGTTATAAATGGAATATTTTCCAATAATATGGTAGCATAAATACTATAGGATGTTACTAAGCTATTCTTTCATTATTTCCCATTTATACAATATAGTTTATGGGTTGCCGAAAAGCTTACACTACACCAGGAATGAGCTATAGCAACATAGGTATATGATGCTATATCCACACATATGTGTTGCTAGGATAGATAGCAACACATGTCATAAGTGATGTTATTGGTTATGTTGCTATGGTAGATATACTGCAATATAAACTAGGTGTTGTTAAACAAAAGAAAAGGTGTTGCAAAGTAGCAACATGTTTTTTTATATATAACAACACATATTTTCAACACATATCTAACACGTGTTAGAAACACATAATTAGTCTATTACAACACAACTAAGTAAACATGTAAATTATGGTTTATTTATTTGCTATATATATAGAAAATATCGTTGTCATAAATAATTTTTATTTGATAATTAAGAAGTTCATATTAGATGATATATAATACAATTCAACACGAGCAATGATCAAAAGATAGATTGCATTGCATTAATTAAGGAAATAACATCATTCCACGTAGAACAGTACATCTCATTTTTTGAGAACAAGAGTAAAATTTCAGTCCTAACATATGAAATTATACTACTACTAATACTAGTATACTACTAGCACTATCTTTTCCATGTGAAATTCCTTGCTTCTTGATCCTTTGATGAGGTAAACATCCAAATTCAACAATTCAACCATTGATCTTTTCAACCTGCAAGAATAAAAAGAAAATTGCATGAATGTTAATATACATGACTTGTGTGACACATCAAAATCGAATCAAGATGACATTAACATACACAAATTGAGGCGCGGTTGGGGGTGGCTCCGGCTCTGGCAGGCCTTGGCTGTTGGGTTTTGATCCGAATTTCCTGTTGGGCTTTAGGGATGCCTTTAGCCCATATTTCGGTGTAGCCCGTTTAGACTCGAGTCGCTTCATCCATCTATAAATACCTCTTGTAATCTGCTGGGGAGAGTTAGACGCTCATTGTAAACCCTAGCCATTGTACTCAATTCCTCACAATAGTGATATCGCCGATTGGCGTCCGTGGTTTTTTTCCGCAAGGGTTTTCCACGTAAAAATCTGCGTCTCGTGTTCGTGCTTTTGTGATTGATTTTACAACAAGTGGTATCAGAGCAATTCAATCAATCAATCACGAAAAAAATCGAGATCAATCTCATCGCTCTCGCTGCGCAGATTGTTCATCTTCTCGGCGGCGCTTCGATTAATTGCTCCTCGTTAAATCACGCCGTCGTCACCCGGCCGCCATCGTCGTCGTGAGACCTCCGCTGCTTTCGCGGCGTTAGCGATCCGCCGTCGCTAGCGCTGCCGATCCTCGGCAATGGGCTGCCGCGTCGCCTCATCTTCGCGCGATACTTCATCTTCCGTCGAGCCACCCGATCCGTGTTCTTCGGCTGGCGCGCCACATCTTCTTCGGCGTTGTCGTCTCCGCGCCCGTCGCCGGCTTCACCCGACGCACCGCAAACGCGTCATCGGTCTTCTTCATCATGCGCCGCCGGTCTGCGCTGCCGTCGCCGGTCTTCTTCGGTCCGGATCAAGACGAGCCCGGCGTCCCGCGCCTTCGGCCATCTCCATCGCCCGGTTGGGTGTGCTGCCACCGTTTTACCGTCGATTCGTTGGCCTCCGCCGTCGGTCGGCGCCGTCTCTGTTTGCGCCGCCACCGGCCGCCGCCAGCCATCAGTCGTTGCCGTCACGCGTCGCCGCCGGTGTGCTCGTTCTCGGCCGCCTCAAGTCCTGATCGGACCACAGTGCTCGGCGCGAAGATCCGGCGAGAACCGCGACGGATCCCAGCGAGTGACATCACCGGGCAAATTGCTAAGCGCACCGAGAGCTACGCACGACTTGATTCGGTTATTACTCGTGCACGGTTTCGTGTACCAGAATTTCACGAGCTCGTTTTCACCAAATTTTTTCCCCGCTTGTGCATTTAATAATATTTCTCGCATTATGGCCTCATTGAAGTATAATGTTCCTCTATTAGACCGTGACACGAGGTTTTCACTATGGCAAGTCAAAATGAGAGCAATTCTTGCGCTGCTTGACGACTGGATGATGCATTGGATAAATTTGGCAAAGATCAAAAGGCATGGGTGATGAAGAAAAGAGGAAAGATCGTAAGGCTTTATCTCAAATTTATCTTCATTTATCAAATAATATTTTGCAAGAGGTTTTGCAGTAAAACATGACCTCTTTATGGTTAAAGTTGGAATCAATTTGCATGTCAAAGGATCTTACGAGCAAAATGCATGTAAAGATGAAATTATTTTCGCACAAGTTGCAAGAGGGTGGTTCTGTGTTAAATCACCTATCGGCCTTTAAGGGGATCGTTTCTGACCTTGAGTCTATGGAGGTAAAATTTGAAGATGAGGATCTAGGTCTTATTCTTTTGTGTTCCCTGCCTCCGTCATTTTCAAATTTTAGAGACACTATTTTATATAGTCGTGATACATTAACTGTTGCTGAAGTTTATGAGGCCTTACATGCAAAAGAAAAGATGAAATTAATGGTGTCTTCTGAGAGTTCCCGTTTGCAAGGTGAAGCTTTGTCAGTTCGGGGACGAACAAGAGAAAAGAAATCATTCAATGGGTATAGAGGCAGAAATTCAAGCAGTTACAAGGGCCGTTCTAAGTCAAGAGGTAAAGAAAAAATCTGCAGATATTGTAAGAAAAATAATCATGATATATCTGAATGTTATAAGATAAAGAACAAAGAAAAGAGGAACGGTACCTACAAACCAAAAGGTAAACCTGATGATGAAGGTAAAGCTTCTGTTGCTTCTGCTGATAGTAGTTCTGATGGTGAGACCCTTGTTGTTTTTGCTGGATGTGCTAGTAGTGGTGATGAATGGATTATTGATTCTGCTGTTTCTTTTCATATATGCATAAATAGAGATTGGTTCATCACTTATGAGTCTGTTAAAGATGCTGGTTCTGTTAGGATGGGTGATGATTCGCCACGTCCTATTGTTGGCATTGGATCCGTTCAAATCAAGATGCATGATGGCATTATCAGAACTTTGACAGATGTGAGGCACGTTCTTGGTATGACAAGGAATCTTATTTCTTTGAGTACTCTTGACTCTAAAGGGTATAAGTATTCTGGTGGCAATGGCATTTTGAAAGTATCAAAAGGTTCTCTCATTGTAATGAAAGGTGATTTGAAATCTGCCAATTTATATCGTCTTCAAGGCACTACAATTACAGGTGATGCCTTTGTTTCTTCACATTCATCACCCGATATTGCTAATCTTTGGCATAATCGTCTTGGTCATATGAGTGAACAGGGTTTGGCAGTATTGAGTAAAGGAGGACTTCTTGATGGATATAATGGAAAATTGGATTTCTGTGAGCATTGCATATTTGGTAAGCATAGAAGAGTAAAATTTAACACTTCTGTTCATACTACAGAAGGTATTCTTGATTATGTGCATTCTGATTTATGGGGGCCATCTCGTAAGACTTCTTTAGGAGGTTCTCGTTATATGTTAACCATTATTGATGATTATTCTAGAAAAGTTTGGCCTTATTTCTTGAAGCATAAATCAGAAGCATTTTCAGCATTTAAAGAGTGGAAGGTGATGATTGAAAAACAAACTGAAAAGAAGGTAAAGAAACTTCGTACTGATAATGGGATGGAATTCTGTTCTGATGAATTTAATTCATATTGCAAGTCTAAAGGTATTGTGCGTCACTACACTGTTCCTGGTACTCCACAACAAAACGGTGTAGCTGAGCATATGAACAGAACCATTATCTCAAGGGCCCGTTGTATATTGTCTAATGCTGGTTTGCATAGGCGTTTTTTAATAAGCTGCTTCCTTCGCTTGCTATCTTATTAATCGGTCTCCCTCTATTGCTATTGATAAGAAAACTCCAATTGAGGTATGGTCTGGTTCTCCTGCTGATTATTCACAATTGAGAGTTTTCGGTTGCACTACTTATGCTCACGTTGATAATGGTAAATTGGAGCCTAGAGCTATTAAGTGCATCTTTTTTTGTTATAAATCTGGTGTTAAATGCTATAAATTATGGAATCCTCAAACTCAAAAGGTTGTTATCAGTAGGAATGTTATCTTTAATGAATCTGTTATGCTGAATGACAAATTGGATATTAATGCTCCTATTGAGAAACAACAGAAAACTAGTGTGCAGCTGGAGCACCTTATTGATTCTTAATCTACACCAGAAAATATTAGTATTGATGTTCATGATGCACCTATTATTGATGATTCACATATTGTTGAGCATTCTTCTCCAGTTGTGCGTCCTCCACAACAATCTATTGCTATTGATAGACCTAGGAGGTCTATTCATCCACCTAAAAGGTTTATTGAAGAATGTGATATTGCTTCTTATGCTTTAAGTGTTGCAGAAGATATTGAAAATAATGCTGAACCTTCAAATTATGTTGAGGCTATTACTTCTGCTGATTGTAAAAATTGGATGACCGCTATGCAAGATGAGATGGAGTCACTTGAAAAGAATGGCACTTGGATTTAGTAAAATTGCCTAAAGACAAGAAGACAGTCCGTTGCAAATGGATTTTCAAAAGAAAAGAAGGTATTTCTCCCACTAACTCAACAAGGTATAAAGCAAGGTTGGTTGCTAAAGGCTATAGCCAGATTCCAGGTATTGATTACAATGATGTATTTTCTCCTGTTGTGAAGCATAGCTCAATTCGCACTCTACTCAGTATTGCTGCCATGCATGATTATGAACTTGAGCAACTAGATGTTAAAACTGCATTCTTGCATGGAGAGTTAGAGGAAGATATTTATATGGACCAACCTGAAGGTTATGTTATACCTGGAAAAGAACACCTTGTTTGTAGGTTAAAGAAATCCCTTTATGGCTTGAAACAATCACCTAGGCAATGGTATAAGAAATTTGACTCATTTATGCTCTCTCATGGTTTTAAGCGGTCCAATTATGATAGCTGTGTTTACTTAAAGACTGTTAATGGTTCAGCTATATATTTGCTTCTTTATGTTGATGATATGTTGATCGCTGCAAAAGATAAGTCAGAAATAGTTAAATTAAAGGCACAATTAAGTAAAGAATTTCAGATGAAGGATTTAGGTGCAGCAAAGAAAATTCTTGGCATGAAAATCATTAGAGCAAGGAAATCTGGTAAATTATACCTTAGTCAGCAAGGTTATATTGAAAAGGCCCTTCGTCGTTTCAATATGCATGATGCAAAACCAGTGAGTACTCCTTTAGCTGCACATTTCAGATTATCTTAAGCTTTATGTCCAGAGTCAGATGATGATATTGAGTATATGTCTAGAGTCCTATATTCCAGTGCTGTTGGTTCTCTTATGTATGCCATGGTTTGTTCTCGTCCTGATTTATCTCATGCGCTAAGTGTTGTTAGTAGATACATGGCTAATCCTGGCAAAGAGCATTGGAAAGCTGTTCAATGGATTTTCAGATATTTGCGTGGTACTTCTAATGCTTGTTTGCAGTTTGGAAAATCTGAAGATGGGCTTGTTGGTTATGTTGATTCTGACTATGCTGGTGATTTAGATAAGTGGAGATCTCTCACAGGTTATGTGTTCACTATTGGTGGTTGTGCTGTCAGTTGGAAAGCAAGCTTGCAAGCTATTGTTGCTCTTTTAACTACTGAAGCTGAATATATGGCTATTTCTGAAGCATGTAAAGAAGCTACTTGGTTGAGAGGTTTGTACACTGAGCTCAGCAGGGTTACTTCTTGTGTTACTTTATTTTGTGACAGTCAAGGTGCTATTTACCTCACAAAGGATCAGATGTTTCATGAAAAGATAAAGCACATTGATGTGAGGTATCATTATATTCGAGATGTCATTACTCAAGGTGATATTAAAATATCCAAGATAAGTACCCATGATAATCCCGCTGACATGATGACAAAGACAATTTTAGTTACTAAGTTTGAGCTATGCTCAAGCTTGGTTGGAATTACACTTTAAGTCCTAGAGACTTTTGGCGCCGGTGATATTTATTATTCAAAGGAGTTTAGTGATGATTTTTTTGCTGCAAGAGGGAATTCGTCTCAAGGTGGAGTTTGTTGGGTTTTGATCCGAATTTCATGTTGGGTTTTAGGGACGCCTTTAGCCTATATTTCGGTGTAGCCCGTTTAGACTCGAGTCGCTTCATCCATCTATAAATACCTCTTGTAATCTGCTGAGGAGAGTTAGACGCTCATTATAAACCCTACCCATTGTACTCAATTCCTCAAAATAGTGATATCGCCGATTGGCGTCCGTAGTTTTTTCTCGCAAGGGTTTTTCACGTAAAAATCTGCGTCTCGTGTTCGTGCTTTTGTGATTGATTTTACAACATCGGCGACGGCGGCGCTCACTGGAGCTTCAGTGAGGAGCAATCGCATGCACGGGCTCGCCTGCCTTGCTCTAGAGCTTCGGAGCAACAACAAAATGAGTGAGCAGGGTTAATTGGCAGGCAGCTTGGTCGGCCGGCTTTGAGCACCGCAAGGTATGGGAGGCGGGGGAGAAGTTCTCCGCGGCGGCGACGCTACAAGCTTTGGAAACAATTTGTCGGATTGTGCTTTGCTCCGTTCGGAAGCTCACGGAGACAGTGAAGGGCGCAATGGCTTGGTCTAGCGGGGAAGAAAGGAAAACATGCAATGGGGGCTCCGGCCTTGCTTTTATGTCGTGGCTTGGCGGAGACAGCTATGTGCAGCATGGGCGCACGGCGGAGCTCGCGAAGTCTGGCACCTGCGGCCGCGTGGCAGGAGGCTCCAGGCGTCCACGCGCATGGCTGGGCAAGGAGCAGGGAGGTGCTGGGCAGGTAATGGCGTGGTCGGAGTATGGGCAGGCGATGCTGGCGTGACCCGGTATGGGCTAGGCGGAGAGAGCAAGGTCCAGCATGGCGTGGCGTGAGCTCCCTACGGTGCTGTTCTCTGTTGTTTGCGTTGCAGTTTCTTTGTTCTGCAGAGAGTAGCGCCTGACGACAAGAAGCATTGCAAGGAACAAGTTCAGACTTCCTGTTGAGTTCCGGCAATGCAGCCGAAAACTGGACAAGTTTGCTAGTCGTGTACGTGAGTGGAGATTCGTTGCTTTGCACATGTATCCGTTCGTTTCGGTCACAAGTTGAATCGATTCAAAAGTAGTCTTAACCATTTCAAAATTTCCTGGAAATTTTTATGTGGGTAGTCCAAAGCATGTAGTTTCCATTTTCCTTCGATTCACTTGATTCTCTCATGCAATTTAAGAACAGTAATTCATCAAAATTGACTGATTTTCATACAGTTTTTGAATTTTAAAGCTATCTAGATAGCGTACAAAAATTCTGAAAAATTTATATTTATTCATAATTTGGACTCTAGTATTTTATAAAATTATTTTCTATAGTATGTTATTTGGGATTTTCATGAGTTTCTTTAATGTGCTTGGTTAGACCTTAAAAAACTTTATTTGCTCACTTCTGTTTTTATTTTTATTGAGGATAAAATTGATTCATAAATTATTGGTACTTTTTGAGGGACTTTAATATGGGCTATTATTTCTTGCATAAAATTTTCAGATCAATATATTACATATTTATTTTCTATTAATTCTGACATTGCAGATTTCAGATTTTCATGGTTTCAGTTTTTGAATTTTAGAAGGCAATAAAAGTAATTATTAATTTTTGATATTTTTACCAAGAGTTAATGCCACTATTATTAAGACTTTTGTAAAATTCTATCGTGCCACTGTTTTTGAAGTTAAATCACATCACTTCACTATTTACTTCTTTACCTAACTTATTAAAAATCTTTTATAGGTAAAAAGATGTGATGGAGACTTCTCAAAGTTTAATAGCATTTTTGCTGCCTTTTTACTTTCATCTTTTTACCTTTTTACTTTTACTAATTTCATTACTTGATTTTTCCTTAAAGCCAAATATCTAAGAATAATCAATAAGGTTAGAAAAATTCAGAAAATATGGAAATTCAAAATAAGATTTCATTTTCAACTCATTTTCAAAGTTTGTTTATTTCGGATAAAAATTTTAATGTAGCAACTTGTTCTTTTCTTATAGGTTGGAATACTAGAAAGTAATAAGATAAAAAAAGATAATGTTTAGAATGAAAATCTTGGTTGCAGTAGAAATCTTTATTCAATTCTATTTTTCAAATTTTAAATTTTTATTTTTCCTATTTTGAAATTTTTGGGATGTTACATGCCATTAGTTTCAAAGATGTATGAGTGGTCAGGGAATACCCAGATGATTTTTGGAGAATATGCCTAGAATGCCACCAGATCAAGATATTGAGTTTATCATTGAGTTGGTGCCTAGTACAGCTCCAAACAAAGAGATCGTATCGGATGCTTATTAATGAGTTATTAGAGATGAAAAAGCAGATTGAAGAGTTGCTAGAAAAAAAATTTGTGAGACCAAGTTCACCGCAATAGGGAGCACCCGTGCTATTTGTGAGAAAGAAAAATGGAAGTCTTGGAATGTGTATTGATTATCGCTCACTTAATGAAGTGACAATAAAGAACAACTATCTGTTGCCCAGGATCGATTGTTTGTTTGATCAATTAAGAGGAGCTGAAGTTTTCTCTAAGATTGATCTTCAATCAGGATATCATCAATTGAAGGTTCGTGCAGAGGATGTCCCTAAGACTGCATTTTCAACACGGTATGGACATTATGAGTTTACAGTCATGTATTTTGGTTTGACTAATACTGTTGCTTATTTCATGAACATAATGAATAAGGTTTTTATGGAATATTTGGACAAGTTCGTTATCATGTTTAAAGATGATATTATTGTCTACTTTAACAATGAAGAAGAGCACGTAGAACATTTGAGGTCGGTGCTTGAAAAGCTTTGAGAGCAATAGATGTATGCCAAGTTCAGCAAATGTGACGTTTTGGAACAAGGAAGTTGAGTTTCTTGGACACGTAATAACTACCAAATGAGTTGCTTGAGTTTCTTGGACACGTAATGACTGCCAAATGAGTTTCCGTCGACCCAAGCAAAGTTGAAGTTGTATTACATTTGGAACAACCGAAGTTAGTTTCCCAGATTCGCAGTTTTTGTGGGATAGTAGGATATTATCGATGATTTATCAAAGGATTTTTAACAGTTGCCAAGTCGTTTACACATTTGTTGAAAAAAGAAAAGAAGTTTACTTGGTCAGTTGAGTGTGAGAACAGTTTTCAGGAGTTAAAGAAGCATCTAACGACAACACCAATGTCAGTGTTGCCGGATGTTCAGAGTAGTTTTGGTGTCTACTGTGATGCTTCAAGCCAAGGACTTGGATGTGTGTTGTGTAGAAAGGCAAGGTTGTTGAGTATGCGTCAAGACAACTGAGACTGTATGAGAAGAATTATTCGACGTATGATTTAGAGTTAGTTGTCGTAGTACATGCTTTGAAGCTATGGCATCATTATCTCATCGGGAATCGATGTGAGATACATACGGACCATAAGAGTTTGAAGTATATATTTACCCTATCATATCTCAATGTGAGACAACGAAGATGGTTGGAGATGGTAAGGATTATGATGTGGGTATCAACTATCACCCAGGAAAAGCTAATGTGTTAGCATATGCCTTCAGTTGGAAGAATAAAAGTGTCAGAAGCTAAAGATGGAAGTGGCTTCAAAAGGATTCCTAGCTACTTTGGAAGTAAAGCCGACCTTGGAGGATTAGATTCGTGAAGGTTAGAAAGATGATGCCAAGATCAAAAGAATTAAGTCTAAAATGGATGAAGGCAAGGCTAAAGACTTTTCTTTGGATGATCAAGGTACTCTACAGTTCAACAGTTGAATTTGTGTACCTAATCAGAAGGAGTTGAAGTCAAGGTTTCAAATTTTGTTTTTGGACCATACCTTGGAGGCGACCAAAATCTAAAATTTCGGCGAGATTTCAGAATTTTGAATGAAATTTGGAAAAAAAATCCAAAAAAACAAAATTCAAATCCAGAATTTTTTGGACCTAGATTTTCGATATTTCGGCCGAAATTGTTGAAATCTCGGTAAATTTCAACCAAGTAGAAATGGTACAAACCATGTTAGAAAATTTTTAAAATTTTTTGGGATGGTTTTGACACATCACTAATGTTCTCATAAAAGTTTCAGAATATGATCAACTTGATGAAATTTCAAAAATTCTGGCAGTGCTACTATCGTGATAAAAGCCTTACCAGCGAATTTCAACCGAATGAAAAATGGTACAAACCATGTTAGAAAATTTTCAAATGTTATTTGAATTGTCCTGATGGATCATTAGTGTTTCCATAAAATTTTAAAATGATGATCAAGCATGAGGAATTTTCAAAAATTATGATAGTGCTACTGTCCTAATAAAAGCCTTATTGACAAATTTCAACCGAATGAAAAATGGTCCAAACCACATTAGAAAATTTTGAAAATTTTTGTGGATGTTCATAACAAATGATTAATGTTCTATAAAATTTGTTAGATGATGATCAAGCCTGAGAAATTTTGAAAAAGTATGATAGTACTACTGTCTTGATAAAAGCCTAGCTGAATAGATGTATTGCTTCCATATATTTGATTGAGCAATCAAAAAAGGCATAAATTTTTTTAAACTTTTAGAGAAGTGTTCTAAGGCAATGCTTAAGCTCTCCTAAAAGTTTTGGATCATGATCATATTCGAGAGAATTTATAAAATTCTGACAATGGTACTATCTCATTTATGTTTCTTCTATTTTTATTTTTCAAAGATAACAAATGAAGTTCAATTCTTTTGGAAATTTTTTTTATGATACTAGACTGCTAAACATGGTACTATAAATTTTTTAGTCCCAATTGGGTGGTGTCATTTCCTGTTGTATCTGTTTAAGCTCAAGAGAGAGCATTATCAGATCATGCTCCTCTTCTCATAGATACAAAGGAGGTTTCTCCTACAAATTCACCTTTTAAGTTTGAACTTTGTTGGTTCCATAGAGATTGTTTTAATGAATTGGTGACTAAGTAATGGAAACAAGTAAATGGAACGTGTAGTATAGGTATTTAGCAAGAGAAACTAATAAGACTAAGGATAAATCTGAAAGGGTGGCATTTGAACTATGAAGGGGATTATAAGAGCTATGACATGTGATTATCACATACGCTGCAAAATTTTTGGCTTGATCCCAACCCTTTTCCTCATGGTGACTTTGACTAGTTATCTACCCCTGCATGGTCGATCATGACAAGCCCTAGGCAACACAGAGGGGAATCAAAAAAATCAAAAAATGGTGACAGCTAGCTAGGATTTGAACTAGGGATCTCACGAACTTCAGCCCCCCGCTCTACCAACTCACCTAAAGTGCTTCTTGCAAATGTTTCACATGTATGGCATTATAATTCTCCACAAAAAAACTGGTGCCAAATCCGGTCCAAAGAACATGAATTCCAGTCAAAAATACCCAAAAATTTCCAAAATCAATGTAGAAATTTGAAAAAAATTTCAAATTTTTTAATTTAGTCGGGAGTTTTAATTTCGTCCCCGGCCGAAATCCGAAATCGTGGCCAAATTTTTGCCGGGATTTTGAACCTTGGTTGAAGCATTTGATTCTTGAGGAAGCTCATAATTCAAAGTATTCGATTCATCGAGGATGTGCTAAGATGTATCAAGATCTTAAAGAGAGGTTTTGGTGGCCCAATATGAAACGTGAAGTTGCTGAACATGTTGTTTTGTGTGATATATGTCAGAGAGTGAAGGCAATGCATCAGAGACCAGCTGGTTTGTTACAGCCGTTAAAGATTCCCAAGTGGAAGTGGGAGAAAATATGTACGGACATTATTACTGCGTTGCCTAAAACTTAGAGTGGATATGATTCCATATGCGTCATTGTGGATCATTTGATGAAAGTTGCGCATTTTATACCAGTTAAGACTTCTTATAATGGAGATCGATTGGCAGAGTTGTATATATCAAAGATTGTTTGTTTGCATTAAGTGCAAAAGAAGATAGTCTATGATAGAAGTACTCAGTTTACCTTAACATTTGAAATAAGTTGCATGAAGCAATGAGAACTTGTTTGAATTTTAGTATAGTGTATCATCCATAGACAGATGGTTAGACTGAAAAAGTCAATCAGATTCTGGAGCATATGTTAAGAGCTTGTGCTCTAGCTTATGTTACTACTTGGGATAAAAGCTTGCTGTATACGGAATTTAAAAGTTTGTTGTCTGTTCCCCACGTAGATTCTTATTTTCTTATCTTTGCTTTTCCCTCTTACCTAATCCTGTGGAATGATCAATAGATGGTTCAGACTCGGGCTAACAATGGAGCTAGTGGAAGTGGTACTCGATCAAGTGAGAATCCCAATGCACAATTCAGCTATTATAACAATTATCAAGCTAGTTTACAGATGTCACCGTTTGAAGCGTTATATGGTCATTCCCGTCGTACTCTGTTAAATTGGAATGAGATGGGAGAGCATCTTGTTTTTGGACCTGATATTCTGTGAGACCATGTGGAGGTCAACCCATGGATGTGTGATGAGTATTTGACATTTGTTAGGCTTATGTCAATTTGTGTGAGTTTGTTTTGGTTTAGAAAACTGAATTTGCAATTTCAGGTTGTTGTCGACCTTCCCAATGAGCTTGAGCGATCCATTTAGTTGGGAATTCATACTTTGTTAATTAAATATTGCAAATTATGTTGTGCAATGTTATGTGATGTGTTTGCTTGTCTGTGATGGTTGCAGGACTTCGAAGCTAGGTCATGGTGAGGCGGAGGAGACCGGGACTAGGCTAGGAGAGCTGAGGTCCAGACGATCAAGGTGACGCCGAAAGATGACAAGGCCGGGGAGTTGCTGCAAGCCAGGATGACAAGTGGATGGATGAGACTCTAACTTAAGCCATACTCAAGCGAAGGAGGATCGTTGAATCAAGGGTTCGCGGGTGGATTAGTGGTTAAGTTAATGTTAAATGGTTAAAACCCATTTTGTTGTTGGGTTGTGGGTTAACCAATGTATGAGTGAGGGAGTAAATCTCAACCCTTGATGAGGTTTCTTGAGGGCCAAGATGGTCATCTAAGGGTAGATATTGCTTCTACCATATATGAGTGAGGGAGTGAATCTCAACCCTTGATGAAGTTTCTTGAGGGCCAAGAAGGTCATCCAAGGGTGGAGATTGCTCCTAGTGTGCTATAAATAGAGGGGTGGAGGGATGCCTTCACACCGAGTCTGAGAGAAGATTTTTGGTTTCCTTATGCTCCTTTGAGCTTTTCCCACCAAAAAGTGTGGCTTTTTAACCATTACTCTCTAGTCAATACAAGATTTAAGTTCATCTATGTTCCGAAATGTATTTTATTTCTTGCATTTTTGCTTGGTTCTTTCATGCAACTTGAGCTTTGCTTCCTCTCTTTCTACTTGATGTAGTCCTATTGGATCTTGGATGCATAATAGGTTGAATAACTCATCAAGATTATGTCCGAACCTAGCAAGATCCATTAGAACTCATTTTTTCTCAAGTTATGCTTGCAACATCGTGTTCTTTAGTTTAAATCACTGTTATTGGCGCAACTTGAACTATTCGCATGAAAGGTTGAGACCTTTGGCTTATCCTTGCAATTCATTTTGGAATCATAGGTCATTTCCTAGAAGTGGTTCAATTTTCATCAAGTTTGGTTGGATAGATCAAAAGTTATTGAGGTTTCTTTGCGATCAAAGTTTTTGAAACCTTTGTTTTTGTGCAGCTTGAAGGTTGAAATAGATAGGTCACTCATTTGAGCTTTGTTTTGAAATTACTTTTTGAATCGTGACCCTAAGGACCTTATCTTGCTATGTTTCAAGTTTCATCAATTTTTTATGAGTAGATCAAAAGTTACTAAGGTTTCTTCGTCTTCATGGCGGATGAGAATGGCATTAGTGATGACGACCTCTACAACGAGTTTGATGAAGTACCTACCTACGATGAGATCAATGATGCAACGATGTCATCATCTCTGTCATGGACACAGAGTCCCCATCGTGGCCACCACGGACTCCGAGCTCCATACGGAGCGTGTGGGCTTTTAAAAGCTACGTCACACCCCTCCCGAGTATCCTAGAGCTACGCTGTCTCTTTTCATCCACTCAACATTGCTAGAGACGCTCTCCATCGTCGCCATTTTTCTGCCAGAACCGAAGGCATATTCCAAATCCCCAAGTCACCCTCTTTTAGATATGCTCAAACCTAAAGAAAAACCGACAAGGAAATGTCGTCCAATAGGTCTTTGTCTTCCCTACTGGTGAGCACCGCCGCTGTGCCCCACTGTTCCTCGCCGCTGTAACCTTAGCCGTTCCATCTAACATAGATCATTGGATTTGTGCCACATGTTGCCGTCTACGTGATGCCACATGTCTTGCCCCACATCTCGCCGCGTGTTATCGCCTACATCATCCCTGACATCAGCGTCGACGGACGATCAACGTTCTGATGGATCGAGTCCACTGTGAACTCGCGCGTGAGCCGTGGACGTGGTCCATGAAACAGTAGGGCCACACGTTAGCCAATGATTGGCTAGTGCGGTGCTGACGTCATAATTTGGGTTTTTAGTATAAAAATAATTCAGCAATAATTAATTTTTGATTTTTTAGTATTTTTTGTATTTTTAAAATTTTTTGAGAGCCCGTTCTACCTCACATGAGCTCCGATGGAGGCGATTCAATTTTCTAAAATTTGAAAATTTGAGATCTATTTAATGGTGAATTTTATTTATTTATGGAGTTTGTTTGCTATCTGGTTTGGTATTTATTTAGTGTTTTGTGTCGATTCGCATAGACGTCGAAGTGCTCAGAGTTTCCGAGAGTGAAGCGTTGACTCAAGAGCAAGGCCTAGAGCAAGAATAAGACCTTTTCCAAGGTAAGTTGAGTTTTGATCATGTTGAATACAGTCTTACAAAATTAATATGTTGATTTAAATTATTGCATGTTATTTCATATGTACAATTGATTTCAATTAGTTTGGGATCTAGTTATTCAACCCAATTGGAATATAGCTACCTTGTCATTTATATGCTATGATTATTTGTCACCCTATGAAGGTTCATTATTAGTTGGTTGCTACTAGATACCAATATGGGATAGTTAGTGTAACATCCCAAAATTTGCTTTTATTGGATTTGATATGATCATCCTTTATAATTGATTTTTCTGAGATTTTATGTAATTCATTTTGAATTTGTTAAAATAAGCCTTTTGCAATCTTCTAATTATTTAGTGAAAAGTGTTGAAGATATTTTGTTGGAAATATTTTATTTGGGTTCTAAATGTCTTAAAGTATTTTTTGGAATTTTTCTAGATTTTTCCAAGTATTTTTACTATTTATTTGAGCTAGATTTATTTATCTCAAATGTTTTTATTCAAAAATTATTTAAAATCCGGAAATAGTGTTTGGGCCAAATCTCTTCGGTCTGTCCCATTTCTCTCGCGCCGCCGGCCCGAGTCGGCCTGCCCGCCGTCAAAACCCTAACCCTAGGATTGATGACCGTCGGATCGAGATCCAACGGCCGTGCCTTCTCCGCGTCGCCCGCGTGTTTCAGGCCGTCGATCGCCGCCGTGTGGATGGTTGCGATGCCGCCACGTCGTTCTTCTATATCCCCGCCGGATTCCGCCGTCGTATTTGAGCGAACCTCGTTTCACGCGAGATTCACGGAAGCCGAGGGCCCTATTTAATGTGCCGTCGCCACCTCTGGGTTGCGCACCCCGAGACGCACCCATAGCCCTAAAGCACGCCCGCCGAGATGCCGTCTTGCGCCCGTGCAAGCTCGCCGTAGTTGCCGCTTCGTGCCGCCGCGGTTTTCATCTTGTTCCGCCGCCGTCGAGTCGTCTCCGCCGCCGCCAAAACCCCCGCTGAGTTCGCCGTGTCGAGACGCTTCAGACATGCTAGCTAACGTCGTCGGAGGTGCCCCAGAACGCCGTCGGCCACGTCTTCGTCTTCGTCTCCGGTGAACCTACTCCGCTGCGCCACCGCCGCCGTTGCAAACTTCGTCAGCCGTCGGATCTGGTGAGCGCCCGTCGGATTTCTTCCACGTGTCGCCTGCCAAGGTAACCGTCTGGCTGTCTTCTCTTCGTCGCTTCGCCGCCGTTGGATCCTCATCGGTCGTCTGTGGTTGAGCCACATAGTCGCCCCAGCCTTGCCTCGCGCCGCCGCATCATAGCCGTCGATTCGCAGTGTGCGCCCCGGATCGTGTCGCATGTCGTCCGCCGGGGTAGCCGCGTCGCGAGTCCATGTCACGTAGCTCTAGCCATTCGATCTGGATCGGACCACGTAGTGTCAGCCACGTACCGTTGGTGTTAGCTCACCGCGTGTCCGCCGCCGCAGCCCCCATCCACCGAATCTGGACCGTCGATTTTGGACCGTGCAGCCACGATCGCACCGGCGCCACGGCCAATAGCTTGTCGCCACGTGTTAGATGCCGTAGCCGAGGCGCCATGCACTGGGTCCACGGTGGACCGAGGCCGAACCGTGGACCGAGTCCATGCGCCAATGACGCGTGTCGCCCTCTGATTGGGCCACGTGTCCGCTGAAGTCAGCATGACATCATAAATCGTTTTTCTTTAGAAAAATAATTAGCTGAAAATCATATTCGGTGCTGAAGTTAGCATGATGTCATAAATGCTATTTTCCAGTGTAAAAATAATTCGGTTTTTTCTCTTTTTCAAAATTATCTTTTATTTCAAACTTTAAATAGCTATATCTTTTGCATATGAGCTCCGATTGAAGTGATTCCAGTTTCTAAAAAATTGTAAAATCATGCTCCATTTAATGGTGAATTTTATTTAATTTTTAGAGTTGATCTTGCTCTCTGTACTTGCTATTTATTGCTTTCTCGCTTGTTACGCGTAGAAGTCGAGTTGCCCAGTGAGTTTGTGATTGAGGAGGCAGCACCCGAGCAAGGTCCAGAGCAGGAGTCAGAGCTGTTTGAAGGCATGTTGTGCTTTGATCATGTTGAGCCTATGCTTTAAATATTATTTTGATTCAAAGTATTGCATATTAATTCAAGTATCGTTGGTTCAAATATGTTGGGATTAGTTATTGTCCACTTTGCGTTACATCCACCTTGTCATGTCTTATGTCGTATCTCATTTATCACCCTAGAATAGTTTAATATTAATTGATAGCTATAATTGCCAATGTGGTTAGTTAGACCGCAAGTAGAATGCTTAGCCGTGCAACGAGTCAACATTTTATGTAAAAGTGGTTAATCTTGCTTAATGTTTATGGAACTTGTTTATTAAATTGTGTGTCGGTGTTGTCACACAATGTTGTTGTTGTTGATGGCATGTGGTGCACGGTGTAGGTATCATTGGGTTCTAATCGTACTTATACCAAGATAGAACCGAGTCATTTACCTTGATTCCAAAAAGGACTGCAGCCACGACTGGAAGCCTATCATACATTTACTCGATACGTCGTTCGGTGTCTACAAATACCGCGGAGGGTCACACAAGAAGAGCCCACCCACTCTAAAGCATACTTTTGACTTTCCGGTATCTGATAGTACGCATTAATCCTTCACACTCCATAATAATACCTTTGAAATTAATTAACCTATTATGTTTTGGCAGTGCCACCAGCAGCCAAAGGCCACTGACCAATGTGGATTCTACGTTTGCCACAACATGGCACTCCTTGTTGGTTCAGAGAAGACCAATGACATACAGGTTTGTCGATCTTGTAACAATTGTCTCCACTTATGAATTTATATACACGTAGACTTTACTCTTCTCATCAACAGGCTTGGCAATGCATTAAATCTGCGTTGGAACAGGCTGACCTCCTAAGTATTCGAGGAAACCTCTGTTCCTTCTTCATGAGCGAGGTGTTAGATCCAAAGGGCAGATGCTACTCAGGGCCGAACTTGTGAGTTGTGAATTTGTTAACCATGCATTCACATTAATTTGTCAGCCTTGTGCTGTGAATTTGTCATTTGTACTTCTGAATATCATTGGTTTGTATATATGTCGATTCATTTCTGAAATGGATGGGATGTACTTACGGTGTAATGTGCGATCTGAGTTCATTTATGAAATAGATGCGTTGTAGGTTGTGTACGTAACATGTGATTGGAGATCAATATTTTTTAAATGTATGTCATTATAATATGCTCATGATGTTGTGTACTGTCTTTTATTTCAGAGGACATGGCTAGCATTTCCTGAGGCTAGCCAATAAATAGAAATTTAGTAAAAAATACAAAATCAACATCACAGACGGTTCTACATAAGAATGGGCTGTGATGAGTACCATCAGAGACAATTCCAAACTGGAACCGTCTGTCATGAGGGAATCATCACAGACGGTTCAGGGTTGAACCATCTGTGATGATTCCCTCATGACAAACGGTTCCACTTTGGAACTGTCTCTGATGGTACTACATCACAGACGATTTTTCTTTAGAACCGTCTGTGATGAGATATCATCACACTGTTCCAACTTGGAACCGTCTGTGATGTAGTACCATCATAGACGGTGCTACTTTGCAACCGTCTGTGATGAGTTTTTTCACAGACAGTTGGAAAACCGTCTGTGATGACTATTTCTCATCACTAACACTTTGGTACAGACGGTTCGAAAAACCGTCTATGATGAGGTTCCAAACCGTCTGTGATAAGGGGTTGTCTAGTAGTGCGCGGTGGCGAACCGAGGTGCAACAATGCGTCCAGTAGGGCCTGCAGAAGGGTCTTACAAGCCAGAGGCGAGCTCGAGCTACCTTCTCATGCGAGGGATCATGGCCATGGTGGCGACAGCGTACATTACTACATAAAGGCTTATATTAAATGCTTAATAGGTGGAGTCGGGTCGTCAATGAAAGAGAGGGAGTGTTAAGAGAGAGAACGGTTCAGCGAAAATTACGATTTCGTGTCGAGAAAACGGTTTTCGGCCAACGACTTTCGAGAATACAACATTTAAAACATTTTCCCAATAAACTTTAATTGCATAGAATAATTTTGAATTTTTAGAAATAGCAAACCAACTCTAAAAATTATTAAAAAATTTGAAGAGGTACTTTAGATTATTTAGAACCTAAATAAAATATTTTTAGACTATGGACAGATTTTAAATAATTTTTAAAATTCAAGGACAATGGTTATAAAATAGAAAAACAATTTCTTTAATGCAGAAAATTTTAGAAAAAACAATAAAATGCATCAATAAATTTTTGAAACCTACAATATACTTCTTAAGGTATTTTGGGATGTTACACTCCACCCTTCCATCTTCCCTTTTCACTCCCCCCCTCCCTCTCTAACACAAAAACTTCAAAATAGAAAATTCTAAATTTGAAAATTTTAAACAGGAAGTTTCAATTCAAACAAAAGTCAACTAAAAAAATTTGAACTCAAAAATTTTCAACTCAGAATGTTTCAACTCAAAAAAAGATTAAAATTAGAAAGTTTCAACTCAAAAAATTTTAAATCGAAAAAATTTCAAATTAGCAAGTTTAAACACAAAAAATTTCAACTCCAAAAATTTTCAATTCAAAACATTTTTAGTTCAAAAAGTTTTGATTCAAAAACTTTTGAAAGTGGTTAAAAAATACTTATTCAAAAACTTGGAGGGATTTGAAAACCAAAAACTATTTTGAGTTTAAAGGGAAGAGAATGAGAGAGGAAGAAGAGATAAAGGAAATGGCACTAAGTATCGCAACGAGAAAGCCTTTGAGGTCCTTAGGAAACAGTAGGAAAAACTTGTCACAAGAAAAGGATGCCCTCAAATTAGCGATTCCTTTTTTTCCGAAGAAACAGATTGTATTACAGTTGACATTATTTGCTGGTGCCAATACGAGTACTCAGGAATTTGAGCAATTATGTAGCTAGCTCCTCTACAACCTGAACACTTTCATTAAGGTCGTCGGTCATCCCCGTACACGCCCACAGAAGCCTCATTTCCTTTGTATGTTAAGCTTCGAAGGGTTGGAACTCCCTAAATCAAACTGCAATAGCTGTTTATCATCCACTCACGATGAAACCGACATCGACGACTTAGCTCCCACAGGCCATACCCGGGCCGGAACATAACGAATGGTAGGATCTATGCTGTTTTAGAGCACGCTAATACCGGAGCAAACTCTGGCGGGAAAAACAAGAACAATTAAATGGAAAAGATAAATATTATAAAACGGCAATTCCTTCTTTATATGACACTGAAAGTTAACCTTATCTATTATATGTCACTTATTATGTCATTGATATTAAGGAACCTCGCTATCGAATAGTCCGGAGTTCCCGAACAGATCTGAATTGGAGAACAGAAAGAGAGAGAGACACGTGTTTAGGGAGAGCAACAGCGGAAATTCTTTATTGCTAATGATTTCTTGTACATAGGGGGGACCCCCCTCCTCCTTTTATAGCGCTCTCCTAGGGTTTAGGCTTAAGGGACCAGTATGGGCCTTCATGGGCCATTAGGGTTTCCTAACACTCCCCCTTGGGCCCTTTGCCGCGAGATGCATATGCCTCATTAAAACTCCAGAAAAACCCAGTGGGAAAAATACTTGGAGAAAGAGTATATAGCATACGCTTACTATGTTGCACGAATTGCCTCGTTAAAACCTTATGCAAGAAAACTTCATGAAAAACTCGCTAAGGAAAAAGAGTACAATTCTCCCAACTTCAATTGCTAATCTTCGAGATTTATGTTGGGTATTCATAATTCATGCTCGAGATTCATGTGGGAGTATGTGAAATATCTCCCCCTGAAATCTGCACTTCTCTAAGTCTCATCATCCCAATTCCTTTTACGCACCTTTCAAAGGTAGATGCTGGGAGTGATTTAGTGAACAAATCTGCAAGATTTTCACATGACTTAGTATGCAATATCTTGTTCTCATTCATCTTATGCAATTCGTGAGCAAAGAAGAACTTGGGGTTGATATGCTTCGTGAGATTACTCTTCACATAACCCATCTGTGCTTGGGCAACACAAGTTGCATTATCTTCATAAATGATTGTGGGAGTTTGTTCAATGTTCAAACCACATGACTTCTGGATGTGGTGAACCATTCTTCGGAGCCATGCACATTCACGAGATGCTTCATACAAAGCGATGATTTTCGAGTGGTTTGTCGACGTCGAGACAAGAGTCTGCTTAGACGACTTCCAAGAAATTGTTGTTCCTCCACATAGGAAAACATAGCCAGTTTGGGATTTGCCAGTATGCGGGTCTGATAAATACCCAGCATCGGCATAGCCAACCAAATTCAATTTATTATTTCTTCTAAAGAACAGACCGAGGTCTGTGCTTCCTTGGAGGTAACGGAAGATATCCTTGATCCCTTTCCAATGCCTTTTGGTGGGTTCTGCACTGTACCGAGCTAGCAAATTCACGGCGAACGAAATGTCCGACCTGGTGCTATTCGCAAGGTACATGAGCGCTCCAACTACACTCAAATATGGGAATTCTGCTCCCAGGACTTCCTCCCCCTCTTCTCTAGGTCTGTATGGGTCTAGGTTTGCTTGGAGTGACCTTCCGACCAATGGAGTCTTCGCAGGATATGCTTTTTCAAATCCAAACCTTTCCAACACTTTCTGTGTGTAGGTTGATTGATGTACCAAGATTCCTCCTTGGACATGTTCAAGCTGCAAGCCTAAACAAAACTTGGTTTTACCCAAATCTTTTATTTCAAACTCAGACTTCAAGTATGAGCATGCCTCTTCAATTTCTTCATCCATCCCAATGATGTTCAAGTCATCTACATAGACGGAGATTATACAGAATCCATTCGGGGATCGCTGTATAAACACACATGGACAATCTTCGCTGTTTGTGTAGCCTTTCTTGCAGAGAAAATCACTCAAGCGATTGTACCATATTCTTCCTGACTGCTTCAGCCCATACAGTGATTTCTCCAATTTCACACTTTGCATGAGTTTCTATTTGCTCCGTCTTGGTTGGGATAGGGATTCCTTCGGTACTTTCATGTATATCTCCGAATCCAAGTTTCCATACAAGTATCTTTGTGACAGCATCCATTAGCTTCATTCTCAACTTCAAGTTGACTGCCATTGAGATCAAATATCTAAAGGTAATTCTTCCCATGACCGGAGAATAGGTTTCTTCATAATCAACTCCGGGACGTTGAGTGAAACCTTGAGCTACAAGCCTTGCTTTGTACCTTACAACTTTGTTGTTTTCATTTCTCTTCGAACAAAGACCCATTTGTGACCTCACGGGGTTTATATGGGGAGGTGTGCGGCATCTGCTCAAACACCTCTCTCTTGTTGGAGAGATTAACTCTGCGATGATTGCCTTTTTCATTCTTCCCAATCTAGCCTTTTCTTGCACTCTGCGAGATGCGGGCTCGGGATCATGATCAATGATCGAGGCAATCTTCTTTGCAAAGTATGCATCAACGTTGGTGTTGCTCTATTCAAGGATTCTCTGTTATTACAAAGTTTATGGCCATTTCTTCATGGGGTGCTTCATGCACTTCTACTTGCTCTTCACTGCTATTCCCTATCGCAGGAGCAAGTTCCTTTAGCTTTTCATCGCCTATGTGTGCGCACACATTATTTCCGGCGGTTTCCTGCAGTGGAAGGTTCAAGTCTGGAATTGCCTTTCCTGTTGGCTTCTTTCCAGTGCTAGGTCTCAACTGGCTCCCCTTCTTTTCTTGGGGCATTTTTGTGATTGGTTGTGGTAAGTCCTCTCGCCCAGTTTTCTCCAGACGTCTCGGGTACTTTGGGTTTGAGGAGCCAGATTTCCTGCTCTTTTTCTTTGAGGCCTCCGAACAGGTTGAGGGATACCTTCTATTTTCTTTGGTATTTCCACCCTCTCTGGTGCATTTCTTGCGGGTACATGCGACTTAACCACGCCCTTCAGATCACAAAAATGATCAGCGGTTCATTTGCTAAATTCGCAAATCAATTATCTTCGGACTTCTTGATTTGCTTCATTAGTGCGGGGTCATGCGGGGATCGGTGGAATGCCATATGATTTCTCGGCATTTTTCATCCAAAGGTTGATTTCCTCCCCCTAATGACGGGAAACAATCCTCGTCAAAAATGCAATCAGCGAATCGGGCTGTATGCAAGTCTCTAGTCATGGGTTCCAAATACCTGATTATGGATGCACTCTCATAACCAACGTATATCCCAGACTTGCGGAGAGGATCCATTGCTGTCCGCTGAGGGGGTGGTATAGGTACATATACCATACACCCAAATTTTCTAAGATGGGAGATCTTCGGGATGATCCCGTGCACAAGCTGCATAGGAGAATGGATGTTGTAGGCCGACGGTCTAAAATTGATAAGAGCTGCTGCGTGCGAGGCTGCGTGTCCCCAACAAGTGTTGGGCAAGTTACAACTCTGCAAAGCGGTGCGGCAATGAATTTAATCATCTTTATTAGTGCTTACGCTAGTCCATTCGCGTATGGACGTGCGATGGAGTGCTCAATCGCTATCCTGTTCTTTGTGCAATAACCATCAAATGCCTTTGAAGTAAATTCTCGGCATTGTCCATTCTAATGGACTTCACGCGATGATCAGGGAAAGCATTCTTAATTCTTATGATCCGCGAGATCAGCTTTGCAAAAGCATGGTTTCTTGTTGACAACAAGCATACATGCGACCATTTCGAGGAAGCATCGATGAGCACCATAAAGTATCGAAACGGCCCTGACAGGGGCTGAATCGGACCGCAAATATCCCCCTGGATGCGTTCCAGGAAAGCAGGGATTTCACTTTGCACTTTCATGACAGAGGGTCTAGTTATTAATTTCCCGGTGGCACATGCAGGGCACACAAAATCTTTATGATTCGGGAAATTTTTAACATTAATACCATGACCTTGTGAGTTGTTCACTATATTTCTCATCATTCTAAGACAAGGATGGCCTAATCTACCATGCCATAAAGAAAATAACTCAGAGCTTCTAAAAACAGTCTTCAAGGAAGTATACACTTCGGGTGCATGAATATTCGTGTAGTACAACCCAGATTCATATGAGGGACATTTTTCTAATACCATTTTCCCACATACCGCGTGCTTCACAATGCTTAAGCATTCTTTGCCATTTTCTTCATTGGTTTCTACGTGAAAACCATTGGCGCGGATGTCTTTAAAGGTTAAGAGAGTCTTGCGTTGATTCGAGGTACAAAAGGGCTTCTTCAATTACGAGTTGTACCCATAGGCAATATAATAGTGGCTCTTCTGAGCCGATTACATATGAGTCGCTTCTGCGATCGTAGTAATCTTTCAGCGTTCTTCGTGATCATTGGAAATACTTAGACTCTCTTAAGATGGTATTTGTTGTGCCACTATCAACAATGCATATCTCTTCCATTTAGGCGCTACGATTTCTAAATAAAAGAAATATAATTCTAATCAGATAGAGGCAAAAACAATCCAAATATTACTTGCAAATTTGAAGAATACTGGAATAAAGAATAAATTGCGTATTTATTCATGAAAGAAGTATGCTCTTCTAGAGCTTACAATTCATTATTCAAAGAAAATGCTAACAACCATAATCTAAAAAAAACATTAAACAGAATCTGTAAAATATGCATTAATTTCTGCTTCTATGTCATCGGCAGAAGTTTTCTCTTCATTTGCCATAATAATGGCTGCAGCATCGATGTCCAGGCTATTCTGTGAGGATGAGGCAAGTGGGGTGTCTACATCCATGACGTCATCATCACCGATGTTGGCGAAGTGCGCCTCTGCGGGGGCGTTTTCCTTTGCCTTCTTCTTAGCCTGATATGCGTTGATCGCTTCCTTGGATTCTCGACATATCTTCGACCAATGTCCCCAAGTGGCACACTTGAAGCACGTTTGGTTCTGCTGTCCATACGGCTTGGCATGCGTCTTTTCTTTGTCATCCCTCTTCATAGGGGCTTTGGACTTTCCTTTGGCCTGGGGTCTCTCTTTTCCACCCTGCTTGCCCTTCTTTCTATGAGTGGGCTTTCTCACCTTGTAGCTATTGGCATTGACTTACGTGCGCTGCCTCGTCGGTGTGGTGCGAGACATAGTTCTTGCGTAGAACATCGTCTTGCGATTCCGCAACTTGCATTACATCAATCAGTTTGCTATACTCCTTGTATGCGTCCTGACGATAGCTGCGTGCACTCCGGATAGCATTAGGGTGGAAGGTGGAGAGAGTTTTCTCAATCTTGTCTTCATCAGTGATCTTCTTGCCACATAAAGATAGATTGGTACAAATTCTATGCAAGGCAGAATTGTACTCGGCCACAGTTCTGAAGTCTGCAAACCTCAGGCGTACCCAATCTTGCTGTGCTTGGGGCAAGATGGTGTACTTGAGCTTTTCGAACCGCTTCTGAAGTGCAGTCCAAAGCTCATGCGCACTCTCTTGACCATGTATTCATTCTTGAGTGGTGAGAGGTGGTGCACGAGAAAATCGAGCTGATCGTTACGCTCGGTGGTAGGTTTTGCGTCTGCGAGGACCCTAGACCAATCGCGGGCGGAGCTTCTTGCCCCCAAGGACGATCTTTACGTCCGATGCCCAAGTGAGGTAGTTCTGACCGTGCGGGGCCAGTTCTTCAAACTCACGATTCACAATGCCAGACATCTGCATGATTTCAAAATTCTGATTTAGATTACTGCGTGTAATCTGATAGAAAAATGGTTGCAAAAGCATAACGTGCAGAAAATAAAATCATATGCATTGAATTATATTAAATAAAGCAACAGATTCAAAATTCATAAAGAATATTCATAAAACAGAAAAATAAAGCAAGAAAAATTAAAACAGAGCCAAATAAATCTTCTGGATTTTCTGGCAATTTTTCAAAAAAATTCTGCAATTTTTTTTCAAAATTTTCTAGTAATTTTCCTTTTTCCTTTTCTTTCTTTTCTTCTCTTTTTTTTCTTTCTTCTTTTCTTTTCCGGCCGAACCACCACTGGGCCTTCCCGTCTCTTGGCCCATTTAAGATTCGGCGGCTAGGGTTCCCACCCCTAGCCGCCACAACTGCTCTTTCTTCTCGCGCCGTCTTGTCTTCCTCGCGCCGCCCGCCCGTTTGCTCCTCGCGCCGTCCGCCGGCTTGCCCACGTCCCGCGCTGCTTCCCCTTCCACTCCGTGCGCCGCCTGCCTTCCCCTTCCCCGGCCCGACCCTCCTGCTATCGGCGGCGGAGCAAGGCGGCCGTCGGCGGCTCGAGCAGCGCAGACGGAGAAGAAAACGACGCAGAGCGGCGACTTAGTCGGCGGCGGCAGCGGGGACTCTTGCGAAGCCGACGAGGCGGCAGGCGGGCGGGCCAGCGCCTTCCGGGTGTCGGCAGGAGGGATCGGCGAAGCGGCTCGAGCCGAGGCGGGGTGCCGGGCAGCGCGACGGCCGAGGTGGCCGGCTACGCGGCGCGGAGCGGCGACGGCGAGGCGGGTGGCGACGCCGCGAGGTCGGGCCCGGGTTGTCGCGGCGCTGCGTCTTGTGAGGCTCGAGGTGGCGGGCGGGCGGCGCGGCCGAGATGGCCTGGCCGAAAGCGTGATCGCGGCTGCGCAGCACGGGCGGCTCCGGCGAGGCGGCGCAGCGGCGACGGCGGCGGCGCGCGGAGCGGGCCGGGCGGGCGGCGGCGGTGAGCGCGACCTCGGGCGGCGGCGGCTGCGGCGGTGCCAGCGCACCACAATGGCGACGGCGGCCGGGCGCACCGGGCTGCGAGCCATGGCGGCGCGGATCGAGCCGGCGCCAGCGTGGCGTCGGGCGGCGAACTTCAAGCCGCTTGCACACGAACCGAGGCAACGACAGCTGCGGCGGGCGGCGCCAGCGTGGCGTCGGGCGGCCGAACTTCAACCGCTTGCACGCGAACCGAGACAGCGACGATCGCGGCCGGGCGGCGCCGAGCGCTGGCGAGCACGCGGCGCGCCTCGGGCAAATCTTTGCGGCGGCGGTTTCAAAGGGCGGCGGCGCGGCGGCAGCGGGCCGGGCGGGTGGCTTCATGCGGCGCTGCCGAGGTGGTGGCGGCGGTGCGCGCGCGCCGATCGCGACATCGCAAAAAAATTCTTTTGGATGTGTCTCGCAAATTGTGTACTATGGCTTCGTCTTGGGTAGTTGCGGCGTTCTTCGTGTAGCTTCGTGCCACGTAGGATAGATGCGTGCATAGAAAAAAACCGATTAGATTCAATCGCTAATTCCCACCTTTTCTCACCTTTTCAATACTGAACTCCGGTAGAGCTTCGTGCTGATAACGTATTAAGGAACCTCGCTATCGAATAGTCCGGGGTTCCCGAACAGATCTGAATTAGAGAACAGAAAGAGAGAGAGACATGTGTTTAGGGAGAGCAACAGCGAAAATTTTTTATTGCTAATGATTTCTTGTACATAGGGGAACCCCCCTCCTCTTTTTATAGCGCTCTCCTAGGGTTTAGACTTAAGGGGCCAGTATAGGCCTTCATGGGCCATTAGGGTTTCCCAACAATTGATACGTGAGCCTGACCCTACATGCGAAGGATAGCCAAATTCCAGTGGCACACAAGAAATTAATCCATAAATATTTATATGCTAATCCGAGACGTTCACCACCATTTTCTCCCACACGGTATACATTTAAATTTCGAACGGTTGCCAGCTAACGACAAAAACTGCCATGGGATTTAAAATGCAGGGATTGGACACGGGATTTCAAAGAGTGGGAACTTTTGCTCAAATCTCTAGCTTCATGTTCTGAAGAGCAGCTCACTGTTTCTGCACCAAATTAACTCACGATGTGGACTCTGATGTTGTTCGTTCTTCACAGTTCGATAGTCGAGTTGGGTGTGATGCCTGCAGTCATCAGTTAAAATTGAGTTTCGTAAGAAGCTATCTGCTAGCACTCAGCACATCAGCATGGCATCAATGCAAGTGCATTTGTTTCCAGGATAGTTGTCGTCTTCAGTGACTCCATGTGAGGTGAGCAGAGGATACAAAGATCAGTCGCCAAGACATCGGGAATGCAAGAGCAAAAAGCCATCACCGTTGGTCACAAATCGAAGATGGCTTATTCCTACTGCTCCTATCGGGCAACTGTCTCTGTGACATCTTATTGCACTTAACCAGCTTGTTCCTTTGATGCCGGGGAAGCAAGAGAGGGGGAGAGGGAACCTGGTGTATCAGTAAGAAGTGAATCTCCCTTATTCTGCTTCTCTTCAACCTTGGGAAAAAGAAACGAAAACATGGCCTTTCTAGGATATTTATTGTCCCCCAGCTCAAGCTCAAGATCTAGCGCATTACGTTCAGGCAAATCTTCCTCATCTGATGACAGAATATTTACAATGTTTCCGGTCACTGCATCATCCACCGTGTTTAGATCTAGCGGAGCTTCCTGTCATTCCTTTATTGTCAGTGCAATCATCCACAGAGCAAGCTACCGGAGGATGCACCTTAGATGACAACCTTCCATCTCTGATATTCTCACTTAAATTAGAGTTCGCTGACCCTACATCATCCAATTTAATTTTCTTATTCTCTAGTGTTCCATTGATTCCGTCAGCCCAGTTTACATTCTCAACATTTCTTTTGTGTGCACCAGCTGAGACATGCGAAATATGATCCACTGCTCCAGAGTTCAGTTCAGTTGTATTTACAAGGCCTACATCCGTGATGTTCTCTCCATTGTTAAGGTTGGTTGTTGTGTTTTCCTTAGCAGGTTTGTTAACAAAACAAATTAGACAAAAGTAAAAAAAAAATCAAGGTGATAAATAACAGACCCCAACTGAAATGAGAAATAATGATACCTTCATGGATTGAGGAGATTGAGCAAGTAACTGGCACAGTATTTACATCAGAAATTGTTCCATCAGTATTGCCACCAAAAGAATCCCATGTTTTATCTTGGCCTTCAAAATAAGCAAGTTTCTGCATAGGTATAGCCAAACGATAAATTTATATGTCCATATGAGCAACCATCTAAATAGTAGTTTTGCAAAACAAAATGCATAAATTTAAATGAGAGCAGAAACCAAGGCATCAGCATGCATTCATGCACGCACCGGATTTTTTTTTAAAATAATACATTTTTAAATAATTTTACAAAAATAATATGCTGAAACAAACAATTACAAAAGTACACCTGTCATCATTTAAAATGGCGACAGAGGTTTATTTAGTCGCGGATTGAATTGGTACGGATTATTTTGTCATGGATTCATTTGGTTGACAAAGCTGAAGCTTCTGTCGCCGATTCAAATGGCAACAAAGCTTCTGTCACCATTTCAAATGGCAATAGAGGTGCATTTTTGTAGAATTATTTAAGAAATAATTCTGCACGAACCCACCCACACAGTGAGACATTGGCAGGTTGCCAACTATTGTTGAATCAAATGCATTAAGTAGAATAACCAGAGTATTTTTTTAGAACAATCCAAATAATAAAAAACAGATTAGATGGGAAGCGTACTCAATAAGCATACATTATCAAGCAGAACGAACTATAAGCACTCACTTGGCGTTTTCTTGCCAGCGCAGTGGAAAAATCATTAATGGCACTGTTGTTATTTGTTGAACAGCTTGCTGTAATTGAATCATGATGGTGATCTACTAAATCTCTTCCACCCACAGGCTTATTCGAAGAGTTCTCTCCATTCGAACGCCCCTGATGAATGGCGCTTCCAAAGTATGGAGACATTGATAGTCTGCGCAAGCTGCTGACTTCACCAAATTGAGGTCCGACTTGGTACTATTATCCTGGTCTTCAGAGAATGAACGACCAGATAACAAAACAGAAGTACTCAGATCCACGGCCAGGGGATCCTCATTCAAATTAGACTGCAATTTACTTATGGCTACATCAGGTGGAATGTTCAAGTGATCTTTCTTTCTAACTCTAAATACACCCCATAGAAAATAGAACATATTCCATCCTGAAGCAGAATAAGCAAGAATAAGATTGATCACAATAACAACTATGAATCTATGATAAGAAAAAATATATCACTATGAATTGGTGGATGAATTCTTACTTTGAAAATTCTTTGACAGAATATTGGAAGGGAATATAAGCAACTCAGCTGTTTCAATATTTCCTCTGAGCGCTAAATCATTCTTCAGCATATTTTCAACTAATTTACTGTAATGATTTTCATAGCTGCAGAAAAACAAGAAATTATACAATTTCAGTTAGATATTTGAATTCAACTAAGATGCTATGTAGAAAACTAAAGCAAATATAAGCAAGAAAAGTTGCAACAAACACGCCTCTGAGGATCTCTAGCAAAGAAGAAAAGACCAATATTTTTATATGTAGGACCATTTTCCTGAAACTGTGTGGACCATGTGTTTTGACGAGGAAGTTCCTCAAGCTGCACTTTGGAAGGGAATTTCTTTGCTACTTCCATCACTTTTGGTGAAGCAGAACATGATAAGTGGGCTTGAAAACCATCACACAGCTCAGGTGATGTTCCAGTCCTCCACAGCTCAAAGCCACCTCTGTTCAAAAATAAAAAGTTTAAAATGCATACACCCTCCAGTCACAAATAGTTGTCGTTTCGATATCGACACAGTCTCCAAAACACAGCTTTGGCCACTAATTTCTATTACAATATAATAATAAAATCTAATAAAATTATAATATTATGAAAGTACTTTTCGAGACAAATCTACACATATGATTTTTATGTATCCAATTTAAATATTTAAAAAGATATTTTTGACAGTACCTATGTCTAAAACGACAACCATTTGTGACCAGAGGGAGTATAATGGAAAAAAAACTTTATTTAAAACAAACAAGTGATTCCAACTAGGGTGTGCCACGTGATAATCGGGTTTAACAATCAGATGGTATGAACCATGAGGCGTACATCAGATGATAAAAGCACATAAATGAAGTATAAACATGTGTGACCTGACAAAACCACTAACAATTCTTAGTTGATGCCTTGATGGTAATATCATGTATCGCAACCTTTTAATCTAAAATAAGAAAATAATTAGGCGTATGTGATAGAAGAGAGAATAATCATACTGCCAAATGTAGTCCAACTCTGGAACAATCGAAACAATTAGTTCATCACCAGGTGAAAACTCTTGACTGGATTTGTCCATCAGATCACATGACATAGTAGAACTGCTGTCAACAGATCTTCCTGTTGTGGCCGATAAAGTCTGGTGCTCTTTCAATTTCAGCTTGCTACAATCTGTGGAAGCTACACTAGTAGTAGTAGACAAATTGTTTCTCATATCTTGCTCAGAGCGCACACACAATTGGGAGAGATTCTTCAGATGACTAAAGGAGGTAGATAGAACATCTTTAGGCTTATGTATTGGGTTGTGATAAGGACCACATTTTAGGATGTCCTCAGATTGATCTGCTGATCTGGAAGCAACTTTTTCAGTAGCTACCAAACTAGTTGTTTTAGACGCGTTTTATTCCTTCTGGCAGAGGCATCCTTCAAGTTTCGCTCACTCGGAGATTTTATTGCAGACAAACGAACATTGTCAACAGCACAAAATTGTGTAGAATGATCCGTTTCATTACACCATTGACAACGCAATGTGCGACTGCTGCTAGCACTAGGTCTGCTAGCACTAGGTCTCAAGCTAGGTGGGTCTTTTATTTTGTCATCCCGATGCGGAGGATCTGAGATCTGAATTACCTTTCTCTGTGCACCGGAACCAAGAATACCAGAGGATTTTTCGGCACTAGTTAATGTTATAGTTCCTGGCACTTTGGCTAAAAGTGGCTTCTTTAGCTCACTGTTTCCTGAAAAACTAAAGTAGAGTTACCCTACAGTGGAGCACATGCCATTAATAATAGATACATGACCTACCCCCAAAAGAAAGCATGAGATGTGGAAGATGAAGAAAAAATTACCAAGAGAGTTTCTAGCACCCAGTCCATGAGCAATGCATAAATTGTTAGTCAGCCATGTTATTTCCTGTAGTGAGATGCTGAGCTGCGGATTCTGCTTTTGAAGGAACTGGGGCATCCATTGATCCAGCAACAGAGGAGCATAATATAGAAGTGCCTCTATCATTTGTTACATCTTGACTCACAAATGGATTCATCAGTCTTGGCTCCTCAGCAGGTGGTATGATAGAAGACTTTGCCTTATTTGCTGGCTCACAAGATTTAGACTTTTTGAATGATGCCGACATAGTAGATAGGCCCATCGGCTCATGTTTTTTGGTAATAGAGGACAAAGGATTTATATTTTTGGACTTCTGAGGTACTTCATTCACTAGCTGTTTCACCTTGGGGACCTTTGAGTTGTTGAAAGAAGTGGACTTGGAGAGTTGACCTGCATCAAATGGTGCTAAGTACAGTTTTCTTTAATTGCAGGCCTGCAGGGCAAGTTGAACATTCTAGATTGTAGGTAAATTGTCTCAATTGAAAATAATAATAGTAACAAATTTACCATGATGTGATGGCGCCTGATTCTTGGCAGTGTTAGATGCCACTGAGGTTGACACTTGGGGTGTGGGTTGCCTTCCTTTACTGCATCCAACCTGAATGAGCTCTCCCGTGACAGTGGCACTCTTTTGCTAGAGTCAGTCCCCATGGATAAGCCAACAGGTTTGGGAAGATTTTGACTAACTGAGGAAGTGATCCCTGCATCTTCTTCCTTCCTCTTAGTAGCCATATCACTGCGTTGGTTTGCTTTATTTGAATCATTATTGCCCACATTTAAAGCCTCCATTTCATTCTCAGAAGAACTTCTGCTCTTTCCAGCATTGCCAGGTTTACTGGTTTTCCCTTCAAAGGACTGTCCTTTTGAAGCGCCAACCTTCACTTGAGATTTTTCCAGTTTCTTCTTCTCCTTTTCAAATTCTACCTCAGTTTGGCACTCTTCGCACAACCACTCACCCTCTGGAACCTCTTCCATCATAACCCGCATACAATAACTGGAGCAAGGAAAAGAGGTAAAAACATAAGCAGATTAACAATACCATCTTCTCAAAGACATCAAGGAAAAAAATGTCAAATAGAACAGTTTCATCCTGTTATGGGGTATATTGATAAGCATAATAATTGGTAGAATTGTCAGTGCACACAGTAGCTGTTTTTAGGGTTGCAGCCTACAATTCTACATGCCAAAAGCCCAAAACAGTACAAGCGCAACTTAACCATTATGGTACGGCATTTAGCAATCGAAGCTGTGTAGCTGTACAGAAAAGGCAATGTAACAAATAAATCTTACATATGCTCAGCACCATCGTTGCATCTACTACAAACAGCGAGCTTCTCCTCTTCACCAACATCTCCACAAATGTCACAAACTTTCACCTGTTGTTGTGTTACTCAATTAGAGAAAAACAAAACATTCTTCTCATATTTTAAATTCAATATATTGAGGTGGAGCAAGTGATAAACAATACGACAAAAATTAAAGTTTTGAACTCACATCTTCAACTTCTTCAGAACTCTTACCCTCAGAGGATGTAGTATTCACCTGTGCATCAGACACCTGCTAGATGTTGAAACCATGTCCAAGGAATTAATTCAACCCAAAGTCAAAAGGCACACTAATTATATATGTAGCATGTTTGGACTGACATGCCAATAAGTCACTTTCCAAGATGATAGCAGAAACACAACTCATCCATAAGAAGCAAAGTGAAAAACTGGGCATACTTTCCATAGATAAAATAAGTGCTTGCAGCTGAAACAAATAAGCTGGAACAAGAAATTTAAAAACAAGAAACTCACATCATCCATGATTTATTTAGATGTTTTATTTACGGCAATAGTCTTCTTCACAGCAGCATTCGAAGCATCTTCCAATGCGTTAGATTTATCACACACTCCATTTGCTGAGACACTCTTGCCTATGGGCTCTCTATCAACACCATCCTGCTTCAAAAGCAGTGTATTACGCTGGCTTCTCCTAATATCACTTTCATTTTCTGCCCAGAAAAATTTCTCATTACCAGTTGAGCTTGCAATAACCATCTCTGCAGTTTGAGGGCAAGCTTTCTCAAACAAATCTTTGGTGTTTGTCAAGTGATCTTGTTCTTCTGTCTTCCTACTTGAAGGACAGGATGAAACACCAGAAGAATTACCTGAGTAACCAGATTTTGGTAAGTACAGTTCACCAGTTCCCCCATTTACACATTCCTCAATGTGCAAAATAGACTGACTTTTACCAGCATGTCCTTCTGTAGCATGGTTGTAATTATCAACAGCATTGTCAGTGGCAATCACCTTATCAACCTCTTTACCACGTAAACTTCTAGAAGATGGAGGTCCTCTTCTCCCCCTTTTCTTCCTTACAGCCACATTACAGGTGCCATTAGCTTCAGAAAAACATGAAACATCATTATTGCGACAATTCGAGCTGTGCCTCTCCATCAAATGACTCGGAACTAAAAGCATCACTTCTCTCAATGGATGAGACAATGTCTCCCTCCTTCACTGTAGATGTAAAACAACTAGGGACACTGCCTACTTCTGATTCCATCAGAAATGAAGGACAGCTATGATGCACAAAAGATGAGCAGGGAGCACAGTACACATTGCATGTCCCTGGTTCAGGTTTATCAAGAAGGATACTCACGAATGCTCTTCCTTTCTCAGGAAGAAAATTGACCTATCAATTACAACATGTGAAGTCATAAGAAAAAATACAACCTATTCTTAATTCCAGGTTTCCATCTGCAATAAGCATGTAAACTTGCGGATACAGGAGTATAAAAAAGAAACTTGATATCATATAAAATAAGGTATAAACACATAAGACACATAGGACAGGATAATCATGCAATGCCAAATATGCATCTATGTTCTCAAAATGAATCCAAGTGTAACATCCAAATTTTTGCCCTTTTCTAAATCTTTTGTGTAATTTAGCCCTCCAAAAATTTTCACCAATTTTATTCCTAATTAAAGCTTAATATGGGACTTTCATAAATCAAAATTAATATAATTAAAATCCAAGTCAACAATTTTCAAAATTATTTTACTTGGGTTCCTTGAAATATTTTCCAGATTTTTCTCAAAATATTTTTAGTACATTTAATATTTTATTTGTTCTCTTTTGCTTTTTTGTATTTTCTAAACAAAAACTAATTAAAAATGCTGGAAAAGGTTTTGGGCCAATTTCCCTTCCCACTGGCCCGTTTCTCCCACAAGCCACAGCGTAGCCCATCCCACCGCTTCCTCACGCACAAGCCTAACTCAATGCCTCGGCCCAACTTGTCAGATTGATTTGACCTTACACGACTGACCTAGTCATCAACACGCACGCCGCAGGTGCCGCTCTCCATCCCAGACTCCATCCCCCGCACCGAACTCGCCACCGTATTGATGCCTATCAAAGGGATTTCCGCACCGCATCCTATTATAAAACCCGCCGCCAACACTCAGGAACGCAACCCCAGACGCGCTGCCACCGAAACCCTAACCTGGCGCCTCGAATTCGCCGAACTCGCCGTAGATCGAGCTCGTCGAAGTACGCCACTACCATTGGAGACAAACAGATGTTCTTGTCATTGTTTTCCACCATTGCCAGTAAATACCGTCACTCATTGACTCGACCACAGTCATCACCTCGCGGTCCTCTACCCTGTCGTGGCCCCGATTTCCGTCGGGAGTCACCGGAACCATGCTTTCGTCGTAACCCTAACACAGTTGCCGCTTCGAACTCACTGTCAGTCGACTTTGTTGACCATTGGTCACTATGTCACCACCATCGAGTTCGTTGTTGCCCTTTTCTCTCTAATGTGCTGCTCAATGTCATCAGAGGTGCCGTTGTTCGCTCGCGCCACTGTCTTCCACCGTTCGCAGTCAACCCTAGGGTCTAGAGCACCGCAGCCGATGTGGCAGCCACATCGATGCCACTCCAGCCCCGCGCGATGCCAGGTTAGCACCCACATCGTTGCCACATCATCGCCACGCCATGCCATGTGTCATCACTGCCACGTAAGCAAACCTGGACCGGTTTGGTGAACTTGGTCTACCGTGCACCAAATCTGACATATAGGTCCCACATGTCGGCTTTGCGGGTATTTTCTAAAATTCCCAAAAAATTAAAAGATTCTAGAATATTCCTTGGCCCCATATGTCAATCTCACCCGAAGGGAATGTTCCTAGAATATCCTCCTCTTTTTTTCCTAGATTTTCTTGTCCGATAAATCTTCCATGAGCCCATTCTTCTTTATAAGAACTCTGATTGAGTCCGTTCAAGTTTTTAAATTCATCTTAAATTGAGCCCTATATTCCAGTGTATTTATTTTGATTTATGGAGTTTTGTTTTGCCTATGCTTGTTATTTATTTGCTTTACGTCACTCATTTTGCATAAACGTTGAAGTGTCGAGTGGGTTCGAATGAGAAGAGTTGGCTCAAGATCAAGACCAAGACCTATTTACAGCAAGTTGTGCTTTGATCATGTTGCACCAAGTTTTTAGAAAGTTATTTTGTTTCAAATTATTGCATGCTAGTTCAAATTGTCAAATGTTTCACTATTTTGGGACTAGTCATGAACTACTTAAATTAGGCCTAACTTGTCAATTTTTATGCCTACCTTGTTATTTGTTATGCCATAATCATTTGTCACCCTAGGTTGGTTATTTATTTGTTGGTCATTAATATAGAACCAACGTGGGTTGGTTTAGACGTGATTAGTGTGCTTAGCCATGCAATGGGTTATTGATATCATTTTGATGTTGCAATTTCAAACAAGACTAAATGTCTATGGAATATCTTTGTAAAAAGGGTGTGTCATGTGTTGCCACATGAGATATTATTGATGGCATATGTTTCACTATAAGTAACAAGAGTGGTAAATGATTTAGATTGAGGCAAGTGACAAGAGGCTGTGTGCTGGTGGTTCTGTGTGGAACTAGGTTGGTGATTATGTGTGCATCAATTAATATAGTTCTATGTGAACAAGTAAATTGGAAATCTTACCTTGATCAATTAAGGATTTAACCTTGTAAGCCATTGAACTAGACTAATCATACAACCACATGTTTAGGATAGGACATACCAAACTCAGTAAGTTACCGAGTCTTTGACATGTGACACCTCAGGAGGATAGGCTAAGTTGTGTGCTTGGGTTGAAGGGTGTGTGCTACAGCGGCACAACATTTTGAACAGTTATTGTTCTTAGTCTAACGGTGAATCCCTCCAATTCTTCCGCTCTGTGTGAGGGTGGAATGGCGAGATCAGGCTTATCGGATCATTGTCGGGGCAGAGTTCCTGAAAGGTTTTGTTATGATTTTCTTAGTCGCATGCCTAAGTAAGTGTTTCAATTACATGGCATGAGAAGATCATCATATCTTGTGGGTAAAGTGTATAACCTCTGTAAAGTGTAAAACTCTTCGAATAGCCGTTCCCCGGTTTTGGACAATGCTGGAGAATTTCAAATAAGGGTTAGATTTTATAAAACAAAACTGGCAAGGAGGCTATGTGCCAAAAAGGAATTGGTGTAGGCTATGTGCCATCTTGAGAAATCTCTGGATAACAAATTATTGTTGTTATATGTTTTACTTATGTTTTCAATCTATTGTTGTATTCAAATGTTAAAGTCTGCTTTGTACAAAACTAACCATATTAGCCATTCTTTCTATAAGCCTTGCATATAGTTATTAGACTTGCATTCTATGCACAACTTATTGACTACTCTGTGTGCTAACCCTTGCAATACTCATCCATCAGTTGGAGAAGAGTAACACCAGCTCTAGAAGAGTATCGTAAAGAGGCCGATTATTAGGATTCCAGCCCAGTCAATTGACTGTGGCAGGTCAATGGGCTTCTGCTAGAGCTTATTTTCGTTCCGATGCAGTTCTCTTATTTAGTGCTTGAGCCCTGCGTAGCCTAATAAATATAAACTCAACCCATAAGGTCACCTTACTATTTAATTATTTATCAATTTTGGTCGTTTGTTCTTATTTCGTTATGTATGGAGTTGATAATTCATCTATGTTGCCAATGTGTGCATTAACATGATCTTGGACTAGTGCAATATACACAGAATTTCTGAATTTGCATATTTGGGTCTCGACACCAGTCAAATCCATATATTGGTCGGATGCAAATACAGATTGTAAAGTTATCATTAGGATTTCTACATTTCAGATCAATAAATGACACAAGTTCCCACAAAGTTGCACATGATTTTCTGTTTTTAAATCAGTGATTTGATTACGACCTGGACATGTTACAGCTTAGGCAGCTCCATCTATACTAATCAAATAATTTTTTGAATTTTTATATGCTGATATAAGCTATATTGATACATCATTCCATCTAGATTCAAAAACAGATATCAAGCCTGCAATTCAGAATGTGCGGAAGAGCAAAAAAAAATACAGATCATTCTGATGGAAAGCACTTAACTAAATCCAGACCTTATTAAATTCAGGTATCCAGCAGTCAGAAATTTAGCAAACATATATAAATCTGTGAGCTTCAGAATAAGAGAGAATAACAAAGAAGCGCAATGGAGTATAATGCTATCTGTCTGCAATAGAATAATTTCTCACCACTCAAATTCATAAATGGGTCCCTGAATGAGATATGTCCTTCCAATAAAAGCTTACAGAAGGCGTGACCTAGAAAGCATATAAATGTCCTTCTCATTTATTTATATCATATATGTTTAAATTAAAAAAAAAACAGATAGTTAAAAGTTTCTAGACACCTAAAGATGGTCTCCACTCCTCATAAATCATAATACCAATAAAAGCTTACAGAAGACCAGAGCAAAGCTAATAATGTCCTACAGCTGTTGATAATTATTTCCAAAGTCACAACGTGCTATCCAGAAGGTAGCAAAGAAGCATCTCTTTTCAATATGTTAATAGATGTTACCTAGGTCACAACCAATCAAGAAAGGTCACAAGTAGCTATATATCGGAGTTTACATTTTACCAAGAATAAGCAGCCTGGAAAGTGCAGAAAAGAAGTTTTGGATTTTCCATGAATAGGGCAGTAGTTACAGAATACATGTAATGTGAGTTGGACAAGAAATACAAATCATAAGCCTTAAATAATTATCAATCCTCATTCAGTACTTGCTCTAAATAAATATTGTCCTTTGCAAATACTCGAAACCATACTTATCTAATCAACAAATGCAGCTCTATATCTAAAATCGGAATCTGTTTAGTAACGCATTTTAGGCTTCTTCAGAAGTTCAGGAAACTCCAAATGCCAAAAAGACATAATTGAATGGGACACAGTAAACACTTTGCAATCAAAATGATAGCAATAATGATAGATGAGCACAGAGCCATGCTTTTCAACAAGCTGCCCAAAGGCATGTCTAATTATTTAGGCTTCTTCTCTTGAACTAAGTCCTACGGCTTCTAAACTAAAAGTAGTGCCATACTGTTGGAATAATTAGCACTTTCAGGTTTATATAAATTCCGAGATAAAACATTAACATGAATAGATTGACTGACATAATCATATTGTGAGAGTATAATCTACACATGCATATCACAAAGCTACACATGAACAGATCTACTATACTCAGGAGTAAAAACAGCAATAGATTAAACATGATTCTCACGTACCGATGCACTGTAGAGGAAGCAACAGCCGATGTAGATGGTACGTTGTTGATGACGATAACGTGTTGGCACCGAGCGCGTCGACGACGAACAACAGCGCCCGAGCGTACAGGTAGACGAGCCGTGATGACGATCGTGAGCAGTCGCGCGAAGCGCTTCCCAAAAACCTTATTCGCCTTCTCCCGGTGCAGGATCGCAAAGACGACAGATTTCGGAGACCTGCTCTCCCGTTCGCCGGTGCACGCTGACGCAGCGGGATGAGGCGGACTACGGTGGCGGCGCAGAACTGGAAGGAGGCAAAAGCCCGTGTATAGATCCGTATTTTTTGCTCATGGACTCGGCCAGTATATATAGAGACGGAAAACGCGTTTAGAAGTTAGGATCCGAAACTAACACGATTTTATCTCTATATCTCGAACTGATCCCGAGTAGCAAAAGATAAAAATTGCAAAAGAAAGTTACGTCTGCACAAGGTATCCGGTCCGATTTTGGCGGACCATTCACGCAGGTGCCGCGCGCCCAAGCCCAAGCCAGGCCCGGCGAGGCGAGCGAGCGCGCGTGTGGGTTCTTTCTCTTCCCTCCATTGCCATGTGTAATAGGGAGAGAACCAACTCCATATTTATGTAGGTCTCTCTCCACTTCCACAAGCAATATGGTACTAAAGACATCCCACCTCTTTCCCTTCATGAATGGGCCTTTGAGATTTATTGGATTTTCAATTAAATACACATACAACTGTTACATAGGAACGCCAAGAGGTCTGAGAAAAAGAATTGCAAAACTCCACCTCTTGGAGAAGTTCCACTTACAAGCTTAGCTAAGGTCAGCTATACATACAGAGGAGGATGCCCTCGGGTCCTATCCTGCGATCTTGTGCGCGCTGAAGAACAAGAACCAAACCGAATGGATGGATGGAATCATCAGCAATAAAATCCTCAACTGGTGTGAGCATTTCAACAAGCTAATGGGCGCATTTAAACTAATTGGGTGGAGCACTATCCCCAAATGATTTGGATTCGGATTCGGATTCGGATTCGATTCTCACAGTGAATACCACAACAGATTAGATCAAAGTGAAATCAACCAACCCAAGCACGTTAGGGCTTCCTTACCAACGAAAGAAACCAGTCCGGATTGAGGGCTCGAGATGAAGGGGGTTTCAGGTGGCACGGCCAGTAGGAGAGGAGAGGAGTTCGAGGTCGTGAGCTTCTATTCGGGGGATGGGTTCGAGGTGGGCTCGGCGGGCAGCGCCGGTTTAGGTTGAATGCTCGGCGGTAGAGGTGGCCAAACGGACCCGCACGTGGCATGCAACTGTGGGCCCGGCCGAAGGCACGACGGCTCGAGCTAAGCGGTCGTCTACGCAAGACGCTTCAACCCCAGCGTGCCGTGCTTGGGCCAGAGGAGCGGCACGGCGGGCCGTCACGGCACGGCCTGTTTACGGCTAGGCACAGCACGACACGTCCATTTTTTTGAATTTTTTCATATTTTTTTTATTTTTTTCAAATTTTCTGGCACAAAACGGGCTACCGGGCCGAACCCGGCCCGTTTGGCCAGCGAAGGACTGGACCGGCACGGCCCGAGAGGCCAACGGGCCGTGCCTGGACCGCCACCCCGGCACGTGGGTCGACACGGCACGACCCGTTTACTAGCCGTGCCTAAACGGGTTGTGTCGTGCTGGGCGGCCCGTTTGGCCACCTCTACTCGGCGGCTATCACGAATTGGGGGCGGGGAGCCAGGGAGGGCAAGCCTCGATCGTACGGGGACAAGGATTCAAATTTCGTTTTGGGATAAAATACCGTCCAAGACCGAAATCCGAAATTTCGGCGAAATTCTGGTATTTCGGACAAACCTCATCTGAAATTCAAAAACCAAAATTCAAATCCGGTTCGTTTTGTACAGAGAAAAAATGAAATTCGCCGAAAATAGCGAAATTTTGGTCTTTTTGCAACGGAACAAAAGTGGGTCAAACGATGTCAAAAAATTTTGAAATTTGTTTTGGAGAGTCCTGACACATTTATGATATTTCCATAAAAATTCTAGATTATTCTAATGTGTGTCAAATTTATAAAAATTCAAACATTGCTACTGTCCTAATAAAACGCTGACTTGTAATTTTGAACCGAATGCAAAATGGTTCAAACGACGTTAAAAAACTTTGAATTTTTTTTTGCATAGTTATGATGCATCACTAATGTTCTCATAAAATTTTCAGATAATGATCGAGCTTCATAAATTTTAAAAAATTCGAACAGTACTACTGTCCTGCTAAAAGGCTTACCGGCAAACTTGAACAAAATGAAAAATTATCTAAACCACGTTAAAAAAATTTCAAAATTTTTGTGGATGGTCCTGATGTAACGTTAGTATTTATTTAAAATTTTTAGATGATGATCATTCTTAAATAATTTTTAAAAATTCAGACAGTGCTACGTCCTAATAAAAGCCTCATGATCAATACATAGATTTGCTTTAGCAATAAAAAAAAGTTTAAAATTTTTGAACATTTTACATAAGGATGATAAGGAAATTATTAATATATCACAAAAATTTTGAATTATGATCACACACCAGTGAATTTATAAAATTCTTACAAGGCACAATACCATTTATGTTCTTTCTCTTTTTGATTTTTGAAATATAATATAACAAACGAAGTTCAATGCTTACATAGATTTGATTAACCAAAAAACCAAGGTTTAAATTTTTAGAAAAATTTATATAATGGTACTGAGTCAATTATTAATCTCTCACAAAAATTTTAGACCATAATCACACTCAAGAAAATTTATAAAATTCTGACAATATAACTGTCCCAATTATGTTCATTCTGTTTTTGATTTTTTAAAGATAACAAATAAAGTTAAATTATTTTGAAATTTTTTATGTATTGGTCTAAACTACTAAGGATAGTACCATAAATTTTTCAGCTTATTATCAAGCTTGTACAGTTTTATACAAATCTGACAGTGTTTCTGCCAAATTTTAAAATGTCTAAAAAATTCGGTTTTTTAACAAATTTTCATAGGAGATGACTTTCCTAAGGGTTATTGGACCAAATCCAGCCCTAAAAGTTTCAAAACCGGCCAAAAAACACAAACTTTCTGCGAAATTTCGCCAAGAAAAACCGAAATTTCGGGTTACTGTAGCAATTTCAAATTTTTAAATTTTTTCCGGCGGGTACTTTAGATTTCGGGGTGGTCCGAAATCCGAAATTTCGGCGAAATTTGGCCGAAATTCGACGAGATTTGGAACCCTAACCGGGGAGCATTGAGATTGAGGGTATGTCCAGCTTGGGGTGAATATCGAGCTGACTCGACTCGGTAAACTCGTTAACATAACGAGCCAGCTCGACTCGACTTATTATCTTAACGAGCTCAAAGCTCAATTCGGCTCGACTCGTTAAAAACTTGAATTGGCTTGTTAAGCTCGTTATAAATGTAAGCAACAAAGCATGCATTGGATACCTCAAACACTCGAACATGAGATTACTGTCATGGGATTACTGCAGCACAATGATGGACAGAAATGACTAGAAAGTGGAAAGTCATAAATCATAACTTTCAATTAGAGGTGTGCTCAAATATCTCAAACAGAGCGTTTAGGGGGTAGACTAGAACTCTAGTCAGACTGAAGTAACAAACATTGCAAACAACATTGGAGGTCTAAAGCATAACAAGAGATCAAAATTCTAGTCATCCATGAAGATCGTGCCATGAAGTCTCACACTAGGAAGAAGCTGTGAGATTTTCTTTGTATTCCTCCACCTTTTGTGGCCTGTAGCAGAAGGTGACACTGATGGTGCAGGGTCTTCTGAAATAGAACATCACAATTATATAAGTTTTAGTAGACAACCTGGATCAAGAGAACATTACATGAGGCTCACTGGCATGTTTTGATGCATGCTGATCACAGAATTTAGGATGACAAATATCACTGTTTGTGGTTGACAATTCAGAAATTGAGCATAGTGGTCACCATACTTTGAAAATGTACGGTGCTAAGGCCTAAGGCTATACCCAGGGTTCAAAAAATTGACGAAAACCAGTCGGTTTTGGCGAAAACCGCCCGTACCGAGCCGGTTCGGTAATTAAAACCGTTCGGAAAACCGGTCAGATGAATAGTAAATTTAAAAGATTTGAACAAATTTAGTAAAAAGTGTCAAAAAAATTTGAAATTTCGTTTGTGCCTTCCTTAGGTAATCCTAGTGATTCTATAAAATTTTCAGATTATTATCAGATATGTACATTTTTTAGAAAATTCTGACAGTGATACTGTCACAATATATGTTCTTTAGTTTTTTATTTTCTAGGGGCACAAAATGAAGTCTAATATTTCTCAAACTTTTTTTGTGATGTTATAACATCATTAAAATGATTATGTAAAATTTTGAGATGATGATCAGATATGTGTATTTTTTAAAAATTCTGAAAGTGCTATTATCATTGTATATGCTCTTCTATTTTTGATTTTATATGGGAAATAAATGAAGTCTAATATTTCTAAAAATTTTAGTACATGATCCTTTCGAACTATTTATATTTTCATTAAAATTCTAGAATATAATAAATCATTTTACTATTTATAAGAATCTGACAGTGTATTTGTTCCTCTTCATTAATTTCTGTTTTAGATTTTCTAGAAGAAATAAATGATTTAAAAAATTGTAAAAATTTCTCTTAGGCGTTATATAGATTAATTGGGATTTTTGTACATTTTTTAAAAAAATTTGCAATTTTTTCAATTTGTTCTTATATTTTCACCATTTTCCCTTCTGTCATCGGTTTTCGACATTCCGTTCATGTAGGTCGAACATGTCATTTTTGCGACAATGGAAGAGTGACGAAGCTATGCTTATTCCTACTACACAACTTCAATTTAAATGCATTATAATGTAAATGGGAATTTTTTTTAAATAATGTATTTTATGAAACTAATTGCGATATTAATACGCAAGATATTTTTTTTCCAAAAATAATGCGTCGTAGCCAAACCGCATGGCGACAACCGAGTAATCGCCATATGGTACGGCGACAAAGAGGTAATCGCCACACGGTTCGGCGACAGAGCAGTAATCGCCCAGCGGTTGGGCGACAACAGGTAAAGTACGCGTGCTTGGCAACATCCGTGCAGTTTTCGCCGAACGGCGTGGCGACAACGAATGGTCACCGAACGGTGTGGCGACAAATGTAGTACTCGCCGAGCGGTATGGCGACAAAATGATGCCGCCAAATGGTGTGGCGACAAACGCGTCGCTCGGCCAGACAAGAAAACGAGTGAGCGTCGGCCACGAGGGGGAAAAAAGACAGCGAGCGAGGGGGAGTGAGGCGCCGGCGGGCAGAGAGAGGGAGGGAGCCCGAGAGAGAGAGAGGGGGGGAGGGCAGCCGAGAGAGAGAGAGGGAGAGAGGTAGGCGCCGGGAGCTCGGAGCTCGGGAGAGGGAGGGAGAGAGGGAGGCGTCCGGGAGCTCAGGAGAGAGAGGACAGGGAGAAAGAGGAAGAAGAAGAGAAACGAAAAGGTATAATCGAAATTTTTTATTTTGTTTAGTTGCGTAGAAAAATATTGTAGGTTAATGTTGTACGAAAATATTAGGGTTGATATTAGATTTAATTTAATCGGTTCTTCTTTTGTAGATTCGCGATATTAGATATGAACTCTAATATTGTAGTATTTGTAGTGCGATAGTTAATTAGTGTTGTTCAATTTAATTATTGGTATTACATTTTTTTAGTTGCGTAGAAAAATATTGTAGGTTAATGTTGTATGAAAATATTAGGGTTGATATTAGATTTAATTTAATCGGTTCTTCTTTTGTAGATTCGCGATATTAGATATGAACTCTAATATTGTAGTATTTGTAGTGCGATAGTTAATTAGTGTTGTTCAATTTAAATTATTGATATTACATGTTAGTGGTGATCTAAAAATTTATTTTGTCTATATCGTCGCAGTAATGTCGGATCCAGTTAAATTTAGGGTATATTATGGCGATGGTAAAATAAAAATTACGCAGAATGGTGTTGATTTAAGCAACTTTTCGGTGACCATAGTTGAGCACGCCTTCCCCGAGAGTGTTAGCATTCGTGATATGAAACTTTGGTTGACCCAATATTTTTCTTTGGATCCAAGTGTTTACTCTGTTACCATCCAAGTTTTATTCACACGAAGCAATGGTGACCCAGCTATTTGGGAGTTGAAGAAAGTAGATCGGACATACTTGTGGCAGAAATGGTTAAGGTGGTGTAAGGGATCTCGTCTTGACTATGTGATGCTAGTGCAGGCTTGCCCTATAGAAAAGGTGAATATTAGTGGTATAGGCGAGAGCAGTACATCGGCTAGAGCTGAACAAGTTCAGGAAGTGGTGCCGATTGAGATAGAAGCGGGGGATGATAATAAGGATGCAGCAAACGCAAAAGGTCGGGCCGATGAAGGGGAGGAGATCGAGCAACTTGTTGATCATTTGGAGTTGGTGAACCGTATGGCGGCAGAAGATGAAACTGAAATATTGGAATGTGATGATGGCATCGGCGAAGATGAGGAAGGGGAGGATGATGGTGATGATGCTGTGCATGATAGTACTGGGGAAGCGAATATACCTATCCCTAACGAATGGAACAAGCAAAATAATTCTGGTATGAGAGTTTTATGGGGCCATGAGTCGCGTTGGGAGTATGGTACCAATGCCATTCGGCTGAATCAAATATTTTTGAACAATTCTGAATTGAAATTGGCAGTGAGGCTTTGGGCATTATCGCAGTAGAGAGAGTTCTGGGTTGTCTTGTCCGGGCGGATAGGTACCACGATGAAGTGCGTAGCAGATGGATGTGAATTTCGAGTTCATGCATACAAGCCGAAATGCGAGACGTATTGGATTGCATCATGAGTAGAGGAGCACACATGCAGACTAGAAAATGTTCTGGTGAAACACCGCAACCTGAATGCAGCTGTAATTGCTAGCGTAATGTTCAATGAAATCATTGAGAAATGGGACATTCAGTGTTCGTATATTCAGAAAGCAATCTTAAGAACATTTAAGTACCAGATAAGTTACTCGATGGCCTAGCGTGCGAAGCAAAAAGCATTAGAGAAGAGGTTTGGTACATACGAGGCTTCATATTGCAACCTACCTCGTGTGCTTGATGTCTTGAAGCAAACAAACCCTGGCACATACACCGCTTTCGATGAAGGTGAAGCAGATGGCAACGGGTTCTGCACATTTCGTCGTGCGTTTTTTTCATTGGGTCGTTGCATTGCGTTATTCAGGTACTGCCATCCATTACTTTGTGTTGATGGTACATTTCTGACTGGAAAATATAAGGGACAGATTCTAACGGCCATTGCAGTTGATGCGAACAACCACATACTTCCATTGGCCTTTTTTTGTTGAGGGTGAGAACCGGGATAGCTGGATGTGGTTTTTTAGACATTTGAATTTCGGGGTAGTTGGTAATCGGCCCAGCGTGTGCATCATTCATGATCGTCACAAAGGTATTCTTTCTGCAATTAAGACTCTACAGGAGGACCCTGATGAGCCATTCCCATGGCGTGACTTGCAGAGCAGGTGGTGCATGAGGAATTTGGGAGCAAATTTCTTCAGGCAGTTTAGGAGTAAGAAATTGATGAACCTCTTTAAGAGGTTGTGCAAGCAGAATCAGGCACGTAAGTTCAACGTGTTATTCGCTGAGTTGGACCAGCACACTAGTGCACATGTGGAAGAGATGAAGAAGCAACCACCTGCGCCGAATGATTGCCCACCCAAAAGGCTAGCACCACTCGGAGAGCTCGATCCTCCAAATACGAGGAGACGAACGCCAAGGAACATAAAGTGTTTCAGCCTTTGGATAGAGGCGGAGCCTCTGGAGAAGTGGGCACTGCTCCATGACACCGGTGGCGCCAGGTTAGTATAGTAAATTATGATATTTACGATGGTTTAACAAATCGGATTGGTAGACTAACCGATATGTGTTGATCAGGTTTGATGTCATGACAACGAATATAGCCGAGGTTTACAATTGGGTCATAAGAGGGCTTCGTCCGCTACCACTTGTGGCCATCCTGGAAGGCATGTTGCACGGCATAGTTGCCTATTTCCAGAAAAGGCATGCGGAGGTTGTTCTTCATGCCACGACAATGCAAACACCGTATTGTTGCCGGATGATGACCTACATGGAGGAACAAAGTATTAAAGCTCAGCAACATGTAGTGCGTAGCTTCGGAATTACTGAGTACCGCTTTGAAGTGACTCTTCGATGCGAAGGGGGATTGGGAACCAACACAGCTGTTATTACACACAAGGTTAATCTAGGCCAAGGGGCCAGTGGATGGTGCGAATGCACCTGCAACAAGCCAAGACTTCTTCACATCCCTTGCTCACATGTGATAGCTGCTTGTGGGCTGATTGGGATGAATACGTCGCAATATGTCTCCCCTTTCTACTTGAAGGATTATGTTGTCCATATCTGGTCCGGTGAGTTCCGTGGTTTCCGTACACACGGTGATTTCACTGTGATTAACAGAGATGAGCGCATCTGTCTACCGGATCCAACCTTACGGAGGTGTGCCGAAGGCCAGTCTGGTCGTCCACAGAGTAGGTGCATTCGCAACGACATGGATGAATCCGAAGTGGGTGGCTATGTTAGGAGATGTTCTGAGTGCGGTGAGTATGGCCACAAGGCAAGTCAATGCCGGCAGCATGTGTGATGGGTGGAATCCATCAACTCGTAATGGTTATGCTATGTGATATGTGTCGAAGTAATGGGTACTGTCGGTTATGTGTCGAATTATGTAATCTTATTTATGTAATCTTATTCATGTTTGTGGGATGTCATGTAATATTATTGAAGTTGGATGCTTATGTATTTCGATATATATATACAGTGTTTGTCATATGTTTTTTAGCATTATTTATGTTGTACGCTTCTTTCCTTTTATTTATACATATATCGTGTTTATTACATGTCTTGTATAATAAATATTTCATTGTTTACTTGCAGGGATGGAGCAGCCCGGGTCACTTCTGGACTCTGCCGTGGACCGGCGGCACCGTGCGTTCGTCCACACGACAGAAGGCAATGATAAGGTGCCTCTGCCGTGGATCCGAGTGCCTAAGAAGGCATGGTGTGTTGACCCACGCTTTCACACCAGGTGAGTTGCACTTACATGGAAAACATGTCATGCTTATACAAAAATACTTTACATGTTTTATTGTTCACATAATTTGAGGTTGTATGACGTATATTTAAATAATGCAACTTTGTGTTTGCATCCATAGGTTGACACGTGCTGGGTTGCTTCCTCTCGTTCGCATGGTTGAGGGGTCAGCTGAGGACGCAGGTGTGCCCGACGATCAGGCCGAGGGTGAGGACGGTCCAGAGCGGTCGCGGCGTTTTCCATTCGATCATTCCCTACTGGCGTGTTTGGTCGACCGTTGGAGGCCAGAGACGCACACTTTCCACCTTCCCTTTGGCGAGGTGACGATGACCCTGCAGGACGTCACCATGCTTACTGGGTTGCCGATCGCCGGGACACCGATCGGACCCTCGATGACTCCTGCTGGGTGGGCGGCGGACTTGGAGGAGAGGTTCGCCGGAGTGGTGCCCGTTGATCCAGAAATTCGGATCGGCAAGAGGCACGGCCCATCGAGGAGGTGGTTGGCTCAGTTCGAGGTTAGTAGTACTACATAAATATATTATTCTACATTTATGTGATATTAACCTGATACTAAACTATTTTAATTGTCGCAGGTGCAACGGATGGCGGCGATGCCCACAGCCTACCAGCTTGCACGGCACCTTGAGGCCTATCTCCTTTGGTTGTTCGGGTGGGTGATGTTCACGTCGACTCACGGTGACAACATCGATGCGCGGTGGGTAGCCCATGCACGGGCTATTGCCGATGCTGACCTGGACGCCGTACCACAGGTATCCTGGGGTTCAGCGGTCCTTGCTGCCACGTACCGCGCCCTTTGCGACGCGTGCATGAAGAAAAGCAAGGCCGCCAATCTCGTAGAGATGCCTCTTCTTCTTCAGCTCTGGTCGTTCGAGCATTTCCCTATGGGTCGACCCTTTGTTGAACCTCGACACTACACCGCCGACATGTATGGCGGTGATGCGATCGACCGTCCGACGATGGGCTCCCTTTGGACTAGGCGACGGGTACGTCATTCTGAATATTTATTTGGTTTTTTATTGCAATCGCATATGCTTACAGACTTTTTGTAATCGCAGCCACGGTGGCGGGATCGCAAGTACGTTCGGCGTACCACTCCTTCACGGAGGCGTTTGACCACCTACAGGCACAGCAGGTGATCTGGGACCCATACAGTGAGCGTCGTGTAGTGGAGAGAGCGATGGGCGGGGATCTCGCACTATGCTACAGGACGGACTCATCGGCTTACCAGGAAGAAGCTCATCTTCGATGTCTTCGTGGAGGACTACACACCGCAGCGAGTCATCAGGCAGTTTGGACTTCGCCAGCTGGTCCCTGTTCCTTCAGGGGATCGTGTGCCAGAGAGAGTGCACTCGTGAGTTACTCCCCCCTAACAAGTTTGTTAAATACTTATGTTATATTTGTAATAATGTGGATTTATCTTCAGGTTCTCCACCCATGGACCTCAGAAGACCATGGCGACCTTGGCTCAGAGGATGGCACCGTGGCTCGCTCAGTGGGATGACGCACTAGAGGATGTCGTCAACGAGGACACGCCGTACGACTACTCCTCCTACCAGCAGTACCTAGCCTGGTACGTGCCACGGACACGTACACGTCTCCTACTTGTGGAGGAGCCACCGACCCACACGTACGCTCCAAGCGTGGCGGATTTGTACCCAGGCCAGGCAGGAGTAGCCATGCACGCGATGGTAAGTCTTACTTCGAACGTTATTTCATTTATTCGTAATCTGTATGTCGTTGTGTTTATGAGTTGTTCGTACGTGGCAGGTGGACCACGCTAGGGACTTGCATCAGCATACGAGATGACAGAGGCTTGGAGACGCGTGGTGGCTGGGACTCGACGGATCGTGGAGCTCGGTTCTTGTCGGCACACAGACGCGACTGATCGTGGTACCTCTTCCAGGCCGCCACGCGTGCCTTCTTACCACACACCGGCCCCAGCTCCTTCGTACGCAGTGGAGGCTGAGTCCAGTTTCCACACCCCTGTGCCTCCGGCCCCAGACATGGCTGGAGGGTCCAGTTGGCAGGCACCACGCGGTCCCACCATGGTCCCCACACCAGGTAAGTTGAGCAATACTCAATAGTTGATATTTGGTACAAGTATCACCTAAGTATGATTACATGTTACTACCTGAACTGTAGGTTGCCCCCACGTTGGAGGACAGTTCTCTTCGTCGCCGCACTCGCCAGGGCACGCCGATCAGTTCTCTTGGGCGTACGTCAGTTCTTCTCCCAAGACGCGATGGACTCGGCACTGCGCAGGACACGATTCACGCCCCCTCCGGCGACGCAGATGGCGCAGCAGACTACGGCACCTCCCACGGTACACGTTGCCTTCCTCGGCGTCGCCGGTGCGTGATCTGACCTTTGAGATTATGGGCGGCGCGACCATCCCAGAGGCACACACGACCTGCGGACGATGCACCGCTTCAAAGACGAGGGCAAAGAGAGGTCGTGGTAGTGGTAGGGGTGCTCAGGGGGGTGGTCCGGGGTAGTACATCAGTTTGTTGTCATCATATACATGTATCATACTTCCTCACTCAATGTATGATTTACTATTTCGCGCCATTTATTGTGCTTTGATCACGTTTTATTTCATTCATCGTAATCTACTTCGTAGTATAGAACCTTTTCATCCCTTTTCTCACATTGGCCTGAAAAACGCTTTGCTAGACTAGAGAAGTCACTGGTACCATCCATCACCTTTGCCAGAACGCTTCAAACTTTTTCAGACCGATTTGACAACACGGGACCATCACTTTTGCCAGACCGAATTGACAACACGCTACCATCAGCTTTTCTCACGTGCTAACACAATTCACGTATGACTACCTTTTCAGCCCGACTTGACAACATAGTATGGCGACAAAACCGCTTTGGGTCTATAAAAGGCCAAACCGCAGGCACACAACCGCAGCTCCCATTCACACTTCTTCACCATGGTTGATAGTTGTAGCAGAGCATTTTCGTGGACACCTGATATGAGCAACATAGCTCTTACTTGCACATTGCAGGTTACGCGTGGTGGGAAGGACGATCCATTCAAGGAGGAGAACCTAAGTAAAGCGGTGTCCAAATTGCAAGAGTGGCGCCCGACATTGAGGAGGCAAGCCTTGACAACCTCTGGTCTGAACCTTGTGACCTCCAACGACCTGAAGGCGCACTTGCAATGGTGGCGTCAAAGATATGTCAGGGTGTGCGAACTAGCCGACCGCCTTGCTGCTGCATGTTTCTCTAGAAGAAATTACAGGGTACTGATGCTGCCCGATCAGTATGCAGAGCATATTCAGGTTAGTTATTTCATATTTGCTCACCTTACTAATCTTTTTAGGATTATACATAAGTTCACTATTTTGTACTTTCGTCTTTTGTGTTAGTCATTCCCAGAGGATGAAGAGTTGCTGAACAAAGATATCCCAGAATTCTTAGCGATGTATAAGCTCTTCGGCGGTGGTGTGATGCCTGGTTGGCGCAGAAGACGCAGACGCGGATCTAACTGGATGGGTAGAGATCGACACAATACTGCTGTATCGGCAAGTTCAAGAGGATGTTCAACTACCACCGGAGGTGGGCTTGCTCCTAACTATGCAAATGATGACGACAACGACGATGATGATTTCGTATCACCTCCACCTCGACGTTCAAGCACTTCCACAACAGGGCGTTTAAGAAACAATGCAACAGAAGGTTCAACCAGCACTAGAGGCGGGCTAGCTCCCATCCATACAAATGACGATGATGATGATGATGACGATTTCGTATCACCTTCACCTCGACGTTCAATCAATTCCACGAGAGGCTCTTCAAGAAACAATACAAGAGAACGTTCAACCAGCAATAGAGGCGGGCTAGCTCCCGACTGTACAAACGATGGTGACGCTGATGATGACGATTTCGTATCACCTCCACCTCGACGTTCAAGCACTTCCACCAATAGATGACTTTTATCTTTGTCACCATGTCCTATACCGAAGACTACGACCAAAGGATGTATGGTTTTGTGACTAATGTTGTATCCCAGTTTTATCAATTCTCTAAGCCATGTTGGATTTTATTCATTAATGCTATGATTTGTTGTCAAATTTGTCGCACACCGAAGGAGAATGGCGAACTACGAGATTTGATTTATTTCCTGAAAAAAATTAACTGACAAATAATTTTGTAAAACACCACATTAATTATGACTAATAAATAGGAATTTGAACTATGCAATTCTTGCAACCGTCAAACTGACACTGACATTTCATAACTAATGCTCACAGGTTACAACGAATTTACCAAAAAAAACAACGCAACATACTTCTTTGAAAATCGCTCGCGCTGACTACTCATGTCGCCATACATTCATGCAGGGCAGAGGTATATTCTTGCAATTTTTTGAGTTTTGCAATTTGAATACAAATTCTACTATTTTACAAAAATTTCTACATGACTTATCACGTACATAAATTATCACCGACAAATTTTCCACACAAATGTATTATTTCGACAAAAATCTTTGTAAATTTTGTCGGCCGATTGGCCTAACGGGTATTATTTTTGTCATATATTTTTTTGCGTATTAGTGCCGTCAATATTATATTTTTTAGTAATAATATTTATTTCTCTAAAAGAGTGTTAACTGGTATTATTTTTTTCCAAAGTATTATTTGATTCAACAATTCGAACTAAATCCATGAATTGTCGCCATACGGTTTGGCTACAACTAGTAATAGCCATACGGTTTGGCTATTACTAGTTGTAGCCAAACCATACGGCGACAATAGACCTAATCACGTGCTTAACCTGTTGTCGCCCAACCGCTGGGCGATTACTACTCTGTCGCCGAACCGTGTGGCGATTACCTCTTTGTCGTCGTACCATATGGCGATTACTCGGTTGTCGCCATGCGGTTTGGCTACGGCGCATTATTTTTGGAAAAAAAATATCTCGCGTATTAATATCGCAATTAGTTTCATAAAATGCATTATTTAAAAAAAATTCTGTAAATGGTGTTGACAAGTAAATGGTAGTGAAATTGCGAATGATTTTGCTTTGTAGTTATGTAAAGGCCGATTTTTGCACTTGTGTGATTGTAGTATTGCAATGAAAGATTATTTATTGACATATTATTGCTAAATACATAACTTACAACTTCTAATTCTCTAAAATATAGCAAAGGTCATGTCGAATTTTTTCCAAATTTATGAGAGATCATTCTGGAATTTTTTTTCACGTTTTCACATACCTTATTTATATATTTATTACATTTTTACTCAATTTTAGCCTTCCCTGTATTTCTACAAATTTTATAATATTTTTTTCATTTTTTCCAAATTTTTTTCGATTTTTTCCCCAATTTTCCAACCTCGGGCGGTTTTTGCAGTTTCCCCAAAAACCGCTCGGTTTTTCGTCAAAAACCACGATTTTCGCGGTCTTGTTTGACCAAATTTCAAAAATTTCAAATTTGCAAACCATTCGGTTTTTCGCGGTTTTCGAGCGGTTTTTCGCGAAAACCGCTACCGCGGGGCTAGCGATTTTCGTGAACGAAACGAAATTGTGAACCCTGGCTATACCACAATGCAGATTATTACAGCACATCATAGGAAATTGCTGCAAGTCTGCAATCAGATTTCAATCATAGGCAAGTTTTGAACTATTCGTAACAAATCATAATAATCTAATGTAATGCACAACTCAAAGATGACAATTCATATCAATATAAGTTGACAATTCATATTCAATACATAAGAGGGAGTAACAAAGTAATGACAGAACTTTGATGAGAAGATATAGTTAAACATGCTGAAGGACCATGTGGAGGTCCATCCATGTTTGTGATGAGTATTTGACTTTATTTGAGCAAGGTGTGCTCAAGTTTGAGTTTGATTTGGATTGATTTTCAAAATGAAGCAATTTGAGTTGTCTCTGCCAGGAGTGGCAGTACCGGTCGTATAGACGCGGTAGTGATGAGTTGGATGGTTTATTGCACATCTTTGTGGGCATTGCTATGTGAGGAGTTTCCTTATCTTTGATGGTTGCAGGGCGACGGTGCTAGGTCATGATGAGGCGAAGGATGACCGGGACTAGGCGAGGAGTCGGAGGTCCGACGGTTGGGAGATCGCGAAAGATGATCGGAGATGAGTCGGGCAAGTCAAGAAGACAAGGAAAGGAGTTGATGCTAGCTAGATGCGCGTGGATCAATGAGGGCCGGATTGAGGTCTAGTTGATAGGTTAGCGGGTCTAGGTAGTATGCTTTGAAAACCGTGCAAGAAAACCCGGTATGTGTGTGGGTTTTGGGTTAGCCTTGCATGGCTGTGTGTGTGGGTTAATCCTAGCCCTTAGATGAGTGCTCTAGGGTTGAGGGACTCATCCAAGGGTGGTAGGTGGCCCAAGAGTAGTATAAATAGGGGTGGAGGGTAGCCTCCTTCCCTTAAAGGTGTTGAGGTTTTGATGCTCATTTGAGCTTTGTCCACATGTATGTGAGGCTTTGTAACCTCCCTTCCAGAAATTAAAGTTTTATCCATCCACCTCTGAATTTATTTTATGATTTACATTATGTCTTTACTTTACGCAATTTAAATTCAGCATTTACTTTTCCGCAATTACATTCCCGCAATTTACTTTCAAGTAATTTGGATTTGCCTCCCCTCCTTCTAAATGCTGCTGATCTTGGATGTTTTGAGTGTGTTCATATGGTTTTACATCTCTTTTGCACTCTTGGATTGAGTAGAGAACATCTTTTCTTTCAAGTTCCAACTTTGTTCAGAACTTGTTCTTCGCGCGGCAATCAGTGTTTGATTTTTGTAAAACTATAGAAAAATCATTTTTGAGTGATTCTTGTTGGAGGAGGTGAGGGACTCTGACATACACCTGCAGAAAAATTTTGGAGTTCACTTGCTGCACCGTTTGGGCGCCATGAGGTGAAAACCGAGCCCCAAACTTTCTGCTCGAAGTTCTTGAGCATATTGTGTTCTTAGATGTTTCCTGTTTTTTCTGTAAGGCTTTTTGAGGAGAAATTTGGTGGAGTTCTTCACGACTCTGATGCTCATAGGGAGAAAAATTCTCAGAATTTTGTGAGGTGCAGAAACCCACCAACATCCTGTGCAAATTGATGACAAGTTCTAGAAATTCTGCTTTTGATTTTCTGAAAGTGACTTTTGTGATTTGAATTGATGTCCTTTCTAAAAGTAAGAGTTTGAATTGATTCGTCTTTATCTTAGACACTAGACAACCAGGATTGTGACTCAAAAATCTCCACATATTTTATGGTACTTATCCATGCAAGCTTGGGGTACACATAGTTATCTAGTTTTTTGGGTTTTTCACAATTTCCTTTGAGCGATCTTGTCGAGGTTTTTGTTGGAATATTTTGGGGGAATTTTTATTTGCGAGCATTCACCCCCCTTCTATTCGCCATCTCTGTCCTTCAATTGGTATCAGAGCCGGTTCTGCTCTTTCTAGATCTTGACCGGTCTCAAGAGCCATGGCGACGGACAAATATTCCACCAAGCCTCCCATCTTTAATGGAGTTGATTTTCCTTTTGGAAGTCCCGGATGGAGTCATACATCACGCCTGTGGCTACGATATGGCGAAGGTGAAACTCCCGTATGAGGTTCCTGGCGATGAAAATGTCACGACCATCAATATGGTTGACGTTGAGGCGAATGCTAAGGCAAGGAACATTCTCATACTGTGGTCTTAGCCGCGTGAGTATGATAGATTTCTCACCTTCGCTCCGCTCACGAGATTTGGGTAACCTCGATGCTTACCATGAGGGCTCTACTCAAATCAAGGCGTGAGGCAGACCAGGTCAAACGCGAGTACAACAAGTTTGATCAACGCTACCGGTGAGAGTCTCGACGAGTGTTTTGGTCGGTTTACAAAGATTTTGAGCGACCTCCGAGCGCTTGGTTGCATATACCCGACTCGGACAATGCTCGGTATTTCTTGACCGCACTCGACCTTCGGGTTTGGGAGATGAAGGTGACCACCATAAAGGACACCACCGACTTATCGACTCTGACTCTTGACGGGCTTTATTCCCGCCTCAAGACTTATGAGATCGATGTCGTCTCTCGGAAGACGAAATCTCAGTCGATGGCTTTGGTCACCGATCCCATTGGATCTTCTTCTTCTGATCATTCTATTGGTTTCTCTCTTTCCGCCCTTTGTGAGCTAAGCGATGACCAACTGGAAAAATTTCCAGAAAATGAGCTTGCTCTTCTCGCTCGCAAGTTTTCTCATGCATACAAGAGGGTGAGAGAGAGGAAGAGAGGTGGCATGATCACCTGCTTCGAGTGTGGTGGCTCCAACCACATTCGGGCGAACTGTCTCAAGCTGGAGAAGGGCAAGAACGACGTTGGCGGTTCGGGCAAGAACGACTACACCGACAAGAACCGCAACAAGAAGCCTCCAGTTCGTGAACCGGCACACGAGAAGAAGTACCGCAACTTCTCCAAGAACAAGAAGATCTTCCATCGCGTCCTCGCCGCGCTTGACGACATCAACCTCTCCGACATGGAGACATGGAGCGACGAGGGCGAGGATGATCCGCAAGAGAAGAAGGGCGGCGATGACTTCTCCGGCATGTGCTTCATGGCCGACACCAACGACATCAGCGACTCCGAGCTCTACAGCGACTCGGATGAGGTACCCTCCTATGACCAGCTCAACGAAACTTTCTGCGAATTAGGTAAATTTCATGCTAGAGCTAGAGCTAGGTGTACGGAGCTTGAGAAGGAAGTAGGTACCTTGACTCGGGAGTTAGCTTCACTTAGATCTTCTCCCTCCCGAGTCACTGATGATTGCTCTTTGTGTGATGCTATTCTTGTGGAGTTGGAGAACCTAAGGACCATACATGATAGTGTGCTTGCCGAACTTGATGGTCTTAGGTTGAAGAATGCTAGCACTAGTTCTATTGATGCTATTCCTGTTGAGGCTAGTTTTCTTCATGCTCACTCCACTCCATCATGTGCTAATTGCCCTAAATTGCTTGCCGAAATTGATGCCATGAGCGAACACCTTAGAAAGCTTTCTGCTAGAAATGATGAACTTGAATTGCATTCTTCTAAGGACCCAGTCAGCTCATGTGAGGGCTGTAAGCAACTAAAACTTGACAATGATGCTTTGAATATCAAGTGTGATCAACTTGCTAAGGATTTACTAGTTAAGTCACAAACTGGTTGTTTGTTGTGTGTTGGGGTTAAGGATGATGTGGATCAAATCCATGTCGAGCTTAAGAAGAAGTTAAAAGACCAAACCCTTAGGATTAGAGATGCTCCTTGCGTTTCTTATGAGGCCCTCAAGATTGAGGCAGCCGTGCTAAGGGAACAAAAAGCACGTGCTGAGAGATCTTCTCTTTCTGGTTCTTCTTCCTCCTCTCCTTCCCCCTGTTCTTCTTGTTCTTCTTTCTTCCGAGATTGCCAGTATCTTATGAGCACTCTCGAGAAGTTTGTTGGAGGCAAGAAGAAGCTCAATCTTATTCCAGACCAATCCAAGATTAGTAGATTCAATCAAGGTCTAGGATTTGATCCTTGGAGCACGCCGGCGCATCCTCCCACCATTGTGCGCGGCTCTAAGAGTGGTGAGATTGTGGTAGCTCCTGAGTGAGCACCACCAAGTTTAGGTCTCACTGGGTTGTCCATAGGACTTCGACCGTAAGGGTGTTACTCCTATTGCTTCGCCTCTAGCAAGGCGGTACACATGCACCTTCCGAAGAAGGATGGTCACCTAGTAGATTTTGCTCAAAGCGCCAAGATCACTCGGCGTGAGCGTGTTGTCGCTCTTAGGGTATTGTGGTCATCCCTGACTTTGAGTGCTCCTAAGACACACAATGCTTCTAGACAAAGTTAGAGAGTCGCTGTGTTTGGGCAACGCCCGTGACTCGGTTTTCATGCTAGTTCTTTGAGTTTTAGCCCGAGCTGCTCGTAGTCGATCTTTTCGTCGTCTTCTTGATATTCCTCATTTTTCCCATCGAGGTAGATATCAGCGGCGTGAGGTGTTTTCCGGTAGGAGATCCATGCAGCCTTACTGGGATAGTCCGGCTTTTGCACCACGGCGTGCCAAACCAGTTTTGACTCCTAGATTATCTACCAGAGTTGCTCCTGATCGTGTGAGAGTTGAGCGTCAGAGAGACACTCGAGTCGATCTTCTTCTCGTGGTCGGTACTGCGAGGTGTCGATGGTTCAAGATTGGGTTCCTAAGTCTTCACTCTATCCCAAGATCGAGTCATCTTTTCTCTTGTGTCTTGATCGGGTTCGCCGGATGGGGAAGGGCGATGTTTGGATTGTTGACTCGGTTGTTCTCATCATATGACCGAGATTCTCGTTGGTTCTCTTCCTAGTCCGAGCCCCGGTGATGAGTTAATCACTTTTGGGGATGCATCTTCGTAGAGTCATTGCTAAAGGTACCATCTGCATTAACAAAAATTTCATTCTTAAAGATGTTGCCTTAGTAAGTAAGCTGCAATACAATCTGCTCTCTGTTTCTCAGCTTATCGATGACTCTTTCGAGGTAAGTTTCAAGAGTAATGCCTGTAGAATCCTTGATTCATCAGGAGGGTTAGTTTACGGGATTTCTAGATTTGGGAGAGTCTTTCGTCTGATTTTTCACTTCTTCCGAGACTCTCTTCGATGTTTGATTGCTTCTGAGTCCCGTGATCTCTCCTTCTGGCATAGGAGACTTGGTCACATTGGTTTTGATCATTTGACCCGAGTTAGCAGCCACGATCTCATTCGGGGTTTGCCCAAACTCAAGATGGTCAAAGACTTAGTTTGCTCTCCTTGCCGACATGGCAAGATGGTTACTACTTCTCATCCTCCAATCCATCAGAGTGATGGTGATGCACCAGACAGCTTTTACATATAGACACCGTTGGTCCGGCTAGAGTGCAACAAGATGAGGGAAGTGGTATGTTCTTGTCATCGTTGATGATTTTTCTAGATACTCTTGGGTATTCTTCATGGCCTCGAAGGATGAGACCTTTTCTCACTTCAGGGTTTGATCAAGAGGTTGTCTATTGAGCTCCCGTGTGCATTACGAGCTATCTGCAGTGATAATGGCACGGAGTTCAAGAATTCCTACTTTGAGAGTTTTTGTATGGAGTCTGGTTTAGAGCATCGGTTCTCTTCTCCCTACGCCTCGTGAGAATGGCGAGTGGAAAGGAAGAACAGGACCCTGCTGAGATGGCCGGGACGATGCTGACGCAGTACAATACTCCTAGGAAGTTTTAATGAGGCTATAGCTCGCTTGCCATGTTTCTAATCGCTGTTTTTGAGAGCACATTTGCATCGCACTTCTTATGAGTTGAGATATGGGCGAAAGCCCAGTGTGTCTCATTTTCGTTTTGGTTGCAAGTGTTTTATCTTAAAGTCCGTAACCTAGATAAGTTTGAGTCTCGCTCTTCTGATGGTATCTTTCTAGGTTACTCGACTTCTTCTCGTAGCTATAGGGTCTGGAGCGTTGATGCGCATAGGATCATAGAGACTTGTGATGTGACCTTTGATGAGGCTAGCCCAGGAGCTAGACCTGATGTTTCAGGCTCTTCTTATCCCTCCGAGACCATCTTTGTAGAAGATGAGGATGATGGAGATGATGGTGTTCCACCGGATCCAGTCCCCTCTACACACCGAGGTGCCTCCTGCTTCTATTTCTCGCACCTCGGGAGACCGGCCCTTGCCTTCCGACTCTCCTTGATGAGTGGCTATGCTCCTACCTCTTCATGCATGAGGTAGAGGCCATCGCCTCGGTCCTCCCGTCATATCCAGAAGCTCATCCACCGATCGATCATTGGTGATCTGTTTGAGCGGTCACTCGCTCAAAATCAGTTTGTCTAGTTCTGCCTCCACTCGCCTTTGTTGCCTCCTTTGAGCCGAAGGATGTTTCTCATGCATTATCCGATGAATCGTGAATTAATGCTATGCATGAGGAACTTGAGAACTTTGAGAGGAACAAGGTATGGCAGCTTGTCGAGCCCCCATCTGGTCATAATGTCATTGGGACCAAGTGGATATTCAAAAACAAGCAGAGTGAGGATGGGGTTGTCATTCGCAACAAGGCTAGGCTAGTTGCACAGGGCTTTTCTCAGGTTGAGGGTCTTGACTTTGAGGAGACCTTTGCCCCTGTAGCTAGACTAGAGGCTATTAGGATCCTGCTTGCATTCTCAACATCCCAGGGCTTCAAGCTCTATCAAATGGATGTCAAGAGTGCATTCCTCAATGGCTATATTGAGGAAGAGGTTTATGTCAAACAACCTCCAGGATTCGAGAACCCCAAGTTTTCGAGTCATGTATACAAGTTCTCCAAAGCTTTGTATGGACTCAAGCAGGCCCCCAGAGCATGGTATGAGAGGCTCAAGTCTTATCTTCTCAGCCATGACTTCAAAATGGGTATTGTGAAATCATGTGCTGAAAAATTGGCTTAGTAATGAAATTGGCATTGCAAAGTAGTTATGCTCATGGCATGTGTGGTGCTTTGATATGTTCTGTTTCAGATGTTTACTTGATATGCTTGTGATATCATGGTAATGATTATGCTTGATGCAATGCACTCGTGTGAGTGGTTGCATGGACTGATGTTGAGTCAAGTCGTGGACTTGTACTCGGAGTTGTTTCTTGTTTATTCATGTGCAGGTGTTGCTCGAGGGCGAACGTGGTCGATGACGGGACCGGAACTAGGTTCACGGAGGAACTGAGGTTCGGGACTAGGTTCAGGGAGGAACTGAGGTCTTAGTGGTCAAGGATGTCATGCGGGGCGTTCGGGCTAGAGAACGGTGCACATGGAGGCTGGTTAGTCACGTGAGTGCGGCAAGTGGGCCGTACGTGTGCACGTGTGAATTTTGGGTAGTTTGCATGTATTGGGCCGTGTTGGGCCAGGTGGATATGCATGCGAACTGTTGCTCATTATAAATAGGAGAGGGATGTCTCCTGTTTAGATGTGAGAGCAAGGTATTAGAGTTTGTACTCTTTTGTTGGAGTACTTTAATCAGATTAGACAAAAAGAAATAAAAATCAATTCCTTGCGGCTGCATCAATTCGGCGAACCAAAAGCATACACTCTGATGCTGCGCGATCTAAAGCATTCATGAGTCGCTGCTCACACGCGGATGACTGTTCACGCGGCATAATCGATTCTGGTTTGTTTGTCCGTTTTCGTTTAGTAGATTGAATCATTCTCTATCTTGATTCTTTGAGTTTCTTCTTGGTTTGATCCATCCAAAACCTTCCTAGAGTATCAACTTAGAGTCAATGAAAGTTTCGTTGGTTAATCTTTTGTAGATTGTGATTAATCACGAAATTAGGGTTTGGTCAATTCTCGTCATAATCTGTCACAGCATGCTTGCGAGGTTAATAACTTTTGATCCGTAGGTCCGATTGAGCTGATTCATTTTTTGTTAGATTCTTAATAGAATCTAGTTTCTACAGTTCAAATTGCAGGTCAATCCGACGGTTGGATCTCTAGGAATTCACGATTTACAGAACGCATCTACTCTATTTTGTTGAATACGAAAGCAATTATTTGAGTCCGAATTGGGGTGAATTTTTTAGTAGATCAAAAAATTTAATTTTAGCTTCGGCGCAATCATTCACCCCCTCTCTGATTGCTAGTTTAATGTATATCGATCCTACAAGTGGTATCAGAGCACGGCTTTTCTAATTTATCTTAACCGGTGATTAGATCATGGATCGTTATTCGACAAAACCGTGTGTGTTCGATGGTGTTGATTTTCAGTTTTGGAAAGCCAAGATGGAGGTGTACATCCAAGCGCAGGGCTTCGCAATTTGGGAGAAGGTTTACAAGCCTTACGAAGTTCCTGAGAACGACAACGTCAACGACGTCAATCGCGCACATGTTGAAGCAAACAGCAAGGCACGCAACTTGATCATCCAGGGCTTGGGGCGCAGCGACATCGATCGAGTGGTTCATCTTCGATCCGCATATGAGGTATGGAAATCTCTTTGTGATTATCATGAGGGTTCTAACACTGTCAAAGAGGTTCGTCAGGATATATATAAGAAAGAATACATGCGATTTGAGATGAAAACTGGTAAGTCGCTAGATGATTTCTTTGCACGTTTTAATAAGATTCTTAGCAATTTACGTGCTGTTGGAGTTAGCTATGACGATGCTGCTAATACTAGACAATTGCTTGGTGCATTAGACATGTCTATTTGGGAGATGAAAATTACATCCATTAGAGAATCAACTGTCATGAGTACACTTACTTTAGATGTTCTTTTCTCTAAATTAAAAACTCATGAATTGGATGTTCTTGCTAGGAAGAATGATCACAAATCAATTGCTTTGACCTCTCGATCTAGTATGTCTCATAATAATGCTTCTTCAAGTTTTGCTTTGTCTTTCTTGTCTTCACTAACCGATGAACAGATTGAAGAATTTCCAGAAGATGACTTGGCATCACTCTCTTCTCGTTTTAATAAAGCTTTGCAGAATATGAGAATGAGGAAGAGAGTTGGTGGTGGCCCTCCAAGATGCTATGAGTATGGTGATCTCAACCACATTCGTTCAAATTGTCCTAAACTTGCAGGTAAATCATCGAAGGAGGAGAAAGAGACAAAGTACAAGCGTCCGTTCAATTACAAGAAGAAAAGGAGCTTCCTAAATAGCAAAGTTGTGCATCGAGTTCTTTCAGCACTTGAACAAGTCAACTTGAGTGATGTAGACTCTGAAAGCAGTGATGAAGATACAACATCCAAAGGTAAGACGAGACAAGACTTGATGGGCTTGTGTCTCATGGCTAAAAGCAGCGACAGCTTCACCGAGGACAATCATGACAGCGACTTCAATGAGGTAGAACCTTCTTATGATGAATTAGCCATAGCTGTTGCTCATCTTGGTAAATTGCTTGATAAACGCGACAAGAAAATCAAGAAACATGATTTTATTGTTGAATCATTGAATGCTGAAATTGCTAGACTTAAATCTTTGATTCCTGATGATGATGCTTGCAAATCATGTGACTTAATTTATTCTGAGCTTACTTCACTAAGAAATGTTCATGCTTCAACTCTTGATAAGCTTAGAGATGAAATTGAGAAGAATGAGAAACTTGTTGCTTTGAATTGCAAACAAATTAAAGATGCTAGTTGCTCTACTTCTAATTTGGATGAATCAACTTCTTGTTCTAAATGTTCAATTCTTGAATTGAAGTTGCATGATGCTAGTGCTAGAGTTTCTCAAATGGCAAATGATTTGCTCACGCATGAGGTTCTTTCATGCTCAACTTGTCGCAAGCAAAAAGGAAAAGTGGACGGTTCTTGTAATAATTGTTTAACTCTTTCTCGAAAGGTTGATTACTTGGAAAAATCTTTAGAACGTTTCACTAAAGGAAAGAAAAACCTAAACATGATTTTGGATCAATCAAGGGTTAGCACGCATAACAAAGGTTTAGGTTTTGATTCTTATGCTCATCATAAATTACATGCTCCCACTGTTGTTAAGGCACTTGAAAGTGGAAAATTTGAAATTGTCAATGAGCCTAAGAAAATTGTTTTTAAGTCTGCTGGAGTTTTATCTTCTACTATAATGAATGCAAATGTTGCTTCTACTTCTAAAGCTAAACATCGTGTTAAGTACACTTGCACTCATTGTGATAGAGATGGACACTTAGTAGATTTTTGCTTTAGACTAGCCAAACAACAAAAGAAAGAAAAGGCTAAGGCTAGGTCTAATTTGAGATGTGCACGCTTTACTCCTCATTATGTGCCTAGGGTGATGCAAACACCTTTTGTTGCTAGAAACACGAGAAAGGGCAAATCGATTTTGTGCATAAGAATACTCGTGTTGTGCCTACTATCGTGTGTCGTGTGTCTCAAGATCTTTGAATTCCTAAATGCTTTATTTCTAACCCCAGTACCGAGGCCTCGACATCTTCTAGTGCTATGTAGGTTTTTCAGATGCGGGTTGGAGAACATAAGCTTAGTGGATCTTGGTCTTTTGCAAGATGTGATCAAGACTTGGATGGTTCTCACCCTTGAAATGGCCTTCAAGAGGTATGTGCGATAATTATTCACCTACTTTGTGAGCTATTTTATACACTCATATCTTTTACATTCACAGATATCTAATTGTGGTATGAGATGAGATGTTTGCTTATATGCTCATATGTATCCCCTGGCATGTTCAATCATGTTATATCTTATATCATGCCTTTTCGTGCTTAGTATTTATCTATCATGATTCATACTTATGCTTAACTGAACATACCGTGATAGCTTAAACACATGTATATCATCACCTCTTTTTTATTTCATTGGTCATTCGTTTGAGGGCGAGTTAATGGATTTTTGGTGAAAATTTCTTTCATTTGCCTATTGGGAGGTTTGTTCTTTCAGCCTTTTGTTTATAAAATTAACCCCATTGGGCGACAATTTTGAAGAAAGTTTTTAAGATTGTTTGTTTTGCGGGGGAGTTTTTGAAAACTTTGTAATATTTTGTAACATACTTTTTATTTTGTGTGTTTCTTTAATGAAAACAAAAAAATGAGAAAAATAATGAAAAAGTAATGAGCATTATATATCATACATATATGTCATTTGAAGCCATGTTTATGCTACAAGGTCTTTGCAACTTCATATTTATGCATATATGGTGTAGTTTATGTCATGACTATTTAATTGGAATGACAACTTGAATTAAATGTTGTCATGATTGAACTTTCTTAGCTATCTTGATTCTGCTCAAAAAGTGCTAAATATGGAATTTATCAAAATTAAGTGCTAAAGCTCAAAGAGTGATTGTTGATAAATGCAAGATCAAGGTTATGTACTATCGCACTTCTTCTTTACGAGACTGCTTATCATTGCACTTTGATATGAACTTGGAAGAGGTTGTGTATGACCGAAACCATGAAACCTTAAGCTTTTAATTGCTTGGCATGGTTGAAAAGTAAGGCTGATGGTGCATATAATTCCTTGCAATTGTTATTGTTGCAATCAATCAATGAATCAGTTTTTCCAGCATAAATAAAGTGCACAAAAATAAAATTCAATATTTTTAGGTTTTGAGATTGTTGAGGAAGGGAGATCATGTCATGTAATAAATTGTTAATAGTACTTGATTTCTAGTTATGCTTACTCTACATTGTCTATGTGTAGATTTGAGGGTGCAAGTATTTTTGATAGCATGGCTTGGTGATGAATTTGCTACATTTGTGGATGACTTAGAATGCTCATTACATAAAAAAATTGTCAAACCTTAAAAAAAAATAAAAAGATTTTGTTTTCTCTCTTTTGTATTCTTGATGAATCCATTGTCAAAGGGGGAGAATTTTGCCACTTTAGAGAATTTTGGAGGAGAATTTTGAAAACTTTATACATGCACTTTACACATGCACATGTCCTTGTATAAGTGATATTCATTCATTCACACATATTTTTCTTCTTAGGGGGAGATTTTTCTTATTTTCACATAGGGGAGTTTTTCACTTTACATATTTGTCAAAGGGGGAGATTTTGTGTTTTTCACTTTGGCTTTTGATTTTAGAACTTTTTGATTTCAAAAAAAAATTTCTGCCAATGTTCAATTCTAAGTGGTGTTGCCAATGTTTTCATCAAGGGGGAGATTGTGAAATCATGTGCTGAAAAATTGGCTTAGCAATGAAATTGGCATTGCAAAGTGGTTATGCTCATGGCATGTGTGGTGCTTTGATATGTTCTGTTTCAGATGTTTACTTGATATGCTTGTGATAGCATGGTAATGATTCTGCTTGATGCAATGCACTCGTGTGAGTGGTTGCATGGACTGATGTTGAGTCAAGTCGTGGACTTGTACTCGGAGTTGTTTCTTGTTTATTCATGTGCAGGTGTTGCTCGAGGGCGAATGTGGTCGATGACGGGACCGAAACTAGGTTCACGGAGGAACTGAGGTTCGGGACTAGGTTCAGGGAGGAACTGAGGTCTTAGTGGTCAAGGATGTCATGCGGGACGTTCGGGCTAGAGAACGGTGCACATGGAGGCTGGTGAGTCACGTGAGTGCGGCAGGTGGGCCGTATGCGTGCACGTGTGAATTTTGGATAGTTTGCATGTATTGGGCCGTGTTGGGCCAGGTGGATATGCATGCGAACTGTTGCTCATTATAAATAGGAGAGGGATGTCTCCTGTTTAGATGTGAGAGCAAGGTATTAGAGTTTGTACTCTTTTGTTGAGTATCAGAATCGATTAGACAAAAAGAAATAAAAATCAATTCCTTGCGGCTGCATCAATTCGGCGAACCAAAAGCATACTGCTACAGTACCGCACGATCTACAGTGCATTCGCGAGCTGCTGTTCACACGCGGATGACTGTTCACGCGGCATAATCGATTCTGGTTTGTTTGTCCGTTTTCGTTTAGTAGATTGAATCATTCTCTATCTTGATTCTTTGAGTTTCTTCTTGGTTTGATCCATCCAAAACCTTCCTAGAGTATCAACTTAGAGTCCTTGAAAGTTTCGTTGGTTAATCTTTTGTAGATTGTGATTAATCACGAAATTAGGGTTTGGTCAATTCTCGTCATAACTGTCACAGCATACTTGCGAGGTTAATAACTTTTGATCCGTAGGTCCGATTGAGCTGATTCCTTTTTTGTTAGATTCTTAATAGAATCTAGTTTCTACAGTTCAAATTTCAGGTCAATCCGACGGTTGGATCTCTAGGAATTCACGATCTACAGAACACATCTACTCTGTTTTGTTGAATACGAAAGCAATTATTTGAGTCCGAATTGGGGTGAATTTTTTAGTAGATCAAAAAATTTAATTTCAGCTTCCGCGCAATCATTCACGCCCCTCTGATTGCTAGTTTAATGTATATCGATCCTACAGGTATAGTAGACAAAACTCTGTTCATCAGACACCATGAGTCTAATTTTCTTCTTGTCCAGATTTATGTGGACAATATCATTTTTGGTGGCTCGTCTCATTCGCTTGTATCTCAGTTTTCTGAGGTGATGAGCACAGAGTTTGAGATGAGTATGATGGGCGAGTTGAGCTACTTTCTTGGCGTCCAAATCAAGCAGACTCGGGAGGGTACTTTCTTGCATCAAGGCAAATATACCCGTGACCTCCGAGGCGCTCGACATGTCCGATGGGAAGCCGGTGATGACTCCTATGGCCACCACCGCCGTCCTCGAGCCCGATGAGGATGGTGAGCCTCGCTGATCAAAAGGAGTTTTGAGCATGATCGGCTCCTCTTGTACCTCACCGCTTCGAGGCCGACATACATTTTGTCGTGTGTCCAGGCGCCGATTTCAAGCTTTCTCGCGCCTCACCGCCAAGGCGGTCAAGCGCATCTTCAGTACCTTCGTGCTACCACCGATTATGGTATTTGGTACTCTTCGCCTTCTTGTCTATCTCTTAGAGCCTTTTCCGATGCCGACTTTTTCTTGGTCAGAGGATAGATAGGAAGAGCACTTCTCGCACTTGCTAATTCATTGGCACTTCTCTTGTTTCTTGGTCATCTAGGAAGTAGTCTGGGGTTGCACAGTCCACCGCTGAGGCCGAGTATGTTGCTGCAGCCAGTTGCTGTAGTCAGGTGCTCTGGATGAGATCGACCTTACGGGACTATGGGTTAGAGATAGAGAGTGTGCCACTTTTTCGTGTCAACACTTGACTATTTGCATTGCTAAAACCCAAAGGCCCAAAGGCAACATTCCCGGACCAAGCACATTGATATTAGATACCACTTTCTTAGAGACCATATGGAGAAGGGAGATATCGCGCTTCAGTTCGTAGAGAGTGACCTTCAGTTAGCCGATATCTTCACCAAGCCTTTGGATAGCTCCAGATTTGTTACCTTGAGGAGTGAGCTTGAATCGTGAGCCCTACGGCCTTCGTGAGGGGAGCTGGTTTGTATATTATGTATTATATGTTTTCTTCCGGCTTAGCTTTTCTTTTCTTTGTGTTTCTTTTGGGTGACTTTGGGCTTGTTTTCTTGAGTTGAGTTTACTCACTTAGACTTCTGGCATGCCTTCCATGGACCTCTTATCTTGTGCTTTAGGTTGCTATCATGCGTGATTAGCTGTTCTCTCTTCTCTCTAGGTTGAGTTCCCTCACGCCTTATAAGTCTAGCGGTATTGGGCCTCCTGGGTAGACAGGGTCTGTGTGCACTCCTTAGTTGGGATCTAGAGTCAGCTTCCCTATGTCAGTCACTGGCGAAGATAAGAGCGAGTCTAAACCGTAGTGAGTCTCTTCTAACTTATCTATGCTCAATAGCCATCCAGTTTTGCGCTTCTCGGTTTCTTCTCCTCATTCTGCTTTTCCGTTGTTATTGAGTTCATTCGGTTTTCTTTATGCCTAATCTTGATAATAACTCAACTTTAACCAGATTTGAGCTTAAAATTGATTCATTTGTTGAGGGAGAGTTTGAGAATCTGTTCATGCATTGCATTTAGACTGCATTTTCTGTTTTATGAGCTTTGTCTATTATGCAATTGATTTCTTCTTCATGCTATACACCATGCTACATCATTTGAAGAAAATGACTAGCTTAGGTATGTCCAAGTTCATTTAACTTCCTAAGCTTAAAAATGAAATAAGCCTTAAATGAAAAACTTGATGAAACTTGTTGCTTTTACTTGCTAGGTTTCTTTTCTAGAGGTTTGTGCCATAATTTGAGAAATTTGGGAGTTCTCTAGAGTCCCTATAGCAACTTGGGTGAAACTAGTTTGATCCATGCTAGAGTCCTTCAATTGCTCACGAATCATTGTGCAAAAAAAAATAAAAATTAAACAAAATTGACTCTTCTTGTGCACATATGACTCAACACCTTACATTCACAAGACCGCTTCCCATTGCACTTGGGATGAACTTGGAATACATCGTGTTTGACCTAGACCATCCTCTTAAGAGTTCATCTTGAGATGGTCGCATACGGCTTGAGTCAATTGGTTGTCAAAAGAAAATGCAAATAAATTAAAAACAAAGACATATGTGGGTAAAGAATGCAAATAATGTCAAACATTTGCACCCCGCTATGTCTTGTATGATGATAAATAAAAATTTGCATTAAGTGATAAATGAGCCCGAAGGACCTTGTATGCTCTTCTAGATTCCCCAAAGTGTTGAGTAGGTTGAACTCTAGGTTTTCCTTTGATCCTTAGAGTGGCTATTCTTCTATTTTTGAAACTAAAGCTAAGTGTTGCACTTGTCTAATCTTGCTAAAAATGAAATATTCAAAACTAAGCTCAGATTTGCACTTAGACATGTCTTAGTTTAGTCATCTTCGAAATTGACAAGCTTGGTGTAATATCCTTCCATTTTGATCAATTGATAATCTTCAAAGCTCTTTCGATTGCATTTCATGCATACATAAAAATTGATGCCTATATTGCCAAAAGCGGGAGAAAGCGAGAAAAGGCATTACTAAAAGATAAAATGTGAATGCTTATTTGGTTATTATGATCTTTGTAAAACTATGCTACTACTTCGTTGGATCATAATCTCATAATCACATTTGACATGTTTAGTTGGATTTTAGAGTTTTGTTGAAAACTTGCTCTTTCGTAAATTTAACTCTAAAATCTAAATTCCTCTTCGTCAACTTGGTCATGGTTCTAATTTCTATCTTTGGACCAAGTTTGACTTTGCAACTAAAATTGCTTTCTTCTTCATTTTCTTCAAACTCAAATTTATGCCTTTTTGTGGTTTGTCAATATACTCATCAAGGGGAGATTGAAGGACCATGTGGAGGTCCATCCATGTTTGTGATGAGTATTTGACTTTATTTGAGCAAGGTGTGCTCAAGTTTGAGTTTGATTTGGATTGATTTTCAAAATGAAGCAATTTGAGTTGTCTCTGCCAGAGTGGCGACTGGGTCGATAGACGCGGTAGTGATGAGTTGGATGGTTTATTGCACATCTTTGTGGGCATTGCTATGTGAGGAGTTTCCTTGTCTTTGATGGTTGCAGTACGGTGCTAGGTCATGGTGAGGCGAAGGATGACCGGGAATAGGCGAGGAGCGCGGAGGTCCAGACGGTTGGGAGATCGCCGGAAGATGATCGGAGACGGAGTCGGGCAAGTCAAGAAGACAAGGAAAGGAGTTGATGCTAGCTAGATGCCGCGTGGATCAATGAGGGCCGTCGGATTGAGGTCTAGTTGATAGGTTAGCGGGTCTAGGTAGTATACTTTGAAAAACGTGCAAGAAAACCCGGTATGTGTGTGGGTTTTGGGTTAGCCCTTTCATGACTGTGTGTGTGGGTTAATCCTAGCCCTTAGATGAGTGCTCTAGGGTTGAGGGACTCATCCAAGGGTGGTAGGTGGCCCAAGAGTAGTATAAATAGGGGTGGAGGGGTTGCCTCCTTCCCTTGAAGGTGTTGAGGTTTTTGATGCTCATTTGAGCTTTGCCCACATGAATGTGAGGCTTTGTAACCTCCCCTTCCAGAAATGAAAGTTTTATCCATCCACCTTTGAATTTATTTTGCGCATTTACATTATATCTTTACTTTACGCAATTTAAATTCAGCATTTACTTTCCCGCAATTACATTCCCGCAATTTACTTTCAAGTAATTTGGATTTGCCTCCCCTCCTTCTAAATGCTGCTGATCTTGGATGTTTTGAGTGTGTTCATATGGTTTTACATCTCTTTTGCACTCTTGGATTGAGTAGAGAACATCTTTTCTTTCAAGTTCCAACTTTGTTCAGAACTTGTTCTTCGCGCAGCAGTCAGTATTTGATTTGTTTAAAAATATAGAAAAATCATTTTTGAGTGATTCTTATTGGAGGAGGTGTGGGACTGTGATATACACCTGCAGAAAAATTTTGGAGTTCACTTGTTGCACCGTTTTGGCGCCATGAGGTGAAAACCGAGCCCCAAACTTTCTGCTCGAAGTTCTTGAGCATACTGTGTTCTTAGATTTTTCCTGTTTTTTCTGTAAGGATTTTTGAGGAGAAATTTGGTGAAGTTCTTCACGATTCTGATGCTCGTAGGGAGAAAAATTCTCAGAATTTTGTGAGCCGCATAAATCCACCAACCTCCTGTGCAAATTGAGGACAAGTTCTGGAAATTCTGCTTTTGCTTTTCTGAAAGTGACTTTTGTGATTTGAATTGATGTCCTTTCTAAAAGCAAGAGTTTGAATTGATTCCTCTTTATCTTAGACACTAGACAACCAGGATTGTGACTCAAAAATCCCCATATATTTTATGGTACATATCCATGCAAGCTTGGGGTACACATAGTTGTCTAGTTTTTCGAGTTTTTCACAATTTCCTTTGAGCGATCTTGTCGAGGTTTTTGTTGGAGTATTTTGGGGGAATTTTTATTTGCGACCATTCACCCCCCTCTGTTCGCCATCTCGGTCCTTCACATGCAGAAGCTAAATAAGGACTAGTAAGAACTTTGATGAGAAGGTAAAGAACAGTAACAAAACTTTGATGAGACTAGAAAACTAGCTAAATAACGACAGCAAACCTTCGGAAGCTATAGTTAAACATGCAGAATCACACTTGTTTTTAAAAAAAAAAGCAAACTTTGATGAGAATGAATTCATCTCACTCTTGGCAGACTAGCTGCTTTCCACCAATCTGTCAGGAAATAGTACCAGTTCAACGTCATCTTCGTTGTCATCTTCTTGCAAATGAAAATGGTATTTAAGTTAGACATAATATTTAACAAAGCTATATGAAAGACTGAAAGAGGACACCCATACCATTATCATTGGAGGTTTATTATCATTTTTGGATCTTCGGATGAAGCTAGAAGCACATACTAATGCCTCAACCATTGATGGGCGTAGAGCACTACGATAATCATCAAGAATTCTACCTCCAATATTGAAAGTGAACTCTAATGAGACACTTGTAGCAGGTATAGTCAAGAATTTTTTTGCCATCTTTGTCACAATAGGAACCTATGAGAATTCAACTTCCACCAATCAAGTAATACAAACATTGAGTCTTCTGGAGAATGATTTGGTTCATCTAAATAGATGAGCAATTCTAACTTAGATGGCTCTGCAGTTGTCTCTCGCAGAAAGGATTTGTAACATCCCAAAATTTTGACAAATATTATTTAATTGCTTAAATGTACATTTATGATTTTCTGGAATTTATTTGGATTTTTCTGGATTTATTTGAATTAATTTTAAATTAAGAATATTGACCTTTTGTTCAAATTTATTTAAATTTGTGCAAATTTAAAATAAAATTTTGCCAAAAATATTTTATTTGAGTCCAGAATGTCTCAAAGTAATTTTGAGATTTTTCTTGGATTTTTCCTATTAGTTTTATCGCTCAAAATAAATAAAATGAATTTATGGAATTATTTTAAATGGAAAATCCTTTTGAAAATCAATAAATAGTGTTGGGCCAAAGCCCAACACTGTGCGCTGGAAGCCCGCGTCGGTGCGGCCCAAACCAGCCCGCGAATCGCAGCGGGGCAAAACCCTAGATCGGTGACCGTTCGCGTGCGATCCAACGGTCCAGGGAAGGCCGCGTGTGCGCTTGCATCTTGGCCGTCGGATCGGGACACGCGCCACGCCGCCGCTTATCGCTCCGCTCGACTCGAGTCCGCCGCCGTAACGCCGGTTTCTTTTCGCCGTAGAGCTCGACGCCGAGGCTATAAATAGGAGGGTAGCACCCGAGGTTCGCAATCGAGCGCCGCATCGCTTGGTCGGAGAGGTTTCGCGAGATCACCAGAGAACGCAGCCGCGAAGTTCGCCAGAGTTGAAGCTTGGAACAGCCGCGGGTTTTTGCCGAGAACGTCGTCGATTCGCCGTCTTCCATCGCTTGGGCTGCGGGACCGAGTTCGCCGAACCGTGCCGCGTCGGATCCCCGCCGTCTCGTCGCCAGGAGCCCGCCGGAGCGCTGCGTCGTGGGTCGTCTTCTCTATTCGTGAAAGGCGCCGCCGCCATTGTCGCCTCGCCGCGCCACGCTCGACCGCCGATCTTAGGGTAAGCCGTTGGATGAGGGACGCGTGGTCAGATTAGATCGTAGCTGTCCGATCTGTCTTCTGCGTATCAGATCGAGCCACTGGGCTGGGCCAATTGGGCGCAATCGCGTGTCGGGTGCAAGTGCCGAGGCGTCGTGGACCGAGTTCACCGTGGTCCAGCGCTGCGCCGTGGACTCAGTCCATACGCCGAGACACGCGTCGGCTTGTGATTGGCTCGAGGTCTCGCTGACGTCATGCATGCATCATAATTGCATTTTTCAATTCGACAAATAATCCGATTGGAAATTCTGTGATAATGACGTCATCATTAGGTCACGCTGATGTCATAAATCTGTTTTCGATTTAAAAATAAATCTGTAAATTCTGATTTTCTGATTTTTGCAATTTCAGTATTTATTTCAAACTTCAAAAGGTTATATCTTTTGCATCGTAACTCGGATTTGAGTGATTCAAATTTCTAAAAATTTATAAAATTAAGATTTATTTAATGGTGAATTTTATTTAATTTTTGGAGTTCATTTGCTCTCTGTTTTGGTATTTATTTTCTTTTCTCCTTCGGTACGCATAGACGTTGAATTGTGCGACGCTTCGGAGGAAGATCCAGCAACTCAAGAGCAAGATCCAGAACCAGATCAGGACCTATTCCAAGGCAAGTTGAGCTTTGATCATGTTGAACCCATGTTTATAAAATTGCTATATTTGTTTTACCCTATTGCATATATTTCAAGTATACAATTGTTTCAAATTAGATTGGGTTTAGCTAATATACCAGATTGATCTATACCCTACCTTGTCATTGTATGCCATGATCCACTGTCACCCTAGATTGGTTCAATATAGTTGGTTAGTAATTATAATCAACATTGAGGGTTAGTTCAGTATTAGTTGCTTAGCCATGCCACGTCATCACATGTGTCAGAATCATTGATAATTAATCTTGATTAATGGAATATGGAACAATGTTATGAACTTGTGTGTCATGTGGATCACATGATGAGATTGAGTTGTTGTGGCGAGTCATGTCACGCAACGATGTTGAATTGTTGATAGCACGTGGTGCTTGGTAATCAACTGGGTGATAATCATTTAGATTGGGGCAAGTGACAAGGGGCGAGGAGGCTAAGGTGGGCCCGATGGGCGAGGGTATGTGGATGTCTTGCCTTGATCACTCTAAGGACTTAACCTTGCAAGCCTTTGACTGAGTCAATCATGCAACCACATGTCCGTATGGGCCGGCCTAATGAGTAATTTGCAATGTCTTAATTTTGGTACTATCGTGGTCGGTTTGAGTTCCCGAGTTATGGAGTAATTCACATGGCGCAAGAGGGGGGCCCTGGATGTGGTAACCAATCCCACCCGTTGTTGAAACCTTAGCGGTCGCATCGGGTTAAGCCGGCGCATTGTAAAGGCTTTGTTATAATCACTCGCCTTGGTGGTGTTTTGTTGTATCACGTGGGTAAAGTGCATAACCTCGCAGAGTGTGAAACTATTCTGATAGCCGTGTCATGGTATTGAGCAATGCTCGGAATTGTAGTTAAGGGTTAGCTTAATTAAATGGACAATTTGGTTGGAATGGCGGAATGCCATGTGGAAGATGGAATTTGACTTAGGATTGGAAACTTGGTTTACTTGAGTAGTACTGAATCTATTTATTACTGCTATTTGTTTTACAGTCTTTACAATCTATTTATTATACTTGTTCATAAATGCTGCTTATTGCAAAATAGCCATGATAGCCTATCCATTGGAATAAGCCTTGCATATAGATACATAGAATTGCATTCTGTGCACGACTTGTTGAGTGCTTAAGTACTCACCCTTGCCAAACAACAATAATCAACAGTTGAAGAATCTACACCTGTGTTGGAAGAGGAAGTCCAGGAAGACACGAGTCATTAGGGTTCGAGCCTTGTCGGTTGCCTGTGGTGAACTGATGAGCTATCTACATTTTCTACTTTTCGCTGTTTAATTCTTAGCTTATATTTCCAGTCTTGCCCTGCGTGGCTTAATAATGTAAGTCGGTCATAAGATCATACATTTAGCTATATCAATAAATGAACTGTTATTCTATTATCGTTGAGTATGATGTGATATGTACCGATGTTGAGCTGTGTGCACTAGCGTTGATCCTGGGACTAGTGCGGTAAACACAGTGGGTTCGAATCAGTGGATTCGGGTCCTTACAGAGGTGGTATCGAGCATACCTTCGTAGGTCTTGGCCCTAGATAGTATGGAGGTGTCCTGTGTGAGTCCAAAACTATTTTCTAAAGAAAAATTTAAACTTGACTAATAAAACACTCTCGACTCATCTCATTCTCTATTTCTCGCCTTTGCTGAATTTACCCTTTTTGCTTGCCGTTTCGGGAGGAGAACTTATTCAAAGTTCTTGTGGAGCAGATGCCGATCGTTCCGACCTTCGAGGAGTCAGCTGGTGGCTATGTCATGGAGTTGTGGAGAGTTCTTCAGACGCTTGGAGGCTTCTATCGTCCACTTTATCGAGGAGGCAGCTGGTCAGTTAATGGTGTACACCGAGGATTTATTTGCAAGCTGATTATCTACGCCCGGGAGAATGATGAAGCTAGCAAGCCAATCAACATCTTCGCCAGAAGATTCTCGTATGAGGTTGCAATTCAGGAGGTTGCCCGACTTGCTCTTCGCCGTGTCTGCCGCGACTACGCCGACGAGCTTCACGACTCAGTGTTCCGACTTCACCCAGACGTTCAAGCGTGCCGAAGCCGACGGATCGTGGAGGACGAGTGTGCTACCGCAACTCACCTTGCGGAGTTCGCCCTTGCCCAGGAGGAGCATATGAGAGAGACTACTCAGGAGCTGGAGACTGTGTACGAGGCACTCAGAGTGGCAGAGCAGGAGCTTGAGGTGACCCGTGCTTCAGCCATCGGGATGATCACCGAGCTGGGAGAGGCCCTAGAGGCGGTCGAGGACGAGTTGGAGCGTGTGACCCGAGGAGCTCAGGAGCCAGCCGAGGAGGAGTTAGAGGAGGATCCCGAGGAGCGAGAGTGGGAGCCCGAGGACGATCAGTCTTAGAGTTGTGTTGAGACTCGAGTGTGGAGTCGCATCTTTAAGTTAGTCTTTTACTTCTTTAGTTGACGTTAAGGTTTCGTGTTTAGTTTGCTTCCTTGTAATGCTGAGTGTGCAGTATGTGTTGCAAAGCTTGTAGGCTTAAATAAGCAGCCATACTAAGAATAAATAAAGAATTATTTTAGTTGGGTATAACCTATCTCCCCGCTTTAGAAATTCTTACTTCTTATCTATGCTACATCTACCTTTCCTAACCCAAGAGGCAATCATCAGATGGTGAATACTGAGGAACAACAAGATTTGTGAAGTGGATCGCGCTGAATGACAACCCCAATGACGGAGGCACCCTCAACCACCGCCAAGGACATGCAGAATCGGGAGCGTTTCTTGTCGCGCAGACTAATCGATGCAGACTATGATGCAGCAGATGCAGCAGATGACCAACGCAGCGACAACCAACAACAACCATGCAGCTCAGAACAACAATGGTGGACCTCGATCTTACTCCAAACCTGCCGATTTCATGAGGACTCGCCACCAACTTTTTCATAAATGTGAACCCTTTGGAAGCCGAAGGATCGGCTTAGGACTATTGAGAAGAAGCCGCACATCACGCAATGTGAAAGCAATGAGAAGGTGCTCACGCCTCTCATCAACCGAAGGAACCGCCGCAGAATGGTGGGAGAATTATCGTGCCGCACTGAGCCCCGCAAGAGATCACCAGGATGAGTTTACTATCGCTTCCGCCAGCATCATGTTCCAGAGGGAATGATGGATCTTAAGAAGGAAGAGTTCAGGGCTCTAAAACAAGGAGGCCAACCAGTGGCCGAGTATCTGAATAAATTTACCCAGTTAGCTCGCTATGCCCCTGAAGACGTAGCGACAGATAAAGCTAAGCAGTCTCGTTTCATGAAGGGACTAAATTCAGGACTGCAGGTGGGACTAATCACCCACAATTTTCCAGATTTTCAGGAGCTAGTTAATAAGGCTTTGATCCTAGAGGATAAGCGCAAAGAGCTGGGTGAAAACCGTAAGCGCTTGATGACTAATCAGGGTGGATGTCCAAACCACCTACGTCTGAGAATGTCACCACAGCAGTTTGCTAAATTCCAACCGCCAGCTGTGAATAAGGCAACAACCCATGCACCTCACCCTGCCAATCAGAACTTTCAGACACCAGCACACGGCAACAATGCACCAGGAGGGAGTCAGCAGTCTGCAGTGAAAAGATGCTATACATGCAATGAGCCAGGGCACTTTTCTAATAGGTGTCCACAGAAGGGAGGCATCACGCCGGTTCGTTTCAACTTGGGAACAACACCTGCCAAGGCACCAGCCTCAGGAGGAAATCGTGCGCCAGGTCAAGCTGGAGAAACACCGCAATCAACAGTGCGCAGGAGGATCAACCACATCACTGCAGATGGAGCTCAGGAAGCTACGGACGTTGTACTGGGTAAGTTTCGTTAACTCGATTACCGCCACTGCTTTGTTTGATTCGAGCTTAGATTCGCTTGTTTCTCAAAGTTTTGCAACCAAGAATGGATTTAAAGTGGTGAATCTTAAGTGTGTGTTTTAGTCCAAGCCCCGTGATCTGAGCTTAGATCTAGCCTTGGGTGTTTGGGAGCTAAGTTGCTTATGGATGGGATAGAATTTCTAGCGAATCTTATCTTGATAGATGCGCAATCCCTGGACATCATCCTTGGAATGGATTAGCTGTCTAAGCATAAGGCCGTTTTGGATTGTGGCCGAAGGATCGTAACATTGGAAGGCCCTAGTGGCAAGAAAGTAGAATTCCAAGCAACCGCAGTTCGAGATGGGCAGTTAGTGGTCAACAGCGTGAAAGCCATCAGCATGGAAGATGTGCCAGTAGTCAGAGAATACCCGGACGTGTTTCCAGAAGATTTACTAGGACTGCCGCCAGATCGCGATATCGAGTTCGTTATTGAGTTAGCACCAGGGACAGCACCAATATCAAAGAGACCATATCGGATGCCTACCGACGAGTTAGTGGAAATGAAAAAGCAGATTGAGGAATTGCAAGAGAAAGGTTTCATTAGACCTAGTTCATCACCATGGGGAGCACCGGTTTTGTTTGTTCGTAAGAAGGATGGAAGCCTTAGGATGTGCATTGATTATCGTGCACTTAATGAAGTAACGATCAAGAATAAGTATCCGCTGCCCAGATCGACGACTTATTTGATCGATTAAGAGGAGCCGAGTTTTTCCAAGATAGATCTTCGCTCGTGATACCATCGATTGAAGATCCGAGCGGAGGATGTGCCTAAGACTGCGTTTTCTACGCGATATGGACATTATGAGTTCACAGTCATGTCATTTGGATTGACAAATGCCCCGGCATATTTCATGAACATGATGAATAAGGTTTTCATGGAATATTTGGATAAGTTTGTTGTAGTCTTCATAGACGATATCTTGGTTTACTCGAAAACAGAGGAAGAGCACGCAGAACATCTGAGAATGGTTTTAGAGAGGCTGCGAGAGCATCAGCTGTATGCTAAGTTTAGCAAGTGCGAGTTTTGGAAGGAGAAAGTTGAATTTCTTGGTCATGTAATGACTACTAAAGGAGTGGCAGTCGACCCAAGCAAAGTGGACGCAGTGTTGCATTGGGAGCAACCAAAGTCTGTTACTCAGATCCGTAGTTTTCTGGGTATGGCGGGATATTACCGTCGGTTCATAGAGGGATTCTCGACAATTGCTAAACCCCTTACGCAGTTGTTGAAGAAAGAAAAGAAGTTTGCATGGACGCCAGAGTGCGAGAAAAGTTTTATGGAATTAAAGAAGCGTTTAACGACAGCCCCCATATTAGTGTTGCCAGATGTACAGAATGGATTTGATATTTATTGAGATGCTTCAAAGCTGGGGTGCGTGTTAATGCAAGAAGGCAAAGTCGTTGCTTATGCATCATGACAGTTAAGACCGCATGAGGTGAATTACCCAACACATGATTTGGAGTTAGCTGCCGTAGTGCATGCTTTGAAGATATGGCGTCATTATCTCATAGGAAATAGATGTGAGATATATACAGACCATAAGAGCCTGAAATACATATTCACTCAAGCAGATCTTAATATGAGACAGCGAAGGTGGCTGGAGCTAATTAAGGATTATAATGTGGGTATTCATTATCATCCCGGAAAAGCCAATGTGGTAGCAGACACTCTGAGCCAAAAGAGCCATAGTGCGAATACATGGACAATGGAAGATCAGCCAGAACTATGCAAGGAACTTCAAAAGCTAAGGTTGGAAGTCGTTCCGCAAGGAATGGTAACTGCACTGGAAGTAAAGCCAACACTAGAGGATCAGATTAGAGAAGGCCAGAAAGATGACGATAAAATTTCTAAGATCAAGGCTAAAAAAGGAGGGCCTAGCCGTGGAATTCACTCTAGACGAGCCAGGAACCATGTTCTTCAAAGGCCGAATTTGTGTGCAGGATAAAAAGGAACTGAAACAGTTGATTCTTGAGGAAGCTCACGATTCTAAGTACTCGATTCATCCAGGAAGTGCTAAGATGTACCAGGACTTGAAAGAGAGATTTTGGTGGCCCAATATGAAGCGTGAAGTAGCGGAGCATGTTGCTTTATGCGACGTATGTCAGAGGGTAAAAGTCATGCATCGAGACCGGTAGGTTTGTTGCGGTAGCTGAAAATTCCGAATGGAAGTGGGAGGAAATCGGAATGGACTTTATCACCGATTTACCTAAAACTTAGAGAGATTACGATTCCATTTGGGTTATTGTGGATCGTCTAACCAAGGTCGCCCATTTTATCCCAGTGAAGACCACTTACTCGGGAGACCGTTTAGCAGAGTTGTACATGTCAAGGATTGTATGTTTGCATGGAGTGCCCAAGAAGATTGTGTCGGACAGAGGTACCCAATTCACCTCAAGATTTTGGAACAAGTTGCATGAAGTAATGGGGACTCGCCTCAATTTCAAGATAAAGATATCACCCGCAGATGATGGTCGATCGAAAGAGTAAATCAGATTTTAGAGGATATGTTGAGAGCTTGTGCTTTAGCCTATGCTACATCCTGGGATAAATGTTTGTCATATGCGAAATTCAATTACAATAATAGTTACCAAGCTAGCTTGCAGATGTCACCATTTGAGGCGTTGTATGGACGTGCTTGTCGTACTCCGTTAAATTGGAATGAAACAGGAGAGCGTTTGGTATTTGGACCAGATATCCTCAAGAGGCGTAAAGTCAAGTTGCGATGATTAGAGAGATTGAAGATAGCGCAATAAGGCGTAAGAGCTACGCAGATAATCGACGCCGAGATTTGAGTTTTGAACAGAGGATTATGTGTACCTTAGGGTTACCCCTCTTAAGGGTGTTAAAAGGTTTCATGTGAAAGGGAAGCTTGCACCAAGATATATTGGTCCATTCAAGATTCTGAGCCGTCGAGGAGAAGTAGCTTATCAGTTAGAGTTGCCTCAGTCTTTGGCAGGAGTGCATGATGTATTCCATGTGTCGCAGCTCAAGAAATGTCTCAGAGTGCCAGCAGAACAAACCCCGTTGGAGGCAATAGAGTTGCAAGAAGATTTGACTTACAAAGAGCAACCGGTCAGAATTTTGGATGTTATGGAACGCAAGACTAGAAACAAGTCTATTCGCTTTTGCAGAGTTTAGTGGAGCAATCACTCCGAAAGTGAAGCAACCTGGGAGCGTGAAGAAGATTTGAAGTCAGAATTTCCGAACCTGTTCTCTAGTTAGCCCTGAATCTCGGGGTCGAGATTCTGTTAAGGGGGGGAGGTTTGTAACATCCCAAAAATTTGCCAAATATTATTTTATTACTTAAATGTGCATTTATGATTTTCTGGAATTTATTTGGATTTTTCTGGATTTATTTGGATTAATTTTAAATTAAGAATATTGACCTTTTGTTCAAATCTATTTAAAATTGTGCAAAGTTAAAATAAAATTTTGCCAAAAATATTTTATTTGAGTCCGGAATGTCTCAAAGTATTTTTGAGATTTTTCTTGGATTTTTCCTATTAGTTTTATCGCTTAAAATAAATAAAATGAATTTCTGGAATTATTTTAAATGGAAAATCCTTTTGAAAATCAATGAACAGTGTTGGGCCGAAGCCCAACACTGTGCGCTGGAAGCCCGCGTCGGTGCGGCCCAAACCAGCCCGCGAATCGCAGCGGGGCAAAACCCTAGATCGGTGACCGTTCGCATGCAATCCAACGGTCCAGGGAAGGCCGCGTGTGCGCTTGCATCTTGGCCGTCGGATCGGGACACGCGTCGTCGCCGCTTATCGTCTCCGCTCGACTCGAGTCCGCGCCGTAATATCGCCGTTTCTTTCGCCGTAGAACTTGGACGCCGAGGCTATAAATAGGAGGGTAGCACCGAGGTTCGCAATCGAGCGCCGCATCGCTTGGTCGAGAGGTTTCGCGAGATCACCAGAGAACGCAGCCGCGAGTTCGCGGAGTTGAAGCATGGAACAGCCGCGGGTTTTTGCCGAACGCCGCCGATTCGCCGCCTTCCATCGCTTGGGCTGCGGGACCGAAGTTCGCCGAACGCGTCGCGCGTCGGATCCCCGCCGCCTCGCCGCCAGAGCCCGCCGGAGCGCCGCGCGTCGTGGGTCGTCTTCTCCATCTCTGGTGAAAGGCGCTGCCACACCATCGTCGTCTCGTCGCGCTCACGTTCGACCGTCAGATCTTAGGGTAAGCCGTTGGATGAGGGACACGTGGTCAGATTAGATCGTAGCCGTCCGATCTGTCTTCTGCGGATCAGATCGAGCCGCAGGGTTGGGCCAATTGGGCGCAGCCGTGTGTCGGGTGCGAGTACCAAGGCGTCGTGGACCGAGTTCACCGTGGTCCAGCGCTGCGCCGTGGACTCAGTCCATACGCCGAGACACGCGTCGGCTTGTGATTGGCTCGAGGTCTCGCTGACGTCATGCTTGCGTCATAATTGCATTTTTCAATTGGAAAAATAATTCGATTCAAAATTCTATGATGATGACGTCATCATGAGGTCACGCTAATGTCATAAATCTGTTTTCGATTTAAAAATAAATCTGTTAATTCTGATTTTCTGATTTTTGCAATTTCAGTATTTATTTCAAAATTCAAAAGGCTATATCTTTTGCATCGTAACTCGGATTTGAGTGATTCAAATTTCTAAAAAAAATTAAAATTGAGATATATTTAATGATGAATTTTATTTGATTTTTGGAGTTCATTTTCTCTCTGTTTTGGTATTTATTTGCTTTTCTCCTTGATACGGTAAGCGTAGACGTTGAATTGTGCGACGCTTCGGAGGAAGATCCAGCAACTCAAGAGCAAGATCCAGAACCAGATCAGGACCTATTCCAAGGCAAGTTGTGCTTTGATCATGTTGAACCCATGTTTATAAAATTGCTATATTTGTTTTACCCTATTGCATATATTTCAAGTATACAATTGTTTCAAATTAGATTGGGTTTAGCTAATATACCAGATTGATCTATACCCTACCTTGTCATTGTATGCCATGATCCACTGTCACCCTAGATTGGTTCAATATAGTTGGTTAGTAATTATAATCAACATTGGAGGGTTAGTTCGTATTAGTTGCTTAGCCATGCCACGTCATCACATGTGTCAGAATCATTGATAATTAATCTTGATTAATGGAATATGGAACAATGTTATGAACTTGTGTGTCATGTGGATCACACAATGAGATTGAGCTGTTGTGGCGAGTCATGTCACGCAACGATGTTGAATTGTTGATAGCACGTGGTGCTTGGTAATCAACTGGGTGATAATCATTTAGATTGGGGCAAGTGACAAGGGGCGAGGAGGCCAAGGTGGACCCGATGGGCAGAGGGTATGTGGATGTCTTGCCTTGATCACTCTAAGGACTTAACCTTGCAAGCCTTTGACCTGAGTCAATCATGCAACCACATGTCTGGTATGGGCCGGCCTAGCTGAGTAATTTGCAATGTCTTAATTTTGGTACTATCGTGGTCGGTTTGAGTTCCCGAGTTATGGAGTAATTCACATGGCGCAAGAGGGGGGCCCTGGATGTGGTAAACAATCCCACCAGTGTTGAAACCTTAGCGGTCGTGACGGTTAAGCCAGTAGCATTGTAAAGGCTTTGTTATAATCACTCGCCTTGGTGGTGTTTGGTTGTATCACGTGGGTAAAGTGCATAACCTCTGCAGAGTGTGAAACTATTCGGATAGCCATACTCGCGGTATTGAGCAATGCTCGGGAATTACAGTTAAGGGTTAGCTTAATTAATGGACAATTTGGTTGGAATGGCAGAATGCCATGTGGAAGATGGAATTTGACTTAGGATTGGAAACTTGGTTTACTTGAGTAATACTGAATCTATTTATTACTGCTATTTGTTTTACAGTCTTTACAATCTATTTATTATACTTGTTCATAAATGCTGCTTATTGCAAAATAGCCATGATAGCTTATCCATTGGAATAAGCCTTGCATATAGATACATAGAATTGCATTCTGTGCACGACTTGTTGAGTGCTTAAGTACTCACCCTTGCCAAACAACAATAATCAACAGTTGAAGAATCTACACCTGTGTTGGAAGAGGAAGTCCAGGAAGACACGAGTCATTAGGATCCGAGCCTTGTCGGTTGCCTGTGGTGAACTGATGAGCTATCTGCGTTTTCTACTTTCCGCTACTTAATTATTAGCTTATATTTCCAGTCTTGCCCTACGTGGCTTAATAATGTAAGTCGGTCATAAGATCATACATTTAGCTATATCAATAAATGAACTATTATTCTATTATCGTTGAGTATGATGTGATATGTACCGATATTGAGCTGTGTGCACTAGTGTTGATCCTGGGACTAGTGCGGTAAACACAGTGGGTTCGAATCAGTGGATTCGGGTCCTTACAGGATTGAAACCCACTTGGCACTGTGGCTACTGAGGTCCTTGTTTGCAAACCTGAAGATGACTCAGCCCTTCCACTGGCAACCTTGCTGTGGCAATGTTCGGCCTCATAAATGTCATATAGATAATACAACTCACGTCTGACATCATTTTCCTCAATAAGCATCTTGTTCTCACTAAACATCATTTTAAAACAGTAACTAACAAATCTCATCTTAAACCTAGGATCAAGAATAGTAGCAATAACCATAACATTATTCTTTTCCTCCCAGTATTTATCAAACTTGTCTAACATGGCTTGCTCCATCTTGTTCATATGCTCATCCCCAGAATTACATGCAGCTACCAATGCAATATTAACATTCACTATGTAAGGATAGAAAACATTTGATGTGGGATATACAGATCCTGATAATACCTTAGTTACCTCAGCAAATGCAGTCAAGATTGGCTGAATTTTGCTATATAATGTCCAATCTTAATGGGAAGGCTCTCACTTGTAATTCATATCAATATCACCATACTCAGTGAAAGTAGCCCTATAGGGAGTGGAAGCATCAAATATTTTATATGTTGAACTCCACCTTGTGGACACATCTAGACACAACCCTACTCCAATTTTCAGATTCATTGATTTACAAACTTCAAGAAATTTGTACATACGAGATGGTGACTTCTTAAGGTACTTCACAGTTTCTTTGAGCTTGGCTATCAATGGTTGCAATGGTTGAAGGCCATCATTCACTACCAAATTGACTATGTGAGCACAACAGTGGACATGAAAGTAACTAGGAATGAAGCCTACTATTTTCCTAGAAATGGACATGGCCATCGAAGTCCTAGCAGCAACATTATTTGATGCAGCATTATCAAGAGTGATTGTTATGATCTTGTCTTCTATTTTCCATTCAGTTATACATTCAAACACTGCTTGAGCTATGGTGTTCCCTGTGTGTGGTGGATCTAACTCAATGAAGTTCAAAACACGGCATTGCATAACCTAATCAGAATCTATGTAGTGCGCCACCAAAGACATGTAGCAAAGATTTTGGTTCGATGTCCATAAATCACATGTCAAACTAATACTCTCAACAGTCTTAAGACTCTTCCTAAGGAGTTCTTTTTCAGATTCATAAACCTTTATGCATTCACTTCATTGGTCTTCCTACGAATGAACTTGTATGATGCATTCATAAATCTCATCAAGACATTTAACCATGTGTGCTTTACCATCCGAAAAGGATATTCATGCACAATTATCATCTTAGCAACGAGCCTACGGGTTTCCTCATGATCATATTCAGTAGGAACAATTGTAAGAGATGAACCTGGCGTGTCGGGATTATAGCTGTGTGTATCTTGAGCTAGCTACCTTCCCTTCAAGAGTTGGAAATATGCCCTAGAGACAATCATAGAGATGATTATATTTTTATAAATGTTCATAAACTATGAGATTGTTCTTTGAATAACATCATGGATATTGATTAACAAAGTGCGTGACTTGTTTGTGAAACTTTGTATTCATCTTTATGATGTTCATTCTAAAAAAGGATCCCTAGTCGATAATCATATGAGGACACATATGAGTAGACTAGCATATGTATTGGTTGATGACCATATTTTACGGGTCATAGATATAGAAATATCAAACCAATAATATGGACACATGTTAGAGAACATGGTGTTGGACATTGACCCACAATGAGACACTACGAGAACGTTGTTTTATTTTATGTCATCAATTCGTCTCATATACGATGTGTATGCTATATCCTTCGACTTGAGATTGTCGCATGTTCTCAAGATACGTAATGGCTTACTTAGGGGTCGTCAAATACTACTCCGTAACTGTGTAGTTATAAAAATGGCTTTCGGGTTTGTCATGAAATATACTGCGATGCGTGGTCGATCAAGATAGGATTTGCCCCTCCATACAACGGGAGAGATATCTCTAGGCCTCTCGAGTGGTCGGATTCGAGAAACGCATGGCCATGCTACTCAAGTAAAGAGTTACTCGAGTCATTGAGTTAAAGAGTTAACTCGATGTATTCGGTGAATCTGAGTCACATCATCGAGAAAGAGTGGTCGAGCCATCGAAATAAGGATGACAACAACTCGCCTTGGGTTTGACCAATATCGTGAGGCAAAAGAAAATGCATATAGGACATTGTTGAGGTTCATCCGATCTTTATATGTATTCAGAAGTCGGTAAGTCCTGCTAGGGGCCGCTATCGACTATTGGTCGATTACTCAATGGTCGAGTAGAAATACCTACTGGTCGAGTAGGAGTACTCAATGATCGATAGGGGTACCCCGGCCATGTCCGAGTGCACGTGAAACTATAGGTCGCACGCTTAAAGGGCAGTAACCAATTCAGATAGGGATCCGAGTTGTAATGGGCTTAGAGTTTCTAATGGGCTTCAAGGGTTGAAACACGTTATGGGACGTCTATATAAAGGGAGGAGGTGGTGGCTTTGCGGATATATAGACACATGAAAAAACACAATAAGAATTCGGAATTCCTGAAACCCAAGCCTCCACTCCTCCTCCGTCCAGAACCGCGTAACCGACGCTAGCACTCCGGCACGTGGTGTTCCTGCCCTGTACGTGTGGATACCTTGGAGGCGTTGCTACAAAGCTTCAACGCTACGACGATCCGCATCCTATGACAGTCACAAGGAGCTGTTTGGGAGGCGCGAGGCTCGTACGACTACATTTGCACCACAACGCTACATTGACTCTACTTTCGCTACGGGTCTACACATCTAGTGGTAATTCTGTGATCTATAACTTGCAATGGTTCCTTGGTTACACGGTAGAAAATTTTGTTTTTTGCTAGAGTAGCCTACCCGTTCCCCAGCATCAAGTTCATGTAGGGTGTACACTTTGTCAAATGCCTATTTAAACTAGAAGTTTGTCCCCTTGAGAGTAAGCAAACAGAGCACCACAATATCTGCACTTGGCCTTCTCAACAGTCTTCCCTGGCTCCCTCTTCGACATAGCTTGGACCACCTTAAAATGCTTTCCACAGGTTGCACGCTTTCCTCTCACTTTCTTCGCACTGTTGGGAGACAATAGATTGCTTGTTTTCCTTTTGCCTCTTCTATTTTGCTTGGGAGACCGAGAGCTAGAGTGTTCACCACAATCAGACACCCCATCCCCATGTTGCTCAGTATGAGAAGGTTCACTCTCAAGCATAACATTATTCATATCGAACTCATCTTCCTCATATATAAATTCATAATTGTCCTACACATACAAAATAAAAGAGCAATATATTATGTCCTACTATTACTTTGCTCACTGATTAGAAAATTGATTGCACAATCAGTTCATATTCCATATCTTACTCACCGATGTGGAGTAGATGAGGGAGCAGGGGGAAGCAGTGGAGGACCCAATCTCAGAGGCTTTCCACGGTTCGCCGCTCCTGTCGATGTGGAGCGGGAAGCAGAACCGGAGCCACAAGACCGACTTAGCTTCACTTCTTTGTTCTTTGACTCCATACTCCTCGGTTGATTTTTCATTCTCAGAGACTCTTCAGTCTAACAGATTGTTAATAGCATCTGAGCCTGTATAATTAGCATGAATGATGTACAACACATAGAAAGAAAGAAATGCAACCAGTACGAACATTATAATTGCTTCCAAAGAAAGAAATGCAACCAGTACTAACATTATAATTGCTTCCAAAGAAAGAAATGCTTGTTGGCTTGCTTGCACAGGTAATCAGTAACTAGCTATGCTCCATCTACTCTCCAGTGAAGGCTCCTTGTCGTGTCCTGAAACAGATAGAACTACAATCAACAATGTCATGGACCAAAATTGAATGAGAGCTGGATTGCATGCATGTGTAGCTAGCGGGTCCTTAAATAATTCAAAAGCTCAGAGTAAATATTGTAGAGGCATTACTTAGGAAATGTTTGAGGATAGTTCACAAGTCTGACCTTGATCTTGACATTCTGAAAACCACAAGTCAATGAGATCGACAATCTGCTTTCTCACTTTGTTCACAGCTTCTGGAGACGGGCATTTGGATGAATCACCTGACAAACATAAAATACAAACATCTGAGCATATTGTAGGTGCTAATTCATCATGGAATATTACGATAACAGTGCAACACTGGCATTTGGTCCTGTAAGCTGTAAGTATGCACTACCAAGAAAATTGTTCTCAACATAAATTCTCCTCTTTCATGCACTACTTCAGATACAGGTCGAAGGCCTGTTCAGTTTGCTCTGAACCTTTGAAGTATTCTGATTAAGCTCACCAACACCAAGTCCTAGCTTCCTTGGTCTAGCTCGCAGTACTTGGCATTATATCAGGTCAAATACATTGCAGTAAGCCAAATAACCAAAACTACACCACATGTACATGAACTCCAAGCTGAAAGGGGGCATGTTCGGGGCTTCCATCATCCACAATAATGATTTCAAAATTTACATCGCTAAGGTGGAAAGGTGAAGCTTCAGGCTTCCAGCAAACAAGAGGTCGTGACAATGCTGACTAAATACTAGGAGCACAAACAACAATGGAAAATAATGTATTATCATGGAAGCAAGTTAACATCTGGGAAATGCTAACCTTGGGGACCGCCGGAGGGGAGGAGCCTGGTGAGTGGATAGTCGGAGGGGAGGAGCCGGAGGTCTGCTCGGATCTGGTGGTGGAGCTCGACCGGGAGGGGCAGGGAGCAAGGGTGACGATGCGAAGCGGGGCGGAGGTGGCAGGGTGGCCATGGCGGAGCGCGTTGGTGAGCGGGGAGGTGGTGGATCTGGAGGGAGCTCGAGCCGGAGGTGCCCAGGGCGCTCCCTGCAGGGCGGCGCGTCAGAGGGGAGGGGAATTGCGGCAGACGCGGGGCGGCGTGTTGAGGGGAGGGGAGGGGAATCGGGTCTGAAGCGAACGGGGCCGGGGTTAAGACTTAGGGTTAGAGACAAAAAGTGTTTTTTTAAAGCTCGTTAGCTCGCTCGTTTAACTCGTTTTCTTAATGAGTTCAAAATCCAGCTCGACTCGACTCGTTAAGGAACGAGTTCGAGTCAAGTCGAGCCGAGTTTCCGAGTAATCGTTAAACTCGCTAGTTCGAGTTTTTTTTTCCACCCCTAATCGGTTGTATAAGAGCTTGATTTGAGTACTAATTTGATTCTGGAGTCGTGACTGTGGACGCATCCTTGGAACTAGAATTTCACCTTTGGAAATTCAACAGGAGCGTCACAAGATACGCAAGCTATCAACAATATCAGTAAGAACAGATAGCATTCGACCGTACAAATAATTCACACTTCTAGCAAATACAGAAAGCATTCTACCATCTACCACAGCCAACAGAACGAGTGGTATGATATCGTACTCACTATGCATTGAATACGCAATAGGAAATAAGGAAAACTTGCATTCGACTTAATGTTGTACTCCTCCAGTCTATGCAACCAACCCCCCCCCCCCACCCCACAAAAAAAACCAATCTTGAAGAATAAAAAGGTTTTAAAAAACCTTCCAATTAAGTCCGATGTAAAAAGAAGGTGAAGACTATTAACGGGGCAACGGCCAAAAATGACCCAAAAAAAATATTATGAACATCAAATAGATTATAGTTGTCTTTTAACACTCCCGCTCCTCCCTGCAGATTCTTCGCAGTAACCAGTTTGCAATGTGAATCATCCTGGACAAATTCCATGGCGGCCCTTCCTCAACAAATCTCAGAGCCCTCACAGGAACCAACGCCAATGCCTGATGTTGGCCGCCAGTGGAATCTAGTAGGTTATGGAACAGGTTAGCACATGTCCCGGTCGCCTATTGCAACTCTCATAGTATCTGTAAGCTCCCCAACAGTACACACAAGTGTAGGTGTTAGAGATAACTCAATATCTCTAACTACCATATCTTTTGATTCTATTCATAGTTTGTTAGGAACTAAATCTTCTATAACTAGGACTCTTTGGCTATATAAATCAACCCCCTGTACTTGTAATCTTGAAGCATTATAGTGGATTGTTTCTCGTGGTTTTTTCCGTAAGGGTTTTTTCACGTTAAATCCTGTCTCCAGTTATTATGCCGTGTATCGATCCCTAACAAGTGGTATCAGAGCGGTTTATCAACCCGGATCTGGTATTCCCGATCTGCGTCGCGTCGCCGGCTTTCATCGCGCATCACGCCTCGTCTCCGCATCTTCGGCACCCGCTCTGCGCGCTGGCTGATGTTGGAATCACCAGCCCGTTGCGCCGTCCGATCGCCTACATCGCCCACAGCCGGCCGCTCTCCGACGCCGCCTCGGCTTCGCTCCGGCCCGCTGACTGATTCGTCTTTCGTCGCTTCAGCACGCGACGAGCGCACCTGGTTCCCATCTGCCGCTGCCGCCATTCGTCGCGCCGTCACCATCCATCCACGCGACGTTCTCCTTCGGCCTTCGTCAGCCTTCGTCGGCCTGCACCTGAGCAGGCCTCCTCCGGCCACCGATGCGACGCCGCTCGTCTCGGCCTTGCCGGTCCGCACCGGCCCTTCGGCTTCCGCGACGCGCCACGGCCACCGCCTTCTCATCGGCCCCGCCTTCTGTTGCCATCATCCGCCTCGAAGACGCCTCCGCTCGCTTTGCCGCACTCAGCCGGAGCCGCCTTCCAGCCGCCTCGACTCACGCCACTCCGATGGCTCGCGCTGCCTTGACCGGACTTCTGTCTGTGCGCCTCCGGCAGCAATGCGGCCCCGCCTTAGCCTTCGCCGCTGCTGGCTGCTCCCGCCTGCGGCGTCGACCAGCTCTGTTCGCCTCGGTCGGCCCGCGCGGTTCTGTGATTATGCTGCTTCTTCGGGTCGATCGCTCACCTCTCGATGCGCTGGTCGCTGAGATCGACGCGAATTTGTGTCTGAGCCTCTGAGGCCACCGAGACCTCTCAGTCCAAATGGACTTCAGACGGAACTCATAGCTGCATTGGATTATTGTTTGGGTGATTGGGTTCCATCGCCCTTTGCTAGCCGTGAAGCAATCATAACAGCGCTTCACTTTGGACTCAGGAGGTTAATTCGGTTTTTCTTGTGAAGATAATTCGGCTGACAAGGGGAAAAATTATTGACCGTATTTCACACGCATTTGAGACTTTCATATATATTATTAGCGGATATTCACACACAGTTCAGACTTTTATGTCTATTATTTTGTGTTTATTATTGGCGGAATTTTATGCGGATTTCATTCATTGCAATTAATGCTTTTATGCATATTCTTGGCGGATTTTCATTGCAAGTCAGGCGGAATTTATCATTGGGCAGATTTTCTTCGACGTTTCATCGTCGATCTATCATTGGCGGATTCTTGGAGATTTATTTGACGTTTCATCGACAACTTTGGAGAAAAAAAAAATTAATGTCAGTTGAGGAGACAACTGCATTTGGTGTTTCATCACCTTTTATTGGAATTTGGTGTTTCATCACCATTATCTTGGTGTTTATTCACCGTTTGGATATGTTGCATTATGAAGATTTTGGCAACATTCATTTGGAATCTGACGACACTTTGATGGTTGCGTTATACTCTTCGGAGTTTTTCTAGTGAAGGTTTTGCTTCAATGTCATTTTTCAGATGAAGTATTGAAGTGCAAGGAGTTTTCTTCTGCGTGGATACTACAACGTTCCTTTTGTTGTCTTTGCTCAATATGAGGGGTCTACTGCAATTTATACTCCATTATCAGCACGACAGCTTTTCTTCATCTTGACATTTTTGCGGGAGCAGTTTCAACCATGTTATAGATTTTCAGTAGGCAGATTGCTGAATTTTATGTTCCAGATGGAGCATTCCAAAAGTTTATGATATGAGTTCTTCACTATCTACCCAGCACCGCAGGTGATGTCTTGGCTTATGCCATTTGATGATTGAGTGTTTGATTCAGGAGGTCAGTTGCACAGCCTCAGACTTCACTGGGGTTATGAATTCTTGAAGACCCAGATTCTTCGTCTGTTTTATTATAGCTGTGTTGGATTAACTGTTCCAGTTTTTCTCTCGACCTACTGGTGGTTTGCTCAATCTCGCTGTCTTTTATACCCTTGGTGATATTTCGCACTACAAGTGTTTGTCTTGACTGTTCCAGTCTTCCTCGTTCAGTAGTCTTTTAGACTTTTAACGCACTTGTATTCTTCGTGCTTAATTACCTTCAGGGTTTTTCGGAAACAACATTGTTATAGATTTTGAGTTAAGGGGAGGTTTGTTGGAGATAACTCAATATCTCTAACTAACATATCTTTTGGTTCTATCCATAGTTTGTTAGGAGTCAAGTCTTCTACAACTAGAACTCTTTGGCTATATAAGCCAACCCTCTGTACTTGTAATCTTGAAGCATTATAGTGGATTATTTTCCGTGGTTTTTTCCCGTAAGGGTTTTTCCACATTAAATCCTGTCTCCAGTTATTATGCCGTACATCGATCCCTAACAAGTGGTATCAGAGCGAGGGTTTTCAGATCATCCGCACGGCGTTATTCGATCTACTGTCGCGCCGTTCGTTATTCCGTCCTCGGCGCTCCTCCGCCGCCCGTCTGCCACCGGCGCCCCTCGGCCATCCGCCTCCCACCAGGCGCTCCGTCTCCGGCCAGTTCCTCAGAGCAAGCCGCACGCACCTGGTTCCGATCTACTCCGGTCGCGCCGTCTCCGTCGCTTCATCTGCCGACGCCGCCGCTCATCACGCCGTAGCCGTCGCGCCGTCCTCGGTCGACCGCGCCGCCACCGCGGCGGCTCGCCATCTGTGCCGCCGTCCTCGGCCCCGCACCGTCGCTTCGTCTTCAGTACCGGCCCGTCGGTTCGTCTTCCGTGCGCCGTCTGCCCAGATCTGCGCCAACTCGTCTTCTCCGCGCGGGCGCTCATCCGCCGACTGGTTCGTCTTCCATAGCTTCAGCGAGTGACGAGCGCACCTCGGGCTGCCTCGGCTTCCATCGCCGCGCGGGCCATCTTCCGCTGCAATCCCGCGCCAGCTCGGCCACCTCGTCGCTGCTCGCCCGACCGGGCCCCGTCAACCAGCGCTCCTTCGGCGTTGCTCAACCCGCGCACTAGCCACTGGCTCGCCCGTGCCGGCCGTTCCTCCCGAAGCCGCGGTCGCTCGGTCTCATCTTGCTGTTGCTCGTGAACTCTCTCTGCCGACTTGAAGAGCTCACACGTGAAGGACAGGAGGAGACAGAAGCCTCAGATTGGACTCTAATCAGAAACTTATAAGGGATTTTTTTTTTGGGGGGTCCGGGCGTCCGGCTTCAACTCCAGAAGCAAAATCGGCTTCAGCTCCAGAGAACAAGCAGCAGCGTTTCAAAGCTCTCAGCGGTTTCAGCTTCCAGTTTTTATTTCAATTCTGATTATTTGACGGTATTCATGCATAGTTCAGACTTTCATATCTATTATTGGTGGGATTCTCATGCACAGTTCAGACGGGATTTATCATTGGCAGTTTATTGGGCAATTTTCTTCGACGTTTCATCGTCGATCTATCATTGGCGGATTCTTGGAGATTTATTCGACGTTTCATCGTCAACTTTGGAGAGAAAAAAATAATATCAGTTGAGGAGACAACTGCATTTGGTGTTTCATCACCGTTTATTGGAATTTGGTGTTTCATCACCATTATCTTGGTGCTTTATTCACTATTTGGATACGTTGTCCATTATGGAAGTTTTGGCAACGTTAATTGGAATCTGACGACACCTTGATGGTTGCATTGTACTCTTCGGAGTTTTTCTAGTGAAGGTTTTGCTCCAATGTCAATTTCAGATGAAGTATTGAAGTGCAAGAAGGAGTTTGTTTCTGCGTGGATACTACAATATTCTTTTTGTTATCTTTGCTCGATATGAGAGGTCTACTGCAATTTATACTCTTTTGACAGCACGACAGTTCTTCTTCATATTGGCATTTTTCAGGAGCAGTTTCAACTATATTATGGATTTTCAGTAGGCAGTTTGCCGAATTTTATGTTCCAGATGGAGCATTCTAAAAGTCCATGTTATGTGTTCTTCACTATATATCCAGCACCATAGGTGATGTCTTGGCTTATGCTATTTGATGATTGAGCGTTTGTTTCAGAAGGTCAATTGCACAGTCTCAGACTTTACTGGGGTTATGGATTCATTGAAGACCCAGGTTTCTTCGTCTACTTATAGCTGTGTTGGATTGACTGTTCCAGTCTTTCTCTCGACCTACTGGTGGTTTTGCTCAATCTCGTTTCATCAGAAGCATTTGGACAAGACTGTTTCAGTCTTTTATACCCTTGGTGATTTTTCGCACTACAAGTGTTTGGCTTGACTGTTCCAGTCTTCCTCGTTTAGTAGTCTTTTGGACTTTTAACGCACTTGTATTCTTCGTGCTTAATTACCTTCAGGGTTTTTCAGAAACAACATTGTTATAGATTTTGAGTTAAGGGGAGGTTTGTTGGAGATAACTCAATATCTCTAACTGCCATATCTTTTGATTCTATCTATAGTTTGTTAGGAATCAAATCTTCTACAACTAGGACTCTTTGGCTATATAAGCCAATCCCCTGTACTTGTAATCTTGAAGCATTATAGTGGATTATTTCCCGTGGTTTTTTCCTGCAAGAGTTTTTCTACGTTAAATCCTGTCTCCAGTTATTATGCCGTGCATGGATCCCTAACAGCAGGAATGACTGATTAACCGAATCCAAACCCTTCATTTGCCTCATGAATAGCCAATAGCAACCTCTCCTGGAGCATGATCTTTGGCTGTGTACTCAGGCAAGTCTAGTTGGTTAAAGCTGCAGTGAGCAAAGGCAGAACAACAAATAAGAGCGGATGTCAGTAACCCAAACAATTTTGGTCAGTGCAGTCTTTTCATGTCAAAAAGTTACAAGAAAAAACACACAAGATTGATTACCAGGTATGTGCTGAAGGCAAATGGTTGGTGCTGCCATAGGCCTTATGTATCTAGAATCGTTGTGGCCCAGATATTCCTTGGAGTGCACTGAAACCCTCAAGAGGTACCTACAGTTCAACTCGAAGCGTAAGCAACAACATACAAATTACAAATATTCTATGCCCACGTGCAGGATAGATTATATATAGATGCACACACACATAAAGCATCACCTAACAAGACAATGGATACAGATGATATGGTAAAGATTCGAAACATGATGGTTCACATCCTATATTTGCCAATTACAAGGATCAGGAGTTAAACACAGTGAATCACAAAGCCAAACATGGGGTGAACTGTAGTAGTCATCTAGAATCATGCCAGCACTTGGTAAACAACTTCACAAAAGAAATAAAATGGCTTGAAATTTAAAAGGTTGGGGAAGCTGCTTTCGGCAATACCTTTGAAGTGCCAGTAACGAACTGAAGGAGCCCTCCTTGCTGAACCCTTGGGCAATTTCCCAGAACCACTGAATGACTGGAGAAGCTATGCTGTTGCCAGAATATTCTGTATTTGCTTTTAGATCGTCCACTGAAAGACACATAAAACAAGTAAATAATGTTAGAGATAATCACGGTGCCTTAATATCCTAACTTACCTAATAGTGAGATCTTTTCAAATCTTACTCTAGGCTCTAATTTTCTGTCGCTAACATGAGCATAAGCAGGACAACAAAAAATTCTCAAATTAGAATAATTAACTGGTTTACCTGACCAAATCTTTTCTGGAATCTTAAAGTCAATGGCTGAATTTGGAGAGCGATTAATCAAATAAGAGGATGTAGAAATAGTCTTAGCCCACAAAGCACGCTTATTCCATAAACCCGCATCTGAAAGTATGCAACGGGCTCTTTCCAGAAGAGTGCGATTCATACGCTCTACCACACCATTCTGCTGAGGTTTACCTGGAACAGTTAAATGTCTTGCAATACCATGATTAGCACAAAATTGATCAAACTCACCACTACAAAATTCCAATCCATTGCCAGTTCTAAGTTTCTTGATTTCCTTGCCAGTTTGATTTTCAACCAAGACTTTCCACTTCTTGAAAACTGAAAAAGCATCATGCTTATGTTTCAATAAATAAGCCCAAACTTTGTCAGAAAAATCATCAATGAAGGTAATCATGTACTCACAACCTCCAATAGAAGGAAATCTAGAACGACCCCAAAGATCAGAATGAATATATCAAGAATTCCTTTAGTCTGATGAGTTGAAATAGAAAAACTGACTCTCTTTTGTTTGCCAATACACAATGTTCACATAAATCAAGTAATAAAGACTATTGATGCTAGCGCATATGCCAAAACTTGGTGATGTGAGGATTTGATGCAATAGTAGAAACAACTGCAGAACTTGTAACTGTACCTTGCAAGTAATAAAGACTATTGATTCTATTGGCTTTCATAACAACAAGGTAAAGGCAATCTTAAGAACACCATTTTCACCGGTATATTTATAACCCAAAGATTCTATGGTGCCCAAAGAAATAAGATTTCGTTTCATTTTGGGAATATGGCGAACATTTGAAAAGAGTCCTAACAATACCATCGTGGGTTTTGATTTGAATAGAACCAATGCCAACAATTTCAAGTGAAGAATCATCAGCAATCACAACTTCACCACTACCAACAGAATCATAAGTAGAGAACTACTCTTTAAATGGACAAATATGAAAAGTGCAAGCCGAATCAATAATCCATGCAATTTGATTATTCAAGTTGGAAGTGATAATTAGAGCCTCACCATCAGATTCATTTTCAACAAGACTAGCCTCAGCAAATTTATCAGAATGTGTCTTTTTATCTTTATCTACCCTATTTTTTAACTTGTAACAATGAGCAATAACATGACCAGGTGTCTTGCAATAACAGCAAAAATTGTTGGATTTACGTTCTCTTGACTTAGATCTAGACTTTGATCTATGATAATTGCCTTTATGTGGGGATCTACCTCTAACAATTAACCCCTCAGTCTTAACTTCAGAACGAGAATCAATATCAAATTTATCCTTAGACAATAAATCTGATCTAACATTCTCACAACTAAGGGTATCATGATTGCCATAAAGCATAATTTCCTTAAAATACTTAAAGGTAGCCGGCAAAGAGACGATCAACAGAATAGCCTTATCTTCATCATCAATTTTCACCTCTAATTTCTCAGGATCAATGATGAGTGAATTAAACTCATTAAGATGAGACTGAATAGAGGTACCTTCCGCCATGCGAATTGTGTACAGACGTTCTTTGAGGAGCAATTTGTTGGCAAGACTTTTCTTCATGTACAAGTCTTCCAATTTCTGCCACAGTTTTGCGGCGGTAGTCTCATGAATGACTTCATGCAGAATATCTGTAGACAAACTGAGCTGTAAGGAAAAGAGGGCTTTCTGGTCAAGTTCTTCCCATTGTTCATCTATCATTGTCACCGGTTTAGCTGACAGTGCTTTTCTGACACCCACCTGTGTAAGAACGGTTTTCATTTGAACTTGTCATATCGAAAAACTGATCTTGCCATCAAATTTCTCAATGTCAAATTTAGTAGATGACATGGTGGAGAATAAAATTGCAGATCAAAATAAAAAATATGACAAATTCAAAAAAAAACTTCCTGGTGTAGCTCGAAAAAAATCTATCTGAAAAGCTGCTGTTGTTTCTGAAAAACCGAGCTGACTTGAAATCCCCCGGAGCCGGAGCTGCTTCTCCGGTGAACTGGAAGCTGGAACCAAAAGAAAAATTGAAATCCGATCTGGGATCTAATTGAAGTCCGGATGAAGCAAATAACCAATCTGTTGCCCTCTTCACGTGTAAGTACTTCTAGTCACAAGAGATGCTTCTTCACACGTGTTGGTCTCGGTCTTCACGGGCAAAAAAAGGCCTTGGTGCTCCGAAAAAAACCTCTCGGGAGGCAACAAGGCGGTCAGAAGACCGACGCAACGTAGGCCGGAGGGCGATCGGCCAGGGCGGCTGAGCACGATGGAGCCGAGGCGTCGAAGACCGGACGTGGGAGCTAGGCGGCCGGGTTGACGGCGATGGCGGGCGTGCTGATCCGGCAGGAGGCACGGCTGCGCTTTGATGAAGCCGACGGAGGACGGCGCGCAGAAGCCAAGGAGCCGAGGCGGGCGCGAGAGGATCGCGCGAAAGCCGATCCGATGCAGTGCACGGTAGGATGGCACGCGCGAGGGACAGCGGCGGCAGATGGGAACCAGGTGCGCTCAGATATTTGTGATACTTTTGAACCTTCTTATTATTCTGAAGCTATCTCATGTGAAAATTCTTCTAAGTGGTTGAGAGCTATGAATGAAGAAATTTTGAGTCTTCATAAAAAACATACATGGGATTTGGTTAAGCTTCCATAAAGTAAGAAACCTTTAAAGTGCAAATAGATTTATAAGAAGAAGGATGGTATTTCTGGAGTTGAACCTGAAAGATGGAAAGCCCGTTTAGTGGTAAAAGGTTTTGATCAAAAAGAAGGTATTGACTTCAATGAAATTTTTTCTCCTGTTATGCGCCACTCTTCCATTCGGGTTATGCTTGCTTTTGTTGCTTTATTTGACTTGGAATTAGAGCAACTTGATGTTAAAACTGCCTTCTTACATGGAGATTTAAAAGAAGAGATTTTTATGATACAACCTGAGGGTTTTGCTACTCCTGAAAAAGATGATTTAGTTTGTCATTTGAAAAAGTCTCCCTATGATCTTAAACAAGCTCCTAGGCAGTGGTATAAAAGGTTTGATTCCTTTATGATTGCACAGCAGTATTCTCGCAGCAATTATGATAACTGTGTTTACTTCAAATAGTTTCCAAATGATTCATTTGTTTATTTGATGCTTTATGTTGATGATATGCTTATTGCTTCTCATGACAAGTCACTGATTAAACAGTTGAAGGCTCAACTTAGTCATGAGTTTGAGATAAAAGATCTTGGTGCAGCTAAGAAAATTTTTGGGATGGAAATTTAACGTGATCGCAAAGCTGGTATATTATTTCTATCTCAAAAAAATTACATTGAGAAGGTACTTGACAGATTTAATCTCAGTAATTGCAAACCTGTTTCTATACCTTTTGCCTCACACTTTAAGTTATCTTCAAGTCAGTGTCCTATTAATGAAGACAAAGACTATATGCCTCGTGTTCCTTACTCTAGTGCAGTTGGTAATCTCATGTATGCTATGATTTGCACCAAACTAGATTTAGCTCATTCTGTTAGCGTTGTTAGCAGATTTATGTATAATCCTGGTAAAGAGCATTGGAATAAAGTTAAGTGGATTCTTCGTTATTTGAAAGGCACTTCTAATTTTGGCTTGATGTTTGATAAGAGTAAAGTGAAGACAAATGATGTTCTTGGGTTTGTTGATTCTGATTATGCTGGTGATCTTGATAAAAGAAGGTCAATTTTTGGATATATCTTCTCTTTATGTGGTTCTGCAGTCAGTTGGAAATCATCCTTATAGCATATTACCGCTCTTTCTACTACTGAAGCGGAGTATGTTTCAGCTACTAAAGGCGTTAAGGAAGCTATTTGGTTGCGAGGTCTGGTTTCTGAACTTGGCATTAAACAGAATACTCTTACTGTTTATTGTGATAGCCAGAGTGCTATTTGTTTGACCAAGAATGATATGTATCATGCCAAGACCAAGCACATTGATATTAAGTACCACTTTATTCGTGATATTGTTGCTGAAGGAAAAGTTGTTGTGGGAAAGATACATACTGATGATAATCCTGCAGACATGTTGACCAAGACACTTTCAAATACCAAGTTCGAGCATTGCCTTGACTTGGTTAGCATATATGGTGCTTAATTGCCCTTCGAGGTTTTATGGAGACAATTCATTATGGATTTTGAGTCAAGGGGAGGTTTGTTAGAGATAATCACGATGCCTTAATATCCTAACTTACCTAACAGTGAGATCTTTTCAAATCCTGCTCTCTGTTTGCTATATATGCCACCCCTATGTACATGTAAAGTTTGAACCGAAATAGTGGATTTTCGTCTCCTGTGGTTTTTTTCCGTAAGGGTTTTTCACGTAAATCTTGTATCTCCCTTTTGTGCGTGTGTTTGCATCTACAAACCCTAACAAATAACATGCAAGATTAAACCAGATTATTCAACAACACTGAATCATATTCATAAATTCACAGTCTATATCTGGGAGTCCGCTGATTAGCAGTTCAAGCTCTTTGTCATTAAACATAGAATAGACACAGTTGCGCGCTACGCCGCGCCGCTCTGTATGAACGATCGGATCGCTGTAACGTGAAACAGTTTGAAGTCTGGTGGAGGGAGCGAAATGTGTTGCCAGCGATGCCATGGGAAGCCGAGCAAGGACAATCAAGTAAGATAACAGCGTCGGTGTAACAAACCGAATGATTCGATGAGGAGCTGAGCGTTAAGTGAAAACATTAAGCACGAGGGTCGTTACATATACATATCTGACTAAAGAGAGGTACACATTCCGTTGATAAATATAAGGCCTATAATTTGAATAGTCTTGTTGAAAAATATAAGGAGTGCATATAGATTTAATGAGCCTTTCCACTTATACCCCTATTTATTCTCTCTTAACCATATGCATTTATTCATTATCTCTCATCTTCCAAGACAATTAAGAGAGATATGTAAGTCATTTTCTCTCATGACTTTCTTAATTTCACCACAATCTTAATCCTTGTGCAAAGTCAAAATACGTCTTATATTTATCAACGGAGGGAGTAACATTCGTAGGCAAGGGTGATGGGTCTTACATTGGCTAGCAGTAGGCACGTACATAGAGCAAAAAGAGGACAATAGTTCTGGCTAGCGAACATTAGAACGCAGAGCGTCAGTTTTTTGATCTAGGCTATAAAAGACGTAATAGATAAAGGCGGGCATCAGTAAGGCTGAGATGAGGCGGAACCTAAACTAAGCAGAGGGTGTCTGATAGCCGGCTGGTTATGCTGCACGCCGGAGTTTGTACGAAAATGGCGGCAGATGCGGTAGCTTCATTTGAGAAGAGAAAGGGTCCGTATGCCTTTATGTTGACCCCTGGTTCTCTTTAAGAAAGATACGTCCGAGTGAGATGCGTTGTAGAATGTAAGTACAGTTTTTGGCACCGCTACGTATAGGGCCGCCGATGATATACCTGTTACACTGTTAATCAGTAGACCTTTCGGGGAATAACCTTCTCTTGACATGTTGTCTTTGTTGGATAGCACTGCAATGGATTGTCCCATGTAAACAGTTAACATTAATTCTGTACGGGAAGGCCGACTGGAGGTTAAAAAAAGGCTGAACAAACGGTAAGCAAGACGAAACCTGTCATCGTCTTCGAGGCGTAATTCGATGTCGACGCCTGCTGGCTGCGGTCTTTTGAGCGTGTGTTCGATTCTTGTGAAACCTGCATGTTACAGATATGGGTTAGGGAAAGTTACGAACTTTATAAGGCAATATAATCACGGAATCTGGGTTAGAAAATGATATAGACTGATAACCTGTCCTAACAGGGGCGTTGCCTGAAGCACGTCACCAAAGGACGGAGTGTGTTTGCCCTGTGATACCGGTAAAAGAACTGAAGCAAACAATTGCTATAGACGTCCAATGCAGGAATATAAATGAATGCCACACACAGAGGAAGCGTTAATCTGTGGTGGGAGCATGAGGATCTGTAAAGCTTGGGCTTTTTAACATCATATTTCATTGGAGTATGCTGTATTATGGCCACTATAGCATAAGAATCATGAGCGGTAAGTAGCGTTCTACAGAGCACGGGCGCAACAGCTATACATTTTTGCAATGAATCGATACTTCCAATATCGGTTCCGCACAACAAACGCATGCAACGCACGAACTGAAATAGGCACAGTAAACGGCGATGCCACGGCAAAACAAATTACCAAAGCACATTATCGCCAAGGCAGGCGATCAGTAAAACGAACCCCAACCGACTGAGCAAAAACCTAAGCACAACCAAAAAACAGGCTTGCTAAGCATAGGGAAAAACCGGACTTGCATTGGCACTGAGAATGCGAAGAACGATCTGTTGCTCGGCGGCGAAGCAGAAACACGCGAAGATCGGTGAGCTGCACTGAAAGAAAAGAATCGAGCAAACGTCAAGATAAAAAAGACGAAGCGACCCGATAAACGACAGGATCACCCACCCGAGACGCTAAACAGAAGAGCAACCATCAATCGACAAATACGATCCACCAAGACACAGCCCATGGCTTGGGCAAACATGCGATGAATGAACTCAAAGCTCCACGCGAAGAACCCCAACCTGCAATAAAAAACAAAAAATGAGTTAGGAGGGCTATCCAAAACACGGAAAAATGCGAGCGGAGAAGGGAAGCAACGAGGGGCAGTAAGACGCGGGGCCTCAAAGCCAAAAGACAATGCGTAACCCACGATGGGCGAGGGAGGCGGGAACCAGGAGCACGCTTGGCGGGAAAAGCGTCGGGGCTAATGGCATGCCGCACCGTCCAGAATAAGGGCAGAAACGGTAGGAGCCGAAGCAGGGAAAGAGGTGGAGGAGACGCGACGGATCGGGCGGCTGGCAATCGGTGGAGGAGGCGCGCCGTAGCCACCAGGTCAGCAAGGTGCAGGCACAGCCAGCCCGCACGGCAGAGCAGAACGCAGGGAGCCGGCGGAGCTCCCGGAGGAGAGGGGACAGAGCCGTCGAGAGACCTGGCGAACTGAGGGAGCTCCGATCGAGGATGGGCCAGCACAAAGGGAAAAACCGAAGGGCACAAGTCCGACGCAAGGATGCGACCCACGACGCAAATCTAGGCCGCACAAAGAACCATCGCGACGACGGACGCACAGGAAACCGACACGACTAAAACGGAGCAGGCGCAACGCCGAACGGAACGGCGAGCGAGTGCTGGAACGGCACGGAACGGCGCGCGAAGCTGCGTGGCTGCGCGGCACTGGACGGGGGCGTGGCGAAGCATACGGGACGCGCCCTGAGCGCTGGAATTCTAGGCGGCATTATATAGAGTATATATCAGCTCCCGAGGAATAAGCTCATTAAAACCTTCCATGAATGCATTAATCTGAGGCCTAATTGCAGTGGTTAAACGATGCTCTGCTACCCGGCTCACATATTCATGATTGTTCTCCTGAATGACCCTGATGTTACGCCCTCCAGGAATCAACTCACAATCAGTTACCTGCATAGATGAATTGGAAATTAGTTTGATGAAAGGGGTGGCCAAAAGAACCAGAGGGGCCAATACGTCTGCCTTCTCATACAATATCAGCTTCTCTTCATCTGCATCCATGCTAAAGGTGAGGTCCAAAACATCACTTATGTCATTCTGTACACAGAAAAGAGAGAATAGGTCACATATGTACAGTCAACTGTCAACAAGATTACCAGAAAGAAGCAAGAAACTAAAAACCACTTGTACACACAGAAAAGCATACCTAAAGCATCCATTTCAGGTTCCTGTAATACGCAGGATCAATGGCTTCAATATCATGGTCAGTAACCTTGACACCACGTATGTGCTTGTAAAATGATCTAGTGAAATGGACAACCAAAAGTTGCCCATCGAAGAGAGCTTTACCAACCTGGGGGGTATAAATTTCAGAAATAACCACAATACTTGGATAAAATAATAAATAACTAGGAGCATCACACTCACCACTCGTCCGACAAATTTGAAATATGAGAGGTGTTCAATCTGATACACAGAGTTAGGGTTTGGTTGAAATGTTAAGTCATTTCCAACAGTCATAAATAGAAGGGCTCCCTTGTCGAAAATCACTCGTGATAGCAACTGATGCCACTCTCTTGTTAGTCCACCAGCATCAATGCCTTCTTCTCCTTGGAAATGAACAGTGAGTCTACCCTTTAAATCCTGAGGTGAACGCATCCTAAGCTGATTATACGAGGCGCACAGAAATTCTAACAAGACTATGATGATGATCGTGCTGATGCTTGATTTTAGACCGGAAATATGCACGCTTATTGTCAAAATCAATCAGGCGAGGGATTTTCAACGTCAGGGAGAATGACATTTCAAGCAACCCAGGGTTTTGGCGGATAAACACATTCAACAATCTTTTGTGCTTCTTCGAGAGTTTGAAGGATCGAAATGGCGATCGGGGGTGAATGATCCTAAATAAAATTTTCCTTCACTCAAAGTACTCCAAACAATCTCGCAATAAAAATCTGAAACACCCAAAGATTTTCCTTCAAACTAGTGTTTCTCGGATTCGCACACTCTCCAAAACCCGAACAATTAGACAATTATGTGTACCCCTAGCTTGCATGGATGAGAACCATGAATCATGTGAGGGAATTTTTAATCACAATCCTGGTTGTCAAGTGTCAAAACAAAAGGAATCAATTCAAAGACTATTTTTCTAAAAGAGATAAAGCTAAAACACCAAAATCTCTTTCCAGAAAAGTAAATGCAGATTTTTCAGGAATTGTCCTCAATTGGAGCAGGTGGTTGGTGAGTTTCTGTTGCTTTAAAATTTTTGGGAATTTTTCTCCCTGTGAGCAGTTGAGTCGTGAAATAGTTTACCAAAAAGCATCTCAAAAATATAATAAATATGAAAAATCAAGCATTACAGATAGTCAGGAACTTCGACCAGAATGTTTGAGGCTCGGTTTTCACTTCATAGCGCTCAAACGGTGCAACCAGTGGACTCACAAATTGTTCCAGAGATGGATATATGAGTTGTGCTTCTTCTTCAATAAGAATCACTTAAAAAAGATTTTTATAAAAAACAAAGACTAACTGCTGCGCGAAGAACAAGTTCTGGACAGATTTGCAATTCGATAAAAACTTGATCTCTAATCTATCCTATGGTGCAAGAAAGATTTAAAACCATATGAACACCCTCAAGACATCCTTGAAGAACAGCATTTAGAAGGAGGGGAGGCAAATCCAAATTGCGAGAAAGTAAATTGCGAGAATGTAAATGCGGGAAAGTAAATGCTGAATTTAAATTGCGTAAAGTAAAGACATAATGTAAATGCGCAATTTAAATTCACAATAAGGTAAAGAAAATTTCTGTATTTCTGGAAGGAGAGGTTACAAAGCCTCACATTCATGGGGATAAAGCTCAAAGGAGCATCAAAAATCTCAAAACCTTCAAAGGGAAGGCTAGCCCTCCACCCCTATTTATACAACTCTTGGGCCACCTACCACCCTTGAATGAGCCTCTAAACCCTAGAGCACCATCAAAAGCTAGGATTAACCCACTCAACCAGCCATACAAGGGTTCACCCAAAACTCACAACACAAATAGTTTTTCTTACACGGTTCTCAAAGCACACTAACTAGACCCGCTAACCTATCAACTAGACCAAGATTCAATAGTTCTCATTGATCCACGCAGCGCCTAGCTAGCATTTCATCCGTTCCTTGTCTTAACAGCTTGCACGGGCTCCGTCTCCGATTATCTTCCGGCGATCCCCGACCGTCTGGACCTCCGATGCTCCTCGCCTAGTCCCGGCCATCCTTCGCCTCACCATGACCTAGCACTGTCGTCCTTCAACCATCAAAAACAAGGAAATACCTCACATAGCAATGTTCAATCATCACAAATACTTACAATTAATTATGTCTCAATAATCAGTCGGTTCTACCACCAGCCACAGGCTGGTAGTACTGCAAGAAGCTAACACAACTCAAATTGCTTCTTTTTGAATTCTAATTCAAATAAAACTCAAACCTGAGCATACATTGCTCAAATAAAGTCAAATACTTATCAGAAACATGGATGGACTTCCACATGGTCCTTTAGAATTTCACAAAAGCATTGTGCTTCTCATCAAGACTGGTATGGCTTCCAGTTGATTTCTGCACACCGCTAGATGTTGAAGCATCCTCCATATCAGATGTTAAAGCCTCTTGGACAACATCAGGTTGTCCAGGACGTAGCTACTCACAAGTCACGAAAAACGATTCTATGTATGGTAATATGTTCTGGGTTCCAGCTGGCAATGGAGGTGCTACACCTGCTGTTAGTAGCTGCATTTGTAGAAGCAGGCTTAGATTTGATGCATATTCTGAAGAGTTCTCTATTTTGCTTATGCAGTTGCTCAGCTCCAACCACAGAGCATCCAATGCTGTGTTAATTTCGGAAATCTGGGACAGTGCTTCTGAATGGTACTTTTCAGCAAGAAGCTCTGGATCCTTTTTGTGTTGCAGAGTGGTGACAAGAGAACTCAAGTCTGCACTACTCTAAGAATTGCAGTCCCAGTGGCCGATGATGTGCTCAGAAGAGCCTTTTCAGTGTCCTCATACAAGTGAAGCTCCTTCATTGCACAAAGTGTCAAACTTTGCATTGAACGTGCAAGCTCATTTATGAAATGGAAACAGAAGAAAGGAGCCAGCGCTACAATCTTTTTCAAAATTTCTGCTACAAGGAGATATGCATTATCTGACAATCTGAAAATTCAAAAGGACCACCCTTTCTTCGTTAGTTATACTAAAAATACAAGAGCAGTGCTTCAATGCTTTCCCTCACAATACAAGTTGTACAAATCTTAAAGCAAGCGAAAGGGTAAATAATCACCATCTACCATTTATTCATGCTTTAATATTTGTGTAACTGTCAAAAGGAAAAGCATGGAAGCACCTCTCAAAATACAATACTAGGCAAGAAAGAGGTAATTAAAGACAATCCAACATACCACAAAGTTGAGTATGCCAACTAAACTGCTTATATCTCAAAAGAAAAACAAGACACAAACAAATGAAACTGAGCAAAAGTAAAAGCTTGTATAACTAACAGCACAGTTTCTTCTCATTATTTTCTTAAACAGCATAATTTTAGTAAAGCGACAATTAGCAGCCAATATGAAAAAAAAACGAATTGTATGAATTACTGAAGAAATTCACCAAAGGTAGAAGTGAATACCCATCATGTGCAAGCAATGGACATAGCAATCGAAGCTCTGCTTGGGGAAGACTATGTAAAACTGCTTGCAGGCTACTTCCATTATCAACAGCAGGGGTTTTGCCACTATCCAGATGATCCAGCAACATTGGCATCTTGATCATCTTGCATTGCATTCTCAGATGGTTTCTCAGATGATGTTCAAGAAGGTTCATTAACTACACAGGTTCAAAAGGTTAAGAGAAACAGAACTGAGAAAATTAATTGAAAATCCACATTGAAAAATAGATGAAAAATTGTGTACCTGTTCAAGATTAGCTACACTTCTCATATAAAGTGGCTGATTCAATAAAGTTAAAAGTAGAACAAGCACGAAAGCTTTCTGTTCTACGCCACCTTCCATAAGAACAGCCTTGCCAGGCCTCTGATCAAGTGTTTCAGTATGGCATGTTGGTGGGCAAGGGAACTCAAGAAAAAGCAAGAGTTTAGCCACATTCGGATGATTTCTCGCCAAATATGTAAGAGTTTCGAGCACACGACGGGAAACCAATGGAGGAACACCTATTTACAACAAGAAATAATTAATACACAATTCAGGTGCAATTCTCAGCAAGGAATACCATGAGCGCCATTCAACTGCCTAGAAAAACATAGTAATCAAAATTTATTACCATCTGAGGATTGAGGCGTGAATATGTGATATTTGCATGGCACCCATATAGCCTAAATGGTGGCTCAGTTGCATCGATTGATTTCTTAGAAGAGCCATGCAGATCAAGCATAAGCATATCCACCATAATTTGAACCAGGGACTTCCTGCTTTCCCGGTGAGCACAAAGGTTCAAAAGAAGCCTCTGCAATTGACCCCTATATAGAGGCTGTAAATAAGAGGGGCAAAGTTATTACTGAAAGTGCTTTCGATACCACCAAAAACACAGCAGAAGCAAAAGTGATATTACCTCAACAACTCGAAGTAACCGAATAAGAGCTTTGAGAGCATCCTTGTCGACAAGAGGAGTCCCTTCAGTTTCAATTAGCTTGCTAGATGGTTGACGGGAGGAATCACCAGCATTTCTAGGCCTGTACCAATGAGATCACCACGTCGGGTGGACTCACCTCTCCTGTTCCTGGAGTTCATGCTAAAAAGTGAGCTGCTATGAGCTGCTATGATATCTGTTAGAAGTAATCTTGTAATAAGAAAATTTTAGTTTGGAAAATTTGTATTAAGATAGTTTAGGATGAGGAGTTGAATTATGATAAAGAAGTAGAATCTTATTCCGTTCCATAGGGTTGTAGTTTTGGGTATAAATACAGAGGTAGACCTTAATTTTGTAAACAAACAGAGCGAGAAGTAATAAAAGAGAAAATTATCTTAAAGATTTTTGACGTTTTATTCCAATAATTAGTATCAGAGCTTAAGATTTTTTGATCAAGTCGCTGCCCCCGGAGAGAAGAGACTCCCGAAGGCGGCCATCTCGAGGCGGCATCAGAAGAGCCAGGCGCTCGAGTAGGTCGGGCCGCGGCCAACCGCGAGGTGCGCGGGGAGGCGGCGTTCGGGAGCGCGAGCAGCGTGACGCTCGACAGAGCTTCTCGTGTCCAGGAGCAGATTCCGAGAGCAATCGCGTAAAAAAAAAGTAGAAAAAGGTGCAGCCAACCTGAAGAATCCATGTCAGGCCATGTCAAGTGTTCCCGTAGAGATACTGTTTCTTGTCTATACACGCCTTTGTACATGCGAGTACGGGGAGAAGGCCAACGTGTGGAGCGCTGAGGTGTTCGCGGCCGTGCTGCGGGGCAACCCCAGGTTCCCGCCGTGGCTGTGCAAGCAGAGAAGCCTCTCTAGCGGGCCATGCGTAAGAAAGAAAACTAGAAAACCAAGCAGGGAGCATGAGGAGGCGATCAAGGAGCAGCAAGGGAAGCTAGTACGTGCGGCTGGGAGCTACGTTGCGTGCGGCTGTGAAAAAAGGGCCATGCTCCAGCAACCAGACGGCAAGGGAACCAAATCAGCAAGCTCCACGACTAGAAAAGAGATCCTAGGTGTTAGGCGGGGCAGATCCACGGCACCACGGAGGTCGACCGGACCCACGCGACCTCGGACCTGAGCCGTGCCACCTAACGACAGCACGTCGCCTTCTCGCGAAGAAGATTACGCTGATCAAGATCTGGGAGAAGCCAGCAGGCGGTGGCAGCCGGATGAAGATGGATGACGGCACCGGCAGCCAGAGGGCAACGGCACGTGCTGCCAAAGGTCACGGGCCGGAAGGAGCAAGAGGCGTACACCAGAGAGGAGGTGCTGGGTTTCCAGTCCAATTGTGCGCATTCTAATGAAGAGAACACGTCGGACGAGTTGGCGGTAGAGGCGTTCAAGTCCAAGGTCGCGTCGGTGGAGATGACGGCTCGACCGAAAGTTGAGATATCGGCTGGAGGGAAGGCAGGCTCTAGCAAGTCAAGCCAACAAATTATCGTGAGGGTGATGCAAGAAGTAAAGCAAAAGTTTTCGAAAACAAAATAGTTCAACGCTCGGCGTATTTTGTTTTGCGTCGTGTCTTTTCCGTAGTACCGCAGCACAGGCATCAGGAGGGTGCAAAGGCACCAGGTGGGTGCAGCACAGGCTTCAGGAGGACGCAGAGGCACCAGGTGGGTGCAGAACAGGCATCAGGAGGGCGCAAAGCGTGGGTGCGGGTGTATGTGACTCGGAAGGGGAGGACGTTGTTTCATGTACGCAGGCGAGACAACGCGAAGGAGTTCGAGACACACGGAATAAGTTGAACAAGTTCTTGTAGATGAGAGAGAAGATCGGCGTGATCAAAAGTATTACAAGATTAGAGGGGAAAATGTTAGAAGTAATCTTGTAATAGGAAAGTTTTAGTTTGGAAAGTTTGTATTAAGAAAGTTTAGGATGAGGAGTTGAATTAGGACAAAGAAGTAGAATCCTATTCTGTTTTATAAGGTTGTAGTTTTGGGTATAAATACAGAAGTAGACTTAAGAGTCTTGTAAGCGAACAAAACGAGAAGTAATAAAGAGAAAATTATCTCAAAGATTTTTGACGTTCTGTTCTAACCATACCAATGAGCAAATCTCTCCCGTAACATGTTGGCTTCAGCAACTAATGCAGGTGGCAGTGTAGCAAGTAGGGTATCTGGTGATGTCAAAAGCATCTGGATTATGAATAAATACATAAGAACTTGAGAACAAGTTCTGGCAAAAATAAAAAATAAAATGAGACAGATAATAAAATAAGCCATACCTCCTCCCGAATTTCTTAAGGGAACGTTGCAATAATTGAAAAAGCGTCCATTTCAACTGGCTGTCCTTCAAGGCGCGTTGTTGAGCTAGAACCTCTTCACGTATATCAGGCGGAAGTGCTGCAAGGAATTCAGGATCAATATCCCCATCATTCTGATGCTGCTCATTAGAAGTCATCCGAATATACAAATTCGGACCCTCTATGTATACTGTACTAGTCCAGAATCACGCTAGTGCACACAGGCCCAATATCGGTAAATATCACAATCATACACAGCGGAAACATTATAAAAGACATCATATATTAAATAATACTAGTTGAATAACCTTAAAGTAAACTTACATGACTATACCTCGCAAGGCTGAACAACAAATTAAACTGCAGCGGAATGAAAACGTAGATAAACCCCTCAGTATACCATAGGCAACTGACAAGGTTCGCACCCTAAACATTCGTCTCTTCCTGGTACTTCTCCAGCATGGATGAAGACTCCTCAACTGGTGATGTTGCGGGTAAGGGTGAGTACTTAAAGTACTCAACAAATTGCGCACAAAATGCAATTCCAACATATCTATATGCAAGACTTATTCCAAAGGAAAGGCTAACAGTGCTATTTTGCAATAAAGCAACATTTAAAAACAAGTACAATAAGTAAATTGTAAAGACAATAAAACAAATAACAACAATAGATAGATTCAGCATTTCTCAAGTAAACCAAGTTTTCAATCCTAAGTCAAGTTCCAACCTTCCATATGGCAATCCTGCCATCCCAACCAAGTTTCCATTTAATTAAGCTAACCCACATGACATGATCGTCTCTTGGTGCCTTCGGAATAACACACTTCCTTTGGTGTGTCAGCAGAGAGATCATGACAAAGCCTTTACAATGCACTGCCTTAACCCAGTATTACACGCTAAGGTTTCAACACTGGTGGGTCTGGTTACCACATCTAGGACCCTCCTCTTGCGCCATGTGAGTTGATCCATACCTCGGGACTCACACCACCATTGATAGTACCAAGCTAAGGCATTGCAAATTAATCAGCTAAGCTGTTCCATACCAGACATGTGGTTGTATGATCGACTCAGGTCAAAGGCTTGCAAGGTTAAGTCCTTAAGATGATCGAGGCAAGACTTCCACCTTGGCACACTTGCCCCTTGCCACTTGCCCCAATCTAAGTGATTACCACCCAGTTGATTACCAAGCATCACGTGCCATCATCAATTCAACATCGTTGCGTGATATCCCTCGCCACTACAACTTAATCTCATCGTGTGACAACACCTGACACACTAATTCATAATCATGTTCCATATTCCATTAGTCAAGATTAAACATTTGATGATTCAAGTACATGTGATGACGTAGCATGGCTAAGCATCTAATACGATCTAACCAAACCATGTTGATTATTAATATTAACCAACTAGTAAAGACCAATCTAGGGTGACAAATAAATCATGGCGTACAAATGACAAGGTAGGGTATAGATCAATTAGGTAGATTAACTCCCAATTTAATTTGAAACAGTTATATACATGAAATAACATGCAATAGGGTAAAGCAATATAGAGATTTTATAAACATGGGTTCAACATGATCAAAGCACAACTTGCCTCAGGAAAACCCTTATTCTTATTCTGAACTTTGGTCTTGAGTCGATGGATCCTTCTCGGATGCTTCGCACAATTCGACGTCTACACGAAACGAAAGAGAAAAGCAAATAAATACCAAAACAAAGAGCAAATGAACTCCAAAAACAAAATAAAATTCATCATTAAATAGATCTCAATTTTACAAATCTTTAGAAACTTGAATCACCTCAATCGGAGCTCATATGAGGGAGAACGGGCTCGTAGAAGATTCAAAAAGCTAAAAATAAAAAAATTGGAAATCAAATAATAATAAAATTATTTTTTTATTGAAAATGATATTTAGTGCGTCATTCTGACGTCAGTACTAAGATGGACCAATCAGATGTTGACACGTGCACTCGGTTCATAGACCCAATCCACAGTTTGGATCTGGTCCACCGTGGACCCAGTCCGCGACCCTTCGGCGCCTGTGCCCACCACGCGGTGAGGCGCGATTGGCTGTAGCTCCGCCTCGCCAATGACTGACATGAGGTGCGCATCCACAAGATTGGCCAAATTGAACAACGATGGTTTCTCGCGACGTGACGAAATCCCGGCGGCTCGCAGAGAATTGGACGGCGGAAACCAAAAGCTATGGTGCGCGGCGGCGGAATGGCGAGACCTCACTGAACTAGAAGAAGACAACTCAACAACAGCACAACGGTGACGATCTGGTGACAAGGGATTGCAGATCCAAAGTGGCGCGACGTGAAGATCTCAAATCTGGAACCCAAGTCGCGGAAGAAGTCTTAACGGCGACGAAAATCGACGAAAACCGATGAGTCCTGCGCTTCCAACTCCAGCGAGCTCCCAAATACAAACATCGGTGATTCCCTCGAAACCACTCCAGCCAATATGCATGCAAGAACACAGTGGCTTCGAAACGGGTGCTAGCGAGGCTTTTAAAGGTTTAAGCATCCGCGTTTAGCACGAGAAACCGAAACATCTCGGTGGAGGACTCCGATAGTGTGGCGGTGACGGATCCGTGAAGACGACGACGGATGGCCATCCACGTGGCGTGATGAACGACTCGATCAGCTTGAACGCGGTGCAATCTTGCCCGCACACGATTCCAACAGTAGAGATCAAAAGAACTCCGAAACGCTGCGCCTAATCTTGACCGTTCAGAACGAATCCAACGGCTGCCATGAGATAGGGTTTCCTGACTTCATTAGCAAATCTCGCCCATCCACTTTGATTCGACGGCTGGTGCTAACCCTTCTAGAAATAGGCCAAACAGGCCACACAGTTCTGGGCCGCGTGCGTCAATGGTTTCTAACCAGATTTTCATTTAAAAATAATTCCAGATATTCATTTAATTAGTTTTAGGCAGATAAAATACCAAGAAAAATCCAAGAAAATTCTCATAAATACTTTGAGACATTTTAAACTCAAATAAAATATTTTTAGCCAAACTTTATATTAAGTTTATCTATAATTAATTAGTTTTTCACAAAAGGCCAATATACTTAATTTGAAATACATTCAAATAAATCCCAAGGAAAAATTCTCAAAAATATTTTGAGACTTTAGGAACCCAAATAAAATATTTTTGATAAAACTTTATTTTGAATTTATTAATAAATAAATACTTTTCTAAAAAGACCAATATACAAAATATTTAATAACTGCAAACAAAATCTAGAAAAATCCAATAAATTCAGGAAATCCATAAAATGCACAGGTAACACATTAACTTAATAAAAAGCAAAAAAATTGGGATGTTATAGGAACAGAGGATGAGAGGATTTTATTTTGATGGATTTGATGCTTGCTTGGCTGCTGTTGCTGCTAGATTGCTTAGTTGCTGCTGGTGCATTATATTTGGTTTTGGTCACCTAACTGTCGCCTAGGCGGCGCCTAGGCGACTCGCCTCACCGGTGCGCCATAATAACCATGATTGTTGCGTGTACATTTGGTTGGTCATGTTGTATTCCTCGGTGTACATCAACGCCAATCCTCATGTAGCTAGCAATTCTGCCTTATAATCTTGCCAGCTTTGCCCCGTCCATGTACTTGTCGTTTGCCACTGTTGATACAACATAGGGTCATATCACTCGTAGACCCATTGGGTAGGAGGTTGTGCGTGAGCATCAGGGATGAAGTAGTCATAGCTGCCAAATCTGCACCACATTTGTCGGACCCACCTTCGTACGTAGGCCATTGTTGCTTGAACTTTGCGAAGCTCTCTTTTATGTCTGCTTCATTGGCGTCTAAATATTTTCCATCTATATCTCGGCCACTTGGGGACGGGACACCCTCACATGCAAATGAAACATAGTACAAAAAATGTTAGTTATGAAATGGCGTACAACTGAATGAACATTTTAAATCTAACTTATCGTATTTTTGTGTTTCCCTCACGGAGGCTCTAACAAAGTATGGATTATCTGCTTTTCGCCACGTTATACCAGCAGTGTGAAAAAATTTGGCCCACGCCAAGCCAATGGTCTGCTTCGCACTCTTACCCTTCTGTGTCCACTGATGGGTGTCAATCCTTGGTTGAACGGGGCCACGGGCTGTACAAACATTGTAATCCCCCACCGCCAGAGGTCTTTCTCGTTGCGAGAAACTCCTAAACATCTTCGACAACAGACCGTCGTGGTCTCCTTCAGCCCCCTGGAGGAGCCACTGCCACCACCGTGCTCATGCCTGCCACCTGCTTGGCTTCTAAATTCTGCCTCCGCCTTGGAGGCAGCCATGGCATGCTGGAGTTGGTCCTCCTCATCAGCATCAACAATGCCCTTCTTCTTATCCCTCGTCCTATCTAGGTCATGCTGAAAGTACTTACAAACTTCCACATAAACTTTACTACAATGGACAACACTCGTACTATGCCCTGCCAAGTGCTGCTTCAGTCGGGTTGCACCGCCTCCTTTCTTCTCTTTGAGACAGTGCTTGCATCGAAATCCAGCACCCAACTTCTCATCGTGCTCCCATACCACTTCGACATGGTCTTCCATCTACTAATAGAACACAATAAAAGTAAGCACACATACAAATATCGCTACTACATATACTTCAACAAATATTTTTACTAAAAATCATGGAGTGGTGTGTAAAATTACCATCTATGCCTAGGAGAATATTAAGGCAAGTTGTCACATCCATATTACTATCAGAAGGCTTACTTTTGAAGTTGGTGTTCAAGAATCATCACATCTATCACTAAGGATCTACAAGCAACATGCTGGTGAACTGAGGCACATCATGTTCAGATTTCATCCTCAAGGACGTGCTGTTAAAGCTCAAGTACCAAAGGCGAAGAAGATGCTATGGTTGTTCATCTTGTAAGATTTGTAGCTTCTCAAGCTGAGGTTATGGAAGATACAACCCAGGAGTTGAAGAAGGCCTATGAAGCTTTGAAAACTGTAGAAGAATGCCTCTACGCCACTCGAATGATGGCTGTTGCAAGGATTGCAGAACTAGAAGAAGCTCTATATGGCATTGGAGTGGAAATTGAAGAAGAGTTAGATGACAAGGAATATCTAGAAGGAGTGGAGCCAGAGACTGAAGAGTCAAAGACTGTATCTTAGGAGGTGCTTGTACAACCTATTCCCACCATTCTATGCCCTAGGAGAGCATCAGCCTGGTTGGCTCGACGAGTGATGGAGTTTAGATTAGTCAGTTCAGAGCATGTACCTTAGGAGGTGCCTCTGTAGCCTATTGCCATTGTTCTTGGTCATCGAGATCAGTTTACGCTGATGCCTGCGCATCCACCGTTATATGCCCCAGGAGAGCATCAGCTTGGTTGGCTCCATGAGTGATGGTGTTCAACTTAGTTAGTTGAGACTCGTGTGTGGGAGTTGTATCTACTTAAGATAGGAGTGTTGCCCTTTAGGTGTTAGGTTTGCATGCTTAGGTTAAGATTTTGATTTCTTGTTTCTCTATGTTGAAAGCATCTAGGCACCCGATATGTTTTGGTTTTAATAATTAATGACAACGTTGCTATATGATCTAATGCTTTTGATGAGGATATTGAAACAAGGTCGTTTCCAAGAAGAATGATCATGGAAATACCAAGGAAAAGTTCAAGCCAATCATGCTTATGTCAAGATCATGTAAAGGTAATTGTTTTTATATATATAAGGTTCTTTTTGGTCCTTTGACGATCTTGGAGTTTGGAAGAAAGATCCGTCTATTAGTTTTAGGGCCGTACTATTAAGAGGGATCATGACGTTTATCTTGATGTCGTTTAAGGGTTTAAAGGATCAAATGCATATTCAATTAAGTTGCTTAATTTTAGACAAGTTCCATCTTTTGAAAAACCTTAAATTATTTCAAGTCTTTGGAAATCCGGTACTACCGCTTATGGCAGAGCGGTGCTACTGGTGCTTGTGTAGCACCGGCTCAACGACCGGTGTGAAAATTCCGAGAAGGGCTTTTGGCGTATTTACGGCGGTGCTACCGCCCATGGCGGCCGGTGCTACGGGATCACGGTAGCACCAGACTTTAGCCCGGTGTGAAAATCACAGAGGGTGAGTTTTTGGGTGATTTGGTGGCCCGGTGCTACCGGACCATCGGTAGCACCAGACCTTAACCCGTGTAAAATTCGAGAAGCACCTTTCTTGAACTTTTGGAAGCCGGTGCTACAAGACATAGTGGCCGGTGCTACGGACCTTGTAGCACCGGATCTCGATCCGTGCTATATTTCCAAAGAGGTGTGTTTCACTGAAAGAAAAGAAATAGAGCCGGTGCTACCGGCCCTAGTTGGGCGGTAGCACCGGACTTCTATAATGATCTCGGCAAGTGCATTAAATGCTTTGTTCTAGCTGTTGAAATGGAGCCGGTGCTACGGTCCTACATGGTAGTAGCACGAAAAAACATTTCTGCAGATTTCGAGCTCCAACGGCTAGAAAGTTTGGTGGAGGCTATAAATACCTCTCCACCTGCCTTCTAGAGCAACTCTGGGTCCTCATTGATGATATTTGAGCTCTAGCAAGTGTTCTCCACTCTTGTGTGCATTCAATTTCCATTTGTGAGTGTGAGAAGCAAATTTGGTGTTGCATTTAGTGTTATGAGCCTTTAGACACCGACATTCGACCTCAAGCTAGCGTCAAGGTTCATTACTCTTGGAGGTTGCCGCCTCCTAGACGGCTTGGTGGCGATTGTGCACAGTGAGCTTCTCAACGGAGATTGTGAGAAGCCCCGGCAAGTTGTGAAGGCCGGAGTTCGCCTACCCGTAGCGGGGAAGAACTACCTTAGTGATCAAGGAAGGCTCAAGCGAGTGGAGCCGGCTTGACGTGGATCAAGTCACCTCAACGTGGAGTAGGGGAGACCGGCAAGTCTCCGAGACCACGGGTTAAAATTCCTTGTCTCCTATTTTATTGTGCTTGGTATTCTTGTTTGTTGGAAATCCATTTGATCAATACCATATTCTTCTTAGTTTTTGCGCTCATAAGTATACTTGCTTCACTTGTATTGTCATAGCTTTTTGAGCCTTGCTAGAGACTTTAGTGCGTTCTTCATATTCTTATCTAATTTTTGTAGTGTTGTTTGTATTTTCTAAATTGAGTTGAGAAAATTTAGAAACCTCCTATTCACCCCCCCTCTAGTCGGTTATCCTTGATCCTACATGTGGTATCAGAGCTTGGACTCTCTTTTGGGGCTTCATCGCCTAGAGAGTAAGGATGGCTAGCGATGGGGTGTCGATAGGCAAGGCGCCATTTTTTGATGGTACAAATTATGCTTATTGGAAAATTCGTATGACGGTTTATCTTAAGGCCATGAGCCCAAGCATATGGAGAATTGTAGTTGAGGGTTTCACTCCGGGGGTTAATCCCACACTCACAAATGACCAAGAGGAGCGAAACACTCATCTCAATGCTCAAGCTATGAATGCTCTTTTTGGAGCCTTGAACGCGGATGAGTTCAATCGAGTGAGCAATCTTGAAACCGCTCATGAGATTTGGACGACCCTCTCGAGAAATTCATGAGGGACATCCTCGGTCAAGGAAGCCAAATTGCATATGCTTGAATCAAATCGAGAGTTTTATTATGTTGCCTCATGAAAACATCAATGAGATGTATTCACGATTGAACAACATAGTAAATGAGCTCAAGGGCCTTGGAGCATCACTAACCGATTTTGACATTGTTCGTAAGATTCTTAGGGCTCTTACGAAAAATATGAGACTTTGGTGACGTTGTTTCTCAACTCACGGAGTTGCCAAGAATAGCATAACGGGACTTCTTGGAAATCTCATAACCAACGAGCTTTACAAGAAGGACAAGGAAGAGCTTTTGGAGCAAAGCTCTTGAAGAAGAAGAACATCGCCTTCAAGGCAAAGGCGAGTCAAGTGATGAAATGCTTAATGACTCTGATGATGATGAAGACACCGAGGAGGAAATGACCCTTCTCGTAAGAAGAATGAGAAAATTCATGAAGAGGCGCTCAAGTGGAAGTGGTCCCCAAAAATTCAAGAAGGGACAATACTCTAGTACCAACCGATATGCAAATATTCGATGCTATGAGTGTGATGAAAAGGGACATATTGCCTCAAAATGTCCAAAGAAAAGGGACGACAAAGACAAGTCCCCTTCAAAGAAGAAATTCTTTCATGGGAAGAAGAAGCTCTTCAAGAAGTTGAACAAGGATGGCAAAGCGAGGCTCACATTGGAGAATGGAACTCAGGAAGAATATTCGGACTCGACTCTTAGAAGGCGACACACCTCCAAAGAAGAAGGGTCTTGCGGCATTGCTATTAAGGAGACTTCATCACCTCTCGACACTCCTTTGTGTCTTATGGCAAAAGGAGATTTTAAGGTAATCTCAAATGTTGATGAACCCTCCTATGATGAATTAATGGATATGCTTGAGGATTTGAATGAGTATCTTGGCAAAGAAAAGTCTAAACATAAGGCCTTGAGAAAAGAATATCTCTCTCTCAAAGACTCTTATGAGGAGCTAAAGGAAGCTCATGAGACTCTTCTTGCTAAAGATCATTCAAAATCTCAAAATGATATAGGAATTAGTTGCAAAATTATTGATGATGTATCTTGCTTAGAAATTGATTCATGTAGTATATCAAAAATTAGCATATCTACCTCTTGTGATGATTTAATTGATATACCATCAATATTATGCTCTAGTTCTACTTCATGCCATGAAAACCTAGTAGTAGAAAATAATGAACATAAGGAACAAGTAAACAAACTTAGCAAAAGTCTTGATAGATGCTTCAAGGGTAAAGACACTCTAAATAAAATCTTGAATGGTCAAAGATGCTCCTACAATAAAGAAGGACTAGGATACATTCCTAAGAAGGGCAAAAAGATTGATAGCAAAGCTCCTCGCTTTGTTATATCAAACGGGAAGTTTTGTTATAAATGTCATGAGGTAGGGCATCTATCGATTAATTGCCTCTTAGATAAAACAACTAAGAGTAATATTTATGACTCTTGCTATGTGCTTAAGAAAGATAGCTTTGGTAAAATAATTGCTAAATTTGTTGGTACTCCCATACTTGGTCGTAAAAAGAATGCCATTTGGGTGCCCAAAGCCTTGGTTACTAACCTCCAAGGACCCAAACAAATTTGGGTACCTAAAAGAACTTGATTCTCTTTTGTAGGTGAACTACAAGATCGGAGGATGGCATTGGGTGTTGGATAGTGGATGCACTCAACATATGACCGGTGACCGAAAGATGTTCACCACCTTTGAAGTAGGAAATGGGCAAAACGACAAGATCACATTTGGTGACAATAGCAAAGGAAAGGTATTGGGTTTAGGCAAAATTGCTATCTCAAATGATCTTTCTATTTCAAATGTTTCTTTGGTAGAAACTTTAAATTTTAATTTGTTATCGGTTGCTCAAATTTGTGATCTAGGCCTTACTTGCATGTTTTCTAAGAATGGTGTAGTAATTTCTAAAGAAAATGATAGTTCTTTGGTGTTCAAAGGCTTTAGATTTGGAAATTTGTATTTGGTTGATTTCACCTCAAATGAGTCATGCCTTCAAACTTGTTTAATTGCAAAGACATCCCTGGGATGGTTATGGCATAGAAGACTAGCTCATGTTGGGATGATCCAACTCAAAAAGCTTTTCAAAAATGATTTAGTTGTGGGCTTGAAAGATGTGAAGTCTGAGAAAAATAGGCTTTGTAGTGCTTGTCAAGCCGGAAAACAAGTTGCTAGTTCTCATCCTTCAAAAAGTATCATGTCCACATCTAGACCATTAGAGCTCTTACATATGGATTTGTTTGGCCCAACAACCTATAAGAGCATTGGAGGAAATTCTTATTGCTTAGTCATTGTTGATGATTTTTCAAGGTATACATGGGTATTCTTTTTAGATGATAAATCCGAAACCTCCGGTATCTTTAAAAACTTTACAAAAAGGGCTCAAAATGAATTTGATTTTACAATTAAGAAGATTCGTAGTGACAATGGTTTCGAATTCAAAAATACAAAAATCGAAGATTATTGTGATGAATTTGGAATAAAGCACGAACTTTCCGCTACCTACACTCCAGAGCAAAATGGAGTTGTGGAACGGAAAAATCGGACATTAATTGAAATGGCAAGAACTATGCTTGATGAGTATGGCACCTCCAATAGTTTTTGGGCGGAAGCCATTAATACCGCTTGCCATACAACTAATAGGCTTTATTTGCATCGTCTCTTGAAAAAGACCTCTTATGAGCTTCTTATTGGAAGAAGACCAAATATTTCTTATTTTCGAGTTTTTGGTTGTAAATGCTATATCTTGAAAAAGGGGGTTCGACTTTCAAAATTCCAAAGTCGTTTTGATGAGGGTTTCTTGCTTGGATACTCCTCAAATAGCAAAGCTTATCGTGTATTCAACAAAAATAAAGGTTTTGTGGAAGAAACTTGTGATGTTGAGTTTGATGAAACTAACGGCTCTCAAGAAGAGCAAGAAAATCTGAATGATGTAGGTGAAGAAGGTCTAAGAGAAGCAATGAAGAACATGACACTTGGAGACATAAAACCAAAGGAGGATAAACAAGATCCACCCTCATCCACTAAAGTTGAACCCACTACTTCCGCTCCGTCAAGCCAAGTTCAACCTATTGATGTGAATGAAAAGGAGAATGATCAATCAACACAAGCTCTACCTCAAAGAATTCATCACGGGCTCTCCAAAGATCATCCAATAGATCAAATATTGGGTGATGTTAGTAAGGGTGTTCAAACTCGATCTCGTGTTGCTTCTTTTTGCAAACATTACTCCTTTGTATCTTCTATTGAACCTACTCACATAGATGAAGCTCTAGATGATCCGGATTGGGTAAATTCAATGCATGAAGAACTAAATAACTTTGCCCGAAATGATGTTTGGACCTTAGTGGAAAGACCCAAGGATCACAATGTAATAGGCACAAAATGGGTATTCCGAAACAAACAAGATGAAAATGGTATTGTAGTAAGAAATAAGGCCCGTTTGGTAGCTCAAGGATTTACTCAAATTGAAGGTTTGGATTTTGGTGAAACCTTTGCTCCCGTGGCTAGATTAGAAGCCATTAGAATTCTACTTGCTTTTGCATCTTGTTTTGATATTAAATTATTTCAAATGGATGTAAAAGTGCTTTTCTAAATGGAGAAATTTCGAATTGGTTTTGTTGAACAACCTCCGGTTTTGAAAGCCCTAAATATCCTAACCATGTTTACAAACTCTCTAAAGCGCTATATGGTCTCAAACAAGCTCCTAGAGCATGGTATGAGCGACTTAGAGATTTTCTACTTTCCAAAGGGTTTAAAATTGGGAAGGTTGATACAACACTTTTTACAAAAATCATTGATGAAGAATTCTTTGTATGCCAAATCTATGTTGATGATATTATATTTGGCTCTACTAACGAAGAATTTTGCAAAGAATTTGGTGACATGATGTCTAGGGAGTTTGAGATGTCAATGATTGGAGAATTAAGCTTCTTCCTTGGACTTCAAATCAAGCAACTCAAGAATGGAACCTTCGTGAGTCAAACCAAATACGTGAAGGACTTGCTAAAAAGATTTGGCATGGAAGACTCAAAGCCCATCAAGACTCCAATGGCTTCCAACGGGCATCTTGACCTAAACGAGGGAGGTAAACCGGTAGACCTAAAACTTTATCGCTCTATGATTGGTAGTCTACTTTATCTCACCGTATCTAGGCCCGATATTATGTTTAGTGTATGCATGTGTGCTCGTTTTCAAGCTTCCCCTAAAGAATGTCATTTAATAGCCGTTAAGAGAATTCTAAGATATTTAAAGCATTCCTCAAATATAGGGTTATGGTATCCTAAAGATGCTAATTTTGATTTAATTGGATATTCGGATTCAGATTATGCGGGTTGCAAAGTGGATAGAAAAAGCACATCCGGAAATTGTCAATTCCTAGGTAGATCCCTTATTTCTTGGTTCTCAAAGAAACAAAATTTCGTAGCTCTATCCACCGCCGAAGCCGAATACATATCCGCCGGTAGTTATTGTGCTCAATTATTGTGGATGAGGCAAACTTTAATGGACTATGGAATAGATTTTAAAAACGTGCCTCTTTTTGTGTGATAACGAAAGTGCCGTAAAAATAGCCAACAACCCCGTCCAACACTCAAGAACCAAACATATTGAAATCCGTCATCATTTCTTGAGAGATCATGTTAGTAAAGGAGATATAGTGATTAGTCACATTAGAACCGAAGATCAGTTAGCAGATATCCTAACCAAGCCTTTAGATGAAGCCCGGTTCTGTAAATTGAGGAATGAATTAAATGTCATAGATATCTCTAATGTGTTTTGAGTTTTTCCCTTGAATCTTGCTTAAAGATTGATTGGTTAATTCTTTTGTTGCTTTGTTGAAAATATCTTAAATTCTTTTAATGAAGCACTCGTTGAGGGGGAGCTCCTTATATGTTTCTCTCACCTTAAGATATCAAATAATGTGGTTGTCGCAAAAAGAAATAAGGATTAAATTTTATCAAGCCATAAATCCTGAAAATTTACTAAATTTGGATGCAATTATATGTCTTACAAAAATACATATTGAAGTTTTATTGAAAAATGTTGAATTCTCTGAGTACATACCTTTGCTTTGACTGTGTTCCCGGTAGCACCGCTCGTACAAGAGCGGTAGCACCGGAGACCGGTACTACCGGAAAAATCGCGGTAGCACCGGATTTCTCGGGTTCTGGGGGTTAAGTCAGGTGCGGTGCAACCGCTGTCCTCCATCTCCTTCGCACCGCACTCCTCTTCTCTCTCTCCCTCTCTCTCTCCCTCTCTCTCTTCCACTTGAAATTCCCCACAAAATCCTTCAATCTCATCCGAAGAAATCAAGATTCCTCTCAACCATTTTGTTCCTCACTTGATCCTCTGTCAAAGGTACCATCTTTTGTTCAAAAATCATCAATTTTCCATGCCCTAGCATCTTTTTCATACCTTCTTAGGGTTTTGAGAGAAAATGGTAAAATGTGTAGGAGTTTGTTGAAATTTGTGGTTGAAACGTGTTTGATAAAGGATATGCATACTGTTACTCTACATTTCCTGAATCAAACATGTCAAAATCATAATTTTGGACAAATTTGCTCTAACCTGCATCTGACCGGTGCTACCGGTCTCTGTGCGGTAGCACCGACCCTAGGTCCGGTGCTACCGGATTTACATAAGCGGTAGCACCGGACTTGCAGACAACTGCTCACAATTTGCTTTTTTTTAAAAACCTTAAGTTTCTAGGGTATATCTTTGACCTTACTCCTTGAATATTTTTTTCTCTAGCAATCATGCCTAAGACTCGTGGCTCCGGGTCTTATGTTAAAAAAACTGCAAATAGAGGACGTGATCCTCCTCTTCCTCAAGACTCCGACAGTGAGGACAATATTCCAATAGCTTCAAGAAGTCGTGAAGTCCGAAGGAAGGCTAGGCAAGAGAAAGAAAAAGGGAAGCAAGTTGAATCTGATTCTAGCAGTGAAAAGACAAATGATGATGATATGGAGGTGGATGTGGATGAGGATGCGGAATCAGGGGATCAATATGAAAGTTTTGAAAATTTTTATCCCTCCAGAGATCTAAGGACAATCAAAGGTGACACTTATTTCTCCTTAAGAACTGCAAACCAGTATTTACTGCCTAGAAGTGCTACTGAGGGTAGATTTAGAACTCTGTTTCAACAAAAGGTATTCTATGAAATTTATGAGAAAAAGGAATTTGCTGATCATAAATGGGTAAATTGGGACCATATAAGAAAAATTCCTTTGTTTGTGGGGGTACCAGAGTTGTTCCAAGGAGCTGGTTTGTCAGATTTTGTCAGCAAGAAGTGTGATTACAATGAGGATCTGATTAGACAGTTTATGCCACCCTTTATGTTTCGAGTCATTTGAGTCTATCACTTGGATGACAAATCTTTGCAGTGCATCTGATTACAAAGAGTGAAATAGAAGAAGCTTGGGAATTTACCATAATGGATATCCAAATGTTCACATGTGAGTTACGTCTTTGGCTAGACGACTTGAGTTCTATGACCTGCCGCTCGATCAGCGACGGTAAAATGACTCACCTCCTTCCTCGGTGGCCTCATTAATGAATTGTCGAGTGATCCACCTAAGAGTGGAAATTATGATGAGATAAGAGGATATGCATGGAACATCATGAATAAAGTCATGTTTAAACACAAGTTCAATGTAGTTGACTTCATGATCAGAGAAATGGCTATACACACTGTGACAAAGGTAAAAGAATTTACTTTGCTCCTTTCATTATGATGATAATCAAGAAAGTGACTGGATTTCGAGGAGGATGTGGCGGTGTCCATAAACCATATCGACCCCGTGAGGCTGCTCCTCAAACCATTAGTCAGCGGGATCAATCTACTTCAGCTGACCTCGCCTCGGGATATACCAGCTGCCTCAGAGGTCCCTCCATTTCAACATTCCTCTCATGATCAGTCCTTGAACAGTTTGAGGACTGACCTCATGAGCAGTCTAGCCAGCATGAGATCTGATATGATGGGTGGTTTCTCTCGGCTAGAGGAGCAGCAGTCGCAGACGAGGCAGATCGTTGAGGAGGTCCGAGGTCGACTGGATTCCATTGATTCTTCCATCTCCGAGCTTCGCTCAACCCTTCCCGTCGTTTATCAGAGCTCCGGATCTCGTGCACCTCCATCCACTCCGCCTCCTCCAGCTCCTCCATCTTCTTGAGCTTCGCGACGATCTTTTTGTATTTGATGCCAAAGGGGGAGAAGTGAAAGTGAACAAAAGAAAATCTAGAAACTTATGTTTTGGTTGATACTTTTGTTGCTATGTGATGCTTCTGGATGAATTTGTGAATTTCTTTGCTATATATGTTTTGTTTTGAATTTGTCGTGGTTAATATTTGTAATTCTTATGAGATATCATATTGTTGTTTTTAATATCCTCATTTGTTTATCCACAGGCTCAATTATTAAAAAAAACTCTGTCAAATTTTTGTGTAAATGAACAAACCATCTACTTAAAATTAGCATGCACATCTTTAGGGGGAGTATTTCTTAATAATATATATCATGTTGATACTCCTTTCCTGCTTCGAAAGGCAATTTGGTTCCTAATCACTTGAAGCAAAAATTTCCTTTTGTTCACCTAAAAACAATTTCAAATTATCACTATGGGTTGTCATCAATTACCAAAAAGGGGGAGATTGAAAGCATCTAGGCACCCGATATGTTTTGGTTTTGATAATTAATGACAACGTTGCTATATGATCTAATGCTTTTGATGAGGATATTGAAAGTAGGTCGTTTCCAAGAAGAATGATCATGGAAATACCAAGGAAAAGTTCAAGCCAATTAAGCTTATGTCAAGATCATGTAAAGGTAATTGTTTTTATATATATAAGGTTCTTTTTGGTCCTTTGACGATTGGAGTTTGGAAGAAAGATCCGTCTATTAGTTTTAGGGCCGTAATATTAAGAGGGATCATGAAGCTTATCTTGATGTCGTTTAAGGGTTTAAAGGCTTAAATGCATATTCAATTAAGTTGCTTAATTTTAGACAAGTTCCATCTTTTGAAAAACCTTAAATTATTTCAGGTCTCTGGAAATCCGGTGCTACCGCTTATGGCGTGGTGGTGCTACTGGGTCTTGTGTAGCACCGGCTCAACAACCGGTGTGAAAATTCGAGAGAAGGGCTTTTGGGCGTATTTACGGCCGGTGCTACGCCCATGGCAGCCGGTGCTACGGGATCACGGTAGCACCGGACTTTAGCCCGTGTGAAAATCACAGAGGGTGAGTTTTGGGTGATTTGGTGGCCTGTGCTACGCCCATAGTGGCGGTGCTCTGGGACCATCGGTAGCACCGGACCTTAACCCGGTGTAAAAATTCGAGAAGCACCTTTCTTGAACTTTTGAAGCCGGTGCTACCGCACATAGTGGCTCGGTGCTACGGACCTTGATAGCACGGATCTCATCGGTGCTATATTTCCAGAGAGGTGTGTTTCTTTGAAAGAAAAGAAATAGAGCCCGTGCATCGGCCCTAGTTGGCGGTAGCACGGACATCTATAACGGTCTCGGCAAGTGCATTAAATGCCTTTGTTCTAGCCGTTGAAATGGAGCCGGTGCTACGGTCCTATGTAAGGACCGAATCCGCGATTCGAACCCATCGTGTTTACCGCACTAGTCCCAGGATCAACGCTAGTGCACACAGCTCAACATTGGTACATATCACATCATACTCAACGATAACAGAATAATAGTTCATTCATTGATATAACTAAAGGTATGATCTTATGACCAACTTACATTATTAAGCCACGCAGGGCAAGACTGAGAATATAAACTAATAATTAAGCAGCGGAAAGTAGAAACGTAGATAGCTCATCAGTTCACCACAGGCAACCGACAAGGCTCGGACCCTAATGACTCGTGTCTTCCTGGACTTCATCTTCCAACACAGGTGTAGATTCCTCAACTGTTGATTATTGCTGTTTGGCAAGGGTGAGTACTTAAAGCACTCAACAAGTTGTGCACAGAATGCAATTCTATGTATCTATATGTAAGGCTTATTCCAATGGATAGGCTATCATGGCTATTTTGCAATAAGCAGCATTTATGAACATATATAATAAATAGATTGTAAAGAATGTAACACAAATAGCAATAATAAATAACTTCAGTATTTCTCAAGTAAACCAAGTTTCCAATCCTAAGTCAAATTTCATCTTCCATATGGCATTCCGCCATCCCAACCAAGTTGTCCAATTAATTAAGCTAACCCTTAATGTAATTCCGAGCATTGCTCAATACATGAGCACGGCTATCCGAATAGTTTCACACTCTGCAGAGGTTATGCACTTTACCCACGTGATACAACCAAACACCACCAAGGCGAGTGATTATAACAAAGCCTTTACAATGCTCTGGCTTAACCCGATACTACCCGCTAAGGATTCAACACTGGTGGGACTGGTTACCACATCCAGGGCCCCCCTCTTGCGCCATGTGAATTACTCCATAACTCGGGAACTCACACCGTCCACGATAGTACCCAAATTAAGACATTGCAAATTACTCAGCTAGGCTGGCCCATACCATACATGTGGTTGCATGATAGACTCAGGTCAAAGGCTTGCAAGGTTAAGTCCTTAGTGTGATCAAGGCAAGACATCCACATACCTTCTGCCCATCGGGCCCACCTTGGCCTCCTCGCCCCTTGCCACTTGCCCCAATCTAAGTTATTATCACCCAGTTGATTACCAAGCACCACGTGCCATCAACAATTCAACATCGTTGCGTGACCTGACTCGCCACAACAACTCAATCTCATCGTGTGATTCCACATGACACACAAGTTCATAACATTGATCCATATTCCATTAATCAAGATTAATTATCAATGATTCTGACACATGTGATTACGTGGCAAGGCTAAGCAACTAATACGAACTAATCCTCCAATGTTGGTTATAATTATTAGCCAACTATATTTAACCAATCTAGGGTGACAATGGATCATGGCATATAACGACAAGGTAGGGTATAGATCAATCTGGTATATTAGCTAAGCCCAATCTAACTTGAAACAATTGTATATTTGAAATATATGCATTAGGGTAAAACAAACATAGCAATTTTATAAACATGGGTTCAACATGATCAAAGCACAACTTGCCTTGGAATAGGTCCTGATCTTGATATGAAGATTGCTCTTGATTTGCTGGATCTTCCTCCGAAGCGTCACACAATTCAACGTCTACGCGTACCGAAGAAGAAAAGCAAATAAATACCAAAACAGAGAGCAAATGAACTTCAAAAATCAATTAAAATTCACCATTAAATATATCTCAATTTTACAAATTTTTAAAAATTGGAATCACTCAAATCCGAGTTAAATTGCAAAAGATATAGCCTTTTGAAGTTTGAAATAAATATGAAATCGAAAATCGAAATTGAATTTAACAGATTTATTTTATCTTTGAAAAATCGATTTATGACGCAAGCATGACGTCCTGTTGACGTCAGCCCTAGCCCGAAGTGCTCCGGTGCTGACATGTGCCCTCCTCGGTCCATGGACTGAGTCCATGAATTTCATCGGGTCCACGGTGCACCGGTTCACACGGTCGCTCTCGACACGCGGGCCCGCACCAAGTCGACCGCGCCCGTAGCAGCTCGCCACGACAGCGCCATGCAGCGCCACGTCGCTGCCGTCCGATCCGCATCCACGTGGGTGACACGCGGCGACGAACCGAGAAGCCACGTCCGACGGCGGCGCACGAGCCCTAGGGTCGTCGGTGGCGAGGTCGGTGGGTACTCACAGATGCGTCTTGCCGGCGCGGATCGATGGCGCGGTCGGTTTCTCTTCCGAGGAGCTGAAGCGATGGCGGCGTCGTTCTTTTCTTCGTCGGCGACGGCCTCCCGCAGTTCCTCCTCTGGCGATGCTCGTCCAAACTAGCGCGCGCACGGATGCTCGAACAACCACGGCGGATCGTCAAGGCACGAGCCGCGATAGCTTGACGGCGGCGAATCGGCGGTTTCGACGCGGCGGCGCTCGGCAAACTTCCGCAAAATCACGGCGAATCGACGGCGCTCTCACGGGCTAAACCTAGGGTTTGGTTGCTTAGGTATTGCGCGGCCGTGCTCGCCTTTTATAGCGCTAGGGCGTTTGCCTTGCCCGATTGCTCGCTGAGTCCATGGCGGACACGGGCGAGTCCGACACGACACGCCAAGACGATGACCGGATCGGCGACACGTGGCAAATCGGACGGCAACGATAGAACAGAAATCCCCAACCGGTACGCGTTGCGCTCAACCCTTCGATCTGGATCCAACGGCCGGGATAAAACTTCTAGGAAAAGGGCCGAACAGGCCACGCCGCTCCGGGCCGCTTTCGCACGGAAAATGGGCCAATCCCACTTATTCATCCCGATTTTAAAGGTTTTCCAATTAAAATAATTGCTGAAATTCATTTAATTTGTTTTAGGCAATTAAAGTATCAGGAAAAATCCCAGAAAAATCTCAAAAATACTTTGAGACATTCTGAACTCAAATAAAATATTTTTGGCAAAACTTTATTTTAACTTTGCACAGATTTAAATAGATTTGAATAAAAAGCAATAAACTCAATTTAAAATTAATTCAAATAAATCCAGAAAAATCCAAATAAATTTCAGAAAATCATAAATGCACTTTTAAGCAATAACAACTTAATTAAGCCAAATTTTTGGGATGTCACATCCTACATGGGCGGTAGCACCGAAAAAACAGATTTCTGCAGATTTCGAGCTCCAACGGCTAGAAAGTTTGGTGGAGGCTATAAATACCTCCCCACCTGCCTTCTAGAGCAACTCTGGGTCCTCATTGATGATATTTGAGCTCTAGCAAGTGTTCTCCACTCTTGTGTGCATTCAATTTCCATTTGTGAGTGTGAGAAGCAAATTTGGTGTTGCATTTAGTGTTTTGAGCCTTTAGACACCGACATTCGACCTCAAGCTAGCGTCAAGGTTCATTACTCTTGGAGGTTGCCTCCTCCTAGACGGCTTGGTGGCGATTGTGCGCGGTGAGCTTCTCAACGGAGATTGTGAGAAGCCCCGGCAAGTTGTGAAGGCCGGACTTCGCCTACCCGAAGCGGGGAAGAACTACCTTAGTGATCGAGGAAGGCTCAAGCGAGTGGAGCCGGCTTGACGTGGATCAAGTCACCTCAACGTGGAGTAGGGGAGACCGGCAAGTCTCCGAGACCACGGGTTAAAATTCCTTGTCTCCTATTTTATTGTGCTTGGTATTCTTGTTTGTTGGAAATCCATTTGATCAATACAATATTCTTCTTAGTTTTTGTGCTCATAAGTATACTTGCTTCACTTGTATTGTCATAGCTTTTTGAGCCTTGCTAGAGACTTTAGTGCGTTCTTCATATTCTTATCTAATTTTTGTAGTGTTGCTTGTATTTTCTAAATTGAGTTGAGAAAATTTAGAAACCTCCTATTCACCCGCCCTCTAGTCGGTTATCCTTGATCCTACATATGTGCAGTATGTGTTGCAAGGCTCATAGGCACTTGTAAGCAGGCATACTAGATTAACAAGAAAGCTTGTTGAAATCCTAATTTTGTTTGTTGGGTTAAACCGGTTTCCCCCGCATTAGATTTCTTGTTACCATATCTAAGCTTTCCCTCTTACCTAAACCCTCCGTGCTTGGAGCAGATGGTTCAAACTCGCAACAACTACTATATAATGGTACAACACTATGACTTCATCTGGGTCAGTTCCCAACTTTTTATGAAAAAACCGATTGTGATAGATGATTCGGCAAGGTTGTTAATAATTGCTGCAGAATCATCACAATCGGTTCTCAGGTTAGAACCAATTGTGATGTAGCATTAGGCATATCACAATCGATTCCCACCTAAGAATCAATTGTGATATGCATCGATGTGCCATGCCTCACTAGATTATATATACCCTCAGGCTGAACTTTCCTCTGTTATTGTTCTAGAGGCAAAAAAATAGCCACCGCCCCAAAAAAACACAACGTACTCTGGTTGGAACCAATACTTGGGTGAGAAATTATGGAATCCTTGAGGATGGGTGTTAAGAGGGTAAAGTTGAAGCCCTAGCGTGAGAAGATTTCCCCCTAATTTTCTCTCATTTGTGGTTTTCTTCAAAAGGTGATTATTCCTTTAAATCCCTTCAATTTTGCACTAAGTAATTTGATATGTTGTAAAGAGATTTAGGTTGCACTGAAATTGTGTGTATCCTATCAAATTTCACACCCTTTATTTCACAAACACACATCCATTTATCTGCATTTTAGTACTCTCGTGTTAATATGGAATTATTGTTGTTGTAATATGATGAATGTTAGAGTTTAGGTTGCGTAACCTATGTCTCCCGTTCGAGGGTGCTTGTTTATAAATATGCCGAATTGGTATATTTATAAAAAAAACACTCTTGAATTATCCACGATTTTTTGGACAGTTCGAAGATATATGGTTCGGGCAAGTTCCTAATTAAGCTATTGTACAACTGCAGAGAAAATTAATTTCGGCAACATCTCCCTGGTGTTCTCCTGATACAAACCCTATTAACTTGTTATCGAGACATATATTTGGTGAACAGCGGGGAGATACTGGTGAAATTTTCTCTGGAGTTGTACAACAGCTTAGGAACTTGCTCGAACCACATATCCTCGATTGGGATTAGGACCTAACCTAATTAGAGGTTTGAAGTCATTATTGGTACTTAGTTGGTCAACAGATAAACGTTTCTTTAAGATAATTCAATTCCTCAACTTTGTTAATGCTTCCACCCTTATTTTGTTTCATCGAATTCAAAAGAATTTCAAGCTTACTGCATTAGGTAATTCGATATCATTGTTGATATTTTAAATATATGTCTCCTAACTAGGGAAATGAAAGCTCATAACTAGGGAAGAAGGTATCGGGAGTAAAATTATACATCTTGGAACCCGTCCTCTATTTTGCAAAGGTAATTAAATGATGTCTCAATATTTGAAATAGCTAGCTAGCTGTCACTCCAGTTTTGTATTAATTTAGTGTGCGTAGTTTAAATGCAGATAGACTGAGATGAATGGATGTATCAGAAAAGCCGTGGGGGTGCTAAATTTCAGTGGGGTGTTAAGGAGTTCAAAAAAATTACAGAAGAAGATATGGTGAAGAGTGGTGTAAACTACATGTATTGTCCTTGCTTTGATTGCACCAATGTAAGTTAGAACTGATTGTGATGATAATTTATCACCATCGAGTGAAAATCGATTGTGATATCGCCTCCTCATCACTGTGTAATGACCTTGTATCGCCACCAAAATCGACTGTGATGATGAAAAAGAACCAATTGTGATGTACATTCCTGTAGTAGTGAATGCTATGAATAGCAGTGTCGGTGGGAGTGGAAACCATGATGGTGATAATGCCGGCAACACTGGAGTTGTTTTGCCATAAGCATCACCTTTAGATATGCAAAATTTTGGAGCTTTTCTTACTGCTCAGACTCAACGGATGCAGATAATGATTCAATAGATGCAGAACATGACCAACCAATAGCCTCATAACAATGGAATGCCTACGCCTATTCAAGGCCCCCCATCTATATTCAGGACTTTCAGAGTCCATGAGGACTCGTCCGCCTACCTTCGCTGGAAATGTTTTGCCCATATAGGCAGATGACTAGGTGCGTGTGATTGAGAGGAAACTACTCATCACTCAATGTGAAAGAAACGAGATGGTTCTCCACGCTACCCACCAGTTGGAAGGAGCTGCCATGGAGTTGTGGGAGAACTATTGTGCTACTCATGAAGTCCTGCAAAACATTACCTAGGATGTGTTTTATGTTGCATTTCGCAGTACCATATGCTAGAAGGGAAAATAGATATCAAGCAGGAATTTCATGCTGTGAAATAGGGAGGAATGTCAGTGACAGACAACCTCAACAAGTTCTCCCAGCTTGCTCGTTGTGCCACTAAGGACGTGACAACTAATGAGGCTAGACAAACCTGTTTCTTAAAGGGATTAAACTCATGATTACAGATTGGATTGATTACTTACTCTTACCCCGATTTTCAAGAGCTAGTCAATAAGGTTCTTGTTCTTGATGATAAGACAAAGGAGCTAGATTACAAGCGCAAGCATCGTATGACTCAACAAAGAGGACAATTTCATGAGAGGGTGAGGTTAGCTGCTCAAAAGTTTACTCGCCACCCTGCTTAGACTTTGTTCAAGACACCTACACCTGAGACCTGTCTTGACATTCAGAACTTTCGCAACACTACCTCAGTCAACAATTCCCAAGGAGGAAGCATGCCCCTAGAGTCTACTACATGTGCCGTGAACAAGGACATTTTGCTAGCGACTGCCTTGAGAAGAAAGTGACCACCCCAGTTCGTTTCAATATCAACTCCACCCTTGCCAAGATGCCAACGTCATTCCACAATCAAGGAGTACCCCAGGCTACCAGTTGTAACATCCTAATTTTCTCTTTTTATTAATTTAATATGTTATTTGTGCATTTTATGAATTTATTGAATTTCTCTAGAATATAATTGAATTTATTTATTATTGTAAAATATTGCCTTTTGTGGAAAATATTTAAATATTGAGAAAGTTAAAATAAAGTTTTATCAAAAATATTTTATTTGGGTTGCAAATGTCTCAAAGTATTTTAGAGATTTTTTTTGGAATTTTTCTGGTATTTTTACTATTTTATTTGACTTAATGTATTTTCTAGGCCGGTTTGCCCATGCGTGCCTCGGTCCAGCTGCGCTTCGTCCAGCCCATTCCGTTGTGTTGGCCCAGCTAGACGAAACCCAAGTGTCGCGATCTCCATCATTCGATTTGAATCGGATGGCTGGGATGGACCTCAAAACCCTGAGCATTGTGGCCGTCCGATCTTGATTGAATGCATGTGGTTAATCGTGATAGTTCTGAACTCCAGAGTTTCTCAGCCCTTGGATTAGCCGTGTGTGGCTCGGATTTTGCTATGTCGTGCGTAATGTATACCGTCCGTTTGACGATGCGTGTACGGGTATGATTGTGTCTCCCTTGAGAAGCCTCTCCACCGTAGAGAAAAAGGAGGGTCATTGTCTGAGGAAGCTCTAGTCTTTCCGCAGCTTTTCATTCAAGTAGTTTTGCATGAGGTCTCTCGTCGGATGTGCTTGAAGCTTGTGGTCTCCTTCCGGCTAGATCATAACCATTGCTACACCCCCGTTGAAGCCAAAGCCGGTTCTGAGCTCATCGTGTAGAGATTGTTTGTACCCATGCGAGGTGTGGCCTTTGTTGGGTGAGTCTTCTTCTTCAACTCCGGTGGAGCGCCGCCGCATGAAAGGATGCCGGAACCCTAGCGCAAATGGCCAACGTGGCACCATGCGGGCACCATGTGGCGTCGAGTCAGCGCTGAGTAGACTCATCGAGGTTGCATCAGCATGGCAATCAGCTCAGTATAGGGCCTGTGTGTCGGTTGGTCTTCCCCATGGACCGTGTCTATGCTTGACCAGATTCGATTCGTGGACCAGATCCACAGTAAGCGGGGCCCACATGTCAATTGAAGAAAGGTTTATAAATTATTTTTATTCGGTGAAAGTTGGTTGTTGACATCATGTTGTGTCATAAATCAAATTTTTAGTATAAAAAAATTCATAAAAATAGTGTTTTTCTAATTTTATGATTTTTATGATTTTTGAATCTTTCAAGAGCCCGTTCTCTATTAACTTATGGATCGCCAGATTCAGTTCGTTGTAAGAGTCCTTTTTAATCATGTTAATGTAGAAGGAGCTTATGATTGCCAGATGTTGTACTGGGTAGGTGTCTATTTAACTCAGAACCTGCTACTATTTTATTTGATTCTAGAGCTTTGCATTCATTTGTCTCTCGGATTTTTGCAGGTAAGAACCAGTCTGAGTATCTAGTAGTTAATTTGCTTATAAGTGGGGTAAAATTTATGGCCAAGCTCATTATCCTAGATACTCAGACCTTATAGACATGTCATACTCGGTAAGGATTGGTTGTCAAAGCACAAAACTGTCCTAGACCGTGGTCGAAGAATTGTGATTCTAGAGAATGACTAGGGAAAAATGTAACGACCCCCATTTTCACATAAATGAAAAAATGGAAATCTAATGCGCATACAGTACTAGTCCCATGATCAGTGGCTCGTACGCACATTTTCAACAATTGGAATCACATCCATACATCATTTTATTCAAGCGAAAGCTATTTGTACAATATATTCTTACAACTCAGAGTATATAAATATAGCAACAGAAGAAGCAAAGTCTTGTAGTATGCCCATCCAATCCCTCAGGCAACCGACAAGGCATAATCCCTAGAAAGGTCGCTTTATTGAAAATCCCGCATCCTGCGATGAAAAGAGATCTTTCGAAGCTTCGCTATCTTTTTCCACCTAAAACAACATAAGAAGCAAGGGTGAGTACTTTACGTACTCTGCAAGACTTTAACAAAACATATAATATATGCAGGCTGTTTTGAAGGAAAGGCTTCTATGGTTAATTTGCATAAAGCGAAAATGGAGTTTGTAAATCAAGTTGTCATTTGCAAACGGAATTTAATAAAGCAAGTTTGACTGATAAGAAATAAGTAAATCATAAGTAATACTCACAGCCCTTCGCGAGCATTGAATAATTCAATGATCCAATAATCCAATTCTGACATGTCCATTCCTTGCCAACACGTGGCGTAACCATAATCTTTACCAAAACAAGGCACATCAAGTGAAAATCATCCCATTTTGAAAATAGTAAAACTGCTAACCATGTGAAGACGTTACCAAGTGCCTTTGACCGTAGGCGCGGCTAATTAATTAGATTTACACTCTACAGAGGCGTACAACTTTACCCACAAGAAATGATCAGCTTTTTGTGCAAGCTATTAGCACACTTCCTTTGGTGTGCCGCAGAGAGATCATAACATAACCATTACATTACATAGACCTAGCTTTGCATCAGCCCGATGACGTTAAATCCTTGTTATGGAGAAGAAACATGACAGTGTATCCCTGTCATTTAAAGTGGTAGTAAGAGCAGTAATTCCCTGCGATAGAAGTAGTAAATCCCTGCGATAAGGGTTTCTTCCCATACCAAGGCGTACACCGTCATACCGATATGCATTTACCCACAACGAAGTGTGGAAGCCCCTCATAAGCAAACATAGAAAGGATTGCTCATACTATCTCCCGCCTACCAATGTGCAAAGCCAGATCTAAGGAACTTAATGGGTTAATGCTGTCCCATACCAACACTTATGATTCACGGAATTCTTGGCTTGAAAACAACCCATAGCTCGGTCCCTAATTCGACACGGGCAATGCTCCACCCTACACTACGTACAAGTCCATCTCTTGTACAACCGGCTATTGCCAATAATTTCCCGCATCTAAACCATAGTTTTATTTTGGGGTTTTTAATCAAAATACCAACAATTGACATCATGTCATAACCAACCATTTTCAATTCTGAAGAATCAATTTTGATCTGATCATATTCAACGTTGGTTCTAAAGCATGGCTAAGCATGGTTAATAATCCATACCCAAGTTGACATTATGTATTGTCTAACCCATTTATACGGTTATCAAGGTTCACATGTCCATACTTATCAAGAAAGTTTCACGAGACAACAGGTATATTTACTAGTAGCACAAAATAGCGTATTTACACAAAATAAACGCATGCATGAAACATTTTGATAAATACAATGAAAATTAAATACTGGGATCAATATGATCAAAGGGGGTGCTTGCCTTGCTTAATCGTTGTTTACGATGAAGTTGCGGTCGAAGCCTGTGTTGTCGACGATGAAATTAAAGACGTCGGGTTCTACACGTCGTTCAATGGAAATATAGCGAAACAACAATTTCAATAAGGGCAAAAAGAAGACAGAAAATAAATCAAATAAAACATGCTATAAGAAACAGACACATATTCTTTTATAGATTATTTATTCTTGTTTTACGAATTCAAGATGCTAAAATTATGTATTCTTGTATTTATAACTTCGAATTATAGACGCTAAAATTATTTGAAGTAGAAAGATTTGTCTTATGGTGCTATCGTAAAATAGTATGTTTTTAATAGGATTCAGATGCAAAGCAATGTATTTAAAGACTTTTGAATTAAACATTTATCACTAAATTTCTGGCTGCCATTTTATCAGGAATAACACATTAAGTTATCTACCCCATTTTCATGAACTAATTGTTAGAAGCAAGCATGGTCCCATATGCACACATACTTATATATATACATGTATACCTATTATGCTCTTTATACTAAATCACATCCTATTTGCATAAATCATTATTTGTTCAATATTTTTACCTAGCCTAACATTATTCCACCATCATGCTGAAAATAAATAAATTTAATAAACTTCCAAAAATTCTTCCCTTATCAATTTAGTTATTATTGCATAGTTACTAATAATGTTAGACTTCAATAGAAAAGACATAAAACAACTAGTTACCCAAATATTTTTATAGAAATGGGTGCATAGCAGAATAAGGATCATGATAAAATTGGTTCCAAATAAATTTAAATTTGTTTGCAAAGTTTCTATATTTAATCTACTTTTATATCTACTATTCATCTTTTTATTAAAATATTTTTCCAGAATAGCTTTTCAAAATATTTTTGCATATTTTGGAAGCTCTTGATTTTAGATGAATTTAGAAATTGGTTTCATCTAATGTGGATTTCAAATGCGAAAGATATTCAAGTTTGAATCTAAGTCTAAGTCGGTTATGGAAAATCCAGGAAATCTGAAATACGCTTTCAAAGCATTGAAAGAGGCTTTTCATTTTTTGCAGTTTTATTTAAATCTCAGCCAACTGACATGTGGGGCCTGCGGTTAGTGAGAGAGAGAGGCTGAGAGGCGCGCTGGCTGACAGGTGGGGCCCTCGCGTCATACACCCGAGAACAGGGGCTCACCTCCGCGGTGACTCGCCGGCGAAGCAGCTCCGATGAGGTCCGGTCGACAGCGCAGGGAGCTTCAGGGAGGTGATGCGCATCTGGGGACGGCACTGATTCGTCCGGAAGCGAGCCGAGGCGAGCTGTCACCGAGAGGAGGAGGCGGCGGTAATGGCGACGAATCGCGCCGACGTTAGAAGGCTTCCCAAGTGTGATCGGTTCCAGTTTAAGAGTCAGGAGGTCCAAAAGGTTCCATTTTACCTGCTAACAGCTGTAGGGATTGATCGGGTTGGCCTTCCACCGTGCGCCGTGCTTGGGGAAGAAGGGTCAAAGCGGCGGCGGAGCTACGGTGGATGAAACCTAAACCAAATTGAGGGGTTTTGATCCTTATGCGATACTGAAGCTAATGTGTAAAGGAATTGGGAGGAGGTTCAGTGTACTGGCTCGAATTGGGTTCGACCCGATTCTAGGGTTCTTCGGTCACAGCGAGGAACTGAGGAAATTGGCGATGCTCAGTTGATGAAATTGAACAAGAGAAGAGGGGAAATGAAGGGCATTCTAAGGCGATCTTGATGCTCTATTTATAGGCGCCAATTTGCTGTAGAGAAGCCCGGAGCTTGGTATGAACACAGCGAAAAAATTGCGGCGCCAGAACAGGGATCGTTATGGGCGAGCTGCGGGAAATCCGGTGTGGATGGCGGCGTGGCAAGGAGAGGAAGATGACGTGGTCTCGAGCGGCGCGAATCACAGTGAATGGCGGTTATAAAAGACGGCGCGAGTTGGTTCTCTGCTTTGGGGCTTCGGCGCGCCGAGGAAGACGAAGGCTGAGGCCTTCGGCTGACGTGTGGGGCCGCACAGTGCGTCGGTCCCATGAGTCAGTGAAAGAATTGGTGACCTCAAGCAATTTCAGCGAACAGAGCTCGGTTTGGTTCAAATAATCAGATATCTCTTTTGTCTTAAAATTAATGAGAAATTTACTGAGCCTAATAGAGATAGTTCGGAACCTACCATAAAAATCTCAGACCTATTATACACTTGAGGATTTTACAATAATTCTGATAGTGCACTGTGCACAAAATTGTGTTTTCTGTTTTATATTTATCAGAAGACATATATTTTATCAAAACTTTTTCAAAATTTTTATAGGAGTTTCCCTTGGTCGTATAAATCTTCATTAAAAATTTAAATTTAAAATATTTTGTATTTAATTTATAAAAATTCTGACATTCTGATTCTTTGATTTTCAGAAATTCTGTTTTTGAATTTTTAAATATAATAAAAATGATTATTTATTTTTAATATTTTTAATGTATATTACTGTATCCAGGTTAAAGATAATATAAATATTTTCACACCGAAATTATGAATATTTAATTTCTGACATTTTTACTATTACAAGTCTTGCTTCATTAAATTACCTTTCTTTTCATCATTTAATATATTGTCATGACTTTAAAATTATATTTTGTGTTATGGATAACTCCACGAATTTTTACAGTAATTTTTATTATTTTTTTGTTTTACAAATCTTTTCTTATTACTTAAGTAATGGTTGATTGTTTAGAAAAAGGAATTTTCCTTTTAAGCAATAATAAAAAGAAGTCAAGAAAGCTCATAGAAAATTCAGAAAAACCCAGGGAAATACAAATTAAAGCTTATTTAAATATATTATTTAATTTATTATTATTACTCATTTTTCGGGATGTTACGCTTAACATAGCACATACTTAGTTGGCCTCACATGACATGGAATTAAGAGGCACCAGTGAGTCATTAGAGAAGGAAATGAATACAGGAAAAGAGGAACACAGAGAGGAAGCTCACAGAACAAGAGATGGCGCTATGGAGGAAGCTCGGGCATGCATAGCCGGTGGCAACTATTCAGTAGGGGAACCAAGAAATCAACTTGAGGTTTCTATTCGGTAGTGCTTGAGGATACTCCATGCTAGCTTAAATGAAATTTGTGGCTGTGAATGGGAAACTGGCTGGGAGGCATGCTCACTGGCTTTTATAGCCCAACAAGGCTGTGGAGAAGCTAGATGACAGGTGGGCCCAGGCATTGTTCATTGAAGTGACACAAAACAAACCTCATCTCCTCCTTATCGCCAGCAGAACTGACTTGCATTCCATGAACCGGATAGAAATATTATTGTTAATTTAATGAGGAATTTATGGAGTGTACTAAAGATATGCTTGAAGGTTATGAAAATTTTTCAGAATTATCTCATGCTTATAGAATTTATAAAAATTCTAACAGTGCACTGTGCACAGATTTCAGTTTTCTGTATTTAACTTATCTGGTGGCCCATAACTTATGAAATATATTTGAAATTTTTTTTGTAGGTTTATTATTTATATTTTAGTCTCTTGTAAAATTATCAGCTTCAAATTATTTATATTTGATTTACTCAAATTCTGACATTTGAATTACCAGATTTTCAGCTTGTCAGTTTTTGAATTTTTAAAATTATTAAAATTAATTATTATTTCGTCATATTTTTACTGTTCATAGGATGATCCAGAATGAATATAATATAACAAATTCAGTTAGAATTAATGCATAATTATTGTTATTTAAATCTGACAAATTCACTGTTGCTAGTCTAGGATTCATTAATTGCACTCTTAATTGCTTTGATGTGACATGTACCTTCCTAAAATATCTTGATCTGACCTTTAAATTCCAAAATTAATTTTTTAATAATTTTATATGTTTAAATAAATTTCTGTTATAAAATGTTTACTCTTTTCTTTATCTATTATCATGATTATATGAAAAGATTTTTCCTTTGGAACAAAAATCAAGGAAATTCAATAAAATTATAATAAATTCAGAAAAATCCATAAAAATCATAAATAAATATATTTTAATGTTGAACTTTATTTGCTTGCTGTACTTTAAGTTTTGTATTGTAGAGAAAATGAAATTAGTACAATTAAATATTCTCTTAAGAACCAAAATTCAATAAAATTTTAGATTTGTTAGAATTTCAATGTAAATTTTTATTTCCAACTTATTTTAATATTGTGTTTGATTTGAAGTTTCATTTTGCAACTCATACTTTTATTATGTTTGGATTTCAAGATATTGAAATAGAAGATAATATTTCAGTTCATTCTTAACATTCTAATTAAAAATTCTATTCCATTACATTTTCTAATTTTTATATATTTTTTTTATTATTTATAATTTTTTTGGGATGTTACAGATCTACCCCCTTACAGAAATCTCGTCATCGAGATTTGCAAGGACTAGATGGGTTTAGGAAATTATTCCTTGGAGGTGATCTTGTTGTTCTCATCACTTCATCTTCTGCGTAGCTGCTTCACTGGATCTTCTTTTCGCGATTCCGAAATGATGTGTCAAGAATGGAAAAGACTTGTATTTGGGTTTCACATATGTAGATGAGAGGTATTAGCACTTCATATATACATCTTTTGATTGGATAACCAGCTTTTAGATTGTTAGCACGGTTAAGCTATTTTTATGGAGAGGTATGGAACATGAAAGAAATGAAAAGATGAATAGCAACTAGAATTATTTGAGAACTGAGTGTTGACATCAAGGAGAGTATTTAAATGTAAAGGCTAATTTGGATAACTCAACAAGGGTTGATGATTTTAGTTGCGAATATATTTGGTTCAGGCTGACTTTCAGAAGCATAAGTAGAAGGTAGCTAAAGTTAAGGTGTTTGATTTTTCATTGATTAGGGAATAGATGGAGGATTTATCGGGTAATGGTTAAAGGTGAAAATTGAAAGTTTAAAACTTGTACTTTTACCAGCCTTTTGGAAGGATTAAGATAAGATATATTTTGATGAGAGTTCAGTTAGATTTATAAGGCAACATTCCGTTTATCAAAACATTACTTTTAAGAATAGTTTCTAAATGAATTTTCAGTTAACTTCAAGTAGGTCTAAAGAGAAAAGATGATTTCAAATAAATCTTATTTCAGGTAGAAACTGTATTCATAAGGGGTGTACCTGGCATTGCGTCAGGTACGCTATGATTGATGTCTTGAGTTGGAGTAGATGCAGAGTTAGGGGCTTGTTGGCCTTCGAAATGTTGAGGTCGTCTTTGCAGTTGTTGTATAGCTTCATGGGGTTGAGCAAAAGATTGATTTCGCTTCTTCTTTGGGCACTTGTTGGCATAATGCCTACGTTCACAACGGTGAAAACAAGTAACATTGATTGCTTGATTTTGAACACCAGATAGCTGATTAATAGCGTTGTTGGAGGGACGAGCAGATGGTGATTGAGTTTGGGATTGGGATTGGAGTTGAGCAGAATTCTTCTTGGGGCAAGTGTCGTTGTTCAAGCGCCTCTTCTTTAACTGATTCTTCGGGTGACCTGCTTCAAATCTTATTCCTCCTACTCTTGGAGTTATAATCTTAACTGATGTAACTTCTGGTATGGCTATAGCAGTAGGAGATATTTGCTCTCTTTGTGGGCATTGCTTAGCAAGATGGCCCTGCTTGCTACAGATGAAGCACTTTTGTTTCTTTCGTGACACTTTGTTGGGAATAATTGCATGTTTCAAGATGTTATTCTTCTGAAGCTTAACTTACTGACGATTTGGGCATTTCTTTGCCCAATGACCTTCACCACACAAGAAGCATGCTGTTGGCGATTGCCAATTACTGCTTTCTTGATGATGATTCACAAGGTTGACATGCTGCTTCTCCAATTCTTCTATGATATTTCTTGTGCAGCTTCTCTTCTATTTGCCAATTCTTGAGCAACTAAGGCTCGGATTTTATCTTGCTGATGCTGAACTGCGGCGGTGACTAGTGGATCAAGGGGGCATTGGGATGGGCAATGATCTTGACTTTCGCAAAGGTAACAAGTGATATTATTCAGGGGACATTTTCCAGGAGAATGATTTCCTTCACAGCTGGAGCAATTGATTGCATGCTCATCAGCAGTATGTCCTATTTCTCCACAGCGAATGCAGGCACGATCTTTAGATTGGTTGGGTTGACAACATTTTAAGGAACAACGTTTAGGTACTGAATAAGTTGTAGGAGCAGGTTTTTGATCTGAACTGTTTTCTCTTCTGGTGAGGATTGAGCCAAGGTTGGATATGTTTTGCGCTAGCTGATGGGAATTTGATTGGACTGGGGTAGGATTATCATTTGGAGGTCGAAAACTTTGTTTAACTTCACTTTCAAGGATTTTGCCGAGGGATCTTGTCACAGGCATCCTGCAACAACGATTGACAATATGTTGGAATCAGAGAGATATGGTCAGATAGGGTTAATCAGGCCATAAGGCAATTTTTTTACTTAAAATTTCTTACTAAGTGAAAGACCATGTGAAAGTCTATCCTTGTGTGTGATGAGTAATTGACGAGTTTTGAGCTTGGTTTGATTTGAATTGAATTGGATTTGAAGCAATTTGAGTGTTGGTTGCTCTTCTTAGTGCTACCGACATAGGGGTAGTAGCACCGGACCATTGAGAGCAATTATGATCGATTAATGATTTTGGGATAATCATTGAATATCTTTGTGGGCATTGCTATGTGAAAGGTTTTTCCTTGTCTATGATGGTTGCAGGGCGACGGTGCTAGGTCATGGTGAGGCGGAGGATGACCGGGACTAGGCGAGGAGCGTCGGAGGTCCAGACGGTTGGGAGATCGCCGGAAGATGATCGGAGACGGAGTCCAGGCAAGTCAAGAAGACAAGGAAAGGAGATGATGCTAGCTAGATGCCGCGTGGATCAATGAGGGCCGTCGGATTGAGGTCTAGTTGATAGGTTAGCGGGTCTAGGTAGTATGCTTTGAAAACCGTGCAAGGAAACCCGGTATGTGTGTGGGTTTTGGGTTAGCCCTTGCATGGCTGTGTGTGTGGGTTAATCCTATCCCTTAGATGAGTGCTCTAGGGTTGAGGGACTCATCCAAGGGTGGTAGGTGGCCCATGAGTAGTATAAATAGGGGTGGAGGGGTAGCCTCCTCCCCTTGAAGGTTTTTGAGTTTTTTGAATGCTCCTTTGAGCTTTGCCCACATGAAAGTGAGGCTTTGTAACCTCTCCTTTCAGAAATGAAAGTTTTATCCATCCAACTCTGAATTTATTTTGCGCATTTACATTATGTCTTTACTTTACGCAATTTAAATTCAGCATTTACTTTCCCGCAATTACATTCTCGCAATTTACTTTCACGCAATTTGGATTTGCCTCCGCTCCTTCTAAATGATGTTGATCTTGGATGTTTTGAGTGTGTTCATATGGTTTTACATCTCTTTCGCACTCTTGGATTGAGTAGAGAACATCTTTTCTTTCAAGTTCCAACTTTGTTCAGAACTTGTTCTTTGCGCAGCATTTAGTATTTGATTTTTATACAAATCCATAAAAATCTTTTTTAAGTGATTCTTGTTGGAGGAGGTGTGGGACTCTGATATCCAGGTGCAGAAAAATTTTGGAGTTCACTTGTTGCACCGTTTGGGCGCCATGAGGTGAAAACCGAGCCCCAAACTTTCTGCTCGAAGTTCTTCCCCTACTGTTTTCTTCGATTTTTCCTGTTTTTTATGTAAGGCTTTTTGAGGATAAATTTGGTGGACTTCTTCATGACTCTTTTCCTCATAGGAAGAAAAATTCTCAAAATTTTGTGAGCTGCAGAAACCCACCAACCTCCTGTTCAAATTGAGGACAATTTCTAGAAATTCTGCTTTTGCTTATCTAAAAGTGACTTTTGTGATTTGAATTGATCTCCTTTCTGAAAGCAAGAGTTGGATTGATTCCTCTTTATCTTGGACACTAGACAATCAGGATTGTGACTCAAAAATCCCCACATATTTTATAGTACTTATCGATGCAAGCTAGGGGTACACATAGTTGTCTATTTTTTTGGGTTTTTCACGATTTCCTTTGAGAGATCTTGTCGAGGTTTTTATTGGAGTATTTTGGGAGAAAATTTATTTGCGACCATTCACCCCCGCTCTATTCGCCATCTCGATCCTTCAATTGGTATCAGAGCCAGGTTCTGCTCTTTCTAGATCTTGACTGGTCTCAAGAGCCATGGCGACGGACAAATATTCCACCAAGCCTCCCATCTTTAATAGAGTTGATTTTCCTTTTTGGAAGTTCTGGATGGAGTCATACGTCATTGCCCAGGGCTACCTGATATGGCAGAAGGTGAAACTCCCGTATGAGGTTCCTGCTGATGAAAATGTCACGGCCATCAATATGGCTGACGTTGAGGCGAATGCTAAGGCAAGGAACATTCTCATACAGGGTCTTAGCCACGGTGAGTATGATAGGATTTCTCACCTTCGCTCCGCTCACGAGATTTGTGTAACCCTCGATGCTTACCATGAGGGCTCTACTCAAATCAAGACTGTGGGGCAGGACCAATTCAAGCGCGAGTACAACAAGTTTGGTCAACACGCTGGTGAGAGTCTCGACGAGTGTTTTGGTTGGTTTACAAAGATCTTGAGCGACCTCCGAGCAGTTGGTTGCATATACCCTGACTCGGACAATGCTCGGCATTTCTTGACCGCACTCGGCCTTCGGGTTTGGGAGATGAAGGTGACCACCATCAAGGATACCACCGACTTATCGACTCTGACTTTTGACGAGCTTTATTCCCGCCTCAAGACTCATGAGATCGATGTCGTCTCTCGGAAGACGAGATCTCAGTCGATGGCATTGGTCACCGATCCCAATGGATCTTCTTCTGATTCTTCTATCGGTCTCTCCCTCTCCACCCTATGCGAGCTAAGCGATGACCAACTGGAAAAATTTCCAGAAAATGAGCTTGCTCTTCTTGCTCGCAAATTCTCTCATGCATACAAGAGGGTGAGAGAGAGGAAGAGAGGTGGCATGATCACCTGCTTCGGGTGTGGTGGCCCCAACCACATTCGGGTGAACTGTCCCAAGCTGGAGAAGGGCAAGAACGACTACACAGACAAGAACCGCAACAAGAAGCCTCCAGTTCGTGAACTGGCGCTCGAGAAGAAGTACCGCAACTTCTCCAAGAACAAGAAGCTCTTCCACCGCGTCCTTGCTGCGCTTGACGACATCAACATCTCTGACACGGAGACATGGAGCGATGAGGGCGAGGATGATCTGCAAGAGAAGAAAGGCGGCGACGATTTCTCCGGCATGTGCTTCATGGCCGACGTCAACGGCATCAGCGACTCCGAGCTGGACAGCGACACGAACGAGGTACCCTCCTATGACCAGCTCAATGAAGCTTTCTGCAAATTAGGAAAATTTCATGCTAGAGCTAGAGCTAGGTGTACGGAGCTTGAGAAGGAAGTAGGTACCTTGACTCGGGAGTTAGCTTCACTTAGACCTTCTCCCTCCCGAGTCGCTGATGACTGTACTTTGTGTGATGCTTTGCTTGTGGAGTTAGAGAACCTAAGGACTATGCATGATAGTGTGTTGTCTGAACTAGATAGTCTTAGGTTGAAGAATGCTAGCAATGAATCTGTTGATACCCCTTTTGTAGATGCTAGTTTTCTTCATGCTCACTCTACTCTCTCTTGTGCTAATTGCCCTAAATTGCTTGCCGAAATTGATGCCATGAGCAATCACCTTAAGAAGCTTTCTTCTAGAAACGATGAACTTGAAATGCATGCTTCTAAGGACCCAGTCAGCTCATGTAAGGGCTGTAGGCAACTAAAACTTGACAATGAATCCTTAAATATCAAGTGTGCTAATCTTGCTAAGGACTTACTAGATAAGTCACAAGAAAGTTGCTTGCGATGTTCTATGATTGAGGGGGACTTGGATAAAATCCATGTCGAGCATAGGAAGAAATTAGAAGACCAAGCCCATAGAATTAGAAATGCGTCTTGCGTTTCTTGTGAGGCTGGCGACTTTTGTAGTCGGCAATGAATTTATGGGGTAGGCGCTCGATCTCAAACTCGAAGGTCACACAAGACAGGGATTTTAGACAGGTTCAGGCCCTCAGCAATGGAGGTAATACCCTAATCCTGTGTGCTGGAATTATGCGGATCTCTTGGATCTGGAGTTGCTCAAAGCACAATATGCTCTGGGCGATATGTGGTGTTCTATGCTCTATGGCTTGATTGCTCTATGCTTGGATGATCGGATCCCTATGTTGTTGCCCGCCCTCTCCCTTATATAGCGGGGGTGGGGCGGCCTACAGAGTCCTGATCGGTTTGGAGATTCGATCGGTTACAAGATTCTAGTCGATTAATAGGATGGAGTTTACATCTTTATCTACCCTATTAACGACTCGGATTACAACCGTATCTATCATATCTAAATATAAGTTCAACTTCCTTTAGGATATGTCCCTTGCGCTGTAGCGGGGCTCGACGCGGGAGTATCTTCTGGGCCTCCCTCTTGGGCTTGTCATGAGGGTACCCAGGTTCTTATATTCCACAGTAGCCCCGAGTCCTTTGCGATCGAGTTGCCGCCTTCCTGGTTGCAGCCCAACTGAGTCATGCTTCACGCCGAGTGCTTCCAGTTCTTGATCGACTTCCGACTAGTTTTCCTTCTACACCGAGTGCCTGTTGTAGGCAAAGAGATCGTGAAGGACTCAATAGAGCTCCACGCGTTAAACTTTCCGAGTGGTTCCTAGCCCCATTATTGGAATTCAGCGATCGGCTCATCTTGGGACATACTGTATCCCAAACTTTGTGCAGAAGTCAAAACGCTTTTCCCGCTCGAGGCAAAATTCAGCGCTTCTCCTTTAAATTCATTGGTCGCGAAGTTCTTGATGTAAATCGTTGAGCGTTGGCTCACACACATCGCATCAAATTTAGTAGCCACAAATCATGTATATGCAGAACTTAGGCAATGTAAAACAATTCACTTTCGGATGTGATGTCTGACTGGTGTATATATAATTTTAGAGTTTTTTACTCTTTTTCCTTATTGATTTTGAATTCATCCGAGTGGTTTGACTCTTTTTGTTTAAGCACTCTGCCCGATTAGTCTAGCACCCGAGCGTTGGGAGTCGACTCATGGCTCTTTTTCCCAGGCACGTGTTTTGGGTGACTAAAGTTCGCCGTTCATGGGGTCAGAGCTTCAAAATTTGGAGTTATCGCACTCGGATTCACTCGCAATCGTTAAGCAAAAGAAGAAAAATACAACTCAAAAAAGATGTGCGCATGCACACGCTATTTGGTGTAGCCCCCGACTTACTGCTTAGTTGTGGGTCAACTAAGTAGCAAGTCAGGAAAGTCAACAATTTTATTTATAATGACATAATTGAGTAAAAAGCGACTTAGCTACTTTATGCTCCATATGTTCTTGTGATCATGCCATCTTTGCTCGTGGCGCAGCGTAGGCTTGTAGATGAGGTGTGGCGGCGCCGGGCGCGGCGTGGCTCGTGGCGTCGCCGAAAGTGGCGCTCGGCGCGGCGTAGGCTCGTGGCCGCGCCGGCGAGGCGCTTCGAGGCGCGGCGTGGCTCGTGGCCATGTCGAAGGTGGCGCCGGTGCGAGTGTGGCTCGTGGCCATGCCGAAGGTGGCGCTTCGAAGCGCGGCGTCGGTTTGTGGTCGCCGAAAGGTGGCGCTCGGGGCGCAGGCGTAGCTCATGGCCATGCCAAACGTGGCGCTCGGGGCGCAGGCGTGTCTCATGGCCGTGCCGAACGTGGCGCTCGGCGCGGCGTAGGCTCGTGGCGTGCAAAAGTGGCGCTTCGAGCGCGGCGTGGCTCATGGCCGTCGCGAAAGTGGCGCTTCGAAGCGCGGCGTGGCTCATGGTCTGCCGAAGTAGCGCTTAAGCGCAGCGTCGGCTTCGTGGCGTCTTGAAGGTGGCGCTTCGGCGCGGCGTCGCCCGTGGCCGTGCGCCGAAAGTGGTGCTCGGCGCGGCGTAGCTCTGGCCGTGCGAAAGTGGCGCTTCGGGCGCGGCGTGGTGATGGCCGTGCCGAAAGAGGCGCTCGAAGCGCAGCGTCGGCTTCGTGGCTGTGCGAAGGTGGCGCTTCGGCGCAAGCGTCGGCTCGTGGCCGTCTTGAAAGGTGGCGCTTCGAAGCGCGGCGTCGGCTCGTGGCGCCGAAAGTGGCGCTTCGGCGCGGCGTGGCTCATGGCCGTGCGAAGGTGGCGCTTCGGCCGCGGCGTGACTCATGGCGTCGTGCGAAGGTGGCGCTTCGGGCGAGGCGTGGCTCATGGCGTCGCCGAAAGTGGCGCTTCGAAGCGCGGCGTAGGCTCGCGTCGCGAAAGTGGCGCTTCGAAGCGCGGCGTGGCTCATGGCGGTCGCGAAAGTGGCGCTTCGAAGCGCGGCGTAGGCTTCGTAGCCGTGCCGAAGGTGGCGCTCGGGGTGCAGGCGTGGCTCATGGCCGTGCCGAAAGTGGTGCTCAGGGCGCAGGCATCGGCTCGTGGCCATGCCGAAAGTGGTGCTCAGGGCGCAGGCGTGGCTCCTGGCCGTGCCGAAAGTGGCGCTCGGGGCGCAGGCGTAGGCTCGTGGCCGTGCCGAAAGCCGCTTGGGAGCGCAAGTGCGCTTCACCTACCGGCTTTTTCTGATTTTGCGAAATTGCGGCCGCCGTCACCATGGCCTTGATCTCGGCCACGATCGGGGCCACCGGGCTATCCGATGCAATCATCGGGTCTAGTTTGTCGAGAAGAGCCTTGGAGGCGACGACGTTCTGCATTGGCGTGTGGAAAACGGCTTGATCTCCCAACCTGGATTGTAGGAGGTCCTCGCGGACATTGCGGCCGCGAGATCGAAGGGATCGCACCTGCACCTCCTTACCCTTACGAAGACGATCTTCCCCCGCAGCTTCCTGTTCTTCTTGTTGGCGTTAGAGATCAGTCTTCTCCTCTTCTATCGTGAAGATGCCACGAAGATCGCAGCAATTCCTCGCGACGCCGACTGGTTTGCCGGCCAAGTCAAAGTGACATACCTGAGATGGGTTGGCCTGATCTTTACCAGATCGGATCTGGTTTTGGACCAAACAGACAAGCTCTCCGCTAGCAGATGCGGCGAAGTCCGAGTTTCGGCGGAAGGCTCGGCGGAGACGAAGGTGGCGACGAAGCCACCGATTGCTGCCATCGAGTCTATCGGAAAAGATTATAGTGCTTCCCCTACCTGGCGCGCCAACTGTCGACTTTTGTAGTCGGCAATGAATTTATGGGGTAGGCGCTCGATCTCAAACTCGAAGGTCACACAAGACAGGGATTTTAGACAGGTTCGAGGCCTCAAAGAATGGAGGTAATACCTAATCTTGTGTCTTTGGAATTATGTGGATCTCTTGGATGCAGGTTGCTCAAAGCACAATATGCTCGGGCGATATGTGGTGTTCTATGCTCTATGGCTTGATTGCTCTATGCTTGGATGATCGGATCCCTATGTTGTTGCCCGCCTCTCCCTTATATAGCGGGGTGGGGCGGCCTCTGATCTGATCGGTTTGGAGATTCCGATCGGTTACAAGATTCTAGTCAGTTAACAGGATGGAGTTTACATCTTTATCTACCCTATTAACGACTTCGGATTACAACCGTATCTATCATATCTAAATATAAGTTCAACTCCTTTAGGAAATGTCCCCCTGCGCATGGCGGCGGGGCCGACGAGGAGTATCTTACAGGCCTCCCTCTTGGGCTTGTCATGAGGGTACCCGGGTTCTTATATTCCACAGAGGCCCTCAAGATTGAGGCAGCCGTGCTGTGGGAGAAAAATGCACGTGCTGAGAGAGCTCATCTTTCTGGTTCTTCTTCTTCTTCCCCCTGTTCTTCTTGTGCCTCTTTCTTTCGAGATTGCCAGTATCTTATGAGCACTCTCGAGAAGTTTGTAGGAGGCAAGAAGAAGCTCAATCTTATTCTAGACCAATCCAAGATTAGTAGATTCAATCAAGGTCTAGGATTTGATCCCTTGGAGCACGCTCGGGCGCATCCTCCCACCATTGTGCGCGGCTCCAAGAGTGGTGAGATTGTGGTAGCTCCCAAAGTGAGCACCACCAAGTTTACGTCTGCTGGGGTTGTCCATAGGACTTCTGACCAGAAGGGTGTTACTCCTATTGCTTCTGCCTCTAGCATGGCGAAGTACACATGCACCTTCTGTAAGAAGGATGGTCACCTAGTAGATTTCTGTTTCAGGCGCGCCAAGATCACTCGGCGTGAGCGTGTTGCTGCTCTTAGGGGTATTCAGGGTCATCCCCAGACTTTGAGTGCTCCTAAGGTACACACTGCTTCTAGACAGGTTAGAGAGTCGCCTGTTTTTGGGCAGCGTCCAGGACTCGGTTTTCATGCTGGTTCTTCGAGTTTTAGTCTTGGAGCTGTTCGTAGTCAGTCTTTCCGCCGTCCATTTGATATTCCTTGTTTTTCCCATCGAGGTAGATATCAGCGGCGTGAGGTGTTTTCTGGTTGGAGATTTAGGAAGCCTCACTAGGATGGTCTGGCTTTTGCACCACGGCGGCTAACCTGATTCGGCTCTAGATCATCTACTAGAGTTACTCCTGATCATGTTAAGGTTAAACGGCAGAGAGACACTCGAGTCCAGTCTTCTTCTGTGGCTGGTACTCAGAGGCGTCATGTGGTTCAGTATTGGGTTCCCAAGTCTTCACTCTATCCCAATACTGAGTTATCTTTCTCTCTTATGTCTTGATCAGGTTCGTCGGATGGGGAAGGGAGATGTTTGGATTGTCGACTCCGGTTGTTCTCGTCATATGACCGGAGATTCTCGATGGTTCTCTTCCCTAGTCCGAGCCCCCGGTGATGAGTTGATCACTTTCGTGGATGCTTCTTCAAGTAGAGTCATTGCTAAAGGTACCATCTACATTAACCAAAATTTCGTTCTTAAAGATGTTGCCTTAGTAAGTAAGCTGCAATACAATCTGCTCTCTGTTTCTCAGCTTATCGATGACTCTTTCGAGGTAAGCTTCAAGAGTAATGCCTGTAGAATCCTTGATTCATCAGGAGGGTTAGTTTGCTGGATTTCTAGATTTGGAAGAGTTTTTCGTGCTGATTTTTCTGCTTCTTCTCGAGACTCTCTTCGATGTTTGATTGCTTCGAGTCCGTGATCGTCCTTCGGCATAGGAGACTTGGTCACATTGGTTTTGATCATTTGACTCGAGTTAGCAGCCACGATCTCATTCGGGGTTCGCCCAAACTCAAGATAGACAAAGACTTAGTTTGCTCTCCTTGCCGACATGGGAAGATGGTTACTGCTTCTCATCCTCCAGTCACCGTAGTGATGACTGATGCACTAGGACAGCTTTTACATATGGACCTTTGTTGGTCCGGCTAGAGTGCGATCGGCGAGAGGAAGTGGTATGTTCTTGTCATCGTTGATGATTTTTCTAGATACTCTTGGGTATTCTTCATGGCCTCGAAGGATGAGACTTTTCTCACTTGGGGTTTGGCGATGGGTTGTCTATTGAGCTCCCAGGTGCATTACGAGCTATAGGCAGTGATAATGGCACGGAGTTTAAGAATTCCTACTTTGAGAGTTTTTGTGTGGAGTCTGGTTTAGAGCATCAGTTCTCTTCTCCCTATGCCCCTCAGCAGAATGGCTTAGTGGAAAGGAAGAACTGGACCGTGGTTGAGATGGCCAGGACGATGCTAGATGAGTACAGTACTCCTAGGAAGTTTTGGGCTGAGGCTATAGCTACTACTTGCCATGTTTCTAATCGCGTGTTTTTGAGAGCATATTTGCATCGCACTTCTTATGAGTTGAGGTATGGACGAAAGCCCAGTGTGTCTCATTTTCGCGTTTTCGGTTGCAAGTGTTTTATCTTGAAGTCTGGTAACCTAGATAAGTTTGAGTCTCGCTCTTCTGATGGTATCTTTCTAGGTTACTCTACTTCTTCTCGTAGCTATAAGTGCAGGTGTTGATCGCATAGGATCATAGAGACTTGTGATGTGACCTTTGATGAGGCTAGCCCAGAGCTAGACACGATGTTTGAGGCTCTTCTTATCCCTCCGAGACCATCTTTGTAGAAGATGAGGATGATGGTGTTCCACCGGATCCAGTCCCCTCTACACCGAGGTGCCTCCTGTTTCCATTTTACGCACCTCGGGAGACCGGCCCTTGCCTTGACTCTCCTTGGTGAGTGGCTCTGTTCCTACCTCTTACATTCTCAAGAGGTAGAGGCCATCGCATACAGTCCTCCCGACATATCCAAAAAGCTCATCCACCTGATCAGATCATTGGTGATCTGTTTGAGCGGGTCACTCGCTAAAAATAAGGTTTCTCCAGTTTCTGCCTCCACTCTGCCTTCGTTTCCTCCTTTGAGCCGAAGGATGTTTCTCATGCATTATCCGATGAGTCGTGGATTAATGCTTTGCATGAGGAACTTGAGAACTTTGAGAGGAACAAGGTATGGCAGCTTGTCGAGCCCCCATCTGATGATAATGTCATTAGGACCAAGTGGGTGTTCAAAAACAAGCATAGTGAGGATGGGGTTGTAGTTAGAAAACTTTGAGGAGATCTTTGCCCCTGTAGCTAGGCTAGAGGCTATCCGAATCCTGCTTGCATTTTCTGCATCCAAAGGCTTCAAGCTTTATCAAATGGATGTCAAGAGTGCATTCCTCAATGGCTATATTGAGGAAGAGGTTTATGTCAAGCAACCTCCAGGATTCGAGAACCACAAGTTTTCGAGTCATGTATACAAGCTTTCCAAAGCTCTGTATGGATTCAAGCAGGCCCCCAGAGCATGGTATGAGAGGCTCAAGTCTTATCTTCTCAGCCATGACTTTAAAATGGGCATAGTAGACAAAACTCTGTTCATCAGACACCATGAGTCTCATTTTCTTCTTGTCTAGATTTATGTGGACGATATTATTTTTGGTGGCTCCTCTCATTCTCTTGTCTCTCAGTTTTCTGATGTGTTGAGTACAGAGTTTGAGATGAGTATGATGGGCGAGTTGAGCTACTTCCTTGGCTTCCAGATCAAGCAGACTCGAGAGGGCACTTTCTTGCATCAAGGCAAGTACACCCGGGACCTCCTGAGGCGCTTCGACATGTCTGATGTGAAGCTGGTGTTAACTCCTATGGCCACCACTACAGTCCTCGAGCTTGATGAGGATGTTGAGCCTGCTGATCAAAAGGAGTTTCGTAGCATGATTGGCTCCCTCTTGTATCTCACTGCGTCAAGGCCGGACATACACTTTGCCGTGTGTATGTGCGCCCGATTTCAGGCTTCTCTCGTGCCTCTCACTGTCAGGCGGTGAAGCGCATTTTCCGGTACCTTCGCGCTACCATTGATTATGGTATTTGGTACTCTTCCTCCTCTTGTCTATCTCTTAGAGCCTTTTCCGATACTGACTTTGCTGGCTGTAGGATAGATAGGAAGAGCACTTTTGGCACTTGCTAATTCGTTGGCACTTCTCTTGTTTCTTGGTCATCTAGGAAGCAGTCTGGGGTTGCACAGTCCACCACTGAGGCCGAGTATGTTGCTGCAGCCAGTTGCTGTAGCTAGGTTCTCTGGATGAGATCGACCTTGCGGGACTTTGGGTTAGATATACAGAATGTGCCACTTTTCTGTGACAACACTTCTGCTATTTGCATTGCTAAAAACCTAGTGCAGCATTCCCGGACCAAACACATTGATATTAGATATCACTTCCTTAGAGACCATGTAGAGAAGGGGGATATCGTGCTTCAGTTTGTAGAGAGTGACCTTCAGTTAGCCGATATATTCACCAAGCCTTTGGATAGCACCAGGTTTGTTGCCCTGAGGAGTGAGCTTGGGGTCGTGTGCCCTACGGACCTTACGTGAGGGGAGCTGGCTTGTATATTATGTATTATATTATTTTTCTTAGGTTCTTCTTTCTTTTGTTTTGTTACAGGTGCTATGGGTTTTCTCTTTAGAGTTACGAGTTGATTCACCTAGACTTCTGGCATGCTTCGGCATGGACCTCTCATCTTATGCTTCAGGATGCTGTTCTTTTCTTCTTCTTGGTTGAGCTCACTCACAGACTTATAGGTCTAGTAGGTGTTGGGCCTCCTGGGTAGATAGGGTCTATGTTTGCTCCTGTGTTGGAGTTCAAGAGTTAGCTGTCCTTTGTCAGTCATTAGGAAAGATGAGAGCGAGTTTGAGCCTAGTGTTCTCTGCTATCTTTTCTAAACTCTATAGCCATTCAGTTTGCAGTTTTTCAATCTTCCTCTCCTCTTTTTTTTTGAGTTTTTGTCTTCAATTGAGTTCATTTGGTTTTTTCTATGCCTAACTCTGCTAATAACTCAATTTGTTCTTAAAATTGACACACATGTTGAGGGAGAGTTTGAAAATCTGTTCATGCATTGCATATAGGCTGCATTTTCTTTTGTTTTATGAGCTTTGTCTATTATGCAATTGATTCAATCTTCATGTAATGCACCTTGCTACATCTTTGAAGAAAATCACTAGCTTAGGTCTATCCAAGTTCATCTATCACACTAAGCTTGTTAAAAACTGAAAATTGAAAATCTTAAATGAAAAACATGTTGCTTTTTCTTGTTAAGTTTCTGAAGGACCATGTGGAGGTCCATCCATGTTTGTGATGAGTATTTGACTTTATTTGAGCAAGGTGTGCTCAAGTTTGAGTTTGATTTGGATTGATTTTCAAAATGAAGTAATTTGAGTTGTCTTTGCCAGAGTGGCGATCTGGTCGTATGGACGGTAGTGATGAGTTGGATGGTTTATTGCACATCTTTGTGGGCATTGCTATGTGAGGAGTTTCCTTGTCTTTGATGGTTGTAGAGGCGGCGGTGCTAGGTCATGGTGAGGCGAAGGATGACCGAGACTAGGCGAGGCGTCGGAGGTCAGACGGTTGGGAGATCGCGGAAGATGATCGGAGGAGTCAGGCAAGTCAAGAAGACAAGGAAAGGAGTTGATGCTAGCTAGATGCCGCGTGGATCAATGAGGGCCGTCGGATTGAGGTCTAGTTGATAGGTTAGCGGGTCTAGGTAGTATGCTTTGAAAACCATGCAAGAAAACCCGGTATGTGTGTGGGTTTTGGGTTAGCCCTTGCATTGCTGTGTGTGTGGGTTAATCCTAGCCCTTAGATGAGTGCTCTAGGGTTGAGGGACTCATCCAAGGGTGGTAGGTGGCCCAAGAGTAGTATAAATAGGGGTGGAGGGGTAGCCTCCTTCCCTTGAAGGTGTTGTGGTTTTTGATGCTCATTTGACTTTGCCCACATGAATGTGAGGCTTTGTAACCTCCTCTTCCAGAAATGAAGGTTTTATCCATCCACCTCTGAATTTATTTTGCGCATTTACATTATGTCTTTACTTTACGCAATTTAAATTCAGCATTTACTTTCCGGCGATTTACTTTCAAGTAATTTGGATTTGCCTCCCCTCCTTCTAAATGCTGCTGATCTTGGATGTTTTGAGTGTGTTCATATGGTTTTACATCTCTTTTGCACTCTTGGATTGAGTAGAGAACATCTTTTCTTTCAAGTTCCAACTTTGTTCAGAACTTGTTCTTCGCGCAGCAGTCAGTGTTTGATTTTTGTAAAAATATAGAAATATCATTTTTGAGTGATTCTTGTTGGAGGAGGTGCGGGACACTGATATACACCTGCAGAAAAATTTAGGAGTTCACTTGTTGCACCGTTTGGGCGCCATGAGGTGAAAACCGAGCCCCAAACTTTCTGCTCGATGTTCTTGAGCATACTGTGTTCTTAGATATTTCCTGTTTTTTCTGTAAGGCTTTTTGAGGAGAAATTTGGTGGACTGCTTCAAGACTCTGATGCTCATAGGGAGAAAAATTCTCAGAATTTTGTCAGCTGCAGAAACCCACCAACCTCCTGTGCAAATTGAGGAAAAGTTCTGCAAATTCTGCTTTTGCTTTTCTGAAAGTGACTTTTGTGATTTGAATTGATGTCCTTTCTAAAAGCAAGAGTTTGAATTGATTCCTCTTTATCTTGGACACTAGACAACCAGGATTGTGACTCAAAAATCCCCACATATTTTATAGTACTTATCCATGCAAGCTTGGGGTACACATAGTTGTCTAGTTTTTCGGGTTTTTCACAATTTCCTTTGAGCGATCTTGTCAAAGTTTTTGTTGGAGTATTTTGGGGGAATTTTTATTTGCGACCATTCACCCCCTCATTCGCCATCTCGGTCCTTCAATTGGTATCGAGCCAGTTCGCTCTTTCTAGATCTTGACCGGTCTCAAGAGCCATGGCGACGGACAAATATCCACCAAGCCTCCCATCTTTAATGGAGTTGATTTTCCTTTTGGAAGTCCGGATGGAGTCATACATCATCGCCTGGGCTACGATATGGCGAAGGTGAAACTCCCGTATGAGGTTCCTGGCGATGAAAATGTCACGGCCATCAATATGGTTGGCGTTGAGGCGAATGCTAAGGCAAGGAACATTCTCATCTGAGGTCTTAGCCGTAGTGAGTATGATAGGATTTCCCACCTTCGCTCCGCTCACGAGATTTGGGTAACCCTCGATGCTTACCATGAGGGCTCTACTCAAATCAAGGCGTGAGGCGAGACGGTTCAAGCGAGTACAACAAGTTTGATCAACGCTTGGTGAGAGTCTCGGCGAGTGTTTTGGTCGGTTTACAAAGATTTTGGCGACCTCCGAGCAGTTGGTTGCATATACCCTGACTCGGACAATGCTCGGCATTTCTTGACCGCACTCGACCTTCGGGTTTGGGAGATGAAGGTGACCACCATCAAGGACACCACCGACTTCTCGACTCTGACACTTGACGGGCATTATTCCCGCCTCAAGACTCATGAGATCGATGTCGTCTCTCAGAAGACGAAATCTCAGTCGATGGCTTTGGTCACCGATCCCATTGGATCTTCTTCTTCTGATCCTTCTATTGGTTTCTCTCTTTCCGCCCTTTGCGAGCTAAGCGGTGACCAACTAGAAAAATTTCCAGAAAATGAGCTTGCTCTTCTCGCTCGCAAGTTTTCTCATGCATACAAGAGGGTGAGAGAGAGGAAGAGAGGTGGCATGATCACCTGCTTCGAGTGTGGTGGCCCCAACCACATTTGGGCGAACTGTCCCAAGCTGGAGAAGGGCAAGAACGACTTTGGCGGTTCGGGCAAAAACGACTACACCGACAAGAACCGCAACAAGAAGCCTCCAGTTCGTGAACCGGCGCACGAGAAGAAGTACCGCAACTTCTCCAAGAACAAGAAGCTCTTCCACCGCGTCCTCGCCGCGCTTGCGACATCAACCTCTCCGACACGGAGACATGGAGCGACGAGGCGAGGATGATCCGCAAGAGAAGAAGGGCGGCGATGACTTCTCGGCATGTGCTTCATGGCGACACCAATGACATCGGCGACTCCGAGCTCTACAAATGACTCGGATGAGGTACCCTCCTATGACCAGCTCAACGAAGCTTTACGCAAATTAGGAAAATTTCATGCTAGAGCTAGAGCTAGGTGTACTGAGCTTGAGAAGGAAGTAGGTAGCTTGACTCGGAGTTAACTTCACTTAGATCTTCTCCTCCCGAGTCACCGATGATTGCTCTTTATGTGATGCTATTCTTGTGGAGTTGGAGAACCTAAGGACCATACATGATAGTGTGCTTGCTTGAACTTGATGGTCTTAGGTTGAAGAATGCTAGCACTAGTTCTATTGATGCTATTCTGTTGAGGCTAGTTTTCTTCATGCTCACTCCACTCCATCATGTGCTAATTGCCCTAAATTGCTTGCCGAAATTGATGCCATGAGCGAACACCTTAGAAAGCTTTCTGCTAGAAATGATGAATTTGAATTGCATGCTTCTAAGGACCCAGTCAGCTCATGTGAGGGCTGTAAGCAACTAAAACTTGACAATGATGCTTTGAATGTCAAGTGTGATCAACTTGCTAAGGATTTACTAGTTAAGTCACAAACTGGTTGCTTGCTGTGTATTGGGGTTAAGGATGATGTGGATCAAATCCATGTCGAGCTTAAGAAGAAGTTAAAAGACCAAACCCTTAGGATTAGAGATGCTCCTTGCGTTTCTTGTGAGACCCTCAATATTGAGGCAGCCGTGCTAAGGGAACAAAAAGCACGTGCGGAGAGATCTTCTCTTTCTGGTTCTTCTTCTTCCTCTCCTTCCCCCTGTTCTTCTTGTGCTTCTTTCTTCCGAGATTGCCAGTATCTTATGAGCACTCTCGAGAAGTTTGCTGGAGGCAAGAAGAAGCTCAATCTTATTCTAGACCAATCCAAGATTAGTAGATTCAATCAAGATCTAGGATTTGATCCCTTGGAGCACGCTCGGGCGCATCCTCCCACCATTGTGCGCGGCTCCAAGAGTGGTGAGATTGTGGTAGCTCCCAGAGTGAGCACCACCAAGTTTACGTCACTGGGTTGTCCATAGGACTTGACCGAAGGGTGTTACTCTATTATACGCCTCTAGCAAGGCGAAGTACACATGCACCTTCTGTAAGAAGGATGGTCACCTAGTAGATTTCTGCTTCAGGCGCGCCAAGATCACTCGGCGTGAGCGTGTTGCTGCTCTTAGGGGTATTCAGGGTCATCCCCAGACTTTGAGTGCTCCTTAGACACACTCTGCTTCTAGACAGGTTAGAGAGTCGCCGGTGTTTGGGCAGCGTTTAGGACTCGGTTTTCATGCTAGTTCTTTGAGTTTTAGCCCTGGAGCTGTTCGTAGTCAGTCTTTCCATCGTCTTCTTGATATTCCTCTTTTTTCCCATCGAGGTAGATATCAGAGGCGTGAGGTGTTTTCCGGTAGGAGATCCAGCACCTTCTTTGGGATGGTCGGCTTTTGCACCACGGCGTGCCAACCCGCTTTGACTCTAGATTATCTACGAGTTGCTCCGATCGTGTGAGAGTTGGCGTCAGAGAGACACTCGAGTCGATCTTCTTACGTGGTGGTACTACGAGGTGTCGTATGGTTGAGTATTGGGTTCCTAAGTCTTCACTCGATCCCAGTACTGAGTCATCTTTCTCTCTTGTGTCTTGATCAGGTTCGTCGGATGGGGAAGGGCGATGTTTGGATTGTTGACTCGAGTTGTTCTCGTCATATGACCGGAGATTCTCGTTGGTTCTCTTCCCTAGTCCAAGCCCCCGGTGATGAGTTAATCACTTTTGGGGATGCATCTTCAGGTAGAGTCATTGCTAAAGGTACCATCTGCATTAACAAAAATTTCATTCTTAAAGATGTTGCTTAGTAAGTAAGCTGCAATACAATCTGCTCTCTGTTTCTCAGCTTATTGATGACTCTTTCGAGGTAAGTTTCAAGAGTAATGCCTGTAGAATCCTTGATTCATCATGAGGGTTAGTTTGCGGGATTTCTAGATTTGGGAGAGTCTTTCGTGCTGATTTTTTTGCTTCTTCTGGAGACTCTCTTCGATGTTTGATTGCTTCTGAGTCCCATGATCTCTCCTTCTGGCATAGGAGACTTGGTCACATTGGTTTTGATCATTTGAACCGAGTTAGCAGCCACGATCTCATTCGGGGTTTGCCCAAACTCAAGATGGTCAAAGACTTAGTTTGCTCTCCTTGCCGACATGGCAAGATGCTTACTGCTTCTCATCCTCCAGTCACCGTAGTGATGAGTGATGGACTAGGACAGCTTTTACATATGGACCTTTGTTGGTCGGCTAGAGTGCGATCGGCGGGAGGGAAGTGGTATGTTCTTGTCATCGTTGATGATTTTTCTAGATACTCTTTGGTATTCTTCATGGCCTCGAAGGATGAGACCTTTTCTCACTTCTGGGGTTTGATCAGTAGGTTGTCTATTGAGCTCCCGGTGCATTCGAGCTATCTGTGATGATAATGTCATGAGTTCAAGAATTCCTACTTTGAGAGTTTTTGTGTGGAGTCTGGTTTAGAGCATCAGTTCTCTTCTCCCTACACCCCTCAGCAGAATGGCGTAGTGGAAAGGAAGAACAGGACCCTGGTTGAGATGGCCAGGACGATGTTAAACGAGTACATTACTCCTAGGAAGTTTTGGGCTAAGGCTATAGCTACTGCTTGCCATGTTTCTAATCGCGTGTTTTTGAGAGCACATTTGCATCGCACTTCTTATGAGTTGAGGTATGGGCGAAAGCCCAGTGTGTCTCATTTTCGCGTTTTCGGTTGCAAGTGTTTTATCTTGAAGTCTGGTAACCTAGATAAGTTTGAGTCTCGCTCTTCTGATGGGATCTTTCTAGGTTACTCGACTTCTTCTCGTAACTATAAGTGCAGGCGTTGATGCGCATAGGATCATAGAGACACGTGATGTGACCTTTGATGAGGCTAGCCCAGAGCTAGACACGATGTTTGAGCTCTTCTTATCCCTCCGAGACCATCTTTGTAGAAGATGAGGATGATGGAGATGATGGTGTTCCACGGATCCAGTCCCTCTACACCGAGGTGCCTCCTGTTTCCATTTCGCACCTCGGGGAGACCGGCCCTTGCCTTGAGCTCTCCTTCAATGAGTGGCTCTGCTCCAACCTCTTACATGCATGAGGTAGAGGCCATACGCTTTTGGTCCTCCCGTCTTATCGAGTAAAGCTCATCCACACGATCGGATCATTGGTGATCTGTTTGAGCGAGTCACTCGCTCAAAATCAGTTTGTCCAGTTCTGCCTCCACTCTGCCTTTGTTGCCTCCTTTGGCCGAAGGATGTTTCTCATGCATTATCCGATGAATCGTGGATTAATGCTATGCATGAGAACTTGAGAACTTTGAGAGGAACAAGGTATGGCAGCTTGTCGAGCCCCATCTGGTCATAATGTCATTGGGACCAAGTGGGTGTTCAAAAATAAGCAGAGTGAGGATGGGATTGTCATTCGCAACAAGGCTAGGCTAGTTGCACGGGGCTTTTCTCGGGTTGAGGTCTTGACTTTGAGGAGACCTTTGCCCTGTAGCTAGACTAGAGGCTATTAGGATCTGCTTGCATTCTCTGCATCCCGGGCTTCAAGCTCTATCAAATGGATGTCAAGAGTGCATTCCTCAATGGCTATATTGAGGAAGAGGTTTATGTCAAACAACCTCCGAGTTCGAGAATCCCAAGTTTTCGAGTCATGTATACAAGCTCTCCAAAGCTTTGCATGGACTCAAGCAGGCCCGAGCATGGTATGAGAGGCTCAAGTCTTATCTTCTCACCATGACTTCAAAATGGGCATAGTAGACAAAACTACATTCATCGGACACCATGAGTCTAATTTTCTTCTTGTCGCATTTATGTGGGCGATATCATTTTGGTGGCTCGTCTCATTCGCTTGTGTCTCGGTTTTACGAGGTGATGAGCACGGAGTTTGAGATGAGTATGATGGGCGAGTTGAGCTACTTTCTTGGCTTCCAAATCAAGCAGACTCGGGAGGGTACTTTCTTGCATCAAGGCAAATATACCCGTGACCTCCTGAGGCGCTTCGACATGTCTGATGGGAAGCCGGTGATGACTCCTATGGCCACCCCTTCTGTCCTCGAGCCCTCTGAGGATGGTGAGCCTGCTGATCAAAAGGAGTTTCGGAGCATGATCGGCTCCCTCTTGTACCTCACTGCTTCGAGGCCGGACATACATTTCGCTGTGTGTCTGTGCGCTCGATTTAAACCTTCTCCTTGCGCCTCTCACCGCCAGGTGGTCAAGCGCATCTTCAGGTACCTTCGTGCTACCACTGATTATGGTATTTGGTACTCTTCTTCTTACTGCCTATCTCTTAGATCCTTTTCCGATGCCGACTTTGGTGGCTGTAGGATAGATAGGAAGAGCACTTCTGGCACTTGCCAATTCATTGGCACTTCTCTTGTTTCTTGGTCATTTGGGAAGCGATGCAGGTTACAGATCCACGGCGAGGCCGAGTATGTTGTTTGCTGACCGATTCTTTGTAGCAGTGCTCTGGATGAGATCGACCTTACGGGACTATGGGTTAGAGATAGAGAATGTGCCACTTTTCTGTGACAACACTTCAGCTATTTGCATTGCCAAAAACCCAGTGCAACATTCCCGAACCAAGCACATTGATATTAGATATCACTTCCTTAGAGACCATGTGGAGAGGGAGATATCGCGCTTCAGTTCATAGAGAGTGACCTCCAGTTAGCCGATATCTTCACCAAGCCTTTGGATAGCTCCAGATTTGTTGTCTTGAGGAGTGAGCTTGGAGTCGTGAGCCCTTACGGCCTTTCGTGAGGGGGAGCTGGTTTGTATATTATGTATTATATGTTTTCTTCCAGCTTAGCTTTTCTTTTCTTTGTGTTTCTTTTGGGTGACTTTGGGCTTGTTTTCTTGAGTTGAGTTCACTCACTTAGACTTCTGGCATGCCTTCCATGGACCTCTTATCTTTTGCTTTAGGTTGCTATCATGCGTGATCAGCTGTTCTCTCTTCTCTCTAGGTTGAGTTCCCTCACAGTCTTATAAGTCTAGCGGTATTGGGCCTCTGGGTAGGCGAGTGCGTGTGCACTCTTTAGTTGGGATCTAGAGTCGACTTCCTATGTCGATCCTTTGGGAAGATAAGAGCGAGTCTAAGCCGTAGTGAGTCTCTTCTATCCTATCTATACTCAATAGCCATCCGGTTTTGCGGTTTCTCGCTTCTTCTCCTTATTCTGCTTTTTCTGGTTGTTATTGAGTTCATTCGGGTTTTCTTTATGCCTAATCTTGATAATAACTCAACTTTAACCAGATTTGAGCTTAAAATTGATTCATTTGTTGAGGGGAGTTTGGGAATCTGTTCATGCATTGCATTTAGACTGCATTTTCATTTTATGAGCTTTGTCTATTATGCAATTGATTTCTTCTTCATGCTATACACCATGCTACATCATTTGAAGAAAATCACTAGCTTAGGTATGTCCAAGTTCATTTAACTTGCTAAGCTTAAAAATGAAATAAGCCTTAAATGAAAAACTTGATGAAACTTGTTGCTTTTACTTACTAGGTTTCTTCTCTAGAGGTTTGTGCCATAATTTGAGAAATTTAGGAGTTCTCTAGAGTCCCTATAGCAACTTGGGTGAAACTAGTTTGATCCATGCTAGAGTCCTTCAATTGCTCATGAATCATTGTGCAAAAAAAAAATGAAAATTAAACAAAATTGACTCTTCTTGTGCACATATGACTCAACACCTTGCATTCACAAGACCGCTTCCCATTGCATTTGGGATGAACTTGGAATACATCGTGTTTGACCTAGACCATCATCTTAAGAGTTCATCTTGAGATGGTCGCATACGGCTTGAGTCAATTGGTTGTCAAAAGAAAATGCAAATAAATTAAAAACAAAGACATATGTGGGTAAAGAATGCAAATAATGTCAAACATTTGCACCCCGCTATGTCTTGTATGATGATAAATCAAAATTTACATTAAGTGATAAATGAGCCCGAAGGACCTTGTATGCTCTTCTAGATTCCCTATAGTGTTGAGTAGGTAGAACTCTAGGTTTTCCTTTTGATCCTTAGAGTGGCTATTCTTCTATTTTTGAAACTAAAGCTAAATGTTGCACTTGTCTAATCTTGCTAAAAATGAAATATTCAAAACTAAGCTCGTATTTGCACTTGGACATGTCTTAGTTTAGTCATCTTCTGAAATTGACAAGCTTGGTGTAATATCCTTCCATTTTGATCAATTGGATAATCTTCAAAGCTCTTTCGATTGCATTTCATGCATACATAAAAAAAAATTGATGCCTATATTGCCAAAAGGGGGAGAAAACGTAGAAAAGGCATCACTAAAATGATAAAAATGTGAATGCTTATTTGGTTATTATGATCTTTGTAAAACTATGCTACTACTTACATTTGGATCATAATCTCATAATCACATTTGACATGTTTAGTTGGATTTTAGAGTTTTTGTTGAAAACTTGCTCTTTCTTAAATTTAACTCTAAAATTTGAATTCCTCTTCGTCAACTTGGTCATGGTTCTAATTTCTATCTTTGGACCAAGTTTGACTTTGCAACTAAAAATTGCTTTCTTCTTCATTTTCTTCAAACTCAAATTTATGCCTTTTGTGTGGTTTGTCAATATACTCATCAAGGGGGAGATTGAAGGACCATGTGGAGGTCCATCCATGTTTTTGATGAGTATTTGACTTTATTTGAGCAACGTGTGCTCAAGTTTGAGTTTGATTTGGATTGATATTCAAAATGAAGCAATTTGAGTTGTCTCTACCAGGAGTGGCAGTACCGGTCGTATGGACGCGGTAGTGATGAGTTGGATGGTTTATTGCACATCTTTGTGAGAATTGCTATATGAGGAGTTTCCTTGTCTTTGATGGTTGCAGGGCGACGGTTCTAGGTCATGGTGAGGCGAAGGATGACCGGGACTAGGCGAGGAGCGTCGGAGGTCCAGACGGTTGGGAGATCGCCGGAAGATGATCGGAGATGGAGTCTGGGCAAGTCAAGAAGACAAGGAAAGGAGTTGATACTAGCTAGATGCCGCGTGGATCAATGAGGGCCGTCGGATTGAGGTCTAGTTGATAGGTTAGCGGGTCTAGGTAGTATGCTTTGAAAACCGTGCAAGAAAACCCGGTATGTGTGTGGGTTTTGGGTTAGCCCTTGCATGGCTGTGTGTGTGGGTTAATCCTAGCCCTTAGATGAGTGCTCTAGGGTTGAGGGACTCATCCAAGGGTGGTAGGTGGCCCAATAGTAGTATAAATAGGGGTGGAGGGGTAGCCTCGTTCCCTTGAAGGTGTTGAGGTTTTTAATGCTCATTTGAGCTTTGCCCACATGAATGTGAGGCTTTGTAACCTCCCCTTCCAGAAATGAAAGTTTTATCCATCCACCTCTGAATTTATTTTGCGCATTTACATTATGTCTTTACTTTACGCAATTTAAATTCAGCATTTACTTTCCATAATTACATTCCATAATTTACTTTTATGTAATTTGGATTTGCCTCCTCTCCTTCTAAATACTGCTGATCTTGGATGTTTTGAGTGTGTTCATATGGTTTTACATCTCTTTTGCACTCTTGGATTGAGTAGAGAACATCTTTTCTTTCAAGTTCCAACTTTGTTCAGAACTTGTTCTTCGCGCAGCAATCAGTGTTTGATTTTTGTAAAAATATAGAAAAATCATTTTTGAGTGATTCTTGTTGGCGGAGGTGCGGAACTCTGATATACACCTGAAGAAAAATTTTATAGTTCACTTATTGCACCGTTTGGGCGCCATGAGGTGAAAACCGAGCCCCAAACTTTCTGCTCGAAGTTCTGGAGCATACTGTGTTCTTAGATTTTTCCTGTTTTTTCTGTAAGGTTTTTTGAGGAGAAATTTGGTGCACTTCTTCACGACTCTGATGCTCATAGGAAGAAAAATTCTCAGAATTGTGTGAGCTGCAGAAACCCACCAACCTCCTGTGCAAATTGAGGACAAGTTCTGGAAATTCTGCTTTTGCTTTTCTGAAAGTGACTTTTGTGATTTGAATTGATGTCCTTTCTAAAAGCAAGAGTTTGAATTGATTCCTGTTTATCTTGGACACTAGACAACCAGGATTGTGACTCAAAAATCCCCACATATTTTATGGTACTTATCCATGCAAGCTTGGGGTACACATAGTTGTCTAGTTTTTCGGGTTTTTCACAATTTCCTTTGAGCGATCTTGTCGAGGTTTTTGTTGGAGTATTTTGGGGGAATTTTTATTTGCGACCATTCACCCCCCCTCTGTTCGCCATCTCGGTTCTTCAGTTTCTTCTCTAGAATTTTTTGCCATGAATTGTGAATTTATGGATTTCTGTAGAGTTCCTATAGCAACTTGGGTGAAACTTGCTTGATCCATATTTTAGTCCTTCAAAATTGCTCATATGTGCTAAATTAAGAAAAATTTGACTCTCTTTTGTGCAAAATTGAACTCAACACTATATATTCTCGAGACTGCCTCCCATTGCACTTTGGATGAACTTGGAATATATCGTGTATGACCAAGATCATTCTCTTAAGAGTTACTCTTGGGGTGATCGAACATGGCTTGAGTCAATCATTAAGAAATGCAAATAACAAAAACATAAGTGGGTAAAGAATGCAAATAATGTCAAACATTTGCACCCGCTATGTCTTTCAAAATATCAAAGAAAAGAATTTGCATGAATTGAAAAATGAGCTCGAAGGACTCTATATGCACTTCAAGATTCCCCAAAGTGTTGAGTAGGTTGAACTCTAGGTTTTCCATTTGATCCTATGAGTGGTGTTTGCTTCTAGCTTTGAAACTTTTGCTAAGTTTTGCACTTGTTCAAATCTTGCTAAAATAAAATCTTGTAAACAAAGCTTGTGAGCAAAATGAATTTGTTCTTGGAGACATCCTAGTTTAGTCATTTTCTAAATTGACTAGCTTGGTGTCATATCTTGCATTTATGATCACTTGGATAATTCTCAAAGCTCAATTATGATGCATTTCATGCATACATATATAAAGGGGGAGAAAATAAAAAAATTTCTTGATGCCTATATTGGCAAAAGGGGGAGAAAATGTAGAAAAGGCATCTTCAAAGGAAAAATATTAATCCACTTTGGTTCTTATGATCTTTGTGACAATTGCAAATTTTTATGCTCAAAAGCATAATCGAGTGTTACTTGTGAGTTTTATTGGATCTTTTAGAGCTTTTGTTGAAAACTTGCTCTCTCTAAAGTTTAGCTCTAAATCCCTTTTCTGCCAACTTGGTCATGATCTTATTTCCTTATTCTGGATCAAGTTTGGCTTTGCATTCAAATTGATTTCTTCTCTCTTATTCAAACTCAAAACTTATGCCTTTTCATGTGTTTGTCAATATACTCATCAAGGGGGAGATTGAAAGACCATGTCGAGGTCTACCCTTGTGTGTGATGAGTAATTGATTGACGAGTTTTGAGCTTGGTTTGATTTGAATTGAATTGGATGTGAAGCAATTTGAGTGTTGGTTGCTCTTCTTAGTGCTACCGGCCTAGGGGTAGTAGCACCGGACCATTGAGAGCAATTATGATCGATTAATGATTTTGGGATAATCATTGAATATCTTTGTGGGCATTGCTACGTGAAAGGTTTTTCCTTGTCTTTGATGGTGCAGGGCGACGGTGCTAGGTCATGGTGAGGCGGAGGATGACCGGGACTAGGCGAGGAGAGTCGGAGGTCCAGACGGTTGGGAGATCGCCAGAAGATGATCGGAGACGGAGTTCGGGCAAGTCAAGAAAACAAGGAAAGGAGATGATGCTAGCTAGATGCCGCGTGGATCAATGAGGGCCGTCGGATTGAGGTCTAGTTGATAGGTTAGCGGGTCTAGGTAGTATGCTTTGAAAGCTGAAAGATCGAAAAAGGCGACTAGAGGGGGGTGAATAGGAGCCAAATAAAATTTTCGAATAAACTCTCCCCCTAAAATTCAAACCACCAAAAGACCAGAAAGAAAGCGCCCGGTCGGGTATTTCTGATCGGATGAGCAGTACCCCGACCTCTGAGGTCGGATGAGCGATACTCGGAATGAATAGTGTTGTAATAAGCAGTACCCCGGCAGGCGGTGGATGAGCGATACTCCCGACTGAAGTGGTCGGATGAAGCGATACTCGACTGAAGTGGTCGGATGAACAGTACTCGGGTGAATAGTGTTCGGGTGAACAGTACCCCCGACCAGATGAACAGTACCCCCGACCTGCGGAGGTCGGATGAACAGTACTCGGGTGAATAGTGTTCGGGTGAACAGTAAAATCAGCACGATCTCAAAAACAGAAATCGATGTAGCTTTTGATCGGCTGATCCAAAAACAGTGAAAATTGGTGTGCACCTCCCAAAGGATGTCAGGAACCTATTTTAATCAACAATCGAAGGAATTAAAACCAAGGTTCCGTCCTTTTCAGTTTATCAAATGCAACACCAAAAATAGAGTCACGAACACAGACTTCACCCCTAACTTGCTGATGGGAGTTGATGGTCAGAAATCCTTGGATGACTCTCCACAAATCATAGCAAGTAAGTACACGAAGAAACAACCCTTCAAACAAATAGAAACACTATCTGAAAACTAGGCACAGAAATTGGTTTCTTGCAAAACTGAATAGAAGAGGTTGTAGATTGCCTAGATGATTGGGATATGATCTATAGAAGATTCATCAGCAATCTTTCATCCTTGGCAACAAGAACGAAGCCAATCAAGACTAAAGAGCGCAAGTCACACGTTTACGCACTTTAAGAACACAGATTTACTAACTTGCAACAATAATGCAAGGATTGCCTAGATGATTGAAAGCACCAAGTCCAGAGAAGAGTTCATCAATCATGAATTTCAACAAAGACTCAATAGCATGTAGAAGGAGATGAGGCAAATCCAAATTACGTAAAGTAAATTGCAAGTAAGTAAATGCGGAATTTAGATAACAGAATTCAAGTGCGTAATGTAAATACGTAAGAGAAATGAAACAAGAATATAAATGAAGAACATTTCATTTCTGGAAGGGAGGTTTACAAAGCCTCACAACAAAGTGGACAAAGCTCAAATGAGCGGCAAAACCTCGGAACCTTCACGAGGGAGGCTGCCCTACCCTCTATTTATAGTGACACAGGATCAATTCCACCTTTGGATGTCTGCTTCAATCCTAAGCCAACATCCAAGAGCGAGATTTGATCCTTACACATCACTCTCAACAACTCTCAACTACTCACGTAGACTTTCCTCACCTGCTCACCCCCAAGGAGACACCCCTCTCCCTGTCTATTCATAGCAGGCTTGGAACACCTACCACCCTTGGATGAGCCTCTAAACCCTAGAGCACTCCATCAAGGGCTGAGATTTTACTCACTCACAAAGCTATGCATAGGCTCACCCGAAACCCAACAACCCAACGGGTTTTGCACGCTTTTCAACTCACACTAACTTGACCCGCTACTCTATCTTCCTGACCGTGATCCAACGGTCCTCCTAGATTAGAGTAGCTCCAAGTTAGCATCTCATCCATTCCTTTGTCTTCTCGGCTTGCAGCTACTCCCTGGCCTCAGTCATCTTTGGTGACACCTTGATCATCTGGACCTCAGCTCTCCCAGCCTTGTCCTGATCCCCTTCGCCTCACCATGACCTAGCTCCAAAGTCCTGCAACCATCATAGACAAGGAAACCACATCACATAGCAATGTCCAACAACACATATCCATCTCAACAGACAGATATACACTCACGACCGGCAAAGCCCGACCACACGTGGTCTGACCACTGGTCTCCATCCCGACCAACCAAGGTCTGACCACTGGTCTCCATCCCGACCAACAATGGTCTGACCACTGGTCTCCATCCCGACCACTCAAGGTCTGACTACTGGTCTCCATCCCGACCAACAATGGTCTGACCATTGTTCTCCATCCCGACCACCCATGGTCTGACCACTGGTCTCCGACCAACGAGAGACCTGACCACTCGGGTCGACGGCGGTGGTCTCGACCAGCCTGCCCTGACCTCTGCAGGTCGGACAACTGGTCTCCGACCAACCAAAGACCAGACCACTCGGGGTCAGACGACTTGTCTCCGACCAGCCACAGCCTAGACCTCTCTGGGTCGGACAACTGGTCTCCGACCAACCAAAGACCAGACCACTCGGGGTCAGACGACTGGTCTCCGACCAGCCAAAGCCCAGACCTCTCTGGTCGGACGACCCGACCACTCGGGTCGGACGGTCGGTCTCCAACCAGCCAAAGCCCGACCACTCAGGTCGGACGACCCGACCACTCGGGGTCGGACGACTGGTCTCCAACTAGTAACTCAAATTGCTCTAGCTCGAAAAACAATCCAAATCAAACTCAAACTTGAGCACACCTTGCTCAAATAAAGTCAAATACTCATCACAAACATGGATTGACCTCCACATGGTCCTTCAATCTCCCCCTTGATGAGTATATTGACAAACCACACAAAAGGCATAAATTTGAGTTTGAATGAGAGAAGAAAAAAGCAATTTGATTGCAAAGCCAAACTTGGTCCAGAAAGAAAGATATAAAATTATGACCAAGTTGGCAGAAAGAATTTAGAGCAAAACCATGAAAAGAGCAAGTTTTCAACAAAAGCTCTAAAAACCAATCATAAGTGTCAAATGTGATTATGATCCATAAGAGATAGCAAAAATTTACAAAAATCATAAGAACCAACAAGCTTTCACATTTCTATCTCCTCCTTTTCTACATTTTAAATGATGCCTTTTTCTACATTTTCTCCCCCTTTTGGCAATATAGGCATCAAAATAGAATTTTCTCCCTCTTTTATGTATGCATGAAATGCAACCTAAGGGAGCTTTGAAGATTATCAAATGATCATAATGACAAGATATGACACCAAGCTTATTAATCTCAGATTATAACCAAACTAAGACATGTCCAAGTGCAAATAACAAATTTTGCTCATAAGCGAAGTTTTGAAAATGTATCATTTTTAGCAAGATTTGACAAGTGCAAAACTTAGCAAAGTTTCAAAACTAGAAGCAAAACCACTCGAGGATCAAATGGAAAACCTAGAGTTCAACCTACTCAACACTTTGGGAAATTTGAAGTGCATATAAGGTCATTGAGCCCATTTTTCAATTTATGCAGATTTTCTTTAAGACTTGAAAAACATAGCGGGGTGCAAATGTTTGACATTATTTGCATTCTTTACCCACTTATGTGTTTGATATTTGCAATTTTTTTGTTGATTGACTCAAGCCATTTTGATCATCTCAAGAGTAACTCTTAAGAGAATGATCTTGGTCATACACAATATATTCCAAGTTCATCCCAAATGCAATGGGAGGCAGTCTCGAGAATATAAAGTCTTGAGATCAATTTTGCACAAAAGAGTCATTTTTTTAATTTTCAATTTAGCACATATAAGCAATTAGAAGGACTGGATATAGATCAAGCAAATTTCACCCAAGTTGCTATAGGGACTCTAGAGAATTCCAAAATTCACAATTCATGGTAAAAGCTCTTAGAGAAGAAACTTAGTAAGTAAAAGCAACATGTTTCATCAAGTTTTCATTTAAAGCTTTTAAGTTTTGATTTCAATGAACATTAGCTTGATAAAAGAACTTGGACATATCTAAGCTAGTGATTTTCTTGAAAGATATAGCATGATGTATTTCACGAAGATTGAGTCAAATGCATAATAGACAAAGCTCATAAAGCGAAAATGCAGTCTAAATGCAATGCATGAACAGATTTCCAAACTCCCCTCAACAAAAGAATCAATTTTAAGCTCAAATCTGGTTAAAGTTGAGTTATTATCAAGGTTAGGCATAAAGAAAACCGAATGAACTCAATAATAACGAGAAAGACAGAATGAGGAGAAGAAGTCGAGAAAGCGCAAAGCTGGATGGCTATAGAGCATAGAAAAGATATAAGAAACTCACTCTGACTTAGACTCGCTCTTCCTAAATGGTGACATAGGAAGGCGACTCTAGATCCCAACTAAGGAGTGCACAGACCTGTCTACCAGGAGGTCCAAAACACGCTAGACTTAAAAGGCGTGAGGAACTCAACCTAGAGAGAAGAGAGAACGACTAATCACGCATGATAGCAACCTAAAGCACAAGATAAGAGGTCCATGCGAGGCATGCGGAAGTCTAAGTGAGTGAACTCAACTTAAGAAAACAAACCCAAAGTCATCCGAAGAAGAAAGGAAATCTTTGGAAGAAAATATATAGTACATAATATGCAAACCAGCTCCCCCTCACGAAAAGCCGTAAGGGCTCACGACTCCAAGCTCACTCCTCAAGGCAACAAATCTGGAGCTATCCAAAGGCTTGATAAAGATATCGGCTAACTGAAGGTCACTCTCTATGGTGAGCGCGATATCTCCCTTTTCCACATGGTCTCTAAGGAAGTGATATCTAATATCAATGTGCTTGGTAGGGAATGTTGCCTGGGTTTTTAGCAATGCAAATAGCTGAAGTGTTGTCACGAGAAAAGTGGCACACTCTCTATTTCTAACCCATAGTCCCGCAAGGTCGATCTCATCCAGAGCACCTGGCTACATCAACTGGCTGCAGCAACATACTCGGCCTCAGCAGTGGACTGTGCAACCCCAGACTGCTTCCTAGATGACCAAGAAACAAGAGAAGTGCCAATGAATTGGCATGTGCGAAGTGCTCTTCCTATCTATCCTCTGACCCGACAAAGTCGGCATCGGAAAAGGCTCTAAGAGATAGACAAGAAGAAGAAGAGTACCAAATACCATAATCGGTGGTAGCACGAAGGTACTGAAGATGCGCTTGACCGCTGGCGGTGAGAAGCGCGAGGAGAAGCTTGAAATCGGCGCCGCGGACACACAGTGAAATGTATGTCGGCCTCGAAGCGGTGAGGTACAAGAGGAGCCGATCATGCTCGAAACTCCTTTTGATCGGCAGCTCACCATCCTCATCGGGCTCGAGGACAGCGATGGTGGCCATAGGAGTCATCACCGGCTTCCCATCGACATGTCGAGCGTCTCGGGAGGTCACGGGTATATTTGCCTTGATGCAATAAAGTACCCTCCGAGTGCGCTTGATTTGGAAGCCAAGAAAGTAGCTCAACTCGCCCATCATACTCATCTCAAACTCTGTACACATCACATCGAAAAGCGAGAGACAAGAGAATGAGGCGAGGCACCAAAAATGATATCGTCCACATAAATCGGACAAGAAGAAAATGAGACTCATGGTGTCGATGAGCGAGTTTTGTCTACTATGCCCATTTAAAGTCATGGTGAGAAGATAAGACTTGAGCCTCTCATACCATGCTCTGGGGGCTGCTTGAGTCCATCTGAGCTTTGGAAAGCTTGTATACATGACTCGGAAACTTGGGGTTCTCGAATCACGGAGGTTGCTTGACATAAACCTCTTCCTCAATATAGCCATTGAGGAATGCACTCTTGACATCCATTTGATAAAGCTTGAAGCCTTTGGATGCGAGAAAATGCAAGCGGATTCGGATAGCCTCTAGCCTAGCTACAGGAGCAAAGGTCTCCTCAAAGTCAAGACCCTCAACACGAGAAATGCCTGTGCAACTAGTCTAGCCTTGTTTCTAATTACAACCCCATCCTCACTCTGCTTGTTTTGAACACCCACTTGGTCCCAATGACATTATGACGGATGGGGCTCGACAAGCTGCCATACCTTGTTCCTCTCAAAGTTCTCAAGTTCCTCATGCATAGCATTAATCCACGACTCATCGGATAATGCATGAGAAACATCCTTCGGCTCAAAAGAGGCAACGAAGGCAGAGTGAAGGCAGAAAGAGGACAGACCCGTTCTTGACCGAGTGACACGCTCGAACAAATCGCCAATCATCGATCGGAAGGATGGCGTCTACGAATATGACGGGAGGTCCAGCAGCAGTGGCCTCTACCTCTTGAGCAGAAGAGGTAGGAGCAGAGCCACTCCTTGAAGGAGAGTCGGAAAGCAAGGGTGGTCTCACGAGGTGCGAAATGGAAGCAGGAGGCACCTCGGTGAAGAGGGCTGGATCGGTGGAACACCATCATTTCCATCATCCTCATCTTCTTCAAAGATGGTCTCGGAGGGATAAGAAGAGCCTGAAACATCAGGTCTAGCTCCTGGGCTAGCCTCATCAAAGGTCACATCACAGGTCTCTATGATCCTATGTGCATCAACACTCCGGACCCTATAGCTACGAGAAGAAGGCGAGTAACCTAGAAAGATACCATCGAAGAGCGAGACTCAAACTTATCTAGGTTACGGACTTCAAGATAAAACACTTGCAACCAAAGCGAAAATGAGACACCTGGGCTTTCGCCCATACCTCAACTCATAAGAAGTGCGATGCAAATGTGCTCTCAAAACACGCGATTAGAAACATGGCAAGCAGTAGCTATAGCCTCAGCCCAAAACTTCCTAGAGTCTTGTACTCATCTAGCATCGTCCTAGCCATCTCAACGTGGGTCTGTTCTTCCTTTCCACTATGCCATTCTCTTTGAGTGGCGTAGGGAGAAGAGAGCGATGCTCTAAACAGACTCCACACAAAAACTCTCAAAGTAGGAATTCTTGAACTCCGTGCCATTATCACTGCAGTATAGCTCGTAATGCACACAGGAGCTCAATAGACAACCTCTTGACCAAACCCCTGAAGTGAGAAAAAGTCTCATCCTTGAGGCCACTGAAGAATACCCAAGAGAATCTAGAAAAATCATCAACGATGACAAGAACAAACCACTTCCCTCCTGCCATTGCACTCTATTTGGACCAACGGTGTCCATATGTAAAAGCTGTCTGGTGCATCGATCATCACTACGGTCACGGGAGGATGAGAAGCGATAACCATCTTGCTATGTCGGCAAGGAGAGCAAACTAAGTCTTTGACCATCTTGAGTTTGGGCAAACCCCGAATGAGATCGTGGCTGCTAACTCGAGTCAAATGATCAAAACCAATGTGACCAAGTCTCCTATGCGGAAGGAGAGATCACGGGACTCGAAGCAATCAAACATCGAAGAGAGTCTCGGAAGAAGCGAGAAAAATCAGCACGAAAGACTCTCCCAAATCTAGAAATCCATAAACTAACCCTCACGATGAATCAAGGATTCTACGGGCATTACTCTTGAAGCTTACCTCGAAAGAGTCATCAATAAGTGAAAGCAGAGAAGATTGTATTGCGACTTACTTACTAAGACAACATCTTTAGGAATGAAATTTTGGTTAATGCAGATGGTACCTTTAGCTATGACTCTACGAAGAAGCATCCCGAAAGTGATCAACTCATCACCGGGGCTCGGACTAGGAAGAGAACCATCGAGAATCTCGGTCATATAGCGAGAACAACGGAGTCGACAATCCAAACATCTCCTTTCCCCATCCGATGAACCTGATCAAGACACAAGAGAGAGAGATGACTCAGTACTGGGATAGAGTGAAGACTTGGGAACCCAATACTGAACCACACGACGCCTCAGAGTACCAGTCACAGAAGAAGACTGGACTCGAGTGTCTCTCTGACGCTCAACTCTCACATGATTAGGAGCAACTCTGGTAGATAATCTAGGAGCCAAAACTGGGTTGGCACGCCGTGGTGCAAAAGCTGAGCCACCCCAGTGAGGCTTCCTAAATCTCGAACCAGAAAACACCTCACGCCGCTGATATCTACCTCGATGGGAAAAACGAGGAATATCAAAAGGACAACGGAAAGACTGACTACGAACAGCTCCAAGACTAAAACTCGAAGAACCAGCATGAAAACCGAGTCCTGGACGCTGCCCAAAAACAGACGACTCTCTAACCTGTCTAGAAGCAGTGTGTGCCTTAGGAGCACTCAAAGTGCGGGATGACCCTGAATACCCCTAAGAGCGACAACACGCTCACGCCGAGTGATCTTGGCGTGCTCAGGCGAAATCTACTAGGTGACCATCCTTCTTACAAAAGGTGCATGTGTACTTAGCCTTGCTAGAGGCGAAGCAACAGGAGTAACATCCTTACAGTCGGAAGTTCTATGGACACCCCCAGAGACCTAAACTTGGTGGTGCTCACTCTGGGAGCTACCACAATCTCACTATTCTTGGAGCGCGCACAATGGTGGGAGGATGCGCCGGCGTGCTCAAGGGATCAAATCCTAGACCTTGATTGAATCTACTAATCTTGGATTGGTCTAGAATAAGATTGAGCTTCTTCTTGCCTCCAACAAACTTCTCGAGAGTGCTCATAAGATCTTGGCAATCTCGAAAGAAAGAAGCACAAGAAGAGCAGGGAGAAAAGAAGAAGAAGAACCGAAAGATGAGCTCTCTCGGCACGTGCATTTTCTCCTCAAGACGGTGCCTCAATCTTGAGGGCCTCACAAGAAAGCATAAGGCGCATTTCTAATTCTATGGGCTTGGTCTTCTAATTTCTTCCTAAGCTCGACATGGATTTTATCCAAGTCCCCTCAATCCTGAGAACATCATAAGCAACTTTCTTGTGACTTATCTAGTAAGTCCTTAGCAAGTTTAGCACACTTGACATTTAAGGATTCATTGTCAAGTTTTAGTTGCCTCTGACCCTCACATGGTATTGGTTCCTTAGAAGCATGCATTTCAAGTTCATCGTTTCTAGAAGAAAGCTTCCTAAGGTGATCGCTCATGGCATCAATTTCAGCAAGCAATTTAGGGCAATTAGAGCATGATGGAGTGGAGTGAGCATGAAGAAAACTAGCCTCAACAGGAATAGCATCAACAGAACTAGTGCTAGCATTCTTCAACCTAAGACCATCAAGTTCAGCAAGCACACTATCATGTATGGTCCTTAGGTTCTCCAAATCCACAAGAACAGCATCACAGATAACACAGTCATCAGTGACTCGGGAGGGAGAAGATCTAAGTGAAGCTAACTCCCGAGTCAAGGTACCTACTTCCTTTTCTAACTCAGAACACCTCGACCTAGCCTTAGCATGAAACTTGCCTAATTTACAGAAGGCAGCATTTAATTCATCGTAGGTGGGTACCTCGTCCGAGTCGCTGTACAGCTCGGAGTCGCTTTCTTCAATGGCGCCTGCCATGAAGCACATGCCGGAGAAGTCATCTTTGCCCTTCACCTTCTCTTGCGGATCATCCTCGCTTGCATCACTCCAGTTCTTCGTGTCAGAGAGCTCGATGTCGTCCAATGCGGCGAGGACCCGGTGAAAGAGCTTCTTATTCTTGGCAAAGTTGCGGTACTTCTTCGCCGGCTCACGAGCTGGGGCCTTCTTGTTGCGGTTCTTGTCGGTGTGGTCGTTCTTGCCCGAACCGCCTTGTTCGTTTTTGCCCTTCTCCAGCTTGGGACAGTTTGCTCGAATGTGGTTGGGGCCACCACACTCGAAACAGTGATCATCCACCTCTCTTCCTCTCTCTCACTCTCTTGTATGCATATGAAAATTTGCGAGCAAGAAGAGCAAGCTCATTTTCCGAAATTTTCCAGTTGGTCATCGCTTAGCTTGCAAAGGCGGAGAGAGAGAAACCAATGAAGAATCGAAAGAGAGGATCCAATGGGATCGGTGACCAAAGCCATCGGCGAGACTTCGTCTTCGCGGCGACATCGATCTCATGAGTCTTGGCGAGAATAAAGCCCGTCAAGAGTCAAGGTCGACCAGTCGGTGGTGTCCTTGATGGTGGTCACTTTCATTTCCCAAACACGAAGATCAAGTGCGGTCAAGAAATGTCGAGCATTATCCGAGTCGGGGTATATGCAACCGATCGCTCGGAGGTCGCTCAAAATCTTCGTAAACCGACCAAAGCACTCGTCAAGACTCTCACCGCGTCTTTGTTCAAACTTGTTGAACTCACGCTTGAATTAATCTGTCGAACCGTCTTGATTTGGGTAGTGCCCTCATGGTAAGCATCGAGGTCACCCAAATCTCATAAGCGAAACGAAGGTGAGAGATCTATCGTACTCACTGCGACTAAGGCCACTGTATGAGGATGTTCCTTGCCTTAGCATTTGCCTCAACATCGACCATATTGCGGCCGTGGCGTTCTCATCGGCGAGAACCTCAAGCGGAGCTTCACCTTACGCCATATCGAAACCACAGGCGATGATGTACGACTCCATCCGAGATTACCAAAAGGAAAATCAACTCGGAGAAAATAGGAGGCTTGGTGGAATACTTGTCCATCGCCATGGCTCTTGAGACCGGTCAAGATCTAGAAAGAGCGAGAACCGGCTCGATACCAATTGAAAGATCGAAAAAGCGACTAGAGGGGGTGAATAGGAGCCAAATAAAATTTTCGAATAAACTCTCGCCTAAAATTCAAACCACCAAAAGACCGAAAGAAAGCGCGCTTTGGTGGGTATTTCAGTCGGATGAGCAGTACCCCGACCTCTGAGGTCGGATGAGCGATACTCGGAATGAATAGTGTTGGGTAAGCAGTACCCCGGCAGGCTGGTCGGATGAACGATACTCCGACACGAAGTGGTCGGATGAGCGATACTCGGGTAAATAGTGTTGGGTGAGCGGTACCCCGACCGGATGAGCAGGGCCCGACTGCGGAGGTCGGATGAGCGATACTCGGGTGAGCAGTAAAATCGTACGATCTCAAAAAGAAATCGATGTAGCTTTTGATCGGTGATCTAAAAGCAGTGAAAATTGGTGTGCACCTCCCAAAGGATGTCGAGAACCTATTTTAATTAACAATCGAAGGAATTAATACCAAGGTTCCGTCCTTTTGGTTTATCAAATGCAACACCGAAAATAGAGTCACGAACACGGACTTCACCCTAACTGGCGATGGGAGTTGATGGTGAGAAATCCTTGGATGACTCTCCACAAATCATAGCAAGTAAGTACACGAAGAAACAACCCTTCAAACAAATAGAAACACTATCGAAAACTAGGCACGAAATTGGTTTCTTGCAAAGCTGAATAGAAGAGGTTGTAGATTGCCTAGATGATTGGGATATGATCTATAGAAGATTCATCGACAATCTTTCATCCTTGGCAACAAGAACGAAGCCAATCAAGACTAAAGAAGCGCAAGTCACACGTTTACGCACTTTAAGAACACAGATTTACTAACTTGCAACAAGAATGCAAGGATTGCCTAGATGATTGAAAGCACCAAGTCAGAGAAGAGTTCATCAATCATGAATTTCAACAAAGACTCAATAGCATGTAGAAGGAGATGAGGCAAATCCAAATTACGTAAAGTAAATTGCAAGTAAGTAAATGCGAATTTAGATAATGAATTCAAGTGCGTAATGTAAATCGTAAGAGAAATGAAACAAGAATATAAATGAAGAACATTTCATTTCTGGAAGGGAGGTTTACAAAGCCTCACAACAAAGTGGACAAAGCTCAAATGAGCAGCAAAAACCTCAGAACCTTCACCGAGGGGAGGCTGCCCCTACCCCTCTATTTATAGTGACCTGGGATCAATTCCCACCTTTGGATGTCCTGCTTCAATCCTAAGCCAACATCCAAGAGCCAGGATTTGATCCTCACACTGTCACTCTTAACAACTCTCAACTATTCACGTAGACTTTCCTCACTGCTCACCCCAAGGAGACACCCCTCTCCTGTCTATTCATAGCGGGTTTGGAACACCTACCACCCTTGGATGAGCCTCTAAACCCTAGAGCACTCCATCAAGGGTGAGATTTTACCCACTCACAAAGCTATGCATGGGCTCACCCGAAACCCAACAACCCAACGGGTTTGCACGCTTTCAACTCACACTAACTTGACCGCTACTCTATCTTCTGACCGTGATCCAACGGTCCTCCTAGATCGAGCGGCTCCAAGTTAGCATCTCATCCATTCCTTTGTCTTCTCGGCTTGCGGCTACTCCACGGCCTCGGTCATCTTTGGCGACACCTTGATCATCCGGACCTCGGCTCTCGGCCTAGTCACGATCCCCTTCGCCTCACCATGACCTAGCTCCAAAGTCACGCAACCATCATAGACAAGGAAACTACATCACATAGCAATGTCCAACAACACATATCCATCTCAGCGGTGATATACACACTACGACCCGCCAAAACCCGACCACCGTGGTGCGACCCGCTGGTCTCCATCCCGACCAACCAAGGTCGACCATCGGTCTCCATCCCGACCAACAATGGTGCGATCAGCGGTCTCCATCCCGACCACTCAAGGTCGACCCGCTGGTTTCCATCCCGACCAACAATGGTGCGACCATTGGTCTCCATCCCGACCACCCATGGTGCGACCAGCGGTCTCCGACCAGCGAAAGACGACCACTCGGGGTCGGACGGTCGGTCTCCGACCGACCACGGCCCAGAACCTCTCGGGTCGGACAAGCGGTCTCCGACCAACCAAAGACCGGACCACTCGGGTCGGGCGGTAGTCTCCAGGCCACCACGCCCAGACCTCTGGGTCGGACAAGCGGTCTCCGACCAACCAAAGACCGGACCACTCGGGTCGACGACGGTAGTCTCAGACCGGCCAAAGCCCGGACCTCTCGGTCGGACGACCCGACCACTCGGGTCGGACGGTCGTCTCCAACCAGCCAAAGCCCGACCACTCGGTCGGACGACCCGACCACTCGGGGTCGGACGGTGATCTCAACCGATAACTCAAATTGCTCTAGCTCGAAAAACAATCCAAATCAAACTCAAACTTGAGCACACCTTGCTCAAATAAAGTCAAATACTCATCACAAACATGGATTGACCTCCACATGGTCCTTCGAAAGCCGTGCAAGAAAACCCAGTATGTGTGTGGGTTTTGGGTTAGCCCTTGCATGGCTGTGTGTGTGGGTTAATCCTAGCCCTTAGATGAGTGCTCTAGGGTTGAGGGACTCATCCAAGGGTGGTAGGTGGCCCAAGAGTAGTATAAATAGGGGTGGAGGGGTAGCCTCCTCCCCTTGAAGGTTTTTGAGGTTTTTGAATGCTCCTTTGAGCTTTGCCCACATGAAAGTTAGGCTTTGTAACCTCTCATTCTAGAAATGAAATTTTTATCCATCCAACACTGAATTTATTTTGCGCATTTACATTATGTTTTTACTTTACGCAATTTAAATTCAGCATTTACTTTCCCGCAATTACATTCTCGCAATTTACTTTCACTCAATTTGGATTTGCCTCCCCTCCTTCTAAATGATGTTGATCTTGGATGTTTTGAGTGTGTTCATATGGTTTTACATCTCTTTCGCACTCTTGGATTGAGTAGAGAACATCTTTTCTTTCAAGTTCCAACTTTGTTCAGAACTTGTTCTTTGCGCAGCATTTAGTATTTGATTTTTATACAAATCTATAAAAATCCTTTTTAAGTGATTCCTGTTGGAAGAGGTGCGGGACTCTGATATCCAGCTGCAGAAAATTTTTTGAGTTCACTTGTTGCACCGTTTGGGCGCCATGAGATGAAAACCGAGCCCCAAACTTTCTGCTCGAAGTTCTTCCCCTACTATTTTCTTCGATTTTTCCTGTTTTTTATGTAAGGCTTTTTGAGGATAAATTTGGTGGAATTCTTCATGACTCTTTTCCTCATAGGGAGAAAAATTCTCAAAATTTTGTGAGCTACAGAAACCCACCAACCTCCTGTTCAAATTGAGGACAATTTCTAGAAATTCTGCTTTTGCTTTTCTGAAAGTGACTTTTGTGATTTGAATTGATCTCCTTTCTGAAAGCAAGAGTTGGATTGATTCCTCTTTATCTTGGACACTAGACAATCAGGATTGTGACTCAAAAATGCTCACATATTTTATGGTACTTATCCATGCAAGCTAGGGGTACACATAGTTGTCTAGTTTTTTGGGTTTTTCACGATTTCCTTTGAGCGATCTTGTCGAGGTTTTTGTTGGAATATTTTGGGGGGAAATTTATTTGCGGCCATTCACCCCCCCTCTGTTCGCCATCTCGATCCTTCACTATGGAAGGGTTGGAACATCGTAAATTTCAACCTCACGGTTTTAACATTTACGAGAGTAACCCGGAAAGCTATACAAAAGATCTACAACAAAAATCTAACAGAACATTAAATCTATATATTCAATATAGTACTTGAGAGAGAGATGTCTTAAGTTTTTTCATCTATTAGCCTAACCATAAGTAGTTTTGCACAAGAGGTCGCTACATGACTAGAGTAAGGTATAATTTGGATTAGTTATTTGGATATAGATGAAACGAGGATAGATGGCAAGGATAGACAACAATGTCTGTCGGACGGACTTGGAGGAATTTGGTTGGTGTCGCAATCCGTTGATCATGGCAACTCGTGGCGGCATTTCTTTGGCAATACTCTGTTGAAAGAGAGGAAGGAAGAAAGGTGGTTATAGCTGTGACTCAGATGGATCGAGCCTAACTGGTAGAGAGTAAAGAGATGACTAGAAAAGAGAGCTATGTTATTAATCCTGATGAGAAAGAATTTTGCAAGGAGGGCTAGAAATTTTAAAAGGATATGCAGATAAGAATTTCTACAGAAGAAAGGATAAGCTTGACAGAAATTTTATAAAAGAAGGGAAACTCTTTGTGAAAATTTTCCATCTAACCTACATGTTAGGATTTCTAGATTTATATATATTTAGGAGCAATTTATCATAAAACTTTAACCTAAAGGTTAAGTTTATACGTAAATCGTCCAGACAAGGAAAACAAAATCCAACTGCAAATAACAAGATATAAACACTACATAAGAACGCTTTATATAGCTAAAGTAGAATGACACTACTATGCGTAAGGATTCCTATCTTACGGGGAATCTAGTCTATTCTTCTACATTTTTCTGTTGGGTGACGTCGACCCTTTATGAAGTAGGATCTTCATACTTTACTTCCATCTTGCCGGTTTTAGCAAGGCGTTATGTCCATCTTGATGTCGGTGTAGACGCTGTAGTCTTCTTTGGCTCGGTATGAAGGATGGTAGCGACATACCTTCGATGTCATCGAAAGCAAATGACAAAGATGAATTGTAGGCGGGGACTACTTTTAAGGAAAGAGGAGTTTGATATAAAACAAAATGAGAGTGGGGTAAGGACAAGATCTTAAGAAAGAGGAAAGAATAGCAAAAACTACATTTTGCAAATATAGTAAATTTTTGCAAAATAAAATTTTGAGATTGGCCATTCAATCTAGGGTTTATCCTATAGTCAATATGGCTCTGATACCAACTGGAACGACCCCCATTTTCACATAAATGCAGAAATAGAAATCTAATGCGCATACAGTACTAGTCCCATGATCAGTGGCTAGCACGCACATTTTCAACAATTAGAATCACATCCATACATCATTTTATTCAAGCGGAAGCTATTTGTACAATATATTCTTACAACTCAGAGTATATAAATATAGCAATAGAAGAAGCAAAGTCTTGTAGTGTGCCCATCCAATCCCTCAGGCAACTGACAAGGCATAATCCCTAGAAAGGTCGCTTTATTGAAAATCCCGCATCCTGCGACGAAAAGAGATCTTTCGAAGCTTCGCTATCTTTTTCCACCTAAAACAACATAATAAGCAAGGGTGAGTACTTTACGTACTCCGCAAGACTTTAACAAAACCTATAATATATGCAGGCCATTTCGAAGGAAAGGCTTCTATGGTTAATTTGCATAAAGCGAAAATGGAATTTGTAAATCAAGTTGTCATTTGCAAACAGAATTTAATAAAGCAAATTTGATTGATAAGAAATAAGTAAAGCATAAGTAATACTCACAGCCCTTCGCGAGCATTGAATAATTCAATGATCCAATAATCCAATTCTAACATATCCATTCCTTGCCAACACGTGGCGTAACCATAATCTTTACCATAACAAGGCACATCAAGTGAAAATCATCCCATTTTGAAAATAGTAAAACCGCTAACCATGTGATGACGTTACCAAGTGCCTTTGACCGTAGGCGCGGCTAATTAATTAGATTTACACTCTGTAGAGACGTACAACTTTACTCACAAGAAATGATCAGCTCTTTGTGCAAGCTATTAGCACACTTCCTTTGGTGTGCCGCAGAGAGATCATAACATAACCGTTACATTACATAGACCTAGCTTTGCACCAGCCCGATGACGTTAAATCCTTGTTATGGAGAAGAAACATGACAGTGTATCCCTGTCATTTAAAGTGGTAGTAAGAGCAGTAATTCCCTGCGATAAGGGTTTCTTCCCATACCAAGGCGTACACCGTTATACCAATATGCATTTACCCACAACGAAGTGTGGAAGCCCCTCATAAGCAAACCTAGAAAGGATTGCTCATACTATCTCCCACCTACCAATGTGCAAAGCCAGATCTAAGCAACTTAATGGGTTAAGGCTGTCCCATACCAGCACTTATGGTTGCACAGAATTCTTGGCTTGAAAACAACCCATAGCTCGGTCCTTAATCCGACACGGGCAATGCTCCACCCTACACTACGTACAAGTCCATCTCTTGCACAACCGGCTATTGCCAATAATTGTCCGCATCTAAACCATAGTTTTATTTTGGGGTTTTTAATCAAAATACCAACAATTGACATCATGTCATAACCAACCATTTTCAATTCTCAAGAATCAATTTTGATCTGATCATATTCAACGTTGGTTCTAAAGCATGGCTAAGCATGGTTAATAATCGCATATACCCAAGTTGACATTATGTATTGTCTAACCCATTTATATGGTTATCAAGGTTCACATGTCCACACTTATCAAGGAAGTTTCATGAGACAACAGGTATATCTACCAATACCACAAAATAGCGTATTTACAGAAAATAAACGCATGCATGAAACATTTTGATAAATACAATGAAAATTAAATACTGGGATCAATATGATCAAAGAGGGTGTTTGCCTTGCTTAATCGTTGTTTATGACGAAGTCGCGGTCGAAGCCTGTGTTGTCGACGACGGAATTAATGACGTCAGATTCTACACGACGTTCAATGGAAATATAGCGAAACAACAATTTCAATAAGGGCAAAAAGAAGACAGACAATAAATCAAATAAAACATGCTATAAGAAACAGACGCATATTCTTTTATAGATTATTTATTCTTGTTTTACGAATTCAAGGGGCTAAAATTATGTATTCTTGTATTTATAACTTCGAATTATAGATGCTAAAATTATTTGAAGTAGAAAGATTTGTCTTATGGTGATATCGTAAAATAGTATGTTGTTAATAGGATTCAGATGCAAAGCAATGTATTTAAAGACTTTTGAATTAAACATTTATCACTAAATTTCTTGCTGCCATTTTATCAGGCATAACACATTAAGTTATCTACCCCATTTTCATGAACTAATTGTTAGAAGCAAGCATGGTCCCATATGCACACATACTTATATATATACATGTATACCTATTATGCTCTTCATACTAAATCACATCCTATTTGCATAAATCATTATTTGTTCAATATTTTTACCTACCTAACATTATTCCACCATAATGCTGAAAAGAAATGAATTTAATAACCTTCCAAAAATTCTTTCCTTATCAATTTAGTTATTATTGCATAGTTACTAATAATGTTAGACTTCAATAGAAAAGACATAAAACAACTAGTTACCCAAATATTTTTATAGAAATGGGTGCATAGCAGAATAAGGATCATGATAAAATTGGTTCCAAATAAATTTAAATTTGTTTGCAAAGTTTCTATATTTAATCTACTTTTATATCTACAATTCATCTTTGTATTAAAATATTTTTCCAGAATAGCTTTTCAAAATATTTTTGCATATTTTGGAAGCTCTTGATTTTAGATGAATTTATAAATTGGTTTCATCTAATTTGGATTTCAAATGCGAAAGATATTCAAGTTTGAATCTAAGTCGGTTATGGAAAATCCAGGAAATCAGAAATACGCTTTCAAAGCATTGAAAGCGGCTTTTCATTTTTCGCGGTTTTATTTAAATCTCAGACAACTGACATGTGGGGCCTGCGGTCAGTGAGTGAGAGAGGCTGAGAGGCGCGCTGGCTGACAGGTGGGGCCCTCGCGTCATACACCCGAGAATAGGGGCTCACCTCATGGCGACTTCGCCGTGGCGGCTCTGGTGAGGTCGGTCGGCAGTGCGAGGAGCCGAGGAGATGATGCGCTTCTGGGGACGGCACCGATTCGTCCGGAAGCGAGCCGAGGCGAGCTGTCACTGAGAGGAGGTGGCGACGGCGGTAAGGGCGACGAGCCGCGCCGACGTTAGAAGGCTACCCAAGTGTGATCGGTTCCAGTTTAAGAGTTAGGAGGTCCAAAAGGTTCCATTTTACCTGCTAACAGCTGGAGGGATTGATCGGGTTGGCCTGCCACCGTGCGCCGTGCTTGGGGAAGAAGGGTCAAAGCGGCGGCGGAGCTACGGTGGATGAAACCTAAACCAAATTGAGGGGTTTTGATCCTCATGCGATACTAAAGCTAATGTGTAAAGGAATTGGGAGGTGGTTTAGTGTACTGGCTCAAATTGGGTTCGACCCGATTCTAGGGTTCTTCGGTCACTGCGAGGAACTGAGGAAATTGGCGATTCTCAGTTGATGAAATTGAACAAGAGAAGAGGGGAAATGAAGGGCATTCTAAGGCGATCTTGATGCTCTATTTATAGGCGCAAATTTGCTGTAGAGAAGCCCGGAGCTTGGTATGAACACGGTGGAAAAATTGTGGCACCAGAACAGGGATCGGTATGGGCAAGCTGCGGGAAATCAGGTGAGGATGGCGGCGTGGCAAGGAGAGGAAGATGACGTGGTCTCGGGCGGCACGAATCACAGTGAATGGCGGTTACAAAGGACGGCGCGAGTTGGTTCTCTACTTCGGGGCTTCACAGTGAATGGCGGTTACAAAGGACGGCGCGAGTTGGTTCTCTGCTTCGGGGCTTCAGCGTGCCAAGGAAGACGAAGGCTGAGGCCTCCGGCTGACGTGTGGGGCCGCACAGTGCGTCGGTCCCATGAGTCAGTGAAAGAATTGGTGACCTCAATCAATTTCAGCGAACAGAGCTCGGTTTGGTTCAGAGAATCTGTTATCTCTCTTGTCTTAAAATTAATAAGAAATTTACTGAGTCTACTAGAGATAGTTCGAAAGCTACCATAAAAATTTTAGACCTATTAGACACTTGAGGATTTTAAAATAATTTTGAAAGTGCACTGTGCACAAAATTGTGTTTTTGTTTTATATTTATCAGAAGACCTATATTTTATCAAGAAAAATTCAAACTTTTATATGAGTTCCCCTTGGTCATGTAAATCTTCAATAAAAATTTAAATTTAAAATATGTTGTATTTAATTTATAAAAATTCTGACATTCTGATTCTTTTATTTTGAGAAATTCTGTTTTTGAATTTTTAAATATAATAAAAATGATTATTTATTTTTAATATTTCTACTATACATTAATATATCCAGGTTTAATATAATATAAATATCTTCACATCGAAATTATGAATATTTAATTTCTGACATTTTTACTATTACTAGTCCTGCTTCATTAAATTACCTTTCTTTTCATCATTTAATATTTTGTCATGACTTTAAAATTATATTTTTTGTTATGGATAACTCCATGAATTTTTACAGCAATTTTATTATTTTCTTGTTTTAAAAATCTTTTCTTATTACTTAAGTAATGGTTGATGTTTAGAAAAAGGAATTTTCCTTTTAAGCAATAATCAAAAGAAGTCAAGAAAGCTCATAGAAATTTCAGAAAAACTCAGGGAAATACAAATTAAAACTTATTTAAATATATTATTTAATTTATTATTATTACTCATTTTTCGGGATGTTACGCTTAACTTAGCACATACTTAGTTGGCCTCACATGACATGGAATTAAGAGGCACCAGTGAGTCATTAGAGAAGGAAAATGAATACAGGAAAAGAGGAACACAGAGAGGAAACTCACAGAACAAGAGATGGCGCCATGGAGGAAGCTCGGGCATGCATAGCCGGTGGCAACCATTCAGTAGGGGAACCAAGAAATCAACTTGAGGTTTCTATTTGGTAGTGCTTGAGGATACTCCATGCTAGCTTAAATGAAATTTGTGGTTGTGAATGGGAAACTGGCTGGGAGGCATGCTCACTGGCTTTTATAGCCCAACAAGGCTGTGGAGAAGCTAGATGACGGGTGGGCCCGGGCATTGTTCATTGAAGTGACACAAAACAAACCTCATCTCCTCCTTATCGCGAGCAGAACTGACTTTCATTCCGTGAACCGGATAGAAATCATGTTGTTAATTTAATGAAGAATTTATGGAGTATACTAAAGATAGGCTTGAAGGTTTTGACAAATTTTCAGAATTATCTCATGCTTATAGAATTTATAAAAATTCGAACAGTGCACTGTGCACAGATTTCAGGTTTCTGTATTATATTTATCTGGGGGTTAATAACTTATGAAATATCTTTGAACGTTTTTTTAGGTTCCTTATAGATATATTAGTATCCTGTAAAATTTCTAGCTTACAATTATTTATATTTTATTTACTAAAATTCTGGCATTGGAATTACCCGATTTTCAGCTTTTCAGTTTTTGAATTTATAAAATTACGAAATATAATTATTATTTCCTAATATTTTTACTGTTCATAGTATGATCCAGAATGAAGATAATATAACAAATTCAGGTCGAATTAATGCATAATTATTGTTATTTAAATCTGACAAATCCACTGTTGCTAGTCAAGGATTTATTAATTGCACTCTTAATTGCTTTGATGTGACATGTACCTTCCTAAAATATCTTGATCTGGCCTTTAAATTCCAGAATTAATTTCTGAATAATTTTCTATGTATAAATATTTTTTTTATTTTTTTGTTATAAACTTTTTACTCTTTTATTTATCTATTATCATGATTATATGAAAAGATTTTTCCTTTGGAAAAAAAATCAAGGAAATTCAATAAAATTAGAAGAAATTCAGAAAAATCCATAAAAATCATCAATAAATATATTTTAATGTTGAACTCTATTTGCTTGTTGTACTTTAAGTTTTGTATTGTAGAGAAAATGAAATTAGTACAATTAAAGATTCTCTTAAGAACCAAAATTCAATAAAATTTTAGATTAGTTGGAATTTCAATGTAATTTTTTATTTCCAACTTATTTTCATATTGTGTTTGATTTGAAGTTTCATTTTGCAACTCATACTTTTATTATGTTTGGATTTCAAGATATTGAAATAGAAGATAATATTTTAGTTCATTCTTAACATTCTAATTAAAAATTCTATTCCATTACATTTTCTAATTTTTATATTTATATTTTTATTATTTAGATTTTTTTTGGGATGTTACAAAAAAGGACATAATTCTAAGTCACTACAATGTGTGATGGACAATTTATGAACAACAATCTCAAGTCAGTAGTCTTGGGAAGATTTTTCAGTAGTTTAGGAATACATGGTTGTTTTTCCCGATGATCTACCAGGAATGCCACCAGATCGAGATATTGATTTTATCAATTATCTAGTACCTAGTACAACCACAATTTCTAAGAGGCCGTATCGGATGAGAGTTAGTGAGTTAGCTGAAATGAATAAACAGATTGGTAAATTATTGGAGAAAGGTTACAAAGACGGATTGAAGTATGAGAATGTGTATCGATTACCATTTTGTCAATGAAATGACTATCAAGAACAAATATCCTCTACCTCACATTGATGATCTTTTCGACCAATTGAAAGGAGCCGTAGTATTCATTCAAGATCGATTTATGATCGGGGTACCATCATCTAAAGATTCACTCAGATGATGTACCGAAGATAGCTTTCTGTACTCATTATGGACATTATGTGTTTACAGTCATGTCACTTGGATTGACCAACGCTCCTACCTATTTCATGGATATGATGAACAAGGTTTCATGGAGTACCTAGACAAGTTCGTAGTTGTTTTTATCGATGATATACTTGTCTACTCCAAGAGTGATGAAGAGCATGCCTAACACCTGAGATTAGTGCTCGAGAAGCTCAGAGAGCAACAGTTGTATGTTACATTCAGCAAGTGTGACTTTTAGAAGAAGGATGTAACACCCCAGCACAACCAGTGCTCAAGATATTACCACCATTTAACTTTTTCATCACTTTTGCCATAACACTAACCATAATTTTAGCAAGTAAGCTAGACAATTATCACTACTACTATGCCATCCATAACAATAATGAAGGACCATGTGGAGGTCCATCCATGTTTGTGATGAGTATTTGACTAAATTTGATCTTGGAATGCTCTTGTTTGAGTTTGATTTGAATTGGATTTTCAATTGAAAGCAATTTGAGGTCTTCTCTGTATTCCCGGTGCTACCGGCTAGAACGAGAAAAAATGGATTTTAATGAGTGTACTTTGATGGATTTATTTCACATCTTTGTAGGCATTGCTATGTGAGGAGTTTCCTTGTTTTTGATGGTTGCAGGACGACGGTGCTAGGTCATGGTGAGGCGAAGGATGGCTGGGACTAGGCGAGTAGCGTCGGAGGTCCAGCGGTCGGGGATCTCCGGAAGATGATCGGAGACGGAGTCCGTGCAAGCCGTGAAGACATGGAATGGATATGATGCTAGCTAGACGCTGCTCGGATCGACGAGGGCCGTCGGATTGCGGTCTAGTTGATAGGATAGCGGGTCTAGTTAGTGTGCTTTGAGAACCGTGCAAGAAAACCCATTATGTGTTGTGGGTTTTGGGTGAACCCTTGCATGGCTGGTTGAGTGGGTTAATCCTAGTCCTTGATGGATGCTCTAGGGTTTAGAGGCTCATCCAAGGGTGGTAGGTGGCCTAAGAGTTGTAAAAATAGGGGTGGAGGGGTAGCCTTCCCCTCTTAAAGGTTTTGAGGTTTTTGATGCTCCTTTGAGCTTTGCCCACATGAATGTGAGGCTTTGTAACCTCTCCTTCCAGAAATGAAATGTTTTCTCAAATCATTTCTTTTCTTTGTGCATTTACATTACGCATTTAAATTACTCAATTTACATTATGCACTTAAATTCCACACTTAAATTCCGCAATTAAATTCAGCACTTACATTCTTGCAATTTACATTTATGCAATTTGGATTTGCCTCCCCTCTTTCTAAATGTTGTTCTTCTAGGATGTCTTGAGGGTGTTCATTTGGTTCTACATCTTTCTTACACCCTTGGATAGACTAGAGATCAAGTTTTTTATCAAATTGCAAATCTGTCCAGAACTTGTTCTTCACGCAGCAGTCAGTGTTTGATTTTTCTAAAAATATATATAACTCAATTTTGAGTTATTCTTATTGGAGAAGGTGAAGGACTTATATATCCATCTGTATAAAATTTCTTGAGTCCACTGGTTGCACCTTTTGAGAGCTATGAATTGAAAACTGAGCCTCAAACTTTCTGGTCGAAGTTCTTGACTATCTGTATTGCTTGATTTTTCATTCTTATTCTACAAAGCTTTCTGAGGTGATTTTTGGTGGAGTGTTTCATGACTCAACTTTTCAGAGGTAAACAAATTCTAAAAAATTTTAGAGCAATAGAAACTCACCAACCACCTGTTCCAACTGAGGACAATTTTTGAAAATATGCTTTAACTTTTCTGAAAAGAGACTTTGGTGTTTTAGCTTTATCTCTATTAGAAAAGAAGTCTTTTGAATTCATTCCTCTTTTGTTTGGACACTTGATAACCAGGATTGTGATTAAAAAACCCCTGACATGATTAATGGTTTTTATCCATGCAAGCTAGGGGTACACATAGTTGTCTAATTATTCTAGATTTTGGAGGGTGTGTGAATCTGAGAAGCACCAGTTTGAACGAAAATCTTTGAGTGCTTTAGATTTTTATTGCAAGAGTGTTTGGAGTACTTTGAGTGGGGAAATTTTATTTTCGGAACATTCACCCTCCTCTGATCGCCATTTCGATCTTTCAATTGGTATCAAAGCCGGTTTTGCTCTTCCATAGATCTTGACCGGTCTCAAGAGCCATGGCGATGGACAAGTATTCCACCAAGCCTCCTATTTTCTCTGGAGTTGATTTTCCTTTTTGGAAATCTCGAATGGAGTCATACATCACTGCCCAGGGCTTCCTGATATGGCATAAGGTGAAACTCCCGTATGAGGTTCCTGCTGATGAAAACGTCACGGCCGACAATATGGCTGACGTTGAGGCAAAAGCTAAGGCAAGGAACATCCTCATACAGGGTCTTAGCCGTAGTGAGTATTATAGGATTTCTCACCTTCGTTCCGCTCACGAGATTTGGGTGACCCTCGATGCTTACCATGAGGGCACTACCCAAATCAAGACGGTTCGACAGGACCAATTCAAGCGTGAGTTCAACATGTTTGAACAACACGCTGGTGAGAGTCTTGATGAGTGCTTCGGTCGTTTTACCAAGATCTTGAGCGATCTTCGAGCAGTTGGTTGCATATACCCTGACTCGGATAATGCTTGACATTTTTGACCGCATTCGATTTGCGTGTTTGGGAGATGAAGGTGACCACCATCAAGGACACCATCGACTTGTCGACTCTAACTCTTGACGGGCTTTATTCCCACCTTAAGACTCATAAGATCGATGTCGTCTCACGGAAGACGAAATCTCAGTCGATGGCCTTGGTCACCGATCCCATTGGATCTTCTTCTTCTGATCCTTCTATTGGTTTCTCTCTTTCCGCCCTTTGTGAGCTAGCGATGACCAAGCTGGAAAAATTTCAGAAAATGAGCTTGCTCTTCTCGCTCGCAAGTTTTCTCATGCATACAAGAGGGTGAGAGAGAGAGAGAAAGAGAGGTGGCATGATCACATGCTTCGAGTGTGGTGGCCCCAACCACATTCAGGCTAATTGCCCCAAACTGGAGAAAGCTAAGAACGATGTCGGCGGTTCGGTAAAGAACGACTACATCGACAAGAATCGCAATAAGAAGCATCCAGTTCGTGAGCCGACGCGTGAGAAGAATTACCGCAACTTCTCCAAGAACAAGAAGCTCTTCCACCGTGTCCTCGCCGCGCTTGACGTCATCAACATCTTTGACACGGAGACATGGAGAGACGAGGGCGAGGATGAACCGCAAGAGAAGAAGGGCGGCGACAACTTCTCCGGCATGTGCTTCATGGCCGACACCAACGGCATCAGTGACTCCGAGCTCTCAAATGACTCGGACGAGTACCCTCCTATGACCAGCTCAATGAAGCTTTACGTAAACTAGGAAAATTTCATGCTAGAGCTAGAGCTAGGTGTCTGAGCTTGAGAAGGAAGTAGGTACCTTGACTCGGAGTTAGCTTCTCTTAGATCTTCTTCTGCCGAGTCACCGATGATTGCTCTTTGTGTGATGCTATTCTTGTGGAGTTGGAGAACTTAAGGACTATGCATGATAGTGTGTTGGTGAATTAGATAGTCTTAAGTTGAAGAATACTAGCGATAATTCTGTTGATGCTATTCCACTAGATGCTAGTTTTCTTCAGGCTCACTCTACTCCTTCTTGTGCTAATTGCCCTAAATTGCTTGCCGAAATTGATGCCATGGCGAACACCTTAGAAAGCTTTACGCTAGAAATGATGAACTTGAATTGCATGCTTCTAAGGACCCAATACTCATGTGAGGGTCAGAGCAACTAAAACTTGACATTGATGCTTTGAATGTCAAGTGTGATCAACTTGCTAAGGACTTACTAGTTAAGTCAAAATCTGGTTGCCTGCTGTGTGTTGGGGTTAAGGATGATGTGGATCAAATCCATGTCGAGCTTAGGAAGAAGTTAAAAGACCAAACCCTTAGGATTAGAGATGCTCCTTGCGTTTCTTGTGAGGCCCTCAAGATTGAGGCAGCGGTGCTAAGGGAACAAAAAGCACGTGCTGAGAGATCTTCTCTTTCTCTTTCTGGTTCTTCTTCTTCCTCTCCTTCCCCCTGTTCTTCTTGTGCTTCATTCTTTCGAGATTGCCAGTATCTTATGAGCACTCTCGAGAAGTTTGTTGGAGGCAAGAAGATGCTCAATCTTATTCTAGACCAATCCAAAATTAGTAGATTCAATCAAGGTCTAGGATTTGATCCCTTGAAGCACGCTCGGGCGCATCCTCCCACCATTGTGCGCGGCTCCAAGAGTGGTGAGATTCTAGTAGCTCCCAGAGTGAGTACCACCGTGTTTAGATCTGCTGGGGTTGTCCATAGGACTTTTGACCAGAAGGGTGTTACTCCTATTGCTTCTGCCTCTAGCAAGGCGAAGTACACATGCACCTTCTGTAAGAAGGATGGTCACCTAGTAGATTTCTACTTCAGGCGTGCCAAGATGAATCGACGTGAGCGTGTTGCTGCCCTTAAGGGTATTCAAGGTCATCCCCAGACTTTGAGTGCTCCTAAGGCACACACTGCTTCTAGACAGGTTAGAGAGTCGTCTGCTTTTGGGCAGCGTTCAGGACTCGGTTTTCATGCTAGTTCTTTGAGTTTTAGTCCTGAATCTGTTCGTAGTCAGTCTTTCCGCCGTTCTCTTGATATTCCTCGTTTTTCTCATCGAGGTAGATATCAGCGGCGTGAGGTGTTTTCTGGTAGGAGTTTTAGACAGCTTCACTGGGGTGGTTCGACTTTTGCACCACGGCTGGCCAACCCAGTTTCAGCTCCTAGATCATCTACTAGAGTTGCTACTGATCTTGTTAGGGTTAAACGTCAGAGAGACACTCGAGTCGATCTTCTTCGTGGATCGGTACTTTGAGATGTCGTATGGTTCAGTATTGGGTTCCTAAGTCTTCACTCTATCCCAGTACTGAGTCATCTTTCTCTCCTGTGTCTTGATCAGGTTCGTCGAATGGGGAAGGGAGATATTTGGATTGTCGACTCCGGTTGTTCTCGTCATATGACCGGAGATTCTCGATGGTTCTCTTCCTTAGTCCGAGCCCCCGGTGATGAGTTGATCACTTTTGGGGATGCCTCTTCAGGTAGAGTCATTGCTAAAGGTACCATTTGCATTAATGACAATTTCATTCTTAAAGATGTTGCCTTAGTAAGTAAGTCGCAATACAATTTGCTTTTGTTTCTCGACTTATTGATGACTCTTTCGAGGTGAGTTTTAAGAGTAATGCTGTAGAATCCTCGATTCATCGGGAGGGTTAGTTCTTGGATTTCTAGATTTGGGAGAGTCTTAGTGCTGATTTTTCTGTTTCTTACGGAGACTCTCTTGGTGTTTGATTGCTTGAGTCCGTGATCTCTCCTTCGGCATAAGAGACTTGGTCACATTGGATTTGATCATTTGACCCGAGTTAGCAGCCACGATATCATTCGTGGTTTGCACAAACTCAAAATGGTCAAAGATTTAGTTTGCTCTCCCTGCCGACATGGCAATATGGTTGCTGCTTCTCATCCCCCAGTCACTGTTGTGATGACTGATGCACCAGGACAGCTTTTACATATGGACTTTGTTGGTCGGCTAGAGTGCGATCGATGGGTGGGAAGTGGTATGTTCTTGTCATTGTTGATGATTTTTCGAGGTATTCTTGGGTGTTCTTCATGTCCTCGAAGGATGAGGCTTTTACCCATTTTAGGGGTTTGGTTCATAGGTTGTCTTTTGAGCTCCCTAGTGCCCTACGAGCTATATGCGGTGACAATGGCACGGAGTTCAAGAACTCCTATTTTGAGAGTTTTTGTGTGGAGTCTGGTTTAGAGCATCAGTTCTCCTCTCCCTACGACTCTCAGCAAAATGGCGTGGTGGAAAGGAAGAACAGGATCCTGGTAGAAATGGCCAGGACGATGCTAGACGAGTACAGTACTCCTAGGAAGTTTTGGGCTAAGGCTATAGCTACTGCTTGCCATATTTCTAATCGTGTATTCTTGAGAGCACATTTGCACCGCACTTCTTACGAGTTCAGGTATGGGCGAAAGCCCAGTGTTTCTCATTTTCGTGTGTTTGGTTGCAAGTGTTTTATTTTGAAGTCCAGTAACTGGATAAGTTTGAGTCTCGTTCTTCCGATGGTATCTTTACGGGTTATTCGACTTCTTCTCGTAGCTATAGGGTGCAGGTTGCGATGCGCATAGGATCATAGAGACCTGTGAAGTGACCTTTGATGAGGCTAGCCCAAGAGCTAGACCCGATATTTCAGGCTCTTCTTCTTCCTCCGAGACCATCTTTGTAGAGGATGAGGATGATGGAGATGATGGTGTTCCACCTGATCCAGTCCCCTCTACACCTGAGGTGCCTCCTGTTTCCATTTCTGCACCTCAGGAAGGCCAGCCCTTGCCTTCTGACTCTCATTTAGCTAGTGGCTCTGCTCCTACCTCTTCTGTGCAAGAGGTAGAGGCCACTTCTGCTTCTGGACCTCCCCGTCATATTCAGCGTTCTCATCCACCTGATCAGATCATCAGCGATCTGTTTGAGCGAGTCACTCGCTCAAAATCAGGTTTGTCCAGTTTCTGCCTTCACTCTGCCTTTGTTGCCTCGTTTGAGCCGAAGGATGTGACTCATGCATTATCTGACGAGTCTTGCACTAATGCTATGCATGAGGAACTTGAAAACTTCGAGAGGAAAAAAGTCTGGCAGCTTGTAGAACGTCCATCTGGTCATAATGTCATTGGGACCAAGTGGGTGTTCAAAAACAAGCAGAGTGAGGATGGGGTTGTCATTCGCAACAAGGTTAGGCTAGTTGCACAGGGATTTTCTCAGGTTGAGGGTCTTGACTTTGAGGAGACATTTGCCCCTGTAGCTAGACTAGAGGCTATTAGGATCCTACTTGCATTCTCTGCATTCTGGGGCTTCAGGCTCTATCAAATGGATGTCAAGAGTGCATTCCTCAAAGGCTATATTGAGGAAGAGGTTTATGTCAAACAACCTCTCGGATTTGAGAAACCTAAGTTTTCGAGTCATGTATACAAGCTTTCCAAAGCTTTGTATGGACTCAAGCAGGCCCCCAGAGCATGGTATGAGAGGCTCAAGTCTTATCTTCTCAGCCATGACTTCAAAAGGGCGTAGTAGACAAGACTTTGTTCATCAGACACCATGAGTCGCATTTTCTTCTCGTCCAGATTAATGTGGACGATATCATTTTTGGTGACTCGTCTCATTCGCTTGTGTCTCGGTTTTCTGAGGGGATGAGCACAGAGTTTGAGATGAGTATGATGGACGAGTTGAGCTACTTTCTTGGCTTCGAAATCAAGCAGACTCGGGAGGGTACTTTCTTGCATCAAGGCAAGTATACCCGTGACCTCCTGAGGCGCTTCGATATGTCGATGGGAAGCGGTGATGACTCCTATGGGCACCACTGCTGTCCTCGAGCCCGATGAGGATGGTGAGCCTGCTGATCAAAAGGAGTTTCGGAGCATGATTGGCTCCCTCTTGTACCTCACTGCTTCGAGGCCGGACATACATTTCGCTGTGTGTCTGTGCGCTCGATTTAAACCTTCTCCTTGCGCCTCTCACCGCCAGGTGGTCAAGCGCATCTTCAGATACCTTCGTGCTACCACTGATTATGGTATTTGGTACTCTTCTTCTTCCTGTCTATCTCTTATATCCTTTTCCGATGCCGACTTTGCTGGCTGTAGGATAGATAGGAAGAGCACTTCTGGCACTTGCCAATTCATTAGCACTTCTCTTGTTTCTTGGTCATTTGGGAAGCGATCAGGTTACAGTCCACCGAGGCCGAGTATGTTCTTGCTGACCGATTCTTTGTCGCTGCAGTGCTCTGGATGAGATCGACCTTACGGGACTATGGGTTAGAGATAGAGAATATGCCACTTTTCTGTGACAACACTTCAGCTATTTGCATTGCCAAAAACCCAGTGCAACATTTCCGAACCAAGCACATTGATATTAGATATCACTTCCTTAGAGACCATGTGGAGAAGGGAGATATCGCGCTTCAGTTCGTAGAGAGTGACCTTCAGTTAGCCGATATCTTCACCAAGCCTTTGGATAGCTCCAGATTTGTTGCCTTGAGAAGCGAGCTTGGAGTCGTGAGCCCTTACGGCCTTTCGTGAGGGGGAGCTGGTTTGTATATTTTGTATTATATGTTTTCTTCCAGCTTTTCTTTTCTTTGTTTTTCTTCTGGGTGACTTTGGGCTTGTTTTCTTGAGTTGAGTTTACTCACTTAGACTTCTGGCATGCCTTGCATGGACCTCTTATCTTGTGCTTTAGGTTGCTATCATGCGTGATTAGCTGTTCTCTCTTCTCTCTAGGTTGAGTTCCCTCACAGTCTTATAAGTCTAGCAGGTATTGGGCCTCCTGGGTAGACAGGGTCTGTGTGCACTCCTTAGTTGGGATCTAGAGTCAGCTTCCCTATGTCAGTCACTAGGGAAGATAAGAGCGAGTATGAGTCATAGTGAGTCTCTTCTATCTTATCTATGCGCAATAGCCATCCAGTTTTGCAGTTTCTCGACTTCTTCTCCTCATTCTATTTTCTGGTTGTTATTGAGTTCATTCGGGTTTCCTTTATGCCTAATCTTGGTAATAACTCAACTTTAACCAGATTTAAGCTTAAAATTAATTCATTTGTTGAGAGGGAGTTTGGGAATCTGTTCATGCATTGCATTTAGACTGTATTTTCTGTTTTATGAGCTTTGCCTATTATGCAATTGACTCAATCTTTATGAAATACATCATTCTATTTTTTTTGATGAAAATTACTAGCTTAGATATGTCCAAGTCCATTTATCATGCTAAGCTTATTAAAATTTGAAAAATTTTAAAGCTTTAAATGAAAACTTGACGAAACATGTTGCTTTTACTTACTAAGTTTCTTCTCTAGGGGTTTTTACCATGAATTGTGAAATTTTGGATTTCTCTAGAGTCCTTATAGCAACTTGGGTGAAATTTATTTGATCCATATTGAGTCCTTCAGAATTGCTCATATGTGCTAAATTAAAAAAAAATTGACTCTTTTGTGCAAAATCGATCTCAACACTTTATATTCACGAGATTGCTTCCCATTGCACTTGAGATTAATTTGGAATATATTGTGTATGAGCAAGATCATTCTCTTAAGAGTTACTCTTGAGATGATCGAAAAAGGCTTGAGTCAATTTTTTTTAAACAAAATGCAAATATCAAACACATAAGTGGGTAAAGAATGCAAATAATGTCAAACATTTGCACCCCGCTATGTTTTTTAAAGTCTTAAAGAAAATTTGCATAAATTGAAAAGTGAGCTTGAAGGACCTTATATGCACTTCAAAATTCCCCAAAGTGTTGAGTAGGTTGACCTCTAGGTTTTTGATTTGATCCTTGAGTGGTTTTGCTTCTAGCTTTGAAACTTTGCTAAGTTTTGCACTTGTCAAATCATGCTAAAATGAAATATTATAAACTCAGCTTTTTCATAAAATGTATTGGTCTTGGACATGTCTTAGTTCAGTCATATTCTGAAATTGACAAGCTTGGTGTAATATCTTTCCATTTTGATCAATTGGATAATCTTCAAAGCTCTTTAGATTGCATTTCATGCATACATAAAAAAATTGATGCCTATATTGCCAAAAGGGGGAGAAAACGTAGAAAAGGCATCACTAAAAAGATAAAAATGAGAATGCTTATTTGGTTATTATGATCTTTGTAAATCTATGCTACTACTTCTTTTGGATCATAATTCCATAATCACATTTGACATGTTTAGTTGGATTTTAGAGTTTTTGTTGAAAACTTGCTCTTTCTTAAATTTAACTCTAAAATCTAAATTCCTCTTCGTCAACTTGGTCATGATTTTATATCTTTCTCTCTGGACCAAGTTTGGCTTTGCAATCAAATTGCTTTCTTCTTCTCTCATTCAAACTCAAATTTATGCCTTTTGTGTGGTTTGTCAATATACTCATCAAGGGGGAGATTGAAGAACCATGTGGAGGTCCATCTATGTTTGTGATGAGTATTTGACTAAATTTGAGCTTAGGTTGCTCTTGTTTGAGTTTGATTTGAATTGGATTTTCAATTTGAAGCAATTTGAGGTCTTCTCTGTTTTCCCGGTGCTACCGGCTAGAACGAGAAAAAATGAATTTTAATGAGTGTACTTTGATGGATTTATTTCACATCTTTGTAGGCATTTCTATGTGAGGAGTTTCCTTGTTTTTATGGTTGCAGGACGACGGTGCTAGGTCATGGTGAGGCGAAGGATTGCTGGGACTAGGCGAGGAGCGTCGGAGGTCCAGACTGTCGGGGATCACCGGAAGATGATCGGAGACGGAGGCCGTGCAAGCCGTGAAGACAAGGAATGGATATGATGCTAGCTAGATGCTGCTCGGATCGATGAGGGCCGTCGGATTGCGGTCTAGTTGATAGGATGGCGGGTCTAGTTAGTGTGCTTTTAGAACCGTGCAAGAAAACCCATTATGTGTTGTGGGTTTTGGGTGAACCCTTGCATGGCTAGTTGAGTGGGTTAATCCTAGCCCTTGATGGATGCTCTAGGGTTTAGAGGCTCATCCAAGGGTGGTAGGTGGCCCAAGAGTTGTATAAATAGGGGTGGAGGGGTAGCCTCCCCTCTTGAAGGTTTTAAGGTTTTTGATGCTCCTTTGAGCTTTGCCCACATGAATGTGAGGATTTGTAACCTCTCCTTCCAGAAATGAAATGTTTCCTCGAATCATTTCTTTTCTTTGTGCATTTACATTACGCATTTAAATTACGCAATTTACATTATGCACTTAAATTCCGCAATTAAATTCAGCACTTACATTCTTGCAATTTACATTTATGTAATTTGGATTTGCCTCCCCTCCTTCTAAATTCTGTTCTTCTAGGATGTCTTGTGGGTGTTCATTTGGTTCTACATCTTTCTTACACCCTTGGATAGACTAGAGATCAAGTTTTTTATCAAATTGCAAATCTGTCCAGAACTTGTTCTTCGCGCAGCAGTCATTGTTTGATTTTTTCTAAAAATATATATAACTCATTTTTAGTGATTATTATTGCAAAAGGTGCAAGACTCATATATCCAGTTGTATAAGATTTCTTTAGTGCACTGGTTGCACCGTTTGAGAGCTTTGAAGTGAAAACTGAGCCTCAAACTTTCTGGTCGAAGTTCCTGACTGTCTGTATTGCTTGATTTTTCATTCTTATTCTACAAAGCTTTCTGAGGTGATTTTTGGTGGCGTGTTTCACGACTCAACTTCTCACAGGGACAAAAATTCTCAAAAATTTTAGATCAACAGAAATTCACCAACCACCTGTTCCAACTGAGGACAATTTTTGAAAATCTGCTTTAACTTTTCTGAAAAGAGACTTTGGTGTTTTAGCTTTATCTCTTTTAGAAAAGAAGTCTTTTGAATTGATTCCTCTTTTGTTTGGACACTTGACAACCAGGATTGTGATTAAAAAACCCCTGACATGATTCATGGTTTTTATCCATGAAGCTAGGGGTACACATAGTTGTCTAATTATTCTGGATTTTGGAGGGTGTGTGAATCTGAGAAGCACCAGTTTGAACGAAAATCTTCGAGTGCTTTAGATTTTTGTTGCAAGAGTGTTTGGAGTACTTTGAGTGGGGAAATTTTATTTGGGATCATTCACCCCCCCTCTGATCGCCATTTCGATCTTTCAAATATTTTGCATAATCATAAGAACAACAACAAGATGATAATAAATCTTAGAACCACATGCCCAAGCACGCTCAAGTCTATGCACTTAGGTATTCCCGAATCAAATGTGTTCAGGATAAACCTTTACCTTTTGGTGACGACAATGAACAAGATTAATTAGACAATAGATAAACCACCACACCTCTCAATTAAATAAAGATAACCAACTAAGCTCATATGTCCATTATTACAACTAAGTGATTCCATTATCTTATTATAGTTAAGCACTATCTTATTCATGAGTGAACACTAAAACTAAACAATTGTGGGAGATGAAGTGACAAGTGACATAGTAGTGTTACTCCCATCCCATACATGTCGTCTTCAATGATCACCTAAAGCATTAAAATAAGAATGTGTAACATCCCAAAAATTCTAAATAATAAAAATAGAAATATAAAAATTAGAAATGAAATTGAATAGAATTTTTAATTAGAATGTCAAGAATGAATTAAAATATAATCTTCTATTTCAATATCTTAAAATCCAACCATAATAAAAGGATGAGTTGCAAAATAAAACTTCAAATAAAAAATATGAAAATAAGTTGGAAATAAAAATTTACATTGAAATTCCAACTAATCTAAAATTTTATTGAATTTTGGTTCTTAAGAGAATCTTTAATTGTACAAATTTCATTTTCTCTAGAGTACAAACTTAAAGTACAACAAGAAAATGAAGTTAAACATTAGAATATATTTATTGATGATTTTTATGATTTTTTATGAATTTATTTTGATTTTATTGAGTTTCCTTGATTTTTGTTCTAAAGGAAAAATCTTTCCATATAATCATAATAATAGATAAAGAAAAGAGTAAAAAATTTATAACAATAAAATAAACAAAAATTTATTTAAACATATAAAATTATTCATAATTTAATTTTGGAAGTTAAAGGTCATATCAAGATATTTAAGGAAGTTACAAGTCACATCAAAGCAATTAAGAGAGCAATTAATGAATTCTTGACTAGCAACAGTGTATTTGTCAGATTTAAATAAAAATAATAATGCATTAATATGATCTGAATTTTTTATATTATCTTCATTCTACATCAGCATATGAACAGAAAAAACATCAGGAAATAATTATTATATTTGATAATTTTAAAAATTCAAAAACTGAAAGGCTAAAAATCTGGAAATATCAATGTCAGAATTTTAGTAAATAGAATATACAGAATTTGAATTTGAAAATTTTACAGGATACTAATATGTCCATAAGTAACCTTCACAAAAACTTTCACAAATATTTCATAAGTTATAAACTCCCAGATAAATTAAATACCAAAAACTGAAATCTGTGCACAGTGCACTGTCAAAAGTTTTATAAAATCTATAGGCATCAGATAATTCTGAAAATTTAACAGTGCCTTCTACCCTATCTGTTGTACACGACGTAAATCCTCATTAAATTACCATCATGATTGCTAACTGATTCATTGAACCCAATGCTGTCTTAATCCGCTGTCAGCACAAAGGGGAGATGAATTCCCTCCTCCTCCCACCTTCCTTGAAGCTTCCTCAACCCAGTACATCCCCTCTAGCACAGCAAAAGAACCCCCTCCAATTCAATGTCCAGGATCAGCAATGATGAAGCCCCATCAATGCTTTGCTCATTAAACCACCATTCATCTCACCCGGACATGAAATCATTTCCCCTTAATTGCACTGCCTTGCCCATGCCCTGCACCTTATATAAACCAACATGAGCGCCTTAGTCCATTCAACAACATCTCAGAAGCCTTCTTCCTCACAAACAAGCTCCAATTCAGAGCATAGCCAGCATTTCACCTGGCTCCATCCAGAACCGCCGCTCCATGCCGTCGCGCCATCACCTCGAGTCGCCATAGCACCGGCAGAGATTACCTACAAACTCACCAAGGTCCCCTCTACTCATTTTAATGGTCTTCATCTTTTCTTAGCTCCCGCTGCACCGCCGGCTGTGCTCGCCAGAGACTAGCCATGGCGCTGCCCTGAGTTTCCCTGTTTTGTTTTCCTTTCTCTAGTTGAAGCCTGGACAAATGAGTAGACTGGTTAAGTGCTAGCTGTACGGCATGTGGGACCAGTATGGTCTGTGTGTGGTTAGCTAAGTTCAGGAGCAATGTGTTAGTAGATGCTAGTCCCTAAAAAACTAGTTTATGAATACTCAATATGATCAGACTTCCTAATACAGCAAAAATCATTATAATAGTTGTTCGTAGTCCTTTAGCCGAAACATGCCTTCACATGATGTAAGTAAATATGAGGTCTTAAAAATATATAAAATGTCATAACTTGAATGTTGGGATTAGGTTGAGTTAATCCCAAAATACCCGTAGAGTTAACCTCATGATAATCGGCAAAAAGATCTAATTTGGATTGCTTTCATAAAAAACTTCATTCTTCATGTACATATAAAGTATCGTAGCTAAAAGCAAAATAATGCAAAATTAGTTCTAAAACAGTTCTAGGATCATCACCTACTAATGCCAAAAAAATGAATGAATAATCATGTGTAGTGTAGCCGCAAACGAAAAGCGAAATTCGTCTAGTTACAACGTTAACTTTATGGTCATTTATGCTATTTCTGCAGTAAATAAATAACTTGTCTAAACTCTAAAATTTATAAAATCAGTTTAGAAATACTCTCCAAAGTACATAGAACCATATTCTAAAGAAATAATTTCACTTTATCATACTTTGCATATAAATCTTGATAGCAAAATAACCTGAAGTAGTATGTTTTCAGAAACACTTAAGTCTTTTCGGCAACTCATAAAACAACTCGTCTAAATGTAAATTTTATGAAGAACAACCCATAAATTATTCTTGAAATATGGACTACCATAATCTGGAAAAATATTCTTTTTACATCTTGCTTTGCATCTGAATATTGCTAGCTCAATACAAGTGTTATGGTCATCAAAAACCTTAATGCCATTTAAGCTATTTCAACAATGAATAAAGCATCTCGTCTAAATCCTAAAATTTATTAAATCAGCGTAGGAATGCTCCCCAAAGTATAGACTACCTTATTATGAAGAAATAATCTTGTTTCACCATGTTCTGCATATAAATCCTGTCATCCAAATAACCCTAAGTATTATGATCTCCATATCTGTAATATGAATAAACGAGCTTTAATAATAAATAAGAAATCAATGCTTAAGATATTTGTTTTAACCAAAACCTTGTTGAAAACCAGAATATGTAACCAATAGCCCAACCTAACAAGTCTGGTGTATATATATATATTCAAAATGAATACTTATGCAAAGTTAGTACTACTCATATATAATATGATAACTAATGTTTTAATCCTATTAATCCAAATAATTTTAGCATCTATAATTCAAAGTTATAAATACAAGAATACATAATTTTAGCCTCTTGAATTCATAAAACAAGAATAAATAATCTATAAAAGAATCGCGTCCGTTCTGTATAGCAAGTCTTTATTTGATTTACTATCTGTCTTCTTTTTGCCCTTATTGAAATTGTTGTTTCGCTATATTTCCATTGAACAACGTGTAGAACCCGACACCAATAATTCCGTTGTCAACCATGCCAGTTGCAGCTGCGACTTCGTCATAAACAACAATTATGCAAGGCAAGCACCCCCTTTGATCATATTGATCCCAGTATTTAATTTTTATTGTGTTTATCAAAATGTTTCATGCATGCGTTTATTTTCTGTAAATACGCTATTTTGTGGTACTGGTAAATATACCTGTTGTCTTATGAAACTTCCTTGATAAGTATGGACATGTGAACCATGATAACCATATAAATGGGTTAGACAATACATAATGTCAACTTGGGTATATGCAAATATTAACCATGCTTAGCCATGCTTTAGAACCAACGTTGAATATGATCAGATCAAAATTGATTCTTGAGAATTGAAAAAGGTTGGTTATGACATGATGCCAATTGTTGGTATTTTGACTAAAAACCCCAAAATAAAACTATGGTTTAGATGCGAGCAATTATTGGCAATAGCCGGTTGTGCAAGAGATGGACTTGTACGTAGTGTAGGGGAGATTATTGCCCGTGTCGGATTAAGGACCGAGCTATGGGTTGTTTTCAAGCCAAAAAAATCGTACAACCATGAGTGCTGGTATGGGACAGCCTTAACCTATTAAGTTGCTTAGGACTGGCTTTGCACATTGGTAGGTGGGAGATAGTATGAGCAATCCTTTCTAGGTTTGCTTATGAGGGGCTTCCACACCGAGGTGTGGGTAAATGCATATCGGTACAACGATGTACGCCTTGTTATGGGAAGAAACCGTTTCTGGCAGAGATGGACTGCCAATGTTAATGATCTACATACATAGATTGATTGTTATGTTTTACTTAATTATGTTTCTTCTTCCATAACAAGGATTCAACGTCATTGGGCTGGTGCAAAGCTAGGTCTATGTAACGTACCGGTAATGTTATGATCTCTCTGCGGCACACCAAAGAAAGTGTGCTAATAGCTTGCACAAAGAGCTGATCATTTCTTGTGGGTAAAGCTGTACACCTCTGCAGAGTGTAAATCTAATTAATTAGCCGTGCCTACGGTCAAAGGCACTTGATAACGTCATCACATGGTTAGCAGTTTTACTATTTTCAAAATGGGATGATTTTCACTTGATGTGCCTTGTTTTGGCAAAGATTATGGTTACACCACATGTTGGCAAGGAATGGATATGTCAGAATTGGATTATTGGATCATTGAATTATTCAATGCTCGCGAAGGGCTGTGAGTATTACTTATGCTTTACTTATTTCTTATCATTCAAACTTGCTTTATTAAATTCCGTTTACAAATGACAACTTGATTCACAAATTCAATTTCGCTTTATGCAAATTAACCGTAGAAGCCTTTCCTTTGAAATAGTCTGCATATATTATAAGATTTGCTAAAGTCTTGCGGAGTACGTAATGTACTCACCCTTGCTTATTATGTTGTTTTAGGTGGAAAAAGATAGCGGAGCCTCGAAAGATCTCTTTTCATCGCAGGATGCGGGATTTTCAATAAAGCGATCTTTCTAGGGATTATGCCTTGTCAGTTGCCTGAGGGATTGGATGGGCACACTATAAGACTTTGCTTCTTCTGTTGCTATATTTATATACTCTGAGTTGTAAGAATATATTGTATAAATAGTTTCCGCTTTAATAATATTGTGTATGGATGTGATTCCAATTGTTGTAAATGTGCGTACTAGCTACTGATCATGGGACTAGTACAGAATGCACATGAGATTTCCATTTTTGTATTTATGTGAAAATGGGGGTCGTTACAGCAAGGGTGAGTCCATGACTCAGCACGTTCATAATAAAATAATAATATAACCAGATGTCATATTCATCTCCTTAATCATCTTTTATCGTTGGCGATGCAATACAAATATGTCTACATGCTCATATGCTCATCACATAGCGTATACCAGCATTGCTAAGTGGACACTAGTCGATGTTGCACCATCTCATATACTCCATCCTGTGGAGGTGCCTATTGAAGTAGGTCTTTCATGCTTACACCAAGTAGGTCAAATTAGTCCACATAGGTCACCTCTTTCCATCATGAATACAACATATGCAAATAACATGATTTATTATCATTAACATATTTCATCATCTCATTAACATCATCGTCGTATCATATCATTCTCATAATAAACGAAAGAAATCATGTGAAGCATCATGGTAGCAAGTTTCAAATAAGAACAATAAGAATTAACTATGCATGTCATCATTCTACTATGCACTTGCCTTCCTACCCATAAGGAACGGAATGACGTGTGGTTGAAGCCAAACCCATAGTCACACCTCCTACAGTAGGGACAGTTTACTGTTTGATGTCTCGACGGTCGGAAGACCATAACTCCTAGCTTAAGAGTTCAAATATAACAAACTATATATATTTTCTGAAAACTACAGAAGATTATATACAATTTTCTAGTTATCCACATTTTCCAATTAATTCGTTTATCCTTTGGTTTCCAGCCCCGAAGAACAGTCTGTTGTTTTACTAGGCAGCAGACTTTACAATTTTATAACTATTTTCATACAACTTTAAAAATAGTAAACCATAGCATCTCTGAAATTTAGAAAAAAAATATCTAGCTTTCATTAGTTATAGACATAATTTAAGTTGGCCATGTGCCGGGACCCAAATATGTAAATCCAGACCCTCTGTGTATATTGCACTAGTCTAGGATCACGCTAGAGCACACAGACTCAACATAGATGTTATCACAATCATACACAGCGGAATATAGAATAAACTCCATTAAGTAATAACTGTTGTCTTACATGATTATTGTCTCACAAGACTTAACTAGGAAATAGCAAATATGCGGCAACGGAAATAAAGTAATCGTAGTAGCTCCCTAGTTCACCACAGGCAACTGATGAGGCTCAGACCCTAAGCAATCGCATCATAACAATACTCCTCCTCCATGACTGGCGTAGCCTCTTCCTCTTCTGAAGTTGTTGTGGGGTGAGTACATAAAGCACTCAACAAGTTGTGCATAGATATGCAAGTCTAATATTCTATATGCATGGCTTATTCTAAGGAATGGCTAATATGGCTATTTTGCAGTAAAACAACATTTATAACGGAATACGGTAAATAGATTGAAAGACAGTAAAACAAATATCAATAATTAATAGATTTAGCTTCTCAAGTAAACAGGATATCCAATCCTAAGTCAAATTCCAACCTCCCATGGCAATCTTGCCATCCCAACAAGCTTTCATTTAATAAAAGTCTAATCCTTGACTGTAATTCCCGAGCATTGCCTAATACCATGAGCACGGCTATCCGAATAGATTTTACACTCTGCAGAGGTTATGCACTTTACCCACACAATACAACCAAACACCACAAAGGCGAGTGATCGTAACAAAGCCTTTACAATGCTCTACTTAGACCCAGTACTGTTCGCTAAGGTTTCAACACTGAAGGCCTAAACCACCACAACAGGGGCCCCCTCTTGCGCCATGTGAGTTACTCCGTAAACCCGGGACTCACTATACACCACAGCAGTACCGAAATCTAAGCATTACAAATTAGTCAGCTAGGCTATCTCATTCTAGACGTGTGGTTGCATGAAAGACTCAGATCAAAGGCTTGCAAGGTTAAGTCCTTAAGATGATCGAAGCAAGACTTCCACATACCCTCTGCCCATCGGGCCCACCTTGGCATACTCGCCCCTTGCCACTTGCCCCGATCTAAATCGAGCCCACCTTGGCATACTCGCCCCTTTCCACTTGCCCCGATCTAAATCATAACCACCCCAGTTGATTACCAAGCACCACCTCAACTCAATCTCATCGTGTGACCACACATGACACAAAAGTTCATAACATTGTTCCTTATTCCATTAGTCAAGATTAAACATTAATGATTCATGTACATGTGATGACGTGGCATGGCTAAGCAACTACGACGTTTTAACCTTCCCATGTTGATTTCAATACCAACCAACTATATTGAACTAATCTAGGGTAACAATTAGACCATGGCATACAATTGGCAAGGTAGGGTATAGATCAATTGGTAGATTAACTAGATCCCAATTTAATTTGAAACAATTGTATAAGTTTAATAGTATGCAATAAAGTAAAATAATATAGCGACTTTATAAACATGGGTTCAACATGATCAAAGCACAACTTGCCTTGGAATAGGTTTTGATCTTGCTCTAAGCTTGAGTCTCGAAGAGATGAATCCTCCTCCGGAACACCGAGCAACTCAACGTCTATGCGAACCGAAAAAAGAATAGTAAATGAACACTAAAACAGAGAGAAAATAGACTCCAAAAATAAAATAAAATCCACCATTAAATAGATCTTGATTTTACAAATTTTTAAAAATTAGAATCACCCAAATCCGAGTTTAAATGCAAAAGATACAGCTATTCAAAGTTTTAATAAATTCTGAAAATACTGAAATTAGAAATTCCAATTTTCCCAAAATATTTTTATAAATAAAAATCGCATTATTGCGCAAGTGACACGTGGACCAACCAGAGGTAGACACGTGGCTTCAACGCGTGGATCTGGTCCACGAAACTTTATTGGTCCACCGTGGACTCGAGGTGTTGTGCTCGTGGACCTGCTGGTGTCAGCATGGCGTCATCGCGACACGTGGTGCCTCAGGATTGCGCCACGTCGCTCGGTCCATGGACTGCGCCCATAGCATTGTGCCTGCCCACCGTGCACCTGGCGCATGGTGCCTCGACTCCACGGCCGACATGCGTCACACATCCGCATAACGATCTAACGGCTACCGATCTAGGCATACGCGGCAATTTTCTGAGTGTCCAATTTAAATCTAACAGCTACAGATATAAATCCACGTGGCTAAAACCCGAGCGTTACCTCTGATCCAACGGTTCGCGTTACCAGAGACGTTCACTGAAGGTGAGACGACGTGGCGTGATCGTAGTAGTCCGATGATGATCCGACAGTCGACGAAGCTCGATCCTGGCGATAACAACACGGCGGCGCAGCTTCACTGGACATGAAGACGATGACGCACCCGACGGCTTTTTGACGCAGCTCCAACGTGAAGAAGTGGCAAAATCAACGTGCCTTAGAATAGAGACACTGGATCTGGAACCGAAGCGACGACAAACGACTTAGCGGCAGCAAACGACAAAGAACACGAACGGCGGCGCCTTTGGGAACTTCGGTGAGCTCTAGCGCACGAACAACGGCGACACAGCGACGACGGCTGGGGCTACGGATGCGCAATGGAATGGCGATTCTCGGGGTGTAGGATGCGCTTTAAATAGCCTCGGCGAACGCATAAAAATGGCAACCCTAGTCTACGCTGCGGCGATGGCGAATCAGCGGCGGATTCGAAAACCCGATCAGAGACGACAATTGAGAATCGTTCGATTTGCGATGAATGACCATGATGACTTCCGAGGCGATATGATCTGATCCGCACTTTCCAAAACCAACGGATGCGATCTCCTCCTTCTAAAACAACGCAATGCAATCTCCACCACATGATCTTGATTCAACGGCTCCTAGGCGCTAGGGTTTCCGACACCATCTTCAAATCACAATCGCCCCTTTGCGGTCCAATGGTCCATCTAACGCCACAACGTGGCTTGATGAAGACCGTGCGATGAAGATCCAATGGCCGAAGCTAACCCTAACCGGAACAGGCTGAACGGGTTGCGCAATAAATGGGCTGCACACGTGCACAGTGTTGGGCTTCAGCCTGCCACTGTTCAAGAGATTTTCTAGATTTAATCATTTAAAATAATTACATAAATTCGATTGATTTTTTTAGACAATATAAATACCAGGAAAAATTCCAAAAACATCTCAAAAATACTTTGAGACATTTTGAACTCATATAGAATATTTTTGACAAAAATTCATGTTAACTTTGTCTTTATTTAATTAATTTTCTCAAAAGGTCAATATTCATACTTTGGAATAAATTCAAATAAATTCAAGGAAAATCCAATAAATTCCAAAAAAATACAAAATGCACAAATGATATTAAAATAATATTTAGGGCATTTTTTGGGATGTTACAAACCTCCCCCTTTAATAGAATCTCGACCTCAAGATTTAGAGCTAACTACGAAATAGGTTAGGAAACTCTGACTTCAGATCCTCTTCATGCTCCCATGTGGCTTCGCTTTCAGAATGATTGCTCCACTGAACTCGACAAAAGCGAACTGACTTATTTCTGGTTCGGTGATCCATGACATCCAAAATTTTCATTGGCGGCTCTCTATAGGTCAAATCTTCCTGCAACTCTATCGCCTCCAATGGGGTCTGCTCTGTTGGTACTTGAAGACACTTCTTAAGCTGTGACACGTGAAACACATCATGCACACCTGCTAAAGATTGCGGCAATTCCAACTAATACGCAACCTCACCTCGACGGCTCAAGATCTTGAATGGAGGAACGTATCTAGGAGCAAGTTTCCCTTTCACGTGAAACCTTTTAACACCTTTGAGAGGGGTAACTCTAAGATACACAAAATCGTCTGGCTCGAAACTCAAATCAAGACGACGATTATCTGCGAAGCTCTTTTGCCTTGACTGAGCTATCTTCAACCTCTCTCTGATCATAGCAACCTGCTCTTTAGCTTTCTTGAGAATATCATATCCAAATACCATATGATCTCCTGTCTCATTCCAATTCAACGGGGTACAACAAGCACGTCTATATAAAGCCTCGAATGGTGACATCTACAAGCTTGCTTGATAACTATTATTGTAACTGAATTCTGCATACGGCGAACATTTATCCCATGAAGTAGTATAAGACAATGCACAGGCTCTCAGCATATCCTCTAGAATCTGATTAACCCTTTAAGTCTGTCCACTACTACACGAATATACATCACAATCGGTTCTTTTTTATCATCACAATCGGTTCTGGTAGTGACACAAAGTCATGAGACAGAGATGAGGTGGCGCTATTACAGTCGGTTCTTTCCCGATAGAGATGAGAGTGTCATCTCTATCGCTTCTTTTAAAGAACCGATAGAGATGACACTCTCATCTCTATCGGTTCTTTATAAGAACCGATAGAGATGAGGTGGTCATCTCTATCGCTTTTTACAAAGAACCGATAGAGATGATGCACTCATCTCTATCGCTTCTTCTAAAGAACCGATAGAGATGATGTGGTCATCTCTATCGCGTTTTTTAAAGAACCGATAGAGATGAGGGGCTCATCTCTATCGGTTCTTTGTAAGAAGCGATAGAGATGACCACCTCATCTCTATCGATTCTTCTAAAGAACCGATAGAGATGATGTGGTCATCTCTATCGCTTCTTACAAAGAACCGATAGAGATAAGGGGGTGTGCTGTTTTCCAATTCATCCTCCTAATTCAGCACATATTTCACACAGTATACACATATCACATTCAAACATCATAGATTACACACATTATGCACATATCATATTCACAGAACACAAACACTTTACATTATATTTTCACATCATTAAGCTCCAAATCTACCATATATTATATTCTACTATTTACCTTTCTAATTAAGCATTTTTAGTTGTGACTGGCCATTTAAGGAGATGGTTGCAATGTGCTTGGTCAAAGATCAAACTAAGAGGCCAACAGTTGAGAAGTTGCTAAAGCATTCATTTTTCAAAAATGCAAAACCTCCAGATTTGACACAAAGAGTATCTTAACTGATTTACTTCCTCTATGGGAGCATGTAAAGACACTCCAGGTATACTACCTCACTATGTTCCTTTTTTCTATCTTGATGATCAAGGTCAAAGCTGACAATGTAAAATTCAAAGGTAAGAAAGGTAAGTAATGTTATACCAAGATGGAACAACATAATAAGCTAGTGTTAATTATTAACAGGTTTTCAATCATTATTTTAACATAATACTTCACACTTCACTATTTCAGCACAAATGGGAGCTATACCTTCAGACTTCCTGCTACTACAATGTTGATTTCCAAAGTTGTACCGCAGGCCCACAGCTATAAAGCAACCAATAATCGTAGTTGACTCTGAAAGTTTGGAACCATATATCGATTCATATTCCTCTTTTTTACAGGCTATAGGTAAGCACTTGCAGGGAAACTATTTACTAGTTAGCTTGACTAGACTCTCGCACAAACTTCACTTACATGACAGGATGGATTTAGGCTCCTCAGTAATCAGAAATTCTTCCCCATGACACCAAACAAGATCTATGTAAATTATGGAGCATCTATGTGTCTGAAGTACAGGAATCATAAGGCATGAGTCTTATTTTATCCCAGTTTGACACGAACTCCGGCCCACCTATGTCTAGTCTAGCACAGGCCAACCCCCAATTAACTTTGCATGGCTTTGTAATCTCATACGGGATATGAAGATATAGCATAAGTACAAATACATTTCACAAATATGAAATATAATTTATCAATTGATTTGTGAACAGCCAATGGCCCTAGTTGAGGAGAGCCTTGAGCTCGATTGAGCTTCTGTCGTTTGTATACAATAAGCTCATTTGAGCTGGTCCATCAAACTCATAAAGAAAATGTCCAGATCACTGAGTGAGCCGAGCTTAACCTAGCTAGGAACCCCTAAGTTCAATTAAATTCCAGCACAAGTTAATACTTTAATATGTGCAACAATCATTCAATATCACTAAAAGAGATGACTTCAGCAAGAGAACAAACTCAGGCAAATCAATCCCCTTAACATCACCACAGAAACCCAAATGTCATTTAGTAATTCATACTCATTATATGTTGATGGATTAGTCCCTGGAACTATTACTTCCATAATCAATAGCTGCCAATAGTTTTGGGTTAATAAGGCAAATTTAAAAATAGACAATTGGATCAATGGCAATCATTTGTTAATCGAATATTAGCATATTGCTAAGACAAACAATATCTCAAGTTTTAACATACACCAAAAGAAGGTGACCTAATCGAAAATTAAATAAGATTATGAATGCCACTTTGCATGCAGATCAAAATCAAGTATGACTTACAAAGACCTTAATATTAGAAGAACTATGGGAAAAAGACCGCTAAGGCCTTGTTTGATGGCCTAGGATCCCGCCACTGTGTGGGTGTTGAACTAACTTCCACTTCCTTCCACGTGAGTGGACCGGGATTTCAGCCCATCCAAACAAGGACTAAAAGGTTCCTCCAACAGAATATTAGCTCATGCTTAGCACTAGCCATAGTTGGTAGCTGAACCACTATCACACAGGAGACTTGCCAATGTATGACACGAAAAAAGACAACTAAATGTTGAAATGCAATCAGACTTTTTGTAACCAAACAATTGACATTTTGTTAGCTCTATCATGGAAGGAGTAGAAAAGATTTGCTAGCTTATCAAATTCTAACTTCGGATATCTAAATTCCAACACACTAGATCATGTTCTGCCATCAAGAACAGGGGGGCAACGAAATCTGAATAAATCTGAATATCAAGCGATGACATAAGACAAGTTAATTTACAGGCTTCTACAAAGACCACAACCATACACACTTTGATTATGGAACAATTGAAACACTGAAAAATTGAAAACCTTACCTCAGTAGCAAAACCTTATCTCAGCGTGGGGAGGAGAAGGCGGCGTGGGGAGAAGGCAGCGGCGTCGGTGGGGGGAGCAGGCACCGAGGATGCTAGGGTGGAGGAGGCGCCGGGAGGGCTCGGCGACGGGAGTGCTCAGTGGTGGGAGGAGTCGGCGTCGGGAGGAGGAGGCGGCGGCGTCGGTGGGGGGAGCAGGCGCCGAGGACGCCAGGGTGGAGGAGGCGCCGAGAAGGCTCGGCGACGGGAGTGCTCGATGATGGGAGGAGTCGGCGTGGGGAGGAGGTGGCGGCGTCGGTGGGGGGAGCTGGCGCTGAGGACGCCAAGGTGGAGGAGGCGCCGGGAGGGCTCGGTGATGGGAGGAGTCGGCGTGGGGAGGAGGCGGCGGCGGCGGTGGGGGGAGCTGGCGCCGAGGACGCCAAGGTGGAGGAGGCGCCGGGAGGGCTCGGTGATGGGAGGAGTCGGCGTGGGGAGGAGGAGGCGACGGCGTCGGTGGGGGGAGCAGGCGGTGAGGACACCGAGAAGAGCTAGGGTTTGAGGACGGCGGGGAATTAGTGAAGTGGCGCGTGAGGAAGATCGGCGAGAACGCAGCGCATTTAGTCGCGAACTCAGGCAATGCAGTCGGTTCTACACTCGAACCGACCGTAAAAATAAAAATGGAGTCGGTTCTACACACGAACTGACGGTAATAAAAGCGTCAATACAGTCGGTTCAAAACAAAAACCGATAGAATTAAAAATGGCAATGCAGTCGGGTCTAGAAGAAAACCGACACAGATATAACTCATATCACTATCGGTTCCAAATAAAAACCGACACAGATGACTCAGTATCACTATCGGTTTATATTAAAAACCGACACAGATGAGTAAAGTAGCACTATCGGTTTATATTAAAAACCGACACAGATGAGTAAAGTAGCACTATCGGTTTATTCTAAAAACTGACATTATTGAATAAAGTATCACTATCGGTTTATTCTAAAAATCAATACAGATTAGTAGAGTAGCACTATCGGTTTATATTAAAAACCAACACAGATGAATATAGTATCACTATCGGTTTATATTAAAAACCGACACAGATGGTAATATCACTATCGGTTTATATTGAAAACCGACACAGATGTCCAAAATTTTGTGCTTGGTTGCAATGTGCTTTGAACCGATAGCACTATATGACTTATCTGTGTCAATTTTTATATTAGAATCGATACAATTAATTTCTATATCCATATTGGCATAGCTATTAGACACAATTAATTAATTAAGTATAGTATTACTACTAACGTGAATCAGATACTTGTACACAAATTATTGAAATAGCTATTAGACACAAGCACACTACATACATCGGTTGTTTAAGAACTTTTACATAACTATTAAAATCCAAATCCTGTTTCCAGCTCCAATAGAGGGACCAAATGACTTTGGATAAAAGAACGGCCTATGACATCGGCAGATGATGCTGAGAATGCAGATATATGCATGCTTGTTCATCTTTTTCGGTTGAATATCAGGAATCTCTGTAAGATCACGCCACCCCTGTAGAATGCGTCATCACTACGGGTTCTTTATAAGAAGCGATAGTGATGAGGGCGTCATCACTATCGCTTCTTATAAAGAACCGATAGTGATGACTTCCTCATCACTATCGCTTCTTATAAAGAACCGATAGTGATGAGGGAATCATCACTATCGCTTCTTATACAAAACCGATTGTGATAACCACATGAACATCACTATCGGTTCTTATGTGAGAAGCGATAGTGATGTGCATGATCATCACTATCGTTTCTCACATAAGAAGCGATAGTGATGACAATGTGCACATCACTATCGGTTCTTTTGTGAGAACCGATAATGATGTGAATGTACATCACTATCGCTTCTCACATAAGAACCGGTTGTAATGTGCCCAGTGCTACATCACAATCACTTCTAACTTGAGAACCGATAGTGATTATTATTAATACCCCTCCTAAGTCATCTATCACAATTGTTTTTTCCTAAAACCTTAAAAACCGATTCAGATGAAGCGATAGTGATATATCATTCTGTAGTAGTGGTCCATCAGTCTGCGGATGGTATGCGGTACTAAAATTCAATCGAGTCCCCATAGCTTCATGTAGTTTATCCCAAAACCTCGAGGTAAATTGACTACCTCTATCAGAAACTATTTTCTTAGGCACACCATGCAAACACACAATCCTAGCCATGTATAGCTCTGCTAATCGTTCTCCAGAGTAAGTCGTCTTGACTGGAATGAAGTTAGCCACTTTGGTCAGTCGATCCATAATGACCCATATAGAATCAGACCAACTTTGATTTTTGGCAACCCGGTGATAAAATCCATACCAATTTCTTCCCATTTCCATTCAAGAACCTTTAGCGGTTGTAGCAAACCTGCTAGCCTTTGGTGTATTGCCTTAACTTTCTGGCATATGTCACACAATGCAACGTGCTCAGCCACTTCACGCTTCATTTTGGGCCACCAGAACCTTTCCTTCAAGTCCTGATACATTTAGCACTTCCTGGATGAATCGAGTACTTGGAATTGTGGGCCTCTTCTAAAATCAACTACTTAAGCTCTGGCTTGTTGGGCACACAAATTCGTCCTTTCAACCACAAGGTATCCTGGTCATCTACGATAAAATCTTTAGCTAATCCTTCTTCCTTCTTAGACTTGATTCGATCAATCTTCTCATCGATCTTTTGTCCTTCCCGAATTTGATTTTCTAGCGTCGGCTTAATCTCTAATGTAGCTAGAAATCCTTCTGGAACCATTTCCAATTTCTTCCTTCTTAGACTTGATTCGATCAATCTTCTCATCGATCTTTTGTCCTTCCCGAATTTGATCTTCTAGCGTCGGCTTAATCTCTAATGTAGCTAGAAATCCTTCTGGAACCATTTCCAATTTTAACCACTGAAACTCCTTACACGGCTCTCACTGTTCTTCTTGCACCATCATATTTACAATGTGGCTATTACGACTCAAGGCATCAGCCACCACATTTGCTTTTCTCGGATGGTAATGAATTCCCATGTTATAATCCTTGATTAATTCCAACCACATTCTTTGCCTCATATTAAGATTCGCCTGAGTGAAAATATATTTCAGACTCTTGTGGTCCGTATATATCTCACATCTATTACCAATGAGATAATGATGCCACAATTTCAGAGCATGCACTACGGCAGCCAACTCCAAATCATGCGTAGGATAATTTCCTTCATGCGGTCTTAACTGCCTTGACGCATATGCGACCACCTTACCATTCTGCATTAACACTCAACCGAAGCGCTGTCTTGATGTGTCACAATATATATCAAAACTACTCTGAACATCAGGCAATACTAGCACTGGAGCTGTCGTCAAACGCTTCTTTAATTCCTCAAAGCTTTTCTTGCACTCTAGCGTCCATGTAAACTTCTTTTCCTTTTTCAGCAATTGCGTAAGAGGTCTCGCAATCATCGAAAATCCCTCTATAAATCGGCGAAAATAACCTGCCATTCCCAGAAAACTACGAACCTGGGTAACTAACTTTGGTTGCTCCCAATGCAATACGGTCTCCACTTTACTTGGGTCAACGGCAACTCCCTCAGCAGTCATGACATGACCGACGAATTCCACCTTTTCTTCCAAAAATCACACTTACTGTACTTGGCATATAGCTGTTGCTCTCGCAGCTTTTTCAAAACTAACCTCAAGAGATTTGCATGCTCCTCCTCTGTTTTAGAATATACTAAGATATCGTCTATGAACACAACCACGGACTTGTCTAGGTACTCCATAAAAACCTTATTCATCATGTTCATGAAATACACCGATGCATTTGTCAAACCAAAAGACATGACCGTAAACTCATAATGTCCATATCTTGTAAAGAATGCGGTCTTTGGCACATCTTCCGCTCGAATCTTCAACTGATGATACCTTGAACGAAGATCTATTTTGGAGAAGACTCCAGTTCCTCTTAATTGATCGAATAAATCATCGATTCTTGGCAACGGATACTTATTCTTAATCGTCACTTCATTAAGTGCACGATAATCGATACACATTCTGAGACTTCTATCCTTTTTCCTGACGAACAAAACTGGCACTCCCCATGGCGACGAACTTGGTCTTATAAAACCTTGCCCTAACAGCTCCTTGATCTGCTTCTTCATTTCTACCAATTCATCAATAGGCATCCGATAAGGTCTCTTTGCTATCGGTTCTATCCCAGGTGCTAACTCAATGAGAAATTCGATGTCACGGTTTGGTGGCATACCAGGTAAATCTTTTGGAAACACATCTGGATATTCTTTGACTACTGGTACATCTTCTATGCTGATGGCTTCCATGCTATTGACTATTAACTGCCCATCGCGAACTGCGGTCGCTCGAAATTCCACTTTCTCTCCTCTAGGGCTCTCAATCAATACAACCCTTCGATCACAATCTAAAAGAGTCTTATGCTTGGAGAATCAATCCATTCCAAGAATAACGTCTAAGGCTTTGGTATCCAAAATGATCAGGTTCGCTAGGAACTTTACCCCATTAATGAGAAACCTAACTCCCAAACACCTAAGTCTAGATCTTAACTCAGATCCTGGGGCTTGGATCACACATTTAAGATTTTTCACACTCAAACCATTCTCAGTCGCAAAAGCTTGAGAGACAAATGAATGCGAAGCTCTAGAATCAAATAAAACTGTAGCAAGTACTGAGTTTACCAAAAACTTACCCAATACGACGTCCGACGCATCCTGAGCTCCATCTGCGGTAATGTGGTTGACTTTGCCTCCTAAAATAGCTTGAGGCGTCGCTCCTGTCTGGCTGGCTCCCTGATTTGCTCTTGGCATTGGCGCCTTAGCAGGTGTCGTTCCAAGGTTGAAACTCACTGGTGTGATACCTCCCTTCTGCGGACACTTATTGGCAAAATGCCCCATTTCAATACAAATATAGCATCTCCTGGCGATTGTCTGCTGCCCACTTCCTTGCACATTATTTCCCTGGGCTAGTGTTTGATAACTCTGTCCTGATGGTCGCGGCGCAGGTGTTGTTGTCTTATTAACAGCTTGCGGTTCAAACCTAGCAAACTGTTGAGGTGTCATTCTCAAATGCAGGTGGTTGGGACGCCCATCCTGATTGGTCATCAAGCGCTTATGATTTTCTCCCAGTTCTTTGCGCTTGTCCTCCAAGATCAAGGCTTTATTAACCATCTCCTGAAAGTCTAGAAAGTTGTGGGTGATCAACCCAACATGCAGTCCTGAGTTCAGCCCTTTCATGAAGCGTGATTGCCTTGCTTTATTTGTCGCTACGTCTTCAGGGGCATAGCGAGCTAATTGAGTGAATTTGTTCAAATAGTCGGCCACTGACTGACCTCCTTGCTTCAAAGCCCTGAATTCCTCCTTCTTCAGGTCCATCATACCCTCTGGCACATGATACTAGCAGAAGGCTGCTGTGAATTCCTCCCAAGTGATTTCCATTTGTGCCTCATGAGCAGCACAATAGTTCTCCCATCATTCTGTAGCAGTGCCCTCTAGTTGATGGGACGCATAAAGAACTTTCTCAGTCCCCTCGCACTGAGTGATGTGCAGCTTCCTTTTAGTAGTTATTAGCCAATCATCGGCCTCCAAGGGATTAACATTACTTGAGAATGTTGGCGGTCGAGTCCTCATGAAATCTGATAACTTGGAGTAAGGACGGGGTCCACTATTGTTGATCTGAGTAGCAGGATTATTATTGGTTGCAGCCATGTTGGTCACTTGCTGCATCTGCTGCATCATGGTCTGCATCAACTGTGTCTGCGCAGCAAGAAAGGCTCCCAAATTCTGCATATCTATTGGTGGCACCGGTTGTGGTGCTTCTCCATCATTACAGTTGTTGGCTGAGTGTAGACCACTTCCTGAAGCTCCGTTGTTGCCACGAGTGTTCACCATTTGTTGATTACTGCTTGGATTAGGAAAGGTAGATGTAGCATAGATAAGATGCAAGAATTTTTAATGCAGGGAAAACACAGGTTAAATCCAAACTTATTTTATCTTTATTAATACTTGGTATGGTTGCTTACAATGCCTAAAGGCTTTGCAACACATACTGCACACCCAGCAACCACAAAGAACCAAACTAACACACAACCTTAACATTTACCAAAGGGTAAAATACTAACTTAAGACACGACTCGACACTTGAGTCTCAACTCGACTCTAAGACCCTCACTCATCCAGCCACCCTGGCTGAGGCTGACCCGGTGCATACACCGGCGGGTGGGCTGGCATGGGTGCAAACCTATCCTGATGACCCACTGCTGGCTCCTCTGGCTCCATCACTCGCTCCTCGGGATCCTCCTCTTCCTCTCCTTCGGTTATCCCAACTGGCTCCTAAACATCCTGAGCTATCTAGTCTTCGGCTTAGCCCCTCGATCATTCTAGCGGCTGCAGCACGAGTCTCACGAAGCTCCTACTCTGTCACTCTCAGCGCCTCATATACTGTTTCCAGCTCCTGAGCGGTGTCCCTCCCGTGCTCCTCCTGGGCGATGGCAAACTCAGCAAGGTGTACTACAGTAGCACACTCCTCCATGATCTATCGATGTCGGTACGCTCGCACAGCAGGGTGAAGCCTGAACACCGTGTCGTGAAGCTCGTCAGCATAGTCGTGGTAGACGCGATGAAGTGCAAGTCAAGCAGCCTCCTGGATCCCAGCCTCATATGAAAACCTCCTCGCAATGATGTGGATCGGCATGCTGGTTTCCTCGTTCTCCTGGGCGTAGATAATCACCTTTCAAATGAACCCTCGATGCACACCGTTGACTGACCAGCTGCCTCCTCGGTAGAGTGGACGATAGAAACCTCTGAGCACCTGAAGAACTCTCCACAGCTCCATGGCATAGCCATCCTCTCTCTCCTCAAAAGTCTGGAAGATCGGCATCTATTCAAAACAAACTTTGCGTAAGTCCACCACTTGAATAGGCAACGATAAAACAGAATTTACAACAAAGGGGAGAATAGAAGAACGGGATGAGTCAAGAGTTTCTTATTAGCCAATCTATACATTTATTTTAGAAAATAATTTTGTACACTCCTATAAGATAACCAAGCTACCTAGGGCCAAGACCTACAGTCAGAATGGCTCTGATACCACCTTTGTTGGGACCCGAATATGCAAATCCGAACCCTCTGTATATATTGAACTAGTCCAGGATTACGCTAGTGCACACAGGATCAACATAGATGTTATCATAATCATACACAGTGGAATATAGAATAAACTCCATTAAGTAATAATTGTTGTCTTACATGATTATTGTCTCACAAGACTTAACTAGGAAATAGCAAATATGCGGCAGCGGAAATAAAGTAATCGTAGTAGCTCCCCAGTTCACCACAGGCAACTGACGAGTCTCGGACCCTAAGCAATCGCATCATCACGATACTCCTCCTCCATGACTAGCGTATCCTCTTTCTCTTCTGAAGTTGTTGATGTAGGGTGAGTACATAAAGCACTCAACAAGTTGTGCACAGATATACAAGTCTAATATTCTATATGCATGGCTTATTCCAAGGAATGGCTAATATGGCTATTTTGCAATAAAGCAGCATTTATAACAGAATACGGTAAATAGATTGAAATACGGTAAAACAAATATCAATAATTAATAGATTCAGCTTCTCAAGTAACAGGATATCCAATCCTAATTCAAATTCCAACCTCCCATGGCAATCTTGCCATCCCAACAAGTTTTCATTTAATAAAAGTCTAACCCTTGACTGTAATTCCCGAGCATTGCCCAATACCGCGAGCACGGCTATCCGAATAGATTTTACACTCTGCAAAGGTTATGCACTTTACCTACACGATACAACCAAACACTACAAAGGTGAGTGATCGTAACAAAGCCTTACAATGCTCTACTTAGACCCAGTACTGTTCGCTAAGGTTTCAACACTGAAGGCCTAAACCACCACAACAGGGGCCCCCTCTTGCGCCATGTGAGTTACTCCTAAACCCGGGACTCACTATACAGAACAGAAGTACAAAAATCTAAGCATTACAAATTAGTCAGCTAGGCTGTCCCATTCTAGACGTGTGGTTGCATGAAAGACTCAGGTCAAAGGCTTGCAAGGTTAAGTCCTTAAGATGATCGAAGCAAGACTTCCATATACCCTTTGCCCATCGGGCCCACCTTGGCATACTCGCCTCTTGCCACTTGCCCCGATCTAAATCATAACCACCCCAGTTGATTACCAAGCATCACGTGCCATCAACAATTCAACATCGTTGGTGACATCCATCGCCACGTCAACTCAATCTCATCGTGTGACCACACATGACACACAAGTTCATAACATTGTTCCATATTCTATTAGTCAAGATTAAACGTTAATGATTTATGTACATGTGATGACGTGACATGGCTAAGCAACTATGATGTTCTAACCTTCCCATGTTGATTTCAATACCAACCAACTACAATGAACCAATATAGGGTGACAATTAGACTATGGCATACAATTGGCAAGGTAGGGTATAGATCAATTGGTAGTTTAACTAGATCCCAATTTACTTTGAAATAATTGTATAAGTGAAATAGTATGCAATAAAGTAAAACAATATAGCGACTTTATAAACATGGGTTCAACATGATCAAAGCACAACTTGCCTGGGAATAGGTTCTGATCTTGCTCTGAGCTTGGGTCTTGAAGCGATGAATCCTCCTCCGGAACACCTAGCAACTCAACGCCTATGCGAACCGAGAAAAGAATAGCAAATAAATACCAAAATAGAGAGAAAACAGACTCCAAAACTAAAATAAAATTCACTATTAAATAGATCTTGATTTTAATTTTTTTTAGAAATTTGAATCACCCAAATCCGAGTTCAAATGCAAAAGATACAGCTATTCAAAGTTTTAATAAATTCTAAAAATACTGAAATTAGAAATTCCAATTTTCCCGAATTATTTTTATAAAGAAAATTAGCATTATTGCGCAAGCGACACGTGGACCAACCAGAGGCTGACACGTGGCTTCGGCGCGTTGACCTGATCCGCGAACTTCATTGGTCCATCGTGGACTCGAGGTACTATGCTCGTGGACCGGCTGGTATCAGCATGACGTCATGGCGACACGTGGTGCCTCAGGATTGAGCCACGTCGCTCGGTCTACGGACCGCGTCCACGGCACAGTGCCTGCCCACCGTGCACCTGGCGCACGACGCCTCGACTCCACGACCGATACGTGTCACGCATCCGCGCAACGATCTAATGGCTACCGATCTAGGCATACGTGGCAATTTTTCGAGCGTCCAATTTAAATCTAACAGCTACGGATCTAAATCCACGTGGTTAATCCCGAGCGTTACCTCTGATCCAATGGTTCGCGTTACTGGAGACGTTCACTGAAGATGAGGTGACGTGGCGTGATCATAGTCATCCGATGATGATCCGACGGTCGACGAAGCTCGATCCTCGCGATGACAACACGGCGACGCAGCTTCACCGGACACGAAGACGATGATGCACCCAACGACGTTTTGGCGTAGCTCCGACGTGAAGAAGTGGCAGAATCGATGCGCCTTGGAATGGAGACTTTGGATCTGGAACTAGAGTGACGACAAATGGCTTAGCGGTGGCGAATGACGAAGAACACGAACGGCGGCACCTTCGGGAACTTCGGCGAGCTCTAGTGCACGAACGACGCGACACAGCGACGACGGCTGGGGCTACGGATGCACAATGGAACGGCGATTCTCGGGGTGCGGGATGCGCTTTAAATAGCCTCGACGAACGCATAAAATGGCAACCCTAGTCTACGCAGCGATGGCGCCGAATCGGCGGAGGATTTGGAAACCTGATCGGAGACAACGACTGAGAACCGTCCGATTTGCGATGAATGGCCACGATAACTTCCGAGGCGATATGATCTGATCCGCACTTTCCAAAACCAACGGATGTGATCTCCTCCTTCCAAAACAACGCGATGCAATCTCCACCACATGATCTTGATCCAACGGCTCCTAGGCGCTAGGGTTTCTGACCCCATCTTCAAATCACAAACGCCCCTTCGCGATCGAACGGTCCATCCAACGCCGTGACATGGCTTGATGAAGACCGTGCGATGAAGATCCAACGGCCGAAGCTAACCCTAACTGGAATAGGCCGAACGGGCCGCGCGATAAATGGGCTGCACACGCACACAGTGCTGGGCTTTGGCCCGCCACTGTTCAAGAGATTTTCCCGATTTAATCATTTAAAATAATTACATAAATTCGATTGATTTGTTTTAGACAATATAAATACTAGGAAAAATCCCAGAAAAATATCAAAATACTTTGAGACATTTTGAACTCAAATAAAATATTTTTGACAAAAATTCATGTTAACTTTGTCTTTATTTAATTAATTTTCTCAAAAGGCCAATATTCATACTTTGGAATAAATTCAAATAAATTCCATGAAAATCCAATAAATTCTAGAAAAATACAAAATGCACAAATGACATTAAAATAATATCTAGGGCATTTTTTTGGGATGTTACACCATGTACTATATTTAATCTAGAATTTACCGCGACACTTCACTAGACAGAGAGCTTACAAATACCACAACTCTTAACCTATTCAACTAGGTCGTGTGGTTAAAAACTCCGTGGAAAGCTAATGAAGTTATCTACAACTATCTAGTAGATCAAATCCTCATATTACAAACATAACACTACACCAAAAAACGTCATCAGTGGCGGTTCATAACCGCCATCAGTGGCGGTTATTGAACCACCACAGATATAGTGCCACTGATAATCGAGGATTACCAGTGGCGGTTTTCTAACCGTCACAGATAAGTGTTATCTGTGACGGTTCTACATACTAACCGCCACAGATAACAATACTATCTGTGGCGGTTCTATCCACCAACCGCCACAGATAACAATACTATCTGTGGCGGTTCTATCCACCCACCGCCACAGATAACTACCCTTTCCTGTGGCGGTTCTATCCACCAACCGCCACAGATAAAAATATTATCGTGGCGGTTCTTCCCACCAACCGCCACAGATAACTATATTATCTCGTGGCGGTTCTATACATCAACCGCCACAGATCTATATTATCGTGGCGGTTCTATCCACCAACCGCCACGTATAGTGACCGAAAAATAAAAACTGCATTTTGGGCTAGCCTGTGTGCCGCTAGCCATGCCCTCTCAAACATATAATACATCAATCACAGATTTTGCATACACAGCTATAATGTACAACAATCACAGATTTCGCATATACACAACTACAATATAATACATCAATCACAATTGCAATTTTGCATATGCACAATTATAATGTACAACAATCACAGATTTTGCATATACACAACTACAATATAATACATCAATCACAATTACATATAATACATCAATCACAATTACAATCACAGATTTTGCATATCACAATTACAATATACACAATTACAATGTACAATTAAAGTGTCTCATGCATGAGGTGCTCGATCATGGTGATGGTGTAGGGCATGCCTCCCACTGGACTCGCTCCCTTCTCCTCCAGCTCAGTCATCTTTGCATCAATATTTCTCGAGTATGTAAATGAAGTCATTATATATCATACTATGGAAAGCTAAATAGATCACTTTTGTTGTATCACAAATCTAGCCGATCCATTGCCGTCTTATTCCATGTGAATGCCGTGGCATCCTCCGATATTGTACATGCATTAGCTAGTTTATACTCCTCTATTTTTGAATATGTGACATTCTATTTTTCAATTTTTATTCCTAAATACATATCATTCTACAATTTTGATCCTACTTTTACTATTTTTCCTTCTATAATCTCCATTTAGCTATTTTTAATGGCATTTACTATCATACATTAGAGTAAAACACACCATCTAAAAATATAAGGACCATGTAATCAAATATCTTATGAATGGAAGGTAAAGATGCAAAAGGAGGGGTTCCCATTTGAAAGGAACAAAGAGTTATTTACACTTTGTAATGAAACAGTAATTGAAGTAAAAAGCCTAAACTAGTGGAGGTAAACTAGAAGCCTACGGGTCTTGGAGGTTGAAGACATGTGATTTGGGACAATAGTATGGATGATGGATCGTTGTTGTCTTCGCCATAAAACTCGCCATTTTTGTTGATTATTTCCTTCATGATGAAGTAGGCGAGCTGGCCCTGAATGCCTTGGATTTCAGAAGGAAGCAGTCCTACCGTAAACAACTTGAGGCGCTGTAAGTATAAAAACAAAATTAAGAGAGAATATAGAAATTGAGTGGTGTGAATCAATGTGTCATGTCAAGATGATGACCTCTACGCCATTGTCTTTTATTGTGCATGATAAGATTTCGCGCATGTAATCGCACACAAGTACCCACATAAATTTGTTCCTTTCTACCGCTTGTGACACCGCAAAAATCGAATGAACTAAGATGTCGTCGAAGGAGCTATTTACTATGAAATATGATATAAGAGTATTCCTTCGTATGCGTCTTAAAACTTCGTGACGGATTGTAAGGGATTTGTGGTATGGGCGGTATCTCGAGCTCTTCCGACAATATCTTTTGAACGCCTCATTCACTAAATGTGTCATCTCTTCAAAGTCTTTTTAGGTTTATCTAGTGGATCCATGATCGACATCTTGCTCTTTTCTCGATGAATTATTACGAGAATCCAATGGAAGCTACATACACATGCATGATGCCACCATTAGTCCTTACATCGAGTAAATAACGAAATAAACGAGTAATTTAATCAAGCTAGTGAGCAACTTACTTAAAATTGTATGGCAAAAGTATAAACTCCTTGTCTTGTAGTTTAATCAAAACTTTATATACGCACTCTCGACCTCCTTTGGTACTCTTTTGATTTCATGTTGGCAAACCGCTTCTGGTCGAGGAATCCCACCGCCCCTTGGTTCTTCGTACTTCAATCATCTCGTATCTATATAACGAATTAGTTAGACATGAAATTTATCGGTATTACGTGAATGTAGGCCAAGATTAATATATTAGACACTTACAAAGTGACCAAAGATCTCAAAAAGATATGTCGAGGGCGCCGTGATAGAACAAGTTGTGCAAGTTATCGAATTCTATTAAGAAGTAGCCATGGCCCTCATGGTGAAAATGTTCCTCACGGAAAATTGCAAAGTGATCATCTTTGGGAGTACGCCTTGGTTGGATCGATCTAAGTACCATGCATGTAATCACGCATCATGGGTGTTAGACTTTTAACTTCAAGCGGTGACCAAGGGCTTCCTACCTCGAATTTCAATCTTTGTTGATCATCTTGGTCATCGACTTCGCTTTGCCCTTACTTTTTGTCGCACGACATCATACTCGGTCCCGCCTCGCCGATCCGGGCCGACACAAACTTGTCTAATGTGCCAATTTTTGCCTCGATCCGGCCGATACAAATTTGTCTAATTCATCGCTCTTGAATGATAAACCCCAAGAGACAACATATTCGCCTCGCTAGCACGTAGTGCTTCACTCGGTCCGTAGTCCGATCAAGGGACTTGTGCCACCAATTGGACCGCTTCTAATTCTTGCTCTCCCATTGAGCAATTTTACCCGCGTACTCCACTCGTGCCAAGTCCGTGGGGTGAGTATTCCTTCTTGCGATGCTAATGTGGTCCTCACTCGACTTCCTTGTCGCCCGATTGCTTCATCGCCACAAACTCATCCCAATATGGCTCCAATCTTGGGTACTCTTCGATGGTCGACGGTTTTGCTTCACATAATTTGTGTTCACCGCCTTGAAGTTTCTCCACGCCGCATCCATGGTCATCAATGCGTCGCGACGCACAAGATCTTGGCTCCTTCGGGAATTCGAAGGTTTCTTTGAGCTCTGTCCACAGATCCTCTTTGGTGGCTCGGGGCACTTTATGCCAATCCGAATAGGTGATTGGCACTTTATCCCTTACGATGTACCCGCATGTTGACCTGTATTTTGCTGCTGATTTTCTCGGTGCAACAGGGCCCCAAAGATCTAAGACCTCCGAGATGGTGTACCGCCTTCGTGCTTTTAGTTTTCCTCGTCCTCGGCGCCTTGCAACAGAGCATCATCTGCAACAATGGTGGAGGCCTCGCACATTAGGTGGTTGTGTGGAGGGTAAGGTACCGCTCGGGCTCTCCTCCACTATAGGCTCGATTTGGGCTCCATTATAACTCTGATTCAACCCAAACATAATTTTCGTCAATTATTACAGAATCATCTCATGGAATTTCAAAGCATGTATGTCTTGTCCCTGTGTGTAATATTGTGTGTTGCTAAGATGAAAATGATTTTGCAAGAGCAAGATACTTAATTAGCTCGAACAAAATCAAGAGCTTAGAGTATGAGGTAATATGAAAGTTTCTAGTATCAATTCAATGTGGTTACTGCCCTTCTCACAACAACATGATCGCTTTTAATTTGTAGGGATTGAGAGATATGACTAAAGATCAATCGGTTATTGGTGTCAAACAAATCGGCACTATACTGGAGTTATGAAACTTCAGAGAGAACCGAGAAGCCTCTATTGCAGAAGCTATGGCACATATGATGGAAGACATGAAAGAACTATAAGGTTTTGTTGTCTTGAATTACGAAATAATGTGGTTTCTAGCTTAACACTTATTGATATTTGTGGTATATATCATATTTTGTTAATGTATTGCTACCTGAACTATGAAATATTTTGTTATCATATTTGTGGTAAGGTCTTCTGGCCTTGAACTATGATGGTTCACTAAATCGTCTGAGATGACGATTTTGAACCATCTGTGATGAGATATTATGTAGTAGTGTGATTTTCTTCAGTGCAGTAGTGTCTCAATCTTGTAATTAACACAACCCGATACAAGATATCGAGAGAAAATAAGAAAGATGCCAAAGTCCTAATCGATTCATATAATTAAAACTTCCGTGTATGCACTCGTAATCGGAGAAAAGAATCACGCCACGAAGCTAGCCACGCGCATCCAACGTTAATAGTTAAGTTTAGCTACTCGTAATCACGACGCTGATAGGTTCACGAGAGGAAAAGAGAACAAATTACATGCAATCAAGCAGCTGGACATATCAAAAATTAATTATTTGGTTTAGCTGTTCGAGTAATTATGTTGACGAGTGCACAAGGAACTAAAATACTTTCACCGCCAATTGGCGGATGTTAATTGTGCTAGATTCCAATATACCACAAATGCATATTCATAATTTAAGAGTCAAAAAAAGAAAAAGAATTTCTATGTGTATGTCTCCTCTGCTCCACAATATATATAACTCTATTTTCTTATAAAACATTTATAATGTAAGTCCATTGAACAAACTAAGAACGTAGTTTCTTACAATATTCTTACTGTGAAAAAGGTTGAGTAGTTTCGGTGTGATTTTTATAACTTTGTGTTACACTAAAAATATCATCTTTTAAAAAATATAGGTCACATGGATGCATGGGTTGATGACTAGTATCTTCTAACACATCTAGTGCGTAGTTGAGTTTTCGACAACCGGCAACTTTGGATGGCTTCGTGACCAAAGTTTTTGTATGCCTAGGCGTAGGCTTGCAGAGTTTTCCTTTATCCGTTTCTTCAATTAGATACCTCACATGTGTAAGATTCAAGACTTTGAAGTATAAAACAAGTTATTTGGCTTCTCTTACTTCGCAACTCGGTTCACATAGTAAAATGATCGGTTTCACATAGTGGTATTAACTATGTGGTGTGATAAGTGAATAATTTTATCATATAGAATAATACGATGTCTCGTCCATGCATGCTAATCACAAGAACATGACGAGTAGAGCACCTGCAGACCATGTGGCACCTGGGCGGTGTCGGCGGGTCGGCGTCGTGGGGACGGCGTCGGAGGGCATCGAGTCTGGGCGGCGCGGGCGCGAAGAGCGAGGGCGGCACTGGCGGCGGCGGCTGGGTCGGCGTCGTTGGGACGGACGGCCGAGGGCGCCGAGTCGGGCGGCGTCGGGCGCGAGCGCGAGGGCGGCGACCGTGGCGGTGTCGGCTGGTCGGCGTCGTTGGGGACGGCGAGGGCGTCGGGTTGGGGACGGCGTCGGCGCTGGGCGGGGCGGTGGGACGGTGTCAAGCACGGCGTCGAGCGCGGGCGGGGACGGCGCGGCGCGAGGCGGGGCTCAAGGGTTTTAGGGTAGAAGAGAGAAGGGCGGAGTTTTAAGGGTAAAGGGTACAAGCGGCCGGATCTATTATTTATAGATGGAGTATTATCGTGGCGTTCTTAGAAAGAACCGCCATCGATAACATTATCTATGGCGTTCGTATACGTAACCGCCATCGATCAACATATTATTCGTGGCGGTTCTTTATACGAACCGCCACGTATAATGTTATCGATGGCGTTATTTTAAGAACCGCCACGATAAATATATTATCTCGTGACGGTTCGTGATACGTAATCGCCATCGATAATGTATATATCGTGGCGGTTACTCAGATACGAACCGCCACAGATAATAGTTATCGATGGCGGTTCTTTTAAGAACCGCCACCGATGTGCTCTCCTTGAAATTTGTTTTCAATCTTATACGCCTATTGTCGAATAGCGCTACTGAGTTCGTAAGACCTAGTTTTTGGTGTCTGCGCAATTGCGCGTTTTCGATTTTGTGTATTACTTGTAAAGCAAATACATAAGCATTTACAAGAAAGAATCCGACTCCTTTCACCGACGGACTCAACAAACTTTCCAAACTTTCAATCGGATAGAACACTATTTTGTCATCCCAAGCAAAACAAACAAGTACTCTTCGATAATCAAACAATCACCAAAACTAGCAAAGTCCAAACCGACTCAAAGACCAAAAAACTAGCACATAGCTAGGAAACAAAACCGAAAACAGACTTTAAACTACCATGCACAAGATTATCTTCAACAGTGGTTATCATTAGGTTGATTACATAGAGGAAGACTTGTGCGCCCCGGTCATAATTTGCCCAGGAGCTAGCTCCGCCTCGATATTTTGCCATTACTCGTATATAGCTAATTATTTTCTTTCACAATTTGCCCTTCTTCATGATCGTCGCGATGATAGGTAGCTTCTCGAGTGGTTTCTTCCTCGAGCCCGATGTTGCCATCTACGAAAGGAGGCAACTCATCAAACTGGTTGTACTCTTCCTCATCCATGACATTCTCAACTCCGACGATCCTTCTTTTCCCTCAAGAACTACATGGCGCTTCTTATCTGCCGGTCGATTACATAGAAGACTTGTGCTACTTGCTTCGCAAGTACGAATGGTTCATCTCAGATCCGACATGTTCGATGTCCAAAGTAGTGAAGCCGCATTTGTCCACCTTGACACCCTTTGGGAGTTGTACCCAACGACACCAAACATTGGGATCTTAAAATACAGAGTCGAGCTCCCAAATCTCTTCTATGAACCCGTAGAAGCTACTCTTCTCATCGCTGTGTTGTCATAGGCATCTATGCGAACACCACTATTTTGGTAAGTGCTTTTGCTATCCCGAGATCTCGTAAAAGGTATATCCATTTATGTCGATCCTTGCCATGTCAAGATTGTACCGATGGCCCTTTTGCCACCACCTCAACATGACACTCGCTTTCTTTCCTACCATATGCTCTTTGAACCAATGATTGAACAAACGGTTATGCTCTTTTGTTACCCAAACCTCGATCGTCCACGATTTTCCTCTCGTAGCTTATCCTTGTGCATGTCCATATACAAGGACACCTCAACCGATGTTGCAAACCGTGAAATGAGCTTTTTCAATAATCCATGATCGTAAGAATTTGTTGATTTCTTCCAATCGTCCCTTTCCCACCCAACCTACCTCATGTCGGGATCAGCACTCCTACCGTTCCACCCCTCCATGTAATCCACGCAAAACTCGATAACCTCCTCGGTTGCATAACCTTCCACAATGCAGACCCTCCGCCGAGATCGATTGCGTACATACTTCTTCAGATACCCATGTACCTTTCGAACGGGTACATCCGATGCGTGAATACGGGCCACATACATTTATCTCATTCACAAGGTGAACAATGAGATGAACCATTATATCGAAAAATGATGGAGGGAAATACATCTCTAGCTGGCATAGTGTCTTGACCACATCATTCTGCAGTTCAGAAAGTCCGATGGGATCGATGACCTTCTGTGAAATCGTGTTGAAGAAGAAACACAACCTCATGATTGCCTCTCGAACCTTTTCAGGCAAAATACCTCTAATTGCAATAGGAAGCATTTGTGTCATCATCACATGACAATCATGAGACTTCATGCCAGTTAACTTCAAATCTTTCATCGAGACCAGTTTCTTGATGCTTATGAGTAACCGGACGGAACTTTCACACCATGCAAGCATTTGCAAAGTTCATTCTCTCTTTCTTGAAAGAGTGTAGCAAGTCGGGAAGGTAAAGTCGCCCTTTCGGTGTCCCGAGGATGTAGCTCACTCGATTTTCATATCTTCGTGTCCCTTCGTGCCTTTAGTCCGTCCTTAGTTTTGCTAGGAATGTTCAAAGAAAAGACCAATCAAGCTATCACATACATTTTTCTCTACGTGCATGACGTCTATGCAAAGGTCGAACTTCTAAGTCCTTCCAATAGGCAAGTTCCAAAATATCGATCTCTTCTTCCATGTGGTCTTCTCAAGACGAGACCTCGATGTATTATTACTATCTCCTTTCCAAGTACGACATTAATATCCTTAACCATATCATATACCTCTTCCCCACGACGAGGCCTTGGGGCTATACCATCCTCTTTTGTCCCGTCGAATTGTTTTTTATATTGCGGCGGGGTGATTCTGCGCAAGGAACCTACGGTGATGCATGTACACGGTTTTCCTCGAGTTATTGAGCCACACACTAGCGGTTTCATCCATGCACCGGGGCATGCTTTGGCCCCTTTATAGTACGACCGGATAGGTTACCAAGGGCGAGAAATCATTGATGGTGCAAAACAACAATGCCCGTAGGATGAAGTACTCGCTTGTACTCATCCCATACCGTACACCTTCGCTCCACAAGATCACAAGATCTTCCACCAATGGTTGTAGGTATACATCAATATCATTGCCAGTTGTCTCGGCCCTTGGATAAGCAAGCGACATCATAATGTACTTTCGTTTCATACACAACCAAGGAGGAAGGTTGTAGATACAGAGAGTTACGGCCAAGTGCTATGAATACTACTCATGTTACCGAAAGGATTCATTCCATCCGTACTCAACCCAAACCTTACATTCCTCGGTTCATTCCCAAGTCCATCCTAAAGAGCCTATCGATGGTTCTCCATCGCGTAATCAGCAGGTGTCTCGACTTTCCATCCTTTTACGCTCTTCCGAGTGCCATCGCATCGATTGGGCATGCTTTTGTTTCCAAATAAACGCTTCAACCTAGGTATTACCGTAAATACCACACCACTTTAGCGGAGCCCTTTCTTCACCACGGTGCCCTCATTGTCATGGCCTTTACGCTTGTATCGTGATGATTTGCACATCGGACATACATGCATGTCTCAGATACTCTTTGCGATAGAGTATACAATCGCTTGGACATGCATGTATTCTTTCTACTTCCAATCCCAATGGACATACAACCTTCTTAGCTAAATAAGTGGTTATCGGCAATACGCTTCCATCCGAAGCATGTCCGCTAAGAGTTGTAATAGCGCCGTGAAACTTTTATCGGACCAACCATTGCTTGCCTTCAATTTTAGAAGTGAAAGCACGGTGTGCAACTTTGTGTATTCCTCCTGCAACCCGGGAACAAAGGTGTGTCCGAGTCATCCAACAAACCCTTGAATTGATTAAACTCTCTCTGACTAGTGTAGTTCCCTTCTGCATCGCGCAACATCTGAGCAAGATTATTATCATCATCAATGTCCAACCTATCCTCATCAGATCCATAACTGATGTCAGCTGCCATAATGCCTTCTCCATCATCCAATACGTTATCACCTTCATGTATGTTTTCCTCTTCACCGTGACTTGTCCAACGTGTATAGCCAAGTACAAAACCTCTTGAATCAAGTGCAAGTGGATGTGCTCTTTGTCCAAAACATTTTCTCATTCTTGCAATCAATGCATGGACAATGTATGTACTCCGCCTTCTTGTGCAACTTGTTCTCCTCAGCGGCTCTTAGAAAAGCAGATACCCCATCGATGTAATCTCGGCTGTAACGGTTCGCATTGTACATCCATCTCCGGTCCATCTAAAATTAATTAACATATAAAAATTGATTAAAAACTAATCTAATTACTTATCATCTAAATGAGCTAGATAATAAATTCATCATCTAAAAATGATGAGCATCCACCTACCAAATTAGCTAAAATTTCATGTATATTAATATCCAATAATCTTAATTAAATAAATTTAATATATGTCCGCACTAATGGAACCAAATTAATAGTAATTAAAAACTAATCAATACTTTTCCGTAAAGAAGCAGATAATAAATTCATCATCTAAAAATGATGAGCACCCACCTACCAAATTAACTAAAATTTCATTTATATTAATACCCAATAATCTTAATTAAATAAATTTATTATATGCAAGATGTATATGTCCGTACACTAATGGAACTAAATTAATAGTAATTAAAAAACTAATCTAATTACTTATCATCTAAAAGAGCTAGATAATAAATTCATATATATGCAAGATGTATATGTCCGTACACTAATAGAACCCAATTAATAGTAATTAAAAAACCAATCTAATTACTTATCATCTAAAGGAGCTAGATAATAAATTCATCATGTATCAAATTAACTTAAAATGCAATTAATATTAAATATATGCTTAATCATAATTCATCATCTATAAAAGGAACACAACATCATCTAATGAACCTAGCTAGGAAATAAATTCATCAACTACAAAATGGTAGCTAAATAAAAATAAACAAAATCTAAACTTTTCATCTCATCTACATATAAATCCTAATTAAACTTGGTTTAAAAATTAAATTGCAACAAGATTAACACAAATCAAGAGAGGAGAAAAAATAACTCACCAAGGAACAACTAGAGGAAGTACAAGCACAAGAATTGGAGAAAATGAAATGAAATTTAGAAGTTTTGGTTTGCTCGGAAGAAGAAGACCAGTGCTGCTACTGACCACCTATTTATAGGCAATATTATTAGTGGCGGTTTTTAACTAGAACCGCCACTGATAACATTATCTGTGACGGTTCTATCCTAGAACCGCCACTGATAATGAATTATCAGTGGCGGTTCGAGGATATAACCGCCACGGATAATCCAATAGAATCAGTGGCGGTTGGAGGATAGCACCGCCACTAATAACCTAGTTATCAGTGACGGTTCTAGCCTCCAACCGCCACTGATAATGTATTTGTTATCAGTGGCGGTTCTATCCTTGAACCGCCACTGATATTTTTCCCGCTATTTTTGAAATAGAACCGCTACTAATAATTATCTTTGTGGCGGTTCGAAAAAAACCGCCACAAATAGACCGTCACCTATTGCAGGTTTTGGCGTAGTGTAACACGCCCAAAACTGCACTACAACCACTATCCACGCGCGAAAGCAACCTAGCTCATAACTAGGTTTTCGACAGTCATTATCTGCAACAACGTACACTCATCTACTCATGACACCAATCTATGCTCTGGACTTGGTCTAAATGATGTGCTAGAAGAGAAAAAGATTTTTTGATCATTACCCTAGATATGAACATGGATATTGCTGCGAGCTCTTCCCTTCTTTCTCCTCCTTCTATGCCTGCGTCTCGCTGCTCCCTTCTGTATTTCCATGGCAGCACATAGCAGCATGTAGCAGCATCGCATCAACAACTCCATCATGCAGTACTGGCTCCTCCCTTAGGTGCCCTTCCTCTTCTTTCTTCTGTTCCTTCCTTAATCTTCCTTGCCTTCTCATTTTCATAGTCTCAGTCGTAACTACTAGCAGCAGCACCAAAAGCCAACAATTAACACCAATGGCCTAGCAGGCGCACAAGCAGAGACAGCCCAAGTCCCATGCATGCAGGTGGTGCCAGTAGGGCATGCAGCAGTGGCGACGGCAACCTCACGGCAGCGACGCATGGCACCATGGTGATTTGCAACGGCCTCTGGCACTGGTGGTGCAGCAACTACGTGGCGCACGGCAACGGCTTAGGCAGCAGCGATCGAGGGCTCGGCTAGGTGAGATTAGAGATATGGCAGCGCATCAACTACAGCATCTGCCTTCCTGTCCTCTTATATGCATGGCGCTGAGACCTATTGGGTGAGGGAGTCCGAGTTGGACTTGGCTGACTCAGCCTGGCCCAGTAAGTTCTTTTTGTTTTTGGTTTCCTTTTAGAGCATCTCCAAGAGCATCTGTATTGAACTCGCTATCTATATTTTTTAGGGGTTCGCAGCGAAAATTCGTCTCCAACAGACTCGCCAGCCTCGTCCCAAAATCTGGCGACGCGAGGGAGACTCGCTACATCTAGCGAGCCTCTCTCCGCTCGCTATCCCGGCTGTATTCCGTTCGCGCGACTGCAGGGACAAATCCCAGAGGCTTCGTCTCCTCCGGCAGCGCGGCGAGGTTTCCTGTTCGTCGGTGCCGCTTCGTCTCCGCGGGCTCTTCTTCCTCTCCCCCGCGAGGCTACGAATCCCCGGCGAATCCTCAGATTTGGCGATCTACCGAAACACCGGCGACCGCAGCTGCAGGGATTTCAGTCCGTTGGGCACAGGTTCGTCTCCCCTTCGCAGCTTCATTTCCCCAGCACATCTTCGTCTCACTTCCTCTCCCTGGCAGCTGCTTCGTCTCCCCCGGCGAGGCTTCGTACAGACCTGCAAATCCCCGGCGAATCCTCCCCTCGCGCACATCAATTTCTGTTCGAAATTTCGAGCCGATTCGGTATTAACCTGTGCATGTAAGTTAATCGAGCAATTTGTGAAATCGTCGCTTGCGTTGATGCTTCGTGCGATGAGATTTCCGCTCGAATTAGGTTTGACGAGCCTGATAATCTCGTAAATTGTTGTTTTCCAAACCTCACACACTCTAGATTTCATAGCATCGTTGGATGGTTCTGGCTGGGGGATGCAAACTTTTACAGTTCAAGGGCGATTCTATATGCAGTGCTTATTTCAGGAATCTGTGGTATAATAGATGCAGAAAGACTCCCGCTGTACTTGGGCTCCTAAGATGTACCACTCAAATTAACAAGCACACAAAGCTTGTATGGCCATCCTGATTCTGCTACACAAACAGGTTATTTTCAGCAAGATAACTTCTATTTATGAGTCATGACTCTACTCATTGTATATCCAGTCTACAGATGGTGGTGGGAAATGCCAACTTTGATGAGGAAACTGAAGCTTGAAATGCACATATCATAAGTGACGTCTTCTAACAGTTCATCCAGTATGAATTCCCATATATTGACAACGATCTCTTCACTTTCTGATCGAAGATTCATCCAAGTGCCTTCTTCCAGATCCATGCTAACTAGCTGGTGTAATGTGCTTGGAAATTGATGATAAAGATGGCCCTCAATACGCTTATTTATTTCTGAGATGAGGTTCTGTCCCATTGGAGGTGCCTGTATGTTATGTCTGAGAAAAGATAAGCAAGGAGGGTTTATAAAATATGTCCCCTGGATTATTGTTATAGCTTCACAGATACACTCCATCAACATGCATTAATTCGGGCTGATTGATCAAAACATTAGTTCAGAACAATGGCCTGTTAGGTTTGAGTAATGAGGTATAGCGATGGTAGAGAAGCACAGTGATGTCTCGTTTCATCAATTCGTGCTGATTGACCAAAATTTAAATAAATGGAATTTGATTGCTACAGAATATAAGCTTTAGTTCTTTTTTCCTATTTGTAGGATTAATTTCGATCACCAACCTTTGCAAGATTGTTAAATTGAGTCAACCTATTAGGTACGTTTGATCTGTACATGGTTGATTCAGAATTTGCTGGCACTGTCGGTTCTCATTGTGATTCTGCTTCTCAGGTTCTCAGCTTGCTCGGCATCATTGTGATTCTGGTTCTCAGGTTCTTCTTGTCCTCTTACTCGCAGGCTTAGAATCACCCAGCTTTGGTTTGCATACTACATTGGTTGTTCTAACCGAAACAGCACAGCATTTGCATTTGCTTATCCTTGTTCTAGGTAGATTGATTAAATAAATTTGTTAGATCTTTTCCAATAAAGACTAAAGATCATTTTCCTCCGTTTGCCTCTAGTTTTTGTCTGTACATCGGTAGCTTGTATTTTATCCATCTTTCATTGATAATTAGAAGGTGCTTCTCGCTAGTCTCTTTTGTACGCTCTGGGCTAGCTTTATGTAACGAATATATATTTCAACTTGAAGTGTTCACAGTTCTCAACATTTTTAACTTATGCGGATGTTGAAGTAGAGAGTTGCGAAGCGTATAAATCTATTCTTAAGAGGAGACTTTCAATCAAGATCGAAGTTGAGTGATGGGTGAGAACCTCACTTTAGAAATGTTGAAGACGATTCTTCTTACGCAAATCAATTCGAGAGCTATCTCGCAGTGGTCAACCGATGTAACTTGCTTTTATTTTGCAGAGAAGAAAATGCTTCGCATGATGCTGAAGTTATGTTAGGTGATACTCAGCATGAATCAACATAATCCAGAATATGCATACCTTTGCCTTGAGTTACATTTTGTAGTTCTGTGTGCACTGATATCCTTACGAGGTTCCTTTGCACTGAAAGCTTATATGTTTTCTGTTAACCTGTATGATAATCTTGTGTTGATTGGTGATAGGCTTTGGATTGCCCCTCTTTGTCTACAAATGATAGGCTTTTTGCTTGTTTGTTAAAGCTTTTCCTTAGATTGGGAAGTGAAAATTTGCGTAATTCATGTCTGCTATTGCATTGATTCTTGCAAGCTTGAAGAGTGACATATGACCTTATTATTCCTTTGTAACTTCTGACTTGAGTTTTTTGTATATATATGACATGTTAATTCCTTTGTACTGATCGGCTGAAATCAGGTTAAGCCATTAAGGATTGTTTTCTCGTTATGTATTGATGCAACATTTCATCTTGCTCAGTGCCTAGTGAACTATTGGTTAATGGTTCGAATGTTAGTGTATGTGGAAGTTCCATCTAGATATTTCCCTGACAAAGTGTTCTGTTCTTTAATCATTTTTCATGTTCCTACACTATTGAAGCACCAATGTTTCGTGTTTGCTTTGTTCAACATTTGTAATTGAAAAAAAACGATTATACTTCTTCAGAAGTCAGGTTGTTAATTCCATGCATATTCCTTTTTGTTAACATCTATTGTGTCATCTTTTTTATGTAGTGCATTTGATATACCAACTAGAAAATATAATCTTACTGACAGACTTATCCATCTCGGTTTCTTAAATTGCCTCATGTCTTTGTGAATTTCAGATCAATTTGTAATAGCAACAATAAAGAGGATGACACAATAAACTCAGGAAATTTCCTTGCACCTTTTCCGATTTATTATGCCCAAACATTTTGGAGTTCACTAAACAAGTTACAGGATTTTCGAAAGGTTCAAATTGTTTCGATTGTACTACTGACTTAGTAATGGTTAACCATTCTTATATTTGGCAAAACCTAGCTAGATTAAGCTTACTAGTGTGCATGCATAGCGAATGATTGGAGAACTTTGGAGTCGTGAAGGTTGTCAATTTTGTTAATCGAAGGTAGAGATGGTGAGGAATAACTTAGACTACCTATCGACTAATCGAGCACCACCGACGCCAAGAACATGGAAAGAAAGAGAAAGCAATCTGAGTTTGAATTGAAGAGAATGATGGAAGAAGAGAGAATTATGAGCGTCGACACTAGTCGCTTGAGTGGGCCACAACAACAATACTACTTGTCCTTGCAGAATGATATCATCGCTCGAAGATGTAATAGGTCCGGTTGAGCACTACTTATGATGTATGAACTAATTTGTTGCAAACTTTTGTGCTACTAAACCATGATATGCTACAGTATATGTATGCATTATTTCGGATTTAAATTTCTCGCATTCAAATACACCATTCGAATTTACCGGTTACAACGTGTTCGTCACAATAAATTTAAAATTTTAAATTCCCGCATTCAAATATAGCCATTTGAATTTTACCGGTAAAAAAACAATTGCTGTTATGACAGTTATGTGGAATATGATTAGAATATAGGAGAGAGAAGATAGAGAGTGTGATATGAAGAGTGCTGTTGGAGAGGGAGGAGATATGGAGAGGCATTTTTTTAGAGAGTTCTTCAAATATGGCTTTTGAAGAGTGAGATTTGGAGAGTTCTCTTGGAGATGCTCTTACTCTCTCCTATCCTTTTTCCTCAAGAAAGAACCGGGTATTACAAAGGTAGTCGATTTGCTTGGTCATGTAATGACTTCACACCACTACAGAACAGGCAATCCTTGCCGGCATATCACTGCCGGTTAGGACCGAGCCGGCAGTGATAACATATCTCTGCCGGTTCGAAACTTAAGTTGGGGGGGAGACCTTATCACTGCCGGTTCAAGCAACCATCCGGCAGTAAAAAACAAGATATCACTGCCGGTTTGAGACAACAACCGGCAGAGATATATCACTGTCAGGTCGTCCTTAAACCGGCAGTGGTACATGACTTTTCACTGCCGGTTTGAGACTAGAACCAGCAGTGATATTATTTTCCCACGCAATATGATTTCCCCGCGCAGTCCGAGCTTATCACTGCCGGTTCTGCGCAGAACCGGTAGTGATAAGTCATTTATATAACTGAGACCCCTGCCTCCTGATCGATCGAGCAAAGACAGAGAGGCGCTCTGTCTTTGCTCGATTTGTAGATTGCGACGATTTGCTGCTGAAAAATTTATTAAAATTCATATTGTACTTCTTTTCGAGGTTAGTAATTTGATCTCTATTTTTGTAAATAATAAAAAATTGCCACATGGATATTTACATAATGAAAAAAAGTTTCATGTATTTTCAAATTTTGAAATAATAAAAACTTGTTAGATGGATATTTACCTAATGAAAAAATGTTGATGTATTTTAATGTACTCAAAGTATATCCTAAGTATTTACAATTTTTTTCAAAATTTTAAATAATAAGAAATTGCAAGATGGATATTGACGCAATGAAAAAAGATTGATATATTTTAATATAGTCCAAATATATCCTAACTATTTACAATTATTTTCATTTTTACAATACTAAAAAATTGCTACATGGATATTTACATAACGGAAAAGGTTGATGTATTTTAATATAGTCAAAATTGCTACATAGGTTTTTAAATCTAATCGTTTACAATTATTTGTTATTTGCAATTATATGCTTATGTAATGTTTGATTTAATTAATTGTAGATGGACCGAAGGTGGATGTATGACACGGACCGCTATGGGCGTAGTTTTTAATGGTGTGAGTTATTTTCTAAACGTGGCTGCGGCGCACAAGTCGAAGAATCTAGCGGACTACATGTGCTGTCCATGCGTTGATTGCAAAATCAGAAACTGTTTTCTACCATAGAGTCGATACGTGCACACTTGCTTCGAAGAGATTTCAAGGATGGTTATACCTGTTGGACCAAGCACGGCGAAGATGAGATTGTACATGAATGGCAACACATTACTAAAGATGACGGGGACAACGATATGACGGCAGTTGAAGATACGTTTGTCGATAGCCACGACGACGATCTGGATCAAATGTTGTGTGATGGGGAGGGAGACTTCACGAGTGAAAGAGAGTTTCAAAAGTTCCAACATATGGTACAGGACTCCACAACACCATTGAACCCAGGCTGCAAGGAGGAGCACAAAAAATTGCAGACCGTACTTACACTACTGGAGTTGAAGGCAAGCAATGGTTGGTCCGATAAGAGCTTCATTGAGCTGTTATGTCTCTTGGGGGATTTTCTTCCAGAGGGTAACGTGTTGCCTACAAGTACGTACCAGGCCAAGCAGGTTGTCTGCCCGTTGGGACTGGAAGTACAAAGGATACACGCATGTCCAAACGATTGCATGTTTTATCGCAATGAGTTTGCGGACTTGGATGGCTGTGATGCTTGCAAAGCAAAGCGGTATAAGGGCAACGATGATGACATCGATAATGACGATGTCAGGGTGAAGTGTAAGAAGATGAGATCCCCCGTAAGGTGGTGTGGTATTTTCCTATAATTCCCCATCTGAATCGATTGTTTGCGAACAAAAGGCATGCCCAATTGCTACGATGGCACGCCGAAGAGCGTAAGAAGGATGGAATGCTCAGACACCCTGCTGACTCTATGCAATGGAGGAACATTGATAGAAAATATAAGAAGCACTTCGCATATGATGTGAGGAATATAAGTTTCGGGTTGAGTACGGATGGGATGAATCCTTTCGGCAACATGAGTAGCCGTCATAGCACTTGGCCGGTAACTCTATGTATCTACAACCTTCCTCCTTGGCTTTGTATGAAGCGGAAGTACATTATGATGCCACTACTGATCCAAGGGCCCAGGCAACCTGGCAACGATATCGATGTGTACCTCAAACCATTGGTTGAGGATCTTCTAATCTTGTGGAACGATAGAGTACGGGTATGGGATGAGTATAAAAGAGAGAACTTTATCCTGCGCTCATTGTTGTTCGTAACCATCAATGATTACCCTGCCCTTGGTAACCTGTCGGGCCAGACGACAAAAGGCTTCAATGGATGCGTCCAGTGCTTAGATGGTACAGCTAGTCGGTGGCTGAAGAACTGTCGAAAAATGTCTTACATGCGGCATCGTAGGTTCCTCCGCAAGGATCACCCATACAGCAATAATAAGAGAGCTTTTGATGGGACAAAGGAGATCTTTAGCTCAAGAATCACACTAGGAGTGAGATATTTGCGGTCAGAAGGATCTTAAAATTATTCACGGAAAGGAGCAGCAAAGACATCTATCCCGAGTTCCGTGATAAGGCTTCTTTGTGGAAAAAGAGATCGATATTTTGGGTCCTACCTTCATGGCGCAAGACTTGGAAGTTCGACACGCAATCGACGCCATGCACATAGAGAAGAACGTGTGTGACAACTTGCTTGGTATCTTCATCGATATACCGCAAAACAAAAGATACTCTCTAAGCACGGATGGACCTTGAAGATATGAAACTCAGGAAGGAGCTGCATCACAAAGACATGGATACAGGGAAAAAGTACCTTCCCGCAGCCTGCTACACTCTGAGCAAGAAAGAAAAAATTAGCTTGTGCGAATGCTTGCACGGAGTGAAAGTTCCGTCCGGAAACTCTGCCATCATAAAGAGACTAGTCTCAATGAAAGACTTAAAATTAATTGGCATGAAGTCTCACGATCATAAACAGACTAGTCTCAATGAAAGACTTAAAATGATGACGCAGATGCTTCCAATTGCAATTAGGGGTATTCTGCCAGAGAAAGTCCGAGACCCAATTATAAAGTTGTGTTCATTCTTCAACGCGATTTCACAGAAGACCATCGATCCATTGAAACTAGATAAGCTGCAGGAATACGTGGTCCACACTCTCTGCAAGCTCGAGATGTGTTTCCCTCCATCTTTTTTTGATATTATGGTCCATCTCATTGTTCACATTGTGAAAGAGATACGGATTCTCGGTCCGTGTTTCTACATCGATGTATCCTTTGAGAGGTTCATGGGGTTATAAAGAAATATGTTCAGAATCGACATGGCCGGAAGGTTGCATTGCAGATGGTTGGGGAACCGAGGAGGTCATTGAGTTCTGCGTCGATTACATGGATCTCAAACCGATTGGTGTGCCTACATCACGGCATGAGGGCAGGCTACAGGGAAAAGGGACACTGGGCGAGAAATCACTCCGTACAAACAATCTAGCTTCATTCACACAAGCACATTTCGCAGTTTTGGGACAATCAATTATGGTGGCCCCGTATGTCAACATGCACAAGAGCATGCTATCCAGAACAAGCCCAGCGAAGTCAGAGGGTTGGATCGCGAGAGAGAATGGACATAATTTCGGCGATTGGTTGCGTAGGCACATGATGCATACGGAGACAGAGTGCGCTCAGTTGAAAGTGTTGGCTCAGGGACCGTCAACAACAATTCGGACATTCCAAGGATACGATATAAATGGTTTTACATTTTATACAAGAGCACAAGATAAAAAGAGCACCAACCAAAACAGCGGTATCCGTATAGATGCCTACGACAGCAACTGAAATAGGAAAACCTACTACGGATTCATAGAAGAGATTTGGGAGCTTGATTACGGACCTTTGAAGGTCCCTCTCTTTCGGTGCCAATGGGTAAGACTTCCAAGGGGCATGAACATCGACAAGTACAGTATCACTACCGTGGACCTCAAACTGGTCGGATACAGAGAAGAACCATTCGTACTTGCTAATTCTGTTACACAAATCTTTTTTGTAATCGATCCAGCTAACAAGGAGCGCCACGTGGTTATTCAAAGAAAAAGAAGGATTGTTGGAGTTGAGAATGTTGTCGACGAGGAAGAGTACAACCAATTCGATGAGCTTCCTCCTTTCGGAGAGGACGTTGACCTAGGTCTCATGGAAGAGAGTGAGGACGAAGCTACGTACATACGCCGCGATAATAACGAAGGTCGAATCGTAGCTTAGTTATCCTAATTAAATACATGTTTATTTTCTCATATGTAACAATTAATGTATTCTTTTCTCATATGTAACAATTTGTGTGAATTAAACTTCATCTGTGTGAATTTTTGTATTTGTGTGAATTTTTGAAGCAATGGTTGGTCTACCGCATTTGTGCGAATTTTTTAAGCATTATTTGATATCGAAGATATTAAAACTATTAAAACAATGAGCAATCTGTATTTTTAGAATTTTAAACGAAGGTCAAAATCAAGGGGAAATATTTAAGAGAAATATTACATGTCCTGAAGTTTGTTAGGATTTCAAAAATCCCAAAACAATCAGCCTCTGAAAAAGAAATAAATTGAAAGTTTGACTTCATTGACCTGAACTTACATATCACTCTCGGTTATCTCATTAACCAAGACGCGATAGTGGCCTTATCACCGCGGTTAATGAGATAACCGTAGAAATTAAGTATCCTCGCCGGTTCTATATATTACCCGCAGTGATATATAATACATCGCAGTTAATTAGATAACCGGCAGTGATATTTAAGTATCACTGTCGGTTCTACATATTACCTGGCAGTGCTAAGTCAACTTCACTGCCAGTTATAAATGTGACCCGGCAGTGATATTTAGTCACTGCCGGTTTTTGTGGAGACCCGGCAGTGACAGTCCAGTCCTATATGTATTGAAACGCCGCGCGTCCTCCACTCAGTTCCACTTCAACCAAACGCTGCCACCTCCTGGTAGCTTCCCGCCATATCCCCGCCGTCTCCTCGGAGTGCGCCGCCATCTCCCCGCCGTCGCCTCGGAGTGCGTCGCATCCCCTCGCCGTCGTCGCCGCCGTCGCACCCCCTCCCTACTCCATCGCCGACTCTGCCCCCTGGTCGCCGCCCCTAGCTCGCTGCCTCCTCTCCCAACTCCGTCGTCGGCACCGGTGACCTCCTCGCTGTTCTGTGGCTCACCGAAGGTAGGAACGGCTTCACTTGAGACATAATGTTAAGCAGTTTGCTAGGTTTGATGTGTATGTAATGTGCATATGTTTATTGCTGTATGTTTGATTTGTACCGTGAGACATAATGTGTATATGCGCTGATTCAGAAAATATGTGCAAACACATCGACAAATGATTATACTAGCAGAATCTTTTGCAACAATATCACAGCTCTTAGAAATCTAAAGTTCTGAAATAGGGCTTTGCTTTGCTGGAAAAGCCATTGGAGTACACATTGTATCATAAAGGCAGAATGATCCTTGTTTATGGCTTCCAAGTTTTCTGATTAAACAAGCACATGAGTAGGCTTTAATGATAATCATAATAATGGTGTCTCTTAAATTGTTCAAGCTTTTGAAGTATTTGTTAGGTTAATACTACTGTAAGAAAAAACTTTTAGCGATTTGATTAATATTTCAGTTTTCCTCACAGTTTACATGCACTAGAAAAGTGCACTGACACAACAAAATGTGATTTTAGAGAAATAAAACTTGGCAAATAGGCAACCTCACTGATTTACTCCACCAATTAAAGTTAAAGTTTTAGGTTATAGGATGATTGCTTATATTTATTTTTTATCTATCTTTAGTGCTAATTCTTGCCTTTTGATGAACCATTATCTTGTTATATCACATGTTAATGCTTCAAATTTAGTGTGTCCTACAGTCAATTTTGCCTTTAGCTTAGCATGTGAATCTAGAACAATAGGAGTTTATTAGTGACAGCATCAAGAATATTTATGTGTTGCTATTTCCATCAAAAGTTCAATACTCCTAGCTTGATGATGATATTTACCAAGTGTGACTGAGGTTGTACTCATAACTTTTTTTATTCGTTGAGAAATAGAGGCAGATTCAAAAAAAAAATGTATATATGTATGTGTAGATCTCCTGCGTATGTGTATATATCTTGTGTATGTGTATGTTTATATTTGTGTTCATGGTCAAATTATTCTGGAGCATGCAGATTCAAAAAAAGCTGTATATGTGTATGTGTCCTTCAAAGATGTTTGTGTATACAGATAAAAAAAATATATGTGTACATGTTCTTTAAAGATGTGTATGTGTCTTTCAAATATGTCTATTAATTTTATTTCGTTGAATTGATAAGTTCGACAATTGTTATGTATTTGTCGTTGAATTGACAAAGACGAAATGTCTCAGACATTATTATTGAGTACTCCCTCTTTCAATAAATATTAGTCATATTTTAATATTGAGTACTGCCTCTAAGTTTAAGAAAAAATAATATCAGTTTGAACAATTTTGAGTTAAGTCTATATTAAGCCTAATCTATATACTACCATAATCTGGAAAAAGATCCTAATTAGAACTTGCTTTGCATCTGAATCCAATCACAACAAAAACCCTACATGTTCACAAACTGCACAGATTTGATATCACTAAAGCCTTTTCGGAGGCTCATAAAACAACTCGTAGAAGAATAGTATAGCCAGCAATGTGGCTATACATAGGCTCATATGCTTTTACATCTATGTACATTCGTTATGTCTATCTTCATTTGTACGTGTCTTTCAAAAATGACCTTGTTAATTTAAAATTTCCTATAAACTTGCTAGGAATGGCCTCTGACCAGGGACAAGTGTCGGAGGGAGTTGGGCCCTAAAATATGGACGAAGGAGGAAGGGGTAGCCCAAACCATAGCCCAACGTCCTATCTGAACTTGCAGGATCCTGCCATGGACCAACCTGATGTTACTAACGTAGGCGAGGTAAAGTTTTAGTAAACTGTGGTTCCTAGCCCAAATGACTAATAATTAAGAAGATCAAATTGCAGGCTCAGACGTCTGATCAACGAAGGCAGCGCGCAAGTCGTGGTCTAAACAAGATGCCTAAGGGAATTTTTAACATAGTGGAGCTCTCGGCAGTCGGGGAACATGCTATACCAGAGTCATCATTGGGGCCATACAGGACAGCCTGCGGGGTTCTTGCTAGGGATGATGTGCCCATCAGCTATAGATCATGGATTGGCCGCGGAGGTGACCCATGGGTGGTACCCAATGACCTGAATAACTCATTATGGGACAAGCTGAAACAAGTTTTCCAGTTCCCCCAAGGAACCGAGCTGGTTGCAAAGAAACGAGCACTCTGCATCATGTGCACAGTGTGGAAGAATTGGAAGACAGCACTAAACAAGAATTATGTGAAAAAGAATGAAACGCCGAATTTTGACACGTACCCAAAGTTAAGGGAGTTTTGGGATGAATTTGTGGCGTACAAGAGGTCTGAAGAAGCTCACATAGTAAGTCAAAGGAACAAAGCAAACACGGATAAGAATATTCACCCACACAGACTAGGAACAGGAGGGTATGTGAAGAAAATACCAGCATGGGATCGGTTCGAAGAAGAACTAACCCGCAAGGGTATAATTCTTGTGACGACCGCCTTAAGCGAACGATCGAAGCACTGGTTGCTTGGGAGGGATGCTACTATCTCGGATGATGACAGCTTAAGCTTTAGAAGCGATAGAGAGCAGGAAGTGCTGAGCAGAATCACAGATGCTCACATGCAGTCTTCCCAAGGATATTTCGCACCACGAAGGGAGAATGACGAGCTAACCGTAGTGTCGGGACCGGATTTCCAAATCCGAACCCTCTGTGTATAACCTGTGCTAGTCCAGGAAAAGCTAGCACACACAGTGAAAACAGTGATGACAACACATCACGAATCAAATAATATTAATTAAGCAAAAGAATATTAGCCTTATGGCCAATTATTACAAATAAGAAGCATCATAGCTTGAGTTCAATAAGAAACAGCGAAAACGAAATAACAGCAGCAAAGTAAGTAAGCCCATCCATTTGCCCAACATGCAATCGACTGGGGTTCGCGTCCTAGCATTCCGGATCGCCTTCATCATAACCACAAGCGTAGAAATCGTAGTCACCTTCCGCTTATGCGAACTCTTCTGTGGAAGGTTGGGGATGTTGCAAGGGTGAGCACAGAATGTACTCCGCAAGTCTTGGAAACATAATGCATGATAACTATATGCAAGGCTAAGCAATTGAAGGCATAATATGGCTCTTTTAGCATAAAGCAAAGTTTAACTGTAAATACCAATAGTAATTTCATAAAGCATCATTTGAACAAAATGTAATAGCATAGTAATTGAATTTGATATAACAATTAAAGCAGGTTCCATCTACCTGACTCGCTCCATCCGCCAAACCATAACCCAAGAGTTCCATCTGCTCTCGGATTCCCAAACCATCATTTTCCTTTGAAACAAAACCATAAAATCTACAATGTGCAAGCGTACCTGCTTTGCCCTTGACCGTGGGCACGGCTACTTAAGTAGTTTTAACTCGCAGAGTGTGTACACTTTACCCACAAGACATGATCGACTCTTGTTGCCATGCACTTAACACACTTCCTTTGGTGTGTCGGGAGAGAGATCATGACAAGGCCTTTACAATGCACAACCCCACTATTAACCTCGCCGCTAAGGTTTCACATTTATTAGGGTTCTAGCCGCCCAGATCTGAAGCCCCCTCTTGCGCCTGCCAACATCTGGCACTCACCAACTGGCGAAGCTAATAATGAGACGCACAAATTATTTAGCCAGGTCGTACCCATATAGAATTGTGGTTGTACGGTAGTGCTCGGTCCATGGTAACACACGCTTCGGTCCTTAATTGACTAGGGCGGAACATTCACATACCAAGGTCTAGTGCTTTCTGCACCCGCCAAACATCCATCCGCCCCGGTCTAAACCATTTCCACTTTATTTCATTTAAATCACAGCAGCAACACCAATTTCCGCACTTTCACAAATAAGTTTGAACAATATTTGAAATGATTCCCATAATGGCACAATACCGAAACGCTTAAGCTGGACTAAGCAATTCTACCGTTCCATGCTAATCTACTGGTTATCACCAAATAAAATAGCTAGTATATATCATCTAGGGTGTCAAAGGTTCGACATGATCAATACGAATGAGGGTATAACAAACTTGAATTAGCTAAACCTTAAGACTATATTTAAAGTACTTTCCATAAAAGTAAGCATGCATAATTTAAAAACAACATAACTTTTTCATAAAATTTGGGATCAATATGTTCAAGGAAGACTTGCCTTCGCTGCCTCTTGCTGGTTCTACCTCTGATTGTTGATTCGACTGATCTTTGACTGCGTCGTCTACACGCGAAACGAGAGCAAATCAATAAAACAAATTCAAATAAAATTCAAAAATTGAAAAGAATGTTACTGGAATATAGATCTTGAATTTAGATGAATTTAGAAATTTGAATCACTGGAATCGGAGCTCGAACGAAGGAGAACGGGCTCCTGGAAGATTCCCAGATCAGAAAATCAGAGAGGCTGACACGTGGCAGCACGTGATTGGCTGGAATTTCGGGTTTTCTGGAAAAATTGGAAAAAGAAAAAGAAATGCCGCTGACACGTGGGGCCCACGAGTCAGAGACTGGGTTCACGATGGACTGCGTCCACCGAGGGGATCTGGGGCGACGCAGCAGACCGGCCGACGTGGCGCTGACGCGGCCGCCACGCGGACGGTGACGCGGCAAGCTGGGACCGGCAATACGGACAATGGCGTGGCACGGAAGACGTGGCGGGCGCGGATCGATCCGCCCGTCCACGCGGCACGCATCCATCGGCCGAGGAAGATCGGACGGCGGGGACGCAAGGCGTGGGCAGCTGCGACGTGGCGCGATCTGGCGCGCACGCGGAAGATCCGACGGCCACGGCTCATCGATGGAGAGCGACGGCGCGAGGCGGCGGCGCTGGCGCGGGGAAGGCCGGAGGCGAGGAAGACGACGCGGGATGCGGTGGAAGAGAGATGGATCGGCTCGGGTTTTTGGGGAAAAAGGAAGAGGGTGGCGCGGGGAGTTCGGCGAGACCAAAATAAGCGGCGGAGACTCACCGGCGAGGAAGAAAAGCGGCGGAGAAGCGCTCGGGGTGGCGGCGGAACTTCGGCGAGCGAGATCTCCGCGACGGAGGCGTCTCGGGCGGCGAGGCTTGAGGCGGCGGTGCGCGCGAGGATGCGAACCTCGGCCGGGTCCTCGGGCTTTAAATAGCCTCGGAGGCGGGCGCGGCACGGACGCCAAGCGGCGCGTGCTAGGGTTTTGGGTGGCGCGGCGTGGGCGACGCAAGAACATCCTCGGCCGCCCACGTGGCGCGCAGACGGCGACCGAGGCAAGCGGCCGGTTTGGCCGGGCGAGGCTTGAAGTGGGCGGTCATGCGGAAAGAAACGGGCGACGAAGATTCGCCCGCGGAGGATTTTTCAAAATAAAACCTTTTTCGAATTAAGAAAATTCCGTAAATTCAAATAAAAGCAAATAAATCCAAATAAATAGCAAATAAATTCGAAAAATCTCCAAAATACGTAAGAATTCCTTGCAAAGCATAATGAAGCCAACAAAATTGAAAATCTTATGTTTGATGAATAGATTAGTCAAATTAAATCTTTTTATAAATAGAAAATTCAAATTAAGCTGAAATTAATTCAAAGAAATTGCAAATGGTGAATTTTTAAATTCAAACATTCTAAATCTAAATTTTGGACTGTTACACGTAGCCCTGGGTAACAAGGAGCATCCAGGTCGCATCAAAGGAGTTGGTTTGGTCACGTGGAAAGAGGCCTTCCCCGTAGACGCATGGTTGTACAAGCGTTCAAAGAGATTAAGAGAAGATCAACTGGAACGTCAGATAAAAGATGTTTTGGCGAGAGCGTTAGAGGAACAGAGAGCGGAACTAGATAAGGCTGTGGAGCAAGCTGTACAGAAAGCTCTCAGCTCATGACCGCCACCCAGTGAAAGCCATGAGCTCATCACCCCGGTGCGAAGAAGGCATTTGCGCATCCACGTGGATTCTCAAGATCATGGACTGCATTTTCCTGTGGATGACATCAAAGAACCGACACCGTGCAAGCTACATTTGGCCGCACATGGCATTACCATAAAGGTGGCTGAGGGCAGGGCTTGGCCATGCCAGGAGTCGCAGGTTTTGCACTGTCGCCCGATACCGCAGGGATTCGCCAGGGTCGAAGTGGACAGTGGAGTCCGCCAATACCGAAAAATGGAGGTAGAGATCCCTGGCGAGGATGGAAACAAAAAACTAGGAGAAAACGTGCATGGCTTCCTCGCTTGGTGCAAGAGCTTGATTAAGTTTGTCTCGGATGATGAGGGCGACGAAGATGATGATCAGCTGTACTCTCCACACAAAGACCTCCCGCCCTTCTCGCCGCCAACCAGAAAAAGTCCAACTCCTCCGCTGGCACCAACCACAAAAAGCCCGACTCCTCTGCCAAAATCTGAAAAGAATCGAACACCAGAAACATCTCGGCAGTCGGCACCGTCCTCGAAGAAATCTCAACCATCTGCGAACCCAGGACAATCCCAGAAGAAATTATCAGCTGACATGACTGAAGAAGAACGGAAAAAGCATGTAAGCGCCTGCGTAACATCTTACTTTAAAAAGGTGCCATCATGTAAGAAGACTAAAGTTGATGCTGACGCGCAAAAGTTTTTCTTGAGTATGGCAAAAGTGCAAAAGACGGGGCAGACTTCTGAACCTTGAAAAATGTCGGACTACGAGCGCATATCCAGAAAGCAATACTTGCAGGCGGCTAGTGCCGACATGTTAAAGTGGGATACTCAAGCAGATGCTGCTCAACTAGATGCTCTGGCGCACGGTCTAAGGTGGAAGTTCGTTATGGGAAAACCGTTGGTTGAATCAGCTCATTTCGACAACTTTACAACACAACTGTGGCGCGTCCATCAGTGGTACATGCAGCACTCCAATGATGGTATGGAGGCGTTAGCAGTCAGATACACAGAGCAAGATTTCCACAATGGGGATAACATCTGCTGGTTTTTTTCACGGAGCTGTATATGTTGTACCAGCAAGATGCCCTGGACGTGAATATACTTAGACTATGGACTTTGTAAGTTTGTCCGTATATCGTTGAGCATTTTTGTACTGTTTAATTGCATGTCTAACTTCTTTCTTATGTAGAATGGAGATACAGACATGTAGAAGAAATAACAATGATAATCTAGCATTCCTAGATCCGGGGCTCGTCAACGAGAAGCTTGTGAATGACAATCCACAGGTCATTGAAGACTATTTATTTAATACTTTTTGAAGCTGCAATACAAAACCTCCGTACTTTTACCCTATAAATTCAAGTACTTATCTCCTTACTTCTAATATCGTTTTACTATTTTTGCATAACACGTACGATGTGGGAGTAATTGACTACGTTGACATATATGTGCAGGTTTCACTGGGTCCTCCTCGTCATCCAGTTAGATGCCAGCAGGATTTTTGTCTTGGACTCCAGGAGAAAACAAACTAATTTGTACCAAGACCTTTGGGACATGCTGAACAGGTAAACTCGATCGTTGCTTTATTACTCTAGCAAAATTCCATTCTATTGCATTTAAGTTTAATTACTATTCAAAATCATTCACACAGGGCTTTCTTGACGGCATCGCAAGAAAAGTGTTCGTATCGTCCATACAGAAAATTTTGAAATAATAAATGACTTTCCATGCATGAGGCAGGATCCCGGAAACAATTTATGTGCATACTATGTATGTACAAATATGCATTCAATTGTCACGGAGAGTGTCGGCTATAACGAAGCCATGGTACGTAATTACACATTGATGCCTTTTTTCATTTAACAAATATCATCATTAATTAACTTCCTTTTTTCTTCAAAAACAACGCTCCAAACTGAGAACCAATAAGTTATTGCTGACAGAAATTATAGAAATTCAAGAACAGATCGCCGGATTCATTCATGATGAGATCATCAATCCAAACGGCGAGTTCCACAAGTAGCCTCATCGCCCTCATTCCTTCGACCTAGACGCGTGACATGTCTACTTCGACTCTTCGTACTGCAGTCCTTGCAGAATCAAAGCGAATGGGATGAGATGTAGTCGAGCTACATTAATTGTAAACAAATCATTGTAAAAACAAAATATTGTGATGCTTAATTTAATATATTTGAATTATGATTTTAACGATGCTTCATATATACATGGATATATTTGAATTATGATTTGAACGATGCTTTATATAGTACATATGGACACTGTATAAACAATTGTATAAAAATATATATATTGCACAAAAAATATGCAAGCTTGTCACGCCGATTCTTGGAGAAAACCGACAGTGATATGTACATATCACTGTCGGATTATGGTACAACCCGGCAGTGATAGTTCGATATCACTGCCGGTTTTATGTATAACCGGCAGCGATAATGATCATCACTGCCGGATTTTGGTTTGATCTGGCAGTGATAGTTCAATATCACTGCCGGTTGTAGGCAGAACCGGCAGTGATAATCCTTATCACTGCCAGATTTTGGTTTGATCCGGCAGTGATAGTCCAATATCACTGCCGGTTGTAGGTAGAACCGACAGTGATAATCCTTATCACTGCCGGTTCTGAGCCGGCAGCCCGAGTATCACTGCCGACCAATCACTGCCGCGCCAATGACCGGCAGTGATGGGGTTTTGGAACCGGCAGTGATGTGCTGTTCTGTAGTAGTGTCAGAAGGATTAGTAGTTGACTCAAGTAAGGTTGAAATAGTTTTGCATTGGGAGCAACCCATGTCTGTGACTCAAGTTCGAAGTTTTTCCGGAATAGTGAGATATTACCACTGATTTATTGAAGGATTTTCCACTTTGGCTAGACATTTCACACTATTGTTGAAGAAGGAAAAGAAGTTTACATAGACCCCACCTCTGAACAGTTCCAAGATTTGAAGAAGTGTTTGACTTTAGTACCAGTTCTTATTCTACCGAATATTCAGAAAAGTTTTGATGTATATTGTGACGCTTCACGATAAGGACTTGGATGTGTATTAATGCAAGAAGGCAAAGTTGTTGCAAGTGCTTCTAGACAACTGAGACCTCATGAGTAGAAATAGCCTACTCATGATCTGGAATTAGCTGCTATAGTGCATGCACTTAAGATATGGCGTCATTAAGTTATTGGTAATTGATGTGAAATCTATACGGATCATAAAAATTTGAAGTATGTATTCACTCAGTTCAACCTAAAAATGAGGCAAAAAAGACGGTTGGAGTTGATAAAAATATGATGTTAGGATTCATTATGTGGGCACCGGGAAATACGAATCGATCCTCACTCGTGCGTTGGACTAAGAGGTGACACCCATACTCCACTTAATTGTATGATCACTGTCACCCAAAAGTCCCGTGCACGGAGTATTAACCAGATGGCCCTCACTGAAGCAAATATAAGCCACCTAGTTGCACCGTACACACTTACGCAACCAAGGGAGTTTCGATTCCATTCCGAACAACCATACCGGGATTGAAAGCAACTCATCCAAGCATAGTACTCGCCGTCCGTCTCAGAACATTGGTATCACCCACACTCACCAAGGGGAGCATGAGCAATAGTCAAAGAACGACGACCGCTCGAGTTTATGCATTAGATGGTTGAAAACAATTCCAGGTACCCGGATATGTGTCTAGTGCAAGTTCCCAAGATCAACGCCTAGCATCCACATATCCCGCATTCGAGATGTATCGCAACACATACACATGAAACTAAGCATTTGATATAGCATAAACATAAACTACAATTATTACAACTACTTACTATTACAAATAATGGTCCACCGGCCAAATATTACAAGTCGAAAAGTAAATTGCAGCGGAGAACAAACATACACCAAAATGGGGACAGTGGTATGCCCATCCGATAACCCATAGGCAACCGACTTGGCAAAGCCCAAGTTCATCCGTCAACATAATCGTTGGACCCCGAAGTAAAGTACGTGTTGTCGAGGTGTTCTTCCATACCGTCGTCTATATTATTTAGATTAAGCAACCGTGAGTACACGTATGTACTCGCAAGACTTTAGTGTATGGAATTATTGTAAATGCATGGCTAGAACAAGGATAAAAAAGCTTCTACACTAGTCTCATTTTCAGCATAAAGCAGATTTTGTTTAACAAGTGAATGTTGCATAAAACAGTAACGGAATTGTAAAGAGCATTTAATAAGAAGCTAATAACAGTAAGTACAGTTCATATCCATCATTCCACAGCTCTCCTTGGCTGCGAATAGCGAGTAAAAACAGCTACCCTTGGCTCATGAGTATACCCATCCATTCCAAAACCATTTCCAAACGTTTTTGCAAAAACAAGACTATACTTGACATTATTTTCCCAAGTTGCTCATGACCGCGAATATGGCTAATTAATTAGATTTTAATCTCTGCAGAGAGTGTACACTTTACCCACATGACACATTCTAGCAATCATGTCAACCATGCCTCGCAATACGTACCATACCCGATTTGCTAGACTGTGACGAAACTGTTCAACTAGTTAAAGCTTAGCCTTGCACCAGCGACAGTGATGTTAAACCCTTGCCATAGTTTCGGAGACCTGGACCAACACGTGCTGTGCTAGATGATGGTGCACTCCATCGGGTCCGCTTCCCATGGCAAGGCATGCACCGTTGTATTGAAATGCTTGGGCCCCAACACCTCGGTGAAGGGAGCACCTAGAACGACACCAATCCATCGGATCACCCATACTACTTCGGCATACCAAAATGCAAGGTTAAACTTCAACTAATCTAATTAGTTTAGGCTATCCCATACTAGCACATGTGGTTGCACCAAAACACTTAGGTGATAGCATCATGTTCGGTCCTTAACTGGCCCGGGTGAGAATCTCCCCCTAACTACGCGTGAGGTCCTTTTCACGCCTCAAGTTAAGTAATAACTCGCCCGCGTCTAAATCATAAGTTTGGGTTGGATCGATTTTTATCAAATTAAGTGGAAACCATACCGTGGTTCCATCCATTTAAACAAACTTTGCTCAAAGTAGTTGAAACATCTCCCATCATTTTGAAAGTTGTTCTAATTAGCATGTCTAAGCAATACATATGGTAAGTTTGCAAGTTTTACCCAAGTGACATTAAGTATTGTCTAATCCAATACTAGGTTACAATGGCAAGTGTTCAAATGACAAGGTAAAGGTAATGCATAGAAGTGGATTTAGCTACCATTACCCACAATATAGCAAGTTTAAAATATACACGCATGCATATAGTTTGATAAAACAACATAGATTTGCAAATATGGGATCAAAATGATCAAAGGAGGGTGATTGCCTGGTTTCTCTTCTTCTGGATTATAATCCGGGTCGTAGTCGACGTTGTTAATAACCGAATCCGAATTATCGTCGTCTATGCGTCGAATAATAAAAACCGAGACAAAAGCAAATAACACCAATTCAAATGGGGCAAAAAGAAATAAGATGTAAATACCAAATAAAAACTTACCAAGAAGAATAGGGTGATTGTGAGTTCTTGATTTATCACTTTCATAATGATTTCATTAGCACTTTGTTTATGTGAGGCCTTTTCTTGAATGTGTTACTTTCATCCTCTATTATATGAAGCTAAAGCTATAATCATAGCTAAGGCTATTTACGAATTCAAGAGGCTAAAATTATGTATCTTTGCATGTATAACTTCAAATTATAGATGCTAAAATTATTTGGATGAATAAAAGTATCATTAGTTAAAAGGTTTTGCTTGATTGGTACATAGCTTTAAGTATTCGTGCATGGAAGTGATTTCTACATGGTGGATCTGGAATTTTTAAGGTATTGACTGTTACTACTTGGTTATGTGATGGTTCTTACATTACCGATGTTTTGGTTTAAGACTTTCGATTTCATTTGTCCATACAAATGACTCTAGCAATGTTATTATTTAGGGTGTTTGCTCTAGCAAGTTTAATATGATAAATAAGTTGAAATTAAAATGTTTTTCCATATTTCGGTTGTCCATATACTGGTTTTCTGGGTCGATTCCCCCAAAATTTAGGTTTAGCCGAGTTGTATTTCAAGCTGCTGAAAGTGCTTAAGTGTTATAGTTTTAGTGCAGTTTGTAGTCTTTGAAGGTATTTGCGGCGACGAGTTTTATATGCTACGCAGGTTATAAGTGAAATATTTTCCCATATTATGGCAGCATAAATACTATAGGGTGTTACTAAGCTATTCTTTCATTATTTCCTATTTATACAATATATTTTATGTGTTACCGAAAAGCTTATATGCTTAATATGGCCTAACTCAAAATTATTCAGAACCATGTCATTTATATACACCAAGCTAGTATATGTTATTTTAAGGTTATAGCATTTGATTTCGTCGAATTTGAGGTTCGTTTGCGAGAGTTATGAACATTTGATCATTTTGCCGATTGAATGTTTGAGCGACTAGCAATTAGATTAAACTAAAGCAAAGTCTAAATGTTTTTGACCATTTATGACCTATGCAATCCCATCAATGTATCTAAATTGGTTTCATCAAATGTTGAGCTCATTTGAACATTATTCTAACCACTTGAATCTTGAATGTTATTAAGGTATTAACCAACAATATTTGATTCAAAATACATTCATATTTTAAATGTTTTTGCAGAAATGGAGTGCATAGGGTCGCAGTAACTTATGGTATTTATTTCATGATTTATGGATCAAGAAAAAATATAATTCCTTCATAACGCCTATTTAGGGCCTAACATTCAAACTCTATTTAAAAATTTTAATCTGCAAGCAACATATAACTTTTTATTTCAGATTCTAATTTATCATTTCAAAAATTAAATTTAGAGACTTATTTCACTTCATTTGGACATTCTTAGCAAAAGATATGAACATTTGAATTGGTTAGGGTCAAACAAATCACTGAGATTGAAAACTTTCCGAATAAGGAGAGTACGTTTTTCCTCAGAGAAAGTGCCTTCCCAAAACGGCAAGCGTTTAAAACCGTTTACCACCTGACACCGGGGCCCCCTCGTCAGCGACTGCGTGAGGCACTCAGAGGGAGAGGCTAACGGATGGACCCCTCTTGTCATTGAGGGAGAACAGAGGCGCACGGCTCCGAGCTCGCCGGCGGCGACCTACTGCCGGAGCTGTCGAATCGGTAGCACCATGAGAGAGAGGAGGTTACGGTGAACCTGATGGACCAGTCGGCGGCGGCGATACGGTGGCGGAGCGGGCCGGCGACGGAAAGGGGTGAAGCTCGGCGGAGGCGTTGGCCGGAGAGGAGGAAGAAGAAGCGTGCGGGCTCGGCTGGGTGGTGGAGGAGTTGAAGGGCGACGTGGAGAAGCTAGAGCGTCTACCGATTCCAGCCGGCGACCACCGGAGATGTGCTGCCACCTACAGGGGGCGATGGCGCAAATGGCGCACGACCGAGAAGACGACGACCGAATCAGTTTGGGGCGGTGACGATTAAGTAACTAGGGACCTCAAGTAACGTGGCTTAGCGGTTGGTTTGTGGCGGGAAGGTGTGGAACGGGCTGCCACCGTGCACCGGCTTCGGGGAAGAAGGGTACTGGCGTGACGGCGAAATTCTGCGGGCATCAAGTGAGGATAAAGGTTAGGAGGGCCACGAGGACCATCACGGGTGGAAGAATGACCTCAACGAGCAGACCTTGTAGTTGTTCGCGTGGACTTGTGGCTTGCCTGGCTTGCTCGAGTTCGGCAGTGAGCTTCGTCGGAAACGGCGAGGCCTGGCAAGCAGAGGGCAAGGAGAGGTCTTGGCGGCTTATGTGGCGTGTGGTGGAGGTAGTTGAGCCAGGGCATGGGTGACGGCATGGGCAGGAGGCGGAGCGGGCGACGTCGGGCGCGCGATGGTCGCGTGGAAGAGAGCTTCTGCCACGGCAGCGCGTGGATGTAGCGCTTTGGCGCCGTGGCAGCACGCGGGCAGGAGTAGGAAGGGAGGAGGGAGAGAGAAGGAGGGGAAGAGGGGCTGACCAGTGGGTCCAGGGTGGCTTGGGGCCCACTGCCATAGACAAGCTGGATTCATCGACTGCATCAGTGGATTTGGCAGTTGAAAATAATTTAGGGCTCAATTCGGGTATAGCAGATGATCAAGCTAAATGGCAGTGGTAGACTGGTTGAAAACTTCTGAAAATTTTTGTGATGGCAGAACAAGTCATGATGTTTCCATTTTCTTTGGTTTCACTTGATTCTCTCATGCGGTTTAAGAACAGTAATTCTTCAAACTTGACTATTTTTCAATCATTTGAGAATGAATATGAATTCAAGAATTCTTTAAACTTTTCTAGAGGATTTACTATGGACTAGGAAGTCTTGTGTAAAATTTTCAGATTAGAATCTTGCATATTTATTTTCTATTAATTCTGACATTTCAGATTTCATATTTTCATGATTTCGGTTCTAGAATTTTAGAAGGCAATAAAGGTAATTATTAATTTTTGATATTTTTAAAAGGGGTTAAATATTTTATTAGGAAGACTTTGTAAATTTTTAAACCAGAGATAAGTTTAAATTATTTTTGTAAAAATTCTGGTATACTACAATTTTAAAGGTAAAACGTGTCACTTCACTATTTATTTATATAGTTATTTATTCTCCGAATTCATTAAAATCTTTTGACAGCTAAAAAGATGTGATGGAGACTTCTCAAAGTTTAATAGCATTTTTACTGTCTTTTTACTTTCATCTTGTTACCTTTTTACTTTTACTCTTCCACTAATTTCATTAATTGATTTTTCTTTAAAGGCCAAAATTCAAAAATAATTAATAAGGTCAGAAAAGTTTCAGAAAAGATGGGAATACAAAGTAAGATTACATTTCCATCTCATTTTCAAGTTTTGTTTATTTTGGGCGAAAATTTTTAATATAACAACCTATTTCTTTTTGTTTTTAAGTTGAAATACAAGAAAACGAAGTAAAAGATAATATTTAAAATAAAAATCTTGGTTTCAGTTGAAATATTTATTCAATTCTATATTCAGTTTTCAAATTATTATTTTTCCTATTTTTGAAGTTTTCGGGATGTTACACATTAACACCCCGGAAAAGCCAACGTAGTGGTAGATACTTTGAGTCGTAAGAGTTATTGCAGCAATGTGATGGTCCGAGATAGCCAACTGAGCTTGTTAAAGATCTTCATAAGCTAAGATTAGAAGTAGTACCTAAAGAATTTTTAGCTGCCATAGAAGTGAAGCCCACTTTGGAGGATCAGATTTGTGAAGCTCAGAAGAGCAATGCCAAGATCAAGAGAATCAAGCAGAAAATGACGAAGGATAAGGCCCGAGATTTTACCCTGGATGACCAAAGTACATTATGGCTCAAGTAGTGGATTTGTGTGTGAATCAGAAGGATCTCAAACAGTTGATGCTTAAGGAGGGTCATGACTCGAAGTATTCGATACACCTAGGAAGCACGAAAATGTATCAAGATTTGAAGAATAGTTTTTGGTTGCCAAGTAGAAGCGAGAAGTAGCCGAATATGTTGCCTTGTGTGACATATGCTAGAAGGTGAAGGCGGAGAGCATCAGAGACCAACCGGTCTGTTGCAACCACTCAAGATTCCAGAATGGAAGTAGGAAGAAATTGTTATGGACTTTATTACTAGTTTACCAAAGACTCAATTGGGTTTTTATTCAATTTTGGTTACAGTGGATCGCTTAACCAAAATTACAGTGTCATCAACAGGTTCCACATTTCATACCTGTCAAGACTACCTATACTAGAGACTACTTAATTTTTTCTGACATCCATTCTTCGTCTCTTAATTTTATTTTCTTTCTTTACAGTGTCATCAACAGGGCAGTGACGATCTGTGTGGCTTCTATGTCATGTATCACATGCTGGTCTTGGTCGCATTGAATTAGTGCACTCATTTCTATTTTGCAGAAGATCGATATCCCCCTCAAGAGCTTTCAAAGCAAAGAACTCAACAAATTACGAGACCACTTATGCAAGTGGTACTGGGTAGAAGTTATATCAAAGGATGGTAGGTTTAGAGATCCTGAAGGCTTCTACTAGTCCATATGTAAACAATATTATATATGTGAATGCGATATGTGTACGGACTGTTAAGTATGTTTGTGTTCTATATTATGAATGAATGTGATATGTGTGTTGTAATAAAGTGTGTATTCTGTGAATGTGATATGTGCATACTGTGTGTAATCTATGCTGTGTGAATGTGATATGTGATATTGTGTAATATGTGCTGTTTTTGGGAGGGTGCACAAATGAGAAACAACACACTCCTTCATCACATTCGGTTCTGAGCTAGAACCGATTGTGATGATGACTTTATCATAATCGAGCGAAAACCGACTATGATAGCGTCTCCTCATCACTATTTAATGACTTTGTATCGCCACCAGAATGACTGTGATGACGAAAAAGAACCAATTGTGATGTGCATTCCTGTAGTAGTGGGTTGTTCTTAGCATATATTGCGCAGGTCATGTAATTGTTGCTTTTCAAGGCTAGCTCATCAAATTCCCTCTTTATGACGTTTGACATATCCTACGTTATATCTATACAAAAATGAATTTTACTACTCGTAAAATAAATATATTGCATGGTCTCTTTTGAATCCATTAAAATTGGTCGATGTTTTCTTAATAGATAATAATCTAAAATTTTCTAGCATTTTTCATAATTTTTTCTGTTAATTATATGGCAATTTTCAGAATAACCCAAAATAATAGAAAACTTGATTCAGCATGTATAAATAAGTATACAAACAAGGAATTATGCAAGGAAAAATAAACCTAAAGATATGAAGCTTTTGTTGTGTGCTAGGTATAAGGTTCAATAAATTTATGGAAGCCCATACACCTAAAAATTTAGTTTCTAGGATTTGATAAAATTTTTCAGAATTTACTAACTATTTTCCAAGATTACGGAGAACTTTAGCGTTCATAATGTAAAATAACCGTGGCCGAATTATTTAATGCAATTTATCGAACTTGCAGGGGCCAAATTGAAATGAATGTTGTTGCCCAGGAAAAATCTGGCCTTCAGGCCAAATCAATTAATGCGCCGACCGACCTGTATACGCACGCACGTGTTGGCCGCAACGGCCATGGAGCCAGCTCGTCCCATGTGCGGGCCGTCGCGACCCAAAACCGGTTGAGGGCTAGGTTTAAAACCCTATACCTATTTGTTACGGGGGGATGCCGCTTGGCGGCATGTCAAGCTTAGTGGGAGCGCACCATGCGGTAGTGGTGAGGAGGAGCTCAATGTGATCATTGCAGCTGAGCACACCTCATGGCAGTGCAGCGCACTACTGCGGATCGGGCATGCACAAGCGGTTCGAAACCGCTTTCAGAAGCGGTTTTATAACCGCTTGTAAGCAACCGCGAGTGATACCCCGTCAGGTTTCACAAGCGGTTCCCCGAACCGCTTGTGGTTCGACACTTCCACAAGCGGTTGGTGTTACCAACCGCCAGGAGAGGTTCTCTCCAAAAGCGGTTGGTCTTACGAATCGCTAGGAGACTCTCCACAAGCGGTTGGAGTTACCAACCGCTTGTGAAGAGTCCGACAAAGATAGCGTTTTGATTATATATTCAATATAGAATATGTTTTCAGAGGGGTTTTTGATATAGATTTTAACAATTAAAATAAATAGAACTACATGAGTTTTTTACACAATTAAATATATATTATTCATGCGTACTCATTCAGATAATTACATGTTCATTTACAAAAAATACGAACTTAATAGACTAAAAAATGAACAAGTTGATGAGTACATGAAATAATAAGCCACTTTTACAAGTTTAAAAGAATAAAAGGGCGAATCTTGAGCTCATTTCTTGCGTGCGTCACTCTTTGTGCCCTTGGTCGACGTCGATGTCAGCTCACCTGTCCTTATTTCAGGACAATCTTGTAACACCCCAAAATTTGCTTTTATTATTATTTTATTTCTAATTGTGTACTTGGTAATATAATTTTTTGCCAAAAATATTTTATTTGAGTTAAAAACGTCTCAAAGTATTTTTGAGAATTTTCTTGGATTTTTCCTGGTATGTTTATTGCCTAAAACAATTTAATCGAATTACCAGAATTATTTTAATTAATAAATTCGGGAAAAATCGTTGAACAGTAATGGGCCGAGCCCAGTTACTGTGCGCGTGCATGCGGCCTGTTTGGCCTGTGTTCTAGAAGTTGCCGTTGGATCATAAAGGCATGGTCAAGATTTGATGAGGAGATGCGAAACCCTAATCATGCAGATCGTTGGATTGAGAATGGACGGCTTTGATTTAGTGCAGCAGTAAAGGACATCTTAAAATCATCACCGTCGGTTGATGCTAGAGGACCAGATTGCGTCGCGCCATCATGAATCTCAAACGTTGGTCGCATAATGGACGGTCGAAGAGAGTTCTTCTCCGTTTCTTCGTCGGAGTCCAGGTCCGAGACGTTCCGCCGCCGTGTAGCCTTGGAGTCCGTGTATAGCACGAATCTCAATGCTATAAAAGCTGCGTCGGCCTGAAGAGGTTTCCCTTTGAGCGCTACACCTTTTGGCCCAAGCATCATCGCCAGAGACATCGTGGTTCAAGCTCGGGGGGTCGTCGGAGTTTGTGAGGACGCCGTCGCGTTTTTCCGTCAAGAACATCATCGTCGAGGAGTCTCCACCGAAGTCTAGCCCGGATTTGCGATCACCGCCTCGAGCCGTGTCGGATCCAGTCAGTACCGAGCCAAGGAAATCTCCGAAGCGCCAGTTCCATAGTCGTCTTCCTCGCATCCGGTGGGTTCGTGCCACCGACTTCGCCGTCGCACCATTCATCAGCTCGTAGCCGTCGATCTCCAGTTTAACGATCAGGATAGCGCCACGTGTTCGTGATCTTCGGTAAATCACTCAGGTGCTAGTCTGGCCATTCAATCTCATCCAACGGTTTGGATCGCACCGTCGTTGTGGCCAATCGGGGACAGCTGCGTGTCGGCACGGGTGCCAAAGGGACGTGGACTGGGTCCATGGTGGACCAGATCCAAACCATGGACCGGGTCTATGGACCAGAGCGACGTGGCGGCACGTGATTGGTTCGGGCGATGGTGACGTCACTCTGACGTCAGCATGACGCAATAAATCTGTTTTTTAGAATAAAAATAATTCGGTTAATTCCGATTTTCCAATTTCTGTATTTTCAGTATTTATTCAAACTTCAAAAGGCTATATCTTTTGCATTTTAACTCGGATTTGAGTGATTCAGATTTCTAAAAAAATTTAAAATTGAGATCTATTTAATGGTGAATTTTAATTGATTTTTGGAGTTCATTTGCTCTCTGTTTTGGTATTTATTTTCTTTTTTTCTTCGGTACGCGTAGACGTTGAATTGTGCGACGCTTCGGAGGAAGATTCAACAACTCAAGATCAAGTTTCAGAGCAAGACCAGAACCTATTCCAAGGCAAGTTGTGCTTTGATCATGTTGAACCCATGTTTATAAAATTGCTATATTGTTTTACTTTATTGCATAGTATTTCAAGTATACAATTGTTTCAATCTAAATTGGGATCTAGTTAATCTACCCATTTGATCTATACCCTACCTTGTCATTGTATGCCATGATCTATTGTCTCCCTAGATTGGTTCACTATAGTTGGTTAGTAATGATAATCAACATGGGATGGTTAGACGTATTAGTTGCTTAGCCATGCCACGTCATCACATGTACTTGAATCATTGATCTTTAATCTTGACTAATGGAATATGGAACAATGATGTGAACTTGTGTGTCATGTGAAGTCGTACAATGAGATAGAGTTGTAGTGACGAGTCATGTCACGCAATGATGTTGAATTGTTGATGGCACGTGGTGCTTGGTAATCAACTTGGGTGATAATTACTTACATTGGGGCAAGTGACAAGGGGCGAGTATGCCAAGGTGGGCCCAATGGGCAGAGGGTATACGGATGTCTTGCCCTGATCACCTTAAGACTTAACCTTGCAAACCTTTGACCTGAGTCAATCATGCAACCACATGTCTGGTATGGGCTAGCTTAGTTGATTAATTTGCAATGTCTTAACTTAGGTACTATCTTGGACAGTGTGAGTTCCCGAGTTATGGAGTAATTCACATGGCGCAAGAAGGGGGCCCTGGACATGGTAACCAGTCCCACCAGTGTTGAAACCTTAGCGGGTGGTATCGGGTTAAGCCAGAGCATTGTAAAGGCTTTGTCATGATCTCTCCGCCGACACACCAAAGGAAGTGTGTTAACCCGGAAGGCACCAAGAGACGATCATGTCATGAGGGTAAAGTGCATAACCTCTGCAGAGTGTAAAACTGTTCGAATAGCCGTGCTCACGGAATTGAGCAATGCTCGGGAATTACAGTTAAGGGTTAGTTTAATTAAATGGAAAACTTGGTTGGGATGGCGGGATTGCCATATGGATGGTTGGAATTTGATTTAGGATTGGAAACCTGGTTTACTTGAGAAATGCTGAACCTATCTATTATTGTTATTTGTTTTACAGTCTTTGCAATCTATTTATTGTATTTGTTCATAAATGCTGCTTTGTTGCAAAATAGCCATGACAGCCTATCCTTTGGAATAAGCCTTGCATATAGCTATGTTAGAACTACATTCTATGCACAACTTGTTGAGTGCTTTATGTACTCACCCTTGCCAACAACAACATCACCAGTTGAAGAGTCTACACCAATGTTGGAGGAAAGATTCTAGTAGGAGACGAATGTTTAGGGCGCAAGCCTTGTCAGTTGCCTGTGGTATACTGAGGGGTTGTCTACGTTTTCATTCCGCTGCAGTTTAATGTGTTATTCAGCCTTGCGAGGCATAGTCATGTAAGTTGACCATGAGGTCATATAACTAGTAATATTTAATATATGATGTCTTTCATAATATTTCCGCTACGTATGATTGTGGTATTTACTAATGTTGAGCCTGTGTGCACTAGCGTGATCCTGAACTTGTGCGGTATACACGGAGGGTCCGAATTTGCATATTCGGGTCCCGACAGAAGTGGTATCAGAGCCATACTGACTGTAGGCCTTGACCCTAGATAGTCTGGTCGTCTCTATAGGAACTTCAAAAGTATTTTCTAAAGAAAAGAATTAACTTGGAAGAATAATATGTTCTTGACTTATCTTATTCTTCTATTCCTTTCCTCGTCAGAATTTCTCTCTTTCCCCTGCTGAATTTCTTTTTCTTTCCCTTGCTGGATCGAGTTAAAAACCTTATCTGAGTTATCTTAGTAGTTGTCGATATACCACACCTTAGGAGAAATCATCAAGTGCTTGCTGTCAACCCTGGAAATCATGAAGGAGGGAATCATCGAGCTCAAGGAAGGAGTAGATCGATCTATGAAGTGTTCCAAAAGCTAGAAGATCTATGCTTCGAGTAGCCAGTTGGGACTCATGTGTGGGAGTCGCGTCTGCTTAAGATAGAAGTTTTACCCCTGTAGGCGGTAGTTTTGTGTGTATAGGTTGAATTGGTTCTTCCTTGATTGCTGAGTGTGCAGTATGTGTTGCGAAGCTTTTAGGCCTATATAAGCAACCATACCAAGTTATTTATATTGTTTGCTTAAGTTATTGGCTTAAACCTATCTCCCCTGCTTTAGGATCCCTACTTCTTACCTATGCTATTTCCCTCTTCCCTAACCCAGTGAAGCAATCAAGCAGATGGTTCAGACTTGTGGAAACCACAGAATCATTGGAAGTGTAAATCAGCCCAGCGAGAGTCTCAATAATGGATTAGTTCTTCAACCGTCAGTACAGATGGATATGCAGAGTTTCAGAGAGTTCTTGACTGCTCAGACTCAGTTGATGCATGCAATGATGAAGCAGATGCAGAATATCACTGACCAAGCCAATGTCAACCAAGTGTCCCAAGTTGCTACCAATGATCTCTGTTCCTACTTAAGGTTATCAGAATTCATAAGGACTCGTCCGCCAACGTTTTCAGGAAATGTGTTACCCTCGAAAGAGGATGATTGGCTCAAGACCATTGAGAGAAAGCTGCTCATTGCTCAGTGTGAAGGCGATGAGAAAGTCCTGTATGCTTCTTATCAGTTGCAAGGAATTGCTGCGGAATGGTGGAAGAAATATTGTGCTGTTCATGAAGCCCCGCGGAATATCACTTGGAGTGAGTTTGTTGTCGCCAGTAATCTCTTTGCCTCACCTAGAGACAGATGGTCACATAAATCTGGCGAATATTATCCTTGCACCTTGTTCAACCTCTAAGCGTTGCTCTCTGAAGTGCTGTCAACCAAACAAGTCAAAAGATCATGCGTGCATTCGCTGTGGAGAAATAGGACATACCACTGACGAGCATGCGATTAATTGCTCCAGCTGTGAAGGAAGTCATTCTCTTGGAGAGTGTCCTATGAGTGACATCACATGTTACCTGTGTGAAGGTCGAGATCATGGTCCAGCTCAATGTCCCCTAGATTCAATAGTTACCGCTGTAACCCAGCATCAGCAAAAGAATCTTCGAGCCTTAGTTGCTCAAAAGTTGTCGAGAAGAGGCGGAACGTCAACTGCAAAAGTAGTGCCGCTTGAAGAGCTAAAGAGACAATACCTTAATCCTGTTGGCCCTCATCAAGAAAGAAGTAATTGGCAGTCACCAACAGCATGATTCTTGTGCGATGAAGAAGGTCATTGGGCTAGGGAATGCCCTATGAAGCAACCAGTTCTGACGCAACAAGAAGACAACAATGTACCTGTAGCCGCACAACAGCGAACACGAGTGTGTTATAACTGCCACAAGGAAGGCCATTATGCTAATCGATGCCCACAGAGAAGACAATCATTGTCTACGGCTACGGATGTTCCAGAAGTTACCTCAGTCAAGTTCATAACGCCAAGAGTGAGCAGTATAGTCGCAAGAGAAGCTTGTACGGAGAATCAGTTGAAGAAGAGGCGTCTGAATGAAGACACTGCCTTAGTCGACGAATGCTCAAGGAAGAGAGGTGGACCTAAGCTTTGTTACACCTGCAACAAGCCCGGGCATTTCGCCAACAATTGCCCTCATAAGGAAGAGATCACACCAGTTCAAGTTAATCTCAATTTTGTTTGAGTCAAAACTTCAGCGCCAATACCAATAGAGGAAGTTTAGATCGATGATTTTATCTTATGCAAGTGTCATACCCTCGTTTGTAAAAGAAAAGTGACTAGTGATGAATTCCATGTAAAGATTTCCTTGCCTAAATAAATAAAGTAAAGATGGTTGAGAGGTTGATATGTGAAGTGTTGGAATAAAAGCATTAATGATAAAAGATGTTTCTGAGTATTCACCTATGTTGACGTTTCACCTGAAGATGTTGCATGTGCAATGATGATCAGTTCAGTGGTGTTTGTAAAGTTTGTCAGCCCGAGGAATTATCGTTGTCAGAAAGTACAGTATTGCTTGATTTAACCTAGAATGTGATGGAGTTAAGTTGGAGAAAAGTTTCTAGCGAACGATATTGGATAACAGACCCCAGATGATACTCCTGAAATGAATTGTTCGTCCGGGCATAAGGCTGTTCTGGAGTTTGGTCGAAGAATTGTGTCAGCTAAAAGCCCTGAAAGCGGGAAAATGGAATTTCAAACGACTACGGTTCTGTTGGTCAGCTGAAGGTCAATAGCGTGAAAGTTGTCAGCTTTGAAGAGGTGCCAGTTGTTAGAGAGTATCAAGATGTGTTTTCTAAGAATCCCACCAATCGAGAAATCAAGTTTGTTATTGAGTTAGTACCTGATACAGCACCAAAAGTAAAGAGACCTTATCGAATACCTATTGATGAGCTAGTTGAGATGAAGAAGCAGATCGAAGAGTTGTTAGAAAAATACTTCGCCAGAATCAGTTTGTCACCATAAGAAGAGCCTATTTTGTTTGAAGATGGGAGCTTAAGGATGTATACCGACCATCGGGCATTTAATGAAGTGGCGATTAAAGAATAAGTACCCATCGCCCAAGATCGATGATTATTTGATCAGTTAAGAGGAGCTGGAGTTTTCTCAGAAATAGATTTCCGATCAAGTTATCATCAGTTAAGAATTCGTACAGAGAATGTTCTTAAATCAGAGTTCTCTACACGATATGGACAACATGAATTTACAGTTGTGTCCGCTAGAATAATCAATGCCATGGCATAAGTTATGAATCGGATGAATGAAGATTCATGGGATAATTGGACAAGCTGTTGTCGTGCACACAGAGGGCATTCTTGTTATTCTAGGACAAGGGAAGAGCATGCCGAGTAATTGAGAATGATTCTGGAAAAGCTACAAGAGCGACAGTTGTGCGCTAAGTGTGACCGTTGGAAGGAGAAATTTGAGTTTCTTGGTCATGTGATGGCTTCAAAAAGGGGATGTTGTTGATCTGAGAAAGTGAAAGTAATGTTGTATTGCGAGCAACCGAAGTCTGTTACCTGGATTCGTGATTTTTCGGAAATGATAGGGTGCTACCATTGAATTATTGAGGACGATTGCGAGATTGCTTAAGCAATTGTTGGAAAATGAGAAGAAGTTTTCATGGACGCCGTAGTGCATGCTTTGAAGTTATTGTGTCATTATATTGTTGGAGATATGTGCAGACCATAAGAGTTCAAAGTGTAGACCTTAATATGGAATGAAGAGGATGATTGGAGTTGATTAAGTGTTATAAGGCTGGGATCCGTTATCATCGTGGTAAGGCTAATGTGGTATCCGATGTCTTAAGTTGTAAAGGCCATAGTGATAGTATACTGATATCAAGTGATCAATCGAAATTGTGCAAGGAGTTTCAAAAGTTGAAATTAGAAGTGGTTTCCCAAGGATTTATAGCTTCTTTGGAAGTTAAGCCAATGCTTGAAGATCAGATCAAAGTGGGTCAGAAGGATGAAGGCTTAACCGAGGATTTTACAGTGGATGACCATGGAACCACACAGTTAAAGGTCGAATTTATGTATCGAACAAGGAAGAGCTTAAGCAGTTGATTCTAGAAGAAGTTAATGATTCTAAAGTATTCAATTCATCTAGAAAGGTGCTAAGATATATCAAGGTTTTAAGGAAAGGTTTTGGTAGCCTAAGATGAAGCGTGAAGTTGCTGAAAATATCGCTTTGTGTGATGTGTGTTAGAGAATAAAAGCAATGCATCAGAGATCAGCAAGTTTGTTATAGCCGGTGCAGAGTTCTGAGTGGAAGTAAGAGGCAAATCAGGAATAAGATACCTAGCGTTGAGAATGGTCGAGAATCTAGAAGGGATATGGTTCCGTTTGGACCATCGTTGACCGTTTGGTCGAAGTTGCTCCTTTCACACCATTAAGACTACCTATTCAGGAGATCAGTTGGTAGGACTATTTATAATTGTCTGGTTGCATGGTATGTCTAAGAAGATTGTGTCAGATATAGCTACCCAATTTACCTCGAGGTTTTGGAATAAGCTGCATGAAGCATTGGGAACTCGTCTGAATTTTAGTGCATCGTATTATCTGTAGACAGATGGTCAGAATGAGGGAGTTAATCAGATTCTTGAGGATACGCTGAGAGCTTATGCTTTAGCCTATGCTATTTCGTGGGATAAGTGGTTTCCGTATGCGGGATTTAGCTATAACCACAGTTACCAGGCTAGTTTGCAAATGTCACCATTTGAGGTTTTATATGGATGTTCTTGTTGTACTCCGTTGAATTGGAATGAGACAGGAGATCGTATGGTATTTGGACCTGATATTCTCAAGGAAGCCAAAGAGCGAGTTGCTATGATTAGAGAGAGGTTGAAGGTAGCACAGTCAAGGCAAAAGAGCTACGCTGATAACCGTCGTCAAGATTTGAGCTTCAAGCCAGATGATTTTGTGTATCTCAGAGTTAGCCTCTTAAAGGTGTCGAAAGGTTTCACGCTAAAGGGAAGCTTGCACCAAGACGTGTTGGTCCGTTCAAGATTTTGAGCCGTCAAGGAGAGGTTGTTTATCGGTTGGAGTTGCCACGGTCAATGGCAGGAGTGCATGATGTGTGCTATGTGTCACAGTTTAGGAAATGTCTCAGAGTGCAAGCGGAGTAGATGCCATTGGAAGCAATTGAATTGCAGAGGATTTGATTTACAAGGAGCAGTCAGTCAAAATTTTGGATGTTATAGAACACGAGACCAGGGACAAGTCTATTCGCTTCTGCAGAGTTCAACAGAGCAATCATTCAGAGAATGAAGCAACTTGGGAGCGTGAAGACGATTTGAAGTCAGAATTTCCAAACCTATTCTTTAGTTAGCCCTGAATCTCGGGGTCGAGATTATGTTAATGGGGGAGGTTTGTAACACCCCAAAATTTGCTTTTATTATTATTTTATTGCTAATTGTGTACTTGATGATTTTCTGGAATTTATTGGATTTATTTGGAAATATGTCAAATTAAGTATAATGGCCCTTTTGTGAAAACTAATTAAATATAGATAAAGTTAATATAATGTTTTGCCAAAAATATTTTATTTGAGTTAAAAATGTCTCAAAGTATTTTTGAGAATTTTCTTGGATTTTTCTTGGTATGTTTATTGCCTCAAAACAATTTAATCGAATTACCAGAATTATTTTAATTAATAAATTCGGGAAAAATCGTTGAACAGTAATGGGCCGAGCCCAGTTACTGTGCGCGTGCATGCGGCCTGTTTGGCCCGTGTTCTAGAAGTCGCCGTTGGATCATAAAGGCATGGTCAAGATTTGATGAGGAGATGCGAAACCCTAATCTTGCAGATCGTTGGATTGAGAATGGACGGCATTGATTTAGTGCAGCAGTAAAGGACATCTTCAAATCATCGCCGTCCGTTGATGCTAGAGGACCAGATTGCGCCGCGTCATCATGAATCTCAACCGTTGGTCGCATAATGGACGGTCGAAGAGAGTTCTTCTCTGTTTCTTCGTCGGAGTCCAGGTCCGAGACGTTCCGCCGCCGTGTCGGCTTGGAGTCCGTGTATAGCACGAATCCCAATGCTATAAAAGCTGCGCCGGCCTGAAGAAGTTTCCCTTTGAGCGCTGCACCTTTTGGCCCAAGCATCACCGCCGAAGACATCGTGGTTCAAGCTCGGGGGATCGTCGAAGTTTGTGAGGACGCCGTCGCGTTTTTCCGTCAAGAACGTCATCGTCGAGGAGTCTCTGCCGAAGTCGAGCCCGGATTTGCGATCACCGCCTCAAGCCACGTCGGATCCAGTCAGTACCGAGCCAAGGAAATCTCCGAAGCGCCAGTTCCATAGTCGTCTTCATCGCATCCGGTCGGTTCGTGCCACCAACTTCGCCGTCGCGCCGTTCATCAGCTCGTAGCCGTCGATCTCCAGTTTAACGATCAGGATAGCGCCACGTGTTCGTGATCTTCGGTAAATCGCTCGGGTGCTAATCTGGCCATTCAATCTCATCCAACGGTTCGGATCGCACCGTCGTTGCGGCCAATTGGAGACAGCCGCGTGTCGGCACGGTTGCCAAAGAGACGTGGACCGGGTCCATGGTGGACCAGATCCAAACCATGGACCGGGTCTATGGACCAGTGCGACGTGGCAGCACATGATTGGTCTGGGTGACGGTGACGTCACTCTGACGTTAGCATGACACAATAAATCTGTTTTTCAGAATAAAAATAATTCGGTTAATTCCGATTTTCCAATTTCTGCATTTTTAGTATTTATTCAAACTTCAAAAGGCTATATCTTTTGCATTTTAACTCGGATTTGAGTGATTCAAATTTCTAAAAAATTTTAAAATTGAGATCTATTAAATGGTGAATTTTAATTGATTTTTGAAGTTCATTTGCCCTCTATTTTGATATGTATTTTCTTTTCTTCTTCGGTACACGTAGACGTTGAATTGTGCGACGCTTCGGAGGAAGATTCAACAACTCAAGATCAAGTTTCAGAGCAAGACCAGAACCTATTCCAAGGCAAGTTGTGCTTTGATCATGTTGAACCCATGTTTATAAAATTGCTATATTGTTTTACTTTATTGCATAGTATTTCAAGTATACAATTGTTTCAATCTAAATTGGGATCTAGTTAATCTACCCATTTGATCTATACCCTACCTTGTCATTGTATGCCATGATCTATTGTCTCCCTAGATTGGTTCACTATAGTTGGTTAGTAATGATAATCAACATGGGATGGTTAGACGTATTAGTTGCTTAGCCATGCCACGTCATCACATGTACTTGAATCATTGATCTTTAATCTTGACTAATGGAATATGGAACAATGATGTGAACTTGTGTGTCATGTGAAGTCGTACAATGAGATAGAGTTGTAGTGACGAGTCATGTCACGCAACGATGTTGAATTGTTGATGGCACGTGGTGCTTGGTAATCAACTTGGGTGATAATTACTTAGATTGGGGAAAGTGACAAGGGGCGAGTATGCCAAGGTGGGCCCAATGGGCAGAGGGTATGTGGATGTCTTGCCCTGATCACTTTAAGGACTTAACCTTGCAAGCCTTTGACCTGAGTCAATCATGCAACCACATGTCTGGTATGGGCCAGCTTAGCTGATTAATTTGCAATGTCTTAACTTAGGTACTATCTTGAATGGTGTGAGTTCCCGAGTTATGGAGTAATTCACATGGGGCAAGAGGGGGGCCCTGGACGTGGTAACCAGTCCCACCAGTGTTGAAACCTTAGCGGGTGGTATCGGGTTAAGCCAGAGCATTGTAAAGGCTTTGTCATGATCTCTCCGCCGACACACCAAAGGAAGTGTGTTAACCCGGAAGGCACCAAGAGACGATCATGTCATGTGGGTAAAGTGCATAACCTCTGCAGAGTGTAAAACTGTTCGAATAGCCGTGCTCACGGAATTGAGTAATGCTCGGGAATTACAGTTAAGGGTTAGTTTAATTAAATGGAAAACTTGGTTGGGATGGCGGGATTGCCATATGGAAGGTTGGAATTTGATTTAGGATTGGAAACCTGGTTTACTTGAGAAATGCTGAACCTATCTATTATTGTTATTTGTTTTACAGTCTTTGCAATCTATTTATTGTATTTTTTCATAAATGCTGTTTTGTTGCAAAATAGCCATTACAGCCTATCCTTTGGAATAAGCCTTGCATATAGCTATGTTAGAACTACATTCTGTGCACAACTTGTTGAGTGCTTTATGTACTCACCCTTGCCAACAACAACATCACCAGTTGAAGAGTCTACACCAATGTTGGAGGAAAGATTCTAGAAGGAGACGAATATTTAGGACACAAGCCTTGTCAGTTGCCTGTGGTATACTGAGGGGTTGTCTACGTTTTCATTCCGCTGCAGTTTAATGTGTTATTCAGCCTTGCGAGGCATAGTCATGTAAGTTGACCATGAGGTCATATAACTAGTAATATTTAATATATGATGTCTTTCATAATATTTCCGCTACGTATGATTGTGATATTTACTAATGTTGAGCCTGTGTGCACTAGCGTGATCCTGGACTAGCGTGATCCTGGACTAGTGCGGTATACACAGAGCGTGATCCTGGATTAGCGTGATCGTGTCTCAATCCACTTCTAAAATTCCTCTCTGGATCGTTGCCAAATAACCGCTTCTGGTGTGAACATCACAACGGGTTCGCACCAAACCGCTTCTAATAGGCCGGTTGTGATGCCCAGTTCTGTAGTAGTGGCAGAATCCAACGTCGCGCCAGGTGGTTCAGGCATGCGGCTACGGTTGGCAGCGATGGCTTTGATCTAGTGGCGGGGCTTGACGGGAGCTCCGGGTGGCATGCATGTTGTAAGGCGGTAGGGTTCGATGAAGCTGGCGAGCACGGTTTCGAGTGGCGACAGATCCAACGGAGCTCCGATCGGTATGCACACACATATCTAAATCCCAACGATGACACAGTTCGACGGCGTAGAGAGGGGACCAGCGGCGACAGCATGCCAATGGTTCGGGTGGCAGCGCATCGGGCGTAGTGGTGGCCGATGACTAGGAGGTGCGGCATCGATCGAGAGGCAACGCGCTTTGGGCGGCTGGCGCTCTGTGAAAGTGTTTTCTCAAATCCATGAACAGTAAGTAGGAAAAATCCTAATTGCTTATTAGATTAATCTTGTCCGAAATTATCGATTAAGAATGTCTAAACTAGGTAACACTATTACATAATGGTACATCACTATCGCTTCATCTGAATCAGTTCTTAATATTTTTGGAAAAACGATTGTGACAGATGACTTGAGAGGTGTGTTAATAATAATCACTATTTGTTCTCAGGTTAGAAGTGATTTTGATGTAGCATAGGGCACATCACAATCGATTCTTACGTGAGAAGCAATAGTGATATGCATGCACATCACTATCGGTTCTCACAAAAAAAGTAATAGTGATGAGCACATGCACATCACAATCGGTTCTTATATGTAAGAAGCGATAGTGATATACATGCACATAACTATCGGTTCCCACAAAAGAAGCGATAGTGATGTGCACGTGATCATCACTATTACTTCTTATCTGAAAACCGATAGTGATGATCATGCACATCACTATCGCTTCTCATATAAGAATCGATAGTAATGTGTATGATGACATCACTATCATTTCTCACATAAGAACATATAGTGATGTGTATGAACATCTCTATCCCTTCTTATGTGAGAACCGATAGTGATGTATGCATGTACATCACTATCGCTTCTTTGGTAAGAAGCGATAGTAATATGCATGGCACATCTCATCCAGTTCTAATGTTAGAACAGATTGTGATGTGCCTAGTGCTACATCACAATCGCTTCTAACCTGAGAACCGATTGTGATGTGCCTCGCTAGTCAGAACTTTTGGAATTATTCTTTTTGGGAAAGCTTCTAACTAGTCCAAAGTTCATTTCTGAAAGCTTTTAAAAAACTTGGACTTTATTTGAAAAAGTTTTGACATTTCTACTCTTTAAGCAAAAATCATATCTACGAAGTGAATTTTGGCATCTGATTACAGTGCTAACTCTTTTTTGAAAATTCTTTTCGAAAAAGATTTGTAGTATCCCAAAGTATGTTTCTGCAAAATTTTAAATTATTCAAACTATATTTGTAAAGTTATGGCCTTTTCACTCTTTGATCAAATAATTCTAAAAATTCAGGCTTCATGGTTTTGAGCTGATTTCTCATTTGTTGTTCATCTATAATCAATTTGTCACTATTGGGAGTTCGTAATTAATTAGCTTGTACCAATGGCAAAAACAAATTAAAACATGACATCTGACAATGTTTTTTAGTTCTTAGTACATGTCTCCTTTCATACTCCTCTCTCAGTTCATAGTTAATTTTGTTGTCTCTGCTCATTTCATACTCCTGTTCTAGACATGTACATTTCCATGGTTTGTTTGGAAAACTGATAGTGATATTCAATTTGTATCATTTTTATTAAAAACCGATAGTAATTATAGTACATTTGTGTCGGTTTTTTGTTAAAAACTGATAGTGAAGTGCTCTACATTTGTATCGGTTTTTGTGAAAAACTGATAGTGAAGTGATGCACATTTCTGTCGATATTTGTCAAAAATCGATAGTGACGTGTTCTACATTTGTATCAGTTTTTATGAAAAAACAATAGCGAAGTGATGCACATTTTTGTCGATTTTTGGCAAAAACCGATAGTGAAGTGCTCTACATTTGTGTCGGGTTTTTTTGCAAAAACAGATAGTGTTAAGCACAACATTTGTGTCAGTTTTTATTAAAAACCGACAGTGATTCTTTTTCTATTGTGTCGGTTTGTTTATAAACTGATAGAGATTTGTTCACATTTGTGTCGGTTCTGATTAAAAACCGACACAAATGTTCCTTACCTTATATTCTTCCCCTTGCCCGAGCGGACACAATTACTACAGCACTCTCCCACGCCCAAACTCTTTGTTCCCGTCGCCCTAGCCTAACCCTAGGATCCTGCCGCCGCCCTGGCCTATACCTAGGTTCGAGCTGCCCCGGCATTGCCAGCCGCCACCGCATCTCCCACCGTCGCCATGAATGTGAGAGCGCACGTATTCTCCATGTTCGACCGCAAAATCCCACACAAAACCGATTGTTTCGGCTGTGCTGAGCAGGCAGCACGGCTGAGTAGAGGAGCGGAGGGAATGGCAGGCGCGACGAGAAAGAAGCGGACCATTGGGCAGGGCACGTTCACCAAGGTCAAATTCGTGGTCGACACCGACACGGACGCCGTCGTCACAATGAAGGTGCTCCACAAGGCCACCATCCTCAACCACCGCATGGTCCACCAGGTAGTGTCCTCCTCCACCACCCGCCCATCTTATCTCCACCCATTCTAAATTTCTATTACCAAATATCCAAATCGAACTCAACCTACTCTCTCCTAAACTTATTTTGTTGTTGTTTGGCTGCTGGTAATTTGGGGGCGTGCCCGAGCTGCGTATTGCCGTGAATTTTTTGCGGAGAGAGAGAGATGGGGAATTCCAGTGTGGGATGGGTGGAATATACCTCGAAGATGGTAAGACACCCCAACATAGTTAAGGTTAAACGAGGTATGCCAAACATCTCCTTACTATTTGCTCTGTAGAACTTGCCTTAAATTACTAAAACTCTTCTGTTACATATTTTAACCTTCTATGTTGCCAGCTTCTTTTCATTTCCTAGAATTTTGATGATTTTGTAGGTTTCAACTGGACAGACAAAGATATACATAATCTTGGAGCTTGTCACTAGAGGCGAACTGTTCGATAAAATAGTAAGAAGCCTATGATCTATGGCATTACCAATTGAGTAGCTTAATTATTCATTATGTATTTTTAACACATGTATATGGTGAGCAGAATTTGTGATAGTTAACTAACTCTAGTTTTCTGCAAACCATGTATACACAATAATTTAGGAGTATTTCTACCTTCTCCAAAATAATTAGAGGAATTATTGAGGACGCATGTTACGGGTAGATTTGGGCATTAGGAGTCCTTGAGGATGCACTTCTCTCTCTCTCTCTCTCTGAAAAAATTGTACAGATTGTTCTGTATATAATTATGAGGACAAAATGCCTGTCAGATTAGAAGAAACATCACCCGTTTGTTTTGTATTTATCATTTTTGTATTTATGTCTATGTTGGCTGTTAGTCCTTGTCGGCGTTTCGAGCGCCGGCAAGTAAATTTGTAAGTCTAAGGGGCTGCGTTCCGCTCCACGAATGGTTAGACCACAGGTCCAAGATGTATCTTGGTTGGGCCAAAGGTCCCTACTCGATTCGTGCGTTGGTGTTGTATTCATCAAGTGCGGATGAGCGCACCGAGTTTTTTACAAGCGAGAGGTGGAGCCTCAACACTAGAATGATCTAAACTTAGCTCTCGAAGGAGAAGAAAAGAAGAAGAGGAAGAAGAGGAAAAAGCTCTCTTGTAGCTCTTACTCCTCGCCTGTTAGGAGGTTCTGCCTCCTTTTATTGATCTGAAGGGCAGGTTACATCGAGAATTGGCGAAGTGCCAGCGAGCTACTTCTAGGGCTTGATCTTGCCCGCCGTCGCCAATCGTTCACCGATCGGTCGCTTGCTCGCCGGCCCGGTCGCGCGCTCACGAGCCTATCTTTGGTCGGTGGTCTAGCCGGTCGAGTGGTTAGGTAATCCTCCGGAAGTGGCGTAGGCGCTCTCGTGATCCATGTGGGTGTTGACGTAGTCGCGTGTGGCGTTGGAGTTGCCTCGGGAGAGCGTGTCCTTGCACCGTGGGTGGGTGGTGATGGGACAGAGGCGTGGCTTCAGCGAGCTATCAAGCTGTCTTGGGAAGGGACCACCGCCTCGCTCGATCCGCCGAATGACCGTTCGTGGGGCACGTGGCCTTAGGTTGACACGGACTCCGATGCGCGGCGCACGCGCCCTCGGCGGGGATTATCATGGTTCGGTCGGGCCGGGGATCCGCCCCTGCGCGGTCGGGAACCTCTTTGAAGTCGAGTCGGGGATCCCGTCCGCTGCGGGGTCGGGAACCCGCCGAAGTCGGAGTCGGGGATCCCGCCCCGCTGCGGGGTCGGAACCTCGCTTGAGTCGAGTCGGGATCGGTCGGAATGGTCTCCTGAATGGTCTCGTAGGCATTTGGGTAGCAGGCGGGACGGCCTGTTTAAGTCGGGCCGATTCGAGGCCGCTTTGCTGCTGCTCTGGGCTTTGCTTGTTGCAATTGGGCGTTGGTGCACCTGTTTTATGAGTATTCGTCGGAGTCCCGAACCTCCAATCGAGTTGGCGGACTCGATTGGGGTTGAGCTTGTTGGATCCGTTCAACTAGGTGGGCCAAGCGGGGTCTCACCGTTTTGCCGGGCGTGCTCTAACGCATTCGACGTCTGCCGGGATTACGTTCTGAGGTATGCGAATCGCGGGAGCCTCTTAATTGCCGTTGTCGCAGCGCGCCGCGCACGGCTAGGTGTGTTTTTGCTCGTTCGTCTTCTTGACGCGCGGGTTCGGTGGTGGGCGCCGTTTTCTGTGTGGCATTTATTCTGAGTCGTTTGATCTTCCTTGAATGGGTATATAAAGGCGCCACGGGTTGCTCGAGCGAGACTCTTAGACGAGAATCTTTTCCTTCTTGAAATGTGTTCAAGACACCCTTTAGTCTTGATTTGGTGATGACATCGTGGTGGAAGAGGAAGACCCTTTGAGCGAGCTTTGGGTTGAGTATGATCGGCGATAGCCGAACTCCCAAAAGAGAAGAAGTAGCTCGCGACGTTCTTTGCCGTTGACGCGCTACTTGAGCGATCCCGAGGCTTGGAGTGGCAAGGGGGCCTCCTAGAGGCAATGGCGCGAGGGCGCCCGATTGCGATAAGCGCGGCAGCGTCGATGTCGGTGAGCAGCAGAATGGGCATGCCATTCCGCGGTGTGGCTTTCCGGCCTTGACGGCCGGGCAAGGGCCTACCAAAGAGTCATCTCCAATGACCTCAGTCCACCGACCCAAGGTGCATCCCCGTCGGCGAGCAAAGGCCTACCGTCGGCGTTGTCGCACGGAGTTTTTAGGAGTCTGGGTGTAGATAGAGAGTCTTGCGTGTGCCTCATGTAAAATGGTGTAAAGTTTTGAGCTCACGGCTTTTAATGAAATCCTTTTTTTCTCTCTATGAATGACTTCATGAAGGAGTTAGCTTTGCTTGTTCTGCTTTGATCAGCTCGGCGCTAGGAAGTTCGGCGATTGGTTTCCGAGTGGTCGGACGTGCGAACTCGCGGTTTGTTCCTCAAGAAATCTTCCTTTGCGCTCGTTTCGGCGCCGTAGCTAGTCGGCGCCTTGGTCGGCAAGGATGAGCGGATGCCTTCGGAAGTTTTAGTGCCCGAGTGCCTTGGTGGCAAGGACGCACGGATGCCTCCGCGAGGTTCGGTGTCCGAGTGCTCGTTAACGTCGTGGCGGGCGCATTGTCTTAGTCGGCAGGGCGGCCGGATGCCTCCGCGAGGTTCCGGTGTCCGAGTGCTCGTTAACGTCGTGTTGGGCCGGACGCCTTAGTCGGCAAGGACGACCGGATGCCTCCGCGAGGTTCCGGTGTCCGAGTGCCTTGGTCGGCAAGGACGACCGGATGCCTCCGCGAGGTTCCGGTGTCCGAGTGCCTTGGTCGGCAAGGACGACCGGATGCCTCCGCGAGGTTCCGGTGTCCGAGTGCTCATTTAACGTCGTAGCTGGACGCTTTGCCTTGGTCGGCAAGGACGACCGGATGCCTCCGCGAGGTTCCGGTGTCCGATCGCTCGCTTAACGTCGTGAGCCGGACGCTGCCTTAGTCGGCAAGGACGGCCGGATGCCTCCGCGAGGTTCCGGTGTCCGAGTGCTCGTTAACGTCGTGGCCGGACGCCGCCTTAGTCGGCAGGGACGACCGGATGCCTCCGCGAGGTTCCGTGTCCGAGTGCCTTGGTCGGCAAGGACGATCGGATGCCTCCGCGAGGTTCCGGTGTCCGAAAGTGCCTTGGTCGGCAAGGGCGGCCGGATGCCTCCGCGAGGTTCCGGTGTCCGAAAGTGCTCATTTAACGTCAGAGCTGGACGCCGCCTTGGTCGGCAAGGACGGCCGGATGCCTCCGCGAGGTTCCGTGTCCGAGTGCTCGCTTAACGCCGTAGCTGGACGCTGCTTAGTCGGCAGGACGGACGGATGCCTCGCGAGGTTCCGGTGTCCGAGTGCTCGCTTAACGTCGTAGCCGGACGCCGCCTTAGTCGGCAGGACGCACCGGATGCCTCCGCGAGGTTCCGTGTCCGAGTGCCTTGGTCGGCAAGGACGACGGATGCCTCCGCGAGGTTCCGGTGTCCAAAGTGCCTTGTCGGCAAGGACGGCCGGATGCCTCCGCGAGGTTCCGTGTGTCGAGTGCTCATTCGCGTCGTGAGCCGGACGCGCCTTGGTCGGCAAGGACGGCCGGATGCCTCCGCGAGGTTCCGGTGTCCGAGTGCTCGCTTAACGTCAGAGCGGGACGCCGCCTTAGTCGGCAAGGACGACCGGATGCCTCCGCGAGGTTCCGGTGTCCGAGTGCTCGTTAACGTCGTGGCCGGGCCGCCTTAGTCGGCAGGACGGCCGGATGCCTCGCGAGGTTCCGTGTCCGAGTGCTCGCTTAACGTCGTAGCCGGACGCGGGTATCCATCCCGAGTCCCCGTCCGCGAGGGAAGCTGCGAGGAGTAGCTGCCGTCTATCCCACAAGTTTACCCCATCCGCAGTGTGGGACCCGGAGGGGGGGCGGCGCGTTTACTGCGTTGGTTTGAGCGCCGTGCTCTTGGAGCTAGTATACGGGTAGTCCGAGTGGGTCTGGGAGGTCCGCTAAGGGGGACCCTTCCGAGCTGACGGTCCCGAGTAGGGTGTCCTAGCCTCTCCGTGGGGCGACCCATAAGAAACCTTTCTTTACTCAATCCCGTATGGACCCTGGGTCGTCACCGACCCAGAGCACAGGTTGGCTGTCGCTCATCGATGAGCTCCGGGAGAGTGTGAAGTATGGTCTCGGACGCGAGTAGAGGTGACTGGGTCGTCAGCCGACCCAACCGGGGACCCACCGTGGGGCTCACCTCGTACTTGCCCCTCGCTCAAGTTTCACTGGGGCGGCCCTACGCCCATCCGGTGGGTTAGGCCTTTTGAACCCACAGGCTTTCGGCTGGGCCCCTGGCGCAAGCCACAAAGCTTTTTGCCATCTTGGGACCGCGGCCCAATGGGCCTCGCGCGCCCGAACAACCGTCCGGCCAAAAGGCGAGACCAAGAGGTAACAGGACACACTGCTCGGGCGGCGTCTTTATAACTCTGCAACTGGCGACGCGACAGATTAAATGCGAGTGGAATTGGAAATCGGAGTTACCGGGCGGCGTGGCGTGATGACGAGGGCGGACGCGACGATTCGTTCGAGGAGGCGTCCGTTCGGTGGCGCCCGCCGCCTCCTATAAGTACGTTGTTAGGGTGCCTCGGGTAGCGCACGCCGCCTTCTTCGTCTCCCGTCCCTAAAGCAAGAAAAACGCCGAGAGCTGTGAGAAGGAAACCTCACCCTCTTCTTCTCACCTTCCGCCGCTTCGCCAAGATGTCGTGGACGGAGTGCTCGCATGGAGAGTCGCGCTTGGCCTAGTGAAGAAGGGCTTCCTCCGTGCACAGGCACCTGCGCTAGAGAGTGCCGACCGGGCCGTTATCCCGCCGCCACGCAGGCGACAAGGTTGTGGTCCCGCCTCGTTTTTTGAGCCCGGCTGCCGCTCCACCCTTTCGCCCAGGGGCTTCTTTTCCATTACAAGGTGGAGGTGCACCACCTCAACCCTAACGGTCCTTCACATCGCCATTTTCATTACCTGCGAGGCCTTCTTAGGATTGAGCCGCATTGGGCGCCTGTGGCGCACTTCTTCCAGCGAGGCCGGAAGGCAGCCGTCTCGACGCGACGGCGCCATGGGCGGCTGGCCCTCCGGCTTGAACGGGCCGAGCTCAAGTACACGGACCTCAAGCTGCCGTCCTCTAACAAGGGATGGCGCTCGAATGGATCTATGTCAGGAACGTTGAAAGCAGCGCCCTGAGGCTTTCTCGCGAGCTCCTCGTCGCAGATGGAGCAATGGACTGGGGCGCGAGAAGAGGGAAAAGAACAAGGTGGCCCCGATCGTGGAGAGATCGGGGCTCGAGGAAACGGGGCTGGCCTGGGATGTTGTCGTGCGCCTTCATGAGGATGCGCGTCGACCCCTCGCGCTCGAGCCGCACCCCATGTTCCAAGATGAGGGCCATCCGACCGCAAGGATGGAGGTGGCGAGTTGGCGCGTCCGAGGTGGAGGCCGGGTGGCGGCGATTATCGGAGGAAGCGCCACGGCCGCGGGCGCCACCCGGCCTTTCTCGGCTCATTCCCAATCCGTGAGTTCGTGGGATTTTTCTTTACGCTTCTTTCTTCTTCGCTCTTAGCGTCGACTTGATCGGTCGTTTTGTATCCTCTAGGGCTCGCAGCATGTCCTCCGCACCGCTCCGGGAGAAAAAAGCGAGGCGGCCTCTCGGCGAAGACCGCGAGGCCGATTCCCGCAAAAGGCGTAAGGAGGAGAGGAGGAAGAAGAAGCGAAGGAGCGCGGCAAGGCACGTCTTGTGGCGAGGACGATCGGAATCCACCGCGGTGGGGACGATTTCTGCGATAGTGGGAGAGCTTCCCGACTACTGGCGCAGATTCCTTCCCGACCCTCCGGTGAGTGGTGGCTCGAGAGTTGGCCCGACAAAGCAGCCCATGCCGCGGTCCCTCAGCGAGGGCGCATCTGCGGCGCAGCTTGTCGACGCTACCGACCGTGGTGGTAGCCGAAGCGGCCACCGACCGACCCTTGGTGGGGGCCGACGAAGAGAGCGCGAGCGCGCGACTCCGCCTCCGCTCGATAAGTATTTCTTCCTTCTGCTGGAACATTTTTGTAGAAAAGCCGCCGGGTGACTTTTAAATATCGTGGACGCAGCGCTTACACGGGCGTGGTGGGGCGTGCCGCAGCCACTTCTCAAGTGGCGGTCACGGCGGCCCGGTGTGACCGTCGGTCGGCGCTTATGGAGCACGCGATCAGTGATGCCCTCCTTTGAGGAGGGAGAGATCGAGGCGGCGAAGAGCTCCCCACGCCCCGCCGACGCGCGCCGACGCGAGGGTCTTCCCGGAGGAGGACGGCGACGCCGGCCCGCCGTCGGTCTACCGGCGCCGCGGAAGAGGTGGAGCGACCGCTGACTCCACCGGGCGGTGCCGGCCGAGATAGTGCTGCGGGGTCGGCGTAGCGCCGGGCGGCGCGGCGGTCGGGCGCGCCGATGCGAGGCGTCAGACCCCGCCCCAAGGGCTCCCGAGGCCGACTTCATCGCCTCGCCATGGCGCCTCGGTGGCGCCGCGCTTCGAGCGCATAGCGCGAGGTCTCGCCGCCGGATGTGGCTGTGGCGGGATCCATGGACCCGGCCGAGGAGCGAGAGCTGGCCCTTGGCAGGCGCCGCGGTTGCGGAGGAGGAGATAGGGCTGATCCATAAGGGTCCGACCCTTGTTTTAGAGTCTTCAAACAGGCGCCGAGGTGATGGTCGGGGATTCAACCCGTCGGCTTGTAAGCCTGAGCGGCGAGTCGACTTGTAACTCTCGATATGCTTCGCGCGGTTGACGAAATGTCTGTGTTGTGCAAGATTTGCGGTCTGCCCGTTAGGCAAAGCCGAGCTCCTCGTCGCTTCGGATGCTCGGTGGCGCCGCGATGGAAGAAAGTGGTCGGCTGCGGCTTGAGTTTCGTCTTGCCCAAGAGGCTTTGAACATTGGGCGGACGGAGGCGAAAAACTCCGCCTAGAGTGGAGGAGGCCTCAAAGGCCCTTTACGACGAGCGCCTTGGGGCCGAGGCCTTGAGGGCAAGGGTGGTGGAGCTTGAATCCTCCCTGGCGGAGGTCACCGAGGCCAAGGACGCCGCCGTCACCGCTGAGGGGGTGGCACAAGCGGCGACCCATCTGGCGGTCGGAGCGGGATCGTGCCCGGAGGACGCCGAACAAGCTCGGTCCGAGCAGAGACTGCTGGGCGAGCGGCTTCTTGAGGACGCCCTACGAGTCTCGAGGGGAAGTCGGCCTGATCGACTCGCGATCGTAAGTATCTCAACTCCTCCATTGATTTCTTTGGTTGGGGTAACCTAGGAGACTCATCCGAGACGCCAAAACTCGCAGAGGTGGTGAGTAAAAACTCGAGCGCCGCCATGGAGGCTCGGAATGCGGCGGCGGAGACCCACGACGGCGATCGCGCCAGGGACAAGGCTCGCGCGCCGAGGGTCTCCGAGGATGGTAGGGCCGAGATGGGCGCCGAATCGAAGCCCTTCGAGGGCCGGCCAGAGGTCTGCGCCAAGTCTTGGGCATGTGGGCAGCCCGAGCGCACTTGCCCTCGCGCCGCCCGAAAGCCGGGCTTGTGGAGGCGGCTGTGATTGCGGGCGCAGCGCTGAGAGCTCGTCTCGACTGGTCAACACCGCCTCGCACTATGACGGATCGACTCGCGATGGTGAGTAGCGGCATCGCCGGAACCGGACCGACGACGAGGTCGGCGTGTTCGAGCCTGTGTCGAGCCGCATGCTCGGAGATCGCCACCACGCCCCGCTCGAGGTCGCCTTCCAAGATGCCAGGTCCTCCTCCTCCGTGCCGGTCGGCCACCAGGAAGAAGAGGAAGAAAGAAGTTAGCCCCCCCTTTTTTTTTCTTTTCTTGCAAAGACTGTTGTGTAAACGATCGTAAGTAATTGTAAGCTCCGGTTTGCCTCTTTGCTCTCCTTTGCGTTTGGGTTTGACCGACCATAGCCTCAAGGACCACGGGGTCGCTTATGCGTAGGTCGGGTCAATTTGAGAGGGCCGAAGAGGATAGGAGTCTTGTTTATGCGGTAGTTACGCGCACTCATGGGGGTTCGGAGTGTTCCCGATCGGCCAAGGGTTTTTCCACTCGGGCACTTCCTTCTTCCGCAAAGTGCTACTTAGCAACCATAGCGGGGCGAGGGCCGTAGCGCCGGGTCGAGAGGGTTACCACGGGATAGACTCGTGACTAGTCGGGTCACCGACCCACATGAGTCCGTGAGTTAGCCGAAGTTCGTGTGGGGAAGATTGTTCCCAATCGACTGTAAGGTCATCCCACTCGGTGCTTCCTTCTTCCGCGGAGTGCTATCGGGCAACCATAGCCGGTCGGGCGAGGCCGTAGCACTCGGTCGAGAGGGTTACCGCCAGATAGACCTCGTGGTCGGCCGGGTCACCGACCAAAGACAGACACCATCCGAAGCGGCTCGAACGGGCGCCACGGGCACTCCCGAGTCGCCACGCGTGGCGACCAGTGCTCGGTTGGGAGAAAGGCAAAGACTTATACCAGAAAAAAGAAAAGAGCTTAGGGATAGAATCGCCTTAACTTTTCAATGTTCCGGGCATTAGGAGGATGCGACCATCGGCGCCCTTGAGTCGAAGGTGCCAGTCGGAGAACTTCCACGACGGTGAAAGGACCTCCCTGGGGGCGCCACCTGTGCTTATCTTTGGTTGTCCGACCCGACGCAGAACCAAGTCGCCCGCTACCAAGGATCGCCCTCGAACTTGGCGGCCGTGGTAGCGGCGCAGGCTTGTTGATATCCGCCGACCGCGGATTCGCCACGTCGCGCGCTTCGCCGAAATGGGTCGATGGCGTCTTGTTGCGGCGAGCCCCGAGCCTCATCGAGGCTTGCAATCTCGGGAGCCGTATTCCGTGTCGATGGGCAAACGGCTTCGGCGCCGAACACCATAAAGAAGGGTGTGAACCCGGCCGCCCGGTCGGCGTGGTCCGCAGACTCAGAGGACGGAGGCAGCTCGGCTACCCAGCCGCCGCGAAATGCTTGAGCCGATCGAAGATCCGCGGCTTGAGTCCTGAAGGATCATGCCGTTAGTGCGCCGACCGCCGTTAGTCCGCGGATGGGCTATCGCGCCCAATCGACACGGATGTTGAAGTCGCCACGAACTCGAAATTCCTTCCCCGTGAATCGTGTTCCGCTGTCGGTGATGATGGAGTTTGGGACTCCAAACCTAAAAACGATGTCGCGGAAGAAGATGGCCGCTTGTACCGACGTGGCGCCACGACCGGCTTGGCCTCTATCCACTTGGTGAACTTATCTACCGCGACGAGCGGTGGGTGAAGCCCCGGCGCTTTCCGAAGGCCCGACCAAATCGAGTCCCCGTGACGGCAAAAGGCCGCGTGATGGGGATCGTCAGTAAAGCTTGGGTGGCGATGCGTCTGCCGAGCAAAGAATCGCATCCTTCGCAGTGCGTCGATATGCTCGGCCCCGACACGCCGGTTGGCGCAGAAACCTTGTCGAAAGGCCTTTCCCACAAGAGATCGGTGCTGCGTGGTGACCGCAGACTACTGTATGTCGCCCAAAGATTTGTTTTCCTTGGTCGGTCAAGATACATTTTTGGAGGACCCTGAGGACTCCTTTGTAGAGGTCCGGGCCGATCAGGGCGAAGGATTTTGCTCACGGGCGAGGCGCCGCCTCTACGGTCGGGAAGTGACCCGTCCACAAGCGGTCGATGTAGGGCCTCCTCCGCCGGACTCAAGTGCTAGCACACCGCGGGCGATCCGCCAAGTCTACGCCCGACAGCGCGTCGGTCGGGCGACCGTCTTTGGATTGGTCGGGTGGCCGCCACCGCCGAGTCCACCGATGAGGCCGCAGGAGGTCGGAGACGAAGATCCCGGCGGGGCGGGCTCTGCCGGAGGCAAGATTGGCCGGTGATCGGCCTCGCCATTGTAGCGTCGGTAGCTATGGTGAAGCTCGAAACCCTTGAACCGCTCCTCGAGCCGGCGCATTTCTCGACGAAGACGCTGCCATGCGGGCATCTCGGGCCCGCAGCCTTCATGACTTGGTCGACGACAAGCTTGGAGTCCCGTGGACGAGGCCGGCGGGCACCGAGGTCGCAGCGATCCGAGACCGCTGGCGAGCCTCAGACTCGGCAATGTTGTTGGTCGCGTCGAAGAGCAACCTAATGGCGATTGAAGCCTGCTCCCGAGCGGGAGATGATGATTACTCCGCGCCCGCGCCATTCTTGGTGTAAGACCGTCGAAGTACATTGTCCGAAGACTGGGTCTTCGACCGTTGGTGGTGCCTGGCTTGTCCACTCGGCGACGAAGTCGCCGAGCTCGCGATTTGATCGCCGCCCGAGGGACGTATATTATGCCATGGCCGCTAAGCTCGAGCGCCCATTTGGCTATCCTTCCCGAGGCATCGCGATTGTGGATGATCTCGCCTAGTGGGGACGTGGTCACCACGGTGATGGCGTCTCGATCGAAGTAGTGAACGAAGTTTCCTCTTTGCGATGAGCACCGCAGAGTAACTTCGCTGACTGGGTACCGAGTCTTGGACTCGGAAAGTACCATCGATGAAGTAGACCGCCGTTGTACCTTGAGCTCACGGCCTTCTTCCTTCGCTCCACCACGAGGGCCGCTACCGACGACTTGGGTAGTGGCGGCGATGTAGAGGAGCGGCCGTTCACCTGTGCCGGGCGACCAGATCGAGGCGAGGACAGAAGGCCTTCAAGCGGGTGAGGGCCTCCCGAGCCTCGTGTCCAAGCCAAGCGGTCGGATTTCTTGAGAGCTTCAGAGGCATTCGCGTTCGCGGCGAGACACGAGCAGCTCAAAGCCGCCAGCATCGGTCGGCCACCGACCCTTTGAGGTTGGCCGGGCCCATCCTTGCGATCGCCGAGATCTTCTCCCGATTGGCCTCGATGCCTCGCCGTAGACGATGAAGCCTAAGAGCTTTCCTTTGGGGACCCCAAGACACACTCTCTGGGTTGAGCTTTATGCGAAACCGTCGAAGGTTCGCGAAAGTCTCTTCTAGGTCGGCGATAAGGTCGCCACCTTCCCGGTCTTTACGACAATATCGCCGACATACGCCTCAACGCTGCGGCCGATCCTGGTCATTGAAGCACGCTTGCATACATCGCTGGTATGTAGCGCCGCGCTCTTCAGCCGAAGGGCATTGTGACATAGCGTAACGAGCCGAACGGAGTGATGAAGGAAGTCGCGGTGGTCGGACTCCTTTAGCGCAACTGTGGTAGCCCGAGTAGGCATCCAGAAAGGAAAGAGACTCGCACCCAGCCGTGGAGTCGATGACTTGGTCGATGCGAGGTAAGGGAATGGGTCCTGGGACATGCTTTGTTGAGACTCGTATAGTCAACACACATTCTCCATTGCCCGCTCTTCTTTTTACAAGTACAGGTTGGCTAGCCACCGGTGGCGCACCTCTTTATTTAACCTGCCGCCAAGAGTTTGGCGATCTCCTCCCTATAACCCTGCGCCTTTCCTCGTCGAAGCGGCGCGGCGTTAAGCGACCGCTTTGAGCCAGTCGAACGCTCAGGAGTGCTCGGCGACCTCCTTTGGAATGCCCGGCATGTCGGAGGACCTCCATGCGAAGACATCTTTGTTAGTGCGAGGAAGTCGACGAGCGCGCTTTCCTATTTGGCGGGAGCGTGGCTCGACCAAGACGGTCTTGGTCGGATCACGAGGATCGACCGTGACCTCCTTCGTGTCCTCGGCGGATTTGAAGGATCCCGCCCGATTTGTCGGATTCGGGGACGGACTCGCGGCTTCCTCCCGAGCTTGTTGAGTTCTGTAGAGGCAACGACAGCCGAGGCGCAGCTTCGCAGCGCCGCCACGCCAGATTGAAGGCAAGCTGGAAAGACGATGCCGCGGTAATGACTCCATGCGGCCGGGCATCTTGACTTGAGGTAGGCGGTGGGGATCGCCATGAACTTGGCGAGCATGGCCTCCCTCAGATGGCGTGGTAGGCGCCGGAAATCCACGACTCGAAGGTGAGGGTCTCGGCGGAAGTTTCCGGCTCCTCGAAGGTGACGGGCGGTCGACCGCCCGAGCGGATGGGCTTGTCGCCCGGATGACGCCATGGAAAGGTGCCTTGCTTGGCCGGAGGCTTGAGCGGGACCCCATAGCGCCGAACGCCTCAACGAGGATGTTAAGGCCGCCGCTTCGGCCCATCGGCACCTTCGTGAGGCGCTTTCGTTCGACGACGGTCGACCACCACGGTACCTCCCGGTGTGGACGCGATCGGGGTGATCGGTCCGATCAAAGGTGATCGGGAACTCCGACCACCGAAGATATTGGGGGACGCCCGGCGCGACGGTGTGGACCTCGCGGTAAGCGAGCTTGAGTCGACGCTTGTCGGCGTAGCAAGCCGGTCCTCCGAAGATCATGAGGCAGCCGTCGGGCTCGGGGAACTCGTCGTCTGCCTTCTTCTCCGCCGTTCGCGGGGCCGCGACGGGCTTCTTTCCTTTGCTTCGCGGCGTGGTGGGGACGCTAGAAAGATAGCGCCTCAGGACTTCGCAGTCCCGGTACTTGTGCTTGACGGAGAACCCATGGTTCGGGCATGGGCCGTCCATCAATTTCTCGAAGTGGTCGGGCGCGACGGTCGGCCGCGCCTGCTGCTTGGCGGCGGTCGGCCGTGGCGACTATTTAGTCTCACGGATGCGCTTCCCGCGTCGCCCGTTTGTCGAAGCGGTCGGAAGGAGACCCGTTTGGACGCCTTGAGCTCTGCTGGCCTTTCCTCCTTCGAAAATAGCCCCTCGGCCTCCTCGCCGGGAGGCGTGGTTGGTGGCGATGTCGAGAGCTCCTTGGTGGTCTGGGCTTGAGGCGGCCCGGCTTGTGCACCAAGGCCTTGCAAAGAAAAGTAGATGAAGGCTCCCACGACATCGGCGTCGGAGATGTCGGGAGCTCCACACTGGCGGAAAACCTCGGATGTAGTCCCGAGAGTCTCCCCTGCCGCCGCTTGCAGCCTTCGTGTCGAGGAGTTACCAGGCGCTTATAAGTGCCACGAAGTTACCGACGAAGAGATTCTTCAAGTCACCCCGCCTCGGCGCTTTTGAGGCGGTACTCGAGCGTGCTCGAGCCGAGTCCGCGAGGTAGATGGGGAGGTCTTGGATGATGAAGAGATCATCCGTCGCTCCCCACCCTAAGACGCGAGCCGGTAATCTTGAGCCGACACACAGGTTGGTGGCCCGGTGTACTTGGCAATGTTGGTAGGCGCCGGATCGGGCGGGAAATCCGCTGGCGGATCCTTTGGCAAAAGCCCGTGGTCCGGGACCATCGGGGCTCGGGCCGCGATAGTGGCGCTCACCATCCGCAACACGTGAGTGGCGGCGTCCTCCGCCATCTTTCTTGGCGCCTCGAGGGTGGCGCGGATGTCGAAACATTACCGAGGGCGCCGCGCACCGGGTGCGTGAGGCACTGGGTGGTTCATGGTGGGTGCGGTCTTGCGCGCTTACCGGCCCTCTGCATGTGTACGGGCCCGTGGCGGAAGTAGCGCCGGTGGTAGGAGCCGGAGGCTCTGCATGTCGCCACGACGGCGCGCGCTCCACCACCGAAGGTTCTCGGTAGGTAGCTCGGCCTCGGGTTTGCGGGCTCCGGAAGGCCTCGGAGCAAAGATTGCGGCCGCAGCCACGTTTTGGCTTGCGTGAGGAAAAAGCGGGGCGCGGATCCGCCCCCAACTTGTGGTGCTCTTGGCGCGCGCGCGCGCGCGTCGCCAAGACTTGCGCTGGCTTGGGCTCGCCCCGCTCGGGTTGGCTCAGGCGGCCGAGCCTCGACCTTTCGCTCCTCCACTCTCCGCGTTGCGTTGGAGCTCTGGCGCGAGCTGGCGCGAGCTCGAAGGCGTAGCCTTCGCGGCTGGTATTCCCCCTCTGTGCCTCGGTCGCGGGCGGACGGGACCGTCGTAGCCAGCGGTGGCTACGACCAATCGGGCTGTGCCCGCCACGTTGCACTCGCGAGTGCCGCTGCGGGCGGATACCCGTGTCGGAAGCTGGAGCCGTGGTGGAAGAGTCTTCCAAAGAACTCGTGGACGGAGGTTGGCATGTAGCCACCATAGCTACAAGTCGTGAGCAGCGGGAGGTGACGGATCTCTGCGCAGAGCCGGAGGGGCTTTCGCAAAGGAGGTATAGCGCTCCTCGTGTTCCGGCTTTGGGGCCTGCGGGCGCTCAAGCCGAGGGACGGTTGCCGGAGATGGTGTCCGTGCTCCCGCAGCGCCCGCCCGGCGGCCGGCTGGGATGAGCGTGAGCTCTCCTCCGAGGTGACGGTGAAGCCGAGGAGCCGGCGGATCTCGCTCCGAACACGATCATGCCGTCGTTGGAGAAGAATGCCATCAAGGAGACGAATGGGAATCCGGAGATCTTTGCCAAGACGCGAAGCCCCCTACTGGGCGCTAACCGCCGGCGCTTTCGAGCGCCGCAAGTAAATTTGTAAGTCTAAGGGCCGCGCGTTCCGCCCCGAATGGTTAGACCTCGAGTCCAAGATGTATACCGTTCGCCAAAGGTCCCTACCGATGCGTGCGCTGGTGTTGTATTCACTCTGGAGTGCGGATGATCGCACCGAAGTTTTTACAAGCGAGAGGTGGAGCCTCAACACTAGAATGATCTAAACTTAGCTCTCGGAAGGAGAAGAAAAAGAAGAAGAGGAAGAAGAGGAAAAAGCTCTCTTGTAGCTCTTACTCCTCGCCTCTGTTAGGAGGTTCTGCCTCCTTTTATTGATCTGAAGGCGCAGGTTACATCGAGAATTGGCGAAGTGCGGGCGAGCTACTTCTAGGGCTTGATCTTGCCCGCCGTCGCCAATCGCTCGCCGATCGGTCGCTTGTTCGCCGATCGTCGCCGCGAGCTGCGAGCCTATCCGGGTCGGTGGTCTAGGTGGTCAGTGGTTAGGTAATCCTCAGGGAAGTGGCGTGGCTGCTCTCTTTGATCCATGTGGGTGCCGACGAGTCGCGGTGACGCGTGGAGTTGCCTCGGGAGAGCGTGTCCAGCACCGTGTGGGTGGTGGTGATGGGACAGAGACGCCGCTTCGGCAGGCTATCAAACTGTCTTGGGAAGGGACCACCGCCTCGCTCGATCCGCCGAATGACCGTTCGTGGGGCACGTGGCCTTAGGTTGACACGGACTCCGCGCGCGCACGCCGCCCTCGGCGGGATTATCATGGTTCGGTCGGGCCGGGGATCCCGTCCCCACGCGGGGTCGGGAACCCCCGAGTCGGAGTCGGGGATCTCGCCCCGCCGCGGGGTCGGGAACCTGCCGAAGTCGAGTCGGGGATCCGTCCCGCTGCGGGTCGGGAACCTCTTTGAAGTCGGAGTCGGGGATCCTCCGCCCACGCGGGTCGGGAACCTGCCGAGTCGGTCGGGATCGGCCGGAATGGTCTCCTGAATGGTCTCGTAGGCATTTGGGTAGCGGTGCGGGACGGCTGTTTAAGTGAGGCCGATTGAGGCCGCCGCTTGCTCGCTGCTCTGGGCTTTGCTTGTTGCAATTGGGCCGTTGGTGCACCCCTGTTTTATGAGTATTCGTCAGTCCTCTTCAGGGATCTAATCCTCACTTTTGTGTCATATTTCAGCAATCAGCAGTTCAGCACTAAACAAATCTCTTATGGTTATCCTTTTTTACCATGTTCATACTATAGTTAGTTATTTTAATGGTCTGAACTAGTTCATGGAAATGTCACTGTGGGCATATTGGACCAATTCTTAAGATAAAATTAGGGGCATTTCAGTAAAAATATGCTCTTTACTATTTTAGGTGCTTAGCAACAATGGCTATGATGGATCTGCAGCAGATGTTTGGTCATGTGGTGTTAACAATATGGGTTGATTAGCAACATACCCCAAATCAATTTAAATACATTTAAATAAATTAGCATGCATAATTTCAAAGCATAAATTACATTTTTAAATCTGGGAACAAAATGATCAAAGCATCACTTGCCTTCAAAGAGTTGCTGGTCTTGATCTGAAGCTTGATCTTGAGTGATGAACTCATCTTCGAAACTTTTCGGCAAATTTGCGTCTACGCGTATAAATAACATATACAATAAATAACCAAAAAAGTAGACTATATAACTTGAAAAATTCAAATAAAATTCATCATTAGAAAGAGCATAATTTTACAAATTTTTAGAAACTAGAATCACCTCAATCGGAGTTAAAATGCAAAAAGTTATAGCCTTTAAAAATTTTAAATAAAATATAAATCAGAAAATCCGATTTGTTTTAATTATTTTTATACGGAAAAATTAGGATTTATGACATCAGCATGACCTAATGATGACGTCAGCACCGAAATGAAATTCGACCAAATTATTTTTATATATAAAAATATTTATGACGTCAGCGAAGACGTCAGCATGACATGTGGCAGCCTTCTCGTGCCGCCACTTCGCCTCTGTCTATGGGCTCGGTCCACGGCTCGGCTCTGGTCTATCGTGGACTCGGTCCACCAGCACAGTGCATCCACGCGGCAAGATCCGAGCCGTTCCTTGGATCAACGGTCAGATCCAGGCGCCACACTGCACTACCTCGAAATCTACACGACACGCGTCGCGCATCCGACGGTCGCTCAGATCCAACTGTCAGATCCCCGCGCCGACTCGGTGATGCTTCGCGTCCTGCGCCTCCACGCATCGCGCATCCGGCGGGACTCCTGGATCCAACGGCTGGATCTCGCGCACGTTCGGCGGCGTCTCGGTTCACACGCGGCCACGCAGCAAGATCGCAACGGTGCGCCCGGAAGCAACGATCGGATCTGGTCTTCGCCCCAGTCAACGCGCACACGCATCAGCACGCAATTCGGTGGAGGTGCGGTGTCATCTCCGCCGCACATTCGAATCTGAACAGCGCGGATTCACGCGACATAGCTCAACCCACAACTACCGTTTAGATCTACTCCAACGGCCAACGGTACCCGAGCGATTTACTATTCATCTTAACTACGCGGCGCAATCTCACGCGTACACTAACAATCCAACGGCTGAGATCTAAACAAGCACAAAAACTAAATCTAATCACCACGGTTCAATCTAGATCTAACGGTCGAGATTAACGCTAGGATAAGAAAAGGGATCAAGGACGTGGACGTACCAGTACCGTGCGATGCAGATCAAACGGTCGACGGGGTTCGGCGAGGTCGGCGGTGGCGCAGAAGAGAAGGCTGCCGGAGCTCGGGAAGACGACGTGGTCGACGACGCTAGAGGGCGATTCGGCGAGAAGAAGCTCGATGGGTCGGCGCGTCTTGGCACGGGCGAACTTCGACGGAGACCAGGGGACGCAGAACCTCAATGGGCGTGAGCAAAGGGCAAGAAGCTGCGCGAAGACTTGGCGAACCGGCGAGCTCTTGAGGGCAAACGGCAGTGGCTCGGGAGGCGTGCGAGGAGTCAAAAGATGCAGCAAGAGGAGCTCTGCCTGACACGCTACTCGGTGCACTTTAAGGAGCCTCGACGTGCGCGCTGCAGGTGGCGAAACAAGCGAAAATGCTCGGCAGCGTTAACTCCGGCGATTACGCGGGCGAAGGGACGTAGCTCCATCACGAGTGTCCGCGTGGACTCGATCGGATGGCGCACGCGCGCGGGCGACGCGGCGCAACGGCAACCGTTCGATCAAGATCGGATAGCACGATTCTAGGGTTTCGGCGAACTGGGCCGGGCTAAGCACAGTGCTAGACTGGACCAGTACTATTCACCTGATTTTTAAAATATTTCAGATTTAAAATAAATCAGATAAATAAACAAAGCCAAAATAAATAGCAAAAATACCCGGAAAAATCCAGAAAAATTCTAGAAAATACTTTGAGACATTTGGAACTCAAATAAAATATTTTCAATAAAACTTTACATAAAATTTTCCATTATTTAATTGATTTTAAGAAAGGCCATATTTGAATAAATCCAAATAAATTTCAATAAATTCCCAAACATTCTCAAAAATAAGAAATACTACAAAATTTAAATTAGAGCAAATTTCAGGGTGTTACAAACCTCCCCCTGTGGAATATAAGAACCCAGGTACCCTCATGTCAGGCCCAAGAGGGAGGCCCAAAAGATACTCCCCGCGTTAGGCCCCGCTGCCGTGCGCAAGAGGACATATCCCAAAGGAAGTTGAACTTATATTTAGATATGATAGATACGGTTGTAATCCGAGTCATTAATAGGGTAGATAAAGATGTAAACTCTATCCTATTAACCGACTAGAATCTTGTAACCAATCAGAATATCCAAACCGACTAGAATCTTGTAACCAATCAGAATATCCAAACCGATCAGAACTCTGTAAGCCGCCCCACCCCCGCTATATAAGGGAGAGGGCGGGCAACAACATAAAGATTGGACCATCCAAGCCATAGAGCATAGCACACCTCATATCGCCCAGAGCATACCATGCTTTGAGCAACCCCAGATCCCAGAGATCAACATAATTCCAGCACACAGGATTAGGGTATTATCTCCTCCGTGAGAGCCTGAACCTGTATAATCCCTTGTCTTGTGTGACCATCAGGTTTGAGATCCGGCGCCTACCCCATAAATTTATTGCCGACTACAAAAGTCGAAAGTTGGCGCTCCAGGTAGGGGAGCGCTATAATCTTTTCCTACAGACTCGATGGCAGCGATCGGCGGAATCGCCACCACCTTCATCTTCGTCCAAGCTTTCCGCTTTGGGAGCCTGGACTTCGTCGCAGATGCGCGCGGAGAACTTGTCCGCCTAGACTTGAACTGGATCCAATCTGGTAAAGATCAGGCCAACTCATTTCAGGTATATCACTTTGACTTGGCCGGCAAGCCAGTTTGCGTCGCGAGGAATGCTGCGATCTTCATGGCGTCTTCGCAATAGAAGAGCAGAAGACTGATCTCCAACGCCAACAAGAAGAACAAGAAGCTGCGGGGGAAGATCGTCTTCGTAAGGGTAAGGAGGTATAGGTGCGATCGCTTCGATCTCGCGGTCGCAATGCCCGCGAGGACATCCTGCAATCCAGGTTGGGAGATCAAGCCGTCTTCCACAGGCCAATGCAGAACATCGTCGCCTCCAAGACGCTTCTCGACAAACTGGACTCGATGATTGCATCGGATAGCCCGGCGGCCCCGATTGTGGCCCAGATCAAGGCCATGGTGACGGCGCCGCACCAAGAAAAATCAGGAAAGTCGGTAGGTGAAGCGCTCGCGCTCCCCACGCGACTTCGGCGACGCCACGAGCCTACGCCTACGCCCCGAGCGTCACCTTCGGCACGGCCACGAGCCACGCCCGCACCCCAAGCGCCGCCTACAGCTCATCTACAAGCCTACGCCTGCGCCACGAGCAAAGATGGCATGATCGTCAGCAACATATGGAGCATAAAGGAGCTAAGTCACTTTTTACTTAATTATGTCATTATAAATTGTTGACTTTCCTAACTTGCTACTTAGTTGACCCACAACTAAGTAGTAAGTCGGGGGCTACACCTAATAGTGTGCACATGCGAACATCTTTTTTTGAGTTGTATTTTTCTTCTTTTGCTTAACGATTGCAAGTGGATCCGAGTGCGATAACTCCGAGTTGTGAAGCTCTGACCCCATGAACGGCGAACTTTAGTCACCCAAAACACGTACCTGGGAAAAAGAGTCATGAGCCGACTCCCAACGCTCGGGGGCTAGACTAGTCGGGCAGAGTGCTTAAACAAAAAGAGTCAAACCACTCGGATGAATTCAAAATCAATAAGGAAAAAGAGAAAAAAACTCTAAAATTATATATACACCAGTCGGACATCCCATCCGAGTGAATTGTTTTTACATTACCTAAGTTCTGCATATACATGATTTCAGGGCTACTAAATTTGGATGCGTCGTGTGAGCTAGCGCTTCAACGACATCATCAACCTTCGACGAATGAATTTAAAGGGAGCGGCGCTGAATTTTGCCTTGAGCGGGAAAAGCGTTTTGACTTCTGCATATCGTTTGGGATACAGTATGTCTCAAGATGAGCCGACTGCCAAAATTCCAATAATGGGGCTAGGAACAACTCGAAAAGTTTAACACGTGGAGCTCTATTGAGTCCTTCACGATCTCTTTGCCTACAACAGGGCACTCGGCTGTAAAGGAAAACTAGTCGGGAAGCTGCATCAAGAACTAGAAGCACTCAGCGCGAAGCATGACTCAGTTGGGATGCAACCAGGAAGGCGGCAACTCGATCGCAAATGACTCGGGGGCTACTTTGGAATATAAGAACCCGGGTACCCTCATGACAGGCCCAAGAGGGAGGCCCAGAAGATACTCCCCGCGTCAGGCTCCGCTGCCGTGCGCAAGAGGACATATCCCAAAGGAAGTTGAACTTATATTTAGATATGATAGATACGATTGTAATCCGAGTCGTTAATAGGGTAGATAAAGATGTAAACTCTATCATATTAACCGACTAGAATCTTGTAACCAATCAGAATATCCAAACCGACTAGAATCTTGTAACCAATCAGAATATCCAAACTGATCAGAACTCTGTAAGCCGCCCCACCCCCGCTATATAAGGAATAGGGCGGGCAACAACATAAAGATCGGACCATCCAAGCCTAGAGCAACCAAGCCATATAACATAGCACACCTCATATCGCCCAGAGCATATCACGCTTTGAGCAACCCCAGATCCCAGAGATCAGCATAATTCCAGCACACAGGATTAGGGTATTATCTCCTCCGCGAGAGCCCGAACCTGTATAATCCCTTGTCTCGTGTGACCATCGGGTTTGAGATCCAGCGCCTACCCCATAAATTTATTGCCGACTACAAAAGTCGACACCCCCTTAACTGAATCTCGTCCCCAAGATTCAGGGATGACTACAGAAATAAGTCAGGAAACTCCTTCTTTAGATCTTCATGTTCCCACGTTGCTTCAATTTCCGAATGGTTGCTCCACTAAACTCTGCAAAAACACGTTGACTTGTTCCTTATCTCTCTGTCCATTATGTCTAGAATCTTCACCGGATGCTCTTTATAAGTCAGATCTTCTTGTAGCTCGATTGCTTCCAAAGGTGTTTGCTCTTCCGGTACTCAGAGACACTTCTTCAATTGCGACACATGGAATACATCATGTACCCCTGCCAATGACTGCGATAGCTCCAGTTGATACGCAACTTCACCTTTGCGACTCAGAATCTTGAAAGGTCCAACATATTTGGGTGCGAGCTTCCCTTTCGCATGGAATCTTCTGACTACATTGAGAGGGGTGACTCTGAGGTACACAAAATCTTCAGGTTCAAAGCTCAACTCCCTGCGACGATTGTCGGCATAGCTCTTCTGCCTTGACTGAGCAATCTTCAATCTCTCTCTGATCATGGCGATCCGCTCTTCCGCTTTCTGATGTATATCCAGACCAAAAACATGTCGTTCACCAGTCTCATTCCAGTTCAATGGTGTTCGACAGGATCGACCATACAAAGCTTCAAATGGAGACATCTGTAAACTTGCTTGGTAGCTGTTATTATAGCTGAACTCGGCATAAGGCAAACACTTATCCCATGAAGTAGCATATGCTAAGGCACAGGCTCTCAGCATATCTTCCAATATTTGGTTAACTCTCTCGGTTTGACCATGCATTCGCGAATGGTATCTTTGATCTTGAAGTTCAAGCGAGTCCCCATTGCTTCATGTAGCTTACCCCAAAATGAAGGAAGTGGCGAGTTCCTCTATCTGACACTATTTTCTTCGGTACTCCGTGCAAACAGACAATTCTTGCCATATAAAGTTCTGCTAACCGGTCTCCGGAATAAGTGGTCTTTACTGGTATGAAATGTGCCACTTTAGTTAATCGATCTACTATGACCCATATGGAATCATACCCACTTTGAGTTCTGGGTAAACCGGTTATGAAGTCCATACCGATCTCTTCCCATTTCCACTCAAGTATCTTTAAGGGTTGTAATAATCCTGCTGGCCTCTGATGCATAGCTTTGACTCTTTGACATATGTCACATAATGCGACATACTCTGCAACTTCCCTCTTCATGCTTGGCCACCAAAATCTTTATTTTAAATCTTGATACATTTTTGCACTTCCTGGATGAATTGAGTACTTGGAGTCATGGGCTTCCTCCAAAATTAACTGCTTCAAATCCGTTTTGTTCAGCACACAAATGCGCCCTTTAAACCACATAGTACCTTGGTCATCCAGTTTGAAATCCTTCGCATTGCCTTCGTCCATCTTAGACTTAATTCTCTTGATTTTATCATCATCTTTCTGCCCTTCCTTGATCTGATCTTCCAAGGTAGGTTTTACTTCCAAGGTTGCTAAGAATCCTTCTGGTACCATTTCCAATTTCAATTTCTGGAAATCCTTACACAATCTCGCTCTGACTTGTTTCAACAAACATATTTACACTGTGGTTCTTTCTGCTCAAGGCATCTGCCACCACATTGGCTTTGTCAGGATGATAATGAATTCCAACATTATAATCTTTGATTAACTCAAGCCATCTTCTTTGCCTCATGTTTAGGTCAGCTTGCGTGAAGATATACTTAAGACTTTTGTGATCTGTATACACTTCACATCTATGTCCGATGAGATGGTGACACCATATTTTCAGTGCATGCACTACGGCAGCCAATTCCAAATCATCAGTCGGATAGTTCTCCTCATGTGGCCTCAATTGCCTCGATGCATATGCTATTACCTTTCGGTTTTGCATTAACACGCATCCCAATCCCTGACGCGATGCATCACAATAGATGTCGAAGCTTTGATGAAAGTCAGGTAAAACTAATACAGGTGCTGATGTTAATCGTTTCTTCAACTCCTGAAAACTCAGGTGTCCACAAGAATTTCTTTTCTTTCTTTAACAATTGCGTAAGGGGTCTCGCAATTGTAGAGAATCCTTCAATAAAACGACAGTAATATCCCACCATTCCAAGGAAAATACGGATTTGAGTTACCGTCTTCGGTTGCTCCCAATGCAAAACTGTCTCCACCTTACTTGGATGTACTGCGACTCCTTCTGCGGTCATTATGTGTCCAAGAAATTCCACCTTATCCTTCCAAAAGTCACATTTGCTAAATTTAGCAAACAATTGTTGTTCCCTCAATTTCTCAAGGACTAGCCTTAAATGTTTGGCGTGCTCTTCCTTAGTCTTAGAGTAGACAAGGATATCATCTATGAACACGACGACGAACTTTTCCAAGTATTCCATAAAAACCTTATTCATCAAGTTCATGAAATATGCTGGTGCATTTGTCAATCCAAAGAACATAACTGTGAACTCATAGTGTCCATATCTTGATGAAAATGCAGTCTTCGGTATATCCTCTGAGCGGATCTTCAACTGATGATACCCCGATCGGAGATCAATCTTGGAAAAGACTCCTGCTCCTCTCAATTGATCAAAAAGATCATCGATCCTGGGTAGCGGATACTTATTCTTTATCGTCACATCATTGAGTGCACGATAGTCTATACACATCCTAAAACTCCCGTCCTTTTTCTTTAGATCCATGATACCCTCTGGCACATGGTATTGGCGAAAGGCTGTTGTGAACTCCTCCCATGAGATACCCTGAGGATCCTCGTGTGATGCACAGAAGTTTTCCCACCATTCTGTGGCGGTTCCCTCTAATTGATGAGAGGCATAGAGTACCCTCTCATTTCCTACGCATTGGGTTATGTGCAGCTTCCTTTCTATTGTCCTTAGCCAGTCATCCACCTCCAACGGATTAGCATTGCCCAAAAATGTAGGTGGGCTAGTCCTCATAAACTCTGACAGTCTTGAGTAGGGGTGTGGTCCATGGTTACCCCCTTGCTGAACATTGGCAGCAGCTTGGTTGGAATTCTGCTGCATAGTTTGTATCATGGTGCTCATCAACTAAGTTTGGGCAGCCAGAAAAGCTCCCAAATTCTGCAGATCAACTTGCGGTGGTTGAGGGATTGGCTCCTCATTCTGGTTCCCTGCCTGGTTGGCACCACTTCCACTGGCTCCAACATTTCCGCGAGTCCTCACCATCTGCTGAAAGCTTCCAAGGTTAAGAAAAGAAGAAAGCATAGACAAGTAAAAGAACTTATGCGGGGAAAACAGGTGTAACTTAAATTATTTAGCCACTTTATTAATTTTAGTAAAGTAGTATGGTTGCTCACAAGTGCCTAAGGGCAATGCAACGCATACTGACACTTACACACCAAAGCAGGTAAACAAACATTAAGACTCACAACAACTCACACCTAATGGTGACTCTCAAACAAAAGACGCGACTCAAACACTCGAGTCTCAACACTACACCCGACTAGACTTGATCACTCATCGAGCCAACCCGACTGTGGCTACCCCGGAGCATACACCGGCGGGTGCTCTGGCATCGAGATGAACTGGTCCTGATGACCAACTGCAGCCGATACAAACGACCCCATTGACTCGGCTGGTCCCAAGGCTGCATGCTCCGGCTCCTCCGGATCTGGGTCATGCAGCTCCAAAACTGGCTCAGGCTCAGGTCTATACAGAGCCATCTCCAGCTCATGAATCCTCTGCATAGCGTGAGCTAAGTTCTACCGCAGTTGAGTTCTCGCCTCCATGACCTCGTCGCGGGCTCTCTGCAACTCCTGGACTGTCTCATCCATGGCCTCCTCCTGAGCGATGACATACCTCGCTAGGTGAGTGATCGTAGCGTCCTCCTCCAAGAACTCCATCATGTCGTGGCGATTATCTCGACGCGGATGGTGACGAAAGACAGTGCCATCCAACTTTGCGGAGTAGGTGCGGGCGATCTGCCGCATCGCAAGACGTGCTGTCTCTTGGATCCCGGCCTCAAAAGAAGTCCTCCTGACAGTGATGTAGATAGGATGGCTTGCCCTCGTCTGCTCTCGAGCATAAATAGTGATCTTGACATCCTAGGCGATATCAAGTCCTGCCCGCACTACAGTGGTCCCCTGGTAAAGTGGCCTGTCGAAACCTCCAAGAAGTTGCATCAAACGCCATAGCTCACCGGCGAATCCTCCAGTGCGCTCTCCATAGGTGTGGACCTCCTCATCTGCCAAAACAGACCTCGTTTAAAAACCAAACATAACAACAGAAAATGCAGCATAGGTATGATCAAGAGAGAAAAGATAAGTCGATATTTCATTGATATTCTTACTCAAGTTGATTAAATTCTTAGAAAGTAGTTTTATCCTCCAGACACAACTAACCTAGCTAGGGTCAAGACCTACTGATCGACCGGCTCGATACCACCTCTGTCGGACCCGATTACGAGGATCGGACCCTCTGTATTACGTGCTAGTCGGGGATCACGCTAGCACATACAGTCTTTACAGGGTTGAACATCACAGACATTCACAACGATACCATAATAAATAGTGCAAACATTTATATAAACTGAATTGTACGACCTTACGGTCTCCTTACATAAATCAGCCACGCAGGGCTTACATTATCAAAGTAAACAGGAAACTGCGGAAAACATATAAACTTCGTGGAAGCCTTCATCTTGCCACAGGCAACCGACTGGGCTTGCTCCCTAATTGTCCGGATCTTCAATATACTCCTCCCAGGCCAGCGTAGACTCCTCCACTGATGTTGGGATTCATAGGCAAGCAGGGGTGAGTACTCAAGGCACTCAACAAGTAATGCACAGAATGTGGTGCTATTACTACATGCAAGGCTTATTCCAAAGAATTGGCTTACTTGGTTCTTTTGCATCAAATAGCATTTTTAAACTAGCGTCTTATTTAGATTAAAAGCAGTGAAAACAGTTATATATAATGCTAAGTTCTTCGAATAATTTTTCTTCAAAGATTCTCGGCACACAGCCTTAAACAGTTCATTCTTAGCACCGGCACACAGCCACCCTTCCCACATTTTTATTTTTGAAGATCTACCCCTTGACAGTAATCCCCTAGCAATGCTCAATACCGTGAGCACGGCTATTCGAATAGATTTGACACTCTGTAGAGGTTGTACATTTTACCCACAAGATACAACCGCTCACCACACAGGTGATTGCCCGTAACAAAGCCTTTCAGGAACCTCTACCTTAACCAATGATCCTCTCCGGTATTACCTTCACTATCATTTCCCTCACACAGAGCCGAAGTATAGGACAGGACAACACCGTTGGATGGGCACCAAGCTGCAGCAAAGGTACGCTCCCCACACAGATACACCCCGTGTACTGTCACCCCGAGTATCAGAGGAAAGATGTCAGAACCCTAATCAACTAGGCCTATCCCATATCAGACTTGTGGTTGTACGGGTGACTCAGATCAAAGGCTTGCAAGGTGAAGTACTGACCAAGGCAAGACTTCCAACACTCAACAGTGGCACACAGCCCAATGTGGCACACAGACTCACATCACTCATCAACCCATTGCCACACAGGCCCACCTGGCACAAAGCCTCTTGCCACTTGCCCCAGTCTAAATCATTTCCCACCCCGTTGATTATTGTGCAACACATGCCAGCAATAACTCAACATCGGTACAGAACCACACATGTCTCTGTACCTCAATCTCATCATGTGGCATCACCACACCACTTTCCAAATACATTCAATATTTCGTTAGTCAACATTGATACATTTTTCGAAAGATCATTCATGACTCGTTGCAAAGCTAAGCATCTAATCACGGTCTAGCCTCCCGTGTTGGCATCATATTAATATCCAACAAATACGAATAACCTTAGGGTGGACAATGATTTAAAGGCATAAAAATAGTAATTTTAAGGTGGTGATAACAATATGGGTTGATTAGCTACAAACCCCAAATCAATTTAAATACATTTAAATAAATTAGCATGCATAATTTGAAAGCATAAATTACATTTTAAAATCTGGCAACAAAATGATCAAAGCATCACTTGCCTTCAAAGAGTTGCTGGTCTTGATCCGAAGCTTGATCTTGAGTGATGAACTCTTCTTCGAAACTTTTCGGCAAATTTGCGTCTACGCATAAAAATAACACATACAATAAATAACCAAAAAAGTAGACTATATAACTTCAAAAATTCAAATACAATTCATCATTAGAAAGAGCATAATTTTACAAATTTTTAGAAACTGGAATCACCTCAATCGGAGTTAGAATGCAAAAGTTATAGCCTTTTAAAGTTTTAAATAAAATATAAATCAGAAAATCCGATTTGTTTTAATTATTTTTATACGGAAAAATTGGGATTTATGACATCAGCATGACCTAATGATGATGTCAGCACCGAAATGAAATTCGGCCGAATTATTTTTATATATAAAAATATTTATGACATCTGCGATGACGTCAGCATGACACGTGGCAGCCTTCTGGTGCCGCCACGTCGCCTCGGTCTATGGGCTCGGTCCACGGCTCGGCTCTGGTCTACCGTGGACTCGGTCCACCAGCACAGTGCATCGACGCGGCAAGATCCGAGCCGTTCCTTGGATCAACGGTCAGATCTAGGCGCCACACTGCACTACCTCGAAATCTACACGACACGCGTCGCAAGATCCGACGATGCGCCGGATCCAACGGTCGAGATCCCGCCGACTCCGACGCCGCTTCCTGCGCCTCCACGCATCGCGCATCCGGCGGGACTCCTGGATCCAACGGCTGGATCTCGCGCACGTTCGGCGATGTCTCGGTTCACGCGCGGCCACGCGGCAAGATCGCAGCGGTGCGTTGTAACACCCTAAATTTGGATCTAATCTAAATTTTGGAGCCTTTTTTATTTTTGAGAATTTCTGAGAATTTATTAGAATTTCAATTGGATTTATTCATTTTTGACCTTTCTTGAATTTAATTAAATTCATGCAAAAGCTTGTGCTAAGTTTTGTTGGAAATATTTTATTTGAGTTCTAAATGTTCCAAAATATTTTCCATAATTTTTCTAGATTTTTTCGGGCATTTTTGCTATTTATGTTGGCTTTGTTTATTTATCTGAATTATTTTAATTCGAAAACGTTTTAAAAATCGCTCGAATAGTATTGGGCCGAAACCTCGATCGGTCCCATTTGCACCCGTTGGCCCAGCTCAGCCCGCGCCGCGCAAACCCTAGCCACCACCACGTTTCACCCATTGGATCGGCATCGTGTGGCTGAGGAGTTGCCGCGCCGCTTCGTTGCCCACCCGTTGGATCGCCGCGCGTGGACATCCCCGATCGTGCCACGTCGCCTGGCCGTTTCCTCCGTCTCCGCAGCCTCCATTGTCGTCGATGACGAGTAACGGCGGCTTTTACTCGCGTTTAAGCCCGCCTCCCGATGCCCTTTTTAACCCCCGACCGCCCCACTGTGGAGACGTTCTTCCGCCGCTCTTTCCGCCTCATTTCTCAGCTCCTGTCTCATCGTCGTTTAGCCGGAATTGCTCAACGTAGTTGCTACAGACCACCGCTCTTTCTTTGCTTCCGTTCGTTCCGCAGTCGTTGAGCCACCTCCGTTGTTGCCAAGGGCGTCGCCGACCTCGTCGCAACGAGACGCGTCGAACGCGCCGCTCATCTTCACCTGAGGAGCCCCGTAGCGCCGTCGTCGAAGTCGTCTTCCTCCGCGCCGGTCCAAGCAGCCGCTGTCTCGCCATCGTCGCCGCTCGAGTTCTCTCGACCGTCCGATCTCCATCCAACCGTCGCGGTAACGTCACGTTTTTCCTCTCGATTAAATCTAGATCTTTTTATCTCATCCGTTAGATCTTAATCGCACGGCTGTATTAATTCGCGTAGATTATTCGTTTAGGTTTTAATTAAATCTTTTCGCTAGACTCAATCGCAACCATCCGTTTTGATTTGAACGGTAGAGATCGTGCCATCGCGCCAGCCAATCGGGAGCCGACGCGTGTCGTCGGTGACCGAAGCGTCGCTTTGACCGCACCGTGCGCATGACGTCAGCGATGACGTCATGGGCGTGGGGCCCACCTATCAGCCATAGCGGTCTGGTGCAATGAGTCCACTGTAGACCGAGCCGGTGATCTCATCCCACCATACGCCCAGCCAACCAGAGCGTGCCATGTGTCGGGTGACGTCAGTAGTGATGTCATCAGTGGGTCCCACATGTCAGTGTCTAAAAATAATATTTTTTGAGTATTTAATAAATGCTGACGTCATCGTTAGGTCATGCTGACGCAATAAATCGGTTTTTCTATTGAAAAATAATTATGTTAATTCGGTTTATTCTTTTTAAAATATTTGCAAAATTTGAAAGGCTATAACTTTTGCATTTGAACTCCGATTGAGGTGATTCTAGTTTCTAAAAATTTGTAAAATTATATTATTTTTAATGGTGAATTTTAATTGAATTTTTGAGGTTATATAGTCTACTATTTTGGTTATTAATTGCATATGTCATTGTTACGCGTAGACGCAAATTTGCCGGAAAGTTTCGAAGAAGAGTTCGTCGCCCAAGATTAAGCTTCGAAACACGACCAACAACTCTTTGAAGGCAAGTGATGCTTTGATCATTTTGATCCCAGATTTTAAAATGTAATTTATGCTTTGAAATTATGCATGCTAATTTTATTTAAAATGAATTTAAATTAAATTGGGTAATTTAGCTAATCAACCCATACAGTTAATGTCACCATGAAATTATTATTTGTATGCCTTTAAATCATTGTTCACCATAAGGTTTTATATCTGTTGGATATTAATATGATGCCAACATGGGAGGCTAGACCGTGAATAGATGCTTAGCCTTGCAACGAATCATGAACGATCTTTCGGAAGTACTACAATATTGACTAATGAAATATTGAATGTATTTTGAAAGTGGTGTGATGATGTCACATGATGAAATTGAGGTATAGAGACATGTGTGGTTCTGTACCGATGTTGAGTTATTCCTGGCATGTGTTGCACAATAATCAACTGGGTGGGAAATGATTTAGACTGGGGCAAGGCTTTGTTTCAGGTGGGCCTGTGTGGCAATGGGTTGATGAGTGATGTGAGTCTGTGTGCCACATTGGGTTGTGTGACACTGTTGAGTGTTGAAAGTCTTGCCTTGGTCAGTTAAGGACTTCACCTTGCAAGCCTTTGATCTGAGTCATCCGTACAACCACATGTCTGATATGGGACAGATCTAGTTGATTAGGGTTCTGATATCTTTCCTCTGATACCTCAGGGTGGTGATACACGGGGTGTATCGTGTGGGCAGACATACGTGCTACGGCTTGGTGCCCATCCAACGGTGTTGGCTTTGTCCTATACTTGGCTCGTGTGTGGGAGTGATAGTGAAGGCAATACAGAGAGGTTCATTGGTTAAGGTAGAGGTTCTGAAAGGCTTTGTTATGGGCAATCACCTGTGTGGTGAGCGGCTGTATCTTGTGGGTAAAGTGTACAACCTCTGCAGAGTGTCAAAACTATTCAAATAGCCGTGCTCGCGGTATTGAGCATTGCTCGGGCATTACAATCATGGGTTAGACTTTCAAAAATAAAATATGGAATGAGTGGTTGTGTGCCTGTGTCGAAAATGAAGCTATTTAAAGTCAGTGTGCCATGTTTACGAACAAAAGCATTTCTGAACTTAGTATTATATATACCTGTTTCACCGCTTTCAGTCTAAACAAGATGGTAGTTTAAAAATGCTGTTTGATGCAAAAGAACTAAGTAAGCCAATTCCTTGGAATAAGCCTTGCATGTAGTAATAGCACCGCATTCTATGCATTACTTGTTGAGTGCCTTGAGTACTCACCCCTCCTTGCCTATCAACCCCAACATCAATGGAGGAGTCTACACCGGCCTGGGAGGAGGAGTTCATTGAAGATCCGGATAATTAGGGGGCAAGCCCAGTCTCTTGCCTGTGACAAGATGAAGGCTTCCACGAAGTTTTACTGTTTTCCGTTGTTTCCTTTTTAATCTGATAATGTAAGCCCTGCATGGCTGATTTATGTAAGGAGACCATAAAGTCGTACAAATCAGTTTAAATAAATGTTTGCACTATTTATTATTATATCGTTGTAATGTCTGCAATGTGCAACCCAGTAAAGGCTGTGTGTGCTAGCTTGATCACGGGTAGCACGTAAGAATACGAGGTCGGATTCTCGAAGCAGTCCGACATGCGCCTAGAAGCAACGGTCGGATCTGGTCTTCGCCCCGGTCAACGCGCACACGCGTCTGCACGCGATTCGGTGGAGGTGCGGCGTCATCTCCGCCGCACGTTCGAATCTGAACGGCGCGGATTCACGCGACACAGCTCAACCCACAACTACCATTTAGATCTAATCCAACGGCCCACGGTACCCGAGCGGTTTACTGTTCATCTTAACTACGCGGCGCAATCTCACGCGTACACTAACGATCCAACGGCTGAGATCTAAACAAGCCCAAAAACTAAATCTAATCACCACCGTTCAATCTAGATCTAACGGTCAAGATTAACGCTAGGATAAGAAAAGGGATCAGCGACGTGGACGTACCAGAACCGTGCGATGCAGATCAAACGGTCGACGGGGTTCGGCGAGGTCTGCGGTGGCGCAGAAGAGAAGGCTGCCGGAGCTGGGAAGGCAGCCGCGATCGCGGCGCTAAGTGCAATTCAGGCGAGAGAAAGCGGCGGGAAGTCGGCAGCGTCTTGGCACGGCGAACTCGACGGAGACCATGGGGACAGCAGAACCTCAACGGACAGTGAGCAAATGGCAAAGAACTGCGGCGAAGACTTCAGCGAACTTCAGTGAGCTCTTGAGGGCAAACGGTGGCGGCTCGGGAGGCGTGTGAGGAGTCAAAAGTTGCAGCGAGAGGAGCTCTGCCAGGCGCGCTACTCGGTGCACTTTAACGAGCCTCGACTTGCGCGCTGCAGGCGGCGAAACAAGCGAAAATGATCGGGGGTGTTAACTCCGGCGATTACGCGGGCGAAGGGACGTGGCTCCATCACGAGCGTCCGCGTGGACTCGATCGGATGGCGCACGCGCACGGGTGACACGGCGCAACGGCAACCGTTCGATCAAGGTCGAACAGCGCGATTCTAGGGTTTCGGCGAACTGGGCCGGGCTAAGCACAGTGCTGGGCCAGCCCAGTACCATTCACCTGATTTTTAAAATATTTCTGATTAAAAATAAATCAGATAAATAAACAAAGCCAAAATAAATAGCAAAAATACCCGGAAAAATACAAAAAAATTCTATTAAATACTTTGAGACATTTGGAACTCAAATAAAATGTTTTTAATAAAACTTTACATAAACTTTTCCATTATTTAATTGATTTCAAGAAAGACCATATTTGAATAAATCCAAAGAAATTTCAATAAATTCCCAAAAAATCTCAAAAATAAAAAATACTACAAAATTTAAATTAGATCAAATTTCAGGGTGTTACAAGGGTACACAAGTAATTAGCTAACATGTCCAACAGGTCTATGTAAGGAGTATTGTAGGCATCTTACCCGGGTGTCATCAGGAGGAAATCTGGCTTCATCCACATCCGTCTCGGGGTAGGCGCTTGACTGCTCGAGCAGTTGGTTGAAATTTGAAGCTGCAGGTGCTTTTTGGGCTTCTTTGGTTCGTGTTCCGCCTCTCATGACCACACTTTGCTCCATCCGTTCCTCAAGGCTTCGTAGCTTATCTTCGAATTGCGCTTTGAGCCTTTCCTTAATCCTTTCCTCAATCAAGGCCACAAGTCGTTCCTCACGCTCGGCTTTGATTCTCTTCCTACTCCGATACGTGTCCAAGTCATGTGGGAATCCCATTTTGTAGGGAACGTAAACACCTAGTCGTCGGGTGCGACCCGGGTGCTCCTTGTTTCCCAAGGCCGTCGAGAGTATATCTTTCACGATGTTTGAAGTGAAAGAGCCCTAGGAAGATTCTGTGCTCAACGATATTAGGCGTTGGGACACTTCCTCATCAGCGGGGTTTGCAAAGGACACGCCGTCCGAAGACGTGGGACGTGACCTCGCTCTTACCCAGTTTTGGGCATGTGGATCAACAATCGAGGCAAACGGCGGTGTGACCTCCTTCTGGACTGTCGCGTCGTCCTCCCTCGTCCATTGTGCTATCTTTCCCGCGTATCCTGTTGAGCCGAGTCTGTGTGGGTGGGTGTTTTTTGACTGGAAGGTCTTGTGCGCCGCACTTGCATGCGCAAACTCTTCCGTCGTCTTCAACTCAACAAATTGTTCCCATACCTCCTATTGATGTTTCTCCACTATGTGGAATTAATAGGGTGCCTAATTATTCCATCATTCTTACTCTCCTCCGAGTGCCACCGAAGCAATTTTGCCCCTTTTGGGTTCGCAAACAAACGCTTCAACCGGGGAATTATAGGCAGATACCACGCCACCTTAGCAGGAGGTCCTTGTTTCAACTCCATGCCCTCGTCGTCGTCGTCCGATCTACCTTTACGCTTGTACCGGGATGCGTTGCACACCGGACATACATGCAAGCTTGCGTACTCTTTGCGATAGAGGATACAATCATTCGGACAGGTATGTATTCTTTCTATTTCCATTCCCAAGGGACAGAGAACCTTTTTGGCTTTGTAGGTGGTTGTCGGCAACACGTTTCCCTCTGGAAGCATATCCGCTAACAAACCTAACAACGCCATGAAACTCCTGTCGGACCAACTGTTGCTTGCCTTTAATTTTAGCAGCTCTAGCATGGATGACAACGTTGTATATTTCGACCTGCAACCCGAGAACAAAGATTTCTCCGAGTTATCCATCAAGCCTCGGAATTTTACGTACTCCCGCTCATCACGGCTCCCTTCTACATCCCGTAGAATCTGATCTAGATTTTCATCATGAAACCTATTCTCATCCAAAGCACAGTCGATATCATCCGGAGTATCGTTGACGTCGTTGACAATATCCAGAGTATCGTTGCCTTCATCGACGATGCTAGTACTACTTGGTCCTTGCGTAATCTGCTGTTCACCGTGACTGGTCCAACATGTATACCTATTTTGGAAGCCCCTCGGAATCAAGTGTGCTTCGATCTGCGCTGGGTTTCGAAACATCCTCAGATTCTCGTAGTCAATGTATGGACAAGGCATAAATTCCACCGCCTTGTTCAACATATCTTCCTCTGCAACTCTTCTAAAAGCGGAGACACCATTAATGTACTCGGCGCTCGCACGGTTCTCAATGTAAAACCAGCCTCGGTCCATCTGAAAGAACGAATGGACATGTAAACATATGCATGTAAAGCTACATCCATATGTGTAAGCTACACAAGCTATAGCAAATGTATGTACTTCACAATGCAGAGAACAAATGTATCTACAACAAGCTAGATGTAGAAATTAACCAGCTTCATTTCCCTCTTTACCAAGCTACATCTTAAATATAACGCAAATTTGAACCAATTTCTACTTTACATCACAGCGAACAGATGTATCTACACCAAGCTAGATCTACAAATTAACCAGCTTCATTTCCCCCTTTACCAAGGTAGATCCAATATAATACAATTATGAAGCAATTACTAACCTTAGATGACGTAGAGCACAAGGATTTATAATTACACCACCAAATCTAGGGTCTCTTTGACCAGAACGCCTCTCAATCACAGCCACGTCGAAAATATCCAGGGTACCCTAAAAATACAGAGGAGGTCGGCTCTCTGTTAATTATTTCGTATATATAAAGAGGAACATCACAGACGGTTTGTAGTCAAAACCGTCTGCGATTACGTCATCGCAGATGGTTTTGACTACAAACCGTCTGTCATGTTCCTTCCCAAGACAGTGCGCCATTCATCGATCGCTTCATCTTCCTGCCAAGGAGTTCGATCATATCGCTTCGTCTTCCAAGGCAGGACGCGATGTTTGAGATGGCGCTTCATCTTAGAAGAATTAAATTAGCTATGCATTCCAAGGCAGTGTGTCAGTGTTTCAAGTTGGCCTTCGTCTTAGAAGATCATTAAACCATCGATCAAATTCCGTAGTATTTGAGTCAATGTACCTATAAGTACTAGATCATTAATCTCATTCTGCAAAGATCATCGCCACCATGAGCACCTCATCAAACAACTTCGTCACCCCACCTCCTTCGCCTTCATCGCCAACGTCGACTTCTACTCTGCCTTCACCGCCACCATCAACTTCGCCCCCTCGTCCTCTGCGTGAATGGCTGCGGCGCAACTGTGGCGCTATATCCTCGAATCCACCGGCCGCGGCTTATCGTGGATGATCCCCTCCGCCGGCCACCTCGAGCACCGCACCGTCCGCCTCAACTGTCAGAAAGAAGCATCCGGCGTCGCCAATAGTCATCTCCTCCTCCGACGACGACAACTACGACTCGTCGAAGGGCTACCGTGATGGCTGGGAGCTGGAGGATGACCGAACGAGCAGTCGAGCAAGGACCACGGCGGTCGTGGCGGCGTCACCGACCGGCGGCAGCGAGGACTAGATGTAGGCTAGCGACTAAGTAGTATTTTGATGGGAAACTTTTGTACATAGCACTTTGTTTATGCTTATGCTTATATATATATAGCATGATGTTTTCAATGTTTGCTCTGAACGATTAACAGACGGTTTGTGGATAAAAACGTCTTTGATATGGTGATAATCACGAACGATTTCATCCACAAACCGTCTTTGAAGTTCTTGTTTTCATCACAGATGGTTTGTGGTTGAAACCGTCTGAGATGTATGGCACATCGCAGACTGTTCCAACTACAAACCGTCTGTGATGAAAGCAATAACTTCACAGACGGTTTGTGAATGAAACCGTTTGTAATGATCCAATATAGCGGATGGTGTGGAATATAAGAACCCAGATGTCTTCATAACCAGCCCAGAAGTGCCTAAGGGAGAGACAGAGCTGAGAGGAAGGCCCAAAGGATAAGCTCCGCGCCAAGCCTTGCTGCCGTGCGGAAGGGGATACATCCTAGAGATAGTTGAACATATATTTAGATATAAGAGATACGGTTGTAGTCCGAGTTGTTAGCAGGGTAAGATAAAGATGTAAACTCTATCCTATAATCGATTAGTATCCAATAACCGATCGGAATCTCTTAACCGATCGGGACTCTGTAAACCGCCCCACCCCCACTATATAAGGGAGAGGGCGGGCAACAATAGAAACATTGAGCAATCATAGGTCCAAGAGATACACATAATCCCAGCACACAGGACTAGGGTGTTACCTCCTCCGTCGAGGGCCTGAACCTGTCTACACCTTTGTCTTGTATGACCTTCGAGTTTGAGATCTAGCGCCTACCCCATAAATTCATTATCGACCACAAAAGTCGATAGTTGGCTCGCCAGGTAGGGGGAGCGCTATAATCTTTTCCTACAAACTCGATGGCAGCAATCAGCGGAATCATCGCCACCTTCATCTCCGATCAGGCTTTCCGCTTTGGAAGCACGGACCGTCATGAGATCTTGCGGAGAACTTGTTTGCACGACTTGAACGGATCAATCGGTAAAGATCGAGCCGACCCATCTCGGTATGCCACTCGGCTCATCCAACAAACCGGTCGGCATTGCGAGGAAGTGCTACGATCTTCGTGGCATCTACGCAATAGAAGAGCAGAAGACCGATCTCTAACGCCAGCAAGAGATTCAAGAAGCTGCGGAGGAAGATCACCTTCTTCGTAAGGGTAAGGAGGCACAAGCGCGATCGCCGATCTCGTCCGTTGCAATGTCGCGAGGACATCCTACAATCAGTTGGGAGACCAAGGCATCTTCCACACATTGCGAGCGTCGTCGCTTCTCGACCGCGCTGGACCCAATGATGGCATCGATAGCGGTAGCCCGATCGTGGCCCGGATCAAGGCCATGGTGACGGCGGTGGCAGTCGATAGAATCGGGAAAAGCGGTGGGTGAAGCGCGCTCGCGCTCCCACGTGGCTACTCCGTCTCTAGTAGTCGATGCCGCTGCGTCGGAATACGAGTCGGCGTCCCCACAACCGATCGGAGATGCCGCGAAATCTCAGCGCGACCTCCGCCAAGACATCACCGCCATACGGCAGAAGCGGGATGAAGAAGATCGGCGCTGGCGCCACGGCGACTCTGAGCGGCCGATGCGCCACGGTCACGAAGCGATCAAAATGCGGCGGCGCAGCGACTATAGAGACCATCATCGCCGGGGTCGGAACGACAACGACGATCGTCGAGTCATGAGCTCGCTGCGCTGAACGCTACCCCGACGCGTTGATGACAATCGCTTAGCTAGAGGCTCGCCACACCGGACTCCCCCTCATCATGACGACAGATCCATCGACGGAATCCGAGCGTTCACTTCTCAGTTACGCCGAGTGGTATGGCCCGAAGGTTTCAACCCCAAGGGTGTCGTAAAGTTTGACGGGGAGCGAGATCCGAAAGCTTGGCTGCAAGTTTATGCCCTCACGGTTAAAGCGGCTGGGGCAACCAAAACGTGATGGCAAATTATCTGCCAGTCAATCTCACCCCCTCGACTCAAGCATGGCTCACAGGACTTCCTGCGAACTCGGTGGACTCCTGAGAGATCTTTGCGATCAATTTATCGTGAACTTTTAGGGAACCTATGAGAGGCTTGGCACCCCATGGGACCTATATCAGCTTCACCAGAAGAAAGACGAGATGCTGAGAGATTTCATCCGGTGTTTCATGCAGAAGAAGAACACCATCAGAGATGTATCTGATGTAGTGGTGGTAGTAGCTTTTCAGAAAGGGGTCAGTGATCCGGATCTGATCAAGAAAATATCCAAGAAACCACCGGCCTTCGTAAAGGAGATGTTCGCATTGGCTAACCGCTATGCCACGGCCTCAGACACCCTGGCCGAGCGCTAAGAAGATCGCCCACGACAGAAGAACAAGGGCGACAAGGCCGATCCTCAAAGAACAGAGACAAAAAACGGAAGGGCGAGGAGCTAGTTGCGGTAGCAGAGAGAAGCCGGCCCCGAGCCATGCGGACGAAGGGACCCGATTACAATTCTGTCATGGATGCGATCTGTCCTTTCCACCCTAATGGAAAGCCGCGCTAAAGAGCGCTTCACCACAAGCGTTTTGCGCGAAAGCAACAAGCAACCGGCTCCGTGAAGGATGAGGCGCCAAGAAGAAAGACCCTCTGGCGGGGCGATTACCAAGAGCCGAGCATGAGCTGAACTACATATACGGGGGCTCCACCGGATACGAGTCCAAGCGGAAGAAAAAGCTTACCGCTCGGGAGATCAATGCGGTCGATCCGACAACCCCCCAATATCTAAAGTGGTCTGAAGTCCCGATCACCTTCGATCGCTCGGATCACCCCAACCGAGTTCTACATCCGGGTAAGTACCCTCTAGTGCTCAACCCTGTTATTCGCAATTTAAAACTCAAGAAAGTCTTGATTGATGGAGGGAGTGGACTCAACGTCTTGTTCGCCAAAACCTTCGATGACATGAACGTCCCCCGCTCCGAGCTAAGGCCGAGCTCACAGCCGTTCCATGGGGTGATCCCTGGGGCGTCTTCGGTTCCTCTCTAGAAGATTTCTTTGCCCGTCACTTTCGGTACCAAAGACAACTATCAGACTGAGTATATAAATTTCGAGGTAGCGGATTTCGTCTGATGTATCATGTTATCTTGGAAGGCCAGTGCAGCTCGGTTCATGGCCGTCCAAGACTACACCTATTTGGTGATGAAGATGGGACCCAAAAGCGTCATCACGGTTCGCAGTAACGTCAAGCGATCTTTGGAATGCGACCGAGAGAACTATGAACTTGCTGAGCTGCAGGAGGCAACCGCCGAGGAGAAGAATATCCAGGCAGAGGCTGCCACATTGCAGGAAGAAGGCGACATCCCATCAAGAAGCAGGTCATGTCAAGGATAAAGTCTGGCGAAGGAACCAAGAGAATTATTCTCGACTCATCTGACCCATCCAAAATGACTCTGATCGGGATAGGACTCGAGGATAAATAGGAAGACATGCTCGTCAACTTCCTTCGGGCTAACAAGGACATCTTTGCCTGGAAACCATCTGACATGCCGGGTGTTCCTAGGGAGGTGATCGAGCATTCCTTACATGTCGATGAAAAGGCGAAGCCAATCAAGCAAAGACTTCGGCGGTTCGCTCCAGATCGTCGGAACGCCATCAAGCAGGAGATCACCAAGCTATTAGCCGCAAGTTTTATCAAAGAAGTGTATCATCCCGACTGGTTGGCGAACCCTGTACTAGTTCAAAAGAAGAATAAAACTTGGCGCATGTGTGTTGATTATACTGATCTCAACAAGGCATGTCCGAAGGATCCCTTCGTGCTACCTCGAATCGATCAGGTGGTTGATTCAACCGCCGGGTGTGAGATCCTGAGTTTCCTCGATGCCTACTCAGGGTACCACCAGATTCGCCTAAAGGTGGAAGACCATATCAAGACATCATTCATCACGCCCTTTGGGGCCTTTTGCTACACCACGATGGCGTTCGGATTAAAAATGCTTTGGTGCAGCGTGTCGGTAGCGTAATCTGTGGTGTTTTCATGCCCAACTCGGACGCAACGTGGAGGCATATGTGGATTATGTCATGGTAAAGACTAGGGAAAAGAGGGACCTCATCACCGATCTAACCGAAACGTTCGAAAGTCTAAGGACTTTCAGCATGAAGCTTAATCCCGAGAAGTGTGTTTTCGGAGTATCTTCAGGAAAACTACTCGGGTTTATCGTATCCCAACGAGGCATTGAGGCCAACCCAGAAAAGATCAAAGCCATATTAAACATGGAACCACCGACTAGCCAAAAGGACGTTCAGAAGCTTACGGGGTGCATGGCCGCGCTCAGCAAGTTTATTTCCCGACTGGGTATGCGAGGTATGCCATTCTTTAAACTCCTCAAGAAGCAGCACAAGTTCCAGTGGACACCCGAGGCGCAGCAAGCGTCTGAAGACTTGAAGACCTTCTTAATAACACTCCCGGTCTTGGTTTCACCGATGCTAGGGGAACCTCTGTTACTTTACATCGCGGCAACGACTCATGTAGTCAGCACTGCAATCATCGTAGAAAGGGAGGAGCCGGGTCACGTGCAGAAGATCCAACACCCGATCTATTTCATCAGCGAGGTCTTGAGTGATTCTAAGGTGCGGTATCCACAAGTGCAAAAATTATTATACGCCGTACTTCTCACATCTCGCAAACTCAAGCACTACTTCCAAGAGCATACTGTTTCGGTGGTCACTTTCTTCCCGATAGGAGATATACTTCACAACCAGGAGGCCACTGGGAGAATTGCAAAGTGGGCAATCGAGCTTGGAGGTTTTGATATCCTATTCAAGTCTCGCATAGCCATCAAGTCTCAAGCGCTCGCCGACTTCACTGCCGAGTGGACAGAACTTCAAAATCCGGCGGTCGTCAAGGAACTCGAGTATTTGACCATGTACTTCGATGGTTCTCTCATGCTCTGCGGCGCGGGGGCTGGTATAGTGTTCATATCACCAAGTGGAGAACGGTTAAAGTACGTTCTGCAAATACTTTTTCCTGCGTCGAACAACGTCGCAGAGTACAAGGCACTCATCCATGGACTCCGTATCGCCATATCGCTCGGTATCCGACGTTTGAAGGTTCGCGGAGATTCAATGCTCGTGGTCAATCAGGTGCAAAAATAATGGTCTTGCATCGAAGACAACATGGCTGCCTACTGCCAGGAGGTACGCAAGCTAGAAGGCAACTTCGACGGCTTGGAACTTGTTCATGTGCTCCGTCGGGACAATGAGGCGGCTGACGAGCTAGCAATGATGGGATCCGGCTGGACCACAGTGCCCTGGGAGTATTCGTCGAAGAAATTCATAAGCCCACAATAAGCGCTTGGCCAAAATCGGACATCCCAGTGGAGAAGAACGTAGAGGCAGAAGTCCTGATCATTACCACCAATTGGACAGCTCCGTATCTGGATTATTTGACGAAGGACGAGCTACCCAAAGACCGCGTGCAGGCCGAGCGAATAATGCGCCGAAGCAAGAGCTATGTGGTAATCAGGGGAGAGCTCTATCGCAAAAGCTCCTCTGGTGTACTACGACGGTGCATATCAGAACAAGAAGGAAGAGATCTTCTCAAGGAAATCCACTCGGGAATTTGTGGGAATCACGCGGCGTCAACAACCCTAGTCGATAAGGCTTATCGTCAAGGATTTTTCTGGCTGACTGCTGTAACTGATGCAGAGGATATCGTTTGGACATGCAAAGTGTAACATCCCAAAAAATTGGTTAAATATTGTTTTATTGCTTATTTGTGCATTTATGACTTTCTGGAATTTATTTGGATTTTTTTGGATTTATTGGAATTAATTTTAATTAAAGTTTATTACTCTTTTGTTCAAATTTATCTAAATCTGTGCAAAGTTAAAATAAAGTTTTGCCAAAAATATTTTATTTAAGTCTAGAATGTCTCAAATTATTTTTCAGAATTTTCCTGGATTTTTCCTGATTATTTATTTGCCTAAAAGTAATTAAAGAAAATTTTGGAATTGTTTTAATTAATAAAACCAGGAAATTCGCAAGGAACAGTAATGGGCCAAGCTCCGATCTTGTACTGCGTCGATCCACTGGAAGCAATCGCGCGCGGCGTAGGATCTCGATCGAAGGGTTGGAGGGCCGAAACCCTAATGAATCTTAGGCGTCCGTTTAGGTATGCGCCTCGGATTCCTCCGCGTCGAGCGCTCGGTGGCCGTCCGTTGCGACACGTGAAGGGCTGGATTGCATCGTCTCCATCGTGTCCGACCGGGACTCCTCCGCCGCGCCGTCTCCGTGTTCGCAAGTGACTCCGCCTTGAGCACGCCTTCCGATGCTCTATAAAAGCCGTGATGCATCGCCGAGGGTTCCTCATCGACCGCGCACTTTTGTCGGTTTTGTTTGGCGAGGAGCGTCAAGGTGAGCGCAGAGGAGCTCGCCGGAGTTGGAAGCGCAGAACGCCTCGGTTTTGCTTGGTTTCGTCACCGCCGTTGAGCCTTCGCCACCGATGGTGCCATCTTCGAGTTCGCCGGACCGAGCCGCGTTGAACCCGCATCTTTTCGTCGCCAGTAGCTCGCCGAAGCACCGCGTAGCGCGTCGTCTTCTTCGTCACCGGTAAGAACCCGCCGCGCTTCCATCGCCAGATCAGAAGTTGGGACCGTCGGATCTAAACTTGGCGGTTGATGCGTTGCCACGCCGCGAGATCGTGGCCGTCCGTCGGTCTTCGCGGATCGGTCGAGCCGCACGTGAGACCAATCAGATTGCAACGCGTGTCGGGCATGGGTGCCGAGGCGTCATGGACCGAGCTCACGGTGGTCTCGCGCTGCGCTATGGACTAAGTCCATACGCCGAGACACGTGTCGGCTTATGATTGGCCGAGGTCTCGCTCACGTCATGCTTGCGTCATAATTGCATTTTTCAGTTGGAAAAATAATCCGATTGGAAATTCTGTGATGATGACGTCATCATGAGGTCATGCTGACGACATAAATCGGTTTTTCAGTTTAAAAATAAATCTGTTAATTTCGAATATCTATTTTCTGTATTTTCAGTATTTATTTCAAACTTCAAAAGGCTATATCTTTTGCATCGTAACTCGGATTTGAGTGATTCAAATTTCTAAAAATTTGTAAAATTGGGATCTATTTAATGGTGAATTTTATTTGATTTTTGGGGTTCATTTGTTCTCTGTTTTGGTATTTATTTGCTTTTCTTCTTCGGTACGCGTAGACGTTGAGTTGTGCGACGCTTCGGAGGAAGATTCAACAACTCAAGATCAAGGTCCAGAACAAGAATAAGGGCTTTTATAAGGCAAGTTGGGCTTTGATCACGTTGAACCCATGTTTATAAAATTGCTATGTTTGTTCTACCCTATTGCATATATTTCAAATATACAATTGTTTTAAATTAGATTGGGTTTAGCTAATGTACCAGATTGATCTATACCCTACCTTGTCATTGTATGCCATGATCCATTGTCACCCTAGATTGGTTAAATATAGTTGGTTAATAATTATAATCAACATTGGAGGATTAGTCCGTATTAGTTGCTTAGCCATGCCACGTCATCACATGTGTCAGAATCATTGATAATTAATCTTGATTAATGGAATATGGAACAATGTTATGAACTTGTGTGTCATGTGGGATCACACGATGAGATTGAGTTGTTGTGGCGAGTCATGTCATGCAGCGATGTTGAATTGTTGATAGCACGTGGTGCTTGGTAATCAAGCGGGTGATAATCACTTAGATCGGGCAAGTGATAAGGCGAGTATGCCAAGGTGGGCCCAATGGGCAGAGGGTATGTGGATGTCTTGCCTTGATCACTCTAAGGACTTAACCTTGCAAGCCTTTGACTGAGTCAATCATGCAACCACATGTCAGTATGGGCCACCTAGGCGATTAATTTGCAATGTCTTAACTTTGGTACTATCTTGGTGGTGTGAGTTCCCAAGTTATGGAGTAATTCACATGGCGCAAGAGGGGGGCCCTGGTTATGGTTTTCAGACCCACCAGTGTTGAAACCTTAGCGGGTAGTACTGGATTAAGCCAGAGCATTGTAAAGGCTTTGTCATGATCTCTTCGCCGACACACCAAAGGAAGTGTGTTAATTGCATGGCACCAAAAGACGATCATGTCGTGTGGGTAAAGAGCATAATCTCTGCAGAGTGTAAATCTATTCGAATATCCGTGCTCGCGGTATTGAGCAATGCTCGGGAATTACAGTTAAGGGTTAGTTTAATTAAAATGAACAACTTGGTTGGGATGGCGGAATGCCATATGGAAGATGGAATTTGACTTAGGAGTGGAAACTTGGTTTACTTGAGAAAAGCTGAATCTATCATTATTGTTATTTGTTTTACCGTCTTTACAATCTATTTATTGTATTTGTTCAGTAAATCTTTGCTTTGTTGCAAAATAGCCATGATAGCCTATCCTTTGGAATAAGCCTTGCATATAGTTACATAGAATTGCATTACATGCACAACTTGTTGAGTGCTTTAAGTACTCACCCTTGCCAACAATAACCTCACCAGTTGAAGAGTCTACATCAATCTGGAGGAAAGATTCCAAGAGGAGACGAATGTTTAGGGCGCAAGCCTTGTCGATTACTGTGGTATCTTGAGGGGTTGTCTACGTTTTCATTCCGCTCTGATTTAATATATTATTGACCTTGCAGGCATAGTCATGTAAGTGGACCATAAGGTCATTCGACTAGTAGTATGTATCATATGATGTCTTTCATAATATTTCCGCTATGTATGATGGTGATATTTACTGATGTTGAGCCTGTGTGCACTAGCGTGATCCTGGACTAGTGCAGTATACATAGAGGGTCTGGATTTGCATATTCGGGTCCCGATAGAAGTGGTATCGAGCCATCTTGTTGTAGGCCTTGACCCTAGATTGTCTGGTCGTCTCTATAGGAACTTCAAAATTATTTTCTAAAGAAAAGAATTAACTTTGAAGAATAATATGTTCTAGACTTATCCTATTCTTCTATTCCTTTCCTAAATCAAAATTTCTCCCTTTTCCCTGCTGAATTTCTTTCTCTCTCCTTTTTGGATCGAGTTAAAAACCTTATCCGAGTTGTCTTGGTAGTTGGCGTGCTACATCATAGAAGAAAGCATCTAATGTTCATTTGTCAACCACGAAGATCAAGAAGGAGGAATCATCGAGATCAAGGAAGGAGTAGATCGATGAAGTGTTCCGAAGTTAGATGACCTATGCTTGAGTAGCGGTTGAGACTCATGTGTGGGAGTCGCGTGCGCTTAAGATAGAAGTGTTACCTTTGTAGGCGGTAGTTTTGTGTGTATAGGTTGAATTGGTTCTTCCTTGATTCTTTGAGTGTGCGGTATGTGTTGCGAGCTTTTAGGCTTATATAAGCAACCATACCAAGTTATTAATATTGTTTGCTTTAGTTATTGGGTTAAACCTATCTCCCCTGCTTTAGGATCTCTGCTTCTTACCTATGCTATTCCCCTCTTCCCTAACCAAGTGAAGCAATCAAGCGGATGTTTGAGACTTGAGGAAACTACGTAATCGTGAGTGAAAATCAATCCAAGAAGAACCTCAATAATGGATTAGTTCTTCAACCGTCGAAGAGATGGATATCACGAGTTTTGAGAGTTCTTGGTGCTCGGACTCGGTTGATGCATGCAATGATGAAGCGGATGCGGAATATGACTAACAAAGCCAATGTCAACGAAGTGTTCCAAGCTACTACCAATGATTTCCGTCCCTACTCAAGGTTATCAGAAGTCATAAGGACTCGTCCGCCGGTGTCTTCAGGAAATGTATTACCATCGGAAGCAGATGATTGGCTCAAGACCATTGAGAGGAAGCTGCTCATTGCTCAGTGTGAAGACGATGAGAAAGTCCTGTATGCTTCTTATCAGTTACAAGGAACCACTTCTGGAGGGACCAGTCGGGGTGCTACGATCTGGAACCCTAGGCTCTTCCCGAGCGCTCAAGTCACTCGGAGTTGGACTCGGCTGGACCACGGGCTTACGCGGAGGGGAAACTAGAGGCACCGGGGCTTGCGCTGGTGATTCTTGGATTTTGGGACCACCAGTCGGGCGCTGAGGCTTCGGGGAGTCCTTGACAATTGTTTTCTTCCCCTTCTTAGCGGCTGGGTCTCCGGCTTGGGAGCTCGCGGTCGCTAAAGTGGCGCTCTTATGAGCGAGCATTTACGGGAGGCGCGTCACTGAAGAAAGCCAATCGATCCTGAAAAGGAATATTATAACTATTAAAAGTCATTCAGAGATGAATGTGGGAGTCTATAAGCTGAACTTTCTTACCTCCGGAGGAGGATTTGATGCAGTAATGGACTTCGGGCATCTGGCGGTAGACATCTCTACACTCGGGATGAAAAAGTCGCCTACCCGAGCGTATACTTGCTCCTTTGATACTGATTCGGGCAGTTCCCTGGTCGGATCGTCCCTCCCTTCAAATTTATATCCCAGGTGGACTCGCTCTTTTAGCAATTGTACCCGACGCGCGACAAAATGGAGGGCTAGACCAACTCCCGTGAGACCGTCTTCTTTTAATTTCTCAATCGGCGCCAGAAGATCATGCACCCGGTCCATGTCGCTAGCATTGGGAGCAGATACCCAAGAAAGGGACACCTTAGGCCGGCGCCCGACAAAAGAGGGGAGAGCAGGATCAGGATTGGCACAATAGAACCATTCCTGGTGCCAGCCTTTATTGGAAGTTTTGAAGGGAATGGCAAAGTAGTATTTCTTTAACCCCTCCCGCAACTGAAATCCAGCTCCCCCAATTACCTTGGGGTCGCTCTTTGAGGGATAAGGCTTTAAGAGATAGAAATGACGAAAGAGATTGAAATGAGGGCGGATGCCCAAGAATGCCTCGCAAAGGTGAACAAAGAGAGAGATTTGCATGATGGAGTTGGGATTCAAGTTCACCAACTCAATACCATAGAAAAAGAGAAGACCGCGAAGAAAAGCGCAGGCAGGAACGCCCTGCCCGCGCTGGAATAAAGATTCAAAAACCACAATCTCTTTGGAACGGGGGGTAGGGATGGATTCACCTGCGGTCGATCGTGCGGAGATTAAAGTCAGGGCTGGAAGAACCCCGTCGTCCACGATGGATTGCAACCGCTCTTCCGTCGTGATCGAGGTGGTCCAATCTTGAGGCAAAGGCAGCGAGGAAGCGTCTTTGGAAGAATGAGAAGACATTTTCGGAGGAAGGATCAACGGCGGTGTAAAAATGTGAGCGTAGCAGCAGTTAACCCTAGCGGCGGAGAAGTCGGAGAGACAAGGAAGCAGAAGGGGCAGGAGTGCGCGATGGGAAAAATGAACCATTGACTTAGTCTTTAAAGGGGGGAAAATCAGGTTTTCGCCGAATCGACGGGAAAAAGATTGCAGAACACCTAACCCTGCCCTATGCTTCGTAATGATTCGCTAGCACGGCGTCCTGACATACGGAGGCAGTCATGGTTTGACCAAGTCACATTTGGGACACGTTGCCCCCCACGATGGGATGGTTAACCGCTTATCGAACTAAGCGGGACGTGTGTATCCTCCAGTTTGGGTTAAAAATATCTTCTTGTGATATACCCCACGTTGGTTCACAGATTGATTACCGCATGGCGGAATCATATATTGCGGGTTGAGCCTGATAAGGCACGGTTCCAATGGTATGGCCCAAGATGGGTCGATAAGCTGTGCATCGTAATAAACGAGTACGGATACCGTTCGGATAAACCTTGTTATGTCCCATGTCGGACCAGAGCTATATCCTGCAGCAGTCGGATATAGGTATCACTCGGCCAAGAGCCGTGTAAATATGATACGCTCCAAGTTGAGCCTAAGCTATATTCTACGCCAGTTGGATATAGGTATCACTCAGCCATGAGCCAAGAAAATCCTGATAAGCTCCAAGCCGAGCCTAAGCTATATCCTACAGCAGTCGGATATCATTACTACAGAATTGTACATCAGAATCGGTTCTTTTTTGTCATTACGATCGGTTCAAGTGGCGTCGAAGTCTTTGGATAGTGATGAGGTGGAGTTATCACGATCGGTTTTGCCCGATTGTGATAAAGCCTCATGAGAATCGGTTCTTAGATCAAACCGATTCGATGAACACATTATCACAATCGGTTTTTCTAATAACCGATTACGATAAAGTCATCGAATCGGTTCTTTAAAGGCGATTCGATGACCCCTCATTAGAATCGGTTCTTTTGTGGAACCGATTACGATAGCGTGGTTATCGTAATCGGTTCCACAAAAGAACCGATTCTAATGATGTGGTCATCGAGAATCGCTTCCTTGAAAGAACCGATTCGATGATGGATCATCACGATCGCTTTATTCCAAGAACCGATTGTAATGGTATGGTTATCACTATCGCTTCCGTAAAAGAACCGATTCTACTAATGTGGTCATCAAAATCGCTTGCTTAAAAGAACCGATTCTGATGAGAGGTCATCAGAATCAGTTCCTCATAAGAACCGATTCTGATGATAGGGTCATCACAATCGCTTTATTCAAAAAACCGATTCTGATGACCCTCATGGGGTGTTTCAATTTTGCATATTATCCAAAATAGCACATATTAACATTGGGCATATATATATCACATTGACAATACATAACACAGAATGCACATATCACATTCACAGAACACGAATACGTAAATTGCAATACATATAGCCCATTCGTTCACAACATACAAACACAAATATGCTTAACAATCGATTACACGTGCATATATATCACATTGACATATACAATTAATATTGTTTCCATATGGACTAGTAGGGCGCTTGGGATCTCTAAACCTACCATCCTCGATATAACTTCTAACAGATTACCATTGGCATAAGTGGTCTCGTAAATTGTTGAGTGCTTTCTGTCTAAGCTCTTCGGAGGATATTGATCTTACGCAAAACATAAATGAGTGCACTGAATTTAAGTTTCAAAATTTGTATGTGAAAGGCTAAGTATGCATGTACATATACCTTAGGAAAAGGTGTGAGCAGCCCGACCACAACCAACATGTGTTGCATGACATAGAAGCCGCCACAGTCATCGCTGCCACTGTTGATGACACTATGAAGAGAGAAAGAAATTAACACACGAAGATTAGATGTCGGAAAAAATTAATCGTATATATGCTAGGCACTTGTACCAGTAAATTTCTTATACTCAAATGTCTTGCCCTTTTTGTTATCGTGTGACCCTCCTTCATCGACATAGTCCGAGAAACCCTACATATATTGGAGAGATGCCATTGAGTAAAAAATATAGTTAAATTCAGAAAGTGTTAGGTTACGGTAATGTACTTATACGCAAAGGACACTTGATCGCGAGGCCATCGGTCTCTTCTTGATTGAGTTAAAAATGTAGACTGTGTTTTCACTCGGGACGAGGACGAGTAGAACCCAATGGTTGCTTATTAAATGGAATGTAGTGCAAGGAAATAAGTTCGCATACGGTTCAAGTGCGTACAAGTAATTGGAGGGTTTGTACTACTTACTCCTCGTGGTACGGTATTACAACGAAGTCCTTCGTCGACTCAGTATGCAATACCCCCTTGACGTAGCCAGCAACAAACATCGGATGTAGCCTAGCCATGGTCGCAGACACAAGCTCGGTGTCGACTTTTGTAGTCGGCAATGAATTTATGGGGTAGGCGCTCGATCTCAAACTCGAAGGTCACACAAGACAAGGGGTTCTATACAGGTTCAGGCTCTCGCGGAGGAGATAATACCCTAATCCTGTGTGCTGGGATTATATGGATCTCTTGGATCCGGGGTTGCTCAAAGCGCTATGTGCTCTGGGCGATATGAGGTGTGCTATGCTCTATGGCTTGATTGCTCTAGGCTTGGATCATCGGATCCCTATGTTGTTGCCCGCCCTCTCCCTTATATAGCTGGGGTAGGGCGGCTTACAGAGTCTTGATCGGTTAAGAGATTCCGATCGGTTATAAGATTCTAGTCGGTTACAGGATAGAGTTTACATATTTATCTACCCTATTAACGACTCGGACTACAACCGTATCTATCATATCTAAATATAAGTTCAACTTCCTTTAGGATATGTCCCCTTGCGCATGGCAGCAGGGCCTGATGCGGGGAGTATCTTCTGGGCCTCCCTCTTGGGCCTGTCATGAGGGTACCGGGTTCTTATATTCCACAGAGCCCCGAGTCCTTTGCGATCGAGTTGCGCCTTCTGGTTGCAGCCCACCGAGTCATGCTTCACGCCGAGTGCTCCGAGTTCTTGATGCGACTTCCCGACTAGTTTTCCTTCTGATACCGAGTGCCCTGTTGTAGGCAAAGAGATCGTGAAGGACTCAATAGAGCTCCACGTGTTAAACTTTCTGAGTGGTTCCTAGCCCCATTATTGGAATTCTGGCAGTCGGCTCATCTTGGGATATACTGTATGCCAAACGATATGCAGAAGTCAAAACACTTTTCCTGCTCGAGGCAAAATTCAGTGCCACTCCCTTTAAATTCATTCGTCGCCAAAGTTGATGATGTCGTCGTTGAAGCGTTGGCTCACACACATCGCATCCAAATTTAGTAGCCCTGAAATCATGTATATGCAGAACTTAGACAATGTAAAAATAATTCACTCGGATGTGATGTCCGACTGGTGTATATATAATTTTAGAGTTTTTTACTCTTTTTCCTTATTGATTTTGAATTCATCTGAGTGGTTTGACTCTTTTTGTTTAAGCACTCTGTCCGACTAGTCTAGCCCCCGAGCGTTGGGAGTCGGCTCATGGCCCTTTTTCCCACGCACGTGTTTTGGGTGACTAAAGTTCGCCGTTCATGGGGTCAGAGCTTCACAATTTGGAGTTATCGCACTCGGATTCACTCGCAATCGTTAAGCAAAAGAAGAAAAATACAACTCAAAAAAGATGTGCACATGCGCACGCGCACGCTATTAGGTGTAGCCCCCGACTTACTGCTTAGTTGTGGGTCAACTAAGTAGCAAGTCTGGAAAGTCAACAATTTTATTTATAATGACATAATTGAGTAAAAAGCGACTTAGCTGCTTTATGCTCCATATGTTGCTCACGATAATGCCATCTTTGCTCGTGGCGCAGGCGTAGGCTTGTAGATGAGCTGTAGGCAGCGCTCGGGGCGCAGGCGTAGGCTCGTGGCCTCGGGGTGCAGGCTTAGGCTCGTGGCCGTGCCGAAGGTGGCGCTCGAGGCGCAGGCGTGGGCTCGTGGCCGTGCCGAAGGTGGCGCTTCGACGCAGCGGCGTGGCTCTGGCCGTCGCGAAGGTGGCGCTCGAAGCGCGGCGTGGCTCATGGCCGTGCGGAAGTGGCGCTTCGAAGCGCGAGCATGGCTCATGGCCGTGCGAAAGTGGCGCTTCGAAGCGCGGCGTAGGCTCGTGGCCGTGCCAAAAGTGACGCCGAGGCGCGGCGTGGGCTCGTGGTTGTGCGAAGGTGGCGCTTCGAAGCGCAGCGTGGCTCATGGCGTGCGAAAGTGGCGCTTCGGCGCGGCGTGGCTCATGGCGTGCGAATGTGGCGCTTCGAAGCGCGGCGTAGGCTTCGTGGCGTCGCGGCCGTGTGGGGCGCAAGCGCGCTTCACCTACCGGCTTTCTGATTTCGCTAAATTGCAGCCGCCGTCACCATGGCCTTGATGCGGGCCACGATCGGGCCGCGGGCTATCAATGCAATCATCGGGTCGCTTTGTCGAGAAGCTTCTTGGAGGCGGCGGCGTTACGCATTGGCGTGCGGAAAGCGGCGATCTCCCAACTGGATTGCGGGAGGTCCTCGCGGACATTGCGGCCGTGAGATCGAAGCGATCGCTTTGCACCTCCTTACCCTTACGAAGGCGATCTTCCCCGCGGCTTCTGTTCTTCTTGTTGGCGTTGGAGATCGGTCTTACGCTCTTCTATCGCGAAGATGCCACGAAGATCGCAGCAATTCCTCGCGACGCCGATCGGTTTGCGGCCAAGTCAAAGTGACATACGAGATGGGTTGGCACGATCTTTACGGATCGGATCTGGTTTTGGACCAGACAGACAAGCTCTCCATGCACATCTGCGACGAAGTCCAGGTTTCCGAAGCGGAAGGCCTGGCCGAAGACGAAGGAGGCGACGAATCCACCGATTGCTGCCATCGAGTTTGTGGGAAAAGATTATAGCGCTTCCCCTACAAGGCGCACCAACTGTCGACTTTTGTAGTCGGCAATGAATTTATGTGGTAGGCGCTCGATCTCAAACTCGAAGGTCACACAAGACAAGGGGTTTTATACAGGTTCAGGCTCTTGCGGAGGAGATAATACCCTAATCCTGTGTGCTGGGATTATATGGATCTCTTGGATCCGGGGTTGCTCAAAGCGCTATGTGCTCTGGGCGATATGAGGTGTGCTATGCTCTATGGCTTGATTGCTCTTGGCTTGGGTCATCGGATCCCTATGTTGTTGCTCGCCCTCTCCCTTATATAGTGGGGGTGGGGCGACTTACAGAGTCCTGATCGGTTAAGAGATTTCGATCGGTTATAAGATTCTAGTCGGTTACAGGATAGAGTTTACATATTTATCTACCCTATTAACGACTCGGATTACATCCGTATCTATCATAACTAAATATAAGTTCAACTTCCTTTAGGATATGTCCCTTGCGCCGGCAATGAGGCCGGCAGAGGAGTATCTTACAGGCCTCCTCTTGGGCTGTCATGAGGTACCAGTTCTTATATTCCACACTCGGGTCATTTAACCCAACTTGGTTTCGATTCGTCACGGCTCGTTGTCTCATTGCCCTGCAACTCGTGTTAATATTAGAAAACATAATGCAAAATCCTATGAAAGTCGTCAGCTCATGATGTATGGTGCGATACTCACAGCGTCCAGGATCGTAAAGTAGAAATATCGATGGCTTTTAATTGGTACACACGAAACAGATCCTCAAAGCGGCGGGAATATCCCATTCTCGTCACGGTGAAATGTACCCTTTTATACATCACACTGAAGTCAACTCGACGCTCTTCCTCATTCACCTTATCAATGTACCATCCATGGAGCATGCGAGTCCACCTGCCTAGATCATTTAGTTCGTCGGATGCAAGCAGGGGCTTTCCATGTACGTAGGCCTTAAAATCTTAAGGGATGTTAGTGGCCTGTGCTGACTTTCCTTTCTGGGCCGAAGGAGTCTTCGAGGTGAGGGTAGTGGGCTTTTCAAGTACCTCAAGGGGCTTTGTGGCTTTTATCAGCTTTGCCTTCTTGGCGGAAGGAGTCTCAGAGGCCTCTTGTGGTTCTGTTGGTGTCGTGCTTGTCCTTTTACACGTGAGCTTTGCACTTTGTGTAGGACTCATCACGGTGGTGGGAACAGAAGAAGCAGCAGGAGCAAGCACAGGTATGTTAGGAACCTGCAAAGCACGCGCATATTTAACTTATTGCAATACTACTGGAATGGTCGAGAAGACGCGGGGGATTTTTACCTTGACCAGTACGACACTCGTCGTGGGCCACTTGATGAACGACATGCGTGCTTGCCCGAGAGTGCTGATATCTTCGTTGGGGGGGGAACTCGAGCACATGTGATAGGAAGTGTTCGTGGACGTAGTCTACCTGCACCCTCATGTAGCCCTTCCCCAAAGGCTGACCATGCACAGTGTCGGTCTTCTTGCATGGAAATTCAACCCAGCGTGCGACCTCGGCGGAAATCCGTCCTCCGTCGGTGGTGGTGGCACTTAGCGAGGGCACGCAAGATGTACGCAACTTGAGGAGAAACATTGTGGGAGTTACACTTGTAGCTTTAAGTTAGGAAAAATTAATTATTACCTTCAGATGGGGATCGGTCTTATCATTTTTGGAACCACAGCTGCTAGGTTGGGGCACAACCACAGCTGCTAGGTTGGGGCACAGGCTTCTCTACAAGAGGTGAGGGATTCTGGCTCTGACTCTGGGAGATCATCGCCATCATCTCAGCCCTCAGGCGCTCCTCACGTGCCATCATCTCAGCCCTTATCTCATCTTCACGTGCCATCATCTCCCCCCTCATCTCATCCTTGATCTCCTCCCTCAGCTGCTCCCTGAGCGTCTCCTTGAGGCGCTCCGCGCGTGCCTCCCATGATCTTGATCTAGCACTCGAAGCGTCATCTTGGAAGTAGGACTTCTTCGTATGCCCCGACCCTGCGCCAAGCACCCGGCCCTTATGATCGGGCTTCCCGATCACAGACGACAGGATATCCTTCGACCCTTGGCTCTGGAAGGTCCCTTGCTCTTTCCGCTGGCTTACCTCCTCCTGCAATAAGCGAGTACGAATTAGATCTGAAATACAACAAGCTAGGCCAACTGCAATGTACTACGTCAGATGTCTTACGATGGCGAGAGCGGCGTCTTGTGAGAGCGGGGTTTGCGACTACAAGCTGCCGTCGGGTTTTCTTTGTCCTCGCTAATACCCGATTGCGTGCCGTTCTTCACATATGTGGGAGTAAGGCATCGTCGTCCGAGTTCGCGCACTCCTCGGCTAGTCGCGCCCGCTCGCCTTCTTCCCCTCATAGCCGCTGTCATCGAGGTGGTGCGGGTGCGTGTTGTGCCTCTGGATAGCCGTATTCCTCTCTCTTAGTTGCTCTGCCTCAGGCGTACCCTTCGTCGTCGTGAACTCCTCCCAAACATCTGTAGTGTGAATGGATACCTCTCGAATGGTGTACGACCTTTCAGTACGTACTCACTGTGCATGAGGACCCTGAAGTGCCTCAAGGCCACACCCATCCTCCTCAAGGCGTACCGTCTCGCGTTGCATTCATCTTCCTCCTCTATAATCCATTTGCCCTTAACCTCATCCCACAGTCGATTCTTACGCTTTACCGACTTCCTTCCTCCAATCCTTAATCGTTATGGGCACTCTCTCCCTCACCAATTGACCGAGGAATGAACGGTATCGCCCCTTGTACTTGGGAGGGCCTGTGCAGACCCCCGTGGCATTGAAGTGGAGAACCTGCAGTGTTCTCCTGTGGCCCCTTTGTTCGGTCCTCGGGCCTTCCTCACCTTACTCGGCCTCTCAACATTTGGAACTTGGCTTGGCCTCGGGAGCACCTTCTACTGCATGCGAGGAGCCGATGCTCTCTAATTGTGACATTTTGAGTTTTCTTATCGATAAGGTCATATATTTGACATGAGAGAAAGCAATTAGTACCTATTTTGTGAACTTGACAATAAATCATGTAAAGCTATAGCTGAATAGATAAGTAATAAGATGTAACTGTTCTAGCATATTTAAGTAGAGTAACAAATGAGCGAATGATCTTCAAAAAAGTTTATCATTGACCACCTAAATACGTACAAGCGATAACCCTAATCTCTAAATAGGTTTGGTCCTAATCCCATTCGAGGATATGTGGTTCGAGCAAGTTCCTAAGCCGTTGTACAACTCGAGAGAAAATTTGGTGACATCTCATTGTTCTCCGGTACACGTCGACAACAGGTCAAGAGGGTGTATACCGAGAACACCGTAGGGAGATGCTACCGAAATCTACTCTGCAGTTTTACAACAGCTCAGAAACTTGCCCGAACCACATATCCTCGAACTGTCTAAAAAACGTGGACAATTCGAGACTGCTTGCTTATGAATGTGACCAAATGGCATATTCACAAATAAGTACTCTCGAACGGGAGACGTAGGTTACGTATTTTTAACTCTAACATAGATCATATTATAGTAACAATAATAACATGTAGATCATATTACTGTATTTGCAGTAGATGATGAAAGCATGCATTGTGAAATTTGAACTCAGAAATGTTTGCAAAAGAATCACAAGCAAGTAGGTGTAATGTGAACATGAAAATTGAAGCATTCTGGAACATATATCCATGTCAAGATCAAAGCGACATCTTTGATGAACTTACACTAGAAAGTCTGAACAAGCGGATCTTGGGTTTTCCTTTGCGGCTATACTTGATGAGCTTGGTACCTTTCTTCAAAGTAATAAGGACTAGCTACTTCCAACAAACCTGTTATACACAAAAGGGAACTTACATGGGATCACATATTAGTACTCAATGTTAAAGAAGTTGGAATGTATGTTTTCTAAAAGGTCGTTTGGTTTCTTCCTTTTTTGTCCATCATACATCTGTCCTTTCTACAAACCTCCAAACTTAGTGTGACTATATGGACTGATTCCTTCTTGACATGGCAAGATAGTACTACAAATATAGTAGCCAATTGTTTTTTTAGAGAACATGCAAAAGATTTACTTGTATTGCATTAAGATGGAAAAGAGTTCACAACTAGAATCCAGAGCTTACCCTCCTCTGCTAAAGTAGCCAATTACACATCTTACACGAATGTGCTATAGCTTTTAAGGTGGTGACATCATGGTCTTCTATGGATAGATATGTTGATCCAAAAGTTTAACTTGGTATATGTTTTAGCTTTTGTGGATAATTATATTGGAAGGGATTGGGGATTGTACGGTATAAAGCTGGATTGATTCTAATTTATTTGTGAGTCGAACATGTAGTTTCTCAGTGATTTTGCTAGGATTAGATGTTGGGAACAAGTGCAGTGAATGTGTTGGTCTTCTCATCTAAGCCGCTTTCGATAACTGTGTATAGATCCGCTTTAACTGAAGTTGCTTTCTTCATTTTGATTTCTCTTGATTGGATTCTTGATCTTTCCAGAAATTCTTTCCATGTTGGAAGAGGCGGCAGGCACAAGGATGTATGAAATGAAGAAGGAATCTGCTCTTAAAACACTCGAGAAGAAGCAGAATAAAGTTGATGAGATCAATAAACTCAAGAAGGAGCGGTGTCAGTACATGAAATGGGCCAATGGTAATGCTGAACTAGATCGACTCAAAAGATTCTGTATTGCTTATGAGTTTTTCAAGTCGAGAGAGTGCGAGATGGTGCACTCAATGATGTCAAACAAATCGAATTGGATGAAAGATTGTTGAGTGGATGAAAGTACATAAAAGCTAAAAGCGAGATTCAGAAATGGATACGAATATATCTACCTTGGCTGCCAAAAAGAGGCCAAAATTGGTGGTGAGATGAAGACATTGTCGGAGAAAGTGGATAAGCTCTCACATGCACTAATCAAGGAAACTTCTGTGATGAATAATCAAGGGGAAACACTGAGGTCGGAAGAGAAGGGTGCTGAAAAGGTAATTATATATTGATATCGCTCACTAGATATGCTACATTTATTTCAAATAACTTTCAAGGTGTATCTATACATTATTCACATATAGATTATCAAGAACATTGAGGACATCAAAAGATCAGACTCGAGAGAGATGCATTTGTAAAAATCTTGAGGATGGTGCATCGATATGAAAAAAAGAGCAGAGGACCTGACAAAGGAGTTGGATGAGAGCAAGAAAGAATACCAAATGCATCAATTAGTAAATCATCCAAACGAAGGACTAGACAATGACATATTGTGGCTGTGAACTAGATTTAACTCTCTTATGTGAAGGCTTACAAGGATGCCAACAATGAAATAACAATATTAATGAGAAGTGCATGGAAGAGAGGACTTACATCGTACGATTCTCTTCAGACCAAAGTTACCTTGATTCCCCAATATGAAGCCACACGTATTGCCTCCAATCGTAGAGACAAGATGCAGTTGAAAAATATTATGAGATTTGTGTGAGCTGCAACAACATAAGACAATTACAAGTAATTCATGAATTATGCAACAATACATAACATTTGTTCCATACATAGCGTTTGGACTCCAAGAGAATGAGAAAGAAGTGAATATTTTGAACAAAAGGACAACAAAATAGACAACTCCAATCAAAGTGGCGCAACATTTATAGCTAATATTAGAACATAACCAGCTAATATTGTTACTTAAGTTTTACATGTCCTTATTGTACAGAAGTACTGACTTGTAAAATATCTTCCAGAAACTAAAGAAGCTAACCAACGAGAAAAATAGTTGCTAACTACTTGGTACTTAGTTCATACATGTTTATAGTTGCTAACTCACACACTATGTTCTATGTACAAAAGAAGGCTTCTTCAGAGGATAAGAAAGCACAGTCAAGTAGCAGTGGAAATGATTCGGGCAAAAACAAGTGAACAATTAGAGGTTGGTATCAGAAACTCTGGAGTGCAGGCTAATCTGTTATCTGTATTAGAGGGTTCAAGGATAGGCTCATTTTCACTTTCAATCCATCGAAAATTTAGTTCTTTCATATATATGTACTCTTGCATAAGGAACATGCTAACATAGGAAACAATCATACATATACGCAACCGAGACTCGTGGCTCCGGGCTATACAGGACACTTTCTTGATGGAAGCTACTCCTTGCTGTTTCTAGCAAACATGGTTATAGCGAAGTACCTAACCCCAAAAGTCAATTAGGTAGGAAAACTACAGAAAATGTACTAAGTAGGAACACACAATTGCCTTCAATGCTAGCTTACGAAAACAAAAATGCACGAATACTGTTGAAGTTTGCCCGCTATTACCACGAGTAATGCTATATCTACCTAGCCTTAAGATTAACGACTTAGGCAAAGCGTGAAAGCCATAGGTTGATGAACTAAAGCTCGCATACTATCCATGAGGATCAACGAAGCACACCTTGTGCACAGAATCCTGAGAGAACAAAGACAACTCGCAGAAATTGTGCCATCAAATGAGAATACTCATTTAACTATCATCATCCAAGAAATGCTAATTCCTCGATCCTCACCCAAAAAAACCACGAAATGCTAGATAAAATGGTGAACTTGGCGTCTCGATTCTTCAATTGATCCTAACATACCTTGGAGGGTCGTCGACCTTACGGAAGTTCTTGGCGACCACGATATCTGACCCGCGGGCGCTGGGGCGGGCGGGGGCGGCGGCGGCGTGGCGCGCGTGGCGCGGGCGGGAGAGGGGCTCGCGGGCGGGCGTCGGGCGGTTCGTGGCGTCGGGACGGGCGCGAGCCGTCGGGCGGTGCGGGCGGCGGGTGAGGGCGGCGACGGGCGGCGGGCTTCGGCACGGGAATCGCGTCGGTTCGGGAGCAAAGCTAGGGTTAATGAGAGCGATGTCTGCGCGCGAATAGTGTGTTCGCGGGAATAAAATGGGGGATTTCATTCATCGATGACGCTTCTTGTAAAACCGACGATGAGTACTTGATATCCGTATCGTTTTTAAAGAAAAAACCGACACGGATGTGTCTAATCCGTATCGCGTTTTAAACTAAAACCGACACAGATGTTTATCAGTATCTGTATCGCTTTTTTATAGAAAACCGACACTGATATGTCTCAATATCCGTATCACTTTTATAAATAAAACCGACACTGATAAAGTCATATATCCGTATCGTTTTTTTTTAAAACCGACACTGATGTGTCTAATCCGTATCGCTTTTTAAAATAAAACCGACACAGATGTGTATTAATATCTCTATCACTTTTTTAAAGAAAACCGACACTGATGTGTCAATATCTTCATCACAGGTTTGCAAGTTCTAAATTTTCAGCCTTTCATCAAAGATAGAAAATATCATAACTTTTTCATATTTGGTTGAAATTATTATAAATTTTGCAGAAACATATTTCAGGATACTGCAAAACTTTTTATAAAATAATTTTTGGAAAAAGTGTATTCATTCAAGAAATATGCCCAAATTCATTTCGTAGACATGATTTGTGCATAAAGCGTTGAAAAGTCAAAACTTTTTCAAATTAATCCAGAATTGTACGAAAATTTCCATAAATCAACTTTCCACTATTTACAAGCTTTTCCAGCAATAATGTTGTCAAATGGAATTTTCTTTCACAACATATGGCACAAAGTGCAGGCATAAAGAGTAATTACATTTCCATCAAAGCCTCCAACAGCAATTCACCTTGGATTTTTACAACAAACATTACAGTAGTCCATTTATTTACAATACTGTCCTTCATGATGATCTACTCGCATGTAATTGGCTCCATGTGTGTCGTCATCCCCGCTAAGACAGGCCCCATCTGCAAATGAAGGTATCTCATCGAATTGGTTATACTCTTCTTCATCTACAACATCTTCAACTCCTACGATCCGTCTCTTGCCATGAAGAACGACGTGCAACCTCGGATTGGCCGGATCACGCACGTAGAAGACTTGAGTTGTTTGCCGCAAGGACGAACGGGTCATCTTTGTAGGCGAGTCTCCGAGATCCACAATAGTAAAGCCTCTCTTGTCGACCTTCACTCCATGTGGAAGTCCTACCCACTTACATCGGAACAATGGAACTTGGTATATTTCGAATCGAGCTCCCAAATTTCTTGATCAACCCATAGTAGGAGTTCATTGTGGTGGGAGACTCTTTCGAGTGATGATAGTCGGAGAAAGCATTTATGCACACACCACTGTTTTGGACAATACTTTTGGCATCTTGACTCTGTGTAAAAAATGTAACCATTAATATCGTACCCCTGCCATGTCTGTACATTAAATCTTGGTCCGTCAGCCAACCATTTTACATTCTCACTAAAGGAGACCTCCGCTTTTTCTTTGAACCATGTGAGGAATCGATCATTGTGTTCTTGTGCGATGGAAAGCTCATCCATTTGTGGATTCTCTTCCGTAATATCAACTTATGCGCTCGATGTATGGGCGAACCTCGCTACTGTTCGCAAGATCAAATGCGCTTTGCAATACATATCAAACCTCGGACTCATTAGTTTGGACCCAACGGTTCCTTTACCAGCAAGTCTGCCCTCGTGACGAGATATAGGAACACCGATTGCTTGTCTTTTACCTAGGTAGTCCACACAGAACTCAATAACCTCTTCAGTCCCATAGCCTTCAACAATACTACCCTCAGGCTTCGACCGATTCCTCACGTAGGACTTTAATATACCCATGTACCTCTCGAACGGATACATGTAACGTAGGAAAGCGGGTCCACATATCTTAATCTCTCTGACTAGGTGGACCATTACATCGAAGAACGACGGTGGGAAATGCATCTCAAGCTGACACAGAACAGATTCTGCACCACCTCACTCTGTAAGTTGTCTAGCATATCTAGGTCAATAACTTTGCAGGAGATCGCATTGAAGAAATAACACAGCTTCGTGATTGCCAACCTGACATCCTCTGGCAGAATATTTTGGATTGCAACTGGGAGCATTTGGGTCATCAAGACATGGCAGTCGTGGGACTTCATGCCCAACAACTTCAAATCATCCATGGACACAAGCTTCTTAATGTTGGCGGAGTAGCCAGATGGAACTTTAATACCATGGAGACATTTGCAAAGGTCCTCTTTCTCCTTCTTGGACAGGGTGTAGCATGCAGCGGGGATATACGGACCTTTTCCATCCTCCTCTATCACTGCAAGCCTGGGCCTGATTCCCATGTAGGCCATGTCGCGACGAGCATTCACATCATCCTTTGTCTTTCCGGTATGTTGTGAGGATACCAACCAAATTGTCGCAGACATTCTTCTCAACGTGCATGACATCAATACAATGCCGAACATCTAACTCCTTCCAGTACGGTAAGTCCCAAAATATTGACCTCTTCTTCCAAATGGTACTAGAACGAACAGATTTACGGCTCTTTCCGTATTGAACATCGATATCCTCTACACGTGAATATACTTGCCTTCCACTCATAGGTGCGGTGCGAACGGACTTCCTCTTCCCATCAAATTTGTCATCCATCTTACGGTATCGATGACTTCGAGGTAGAAACCTCACGGTGACCCATATACAGTTTTCTTGGAATTCGGCACCATAGGCTCTCGGTCTCCTCTTCACAAATAGGAAACGCTTTTGCTCCTTTCGTCATCAGAGCCGCCAAATTACCAAGAGCCGGAAATCATTTATGGTGCAAAATACCATAGCCCGTAGGGTGAAATGCTCTCTTCTGTACGCATCCCACACAATGACCCCGTCATTCCACAATTTTACCAAATCCTCGATCAATGGAGCGAGGTACACATCAATATCATGTCCGGGCTGTTTGGGTCCCGAGATTAGCAACGACATCATGATATACTTCCGCTTCATGCACAACCAAAGATGGAGGTTGTAGATACACAATGAAGCGCCACGTCTTTGTGACGATCGCTCATGTTACCAAACGGATTCATTCCATCGGTACTCAATCCAAATCTTATGTTCCTCATTTCGGGACCAAACTCCTCATGTTTCCAATCGATGTTTCTCCATTGAGCCGAATCAGCAAGGTGTCTCAGCTTGCCATCTTCCTTTCGAGACTCATAATGCCAACGCAACAATTTTGCTTCTCTAGGATTTGCAAACAACCTCTCCAGACGGGAATGATGGGCAAGTACCACAATACCTTGGCGGTGCACCTTTAGTGACCTCTTCACCCTCGTTGCCCCGGCTCTTACGCTTCTTGTCGTTACGCTTCTCCTTTTGTTTGTACCGAGGCACACCACAAACTGGACAAATGTGCAGCTCCTGATGTGCATTACGGTACAAGATGCAATCATTTGGACATGCATGTATCCTTTCTATTTCCATTCCCATGGGACATAGTAGCTTCTTCGCTTCATAAATGCTTGTTGGCAACTCGTTTCCCTCGGAAGCAGATCCGATAGAAGAACTAGAAGTGCATTGAAACTTGTATCTGTCCAACGGTGTTTTGCCTTCAGTTCGAACAATGCAAGGACCGAACCCAACTTGGTGTATTATGCTTTGCAACCTGTGAACAGTGGTTTCGCATCGTCTTCCATCAAGCTTTTAAACTTTCCAAACTCTCTTTCTGTGTAATTACCCTCCACATCCCGCAACATTTGCTCCAAATTCTCCTCCTCAAACATATCAAACTGCAACTCATCATCCGGTTCCACCGTGTCTTCATTTCATACCGACAGGGTACTACCTGTCTCCCCGTGATGGATCCAACATGTGTAATTCCTCACGAAGCCACGCCGAATCAGGTGGTCCTCAATTTGAGCTGAGTTGTTAAATCTTCTCAGATTGGTGCAATCAATGTAAGGACAATATATAAAGGTTACACCCCTCCTCACCATGTCCTCTTCGCAATTTTTTGAACTCCTTAACACCCTCCAAATTCAAAGACTCACACGACTTTTTGCATGCATCCATTCCTTACGGTTCATCTGCAATTAAACTTCACACAATAAATTAAGCACAAACTAGAGCGACAGCAAGCTAGCTATTTGAAATATTGAGACATCATTTCAGTTAATATTACCTTTGCAAAATAGATGACAATTTCCTGCAACATATATGAAATATGTACTCCCGATCGATACCTAGATTCTTCCCTGGTTTAGAGATTCCAATTTCCTAGATAAGAGACATACATTTTTAACATGAATAATGATATCAAACAATCTAATTATATAGTACAGTAGCCTACAGATCTTTTGACTACAACGAAACAAAACAAGGGTACCAACGATGACTCCTAATCTCTAAATAGGTTTGGTCCTAATCCCATTCGAGGTATGTGGTTCCGACAAGTTGCTAAGCCGTTGTACAACTCCAGAGAAAATTTCGGCAGCATCTCCCCGCTATTCTCCATATACACGTCTCGACAACAGGTCAAGAGGGGTGTGTATCTGGAGAATACCAGGGAGACGCTACTGAAATCTCTACTCTACAGTTGCACAACACAGCTCAGGAACTTGCCCGAAGCACATATCCTCGAACTGTCCAAAGAACGTGGACAATTCGAGACTGCTCGCTTATAAATATGCCATTTCGTTCGGTATATTTATAAACAAGCATCCTCGAACGGGAGACGTAGGTTCCGCACCCTAAACTCTAGCATTCATCGGTGTGACAATAATAATTCCATATTAACATCAAAGCACTACAAATTAAGATAATTAAATACATGTGTACATGCTTGTGAAATAAAGGTGTGAAATCGATAGGACATACACAATACCAGTGCAATCTAAACTTTCTTGCGACATATCAAAATTACATAGTGCAAAATTAAAGGGGTTTGAAGGAATGCTCACATTTTGAAGAAAACCACAAATTATGCAAAAATGAGGGGAAATCTCCTCAAGTTAGGGCTTCAAATTTACCCTCTTAACACTCACCCTTGAGGATTTCAAATTTTCTCACCCAAGTATTGCTTCCAACCACAGAATATGAGCTATTTTTTCTGGTGGCGGCGGAGAAACCTCCTCTGGAACAATAACAGAGAAGAGTTTAGCTCGAGTGGTATAAATAACCTAACGAGGTACATCACTATCGGTTCTCATATAAAAAGCGATAGTGATGTGATCATGCACATCACAGTCGGTTCTTATAAGACAAGCGATAGTGATTATCATAGTCATCACAATCGGTTCCCACATAAGAAGCGATAGTGATGAGAACGTACACATCACTATTGGTTCTTATTTAAGAAGCGATAATGATGATAATGCACATCACTATCGCTTCTCACAAAAGAACCGATAGTGATGAGTGCTCGTCACTATCGGTTCTTTTTTGAGAAGCGGTAGTGATGTGCATTATCATCACTATCGCTTCTTAAATAAGAACCAATAGTGATGTGTACGTGCTCATCACTATCGGTTCTTTTTTGAGAAGCGATAGTGATGTGCATTATCATCACTATCGCTTCTTAAATAAGAACCGATAGTGATATATACGTGCTCATCACTATCGCTTTTTATATGAAAACCGATAGTGATGATAATGCACATCACTATCACTTCTCGCATAAGAACCGATTGTAATGTTCCCAATGCTACATCACTATCACTTCTAACCTGAGAACCGATAGTGATTATGATTAATGCCTCTCCTAAGTCATCTATCACAATCGTTTCTTCCTAAAAACTTAAGAACCGACACAGATGAAGCGATAGTGATGTACCATTCTGTAGTAGTGTATGGATATCACTCGGCCTAGAGCCATGAGAATATGATATATCCCAAGTCGGACGAGAGCTATATCCTGCATCAGTTGGATATAGGTATCACTCGGCCAAGAGCCGCGCAAATCCTAATATGTCCCAAGTTGGACCTAAGATATGTCCTACGACGGTTGGATACGAATATCACTTGACCAAAGAGCCATGCAAGCTTCGATATACCCCAAGCTGGGTCTAAGCTATGTCAAACGACAATCATGGAAAACACTTGGAAAGGTATTTCTTTATTATATATAAAGTTCCCCAGGCTTTATGCCTGGGAAAATATTTTCTTCCATTTACAGAGGTCCTATACTTCTTCGCGGGGCACGCAACCGAGCGCCTCCACGAGAGCTTCCCTAGCCCTATAAAGGGCGGGGAAAATCTCGAGGAATGTGTTGACGGTGACATGGTCGAGGGCGACGGCTTTGTCTTCCGCCCATTCAGCCATGGTGAAGTCGAAGAGCGCCCACTCCTCAGCGAGTTCGGGGTCCCGGCCGTCCATGAAGATCCATCAGGAAGAAGGTGGAGCTCAGAGCAGGAAGATGGAGAGCTAAGCGTGAGGGAATAAATTCCAGAAGCACTAGATCGCCTTTTATAACTGATGCGGTAAGGTTGAAGTAAATGTGAAGATGTAATGACATCAGAAGCCGAGGAGGCTTGGAGTTAAGATAGTTTCAAAAGCCAAAGAGGTTCTCGGAAAATGAATTGGAACAGAAAATCAAGACGACTTCGAAGACTGCCTGAGGCTGATCTTTGAAGAAGAAGGATATTAAGGTTTCGCTTCGAGCATTCAAACCAAAAAATCAAGGGTTATATTCGAGTCCTTCATAATCCCCTTGCTGCAAAGAAAAGCATTCAAATCAAAGAAGAAACCAGTCAGAGGTTTATGCTGTACTAGGGTATTACCTCCTCCGTCGAGGGCCTGAACCTGTCTAAACCTTTGTCTTGTGTGACCTTCGAGTTTGAGATCTAGCGCTTACCCTATAAATTCATTGCCGACCACAAAAGTCGACAGACGGTTTCTTCCACAAACCGTCTGGGATGCGCCCGAAACACATCAGAGATGGTTTTCGTAAAAAACAATCAGTGATGACGTGTCTAATATAACACCTTTTGTAGTAGTGATACTGACTGTTAGAATTCATTAGTCTCATGGTCCTACCTTTTTGGACAGAGTATTCCAAGTTTGTTTAGGTGGTATTTCAAAGATGAGAATAACTACTCCTGGAATTAGAATGTATTTTTCATTCATTTATCATATTATTTAGTTTGAGGCCTGATTAGACAGTGCGAATGAAACATATAACAAAGGTCAAGTGCTGAATTAGGTGCATACATACTATGATTTGAATGATTTGGGGGAAGACCAAGAGGCCTGGGAGAAACCATCTTGGTTTCGGTTTTACCCAAAGGAACATGCATAGGATGTGGTCCCTCTATAAATTCTTGAAATTTCTAGTGATCTATGTTGACAAGAAAAGATATAAACCATTAAAGTATTAATCATAGCTTATGTATGTGTAGTAGCTGTCCTAGTATTCTAGTGTACATGCAGGTATGTTAATTATGTTCTCTAATGGAGTCCTGTTCATATTTCAGGCATACTAATGTAGATCTATGGCCAAGCTAACCATAGGTAAATGGTTTCTCTAAAAGAGCACTACGTTGTACTCTGGTGGTTTAAATGCAATGCATGAACAATACTTTGTCTGAGTCTTCTCTGTCTATATCAAATACTTGCTTTCTTTTCTTTTCTTTTTCTTGTGTCTTCGTAACTACAGAACCAATAAAAACTAAAGAGAGACAATTCACACAGTTAGTTAATCTTTTACCAAACACTCAACTACCTTCCCTCACATGGATATTTTGTTGACTTGGTTAGTGCAGAGTTGCTTGAACTTAGTTGTTTTTCATGTTTGAATTGTAACAGGTCTATTCTGACTCACATGATGATTTTGATCATTCAGGCTGGTTTACTTCAACATATGGTGGACAAGATTCCCAGTTCTATGTTATTTCTTCAATTAGCTCTTCACGACTGTTCGTTAAAAAGGCGCTCTTCTCAATGATTCTCCAATGAAAAGTAATACAGAAACTTCTCATGTCATTTCTAATTTACTCTGCCATGTATGTAATGAGACTAGATTCCTCTGGAAATGTATGTCTTAAATTCATAGTCAAATTTGTCAGCTGACGAAGATATTGATACGTTTATGGAAATATCATATTGAATATTTTCCAACCTTCGTGATCTGATGTTGTACAATTTCAATTTAATGTTTGATGTTTCAAAAGACCCTAGTATTTAATCATGACTGTGGCCTTTCATGATCATTTTAGCTAGAACCGATTGTAATAATAGGGTTATCAACCCACAGGTCATCATAATCGGTTCTTAGAAGAAGGTGATAGAGATGAGAGAATCATCTCTATCGGTTCTTTGGAAGAAGCGATAAAGATGACAACATCATCTCTATCGGTTCTCAGAAGGAAGCGATAGAGAAAAGGTGGTCATCTCTATCAGTTCTTTGTAAGAGCCGATAGAGATGAACCCATCATCTCTATCGGTTCTTAGAAAAAACCGATAGAGATGTTCACTTCATCTCTATCGGTTCTTTGTAGGAACCGATAGAGATGATTGGTCATCTCTATCGCTTTTTACAAAGAACCGATAGAGATGACTCCCTCATCACAATCGGGTAAGAACCGACTGTGATAACGCCGCGTCGTCTCTGTCTAATAACTTTGTGTCACTACTAGAACCGACTGTGATGACAAAAAAGAATCGATTGTGATGTATATTCCTGTAGTAGTGTAATTAGGGTAATTTATTGATAATTGACTCTCTCTCGCGTACAATAGGGTGCTATATTTATATCGAAAATCCCTGAGTGGTAGTTTCAGAATTCGCCCACAAAAACTCTAGAGTTTTCATATCTCAAAACTAACAAACTGCCTTAAGATGAAAAGATTACATGCAAACCCTATCAAATCAAACAGATTACAATTTTGGGAATGATCTTCGCCTTTTCAGTCGCGTGTGCATGTCATGCACGCCGATATAGTATAACATACACGTGTTCGTCCGTTGGCCTAGTCAAATATTCGTTTTTAATTTGAGGGCAAAAATGTAATCCAAGGAGTGCTAGCCCCAACCAAGATTTATCATAATGCAGAGGTGGCCCTATAAGAGGGCCTTTACCGTGTGGAAAGTAAAGAGGATTGGGAGCAAGGAAGTGACAAATTTCTTAGCATCCATAGTACTATCGTAATGGGAACCAACAAGGCGTTGCTATTTTTTTGGTTCTTGACGCTTCTTGCCTTGTCATCTGGTATGATATATCTCCGAGATTGATTGAAAGTTTGCGTTGTTGATTTTCGGAGAGGGAGAGAGAGGCCTTCCCCCCTTCTTTTTGAGATATAGGCAAATGTAATATATATCTTGTGCATACATATCCATTGCGTGCGTGCAGAAGTTATGCAGGGATCGGAGGGCGCGACTTGCGAAGCGGCTAGCAAGACATGGGGCGACAAGTGGTGCGTGAAGGCCGGCACCTGCAACAAACCGTGCATCGCCGAAGGCTTCGACTCCGGATACTGCATCGTCCTTCGTAACTGCATGTGTACCAAGTGCTGCAAGAACTGAATGATATTTTGTCATTGTTCGATCGAAGCTAGATAGCTGCTAATAATGTATATGTGCTCACGCATACATGGCTAAGGAAATAAAATTTCTGCGTGGCACAGTCGATGGCAAAAAAGATAACTAATTATTGGGCTCATACATATATTCTTGCATGCTTCACTAGCTTGTGAATTAGTATATATTGTGACGCGCGTATGGGACGTCGATCGGAAAGCACCTCAAATTAGCAAGCTAATTTTTCGTAAGTACTTTTATTGGTCATGGAGTATATATACTATGACCATGGAGGGTAATAATATATTTAGATAGCCTAAATCTTCCAAAATAATGTTGTATTCATCACAGAATTTCACTGAAATATATACTACTTGCACGGAAACAAAGGTCGTGCCTTTGAAGGACGAATTTTTTATATTATTGATTGAATGGGAAAATAAGATATGTTTGCGCGTTGGGAGAGTTACATGCGGGTTCTTGATTTTTCTATGATTCTTTTATTTAGGACTGGTTTGCAGTTATTATGTAATCTACTCAATTACAGAAATATTTACTAATTTCAGTAAGATTTTGCCGACAGAGCGCTAATAAATTGTTTTTTAACTAACTGTTATATCCATAAGTAGAGAAAAATAAATGTTTTTGAAAAGCCACTACAATTTCAAATGGAGCTCTATATATATATATATATATATATATATATATATATATATATATATATATATATATATATATATATATATATATATATAGATGCTTGCACTTATGAATTATTCCCATAAAGAATGTACGTAAGACAAGAACATCGATTTGGAAGTTAGGCTATGACTATCTGGGAAGCTTTGTAGCTATAATGCACGAACAAATATATATCTCTAAGGCACATAAGACAATCACTACTACAGAAATGGGCATCACAACCGGTCTATTAGAAGCAGCTTGGTGTAAATCCGTTGTGATGTTCACACCAGAAGCGGTTCGTTGGCAACGGTCCGGAGAGGGATTTCAGAAGCGGTTTGAGACACGAACCGCTTCTTAATGTTACATTCTAGAAGCGGTTCTTGTCTCAAACCACTTCTGATTTTCAGAAGCGGTTTGAGAAAAGAACCGCTTCTAGAACATAAATATCAGAAGCGGTTCGTGTCTCAAACCGCTTCTAGAAGCCCTCCCGCGCAACGCATTTAAACCCTTCTTCCTTCATGAGCCAGCAGAGGTACGATCGAACAGAGAAGGCCGCCCAGTACATTCTTGGGGAGGTGCTGTCCAAATTTTTAATTGGAGGTGATTAGCTCCAAATTAAGTGTTTCAAGGTTAGTAACATCATGTGAACATCCTTCTCTCCTAGATATTGCTATTTTTTTCAATGGATGTGAAGAAATCTTGAACTTTTTAAGCATGATCAAAAATTTGTTTTCCATGCTTGTTTTTGTTGTTGTATGAAGATGTAGGGTGGAGATCTAGTTCAAAATATGACGTTACAAGGTAAAGGTGATTGGAAGCTTTAGATCTAGGTGGTTGTTAGCTTTAGAATCTTAAATATCACAATTAGTTGGGGGAGATCTAGGTACAATATTGCAAGGAAGTAATTATTGGTGTATGAAATAAAATAGAAAAATATGTAGAAGGATAAAAAATAATTACAAAGGTAGGAAGGGATACAACATAATTAGAAAGGTAGGTCTTTAATTGGATGACGGTGTAGGTGGAGCTTTTTTTTGTTGGGTTTAAATGTAACGAAATTTAAGTTAGGTTATAATTTTGGTAAAGAAATTTGTTATAATTTTTAATGAAATTATAACTTGGTGTAGATGAATCGGTAATGGATGTACAATGTGGACCGTCGCTCAATAGAGTTCATTGATGGCGTGCAGGCTTTTCTCGTTACGGCTGTTGCAATCTTGCCTCCAGGCAGCTTCATATGTTGTCCATGTGTAGATTGCAAGAACGAGAAGGAGCACTCCCAGCGATGGCAAGTTATGAACCACTTGATCATGAGAGGTTTAATGCCAAACTATACCTGTTGGACCAACCATGGCAAAGTTGAGTGATTAGCCAGGAAGACGATGAAGAAGGCGAGGAAGAGGAAGATGGATTCAACAGTATCCCGGACGGCATGCAATACTGTTCCGTGGAAGAAACATTTGGTGATGATGAGCTAGACCAGATGCTGCGTGACGGAGAGGGAGACTACACAGATGAAATACAGTTCGAGAAGTTCCAGCGCATGTTAGAGGACCATAGAACTCCTTTGTACCCAAACTGTGGGCAGGGCCAAAAAAGCTGCGTACCACACTGGAACTCATGCAATGGAAGGCTAGAAATGGTGTGTCAGATAAGGGATTCGATGAGTTGTTATCACTCGTAAAGAAGTTGCTTACAAAAGATAACACTCTGCCCGAATCTACATATAAAGCCAAGCAAGTCATCTGTCCTTTGGGATTGGAAGTACAGAAGATACACGCATGTCCTAATGATTGTATCCTGTATCATAATGAGTATGCCGATTTGGATGTTTGTCCAGTGTGCAGAGAATCACGGTATAAGGTGAAGCGTGACGATCCAGGTGAAATAGATGGGGAGCGTAAGATGAAGAGACCTCCAGCTAAAGTGTTGTGGTATTTCCCTGTGATCCCCCGATTGAAACGTATGTTTGCTAACAAAGCGCATGCCTAGATGATGCATTGGCACAAGGAAGAGCGTGAGGATGACGAGATGCTTAGACACCCTGCAGATGGCTCACAGTGGAGGAAAGTCGACTGGACGTACCCGAACTTCGCAGATGAGGTGAGAAACATAAGGTTTGGGTTGAGTACCGATGGGATGTATTCTTTCGGAGAATTGAGCAGCAGCCATAGCACCTGGCCTGTTACACTATGTATCTACAACATTCCTCTATGGCTGTGCATGAAGCGAAAGTACATCATGATGCCGTTGTTGATCCAAGACCCCAAGCAACCTGGAAATGACATCGATGTCTACATGAAACCATTGGTTGAAGATCTTGTGACGTTGTGGGACGATGGTGCAAGGGTATGGGATGAGTACAAAAGGGAGTATTTCACCCTACGTGCATTGTTCTTTGTAACAATCAACGACTGGCCTGCTCTCGGTAACTTGTTCGGCCTAACTATCAAAGGATATAGAGCCTGCATCCAGTGCTTAGATGAAATGGACGGCATGTACCTGAAAAACTCTCGGAAGGTTGTGTACATGGGTCACCGTAGGTTTCTTCTTACGAGTCACCCGTTGCGGGAGGAAGGTAGGAAATTTAACGGGCAACCAGACCTTCGTGCAAGGCCTCAGCATCGTAGTGGGCCACGTGTGTTTGCTATGGTAAAGGATTTGAATGTAGTATTTGGAAATGGTCCTGGAAGCAAACATGTGCAGAATGAGGATGGTCATGCACCCATGTGGAAGAAGAAGTCAATATTTTGGGACTTGCCTTATTGGGAAGTCATGGAGGTTCGTCACTTACTTGACTTCATGCACATCACCAAGAATGTCTGCTTGAACCTGCTAGGCTACATAGATATGTACAGAAAATCAAAAGATACACTACAAGCTCGGAAGGACCTTAAACTCTTGGAACTGAGGAACGACCTACATCCCGAAAAGAGAGGGAAAGGACAACATTACCTACATCCTGCGAGCTACACTCTAGGCAAAGAAGAGAAAAAAAGCATGATAGAGTTCCTGAACAGTGTGAAGATCCCTTCCGGATACTCCTCGAATGTAAAGAGACTCATAAACACGAAAAAGAATAAAATCGTACACATGAAATCCCATGACTGTCTTGTGTTAATGACACAGTTGCTCCCAGTGGCCGTGAGAGGCATACTGCCCAAGTGGGTACGGGGGACAATCACAAAGCTGTGTTCTTTTTTCAACGCGGTTTCACAGAAGGTTATCGACCCAGATAAACTAAGTAAGCTGCAGGATGACGTGGTACAAAGTGTGGTTAGTCTTGAGATGATCTTTCCTCTTGCATTCTTTGATAATATGGTTCATCTCACTGTTCACCTTGTCAAAGAGATATGTATTCTTGGACCCGTGTATCTACACAACATGTTCCCTTTCAAGAGGTACATGAGTGTGCTAAAGAAGTATGTTCATAACCGTTCTCGTCCGGAAGGATGCATTGCCGAGGGTTATAGGATAGAGGAGGTGATTGAGTTTTGTGTGGATTACATTAATGATCTAAACCCGATCGGCGTCCCTATATCACGCCATGAGGGGAGGCTACAGGGAAAAAGGACACTAGGAAGGAAAGCAATTGCATGCAATGATCTTCTTACATTTAAGCAAGCACATTTCACGGTTTTGAAACAATCAACTGTAGTGGCCCCGTATGTCCTTGAGCACAAGATTATTCTACGCCGCGATTTCCCGGCGAGGTCTGAGGATTGGATAACACTGAAGCACATGGATTCTTTCGGCGCTTGGTTACAAAAGTACATCCTTTTGAAAGGGTCAGACAATGAATAGTTGCAACGCTTGGCTCGTGGACCATCTAGTGAAATCGTGACATTCAAGGGGTACGAGATAAATGGTTACACATTCTACACCAGATCCCAGGATAACAAGAGCACCAACCAAAATAGCGGTGTCCGTATAGACGCCGAAGACAACACCGCTGCTGCCGCTGAGGCTAATGTTGGTTCCGGTGAGGCCGTTGAGGCTGCTGCTGTTGAAGCCATTGACGCTGGAGCCGCTGAGTCCGGTAACACTGGTTCCGGCCAGGATGAGGTATAGCCAGAAGAATATAATCCCCGTAGATATGTTAATTAATTGCAATTCATTAATATAATACACTCTGACACGTTTGTACATATGTTTATGTATTTCAAGCCCCGTACATCGAGCAACCAATCCAAGCATCGGGACCTAACAAGAAGCCATCCACAAAGCACGTGTTTACCGATGTTAACAACGAAGGGATGCCGGTTGCCCCTCTTTTAGCAGTTGGTCCGTACAACAACGCTTGCGGTTACCACGTGAGGGATCACGTCCCAATTAGCATCAGAAAATGGGCCGAAGTTCCTCAAGCTACCAAGGACCTGCTCTGGCAAGATATTAAGGAAAATTTCACATTTTCTCAAGGGTCCGAAGACAAGGCCAAGAAATTCACTTTGAAGAAGATGGCAACAATGTTTCAGGCGTGGAAGACGTCTCTCAGCCGCAAGTATGTGCAGAAGGGAGAAAGACCCGACTTCAACCAATTTCCTAAGTTGGCGGATCACCGAAGCATTCCAGATTTCAAGTTGTCCACCAAGGCCAGCCGCAAGTCAGAAGTACAAGGCCAATTCACATATGAAGAAATACCACCACCATCTTGGCACCGGTGGTCACCTCAAGGCTGTACCAAAATGGGAGAAGCGGGAAGAAGAATTAATGGCGAAGGACGTCACACCAGCTACCGCTTTGTGGGAAGAGCGCCTGCGCAATTGGTTCATGGGTCATGGGGAGCCTTTGGATGACGGCATTTGGTGATGGCACCAGGAGTACAAGAGGCTGGCCAAAGGATTGTACAAGCTGTCGAGCAGTCTCAGGCAGGTACGTTGGTGGCAGACAGGGAGAATGACAAGCTGACACATGCCCTTGAAAACCCTGAGCACCCAGGACGGACACGAGGTATGGGCAAGCTAACGCCGTGGAAGTATGGTTTCGCCAAGGATGCACATATGTACAGGAGTCGGCATAGAAGCAAAGCAAGAGAATCATATAAAGTGTACCAATTGGAATAAGAGCTCAGAGCAACCCAGGCTAGCATCAGCGACATAGTTGCGCAACAAGTACAATGTAACACCCTAATTTTTTTGCTCTAATTTATATTTTGGAGTATTTTTGGTTTTTGTGAATTTTTGGAAATTTATTTAAATTTATTTGGATTTATTCAAATAGGGTTTTTCTTGAAAACAATTGAATAATGGAAAAGTTTTTGCAAAGTTTTATTGCAAATATTTTAAGTGAGTTCCAAATATCTCAAAATAATTTCTGGATTTTTTCTGGAATTTTTCTGCTATTTTAAAAGCTCCAAATGATTTAATTGAATTTCTAGAATTATTTTAAATGTGAAATGTTTTAAAATCGCTTGAGCAAGAATGGGCCGAGCCTGTGGTGTGCTGCTTCGACCCGATTCACAAGAAACCCTAGCGCGGCCCGACCAAGTCGTCCGATTCGAATCGAACGCCGGAGTGTGCCACGCCGCGCGCGCGTGAGCCTTGAATCGTCGCCAGACGGACGCTGCTGGATTGCGCCACGCCACTTCGCCCCGTGAAATCGCCGAGAGATGTGGGTTTGATGGCGTGCATTCATTGCGAGCCACGCACGCCGAGGCAGCCCTTAAGTCCCGTTGAGAGCGCGTGCGAGACCTTCTCGCCGCGTCTTTTGACTCCTCGCACGCACGCCGAGACCCCTCTAGCGCCCGACGAGCTCGCCGAAGTTGCTTCTTTGTGCCGCTGTTTTTCGCTGCTTGCTTCGCGCGCGGTTTCTCTCGCCGCCGCCAAGGTCACCGGAGTAACCCTTCCGCCAAGCCGCGTCGAACGAGCCACTTCTTCTCGCCGGAGAAGCCCGCATCGCCGTCGCTAAGGTCGTCTTCCCGCTCCGCAACCTTCGCTTCTTCGCCGCCGCCAACCTCGCCGAATCGCGCCGACCGTCCGATTTGCATCGCTTGGTTCGGTGAGTCCACGTAGCCTCCATCTCTCGAGATGTTTAGATTGAATCGTGACCGCTGGATCTTGATGTATACATGAGGGATTAGATCTAGATTCTGCGCTAGATTTAATGCGAACCCTTGGATCTTTTTGGACGCGTAGGATTGAGCCACGTCGCGCCATGAACGAGAAACCGCCGGTACCGTGGGCCGTTAGATTAGATCTAAGCGGTAGAGATTGGATCTGGTTTTGCCTAAGGATCCGCGCCGCTCAGATTTGAACGCGCGGCGGAGATGGCACCGCCCTTGCCAAATCGCGCGGCCGACGCGCGGGCGTTTGACCGGGCGGAGACCAGATCCACCGCCGATTTCGGTGCACCGTCGTGATTGCGCCGCGTGTCGCCGCATGAACCGAGACGCCGCAGATGACGGCGCGGTCTTGGCCGTTGGATCCGGCGCGCCGCTGGATGTGCGACGCGTGGAGGCGTGGAGCCGAGGCATCGCCGCGCTGGATGCGTGGTCGATCACCGGATGCGCGACGCGTGTCGACGATCTCGTGGCGCGCGGTGCGGCGTGAGGAGATCCGCCGTTGATTCAACGAACGGCTCAGATCTTGCCGCGCTGCTACATCGCTCGTGAACCGAGTCCACGGTAGACCGAGCCGAGCCGTGAACCCATCCATAGACCGAGCGACGTGGCGCCTCTCTGGGCGTACACGCGGTCGCGCCGACGCCGATGACGTCATAAATATTTTTTATATATAGAAATATTTCGACCGAATTTCTTTTCTATGCTGACGTCATCATGACGCGGTGCTGACGTCATAAAAGCGAGTTTCCAGTATAAAAATAATTCAGAAAAATCGGATTTTCTTAATTTCTGTATTTTCAGATTTTTTTTCAAACTTCAAATGACTACAAGTTTTGCATTTTAACTCGGATTTAGGTGATTCAAATTTCTAAAAATTCGTAAAATTGTGATCTATTTAATGATGAATTTTATTTGAATTTTTGAGGTCATCTAGTCTTCTGTATTAGCTATTTATTGCATATTTTGTTTGTACGCGTAGACGCAAATTTGCCGGAAAGTTTCGAGGAAGAATTCGTCGCTCAAGACCAAGATTCGGAACACGACCAGCAACTCTTTGAAGGCAAGTGATGCTTTGATCATTTTGATCCCAGGTTTTTAAAATGTAGTTTATGCTTTGAAACTATGCATGCTTATTTATTTAATATGAATTTAAATTGATTCGGGGTAATGTAGTTAATCAACCCATTTTGTTATGCCACCTTGAATTATTAATTGTATGCCCTAAATCATTGTCACCCTAAGTTTGATTATATTAGTTGGATGTTAATATTGTGCCAACACGGGAGGCTAAACCGTGAGTAGATGCTTAGCCTTGCAACGAATCACGAGTGATCTTCCGGAAAAATGCTACAATACTGATTAAAGACTTTGAATGTATTTTGAAAAGTGGTGTGATAATGCCACATGATGAGATTGAGGTACAGCGACCTGTGTGGTTTCGTACCGATGTTGAGTTATTGTGGGCATGTGTTGCATAATAATCAACTGGGTGGGAAATGATTTAGACTGGGGCAAGTGGCAAGAGGTCGTGTGCACTCGTGGGCTGTGTGGCGATGGGTTGATGAGTGATGTGAGTCTGTGTGCCACATTGGGCCGTGTGCCATTGTTGAGTGTTGGAAGTCTTGCCTTGGCCGATTAAGGACTTCACCTTGCAAGCCTTTGATCCGAGTCACCCGCACAACCACATGTCCGATATGGGATGACCTAGTTGACTAGGGTTCGATATCTTTCCTCCGATACCTCTGGGTGACAAGACATGTGGGTGTATCTGTATGGGGAGCGACATGTGCTACGGCTTGGTGCCCATCCAACGGTGATTGGCCGGTACTATACTTCGGCTCTGTGTGAGGGAAGTGATAGTGAAGGCAATACCGGAGAGGTTCTTTGGTTAAGGTAGAAGTTCCTGAAAAGCTTTGTTGCGGACAATCACCTGTGTGGTGAGCGGCTGTATCTTGTGGGTAAAGTGTACAACCTCTGCAGAGTGTCAAAACTATTCGAATAGCCGTGCTCACGGTATTGAGCATTGCTCGGGGATTACAGTCGAGGGATAGATTTTCATAAACAAAACATGGAAGGGGGCTGTGTGCCAAGTGTTAAAAATGAACTGTTAAGGCTGTGTGCCGAGAATCCTCAAGGAAAAACCATTTGAAATTATTATTACTTATAATCGTCCCCATCGCTTTAATCTAATTAAGATATTGGTTAAAAAGGTCGCTTGATGCAAAAGAACCATTTAAGCCAATCCTTTGGAATAAGCTCTGATATAGTAATAGCGCCGCATGATTCATGCATTACTTGTTGAGTGCCTTGTGTACTCACCCCACCTTGCTTATCAACCCCAACATCAGTGGAGGAGACTACACCAGCTTGGGAGGAGGAGTACATCGAGGATACGAACAACTAGGGGGCAAGCCCAGTCGGTTGCCTGTGGCAAGATGAAGGCTTCCACGACCTTTATTCATGTTCCGCTGCTATTTCTTTACTTTGAATAATGTAAGCCCTGTGTGGTCGATTTATCCGTAAGGAGACCATAAGGTCGCATAACTCGATTTATATACATGTTTGCACTATTTATTCTTATATCTTTGTGAATGTCTGTAATGTGCAACCTCAGATGGTGTGTGTGCTAGCGTGATCCCGGATCGCATGTAATACACAGAGGGTCCGGATTTGCGATTCGGGCCCGGCAGAGGTGGTATCGAGCAGCCGTGTTGTAGGTCTTGACCCTAGTTTGGTTGTGCCTAGGAGGGTAAAACTATTTTCTAAAGACCTAATCAACTTGAGCAAGAATGTCAAAGAAATCTCGACTTATCTCTTCTCCCTTATTCATACCTATTTGAATTTTTATTATTCTCTATTTAATTTAAACAAGGTTTATTTTGGCGAGATGAGGATGATCCACACCTATGGAGAGCGCACCGAGGATATGCCGCGGAGTTATGGCGATGATGAAGTTGCTCTGAGGTTTTGATGCACTAATCGACGAGGAACTTCGTGGTACGGGCGGACTTGACGTCGCCTGGGATGTCAAGATCACAGTGTATGCTCGGGAGAGGACGAGGGCGAGCCGTCCTATCTACATCACGGTCAGGAGGTCTTCTTTTGAGGCCGGAATCCAGGAGTCGGCGCGACAGGCGATGCGGCAGATTGCCCGCACTTACTCCGCAGAGTTGGAGGGCACCGTCTTTCGTCACCATCCGCGTCGAGACAATCATTTTGACAGGATGGAGCTTGTGGAGGAGGACGCCACTATCACCCACCTGGCGAGGTACGTCATCGCCCAGGAGGACGCCTTGGACGAGACAGTCCGGGAGTTGCAGAGGACCCGCGCCGAGGTCGCAGAGGCAAAGATCCAGCTGCGGGAGGGCTTAGCTCACTCCATGCAGAAGATCCAGGAGTTGGAGATGGCTTTGTATGGACCCGAGCCTGAGCCAGTTCTGGAGTTACACGATCCAGATCCGGAGGAGCCAGAGCAGGAGGCACCAGTGCAGGAGCAGGCAGCCCCGGGACCAGCGGAGTCGATGGGGTCATTTGCACCAGCCGCAGTAGGTCACCAGGACCAGTTTGCCCCGATTCTGGAGCACCCACTGGTGTATGCTCCGGGGGAGCCGCAGCCAGGTTGGCTCGATGAGTGATCGAGTCTAGTAGAGTATAGTGTCGAGACTCGAAGGTTGAGTCGCGTCTTTTTCTTCAGAGTCACCATTAGGTGTGAGTCGTCATGGATTCCTATGTTTGCTTACTTGTTTTTGGTTGTGAGTGTCTCGTATGTGTTGCATTGCCCTTAGGCACTTGTGAGCAACCATACTGCTTTATATTATATCAATAAAGTGGCTAAATAATTTAAGTTGCACCTGTTTCCCCACATGAATTCTTCTACTTGTCTATGCTTTCTTCTTCTCTTAACCCTGGAAGTTTGCAACAGATGGTGAGGACTCGTGGAAATGTTGGAGCCAGCGGAAGTGGAGCTAACCAGGCGGATAACCAGAATGAAGAGCCGATTCCTCAACCGCCGCAGGTCGATATGCAGAACCTGGGAGCCTTCTTGACTGCCCAGACTCAACTTATGAACACGATGGTTCAAACCATGCAGCAGATATCCAATCAAGCTGCTGTGAATGTTCAACCTGGGGGTAACCATGGACCACACCCCTACTCCAGGTTGTCGGAGTTTATGAGAACCCGTCCACCTACTTTCTCAGGTAACGCCAATCCACTGGAAGCGGACGATTGGCTAAGGACAATTGAAATGAAGTGCACATTACCCAAAGTGTGTAGGACATGAGAGGGTACTCTATGCCTCTCATCAACTCAAGGATCGCCGCAAAGATGGTGGGAAAACTTCGCGCACTCATGAGGACCCACAGAGTATCACGGGAGGAATTCACCTCGACTTTCGCCAGCATTACCATGTACCCGAGGGTATCATGGATCTTAAAAAGGAGGAATTCCGGAGTCTCAAGCAAGGCGGCCAGTCAGTGGCCGATTACCTGAATAAATTCACCCAACTGGCACGCTACGCACCGGAGGACGTGGCTACGGATAAGGCCAGACAATCCGGCTTCATGAAGGGATTGAATGCAGGGTTGCAGGTGGGACTGATCACCCACACATTCCCTGACTTCCAAGAGCTAGTTAACAAAGCTCTTATCTTAGAGGACAAGCGCCGAGAGTTGGATGACAACAGGAAGCGCAGAATGGCGCAACAAGGAGGTCATCAAGGCCAGCAGAGGCAGAGGACGGCACCTCAACAGTTCATCCGGTACCAGCCCAGAGGCAATGAAAGAGCACCACTGCCGGCAAATCGCCCAGTGGGTCAGAATGTTCAGACTCGGCCGAATCGTGGCATGATCGAGGAACCTCTCAGGCAGTGGGAAGACGTTGCTACCATTGCAATGAAATGGGGCATTTTGCCAACAATTGCCCTAAGAAGGGAGGTGTCACCCCGGTCCGCTTTAACCTGGGGAACACACCGACAAGGACTCCCGCGCCAACCGTGAACCGCGGGGCATCAACAGCAACAACTCCATCCCAAGGAACTGCACGAGGCCGAGTCAACCACATTACAACAGATGAAGTCCAGAATGCCACGGATGTTGTAATGGGTAAGTTCCTAGTAAACTCGCATCAGCCATCGCTTTATTTGATTCCGAGCTTAGCATTCTTTTATTTCCGAGATTTTGCTGTTCAAAATGATATGGAAATAGTGAATCTTAAATGTGTGCTCATAGTCCAATCTCGGATCGTAACTCCGATCTAAAGTAGGATGTTCGGGGTAAGACTAATAATTAATGGAGTTGAGTTCCTAGCTAACCTAATCGCCCTTAATACCCAAACCTTGGATGTTATCTCGGGAATGGATTGGTTAACTAATCACAAGGCGAAGGCTGGATCGGAAAAGAGTCATATCGGTCGAGAGCCGGATGGGAAGAAGATTGAGTTTGAAGCAAAATCGGCATGGATGGATAATTGATGGCCAACAAAGATGAAGATCGACTTAGAGGAAGTGTCCATAGTCAATGAATATCCGGATGTTTTCCCGGAAGATTTACCTGGAATGCCGCCAGATAGAGATATCGAGTTCGTGATAGAGCTGGTTCCAGGGACAGCTCCAATAGCTAAGAGACCTTACAGGATGTCCACAGAGGAATTGGTGGAAATGAAGAAGCAAATTGAGGAACTGCTGGAAAAAGGATTTATAAGACCTAGTTCATCGCCATGGGGAGCACCTGTCTTATTCGTCAAGAAGAAGGACGGAAGTTTTAGGATGTGTATAGACTATCGTGCACTCAATGATGTGACGATAAAGAATAAGTATCCGCTACCCAGGATTGATGATTTGTTTGACCAGTTGAGAGGAGCAGGAGTATTCTCCAAAATTGATCTTCGATCAGGATACCATCAATTGAAGATCCGATCAGAGGATATTCCGAAGACTGCATTTTCGTCAAGATATGGACACTACGAGTTTACAGTGATGTCTTTTGGCTTGACAAATGCACCAAAGCATATTTCATGAACTTAATGAATAAGGTGTTTATGGAATACTTGGACAAGTTAAATCGTCAGATTCATAGATGATATCCTTATCTATTCCAAGACGAGAGAAGAGCACGCCGAGCATTTGAGGCTAGTCCTTGAAAAGTTGAGAGAGCAACAGTTGTTTGCGAAATTTAGCAAATGTGATTTCTGGAAGAATAAGGTTGAATTTCTTGGACACATAATGACTGCAGCAGGAGTTGCGGTAGATCCAAAGAAAGTGGAGACGGTTTCGCATTGGGAGCAACCCAAGTCGGTAACCCAAACTGTAGTTTCCTTGGAATGGCGGGTATTACCGTCGATTCATCGAAGGATTCTCTACGATTGCGAGACCTCTTACGCAATTGTTGAAAAAGGAAAGGAAATTCCTATGGACACCTGAGTGTGAGAAGAGTTTTCAGGAGTTGAAGAGGAGATTAACATCGGCACCTGTATTAGTTTTACCTGACGTTCATCAAGGCTTCGACATCTATTGTGAAGCATCGCGTCAGGGATTGGGATGCGTGTTGATGCAAAATAGGAAGGTAATTGCCTATGCATCGAGGCAATTGAGACCACATGAGGAGAACTATCCGACTCATGATTTGGAATTAGCTGCCGTGGTGCATGCCCTAAAAATATGGCGTCATCATCTCATCGAAAATAGATGTGAAGTGTATACTGATCATAAAAGTCTTAAGTATATCTTCACGCAAACTGACCTAAATATGAGGCAAAGAAGATGGTTAGAGTTAATCAAGGATTATAATGTGGGAATTCACTACCATCCTGGTAAAGCCAACGAGTGGCGTACGCCTTGAGCGTAAAGAACCACAGTGTAAATATGTCGTTGGAAACAGTCAAAGCGGAATTGTGTAAGGAATTCTAAATTAGAACTGAAATAGTACGGAAGGATTCCTAGCAACTTTGGAAGTAAGACCTACCTCGGAAGATCGGATCAAGGAAGGGCGAAAGATGATGATAAAATCAAAAGAATTAAGGGCAAAATGGATGAAGGCAAAGCAAAAGATTTCAAATTGATGAACAAGGTACTATGTGGTTTAAAGGGCGATTTGTGTACCGAACAAAAAGGAGTTGAAGCGATTACTCGAGGAGGCTCATGACTCCAAGTACTCAATTCATCCAGAAGTGCGAAAATGTATCAAGATTTAAAGGAAAGATTTTGGTGGCCAAACATGAAACGAGAAGTCGCCGAATATGTTGCATTATGTGACACATGCCAAAGAGTCAAAGCTATGCACCAATGACCAGCAGGGCTATTACAGCCCTTAAAGATACCTGAATGGAAATGAGAAGAAATTGGTATGGATTTCATAACCGGATTGCCCAGAACGCAAAGTGGATATGATTCTCTATGAGTCATAGTGGATCGCTTAACCAAGGTGGCACATTTCATACCGGTAAAGACCACTTATTCTGGAGACCGGTTAGCAGAACTTTATATGGCACGGATCGTGCGCTTGCACGGAGTAATCAAGAAGATAGTGTCGATGAGGTACCCAATTTACCTCCGATTTTGGGGTAAGCTACATGAAGCGATGGGAACTCGCTTGAACTTCAAGATAGCCTACCATCCGCACATGATGGTCAAACCGAGAGGGTTAACCGGATATTGGAAGATATGTTGAGAGCTCGCGCTTTAGCATATTCCACTTCATGGGACAAGTGTTTGCCTTATGCCGAGTTTAGTTACAACAACGATTATCAAAGCGAGTTTCTGATGTCTCCATTTGATGCTTTGTATGGTCGGTCCCTGTCGAACACCATTGAATTGGAATGAGACAAAGTGACGACATGTTTTTGGACCGACATTCTTCAGAAGCGGAAGAACAGTCGCTCGATCAGGGAAAGATTGAAGATTGCACAATCAAGGCAAAAGAGTTATGCTGACAACCGTCGCAGGGAACTGAGCTTTGAACCCGAAGATTTTGTGTACCTTAGAGTCACACCTCTCAAAGGAGTCGAAGGTTCCATGCAAAAGGAAAACTCGCACCTGATATGTTGGACCATTCAAGATCTTGAGCCGCAGAGGTGAAGTTGCTTATCGCTTGAGTTACCACGGTCTTTGGCAGAGTGCATGATGTATTTCATATATCACAATCAAGAAGTGTCTTTTAGTAGGAAGAGCAAACACCTTTGGAGGTAATTGAGCCGCAAGAAGACTGACTTACAAAGAACATCCGGATGAAGATTCGGACGAATGGACAGAGAGACAAGGAACAAGTCAACACGTTTGCAGAATTCAATGGAGCAACCATTCGGAAAGTGAAGCAACGTGGGAACGTGAAGAAGATCTGAAGAAGGAGTTCCCTAACCTATTTCTCAGAGATACTCAATCTCGGGACAAGATTACATTAAGGGGGAGGTTTGTAACACCCTAATTTTTTTTGCTCTAATTTAAATTTTGGAGTATTTTTGGTTTTTGTGAATTTTTGGGAATTTATTTAAATTTATTTGGATTTATTCAAATAGGGTTTTTCTTGAAAACAATTGAATAATGGAAAAGTTTTTGCAAAGTTTTATTGCAAATATTTTAATTGAGTTCCAAATATCTCAAAGTAATTTTCGAATTTCTCCGAATTTTTCGCTATCTTAAAAGCTCCAAATGATTTAATTTAATTTCTAGAATTATTTTAAATGTGAAATGTTTTAAAATCAGTTGAGCGAAGAATGGGCCGAGCCCATACCGTGCTTAGCTTACCCGATTGGGCCGCAAGCAAACCCTAGCGCCGCCACCAAGCCGTCCGATTCGGATCGAACGCTCGTGAGTGTGCACGTCGCGCGACGCGTGAGCCTTCGGATCGTCGCCGCGACGGACGCGCTGGATTGCGCCACGCCACTTCGCCCCGCGAAATTGCCGAGAGACGTGGGCTTTGATGGCCGTGCATTCCGCCGTAGTTTCGCGCGACGCCGAGGCAGCCTTAAGTCCCCGCTGAGGCGTCGTGCGAGACCTTCTCGCGCGTCTTTTGACTCCTCGCACGCACGCCGAGACCCCTCTAGCGCCCGTCACGAGCTCGCCAGTAGTTGCTTCTTTGTGCCGCCATTGTTTTTCGCCGCTTGCTTCCGCGGTTTCTCTCCGCCGCCGCCAAGGTCACCGGAGTAACCTTCCGCCAAGCCGCGTCGAACGAGCCACTTCTTCTCGCCGAGAAGCCCGCATCGCCGCCGCCGAGGTCGTCTTCCCACTCCGCAACCTTCGCTTCTTCGCGCCGTCAACCTCGACGAACCGCGTCGACCGTCCGATTTGCATCGCTCGGTTCGTGAGTCCACGAGCCTCCATCTCCGTAGATGTTTAGATTGAATCGTGACCGTTGGATCTTGATGTGTACGGTAGGGATTAGATCTAGATTCTGCGGCTAGATTTAATGCGAACCCTTGGATCTTTTTGACGCCAGAGGATTGAGCCACATCACGCCATGAACGAAGAAACCGCCCGGCACGTGGGCGTTAGATTAGATCTAAACGGTAGAGATTGATCTGGTTTTGCCTAAGGATCCGCGCCGCTCGATTTGAACGCGGCGGAGATGGCACCGCACTCGCCAAATCGCGCGCCGACGCGTGGGCATTTTGACCGGCGGAGACCGATCCACCGCCGATTTCGGTGCACCGTCGTGATTGCGCCGCGTGTCGTCGCATGAACCGAGACGTCGCAGATGACGACGCGGTGCCGCCATTGATCCGAGCGCCGCTGCATGTGCGACGCGCGGAGGCGTGGAGGCGAGGCGCCGCGCTGGATGCGTGGTCGATCACTGGATGCGCGACGCGTGTCGCACGCATCTCGGCGCCGCGTGCGCGCGTGAGGAGATCCGCCGCTGATTCAACGAACGGCTCGGATCTTGCGCGTTGTCGCATCGCTCGACGAACCGAGTCCACGTGAGACCGAGCCGAGCCGTGAACCCACCCATAGACGGAGCGACGTGGCGCCTCTGGCGCGTACACGTGTCGGTGACGTCACCGATGACGCTATAAATATTTTTATATATAAAAATATTTTGACCGAATTTCTTTTCTGTGCTGACGTCATCATGACGCGGCGCCGACGCCATAAAAGCGAAGTTTCAGTATAAAAATAATTCAGAAAAATCGGATTTTCTTAATTTCTGTATTTTCAGATTTTTTCAAACTTCAAATGACTACAACTTTTGCATTTTAACTCGGATTTAGGTGATTCAAATTTCTAAAAATTCGTAAAATTGTGATCTATTTAATGATGAATTTTATTTGAATTTTTGAGGTCATCTAGTCTTCTGTATTAGCTATTTATTGCATATTTTGTTTGTACGCGTAGACGCAAATTTGCCGGAAAGTTTCGAGGAAGAATTCGTCGCTCAAGACCAAGCTTCGGAACACGACCAGCAACTCTTTGAAGGCAAGTGATGCTTTGATCATTTTGATCCCAGGTTTTTAAAATGTAGTTTATGCTTTGAAACTATGCATGCTTATTTATTTAATATGAATTTAAATTGATTCGGGATAATGTAGTTAATCAACCCATTTTGTTATGCCACCTTGAATTATTAATTGTATGCCCTAAATCATTGTCACCCTAAGTTTGATTATATTAGTTGGATGTTAATATTGTGCCAACACGGGAGGCTAGACCGTGAGTAGATGCTTAGCCTTGCAACGAACCACGAGTGATCTTTCGGAAAAATGCTACAATACTGATTAAAGACTTTGAATGTATTTTGAAAAGTGGTGTGATAATGCCACATGATGAGATTGAGGTACAATGACTGTGTGGTTCCGCATCGATGTTGAGTTATTGGGCATGTGTTGTACAATAATCAATCTGGGTGGGAAGTGATTTAGACTGGGCAAGTGGCAAGAGGTCGTGTGCTTCGTGGGCTGTGTGGCGATGGGTTGATGAGTGATGTGAGTCTGTGTGCCACATTGGGCCGTGTGCCATTGTTGAGTGTTGGAAGTCTTGCCTTGGCCGGTTAAGGACTTCACCTTGCAAGCCTTTGATCCGAGTCACCCGCACAACCACATGTCCGATATGGGATGGACCTAGTTGACTAGGGTTCGATATCTTTCCTCCGATACCTCGGGTGACAAGACATGTGGGTGTATCTGTATGGGGAGCGCACTGTGCTACGGCTTGGTGCCCATCCAACGGTGATTGGCCGGTACTATACTTGGCCTGTGTGAGGGAAGTGATAGTGAAGGCAACACCGAGAGGTTCTTTGGTTAAGGTAGAAGTTCTGAAAAGCTTTGTTGCGGACAATCACCGTGTGGTGAGCGGTCAGATCTTGTGGGTAAAGTGTACAACCTCTGCAGAGTGTCAAAACTATTGAATAGCCGTGCTCACGGTATTGAGCATTGCTCGGGATTACAATGAGGATAGATTTTCGTAAACAAAACATGGAAGGGGCTGTGTGCCAAGTGTTAAAGATGACTATTAAAGTGTGTGCCGAGAATCCTCAAGGAAAACCATTTGAAATTATTATTACTTATAATCGTCCCATCGCTTTAATCTAATTAAGATATTGGTTAAAAAAGGTGCTTGATGCAAAAGAACCATTTAAGCCAATCCTTTGGAATAAGCTCTGATATAGTAATAGCGCTTGCATTCATGCATTACTTGTTGAGTGCCTTGTGTACTCACCCCACCTTGCTTATCAACCCCAACATCGGTGGAGGAGACTACACCACTTGGGAGGAGGAGTACATCGAGGATACGAACAACTAGGGGCAAGCTCGTCGGTTGCTGTGGCAAGATGAAGGCTTCCACGACCTTTATTCATGTTCACCGCTATTTCTTTACTTTGAATAATGTAAGCCCTGTGTGGTCGACTTATCTGTAAGGAGACCATAAGGTCGCATAACTCGATTTATATACATGTTTGCACTATTTATTCTTATATCTTTGTGAATATCTCGTGAATGTGCAACCTCAGATGATGTGTGTGCTAGCGTGATCTCGGATCGCATGTAATACACAGAGGGTCCGGATTTGCAGATTCGGGGCCCGACATACAAATTACCTTCAGCAAGTTTCAAGGACTAGGTCTGAGCAATCAGCCAGATGCCATGATTAGCCCCTCCGCGCGGCGGAGTAGCTGCGCTTCCACCGGGGCCCCTGAAGCGGACAACTTGCTAGCCCGTTATCCCGTGGATGACATAAGGGTTCGCCACCAGTGTGAGCTACACGTTGATGGGCGTAACCTCTCCATCAAGGTGGCTTACGGCATGGCATATCCGGTGGAGCCGGGCCAGATGTTCCACTGCAAGGAGATACCCCCGGGTTACTCAAAGGTCGTAGTGGAGGAGGTGCTGAGCGGATTTGAAGAACTTCACCTCGATATTTATGGAGGCGACGATGTGACCAAGCTTGGACAGGCCCTCCACAATATCATCCTTTGGCGCAAACGGTACATCATATTTTCAGATGGTGTGGACGCGTCGTCTCCACCACGGCAACCCACGCCTCCTCCAACGTCACCTCCACGCAATGCCTCGCCGGTCAAACAGAGCACGCCTCCTCCACCACCTGCTCCACGCAGAAGCCCTACTCCACCACCAGCATCTCAAATAAAAAAGAACCCCCCAAGAAAACCACGCCTCCACCATCTCCTCCGAGGAAGAAGCTCGATAGCAGAATTAAGGCTCCTCCACCTGCTCCCAAGAAGGCGAAGTCCAGCCGATCGACAAAGATAAAGGAACCTCCAAAGAGGTCATATGATATGAATAAGGAGGAGAGTGACGCGGTCACTAAAGCGAATTGGTACGCACACGCAAAAAGAAGGTAGAGCTAAAGGTACCAATTGATCCAAAAGCGGCGGAACACTTCGCGACATGTCGTGCAAAGCCGCTGCCTGTGTCGTCCAATTATGAACGGACAATAATAAAGGCTACATAGAAGAATAAACGTGATCAGGCGACGGTGGCAAAGAAGAAGAAGAGAGACCAAGATCAGGAGAACCTCGAGAGGTTTATGAAGGAGGCAGGACTCAGTTCCACAGCTGCAGCTCTTGAATTAATAGATGATATCCCAATGGCAATAAAGGTCAGACGGCAATTTCAGTTGGGCCGGGAGCTGATTGACCCAAATGAGATAAAGGATCTGCCAAACAAGATGCGGCAATTTCACGAATGGTACATGACAGAGTCCGCTCAAGGAAGAACGATGTTCCCCCTCCATATCAAAGAAGATGATTTTTATCGCGGGGACAACACCATATGGCTCGAATTTGACGACTTATACCATATTTACCATGCCGACGCCATCAACGTGTCTCTCATGAGCTGCTGGTGCCTATAAGTGTCAAGCTCATACCTTTACCGTGTGCTTCCTCGTACAATAAAATTGCAACTCTTAAACTTATACCTTTCTATGTAGAATAGAGATACAACGATGTAGAAAAGAGAATATCTTCAACATGGGCTTCATCGACCTGCAGATTGTTAACGAAGTTCGTCTTTGGATACAACCGAAAGGTGTTGAAGATTACATTCTCGATGCATTCTTGGGACAAAGACTACAAACCGTACATATACGCCCTTCAACTTCGAGTACGTATATATACAACCTCTCGTTCTTATATTTTCCAAGGCATTTATAATACTACTAGCTAGTTACATATATGTTGCAATACATGAATAGGTTTCAATGGATCCTTCTTGTCATCAAGCTTGATAGCAGCCAAATCGTTGTTCAAGACTCAAAAAGGACTTCGGTGAAAAAATATCAATTTATCATTGACACCCTAAACAGGTATATAGCACATATATATACGATAGTTTTCTTTATTATATATATTGAAATACCTTGCTAATTCCAACTCTGATAATTACTATTCATACTAACGCATCACACAGGGCATTCGCAGGGTTTCGAAAGAAGCAACAAGGAGATTTCGAGAACGAATTTGATGTACAAATAAGCACTCGAGTACGTATTAAAGAATATTAATATGCCATAACAATTTTTCATCCCAATAATCATTTTCTTTCCAAATTTCATCGCAGGTTCTACAACAGACGGGTGGAAACAACTTATGTGGCTATTATGTGTGCCACTATATGCAAAGTATTACCCACCGTGATGTGTCGACAACCAACGCCGAGGTAGTGTGCACATGATAATTTCTTAGTACTTACACTTTAATTACATGTCCAGAGATTTATTTACTTCCCGCTTTGTCAGCCCAACATCGATGTGCAAGGCGTGATCCCGCCGCACCGGGTTGCAGCAATCCAAGAACAACTTATCGGCTTTATTGTCGATTTAGATTGTATCCACCAAAGCGAGTTCCACGCAAATGGTTGGAGAGATTGTCTGAAATAAGGACAGTGAACCGACATCAACGTCGACCAAGGGCACAAAGAGCGACGACGCAAGAAATGAGCTCAAGATTCGCCCTTTTATTCTTTTAAACTTGTAAAAGTGGCTTATTATTTCATGTGTTCATCAACTTGTTCATTTTTTAGTCTATTAAGTTCGTATTTTTCTGTAAATGAACCTGTAATTATCTGAATGAGTACGCATGAATAATATATATTTAATTGTGTCAAAAAAATTCATGTAGTTCTATTTATTTTAATTGTCAAAATCTATATCAAAAACCCCTGTGAAAACATATTCTATATTGAATATAATCAAAACGCTATGCTGTCAGACTCGCTTGTGGAGAGAGCCTCTCCACAAGCAGTTCGTAAGACCAACCGATTTTGGAGAGATCCTCTCCACAAGCGGTTGGTGTTACCAACCGCTTGTGGAAGTGTCGAACCATAAGCGGTTCGGGGAACCGCTTGTGATACCCGACGGGGTATCACTCGCGGTTGCTTACAAGCGGTTCTAAAACCGCTTCTGAAAGCGGTTTCGAACCGCTTGTGCATGCCTGATCCGCAGTAGTGAATATTCGGATGTTTGACTATATATGGCTATCGACAAATTGGTTGTAGCTATTAGGCACCAAACATGTATCTCTTGAGGCGTAAGCTAAGTCCTGAATTTTTTACTATGATCACTATATGCCAAACGTGGTAGCCACTAGGCATGAAAGACCTCTCTCTAAGGCACATTCATTGCTGTGCACTTGAGCTGTTGGTGCACCGTTTCTTGTATACAATCAAGCAATATATAGCCCAGAAACACAATACACACTTGAATCACACAACATCAATCTACATATTGGAGCACGCAGATAAAGGCAGTGTGGGCAAATCTTTTTTTTTTCGAATGCAAGCCGAGAGCTTTCATCAATCAAAAAACCAAAAAGTTACAGTCGATCCGAAAAGAGGAAGCAAGGAAACCAGTCCCGCTTTCTAGGAGTCCTGATTGTTGGTCAAGATGTTACCACAACCTATTTTTTTCATCCTCATTAACACAAATTTATCAATATTTTCAGCAAGCTACCTTAAATAATTATTACCGGTGTTAAACAACATTAACAAAAGTTTGCATAATAATATGAACAGGAGCAACAACCATAATAAACTAGGAACCACGTGCCCAAGCATGCCGAGACCACATGCTCGGGACCACTCAAGTCCTCGCGCTTGTGAATGCTAGGGTCCACGTGCCTGAGAATGCTCAGATCACATGCGTCCGAGAGCAATTTTTACCTTTTGATGATAACAAATGACGAAGAGCTATAAACAATAAATATTCAACTAAAATTTTCAAACAATAAGTAAATTCAACTAAGTTTACATGACTATCATTATGAGAGAAAGTTTGTTAACTAAACCAACTAGGCATTTTATCCAAGAATTATCACTAATACTAAATAAATGAGGTGGATGATGTGACAAGTGAACTGACGGCTCTACTCCCATCCCATACATAGCGCTTTCATTCATCACCTAAGAATATTAAAGAAGTAAGGAAAAGTAAGGGTATGTCCACGACTCAGCAATCACATAATAAATCAGTAAACATTAACTATTTCATCATTATTAACTCATTCACGACATTCTCTATACTACTCAATGTTATTTGCAATTTTCTTTATTAAAATACGAATGCTCATGCACATATCTCTTTCTCTCTATAACATATACCGGTATAGCGGGGCATTCAACCGTGGATGAAATACTCATGCTCTGTCCTTTTACTTGTGGGTTTCCACCTGGTCCTTTCTCATACAGGGTCCATCCTCCACTCAAGTGTAACGCCTACCTTAGTAGGTCTTTTCTCTTTCCACACCTATGGGATTGCCTACATACAATAGGCTATGGATGCCACTCAAACCATCTATCTCCATCTCATGATACATATGAAGACACATTTACCTTTCAATGTATTAATCATCGTTCTTATGTTGTGCCATTTAGTTTTCAAGGATAAATCACCATTAGTAAATCAAAAAATACGAAAGTACTCACAAACTAACATCATAAATCATCCATAATCATTAAAAAACAATTTTTTTCTACTGTCTACCATTCTACTATGCATTTGCCTTTTAACCACGTGAGACGAAGTGATGAGCGGATGAAGCCAAACTCGAAGTCACACATTCTACAATAGATGATATCAACTCAACCATATGCTATAACACTAAATAGCATGAAACATACCAATACAACTCCGACGCACGGCCTCGGACCAACTTTCCCTTCCGTTGGACAACTTCCCGTTTCTTGTCCCGATGCTGGGATGCCCATAACTTGTAACATCCCAAAATTTGAGTTTTGGAATGTTTGAATTTGAAAAGGAACCATTTAAATTTTCTTGAATTAATCAAAGCTTAATTTGAATTTTCTATTAAAAAAAGGATTTAATTTGACTAAACTATTCATCAAACAAAAGATTTCCATACGCTCCAAGGAATTTTTCTGTATTTTTGGAGATTTTTCTAAATTTATTTACTATTTATTTTAATTTATTGGTTTTTATTTGAAATTCTGGAATTTTCTTAATTTGGAAAATGTTTTTCTTTTCTAAAACTTGTTCGGGCCAAATAATTTTCGCTGGCCCGTTCTTATTCCTCCTGGCCCACTTCACCCGCGCATTCGCCCCAACCCAGCTCCGCGTCGCCTCAGCCCAGTCGGCCCAACCGCCTGCGCGAAGCGCCCCCGCCGCCCGAAACCTTAACTGAGTCCGTGTGGGCGTCGTTTTCAGAGTTTGTGCCATGCACGCCTTCCGAGGGATATAAATGCCGCGCTGCACCCCCTCCGAGGTTCCCCGTCGCGCGCCACTTCTTTTGCCCCACCTCTCGCTGCCCGAGCCACTGCCATCATCAAGAGAGCGCTCGCCGGAGTTTGCCGCCATAGCCGAGGCCTTTACCCGCGTGGATCTTCGCCGCCGGTGCATCTCCGTCGACGTTGTTTGCCTCTTCATGTTGCTCGCATCGTCCTTCTTTGGATTCCCACCAACCCGCATCCGATCTGCCCCGTTCCACCGCCGCCTCTCGTCAGAGCTATGCCGCGGAACCCAGGCCGTCCGATCAGGCCGAGTCGCCAATGCGCGACGCGTGCTCATCGCGTCAGCGCTTGCGTCAGAGCCCGCGTGAGCCCGTCATCGTCAGCGCCGCGTCAGCCCTATCACCGCGTGTCGCCTCGTCATCAGTGACGTCGGCGATGGAGTCAGCCCCCTCCTGTTCCCGTGAACCTGGTCTACCGTAGACCGTAGCTCCTCGGTGGACTCGGTTATAAACCGTGGGTCCCGCATGTTAGGCAATCAAGGTTTTTCATTTATTTTAATTCTAGTAAAATCGATTGCTAACGTCAGCCATACGTCCTTAATTGATTTTTCAGTAGAAAAATAAATCAAAAAATTCGGATTTTCTCCTTTTCATCCTTTTTCACTGAATTTAATCTTTTGGAAACCCGTTCTCTCTCATACGAGCTCCGATTGAGGCAATTCAAATTTCTAATTTTTTCTAAAATCAAGCTCTATCTTCTAGAGCCTTTTATCTTCTAGAGCCTATTATTTATTTGTTTTCATTGTTTTATTTTCTCGTAGACGCTAATTCCGAAGGAGCGGACGGAGACTTCGAAGACCAAGAGTCAGCACTAGATCAGCAAGGCAAGTCGTAACCTTTGATCATATTGAACCTATGTTTTCAAAAGTAATTTGTTCTATACAATTGCATGCTATTTGTGTATAAATGATTATTTAATGGGAATAGCTATATACCTAGTTGTCATTATGTCACCTTGATTATTGGGATACAATTTATGCATTGTTAACCCTAGGTTGGGACAATACTAGTTGGACATAATCATACTACCAACACTGGGTTATCTTAGCTATGCTTAGACATGCTTAGTTATACGGTGGGATCCATATCACATGATTGAATAATGTTAATCTTGACTTAATGATATATTGAATTGTGGCCGATATCCATTGTTGTAAAATTTGTTGTATCATGGCAGGGTTGCCATTGGTCTTGGTCGAACAAAGTTGTTTTCCCTCGGGCAAGTGATCGTGCAGTAAAGGGTGTGCTTACTAGCACATTGGGATCTGGATGTCTTACTTGAGACAACTTAAGGACTTAATCTTGTACGCCGTTGAACTGGGCATAACCGTACTACCACATGTCTGGTATGGGAGAGACCTAGCTGATTAATTTGCAATGTCTAGCCATGAGTACTACCAATTGGTGGTGTGGTTTCTAGGATGGACAGGTAGATTCGCAAGGCATAAGAGGGGTCCCTACGGGGCGAAACCTTAGCAGGCAGTATCGAGTTTAGACAGTGCATTGTAAACGCTTTGTCAAGATTTCTCTATCAGCACAACAAAGGAAGTGTGCAAATGGCCAGGCACAACGAGAATATCATGTCTTGTGGGTAAAGAAGTACAACCTCTGCAGAGTGTAAAACTATTCGAATAGCTGTGTCCGTGGTCATGGACAAGCCCGAGAATTTCACATGAGGTATAGAGTGTTTCATGAAATGTTGGACGGTAGAATTGTTGGGATGTGAACAGGGAGTTCACTGTTGTTTTGTTGTCTAAAGTTATACTGTTGAATTTAGTAGTTGGATAATTGTTTTAGATGGTGTAGTGTGATGCCTCACCAGTCTGTTTATGTTATCTATCATTGATTTACCTGTTATTTATTACCTTTTCATAAATATGCTTTCAATCTATTTATTGTACTTCAATTCAAGTTATTGCTTTCTGCAAAAGGAACCATATGACTATTCTTTGTCAAGCCTTGCATAAATATATTGCATCATTTTCCTACAGCTTGCTGAGTACTTTTTGTACTCACGGCTATACGCCTTTGTTAATCAGTTGCTGAAGAAGGACTAGGAAATATTGGATATCATGAGGAGCAATATTATGAAGACTACATGGATTAGGAAGGCGTTTCCCCAGACGATTGCCTGTGACATGTCGAATGGCCCAAGTTATTTCTTTTCCGCAGTAACAGTTTTTTTTATTTCTTAAGCCCTTAAGGCATAGTGGTGTAAACTTTGACCATGAGGCCCGCTGCTCTATTTAATTATAATTTGCTTCTTTCTTAGTTATTTTATTGTATAGAATGATATTTCATCTATGTTTCCACTGTGTGCACTAGCGTGATCCTGGACTAGTACAGTATATACAGAGGGTTTCGGATTTGCAAATCCGGGTCTCGATAGAGATGATATTAGAGCCATATCGACTGTAGGTCGCTACCCTAGTTAGCATGGTCTTCAAAATTATTTTCTAAATCAAACCAACAAATTGGTATTTGGTAGTTTGTCTCCTCTCATCTTATTCTTAGGTTCTTATTCCTCTCCTTTGCTGAAATATTATTTTGAAAATTTAAAATTGATCTTATCTCATGAAATTTCCCAAAGCCTCAAGCCATGTGCAAAGAATCAATCAAAGAAGATGAGGATCAAGCCGTCGAGAGTATGTCCGAGAAGACTACCATATAAGATAGGTTTTTAGTGTTCAGTGGTGTTTGAGCATGTTCCCCCCTTTCAGTTTAGTTACGTTTAGTTTGTGTATACTAGGATTTTCATTGCTTGTGTGCCTGGTATGTTGTATACTTGCCCCAAGCACGGGGTTGCAACCATACCTCAAGTTGAAAGATTTATTTGCCTCTTTATTTTGTAGCCTTTTCGGCTATGTGCCTTATTAACCTTTGTCCTTGGGTATTACCTTCTCTCCTAGATGTCCTTACCACTTGTCTATTGCTTTTCCCTCTGAAAGGACCAAGTTGGCCTAGAGGCGGGGGTGAATAGGCAACTTTAAAATCTTTTAATCTTTAAGAAAAACTTTTCTTCATAAAAATAGCAACAGATTAGAGTTCAAATAGAAATTCAGCACAAATATGTTTCAGTAAGATCAGAAATGAAGAAGAACTTGAATGATTACAGACATTAAGTTGAACACACAAAAATAAAGCAATATCAAAACGACTCAAGGGTTTTTTACCGAGGTTCAGAGACCAATCTCCTACATCCCCGTTAGAGCACTTCTTCAGAAGTATTGCTCCACCAAATAGCCAATCTCAGTGGCTTTTGGTCTTTCACTAACTTGACTCTTCCACCACTCCGGTGAGGTGAGTCTCAACCTTTCACAGCAATGGTGGCCTTCCACAATCTCTGTTGGATAGGTCGCACCAACAACTTCTCCAACCGTCTAGAAACAGCTAGTTCCAAGAGTAATAAACTATTCACAAGCCCTGTCTCTTGGTTCTGTAACTACATGCAAACTAGACTCAGTTTGGAGCAAGAACTCTAAATGTTCAGAATGAATGTTTGTAGTTTATGAGTTGAAGCTCAAACTCTTTGATGGAATGAAGGCTCAGGAATGCAAAAGATCAAAGAGTTGTAAATGATTTAAAAGATGTCAACCGTGTTCAGAATGTCAAGAATGTGTATGTGCAAAAGCTCCATCTTTTCAGTGAAACCAACAACTATATATATAGAGCTCGAACAGAAATAACCGTTGTACCTGCCATTTGCCCGTTGGGGATTGGTAGGATGGATGAGATAGTTCAACTACTTCCCTTTTATAAGAATTTTACAGTGTATGAGTCATATGTTGAAATATACTCACGCGCCGGACTGAAAATGTTATTCCGGGGTACAGAAGATTGGAGAAGTATTATTGTACTCAGTGTGACCCATTTGCGCCGGACCAAAAAAATGGTACGTCGTATATATGTACTGGTAAAGGAAGCTTGTGCCGGATTGAAAAGATTGGTCCGGTGAACACATGCTTTGTTCTATTTGGATACCAACAAAATAGTGTTTGCGCCGGACTGAAAAAGTTGGTCCGACGTAAAAGAGAAAGCCGCTGGTTTTTACCAGAGAGAAACACGTTTGCGCCGGACTGAAAACGTTGGTCCGGCGTTCACTCAGCATTTTGGTCCGCAGCAAATGGCATGTCCTTGGTTAAGATTTGAGTAAAATAATTCTTAACACATAATAGAAATTTGTTCAGAGTGAAAAGAAACAGCATATGCTGGACTGAATATAAGGATGGATTAAGATCGGTCCGTCATGAACGGTGTACGCTCGGTTGAAATAAATCAAAAGAGAGTTCTTGGCGTCGGACTGAAAAAGTCGGTCCGGCGTACATGGAGTGTGCTCGGTTAGAACTTGGAACTTGATTTTATTCAGCGCCGGACTAACTGGAGTTAGTCCCAAAAGGAACTCTTTTTGGCTAAGGTAAGGGATATCTGGATTTTTGAGTGAGAGATGTGAAATGTCCTTATGCTCCAATTTATCTTAGTGATTTTAGCATATGAACCAAGATTATTACTTGTGTATAATCCCTCTTAATAGTACGGTTATTCTAGCTATATGGCTTGAATCAGCTCCCAAACCAAAACTAAAAATAAATAGCTTAGCCTTGTTCTTCAAATATAGCTTTTTCAGCTTATACTAAGTAAGCTTCTCAACATCAAAACCTGCATAATAATCATAACTAAAAAAATAGGGGGTCTAGATGCTCTCAATCTCCCCCTTTTTGGTGATTGATGACAACATCTTTTATTTTATACTTAGAGAGCTGAAGAAGAATTACTTATTTCTTTTCATGTCGATAAAAGTTAGTCTGGTAGGACAAATAATGTTTTTACATGATACAGAGTATTTCATACTCCCCCTGAATAAATGCCTAGGATGAATTTTGTTTGAGAACATAGGGCAATACAAAAGTCATTCATAAAAGGTTTTTCAGAAAGTCTAGATTAACTTGAGGTAACATTAAACAAATGTCAATAAGTATTAAAGATTCAGATATTTACTTATTAATAATTCAGAAGTAAAGCAAGATCAAACAAATTCAGATATCAATAAGTAGTCAAAAAAATCCATAAATCATTAAGATAGACATAGAGACTGCTAAGAGTCTTATTTTATTATAGACTACTAAGATACTAAGAGACTTATGTCACTGTTCTTAACTATTTTTCCTTAACTATTCTTCTCCCCCTTTGGCATCAATTGCCAAAAAGGTTACTTTTTGCGTTTGAAAAAAGTTCTCTTCAGCATGCTTGTCATTCTGGAGCTTGTACTTCTTCTTGGAGGAGAGGAAGGTGCTTGCCCTTGGTCAGATTCAGAATGTGGAGCAGCCATTGCTTGATCATGCCAACTGGGATAATCAGGATCACTAGGCTGAGGATTGAAGGTTAACTCATTGAAGTCATGCTGGACATCTCTAATCAGTTCTTTGGTGTCATTAGATTGGTCAAGTAGAAGCTGTGCAATTTGCTCTTGATTGGAGACTAAGTTATTTCTTGCATCTTCAGAGAAACCCCTAAGGTATTCTAGTTCATCCCCTTGCCAATCCAAGCAGCTACCAGTTTTCTCAAAGTTCTTGTACACAGTCTGAGCAAAGTTGTCTATTTTGGCATCTTGGGCATTCTGCTTTTTGTTGATGTCATATAATCTGTCCTGGACCACCAATTGTTTAGTTTTAAGTTCTCCTATCCATTTTCTCAGATCCCATTAGTTGCCTTTAAACATATCAAAACTTTTGTAAGTTTCATCCCTGAAATTTGTTTGGTCTTGAAAGATCTTTTGCAGCATTTCTTGCTGTTGTTGAATGGCTGCCATTTGCTCATTGTGTCTCTAGGCTGCCAATCTTCTTTCTTCGTCAAAACCTTCTTGAGCATGTCTGAAATCAGAGCTATATTGCTACTCAAAAGAGGTGAACCATCCTGGCTGAGAGTCCCACCAAAATAGTTGCTGACCATAATCATGTGAAGATTCAGGTTCAGCAAATTGAGAGTGGTGAGAATGATGAGAATCCTCAGGGGATTGCTGAGCTAGGGCTGGCATAATGACCTGAGGATGCCTAGAACCACTTGCTTCGTGTTCATGGGCTACTGATGGAAATCTTTGTGCCTCCATGAACGTAGTTGCAGCTGCCAGTTCTTGTAATTTATGAATTTCTTCATCTTCAGGATGAGACTCTGAGTTGACAAGAATTTCAGTACCTTCAGGTTGTCCAGATCTCTGTTGACTCAGATGCTCAGAACTGTAGCGCAAAACTTTTGTAAATATATCATGATGTGAATAGGCAGGAAAATGACAAACTGGAGAATAATGTTCCTGTTCATGATGGCTGTGACTTGGAGCAAGTAGACTCGGAGTTTGTCTATGACCCCCACTGTCACTGTCCGAACTGTCATTTACCTCAGTATCTTCTTGAGCACATGGCTCATGCACTGCTGGTGGTGGAGGAGTGAGAAGTCTAACTTGCTTTGGAATCTTATATTTTTTAGGTCTATAATTGAAATCCCTTTTCATCTCATTCTGGGAGATAATCCCTTGAGCCAATAGTATCTGAGTAATTTGCATAGCAAAAGGGAGAGGACTGCCCATTTTCTTGTTGATTGCTTCTTCCATCTCTCCAAAGATGTAATCAATCAGATCAATGGGTTGCCTTGACAGGATCAGATGTAGCAACTAAGCAAGACATGGTGTTACTCCCTCTTTATATCCAGATTTTGGGTAAATAGTGTGCCTGAGTATCAGTAACAGAGATTTAGCCTCAGAAGATAAACAATTTAGCCTATTTGCATTGAAACCAGGCTCATGTATATTCCTGTAAATGTGGGCCGACACTTGCAAATCTGGCATATCTCCAATCGACCTCCATCATTGCAAGAAATATTCATCATGAATCCTAGTTTCAAAGAAAGGACTTGAGGCACTGATGGCAGCTTCAAACTGAGGAGATCTGACTTTCCATTTCTTTCAATCAATTGTGAACAAAATATAGTGCCTATTCTTATTCACTAGAAGAGATGCAAAAAATTCTAAAATTCTATTTTCGTTCCAAGCTGGCCCAGTAGATGACATTAGAGCAGCAAGACCAGGTGTACAACGTACACAATCAAGTATTCTATTTGAGACAAGAATTGAGCTGATTTGGTTCCAATCTACATACTGATTCCTGCATAGGGCTGACTGAGGTTTTCCACATCTATTTTTCCTGTTTTTGTAACCCAAAAAGATATTTTTTTGGAGTGTAGTCATAAATTGCTCATTCAGAGCAGGTCTATCAAGAGGAAACCATATCTTTTCTGGCACCAGTCTAGCAGCTCTCATTTTCTTTCCACCCAAAGTTGCTAGATCTTGCCCAACTATCATATCAACTTCATGACTAAGCTCTATTTCTTCCTCAGAAGAGATATTGGCGCTAGGCTCACAATCACTATCTTCTGAAGACGATGAGGAATCATAATGCACTGGCTGTTTTCCTATTTTTGGAGGTTTAGAGGTAGTAACCTTTTTTAGCACCCTACCAGGTTGATGAGTATCTTCTAGTTGTACTGGTTGCTGAGGCTGACTCGAGCTATCGGTTCTAGATTTCTTTTTCCCTTTAACTTTATCAGCAATGTTCTCAAGAAGACCTCCCTTATCTAGATTCTTTGACCTCATCTTTGACTAAGATTTCTTCAAGCAAAAAAGAACTAACCTTGTTGACAGTAGCTGAAGAACAGCAAGATCCTAGAAGCAATGTCTTGAGCAATCAGTAGCACCGTTGCAAATCACCCGATCAGGATGTGCTTCGATGAAGAGATGAACTTGTGCTCAAGAGAAAATTTGCGAGAGGATTATTGAGGCGCAAGCAAGCTTGAGAAATTTCTGAAGGATATAGAGATATAAATAGCAAGCTTGCAGTAATTGGAATCTGGACAAACGTGGGAAAGTCACGTCTGCAACTGCCTTACTTTGAGGAGGTTTCGTTATGAAGGGGTAGTTGGATACCAGAGAATCCAAGAAATATGGTTACCGATTTGGACAGGTTTTGCAGGATAAGTCCTAAGACAAGATGAGTATTTTGACGAGATTTGCATGGATAAGAGTCACGAGAAGATCACGGTTTGAAAAAGATAAGTTTTGAGATAAAAAGCTATTGTCGTGTGTGCCTCGGACTGTTTTGCGGTTACAATAGATAACCTTCCATCTACGCCAGACCGAGTCCGTATGAGGAATTCTTGGTCCGCTGTAGTTGAAAACCTCTCTGTTTACGATTGATATACAAGTCCGTGATACATGGACAGCTTTTCTGAATCGGAAAAATACAGATATAGCTAAAATTAAAGATTTTCAAAGATCCCCTTTTAAGAATAACACACATAAATAAGTAGAGAGATCTTAGAAAAATCTTACGATCAAGAATAGTCAACCAATAAATTCAGGAGACGTTGGAGTCAAAAAGGAAATATTTGAGCCCTAGTTTTCATAATAGTATGAGTATGATTGACTTAAGCTCAAAGAAAATACTCTTGTGCTGAGTAATTTAGGTTTTCAAAATTTTGTATAAGTATTTTTCTTCTGAAGCTTACTTAACCTAATCATTGTGTTTTAGGAAAGTATAATATAGTAATAGAGATAGAGAAGGCTTTCAGCAGCAATTTTATGACTTTCAGTTTTCATGTAAACTTTTCATTTAAAATATAGTCTTATAATTACTTCAGCACTAGTAATTTACTTTGTTCACATAAAGATAGCAAGATGTGCATAGCAAGCAGTCTTGACTCCCCCTTAGTGTGTTTTTCCAAAGAATCAGGCAACATTTGAAAAAGCAAGAATGTTTAGTTCATTCCTCAATTTTGAAAATCTAGCCTCATCAAGTGGTTTTGTGAAAATATCAGCCAATTGATCCTCAGTCGTGATGTGACTAAGCATAATGTCACCTTTAGCAATATGATCACGTATGAAGTGATGCCTAATTTCAATATGCTTAGTTCTAGAATGCTGGACTGGGTTGTTGGCTATTTTCACTACACTTTCATTATCACACAACAGAGGCACCTTTTCAAACATAACACCATAATCTAAAAAGGTTTGTTTAATAAAAATAATTTGAGCAAAACAACTGCCTGCAGCAACATATTCAGCCTTAGCAGTTGAAAGTGCTACTGAATTTTGTTTCTTTAAACACTAGATACTAAAGATCTTCCAAGTAAGTGACAACCCCCAGAGATGCTTTTTCGATCAATCTTACAACCTGCATAATCAGAATCTGAATAGCCAAGAAGTTCAAAAGAAGCACCTTTTGGTTACCACAAGCCAAAACATGGAGTATGCTTTAAGTATCTGAAAATCCTTTTTACTGCACTAAGATGCACTTCTTTAGGTGCAGCTTGAAATCTAGCACATATGCATACACTAAACATGATGTCTGGCCTAGATGCTGTCAGATAGAGTAATGAGCCTATCATAGATCTAAACAATTTCTGGTCAACATACTTACCTCCCACATCTTGATCAAGATGTGTATTTGTCGCCATTGGAGTTTTAAGAGGCTTGCATTCTTCCAGATTAAATCGCTTGAGAAAGTCTTTAGTATACTTTTCTTGTGAGATGAAAGTCCCTTCCTTCAATTGCTTAACTTGAAATCCCAAAAAGAATGTAAGCTCTCCCATCATTGACATTTCAAATTCTTTAGCCATTTGATTACTAAATGCCTTGCACAGAGAAAGATTAGTACTTCCAAAGATGATATCATCAACATAAATTTGGCAAATCATTAATGTACCATTGAAGTCTTTTAGAAACAGTGTTGGATCAACCTTCCAATTTTGAAATTCTTTTCTAGTAGAGAATCTCCAAGGCACTCATACCATGCCCTAGGGGCTTGTTTTAAACCATATAGTGCCTTGGATAACTTGTATACATGATTGGGAAATTTGATGTCTTCAAAACCAGGAGGTTGTTCAACATATACAGTTTCTTCAATGATTCCATTAAGAAAGGCACTTTTAATATCCATTTGAAACAAAGTGATATTGAAATGACATGCAAAGGCTAGAAGGAACCGTATGGCCTTAAGTCGAGCTACAGGTGCATAAGTTTCTCCATAGTCCAAGCCTTCAACTTGAGTGTATCCTTGAGCTACCGGCCTTGCTTTATTACGAGTGACCACACTATTTTCATCTTGTTTATTTCTGAAGACCCACTTTGTTCCAATGACATTATGATCTGTAGGTCTTTCCACCAAGTTCCAAACTTTGTTTCTTTCAAAGTTGTTGAGCTCTTCTTCCATTGCCATAATCCAATCAGTATCCTTTAAAGCTTCATCCACTGTTCTGGGCTCAACACATGAAACAAAGGAGTAATGTTCACAAAAGGAAACTTGTTTAGAACGAGTTTGAACACACTTACTAAATTCACCAATGATTTGATCTACAGAGTGATCTTTTGTAATGGTGTGATGACTTTTTATGAAACTTGGTCCTTCATCCTTCTTTTCATCGTCTTCGAGTTGTGATCCATCTTGAGGGGCTATGGATATTGTTGGTAGATCATCTTGGTCTTCTTTAGGCTTGATCTCACCAATTTCAATTTTCTTCAAAGATTCTCTTAGAGCTTCTTCTCCTACATCAGCTAGAATCTCATGCTCACCTTGTGAGCCATTAGATTCATCAAACTTAACATCATATGTTTCCTCTACTAAACCAGTTGAATTATTGAAAACTCTATAAGCTTTGGATTTAGAAGAGTAACCTAGCATGATACCTGTATCACACCTCTTTTGAAATTTACCCAAGTGAGTTCTCTTTTTATAGATATATACCTTACATCCGAATACTCGAAAATATGTGATATTAGGTTTTCGTCCTACTAGAAGCTCATATGAGGTTTTCCTGAGAAGTCGGTGAAGATAGAGCCTGTTGATCGTATGACATGCAGTGTTGATGGCTTCAGCACGGAAAACATCAGAAGTGTTATATTCATCCAACATTGTTCTTGCCATTTCTATGAGAGTTCTATTTTCCCTTTCAACCACACCATTTTGTTGAGGAGTTTATGTGGCTGAAAGTTCATGCTTCATACCTAACTCATCACAGTATTCAACAATGTTAGTATTGACAAATCCAGATCCATTGTCACTTCTAATCTTCTTAATAGGGCAGTCAAATTCATTTTGAGCCCTTTTTGCAAAAGTTTTAAATATTTTTCCGACTTCACTTTTATTTGGCAAAAAGAATACCCAAGTAAATCTTGAGAAATCATCCACAATTACAAGGCAGTATGAGTTGACACCTATACTTGCATAAGATGTAGGACCAAAAACATCCATATGCAAAAGTTCTAGAGGCCTAGTAGTAGACATGATATTTTTAGCATGATGAGAGTTAGCTACTTGATTGCCAGCTTGACAAGCACTGCAAAGTTTGTCCTTTTCAAATTTAATATCCTTTAGGCCCACTACTAGCTCATTTTTAAAAAGCTTTTTGAGATTAGACATACCTACATGCCCAAGTCGTCTGTGCCAAAGCCAACCAAGTGAAACTTTAGCAAGCAAACAAGTTGAAATGCATGAGGAGTTAGAGTTAAAATCAACGAGGTAGAGATTTTGAAATCTGAAACCTTTAAAAATAAGCTTTTCATCTTTGTCAAAAACTGTTACCCCATTAATAGAAAAGGTACAGTGGAATCCTAAATCACAAAGTTGAGCAACAGATAAAAGATTAAAATTTAAAGAATCGACTAGTAATACATTTTCAATAGAGTGGTCATTTGAGATAGCTATCTTACCATTTCCCTTTACCTTTCTTTTACTATTATCTCCAAAGGTGATTTTATGACTTGGATCGTTCTCTTTTTCAACTAAGGTGACACATCCTTGAGGTGCCAGTCATGTGCTGTGTGCAGCCACTGTCAATAACCCAGTGCCGACCACCACTCTTGTAGTTCACCTAAAATAGTGTTCATTTCTTGATTTTAGGTACCCAAATACTTTTGGGTCCATTAGTGTTAGTCTAAACAAATTTGGAGCCAAATGGATTAGTAAGTAAGGACTTAGGCACCCAAATAGCTTTAAGATTTTTGTCCAGATTAGAGGGGCCAACATATTTAATATTCATTTTACCCCTAAAATCCTTAAACAACATGTAATGAGCATCAACCATGCATCCTCTATTTACCTTAGCATATGAAGCACTAGCAAAAGTGCAATTTTTAGAGGTATGATTGTTATTATGACAGTAACAGCATTGAGTCCTACTCTTGATAAAATTTATCTTAGGTTTTTGTGGAATATATGGAACCAGGTACCTTCATGACAGGTCCAGCGTCACTTAAGGAGACAACAGGCCCAAGTAGAAGGCCCAAAGGATGAACCCCGCACCAAGCCTTACTGTCGTATGGAAGGGGGCACATCCTATAGACAGTTGAATATGTATTTAGATATAAAAGATACGGTTGTAATCCGAATCGTTAATAGGGTAGATAAAGATGTAAACTCTATCCTGTAACCGACTAGAATCTAGTAACCGATCGGAATCTCCTAACCGATCGGGACTCTGTAAGCCGCCCCACCCCCTCTATATAAGGGAGAGGGCGGGCAACAACATAGGCATCGAGCAATCGCCTCAACACACACACATTGCCTTTCGCCCAGAGCACATTGCGCTTTAGGCAATCTTAGATCCAAGAGATCCATATAATCCCAGCACACAGTATTAGGGTATTATCTCCTCCGTGAGAGCCTGAACCTGTCTAAACCCTTGTCTTGTATGACCTTCGAGTTTGAGATCTAGTGCCTGCCCCATAAATTTATTGCCGACTACAAAAGTCGACAGTTTTGGCTATTCGTTCTTTCTGCGCACAGATTTGATTTTGTAACATAATCCCTTTTTACCCAGAATAATCTTTTGTTCCCCAAGAATTTTATCAAGAGTGAGACTACCAAGGAAGCATTTTTTTAGGCTTTTGTCAAATTTAGCCACCTTGGATTTTAGCTCATTGTTTTCTGTCATGAGTTCTTTAGCATACAAAGCGTTTTTGCAATTTTTACTACAAATGCTAGATGAGCTAGGAATAAGTAGTTCATCAGAAAGCAAATCACAGTTAATAGAAACATTATAAGATGATATACTTTTAGATTTGATAATCTGCAACTCATTGTCAATTTCTAGCTCATAGTATTTATCAAGCAATTCATCATGATCTTTAACAAGTTGTATATGTGTGGTTTTCAAAGAATCTTGAGAATCAGTAAGAAGACTATGATCAGATTTTAGTACAGAATGAGCATGTGAAAGTTTTTCATGTTTATCTATGAGCTCATTTTGACTAATTTCTAGCACATCATATTTTTCATGCATGGTCTTGATGTCAGATTCAAGAGTTACAACTTTAGCAATGAGCAGATCATTCTTATTCATCAAGCTAGTAGCATTTTTCTTAAGAGTTTTATCTTTAGAAGTTTTAACACATAGGGCATCATTAAGTTCTTTAATGATCTCTACTAGCTCTTCATAAGAAGGAGAATCACTCACCTTGTCTTCATCATTTCTGGCCATGAGGCATAGTGGTAGTGAAGATGAAGGTGAAGGTGGTGTGGATTCATCCAGAGCGAGCCTAGCAGTCCTTTGGACCTTGGCTCTTCTTCATCTGAGGAAGAGGAGGATTCTTCACTTGAGCTTTTTTCATCAGTGATCCATTCACCAATGTGTGCCTCCTTTTTCTCTTTTTTTCAATATTTCTTGGAGTAGCTCTTCTTGCGATAACTCTTCTTGTAGCTTCCTTGAGCTTTCTCTTCATCATTGTCATCCTTGTTCTTGCTCTTGCCCTTCTTGTTACTTTTATTTGGGCAACGAGCAGCTATGTGTCCTTTCTCATTACACTCAAAGCAGACAATGTTAGAGAAAGGGTTTCTTTTTGAGAAATAGTTAGATGACTTACCTTTGGCATTTACCCTTCTCATGATTTTATTTTGCTGATCTCATGAGCAATGCCAGTTTTCTTACATCTTCATCCTTTTCATAGCTTGAATCTTCTTCCTTTTCTTCATCAGAGGAATCTTGAACTTTTTCCTTGGCATTGAGAGCAATAGACTTCTTCTTAGTCTCAATTTCATCAACAAAGGTAAGTTCATGAGTTGAGATCTTGCCCAATAGTTCAGTAGGTGTGAGCTTCTTCAGATCACCACTATTGGATAGGTAAGTGATCAGGCTATGATCAATATCATCAACTTTAGTTCCTAGACCTTTAAGCTCATTTATGATGGGATTTAGTCTAGAAAACATGTCATTAGCATTTTCTTGAGGAAGCATTTTGAATTGATCAAATTTTTCTCTGACAACAAAGTATCTTTCCTTTTTTACATCAGATGTACACTCATGAATCTCTTGAAGAGTAGTCCATATCTCATTAGCAGTAGAAAGATTGCTGACTCTATCAAAAACTTCAATGCTGAGACAAGAAAAGATAGCATTTCTAGCTTGAGCATCATATTGCAAATTTCTTATTTCCCCGGGAGTAGATTCTGAGGAAGAGAGTTGCCCTTCAGGTATGACACGTGGAGGCAAAGGTCTTTCTGTGACTCTCCACACATCATAACTTACGGCTTCAAGATAGCACATCATTCTAATTTTCCAACAAGCATAATTTGTGCTATCAAAAATAGGAACCCTTCCTACACTTACTGTAGCTGATCCTATTCCCTCGGCCATTTTACCCAAGCTGTTAAGCTTTTAGAAATGGGTAACCTTGCTCTGATACCACTTGAAATGATCAAGCTGGCCTAGAGGGGGAGAATAGGCAACTTTAAAATCTTTAAATCTTTAAGAAAAACTTTTCTTAATAAAAATAGCAATAGATAAGAGTTCAAATAGAAATTCAGCACAAATCTATTTAAGTAGGATCAGAAATGAAGAAGAACTTGAATGATTACAGACATTAAGTTGAACACACAAAAATAAAGAAATATCAGAACGAGGTCCAAAGACCAACCTCCTACATCCCCGTTAGAGCACTTCTTCAGAAGTATTGCTCCACAAAATAGCCAATCTCAGTGGCTTTTGGTCTTTCACTAACTTGACTCTTCCACCACTCCGGTGAGGTGAGTCTCAACCTTTCACAGCAGTGGTGGCCTTCCACAATCTCTGTTGGATAGGTTGCACCAACAACTTCTCCTACCGTCCAGGAACAGCTAGTTCCAAGAGGAATAGACTATCTACAAGCCCTGTCTCTTGGTTCAGTAACTAGATGCAAACTAGATTCAGCTTGGAGCAAGAACTCTAAATGTTCAGAATGAATGTTTGTAGTTTATGAGTTGAAGCTCAAACTTTTTGATGGAATGAAGGCTCAGGAATGCAAAAGATCAAAGAGTTGTAAATGATTTGAAAGATGTCAACGGTGTTCAGAATATCAAGAATCTGTATGTGCAAAAGCTCCATCTATTTAGTGAACCCAACCAATGTATATATAGAGCTCAAATAGAAATAACCGTTATACCTGCCATTTGCCCGTTGGGATTGGTAGGATGGATGAGATAGTTCAACTACTGCCCTTTTTATAAGAATTTTAGGGTGTATGAGTCATATGTTGAAATATACTCACTTGTCGGACTGAAAATGTTAGTCCGGGGTACATAAGATTGGAGAAGTATTATTGTACTCAGCTTGCATAGAACTTGGAACTTGATTTTCTTCAGCGTCGGACTAACTGGAGTTAGTCCAAAAAAGAACTCTTTTTGGCTAAGGAAAGGGATATCTGGATTTTTGAGTGAGAGATGTGAAATGTCCTTATGCTCCAATTTATCTTAGTGATTTTAGCATATGAACCAAGATTATTACTTGTGTATAATCCCTCTTAATAGTACGGTTATTCTAGCTATATGGCTTGAATCAACCCCCAAGCCAAAACTAAAAATAAATACCTTAGCCTTGTTCTTCAAATATAGCTTTTTCAGCTTATACTAAGTAAGCTTCTTGATCATCAACACCAAAACCTGCATAATAATCATAACTAAAACATAGGGGGCCTAGATGCTCTCAATCTCCCCCTTTTTGGTGATTGACGACAATATCTTTTATTTTATACTTAGAGAGCTGAAGAAGAATTACTTATTTCTTTTCCTGTAGATAAAAGTTAGTCTGGTAGGGCAAATAATGTTTTTACATGATACAGAGTATTTCATACTCCCCCTGAATAAATGCCTAGGATGAATTTTATTTGAGAACATAGGGCAATACAAAAGTCATTCAGAAAGGGTTCTTCAGAAAGTCTAGATTAACTTGAGGTAACATTAAACAAATGTCAATAAGTCTTAAAGATTCAGATATTTAACTTATTCATAATTCAGAAGTAAAGCAAGATCAAACAGATTCAGATATCAGTAAGTAGTAAAAAAAATCCATAAATCATTAAGATAGACATAGAGACTGCTAAGATTCTTATTTTATTATAGACTACTAAGATACTAAGAAGTTTATGTCACTATTCTTAACTATTCGTCTCCTTACCAATCCAAGCAGCTACCAGTTTTCTCAAAGTTCTTGTACACAGTCTGAGCAAAGTTGTCGATTTTGGCATCTTGGGCATTCTTCTTTTTGTTGATGTCATATAATCTGACCTGGACCACCAACTGTTCAGTTTTAAGTTCTCCTATCCATTTTTTCAGATCCCATTTAAGTTTCATCCCTGAAATTTGCTTGGTCTTGATAGATCTTTTGCAGCATTTCTTGCTGTTGTTGAATGGCTGCCATTTGCTCATTGTGTCTCTGGGCTGCCAATCTTCTTTCTTTGTCAAAACCTTCTTGAGCATGTCTGAGATTAGAGCTATATTGCTGCTCAAAAGAGGTGAACAATCCTGGCTGAGAGTCCCACCAAGATGGTTGCTGACCATAATCATGTGAAGATTCAGGTTCAGCAAATTGAGAGTGGTGAGAATGATGAGAATCCTTAGAGGATTGCTGAGCTAGGGCTGGCATAGTGACCTAAGGATGCCTAGAACCACTTGCTTCATGTTCATGGGCTGCTGATGGAAATCTTTGTGCCTTTATGAACCTAGCTGCAGCTGTAAGTTCTTGTAATTTATGAATTTCTTCATCTTCAGGATGAGACTCTGAGCTGACAAGAATTTCAGTACCTTCAGGTTGTCCAGATCTCTGTTGACTCAGATGCTCAGAACTGTAGCCCAAAACTTCTGTAGATATATCATGATGTGAATAGGCAGGAAAATGATAAGCTGGAGAATAATGTTCCTATCATGATAGCTGTGACTTGGAGGAAGTAGACTTGGAGTTTGTCTATGACCCCCACTGTCACTGTCTGAATTGTCATTTACCTCAGTATCTTCTTAAGCACTTGTCTCATGCACTGCTGGTGGTGGAGGAGTGAGAAGTCTAACTTGCTTGGGCATCTTATGTTTTTTTAGGTCTATAATTAAAATCCTTGCTCATCTCATTCTGGGAGATGGACCCTTGAGCCAACAGCATCTGAGTAATCTGCATAGCAAAAGGGAGTGGATTGCCCATTTTCTTGTTGATTGCTTCTTCCATCTCTCCAAAGATGTAATCAATCAGATCAATGGGTTGCCTTGACAGGATCAGATATAGCGACCAAGCAAGACATGATATTACTCCCTCTTTATATCCAGATTTTGGGTAAATAGTGTGCCTGAGTATCAATAACAGAGCTTTGGCCTCAGAAGATAAACAGTTTACCCAATTTGCATTGAAATCAGGCTCATGTATATTCCTGTAAATGTGGGCCGACACTTGCAAATCTAGTATATCTCCAATCTGCCTCCATCTATTACCAGGAAACATTCTGTCATGGATCCTAGTTCTGTTCAGCAAAGGACTTGAGGCACTGGTGGCAGTTTCAAACTGAGGAGATCTAACTTTCCTTTTCTTTCCATCAATTTTGAACAGAGTATAGTGCCTATTCTTATTCACTAGAAGAGATGCATAAAATTCCAAAATTCTATTTTCATTCCAAGCTGGCCTAGTAGATGACATTAGAGCAGCAAGACCAGGTGTAGAATGCACACAATCAAGTATTCTATTTGAGACAAGAATTGAGCTGATTTGGTTCCAATCTACATACTGATGCGTGCACAGGGCTGACTGAGGTTTTTCACTTCTATTTTTCCTATTTTTGTAACCCAAAAAGATGTTTTTCTGGAGTGTAGTGATGAATTGCTCATTCAGAGGTGGTCTATCAAGAGGAAACCATATCTTTTCTGGCACCAGTCTAGCAGCTCTCAGTTTCTTCCCACCCAAGTTGCTAGATCTTGCCCAACTATCATATCAACTTCATCACTAAGCTCTATTTCTTCCTCAGAAGAGATATTGGCACTAGGCTCATAATCACTGTCTTCTGAAGACGATGAGGACTCATATGCACTAGCTGTTTTCCTATTTTTGGAGGTTTAGAGGTAGTAACCTTTTTCGGCACCCTACCAGGTTGATGAGTATCTTCTAGTTGTACTTGTTGCTGAGGCTGACTCGAGCTATCAGTTCTAGATTTCTTTTTCCCTTTAACTTTATCAGCAATTTTCTCAAGAAGACTTCTCTTATCTGGATTCTTTGACCTCATCTTTTACTAAGATTTCTTCAAGCAAAAAAGAACTGACCTTGTTGACAACAGCTGAAGAATAGCAAGATCCTAGAAGCAATGTCTTGAGCAATCAGGAGCACTTTTGCAAATCACCTGATCAGGATGTGCTTCGATGAAGAGATGAACTTGTGCTGAAGAGAAAATTTGCGAGAGGATTGTTGAGGCGCAAGCAAACTTGAGAAATTTATGAAGGATATGGAGATATAAATAGCACAAGTCCCCAAGAGTAAAAATAGGAAGTTACTTGCAGTAATTGGAATCCGGACAAATGTGGGAAAGTCACATCTACAAGTGCCTTACTTTGAGGAGGTTTCTTTATGAAGTGGTAGTTGGATACCAGAGAATCCACGAAATAAGGTTACCGATTTGGACAGGTTTTGCAGGAGAAGTCCTAAGATAAGATGAGTATTTTGACGAGATTTGCAGGGATAATAGTCACGAGAAGATCACGGTTTGAAAAGGATAAGTTTTGAGATAAAAAGCTATTGTCGTGTGTGCCCCGGACTGTTGGACGCAGATGATTGGATTCGCTCTATTGAGAAGAAGCTCACAATTGCTCAGTGCACAGATCGTGAGATGGTTCTCTACGCCACTCATCAGTTAGAAGGCACTTCCGCTAAATGGTGGGAGAACTACACTACTGCCCATGACGATCGAGACTATCACTGGGTAGAGTTTTCCACAGCTTTCTGCCACTCCCATATTCCAGATTGCAAAGTGGAGATGAAGAATGAGTTTCGAGAGCCCAAGCAAGAAGGGATGTCAATGAGTGAATACATCAATAAATTCACTCAACTTGCTCGCTACGCTCCAGAGGATGTAGTCACAAATGATGCTTGCCAGAAGAAATTCAAGCGTGGGCTCAATCCAAGTGTAAAGGTGCAAGTCGTTGGCAATGACTATACAGATTTTCAGCATCTTATGGATAAAGCTATGCTTATTGAGGAATCTCGTCGTGAGTTGGAAGAATCTCGCAAGAGGAAGATAATGCAGCGTCAAGTCTATCAGAATCATCCACAGAGAGCCAGAAATAATGCACAACAGCTTGCTCGTTTCACTCTTCCTACTGCATTCAGAACACATGCACCGCCATCTCGCCCAGTTGCTTCAGTCAATCGCAACTTCAACACCAACAGCAATCTGTCTCAGAGGACCAATAATCCAGCTGCAGGAGTCACATGTTTTAGCTGCCATAAATTGGGGCACTATGTCAACAGTTGCCTAAGGAAGCAAGCTTTGACGCCAGTCTAGATGAAGATAAGTTAAAGTTTCAAGCTGTCGCAGAGAAGTCTAAAGGAGTAAAAGTTTGCAGTGCCAAGGGAATAAGTTTGGAAGATGTGCAAGTCGCCAGAGAATTTTCTGATGTGTTTCAACATGAGTTGCCTGGGTTGCTACCAGTCCGAGATATAGAGTTTCTGATCGAGCTAGTTTCTGAAACACCACCCATTTCCAAGAGACCTTACAGGATACCTACTAATGAGTTAGATGAAGTGAAGAGACAGATTAAAGAGCTGCAAGATCAAGGTTTTGTTTGACCAAGTTCTTCAGCATTGGGAGCCCCAGTTCTTCTAGTTGAAAAGAAAGATGGTACTCAGCGAATGTCTGTAGATTATCGTTCTCTCAATGAGGTCACCATCAAGAATAATACCCTTTGCCAAGGATTGATGATTTGTTTGACCAATTTCAAGGAGCCGGAGTATTCTCGAAGATTGACTTGAGATCAGGTTATCATCGCTGAAGATTCGTAAAGAGGATATTCCAAAAATAGCTTTTGTAACTCCGTATGGACAGTATGAGTATATCGTGATGTCCTTTGGATTGCCCAATGCCCCTGCCTACTTCATGACCCTGATGAACAAAGTTTTCATGGAATATTTGGATAAGTTTGTTGTTGTCTTCATTGATGACATTCTGGTCTACTCCAAAAGTGAGGAAGAACACAAGGATCACTTGCGCTATGTTTTGACGAAGCTAAGGGGGAATCAACTCTATGCCAAGTTCAGCAAATGTGAGTTCTGGATGAAAGAAGTTGCTTTTCTAGAACATGTCATATTAGCAGAAGGAGTCGTTGTTGACCCCAGTAAGGTATGAGCTGTGCTCAGTTGGGAGTCATCCAAGACGGTACCCCAAGTTCGAAGTTTCCTTGGAATGGCGGGATATTATCGCCGTTTCATAGAAGGATTTTCCAGAAAAGCTAGACCGCTCACTCAGCTTTTGAAAAAGGAGAAGAAATTCGTTTGGACACTAGAATGTGAGCAGAGTTTCCAAGAGCTCAAGAAGTGTTTGACAACTACCCCAGTGTTTATCCTACCAGATATCAGAAAGAATTTTGATATATTTTGTGATGCATCCCGACAAGGACTCGGTTTGTGCTAATGCAAGATAAGAAGGTTGTGGCATATGCTTCGCAACAACTAAGGCCACATGAAGCTAACTATCCTACCCATGATTTGGAATTGGCAGCCGTAGTGCATGCTCTAAAGATTTGACGTCATTATCTCATTAGTAATCGTTGTGAGGTTAATACTGATCACAAGAGTTTGAAGTACATTCTCACCCAAGCCGATCTCATTATGAGACAAAGAAGATGGTTGGAGTTGATCAAGGACTATAGCATTGGAATTCATTATCATCCGGGCAAACCCAATGTCGTAGCCGATGCTTTGAGTAGAAAGAGCTACTCCAATACCTTGATGATTAAGGAAAGTCAACCAGCACTCTATGAGGAATTTCAGAGGCTTAGTCTGGAAGTGGTTCAAGAAGGTTACTTGGCTAATTTGGAAGTACGCCCTACATTGGAAGATTAGATTCGAGAAGCACAGGTTGATGATATCAATATCAAGGAGATTAAGAGCAATATGAAGAAAGGAAAAGCCCCAGGTTTCACTGAAAATGAACAAGGTACCGTTTGGTATGAGAAGCGTATTTGGGTACTAGATAAGAAAGAACTCAAGGAGCTGTTACTCAAAGAAGCGCATGAGACTTTATATTCCATTCATCCTAGAAGTACCAAGATGTATCAAGACCTTAAGGAAGGTACTGGTGGCCTAGCACGAAGTGTTAGATCGCAGAGTATGTTGCTCTTAGTGAAGTTTGCCAGAAGGTCAAAGCAGAACATCAGAGGCTAGCAGGATTGCTACAGCCATTGAAGATTCCAGGGTGAAAGTGTGAAGAAATTGGTATGGATTTCATTATCGGACTTCCTAATACCCAAGCAGGTTATGATTCGATTTGGGTAATAATGGATCGATTGACTAAGGTAGCTCACTTCGTTCTAGTTAAGACTACCTTTGAAGGAGATAAATTGGCAGGATTGTATATGTCAAGGATTGTCATCCTTAACGAAGTGCCTAAAAAGATAGTATCTGATAAAGAAACCCAGTTTACCTCTTGTTTTTGGCAGATTCTACATGAAGCCATGGGAACCCATCTCAGATTCAGTACTACTTATCACCCACAAACCAATGGACAGACTGAGCGTGTGAATCAGATTCTTGAGGACATGTTGAGAACCTATGCCTTAACGTTTGGTGCCAAGTGGGACAAGTGTTTGCCCTATGCAGAGTTTTCCTACAACAATAGTTATTAAGCCAGTCTGCAAATGTCACCTTTTGAAGCTTTATATGGAGGAAAGTGCAGAACCCCTCTCAACTGGAAGGAGTCAGGAGAAAGACAATTGTTCGGCCCTGCCATACTACAAGAAGTTGAAGAGCAAGTTTAGTTAATTCGAGACAGGTTGAAGATAGCTCAAAGCAGACATAAGAGTTATGCTGATAATCGTCGCAGGGATTTGAGTTTTGAACTCAATGATTATGTTTATCTTAGAGTCACCCCTCTCAAAGGAGTTAAGAGATTCCAAGTAAAAGAGAATCTTGCCCCTAGATATGTTGCACTGTTCAAAGTCTTGGAACGAAGAGGAGAGGTTGCCTAAAAGCTTGAGTTGCCTCAGTCTTTTGCCAGAATCCATGATGTGTTCCATGTGTCTCAATTGAAGAAGTGTTTACGTGTGCCAGAGGAACAAATGCCATTAGAAGCCATTGATTTGCAAGAGGATCTTACCTACAAGGAGCAACTAGTGAAAATTTTGGATGTAACAGAGCGTATCACAAGAAGCAAGACCATCCGCTTTTGCAAGGTCTAGTGGAGCCATCATTCAAAAGAGGAAGCAACTTGGGAGCGAGAAGAGGATCTAAAGTCTGAGTTTCCCCACCTATTCTCTAGCCAGCCTGAATCTCGGGGTCGAGATTCCATTTAAGGGGGGAGGTTTGTAACATCCCAAAATTTGAGTTTTGGAATGTTTGAATTTGAAAAGGAACCATTTAAATTTTCTTGAATTAATCAAAGCTTGATTTGAATTTTCTATTAATGAAAAGATTTAATTTGACTAAACTATTCATCAAACAAAAGATTTCCATTTGCTCCAAGGAATTTTTCGGTATTTTTGGAGATTTTTTTGAATTTATTTACTATTTATTTGAATTTATTTGTTTTTATTTGAAATTCTGGAATTTTCTTGATTTGGAAAATGTTTTTCTTTTCTAAAACTTGTTTAGGCTGAATCCTTTTCACTGCCCGTTCTTATTCCTCCCGGCCCGCTTCACCCGCGTGTCCGCCCCGACCCAGCTCCACGTCGCCTCGGCCCAGTCGACCCAACCACTAGCGCGAAGCGCCGCCACCGCCTGAAACCTTAGCTGAGTCCATGTCAGTGGCATTTTCGGAGTTCGTGCCGCGCACGCCTTTCGAGGGATATAAATGCCTCGCTGCACCTCCTCCGAGGTTCCCCTTCGCGCGTCGCTTATTTTGCCCCACCTCCCGCTGCCTGAGCTGCCGCCATCGTCAAGAGAGTGCTCACCAGAGTTTGCCACCGTAGCCGAGGCCTTCACCTGCATGGATCTTCGCCGCAAGTGCATCTCCGCCGGCGACGTTTGCCTCTTCGTGTTGCTCGCGTCTCGTCCTTTGGATCGCCACCAACCCGCGTTCGATCTGCCCCGTTCCGCTGGTTGCCGTGTCTTCTTCCCCATGCCCAGCAAGTCTCCACCGCCACCTCTCGTCGAAGCTATGCCGCGGAACCCAGGCCGTACGATCAGGCCGAGCCGCCGATGCGCGATGTGTGCTCATCGCATTAGCGCCTGCGTCAGAGCCTACGTTAGCCCGTCAACGTCAGTGCCGCATCAGCCCTATCGCCGCGTGTCACCTCGTTATCAGTGACATCGGCGATGGCATCAGCCCCATCTTGTTCCCGTGAACCCGGTCTACCGTAGGCCGTAGCCTATTCGTGGACTCGGTCTATAAACCGTGGGTCCTGCATGTCAGCCAATCAAGGTTTTGTGATTTACTTTAATTCTTGGAAAATTGATTGCTGACGTCAGCCATATGTCATTAATTGATTTTTCAGTAGAAAAATAAATCAGAAAATTCGGATTTTCTCTTTTTCAGCCTTTTTCTCTAAATTTAATCTTTTGGAGGCCCGTTCTCTGTCATACGAGCTCCGATTAAGGCGATTCAAATTTCTAAATCTTTGTAAAATCAAGCTCTATCTTTCATAGCCTTTTATTTTCAATTTTGAGATTATTTGAGACTCTGTTTGTTATTTATTTGGTTTTATTGCTTTCTTTTCCGATAGACACTAATTCTGAAGGAGTTGATGGAGACTTCGAAGACCAAGAGTCAGCACTAGATCATCAAGGCAAGTAGTAACCTTTGATCATATTGAACCTATATTTGCAAAAGTAATTTGCTTTATACAATTGCATACTATTTGTGTATAAATTATTATTTCATGGGAATAGCTATATACCTAGTTGTCATTATGTCACCTTGATTATTGGGATGCCATTTATGCATTGTTAACCCTAGGTTGGGACAATACTAGTTGGACATAATCATACTACCAACACTGGGTTATCGTAGCTATGCTTAGACATGCTTAGTTATACGATGGGATCCATATCACATGATTGAATAATGTTAATCTTGACTTAATGAGATATTGAATTGAGGCTGATAGGCACTGTTGTAAAATTTGTTGTACCATGGTAGGGTTGCCATTGGTCTTGGTTGAACAAAGTTGTTTTCCCTCGAGCAAGTGATCGTGCAGTAAAGGGTGTGCTTTCTAGCACATTGGGATGTGGATGTGTTGCTTGAGATAACTTAAGGACTTAATCTTGTACGCCATCGAATTGGGCCTAACCGTACTACCATATGTCTGGGACAGACCTAGCTGACTAATTTGCAATGTCTAGCCTTGAGTACTGCCAATTAATGGTGTGAGTTCTGGGATGGACGGGTAGATTCGCAAGGCGCAAGGGGGGGCCCTGTGTGGCGAAACCTTAGCAGGCAGTACCGAGTTTAGACAATGTATTGTAAAGGCTTTGTCATGATTTCTCTGCCGGCACACCAAAGGAAGTGTGCTAATGGCCAGGCACAAGGAGAATATCATGTCTTGTGGGTAAAGAAGTACAATCTCTGCAGAGTGTAGAACTATTCGAATAGCCGTGTCCGCGGTCATGGACAAGTCCGGGAATTTCACATGAGGTATAGAGTGTTTCATTAAATGTTGGATGGTAGAATTGTTGGGATGTGAGCAGGGAGCTTACTGTTGTTTTGTTGTCTAAAATTATACTATTGAATTTAGTGGTTGGATAATTGTTTTAGATGGTGTAGGGTGATGTCTCACCATTCTGTTTATATTATCTATCATTGATTTACCAATTATTTATTACCTTTTCATAAATATGATTTCAATCTATTTACCCTACCATGCCACAAGTTTTATGATAGTGGCTACCCGCCATAATTCCATATCTCATTAAGTCAACATTATCAATATTTCACATGTGTTATGAATCCCATTGTACAACTAAGTTGTCTAAGCATAGCTACGGTAACCCAATGTTGGTAATACAGTCATGTCCAACTAATAATGTCCCAACCTAGGGTAGAAATGGATACATGGCATTCCTATATTCAAAGTGGCGTAATGATAATTAGATATTTGTCTATTCCCAACAAATAATCATTGGTACACAAATAGCATGCAATTTGTATAAGACAAAATACTTTTGCAAACATAGGTTCAACAAGATCAAAGGTTATGACTTGCCCTGTTGACCTATTGTTGTTGCTGAGTCTTGATCTTTAAATCTTTCGTTCACTCCCTGGATATCAATGTCTACTATAAAAGAAAGCAACGAATAAAAATAAAACAAATTCCAAATTGAAAATAAATGGCTCTGGAATGTAGAGCTTGATTTTTGAAAAAATTAAAAACATGAATCACCTCAATCGGAGCTCATATGAAAGAGAACAGTCTTCTCGAAGATTTAAATTAAAGAAATTGGGAGCGAAAGGATTTTCTAAATTTTTTGGAATTATTTTTCTAAATAAAAATCAATTTATTGCATCATGCTGACGCTAGGGCCAAATTTTGAAAATAAATATAAATCTAGGAAGGCTGAGACGCTGACATGTGGGCCCATGGTCCATAGACCAGATCCATGGTTTGAATCTGGTCCACGGTAGACTAGGTTCATGGAAATAGGGTTACTGACAGGTGGGTCCCGTATAGTGCTGACATCATCACTGATGTGGTCACCGACGAGGTGACACGCCAGCGACACACGGTGCTTAGTGCTGATGGGGCTGACACAGTGGCAATGACACGGCGACTCACGCGGACTCGGCTTCGTCTTCTAGTTCGGGCGACCTGGGCTCGCCGGTGATGAAGAAGATGACATGGGGAGGCAACCAAATTGGACTGAATCGGCTTGGGTTTTGGGGGATCTAAGAGTGGACGATGTAGGCAACTAAGAGATGCAACCAAGGGTGGTGGAGACTCACCGGCGGAGGAGATCAACGGCGAAGAAGCTCCAATTGGTGGCAACAAGGCTGAAGCAACTCCGGTGAGCTCGAAAACGATGATAGTGGCACCTTAGGCGACAGTGAGGAGAGCAACGGGGTCGGTGCACGGTGGGAAGTGCAGATCTAGGCTCCCGTGGGGCTTATATAGCCTTGGGAGGTATATCTAACACAGACACCGAGGGCGGTAGCGTGTGCGGCGCGGAGTCCGGCTAGGGTTAGGATTCACAACGACGGCGGGTGGAGGCTGGTTGGGCTGGGCGGGCGGAAGCGAGCTGCGGATAGAATAGGAACAGGCCGGGGAAGTTTCGGTCCGAGGAGGGTTTTCAAAATAAAAATTGATTTTCGAATTATGAAAATACTAAAATTTCAAATAAATAGAAAATAAATTAAGAATAATATAAAAATATAAAAAAATGCTTGAGCACAAAAATTAAATTAAATCTTTTCATTAATACAAAAATTCAAGTTAAGCTTTATTTAATTTGGAAAAAATACAAATGGTTTTTATTAATTTTCAAACTTTCCAAAAACTCAAAATTTGGGGTATTACATAAAATATGCCATCTTAGAAAATATATCCACTAATACAAAATTGCTATCCCTCCCCCTCTTTGTCCTCAGCAATCCTAAAACAAAATACTTAGAAATATCCTCGTAAGGCACACTAGGAATAGGAAGAGGCATATATAAACATTTTGGATTCAATCAAGACTTAGCTTTTTGACATGTAGTGCAACGAGCAACATAACGCTCGACGTCGCACCTCATCTTCGACCAATAAAAATGTTCAGCAAGGTTGTCCTTCATCTTCTTGATGCCAAAATATCTCATGAGTCCTCCCTCCTCCATACGTCTCCTCTAGCAACAAAAGATGAACGGAGCTAGCTGAAATGCATAGCTTGTTAGCTCTAAATAAGAACCCTTCATTTTAAACAAATTTGTTCTAGCCTTTACCATCTTTACAATTGGACATGGCATCTTTTAATTCATCATCAGAGGCATATAAATTTTTTATTATCTCTAAGCCTAAAATTATAAAATCAAGTTGACACAACAAAGTATATCGTCTAAACAAAGCATCAACAATCACATTTTACTTCCCTTTCTTATGTTGTATGACATAAGGAAAAGATTCAAAATTCAATTTAGCTTGACTTCTAATATGTTTCAATGATTCATGGATAGAATGAATAACAAATTCTTTGGGTCATAAACAATGTTGCCAAGTTTCAAGAACATGCACAAGAGCATATAATTCTTTATCATAAGTTGAATAATTCAGATTAGACCCATTCAATTTCTCACTAAAGTAAGCAACATGTTTACCTTCTTGAAGTAATACACCACCAATTCCAGTTCCACTAGCATCACACTCAAGTTCAAAAGTCTTACCAAACTCAGGAAGTTGGAGTAATGGCGCCTTTGTGAGCTTTTCTTTCAGAAGGTTGAATGCTTCTTCTTGCGTTTTTCCCCATTTGAAAGAGAAGTCTTTCTTTGTCAATCATTAAGTGGTGTAGTGATAGTGCTGAAATCTTTCACAAAACGACGATAGAATCCGGCAAGTCTATGTAAGCTCTGCACTTGTGTGTTCGTTTATGCTATTAGCTAACTCTTTATAGCTTCAATCTTGGCTTCATCTATCTCAATTCACTATGGAGTAACAACATAACTAAGAAAACAAACTTGATCGGTGCAAAAGGTGCACTTTTCGAGGATACCAAACAAAGACTCAACTCTCAAAGCAATAAAAACAACACGTAAGTGTTCAAGATGCTCATCAAGTGACTTGCTATAAATTAATATATCATCAAAGTAAACCACCACAAATTTTCCAATGAAAGCATGTAAAACTTCGTTCACTAATCTCATGAAAGTGTTATGTACATTAGTTAAACCAAAAGGCATCACTAACCATTCATATAACCCGAACTTAGTTTCAAATGTAGTTTTCATTCATCTCCAAGTGTCATTCTAATCTGGAGGTAACCACTACGCAAGTCTACTTTAGATAAAACAGTAGAGCCACTTAATTCATCAAGCATATCATCTAACCTAGGAATATGATGATGATATCGTACAGTTATATTATTGATAGCTCTACAATCAACACAAATACACCATGGTTCATCTTTCTTAGGAACTAAAATCACAGGAACAACATAAGGACTAAGGCTTTCACGTACATACCCTTTGTCAAGCAATTCTTGCACTTGACGCTGAATTTTCTTGGTCTCCTCCGGATTAGTCCTATATGGTGCACGGTTTGATAAAGAAGATTCTGAGATCAAGTCAATTTGATGCTCAATTCCACTAACAGGTGGCAGCCTCGGGGGTATTTTAGATCAAAACATGTAGCAAATTACTGCAAAAGGTTAGTAACAGCAGGAGTCAAAGATGCAGGCAAATCCTTAAGTGAAAATAAAGCATCTTTGCAAAGTAAAACATAGTAAATCGAATTATCCACTTCCAAGTCATTAAAATCAGATTTAGTAGCAAGAAAAATAGAACATTTCAATTTAATTTCACCTTTGCTAGCACTAGGTTCTTTCTTTTTACGTTGCACAAGTTCTTGAGCTACAATCTGATTTTTCACTTTTGCTACTCTCCTTTTCTCTATTAGCTCTCTCTAATTTATCTTTTAAAATTTCTTCAAGAGACATTGGAAGCAAAATAATTTTCTTTCCCTTAGACATAAGAGTATATTGATTAGTTCTACAATGATGAACAATATCTCTATCATATTGCCAAGGTCTACTTAATAATAAAGAACATGCTTGCATAGATACGACAATGTAATCAACATAATTATGATATGAACCAAATAGAAAAGTGTATTCACAATGCGTGTCACCTTCAACTTACCACAAGAATTAAACCATTGAATATAGTAAGGACTAGAGTTATGATTGGTGATCAAGTCAAGCTTCTCGACCATATCTGTACTTGTAAGATTGTTGCATCTTCCACCATCAATGACGACTCTACACGAACACTCGTTGATGATGAACTTCATTTGAAACAGGTTAGGGCACTGGTTCTGTTCAGCACGTTCCATTTGAGCACTTAGCACACGCTTCATAAGTATACTTAAGTACTTGTCAGAAACTTCAGCACCTAAATGTTCTTCCTCCACATGATCAGATTCATGTTCCTCACCTGCAAGATCAATGGCAAGTATAGCATATTCCTTATCAACATCACTAGTTGAAGTGTACTCACCATTGTCTTTGATAAGTAGGGCTCGCTGATTTGGGCAATCATGCATCATGTGCTCGAAACTCTTACAACGATGGCATTGTACAGCCCTGGATCATCTAGTAGAAGCAACCGAAGTGAAACTTTTTATAGGAGCTTGAACCATGGACTTGCTTGCTTCAGGAGCACAGGGAGCAGTGATGGACGACGTAGGGTGCCCATGTGTGGAGGTGGCAGGTGGTCGACTAGGTGTAGGGGGTGGCGCCCGTCTCTTTGACGGGTTCAGCCTACCTACAAAAGAACCTCCAAAATTGCCTTAGGAACAGGACTGTCTTTCCCGCACTTCTTATTCAGCTTTACAAGTAAGATGAAAAAACAAGTGTAGAGTTATATTCTTTATTATCAAGAATGTCCTGAATTTCACGGTTAAGACCTCCTAGAAATATAGCCATTTTAGCATCTTCGATTTCTTCTAACCCACAATGCAGCAAACCGTCCACGATCATTGTTTACATTGAAGCCCTCATCGAATTCTATATCGGCGATATAGTTTTACGTGCCATCTACTTCCGCCTTATCTGCCCAAGAGTGAGCAATGGGTGGAGGAACTCTATTGGCCACATGTTTAGCGGGAGGGGGCTACCGCTCAAGGTGCTTAACACGTGTGCAAAGCTCCGCGATGTTGGTGTTGATCTGGTCCAAAGCATCATGTGTACTTCATGTGTAACGATTGAATAAGCGCTCAAAGTGTTGCACGATCACTCTCGTGCACGGGGCGAGGGGTGGATCATCCTCACCATTCTTGTCATATTTTCCTAAACCAGCCATTGTTAATACCAAACAAGAAAAATACACAAGTGTATATAATCTCTATCGACTACTAGGTGCTGGAGGTTAACAAGTCATAGATTCTCAAGCCCTTACCAAGCTCTTACAAGTTCTTACCAATGCAAAACAGGTGGTGCAATCGGCCGCTCGTTCATGATAAATGCAACTCAAGCTTGGTAAAGCGATTGCAAGGAGAACAATACCTATTTAGTTAGTAGAAGGTGGAGCATGGATAGGCTAAAAATATGTAGCAAGGTTCAGTAAGTAATTCAATCCAAAAATTGCAAAGTTCAAAAGTAGTTCAAAGAACTAGTCATAATTTGCGGCCCATACACTAGACCGAAACTAGGTATAGCAAGCGAAGAAAGGTACTACAAGAGTCAAACACAAGTGGCCAACACAAGGAATTATCACCGAATGAGCTATTCTAACAATAGGATGCTCTTCTCATAATTTTTTGTTTTTTCTCTATTTTTTTGCAGTGTTTTTTTTTTGCAATTTGGAAGTGCAACTCTTGACTTAACTAAGGACAAAAAACAAAAATCTCACGTTTTGGAACGAGGGAAAATGCTTAACAGATAATTGAAAGATGAAAAAAATGGCTTGACAAACCTCTAGGGTCTAGAACACAGTCTTAGAGGCCACATTTGTGGGTCAACTGGGCGCAGGACCATAGGCCTGTGTATCTTTCATATGCGTCTCGTCGTCATCTTCGAAACAAGTACTCGTATGATGGGAACGGTGGCCCGATCTTCCGACAGGTACTGGTAAGTCGATTGGTGGAGAACTAGACGTTGACGATCCGGCTTCCAATCAGAACTGATTCGAACCCTGCAATAGCTACACCACAGCTCCGTTGGTTATCAACCACGCACAAACACGATTGACCTCGCCAAGAAGGCTTATCCCTGCATACGAATCGAGAACACAAGCAAGAACGTAGAAGATGCAATCTTAAATTGCGAATAATATTAAGCACACGAGTTGGGGTTCCACAAACCGATGAACGGCGAAGAACTGACAAAGTGTCTAGTTGTAATCTAAGCAAAACCCATCTATTCTAGCAATGGCTACTGAATATATATGAGGAAGAGGGCAAGGGAGGTGGCCAAGGGGGTGGCCGTGAAACCCTAGGTCGTACAAGGCCTTTGGGCCCAAGTGGCGTGGCGCAGCACCTGGCAGATTCTGTTTATCATATTGATTTGATGATTCCCGTTGATACAGAAGGAGTTTGGACCTGAAACCACTTCCGTTGGAAAGCTCTCGTCGTGGGCTTCTCCTTAGTGTCCAAGAACGCCTCAATTGGACTTCGTATGACCTAGATATAGTTGTTTTATTGATATCCTGTCCTGGGGGCCGAACTGGACTCGTGAATGAATTGGGCTTGATCTTGGGCTGGGATTGGAGCATCAAAAGTTGTTGGGCCCTTGTCTTGGCTTGAGATAGAAGCATAGCTTGCTGGGCCGTCATGGTCTTATCATCCTCTCCTTCTTGATTTTGAGTCGTCCTCGACTCAAGCTCATTGGCCTGCAAAAGGTTAGTAACAAGAGGCGGCAAAGAAAGCAACATATTCTTTGGTTGTTGATAGTATGGCACATTAAAAGAAGATTTCAAAATGGTACAAATATAAACTCGATGCACCATGTACTTTTGTTTATCATTATATTTGCCAATAGCATGAAAACTAACACTGGATAACCATGACAAATTAGCAGGTATAGAAAATCTCTCCTCTAAACAATTGAGATCACATATGACATCAAATTCAATGTAACCCAAAGTATTCAAGGAAGACAACAGTTTAATCTCATCCTTTTCATTAGCAAGGTGAATAACATGATTATTTTCAGCACACGTATTTAGATTAGAAATAAAACTGACATGTTCGTTCACTAGTGGAGGCATGGATGGGATAGCAAGTATCTCCTGTCCCTTCTTCTCTTGCGTGTTTTCCTTCTCGTTCTTGTTCTCAATGTTCTGTGAAAAGTTAGTAGCAAGTGGAAACTCGACAAGATGCTGTTCTTCCAAAGAAAACTCTTCACTTTGGCAATTATAGACACTAATTTCAGCAAGATGTCTTTCATGTTCAATTTGATTTTCAATCTCACAAGCAAGATTAAATAAACTAGAGAGAGAACTATATTCCTTATCAACAAGAATACCCTGAATTTTCATATCAAGTCCATTTAAGAATTTTATTTCCTTAGCTTCTTCAGATTCATCTAACCCACAACGCAATAACAAAGTTTCTAATTCCTCGTAATATGACTTGTGGTTTATCACATTGTTGTAGACATTGCAATTCATAAAGTAACTTTTTAGAATGATAAGCAGGAACAAATTCGTCTCTCATAAGTCGTTTCATATGTTTCCATGTTTGTGGTACTGGCTTATAAGTACAAAAATAGTTCCACCAAATTGATGCACAGAGAGTTAAAGCACTAGCAGCAACTTTAATTTTTTGTTTATTACAGAGGTTACATTGCGAAAGAATTTTATCTACCTCTATTTCCCAATCAATATAAGCATCAACACCAAATCTGTTATAAGAAGGAAGAACTGGAAAATTCTTACCTTTACCAGTAGAAGGAGATGAATTAAAGTTTGGTTGGTGCTTATGCTCTTTTTTATCAAGTGCATTCTCCCTGTTTTGAATTTGCTTGTTCATAGTCTCATTCATCTCTCGAAGCATCTCTCGGGGCTCGTGTTACTGTCTTGGTCCTCCGGTACCCCTGCAATTACTAGTAGAAAACAGAAGATAGCCCAAAGTATTATCCCTATCAACTACTAGGTACTGGACAGTGGGATCACAAACTCTCACGCGTCTTACCACACCCTTACAAATGTTCTTACCAAAGCAGCAGGTGGTACAATCGATGGCTGGTTCGTGATACCGTGAGAGCGTGAGCGAAGCTATTGCAAAGGAGAACCTAAACTAATAAGAAGTATGTGGAGCTCGGAAGGTAATATTTAGTAGCAAGGAATAAGCAATATCGAAATCAGATTAGCAAGCTGAATAAATGTCCAATGTACTCATCACAGTTGCTAGCCTAAACGTGTTCCTAGAACTAGTTCAACCTAGCAAGGGTTATATCAAAGCACATAGGACTCAATGAATGCAAGCAATTCTGATTATCTGCTTCTTTTTCCCTCTTTCTGCTTCTTTTTGCTTCTTTTCTTCTCTCTGATTTTTTTTTCAGTGCAGCTTTTTTTTTGCACTTGCCTTTTGTTTTCCTTTCTTTTAACTCAAATACAAAACAAAAATCTCACGTTTTGGAACAAGACAAGACGTTAAACAGATGACCGAAAAAATTGGAAAAAACAGCACAGGAACATTCTTGGGCTCGGAACGCTGTCTCAGGAGCTGATTTTGAGGATCATATATAGGTGTTTTACCTAAGGATATTTCAGATGCACGTTGTCGTTCTCTTCGAAACAAAAAAAAGTACGCCCCAATCGGAGTTCATGTGCAAAAGTTATGGCTGTTTTACTGAACACAACACAATCTAGAATTGCATGCGACTTCACTTCTTCCTTTCGATTAGGGCTAATAGTGCAAAATAAGAACTAGGGCAACGGAAAGGGACAACTAGAAACTAAGATCACGACCTCAAACCAGCAACAAGATGACAACGATGGACACAAATTCAACAAAGCAAAACTGAAACGAAAATTGCTAAGGCACAACGGGTTGTAGGACAACAGAACCGATGAAGAACTTTTTGTAGAGCAATTTTTTTCTGGACTATAGGACGATGGCAAAACAAAAGTGGGGATACAAGAATTACCTATCGGGCAACCGAAGCTCTGATACCACTTGATGGGAACGGTGGCCTGATCTTCCGACAGGTACTGGTAAGTCGATTGGTGGAGAACTAGACGTTGACGATCTGGCTTCCAATCAGAACTGATTCGAACCCTGCAATCGCTACACCACGGCTCCGTTGGTTATCAACCACGCACAAACACGGTTGACCTCACCAAGAAGGCTTATCCCTGCATGCGAATCGAGAACACAAGCAAGAACGTAGAAGATGCAATCTGAAATTGCGAATAATATTAAGCACACGAGTTGGGGTTCCACAAACCGATGAACAGCGAAGAACTGACAAAGTGTCTAGTTGTAATCTAAGCAAAACCATCTATTCTAGCGACGGCTACTAAATATATATGAGGAAGAGGGCAAAGGAGGTGGCCAAGGGGGTGGCCGTGAAACCCTAGGTCATACAAGGCCTTTGGGCCCAAGTGGAGGTGGCACAGCACCTAGCAGATTCTGTTTATCATATTGATTTGATGATTCCTATTGATCCAGAAGGAGTTTGGACCTAAAACCACTTCCGTTGGAAAGCTCTCGTTGTGGGCTTCTCCGTAGAGTCCAAGAACTCCTCAATTGGACTTCGTATGACCTAGATATAGTTGTTTTATTGACATCCTGTCCTAGGGGCCGAACTGGACTCGTGAATGAATTGGGCTTGATCTTGGGCTGGGATTGGAGCATCAGAAGTTGTTGGGCCCTTGTCTTGGCTTGAGATAGAAGCATTGCTTGCTGGGCCATCATGGTCTTATCATCGTACGTCGAAATAGTCCTGTGTATCTTTCAGATGCGTCTCGTCGTCCTCTTCGAAACAAGTACTCGTACGTCGAAATTGAAATATGTATGCAAAAGTTATGGCAGTTTTACTGATAGACATATGAATGCTAGCTACTTCCTGGACTTGGATTCGGCCAACGGGAAGCAGATTTGGATTTGGTAAAGTGGAGATTGACCCGACTTGGACTCAAATCAGTTTATCTACAACTCGGACATCGAAATAACAACCAACTCAGATTTTTTTAATTCGAAATTAAGGACAAGGAAAATCCGAATTGATCTCTTTCCAAACAGAACGCAACCGACTCGATCTCTTTCTTTTCTTGACACAACAGTAAGACTCTCTGCGACTAAAATTGGCGGTGGCACATCCCCAATAGAATCAGCAAGCAAAAACTAGACCAATCTAGAAACTAAGGCCAGCAATTAGACATGACGATGCAACATGCAATTCAAAGACAAACCGAAAAGAAAAACAACAAAGGCTCAAAGGATTCGGGTAAGGAAATTTTTTTTGTGGAAATTTTATAGACTCTGGGTAAATAAAAACAAATCTACTACTAGAAAAACTGTAAATTCTCACCAATGAATGAAAGCTCTGATACCACATGGCGAGGCTAATAGAAGCTCGATCTTTCGGTGAGATGGATAACTCGATTTGTGGAGACGACCATCACGATCCAAGCTACTGACCGAAACACTACAGACGCCAAGAAATCACTGAACCAAGCTCTGAGTTGTTATCAACTGTGCCAAAGCTAGTTGACCAGATCACGAAGATCAATTCCTGCAGGCAACCGAAAAACAAGCAAGAACAAAGCAAAAGAAATATAAAATTGCGAATATGGATTAAGGACAAATGTTGGGGTTCCAATAGCGGTCTTTACGGTTGGTCTTGCCGACTCAAGTGAAGAACACAGAAGTTTCACGTGGAAAACTAATCTAACAAAACCCAAGTCTCATGAGTGAGCTCGGCTAACTTAAATAGGCATCTAAGGGGGGTGCAACCAAGAGGTGGACATGGACATGGAATCCTCCTGGGTGTCCCCCAGGGACTTCCTATACATGGGTTGAAGCCCAATTGGCAAGGTGGCGCAGCACCATGTTAGGAATTCTTCCATATGTAGTTGGGCCTACCTAGTGGGCTTGTGGAAGTGGGGGCCGCCAGAGAGAGGAGTTGAAGCCATCAGCGAGGACAATGTTTCGAATCCTCATTGTGCGCTTCGTCTTGTAGGCTTCTTACTCGCATTCTGACCCATTATAGTCCTCTCCATGATTTCTAAGGATAAGTAAATCACACGCATCAGGTAGTATATATTCTAATAAGAAATAGAATTCACTCCCAAAAATGAAGTTACTTGGTAATTCAAATTACATGCACATGCTCGTTTGATTCGACCTTACACTTGAATAGTGTGCGGAGAAGTATTAGTTGCATCTATAGGAGTGATTGTTGTCATCACGTTGGGAGGCGACAAAGAATAGGAACGGGCTGGCTAGATTTGGCCCAAAGACCAAAAGCTAGTTTTCAAACATTTTCCTATAAAAATAAATCCTAAAATTGAATTAACTCGAAATAAATAGCAAAAATATCTTAAAAATCTAGAAATATTTTGAAAAATACGTTGAGACATAAGAACTCAAATAAAATATTTTTAACAAAAGTTTATATAAAATTTGCATAGAATTAAATATTATTTTCTGCAAGCTATCGGGATCTGAATATGCAAATCTGAACCTTCTATGTATATCGCACTAGTCTATTATCACTCTAGTGCACACAATGACAATATAGATGAATATCACAATCATACACAGCGGAAATATAATAAAATACTTCATTACTTTTAAGACATTTGACTGACCTTATGGTATACTTTACATGATTATGCCACGCATGGCTCAACTATAATAGATAAAACTACAGTGGAATGAAAACGTAGTAAATAACTCATTAGTATGCCACAGGCAACTAACAAGGTTCACACCCTAGAAATTCGTCTCCACTTGTTACTCCTTCAAAGTAGGTGTAGATTTCACCTCAACTGATGATTTTGTTGTGGCAAGGGTGAGTACATAAAGCACTCAACAAGTTATATACAGAATGCAATTCTATTATAAGTATATGCAAGGCTTATTCCAAATGAATGGCTGACATGGTTATTTTGCAGTAAAGCAACATTTACAAATGAATATAATAAATATATTGAAATGATAGTAAAAAAAATAACAATAATGAGTAACTTTCAAGTAATTCTCAAGAATCAACATTTTGGTGCGGCTATGATACATTGCTAATCAGAAAGGAGCCTACACTACTACAGAGGGGTATATCCGTGACGCCCCATCAGTGCCGCGTGAGGCCCACCCGGCAGTGATTGTATTATCACGGCCGGTTCCAAGTAAAACCGGCACAATAGTTTTTTCCCGCGCGAACTGAAGGAATATCACTGCCGGTTCATTTTCTCCAACCGGCAGTAATACATCACTGCCGGTTTGTAAACAAAAGCTGGCAGTGATAAGATTACCCTAAATTCTCCCGCGCGAACAGGAGAGCAGTATCACTGCCGGTTCGTATTATAAAACCAGCAGTGATATATTATTGCCGGTTGGTAAATAATAACCGGCAGTGATAAGACTTACCCTAAATTTTCACGCGCGAACGGCAGAGAGTATCACTGCCGGATTATATTAGTGAACTGGCATTGATATTTTACTGCCGGGTATTGAAAAAGAACCGGCAATGATAATTCGACACTATAAATACCCTTCGCACTTGCCCCACCTCCAGAACAGAGAGGAGCTCTGTTCTTGCTCGGTTGGGGAAGAGAGGGGGCGAATTTTTGCTCTCAAATTTGGTGGAATTCACTTCTAATTCGTGATCTACGGTTCGTATCTTGATGTACATTTTATTTGTAGTTGGTTTTTGTTGGATATTACGTTCTATATGGTTGTTTGTCGTGAGAATTATCGATTGCATAATGTTTTTATCCAATGACGACAATGGCGATGATGATACTAATGATGACGGCGCGGCCTATCCAGGTAGTAAAAGTCCTCCTCCGTCACCTAAAAAAAGTCCGCCTCCTGCTCCAGCGCCACAGAAAAATAATGAAAGAGCACCGCGATCTCAAAATTCATCACGGTCAGCGGGGAAAAGTGCCACATCTGTGAAGCCAGCGCAATCTGGAAAGAAACGAGCATATGACATGACCGAAGAAGAAACTAGAAAGGAAGTAGACGCCAGCGTAACAGCTCACATCAAAAAGACGCCAGCACCTGATAAAGTTGAAATCGAAGCTGCCAAAAGAGATTTCTTCTTAGACATAGCGACGGTTAAACAGACTGGACGGACAACCGAATCTCCTCAACCTAGCCAATGATCAGACTACGAGCGCATCTCTAGGCAGAAATCTAAAGGACAGGTTGGTAAAAGAGCTACCGCCGCAGACGTAAGGGTGTCTTTGAAGGCGGGGCCCCTTTAAGGTGGAAGTTCGTTAACGGGGAAGCATTGGTGGATCCAAACGAGGAGCAGAGACTGACGACACAGTTACGGCGTCTACATAAATGGTATCGGTAGTTTGTCCAAGAGACAAAAAATGACGTGTTCCTCGTCAAATACAAAGAAACGGATTTTCACAATATGGACGGAGTTTTCTGGGTAGAAACCCCCGAATTATACCAGTTGTACCAACGAGATGCTCTGGACGTGTCTGTATTAAGAATGTGGACTCTGTAAGTCTCTTGTATAATTCATACTGTACATTCACGTACCCTTAAACTTAGTGTCTAACTTCTTTCTTATGTAGAATGGAGACAATGACACTCAGAGCGGACTTAAATGAAAGGGTAGGATTCCTCGATCCCAGCCTTGTCAACTGCAAACTTATTAAAGATCCATTGACGGAGAGAGAGATCGAGGAGTACGTACTAAAGGCGCTGCTAAAGTTACAAGACAAGACCTACGTACTTTTACCCTACAACTTTCAGTACGTGTTTCCCTGCCTACTAGTCAGTTTTATCATGTGCAACACCATGTCATGATAGCTTCTGCAGCTTTCACTGGATCCTTCTTGTCATGACGTTAGACGATAGCACGATCACTGTGTTGGACTCAATGAGGAAACTGACAAACGATTACAAAGAAGTAATAGAATTGCTAGACAGTAAACTTCGGTCGCTATGCTATTGCTCCGTAATCTTTCATTCCATTGCACTTAATTGCACCTAATTAAGTTTAATGACTATTCATAACCATACACAGGGCGTACACAAAATACTGCAAGAAGAGCACGCGGTACCGTCCATTCACGAAGAAGTTTAGAATAAAAACTGATTTTTCGTGCCTAAGACAGCCGCAAGGGAACAATTTATGTGCATACTACGTAATGACACACCTACACACGTTCGTCACCGACAGTACCGACTACAACGGCGAGATGGTATATCATTACATGTTGACGCCTAATTTTCTTTATAAAAACTACGACACTAATTAATGCATTATTTTCTTCAATGACAGCGCGTGAAGCTCGGCACCAACAGCCTACTTGACAGCGAAGTTGAAGCCCTTCGAGAGCAGATCGCTGGGTTCATCGTTCGAGAAGTGATCAACCCGAAGGGCGAGTTTTACGAGCCACACGCTACAATTGACTGAAATGTGAACGATTGTCAATGAACAATGTAATAATTAGATATTACGATGATTTACTGTATTTCAATTATGCTTTACAAATACTTCATTAATATTGTCATGATTAAATGAGTATTCAGTATTCAATGTTAAATATTATGATGGTTTAATATATTTGAATTATTCTTTACCAATACTTCATTAATATTGCGCATAACATATACCGTACAGAATACATGTACTGTACAATATATATATAGTACAACGTTACATCATACATATAATACAAAAAAAAAATGTAACCGGTTTTGGAGGATAATATGGCATTGTACTTATCACTGCCGGTTTTAGAGACATAACTGGCAGTGATAACACCTTATCACTGCCGGTTGGAAAATATTAAGTGGCAGTGATATGGATTATCATTGCCCGTTGAAAAATAACAACCGGCAGTGATAAGTTGCTATCACTGCCGGTTATGGATATAAATCCGGCAGTGATAAGCCTTATCACTGTCGGTTGTATAATATAAACCGGCAGTGATATTATTATCACTGTCGGTTGAAGAACCGGCAGTGATAGTCCCGACTATCACTGCCAGTTAGGGAGTGCCGGGTCAACATCCGGCAGTGATGCTGATGTTGATCCGGCAGTGATGTCCTTTTCTGTAGTGGTGATAGCTCTTTTGCAGAAAGCAATAATTATTTGAAATACAATAAATAGATTCAATGCATATTTTAGAAAATATAATAAATAACTGGTAAATTAATGGTAGGCAACAAAACTAGATTGGTGACGCTTCAACCTTCACCATATAAAACAATCATCAAACCACTCAACTCATCGGTGTTAACTTCAAACATCAAAATCAACAGTGAACTCCCTATTCACTTTCCAAAAATTCTACCTTCCAACATTTTTATAAAAACTTTATATCTCATGTAAAATTCTCAAGCATGTTCATGACCGCGGACACGGTTATTCGAATAGTTTTACATTATGTAAAGATTGTTCTGCTTTACCCACAATATATGGTCATCTCATATTCCACATGATAAACACACTTCCTTAGGTGTGCGGTGGAGAAGTCATGATAAGGCCTTTATATTGCTGCACACTAGCACCGCCCTGCCTAGTGAGTATATCTCCTCAACCCTAGGACTTGATCTAGCTAGTCTACCCCTAGTATGCATCTCACGTCTTTAATGAGAGGCTAACCATTTTGAGGGAGAATAGAGTAACCCTCCAATCATCACTGTATGGTGTCTTATTGAGGTAGAGTAGCTCTCTACTCATACGCCCATTGCAGTATCCCTCCAATTCAACTATGTAGAAGAGCACAAGCATACCACATGTTATTTAGCTAGGTCTATCTTATATCAGGTATATGGCTGTACGTTTAAGCCCAGTTGAATGGCATACAAGATTAAGTTCTTAAATAGTCTTGGATGAGACATCCACATCCCAAATGTACTAACCGCACCCCTTTACTACACAATCACTTGCCCGAGTGAAAACTATTTTGTTTAACTAAGATTAATGGCATACCCTGATATGGAACAACAAATTTTACATTAGTAGCTACCCATCACAATTTTATATCTTATTAAGTCAAGATAATTATAATTCATCATATGATATGACTCATCGTACTACTAAGCATAGCTACAATAACCTAATATTGGTAATACAATTATTTCAACCTAGGGTAACAATCGATATAGGGTATTCAAATAATCGATGTGACATAATGGCAAATAGGTATTTAGTTATTCCCAGCAAATAATATTTGCATAGAAAAATCATGCAATTTGTATAAAACAAAATACTTTTGCAAACATAGGTTCAACATCATCAAAGGTTATGACTTGCCTTGTTGTACACTATTGTTGCTGAGCTATGATCTTCAAATCCTCCATTCACTCATTAGGTATCAATGTCTACTAGAAAAGAAAGTAAGAAATACAAATAAACAACAAATTGAGATTCAAACAAACTCTAAATTAAAAATATATGACTCTGAAATAAAGAGCTTGATTCTAGATGAATTTAGAAATTTAAATGGGTTCAGCCGGAGCTCGTATGAAGGAGAACGGACTTCCGAAATATTAGACGTAGAGAAAATCTAAGACTGACAAGTGGGATCCACAAATTTTTCTGATTTTTTGAAATAAAATAAATTTTAAAAATGCTGAGAGGCTGACAATCAGGACCCACATGTCAACAAGACATGTGTGTTGAACTGGCCATGCAAGCGCTAACACGGACGACACATAAAGCTAGGGCTAGCGTGGCACTGACGGGGCACACATGTGGGTAGCTGACTCGGCTAATGACATCATTAGATGACATCATGCTGACATCATCACTTCCTCAGCTCCGATGACTCGGGCTCTTGGCGAGGAAGAAGATGACACGGGAGGTGTCAGAGTGGCGGTAGATCGAGACCGAGCTTTGGCGGATCTGGATGCAGACTGCATGGCAAAGCTGGGGAAGGCAATGGCGAGGGACAACGGCTCACCAAAGAGGACGATCGGTGTGGAGGAATCTTTGGGAAGACCTCCAATGGTGTGGCAGTGAGGGGAAACTCTCGGGAGCTCTCAACAGGCGACGACATCGTCTCGGGGACCATGGATAGGGTGGTGGCTGCAGCATGTCAAGGGGAGCTTGTTCTGAGGATCCCCAGGGCTTTTATATCCTTAGGAGGCATGCGAAGCATGGAGTCAGGGCGGCGGCGAACACGACTGAGGCTAGGGTTTCGATCGGGGAGGCGCAACTAAGCTGGCCGAAGCGGATGCAGCTAGGCTAGCAAGCACACGGTACATGCTGACGGCTCAAAGAAAGGAAATGGTCTGAGCAAGGTTTCAGCCCGAGGAATATTTGAAAAAAATAAAATAATTTTTTGAATTAGGAAAAATACCTGAAATTGAAATAAATAGCAAACTAATTCAAAAAAATTCCTTGCAGTAGAAGAAACTCATCTAAATATTTTTATTTGATGTATAGATTAGTCAAATTAAATCTTTTTATTCTAGAAAAATTCCAATTAAGCTTTAATTAACTTGAGAACATCCAAATGGTTTCTTTTATTTCTAAAACTTTCCAAAAGAATAAAAATTGGAGTGTTACATCTACTTTCCCCCAAACGCTCTTAGGACGGTTCAAGGAGAGCTCACCCCATTCTTCTTTTCTGATGTGATTCATTGCAAAGATCGATGAATTTAGGGGCTCAAACAGTCCTTAGGGACATTTATTCATGTAATTGCATATGTTTGAAGTTTTCTTCCTTGTAGATTATTTACCATGTGATTTTTTCCAACTGTAAATATTTTGCATTGTGTAAATGTTTTTAATTGTCCATTGTTACGTGTTGTTTTTAACTGTCCATTGTTACGTGTCTACTATGAATTCTTGTCTTGTGCTATCTATAAGACGGTTCTTTCCTATGATCCATCTGTGATACATCATTATCACATATGGTTTGTATGTAATAAACTGTTTGTGAGTAGTCCTTATCATAGACGGCGTGTATATAATACACCGTCTGTGATAGTGACTAATCACATACGGTTCTCTAATAAGCAACTGTATGTATTATTTACAAATCATTGTTAATGAACGGTTCTTAATCGCTTTCATTGCAGATGATCCCAGAACCGTAAAAATGGTTCGTTAACCATCAATGAAGACAGTTTTTAACCGTATATAATGCTTTTTTAAGTGGTAGTACGAGTTTGGTACGTTCTCCACTGAACCAAGCAAATATTGTGACTCATGTCTATTTAGCCACATATTTGACAAATGCCCTTACATTCTATATTTAGTATGTTTATTCTTTATAGAGTAAATTTCATGAAACCCTAGGTTTTGTGATCGTTGTTATGCTAAACCTCAGATATTGTGGCTTATGTCACTTAACCCTAGGTATTATAGTCACAATATTTCACAAAACCCCATGTATTATAGTTACGACGAAGATGAGTTGTTGGAAGTAGTGTAATGCATGGTCTTCCATCATGTGGCTAGAGGCATCGAGCAAGGAGAACATCTCGACATCATCATGTGCGGTCGTGATTGTTGAGGAGTAATTGTAATGAGGTAGAGTTTTGTGAAATGTTATGAAAAATAATACCTGGTGTTAAGTGACACAAGTCACAATATATGAGGTTTTGTGCAACTGTGACCGTAAAACTTGGGGTTAGTTCCTTGAGTCTGTTAGTATGTAGTAAATACATAGAGGAAGAAAAAAATAATATGCCCTTTCCTCGCAAAAGAACAAGAAGAAAGACAAACATGTAGCCTTGGTACCAAGATATAAGTATTTTACAATTCATTGTTAAACATGCATGGAAATGACAAAGAGAACAAAAGCAAAATTATTCACAGTGCATGGGTAGCCCATATTTTGTGAACAATACGGGGAGCTTACCGTAAAAAACCATGCAAGAAAAAAAGAGAGAGATAAGGCGCTCACCTTAAGCGTGAGCTGCGTGCGGTCCAGCGTCTCAACGGTAACGTCGAGTACGGTGGGCAATACTGTAGCAGTTTCATTCCACAGAAACCAATCAAGTTAACGCACACATAAACACCAATCACGCACAAAGAATAACATCTCTTAATCCAAAGTTAGCAGCTGTTAAATAAAACGAACAATCTTCTCCCTTACTCTTTTCGTTTCATTTGCTTAACTGGGAAAACCATTAATTCCGAACAGATTAAAATTCCGCAAATTTGCATGGAACAAGAACATTCAGTAGGTAAATAACATGTACACTGCACCTTTCTCTTCCTTCTTCTTGTCTCCTACTTGGTCTTGGTCCTGTGCAGCTTGGCCTTCCCTGCCTTGAGCGCCATATCCCCACACCAACTAACCAGACACTATACTAGTACAGTGTAATGTCGCAATCTTTATCGCGACCAATCGAGACTCTGAAGAAACAGCTCTACGGTACTCTTGTCATTGCAGTGAAGCTAGCAGAGCTGCTGTTAGCTAGGAAGGAGAGGAGATTGCCAGGGAGGCAGGGGAGAGGTGGAGAGCGAGCGAACCGTCGGATCACCCATAACACGGCTCTCCTACTGGAATTACCTTAGCCCAGGGCCATGCTATTCCATGATATTGGAAAAATAGCAGCCTAATAAGTAGTTGGGCGCCTTTTGAATATGAGTGAGGCGCGGTGCCTTCGTGGAGCCAAACCGAAGGAAGAGCAAAAAGGTGAGGCCACACCCCGCTTCGAATAGGAGGGGCCTATCACAAAGGGGGCTGGGTTCTATTTCCAGGCCGGGCAGCAAGTGAAGGCTAGAAGAAGAGAAGTGTGCCTTCCCAGTAAGGAAGAGGATAAAAAGGTGTTGTCATCTATCTTAATCTTTTTTCGTGAGTGTATATACTCTTACTTTCAATATACTATTTAAACAAATATATTATATTTCTTTATCATTTTTATATATATATATATATATATATATAGGAATCCTTTTCTATACTCCTAGGAGTAAGTACTCCCACTTTCAATATACTACTTAAATGAACGTGTTATACTCATTTACCATTTTCAGTACACTTAAATACTAATTCTAAGATACTCCAATGCGACATGGTTGAAAAACATTTATTAGAGCCCTTTATTTTTCCTATACACCCTTTTTCATATGTAAAATGAGTACATATACAAATTATGCTATAAAAAGTGGACTTTGATGAAATTTTTTACGAAACTCACTTTAGAGTATCTTATAATCATTATTAGAGTATGCTCAAATAGATAAAGAGGTATGAATTTTTTGTTTAAGAGGTATATGCAAGGTGGGAGTACATACTCCTACCTGTAACATCCCAAAATTTGGCTTAATTAAGTTTTTGTTGTTTAAAAGTGCATTTGTGATTTTCTGGAATTTATTTGGATTTTTCTGGATTTATTTGAATTAAATGTTATTTTGGGTTTATTGCTTTTTATTCAAAAGTATTTAAATCTGTGCAAAGTCAAAATAAAGTTTTGTCAAAAATATTTTATTTAAGTCCGAATGTCTCAAAGTATTTTGAGATTTTTCTTGGAATTTTCCGATTATTTTATTGCCTAAAACAAATTAAAGGAATTTTGGAATTAGTTTAATTGGAAAACTGTTAAAAATCTTTTGAACAGTGTTGGGCCGAGCCCAACATCATGTATGCGCTATAAACCAGCGTCGGTGCGGCCGGTCACCGCTGGCCGTCGCGAGGAAACCCTAGATCGGCGATCGCTCATCGCGATCCAGTGGCCCGCAGAGGGCGCGTGTGTGCGCGTTTTAGCCGTCGGATCTGGACACGCGTCGCAACGTCAGTTGTCGTCTCCGATCTGGACTCGGAGTTCATCGCCGTGACGCCGCCGGACTCTTTCGCCGTGTGGAGCGCGGACGCCGAGGCTATAAAAGGAGGGGGTAGCGCCCCGAGGTTCGCAAGCCAGCGCCGCATCTTTTGGGTGGAAAGTTTCCGCGAGAGCAACCGTAGAACGTCGCCGCAAGCTCGCCGGAGTTGAAGTCTGCGGCCGCCGGTTTTTGCTCAAGCACGTCGCCGGTTCGTCGGTTTTTCGTCGTGTGGACTCGAGATCTGGACTCACCCGCGCGCGCGCCGACTACTCTACCTCACCTCGCGGAGACGCTACAAACGCCGCCGCCTTGGTCTTCATCTTCAAGTCCGGTAAGACTCACCGTCGCGCCGCCATCGCTGGACCGAGAGCTCGGAAGCCGTCGGATCTAGATTGATGGTCGATGCGTTGCCACGCCGCTCGCGATTGATGACCGTCCGTCGGGTTTCGTCGGATCGATCGAACCACTGGGTTGAGCCAATCGCAGACGGCCACGTGTCGGCGCTGGTGCCGAGGCGTCGTGAGCCGAGTCTACCGTAAGCCAGCACGAGTTCGTAGACTCAGTCCATGCGCCGAGGACACGTGTCGGCGTGGGATTGGCCGAGACCGATCTTGACGTCATGCTTGCGTCATAATTACATTTTCAATTGGAAAAATATTCCGATTGGAAATTCCGTGATGATGACGTCATCATGAGGTCACGCTGACGTCATAAATCGATTTTTCAGTATAAAAATAAATCTGTTAATTCGTATTTTTCGATTTTACGATTTGAGATTTATTTCAAACTTCAAAAGGCTATATCTTTTGCATCGTAACTCGAATTGAGTGATTCCAGTTTATAAAAATTTGTAAAATTGAGATCTATTTAATGGTGAATTTTAATTGATTTTGGAGTTCAATTGCTCTCTGTTTTGGCATTTATTTGCTTTTCTCTTTGATGACGCGTAGACGTTGAATTGTGCGACGCTTGGAGGAAGATCAAGCAACCCAAGAGCAAGCTTCAGATCAAGATCAGGACCTATTCCAAGGCAAGTTGTGCTTTGATCATGTTGAACCCATGTTTATAAAATTGCTATGTTTGTTTTACAATATTGCATATATTTCAAATATACAATTGTTTCAAAATTAGATTGGGTTTAGCTAAAATACAGATTGATCTATACCCTACCTTGTCATTATATGCCATGAACCATTGTCACCCTAGATTGGTTTAATATAGTTGATTAATAATTATGATCAACATTGGAGGTTAGACCGTATTAGTTGCTTAGCCATGCCACGTCATCACATGTGTCGTAATCATTGTTAATTAATCTTGATTAACGGAATATGGAACAATGTTATGAACTTGTGTGTCATGTGGGATCACACGACGAGATTGAGTTGTTGTGGCGAGTCATGTCACGCAACGATGTTGAATTGTTGATGGCACGTGGTGCTTGGTAATCAAGCGGGTGATGATAACTTAGATTGGGGCAAGTGGCAAGGGCGAGGAGGCCAAGGTGGGCCCGATGGGCGATGGTATGTGGAAGTCTTGCCTTGATCACACTAAGGACTTAACCTTGCAAGCCTTTGACTGAGTCAATCATGCAACCACATGTCCGTATGGGCCACCTAGTGAGTAATTTGCAAAGTCTTAATTTTGATACTATCGTGGTCGGTGTGAGTTCGGGTCGGTGTAATTCACATGGCGCAAGAGGGGCCACGGATGTGGTTTCTGAGACCACTTGATGTTGAAACCTTAGCGGGTAGTATCGGGTTAAGATAGAGCATTGTAAAGGCTTTGTTATAATCTCTCGCCTTTGTGGTGTTTGGTTGTATCACGTGGGTAAAGTGCATAACCTCTGCAGAGTGTGAAACTATTCGGATAGCCGTGCTCGCGGTATTGAGCAATGCTCGGGAATTACAGTTAAGGGTTAGCTTAATTAATTGGACAACTTGGTTGGGATGGCGGAATGCCATGTGGAAGATGGAATTTAACTTAGGATTGGAAACTTGGTTTACTTGAGAAATACTGAATTTATTTATTATCGTTATTTGTTTTACATCCTTTACAATCTATATACTGTATTCGTTCATAAATGCTGCTTATTGCAAAATAGCCATGATAGCCTATCCTTTGGAATAAGCCTTACATATAGATAAATAGAACTGCATTCTGTGCACAACTTGTTGAGTGCTTTAAGTACTCACCCTTGCCAAACAACAATAATCAACAGTTGAAGAATCTACACCTGTGTTGGAAGATGAAGTCCAAGAAGACACGAGTCATTAGGGTCCGAGCCTTGTCGGTTGCCTGTGGTGACTGATGAGCTACCTACGTTTCTACTTTCCATTTGCTTAATTATTAGTTTATATTTTCGGTCTTGCCTGCGTGGCTTAATAATGTAAGTTGGTCATAAGATCATACATTTAGTTATATCAATAAATGAACTATTATTCTATTATCGTTGTGTATGATGTGATATGTACCAATGTTAAGTCGTGTGCACTAGCGTTGATCCAGGAATAGTGCAATAAACACGGTGGGTTGAATCGTGGATTCGGGTCCTTACAGAGGTGGTATCGAGCATACCGATCGTGTAGGTCTTGGCCCTAGATAGTTTGGAGGTGTCTTGAGTGTGTCCAAAATTATTTTCTAAAAGAAAATCTAAGCTTGACTAATAAAACCCTCTCGACTCATCTCATTCTCTACTTCTCGCCTTTGCTAAATTTACCCGCTTTACTTGCCGTTTGGGTGGAGAACTTATTCCAAAGTTCTTGTGGAGCGGATGCCGATCGTTCGACCTTTGAGGAGGCAGTGGCGGCTACGCCATGGAGCCGTGGAGAGTACTTGAGACGCTTGAGGTTTCTATCGTCCACTTTACCGAGGAGGCGGTGGTCGCTGAATGGTGTACACCGAGGATTTATTTGTAAGTTGATCATCTACGCCGGAGAACGAGGAAGCTAGCAGGCCAATCAACATCTCCGCCGTAAGATTCTCGCACGAGGTTGCAATTCAGAGGTCGCTCGACTTGCTCTTCGCCGTGTCCGCCGCGACTACGCCGACGAGCTTCACGACTCGGTGTTCGACTTCACCAGACGCTCAAGCATGCCAAGACGACGGATCGAGGGGAGCGAGTGTGCTACTGCCGACGCACCTTGCGAGTTCGCCCTTGCCTGGAGGATCATATGAGAGAGACTACCCAGAGCCGAGGCGTATGCGAGGCACTCAGAGTAGCAGAGCAGAGCTCGAGGTGACCGTGCTTGACCATCGGGATGATCACCGAGTGGGAGAGGCCTGGAGGCGCTTGAGGACGAGTGAGCGCGTGACTCGTAGAGTTCAGGAGCCACCGAGGAGTCCGAGGAGGATCCAGAGGAGCGAGAGTGGGAGCAGAGGGAGTGCAGACCCGTTGTTGCAGAGGACCCAGAATAGGTCATCGAGGATAGGTTTGCTCGATGCCACCCACCCGCCGGTGTATGCGCGGATCGCCTCACCAGGTGGGTGGATGAGTGAGTGTCGACCTTGAGCCGTGTTGAGACTCGAGTGTGAGTCGCGTCTTTAAGTTAGTCTTTACCTTTCTAGTGGGCGTTAAGGTTGCGTGTTTAGTTTGCTTCTTTGTATTGCTTGAGTGTGCGGTATGTGTTGCAGAGCTTGTAGGCTTAAATAAGCAACCATACCAAGTTAAATAAAGAATTGTTCAGTTTGGGTATAACCTATCTCCCGCTTTAGAAATTCTTACTTCTCATCTATGCTACATCTACCTTTCCTAACCTAAGAGGCAATCATCGATGGTGAATACTGAGGAAACAACGGTGCTTCAGAAGTGGATCTGCGTCGAATGACAATCCCAATGATGGAGGCACCCTCAACCACCGCCGGTGGACATGCAGAACTGGGAGCATTCCTTGCAAAGACAGACTCAAGCGATCACGCATAATGATGCGGCGAGATGCAAGAGATGACCAATGCAAGAAGAAACCACAACAATCACGCAACTCGTAACAATCATGGTGGACCTCGACCTATGTCCAAGCTATCGGATTTTATGAGGACTAGGCCACCAACTTTCTCCGAAACGTGAACCCTTTGGAAGCCGATGATTGGCTTAGGACCATTGAGAAGAAGCGCACATCACTCGGTGTGAGGGCAATGAGAAGGTGCTCTACGCTCTCATCAACTTGAAGGAACCGCCGCAGAATGGTGGGAGAATTATGCCGCTCATGGAGCCCCGCAAGAGATAACACAGGAGGAGTTCACTAATGCTTTCCGCCAAGATCATGTCCCGGAGGGAATGATGGATCTTAAGAAGGAGGAGTTGAGCTTTGAAGCAAGGAGGCCAACGGTGGCGAATACGAATAAATTCACTCGATTAGCTCGTTATGCCCCGAGGACGTAGCGACGGATAAAGCTAAGCGCCTCGTTTCATGAAGGGACTGAATTCAGATCGCAGGGGGTGACACCCACAATTTTCCGGATTTTGGGAGCTGGTAAATAAGGCTTTAATCCTAGAGGACAAGCGCAAAGAGCTAGGTGAAAACCGTAAGCGCTTGATGAACAATCGGTGGACGCCCAAACCATCTACGCTTGAGGATGTCACCCAAAGAATTTGCTAGATTTCAACCACCGGTGGGAACAAGACATCAACCCCTACACTCGCCCCCGCCAATCGAATTTCGCACCAGCGCAAGGCAACAATGCACCAGAGGAAATCAAAGATCTGCGGTGAAGAGATGCTATACTTGCAATGAGCCGTGGCACTTTTCAAATAGGTGTCCACGTAAGGAGGCATCACACCGATTCGTTTCAACCAGGAACAACACCCGCTAAAGCACCAACATCGAGGAAATCGTGCACCAAGCCAAGCCGAGCAACGCCAGCGATCAACGGCGTGGAAGAATCAACCACATCACCGCCGATGGAGCTCGGGAAGCTACGACGTCGTCTTGGGTAAGTTCTGGTCAACTCAAGCACTGCCACGCTTTGTTTGATTCGAGCTTCGATTCGCTTGTTTCTCAAAGTTTTGCAACCAAGAATGGATTTAAAGTGGTGAATCTTAAGTGTGTGCTCTTAGTCCAAGCCCCGTGATCCGAGCTTAGATCTAGCCTTGGGTGTTTGGGAGCTAAGTTGTTTATGGATGGGATAGAATTTCTCGCGAATCTTATCTTGATAGTTGCGCAATCCTAGACGCCATCCTTGGAATGGATTGGCTGTCCAAGCATAAGGTCGTTTTAGATTGTGGCGAAGGATCGTGACCTTGGAAGGCCCTAGTGGCAAGAAAGTGGAGTTTCAAGCGACCGCATTCGACCAGGCGATTAACGGTCAACATGTGAAAGCCATCAAGATGGAAGATGTGCCAAGAGCGAGAATACCCGAGGTATTTCGGAAGATTTGCCGGGATTGCCACGGATCGTGATATCGAGTTTGTCATCGAGTTAGCACCGTGTACAAGACCGATATCAAAGAGACCATATCGGATGCCTACCGACGAGTTAGTAGAAATGAAGAAGCGATTGAGGAACCGCAAGAGAAAGGTTTCATTAGACCAAGTTCATCGCCGTGGGGAGCCCGGTTTTGTTTGTTCGCAAGAAGGATGGAAGTCTTAGAATGTGCATCGACTACCGTGCACTTAATGAAGTAACGATCAAGAATAAGTATCCATTGCCCAGGATCGACGACTTATTTGATCAGTTAAGAGGAGCTGGAGTTTTCTCCAAGATAGATCTTCGTTCAGGATACCATCGATTGAAGATCCGAGCGGAGGATGTACCTAAGGCTGCGTTTTTACGCGATATGGACATTACGAGTTCACAATCATGTCATTCGGATTGACTAATGCCCTGAGATATTTCATGAACATGATGAATAAAGTCTTCATGGATTACTTGGACAAGTTTGTTGTAGTCTTCATAGACGATATCTTGGTTTACTCAAGACAGAGGAAGAGCATGCAGAACATCTGAGAATGGTTTTAGACAGGCTGCGAGAGCATCAACTATATGCTAAGTTTAGCAAGTGTGAATTTTGGAAGGAGAAAGTTGAATTTCTCGGTCATGTAATGACTACCAAAGGAGTCGCAGATTGATCCCAAAGTGGACGCAGATGTTGCATTGGGAGCCACCAAGTCCATTACTCGATTCGTAGTTTTACGGGAATGGCGGGATATTACCGTCGGTTCATAGAAGGATTCTCGACAATTGCTAAACCCTTACGCAGCTTGTTAAAGAAAGAGAAGAAGTTTGCATGGACGCGGAGTGCGAGAAAAGTTTCATGGAATTAAAGAAGTTTAACAACATGCCCGTATTAGTGTTGCGGATGTGCGTAATGGATTTGACATTTATCGCGATGCTTCAAGCGAGGGCTTGGGATGCGTGTTAATGCAAGAAGGCAAAGTCGTTGCTTATGCGTCGAGACGATTAAGACCACATGAAGTGAATTACCCAACGATGATTTGGAGTTAGTTGCCGTAGTGCATGCTTTAAAGATATGGCGTCATTATCTCATAGGAAATAGATGTGAGATATATACGGACCATAAGAGTCGAAATACATATTCACTCAATCGACTGAATATGAGATGCGAAGATGGCTTGAGCTAATTAAGGATTATAATGTGGGAATCCATTATCATCCCGAAAAGCCAATGTGGTGGCGGATGCCCGAGTCGAAAAAGCCATAGCGCAAATGCATTGTCAATGGAGGATCAACCAGAATTATGCAAGGAATTTCAGAGGTTAAGATTGGAGGTCGTTCCGCAAGGAATGATAGCTGCGCTAGAAGTAAAACCAACATTAGAGGATCAGATTAGAGAAGGTCAACAAGATGACGATAAAATTTCAAAAATCAAGGCTAAAAAGGAAGAAGGCCTAGCCATAGATTTCACTCTGGACGAACAAGGAACTATGTTCTTCAAAGGCCGAATTTGTGTGCCGGATAAAAAGGAATTAAAACAATTGATTCTTGAGGAAGCGCATGATTCAAAGTACTCAATTCATCCAGGAAGTGCTAAAATGTACCAGGATTTGAAGGAGAGATTCGTGGCCAAAATGAAGCGTGAAGTGGCTGAGCATGTTGCATTATGCGACGTGTGTCAGAGAGTAAAGGCTATGCACCAAAGACCCGCTGGTTTGTTGCAACCGTTGAAAATTCCGGAATGGAAGTGGGAGGAAATCGGGATGGATTTTATCACCGGTTTACCTAAGACTCAGAAAGGTTACGATTCCATTTGGGTTATCGTGGATCGTCTAACCAAGGTCGCTCATTTCATCCCAGTAAAGACCACTTACTCCGGAGATCGTTTGGCAGAACTGTACATGTCAAGGATTGTATGTTTGCATGGAGTGCCAAAGAAGATTGTGTCAGACAGAGGTACCCAATTTACCTCAAGGTTTTGGAATAAGTTGCATGAAGCAATGGGAACCCGTCTGAATTTCAAGATCAAAGATATCACCCGCAGATGCGGATGGTCGATCGAAAGAGTAAATCGATCTTAGAGGATATGTTGAGAGCTTGTGCCTTAGCTTACGCTACGACATGGGATAAATGTTTGCCATATGCAGAGTTCAGTTACAATAATAGTTATCAAGCTAGCCTACAAATGTCACCGTTCGAGGCATTGTATGGACGTGCTTGTCGTACTCCATTGAATTGGAACGAGACAGAGAACGCTTGGTGTTTGGGCGGATATCCTCGAAGAGGCGTAAAGTCAAGTAGCAATGATCAGAGAGAGATTAAAGATAGCACAGTCAAGACAGAAAAGCTACGCCGATAATCGTCGTCGAGATTTGAGTTTTGAACCAGAAGATCATGTGTACCTCAGGGTTACCCCTCTTAAGGGCGTTAAGAGATTTCACGTTAAAGGAAGCTTGCACCAAGATATGTCGGTCCGCTCAAGATTACGAGCCGTCGAGGAGAGGTAGCTTATCGATTAGAGTTGCCTCACCATTGGCAGGAGTGCATGATGTATTCCATGTATCGCACTTAAGAAGTGTCTCGAGTGCCAACAGAGCAAGCCCGTTGGAGGCAATAGAGTCGCAAGAAGATTTGACTTATAAAGAGCAACCAATGTAATTTTGGATGTTGTGGAGCGCAAGACCGTAAACAAGTCTATTCGCTTTGCGAGTTCAATGGAGCAATCATTCGAAAGTGAAGCCACTTGGGAGCGAGAAGAAGAATTGAAGTCGAATTCCGAACCTATTCTCTAGTTAGCCCAGAATCTCTGTCGAGATTCATTAAGGGGGAGGTTTGTAACATCCCAAAATTTGGCTTAATTAAGTTTTGTTGTTTAAAAGTGCATTTGTGATTTTCGGAATTTATTTGGATTTTTCTCGGATTTATTTGAATTAAATGTTATTTTGGGTTTATTGCTTTTTATTCAAAAGTATTTAAATCTGTGCAAAGTCAAAATAAAGTTTTGTCAAAAATATTTTATTTAAGTCCGAATGTCTCAAAGTATTTTTGAGATTTTTCTTGGAATTTTCTGATTATTTTATTGCCTAAAACAAATTAAAGGAATTTTTGGAATTAGTTTAATTGGAAAAGCTGTTAAAAATCTTTTGAGCAGTGTTGGGCCGAGCCCAACATTGTCTTGGCTATAAACCGCGTCGGTGCGGCCTGATCACCATGGCCGTCGCGAGAAACCCTAGATCGGCGATCGCTCATCGCGATCCGGCGTCCGCAGAGGGCGCGTGTGTGTGCGCGCTTTAGCCGTCGGATCCGACACGCGTCGCAACGTCGCTTGTCGTCTCCGATCCGACTCGGAGTTCATCGCCGTGACGCCGCGGACTCTTTCGCCGTGGGAGCGCGGACGCCGAGGCTATAAAGGAGGGTAGCGCCCGAGGTTCGCAAGCCGCCGCATCTTTTGGGTGGAAAGTTTCGCGAGAGCAACCAGAGAACGCCGCCGCAAGCTCGCCGGAGTTGAAGTCCGCACCGCGAAGTTTTTGCTCAAGCACGTCGCCGGTTCGTCGGTTTAAATCGTGTGGACTCGAGATCTGGACTCACCGCGCGCCGCGCCGACTACTCTACCTCACTCGCCGGAGACGCGCCAAACGCCGCCGCCTTGGTCTTCATCTTCAAGTCCGGTAAGACCTCACCGTCGCGCCGCCATCGCTGGACCAGAGCTCGGAAGCCGTCGGATCTAGATTGATGGTCGATGCGTTGCCACGCCGCCGCGATTGATGACCGTCCGATCGGGTTTCGTCGGATCGATCGAACCGCTGGGTTGAGCTAATCGCAGACGGCCACGTGTCGGCGCTGGTGCCGGCGTCGTGAGCCGAGTCTCACCGTAAGCCAAAGACGAGTTCGAGACTCATCCATGCGCCGAGGACACGTGTCGGCGTGGGATTGGCCGAGACCGATCCGACGCCATGCTTGCGTCATAATTACATTTTTCAATTGGAAAAATATTCCGATTGGAAATTCCGTGATGATGACGTCATCATGAGGTCACGCTGACGTCATAAATCGATTTTTCAAGATAAAAATAAATCTGTTAATTCGTATTTTACGATTTTCGATTTGAGATTTATTTCAAACTTCAAAAGGCTATATCTTTTGCATCGTAACTCGGAATTGAGTGATTCCAGTTTATAAAAATTTGTAAAATTGAGATCTATTTAATGGTGAATTTTAATTGATTTTTGGAGTTCAATTGCTCTCTGTTTTGGCATTTATTTGCTTTTCTCTTTCGATGACGCTGTAGACGTTGAATTGTGCGACGCTTCGGAGGAAGATCAAGCAACCCAAGAGCAAGCTTCAGATCAAGATCAGGACCTATTCCAAGGCAAGTTGTGCTTTGATCATGTTGAACCCATGTTTATAAAATTGCTATGTTTGTTTTACAATATTGCATATATTTCAAATATACAATTGTTTCAAAATTAGATTGGGTTTAGCTAAAATACCGATTGATCTATACCCTACCTTGTCATTATATGCCATGAACCATTGTCACCCTAGATTGGTTTAATATAGTTGATTAATAATTATGATCAACATTGGAGGTTAGACCGTATTAGTTGCTTAGCCATGCCACGTCATCACATGTGTCGTAATCATTGTTAATTAATCTTGATTAACGGAATATGGAACAATGTTATGAACTTGTGTGTCATGTGGGATCACACGACGAGATTGAGTTGTTGTGGCGAGTCATGTCACGCAACGATGTTGAATTGTTGATGGCACGTGGTGCTTGGTAATCAAGCGGGTGATGATAACTTAGATTGGGGCAAGTGGCAAGGGGCGAGGAGGCCAAGGTGGGCCCGATGGGCGATGGTATGTGGAAGTCTTGCCTTGATCACACTAAGGACTTAACCTTGCAAGCCTTTGACTGAGTCAATCATGCAACCACATGTCCGTATGGGCCACCTAGTGAGTAATTTGCAAAGTCTTAATTTTGATACTATCGTGGTCGGTGTGAGTTCCGGGTCGAGTGTAATTCACATGGCGCAAGAGGGGGCCACGGATGTGAGTTCTGAGACCCTTGATGTTGAAACCTTAGCGGGTAGTATCGGGTTAAGATAGAGCATTGTAAAGGCTTTGTTATAATCTCTCGCCTTTGTGGTGTTTGGTTGTATCACGTGGGTAAAGTGCATAACCTCCGCAGAGTGTGAAACTATTCGGATAGCCGTGTTTCATGGTATTGAGCAATGCTCGGAATTACTGATTAAGGGTTAGCTTAATTAATTGGACAACTTGGTTGGGATGGCGGAATGCCATGTGGAAGATGGAATTTAACTTAGGATTGGAAACTTGGTTTACTTGAGAAATCTGAATTTATTTATTATCGTTATTTGTTTTACATCCTTTACAATCTATATACTGTATTCGTTCATAAATGCTGCTTATTGCAAAATAGCCATGATAGCCTATCCTTTGGAATAAGCCTTACATATAGATAAATAGAATTGCATTCTGTGCACAACTTGTTGAGTGCTTTAAGTACTCACCCTTGCCAAACAACAATAATCAACAGTTGAAGAATCTACACCTGTGTTGGAAGATGAAGTCCAAGAAGACACGAGTCATTAGGGTCCGAGCCTTGTCGGTTGCTGTGGTGGTGATGAGCTACCTACGTTTCTACTTTCCGCTGCTTAATTATTAGTTTATATTTTCAGTCTTGCCCTGCGTGGCTTAATAATGTAAGTTGGTCATAAGATCATACATTTAGTTATATCAATAAATGAACTATTATTCTATTATCGTTGTGTATGATGTGATATGTACCAATGTTAAGCTGTGTGCACTAGCGTTGATCCTGGGAATAGTGCAGTAAACACAGTGGGTTCGAATCAGTGGATTCGGGTCCTTACACTACCTCCAGTATACCGCTTAAATGATATTATTATACCTCTTTATCCTTTTGAGTATACTCTAATACTGATTATAAGAAACTCCAAAGTGAGTTCCATGAAAAATTTCATCAAAGTCCACCCTTTATAGCATAATTTGTTTATATATTCCTTTCACATATGTAAAAGGGTATATAGCAAAAAATAAAGGGTTCCGATGAATTTTTTTCAACCATGTCGCATTGGAGTATCTTAGAATTATTATTGGAGTATATTGAAAGTGAAGGACCATGTGGAGGTCCATCCATGTTTGTGATGAGTATTTGACTTTATTTGAGCAAGGTGTGCTCAAGTTTGAGTTTGATTTGGATTGTTTTTCGAGCTAGAGCAATTTGAGTTACTGGTTGGAGACCAGTCGTCCGACCTGAGTGGTCGGGGCTTTGGCTGTGTTGCAAACTACCGTCCAGGCCGAGTGTCGGGTCGTCCGACCGAGTGGTGGGGCTTTGGGTGTGTTGCGGATCTACCGTCCGACCGAGTGGTTGGGTCGTCCGACTCCTAGTGGTCAGACCTCGAGTGGTCGGGATGAGTGGTCAAACTATGGTTGGTCGGGATGGAGACCAGTGGTCAGACCATGGTTGGTCGGGATGGAGACCAGTGGTCGGACCACGATGGTCGGGTTATCTTTGGTCGGCGTAGTGTATATCCGTCATTGAGATGGATATGTCTTTGTTGGACATTGCTATGAGATGTGGTTTCCTTGTCTATGATGGTTGCGGGACTTTGGAGCTAGGTCATGGTGAGGCGAAGGGGATCGGGACTAGGCCGAGAGCCGAGGTCCGGATGATCAAGGTGTCGCCAAAGATGACCGAGGCCGTGGAGTAGCCGCAAGCCGAGAAGACAAAGGAATGGATGAGATGCTAACTTGAGCCGCTCGATCTAGGAGGACCGTTGGATCGCGGTCCAGAAGATAGAGAAGCGGGTCAAGTTAGTGTGAGTTGAAAAGCGTGCAAAACCCGTTGTGTTGTTGGGTTTCGGGTGAGCCCATGCATAGCTTTGTGAGTGGGTAAAATCTCAGCCCTTGATGGAGTGCTCTAGGGTTTAGAGGCTCATCGAAGGGTGGTAGGTGTTCCAAGCCTGCTATGAATAGACAGGGAGAGGGGTGTCTCCTTGGGGGTGAGCAGGTGAGGAAAGTGTACGTGAGTAGTTGAGAGTTGTTGAGAGTGACAGTGTAAGGATCAAATCCGGCTCTTGGATGTTGGCTTAGGATTGAAGCGGGACATCCAAAGGTGGGAATTGATCCTAGGTCACTATAAATAGAGGGTAGGGCAGCCTCCCTCTTTGAAGGTTCCGAGGTTTCTTTGCTCATTTGAGCTTTGCCCACTTTGTTGTGAGGTTTTGTAAACCTCCTTCCGTAAATGAAATGTTCTTCATTTATATTCTTGTTTCATTTCTCTTACGTATTTACATTACGCACTTAAATTACATTATCTAAATTCGCATTTACTTACTTGCAATTTACTTTACGTTATTTGGATTTGCCTCATCTCCTTCTACATGCTATTGAGTCTTTGTTGAAATTCATGATTGATGAACTCTTCTCTGGACTTGGTGCTTTCAATCATCTAGGCAATCCTTGCATTCTTGTTGCAAGTTAGTAAATGTGTGTTCTTAAAGTGCGTAAACGTGTGACTTGCAGTTCTTTAGTCTTGATTGGCTTCGTTCTTGTTGCCAAGGATGAAAGATTTTTGGATGAATCTTCTTTAGATCATATCCCAATCATCTAGGCAATCTACAACCTCTTCTATTTAGTTTTGCAAGAAACCAATTTCTGTGCCTAGTTTTCAGATAGTGTTTCTATTTGTTTGAAGGGTTGTTTCTTCGTGTACTTACTTGCTATGATTTGTGGAGAGTCATCCAAGGATTTTCGACCATCAACTCCCACCGACAAGTTAGGGTGAAGTCCGTGTTCGTGACTGCTTTTGGTGTTGCATTTGCTAAACCAAAAGGACGGAACCTTGGTATTAATTCTTCGATTGTTGATTGAAATAGGTTCCTGACATCTTTTGGGAGGTGCACACCAATTTCCACTATTTTTGGATCAGCCGATCAAAAGTTTCATCGATTTCTGTTTTTGAGATCGTGCTGATTTTACTGTTCACCTGAACACTATTCACTCGAGTACGGTTCATCCGACCACTTCAGGTCGGGAGTACTGTTCATCCGACCATTGTTGGTCGGGGGGGTACTGTTCACCCGAACACTATTCATTCCGAGTACTGTTCATCCGACCTCTCAGAGGTCGGGGTACTGCTCATCCGATCAGAAATACCCGACCAAAGGCGGTTTCTTTACGGTCTTTTGGTGGTTTGAATTTTAGGGGGAGAGTTTATTCGAAAATTTTATTTGGCTCCTATTCACCCCCCTCTAGTCGCCTTTTTCGATCTTTCATTTGGTATCAGAGCCGGTTCTGCTCTTTCTAGATCTTGACCGGTCTCAAGAGCCATGGCGATGGACAAGTATTCCACCAAACCTCCCATTTTTGCTGGAGTTGATTTTCCGTTTTGGAAATCACGGATGGAGTCATACATCACTGCCCAGGGCTTCCTCATATGGCAGAAGGTGAAACTCCCGTATGAGGTTCCTGCTGATGAAAACGTCACGGCCGGAAATATGGCTGACGTTGAGGCGAACGCTAAAGCAAGGAACATCCTCATACAGGGTCTTAGCCGTAGTGAGTATGATAGGATTTCTCACCTTCGTTCTGCTCATGAAATTTGGGTGACCCTCGATGCTTATCATGAGGGCACTACCCAAATCAAGACGGTTCGACAGGACCAATTCAAGCGTGAGTTCAAGAAGTTTGAACAGCACGCTGGTGAGAGTCTTGACGAGTGCTTTGGTCGGTTTACGAAGATTTTGAGCGACCTCCGAGCAGTCGGTTGCATATACCCTGACTCGGATAATGCTCGATATTTCTTGACCGCACTTGATCTTCGTGTTTGGGAAATGAAAGTGACCACCATCAAGGACACCACCGACCTGTCGACCTTGACTCTTGACGGGCTTTATTCCCGCCTCAAGACTCATGAGATCGATGTCGTCTCGCGGAAGACGAAGTCTCGATCGATGGCTTTGGTCACCGATCCCATTGATCCTCTCTTTCGATTCTTACATTGGTTTCTCTCTCTCCGCCCTTTGCGAGCTAAGCGATGACCAAGCGGAAAAATTTCAGAAAATGAGCTTGCTCTTCTTGCTCGCAAATTTTCATATGCATACAAGAGAGTGAGAGAGAGAAAGAGAGGTGGGATGATCACTGTTTGAGTGTGGTGGCCCCAACCACATTCGAGCAAACTGTCCCAAGCTGGAGAAGGGCAAAAACGAACAAGGTGGTTCGGGCAAGAACGACCACATCGACAAGAACCGCAACAAGAAGGCCCCAGCTCGTGAGCCGGCGAAGAAGAAGTACCGCAACTTCTCCAAGAACAAGAAGCTCTTCCACCGTGTCCTCGCCGCGCTTGACGACATCAACCTCTCCGACACGGAGACATGGAGCGACGAGGGCGAGGATGATCCGCAAGAGAAGAAGGGCGGCGACTTCTCCGGCATGTGCTTCATGGTCGACACCAACGATATCGGCGACTCAGCTCTCAATGACTCGGATGAGGTACCCTCCTATGACCAGCTCAACGAAGCTTTCGCAAATTAGGAAAATTTCATGCTAGAGCTAGAGCTAGGTGTACTGAGCTTGAGAAGGAAGTAGGTACCTTGACTCGGAGTTAGCTTCACTTAGATCTTCTCCTCCCGAGTCACCGATGACTGTGTTCTCTGTGATCTTTGTTCTTGTGGAGTTGGAGAACCTAAGGACCATACATGATAGTGTGCTTGCTGAACTTGATGGTCTTAGGTTGAAGAATGCTAGCACTAGTTCTGTTGATGCTATTCCTGTTGAGGCTAGTTTTCTTCATGCTCACTCCACTCCATCATGCTCTAATTGCCCTAAATTGCTTGCTGAAATTGATGCTATGAGCGATCACCTTAAGAAGCTTTCTTCTAGAAATGATGAACTTGAATTGCATGCTTCTAAGGACCCAGTCAGCTCATGTGAGGGCTGTAAGCAACTAAAACTTGACAATGATGCTTTGAATGTCAAGTGTGATCAACTTGCTAAGGATTTACTAGTTAAGTCACAAACTGGTTGCTTGCTGTGTGTTGGGGTTAAGGATGATGTGGATCGAATCCATGTCGAGCTTAAGAAGAAGTTAAAAGACCAAACCCTTAGGATTAGAGATGCTCCTTGCGTTTCTTGTGAGGCCCTCAAGATTGAGGCGTGCTGTCTTGAGGAGAAAAATGCACGTCTTGAGAGCTCATCTTTACGGTTCTTCTTCTTCTTCCCCCTGTTCTTCTTGTGCTTCTTTCTTTCGAGATTGCCAGTATCTTGTGAGCACTCTCGAGAAGTTTGTTGGAGGCAAGAAGAAGCTCAATCTTATTCTAGACCAATCCAAGATTAGTAGATTCAATCAAGGTCTAGGATTTGATCCCTTGAGCACGCCGGCGCATCCTCCCACCATTGTGCGCGGCTCCAAGAGTGGTGAGATTGTGGTAGCTCCCAGAGTGAGCACCACCAAGTTTAGGTCTCTGGGGTTGTCCATAGGACTTCCGACCTTACTCCTGCTTCTCTGTCTCTAGCAAGGCGAAGTACACATGCACCTTCTGTAAGAAGGATGGTCACCTAGTAGATTTACGCTTCAGCGCGCCAAGATCACTCGGCGTGAGCGTGTTGTCGCTCTTAGGGGTATTCGTGGTCATCCCGGACTTTGAGTGCTCCTAAGACACACACTGCTTCTAGACAGGTTAGAGAGTCGCCTGTTTTTGGGCAGCGTCCAGGACTTGGTTTTCATGCTGGTTCTTCGAGTTTTAGTCTTGGAGCTGTTCGTAGTCAGTCTTTCCGCCGTCCTTTTGATATTCCTCGTTTTTCCCATCGAGGTAGATATCAACGGCGTGAGGAGTTTTTTGGTAGGAGATTTAGGAAGCCTCACTGGGGTGGCTCGGCTTTTGCACCACGGCATGCCAACCCAATTTCAGCTCCTAGATCATCTACTAGAGTTGCTACTGATCTTGGTAGGGTTAAACGTCAGAGAGACACTCGAGTCCAGTCTTCTTCTGTGACCGGTACTCTGAGGCGACGTGTGGTTCAGTATTGGGTTCCCAAGTCTTCACTCTATCCCAGTACTGAGTCATCTCTCTCTCTTGTGTCTTGATCGGAGTTCGCTCGGATGGGGAAGGAGATGTTTGGATTGTCGATTCGGTTGTTCTCGCCATATGACCGGAGATTCTCGATGGTTCTCTTCCTAGTCCGAGCCCCCGGTGATGAGTTGATCACTTTCGGGGATGCTTCTTCAGGTAGAGTCATTGCTAAAGGTACCATCTGCATTAACCAAAATTTCATTCTTAAAGATGTTGCCTTAGTAAGTAAGCTGCAATACAATCTGCTCTCTGTTTCTCAGCTTATTGATGACTCTTTCGAGGTAAGCTTCAAGAGTAATGCTGTAGAATCCTTGATTCATCGGAGGGTTAGTTCTTGGGATTTCTAGATTTAGGAGAGTCTTTCGTGCTGATTTTTACGCTTCTTCCGAGACTCTCTTCGATGTTTGATTACTTCGAGTCCCGTGATCTCTCCTTCCGCATAGGAGACTTGGTCACATTGGTTTTGATCATTTGACTCGAGTTAGCGCTACGATCTCATTCGGGTTTGCCCAAACTCAAGATGGTCAAAGACTTAGTTTGCTCTCCTTGCCGATATGGCAAGATGGTTATCGCTTCTCATCCTCCAAATGATCAGTAGTGATGGTGATGCACCAAGATAGCTTTTACATATGGACCTTTGTTGGTCCGGCTAGAGTGCAACAAGCGGGAGGGAAGTGGTATATTCTTGTCATCGTTGATGATTTTTCTAGATACTCTTGGGTATTCTTCATGGCCTCGAAGGATGAGACTTTTCTCACTTGTGGGTTTGGTCAAGAGGTTGTCTATTGAGCTCCTGTGTGCCTTACGAGCTATATGCAGTGATAATGGCACGGAGTTCAAGAATTCCTACTTTGAGAGTTTTTGTGTGGAGTGCGGTTTAGAGCATCGGTTCTCTTCTCCCTACGCCCCTCGTGAGAATGGCATAGTGGAAAGGAAGAACATGACCACAGGTTGAGATGGCGGGACGATGCTAGATGAGTCTGAGACTCTAGGAAGTTTTGGGTGAGGCTATAGCTACGCTTGCCATGTTTCTAATCGCGTGTTTTTGAGAGCACATTTGCATCGCACTTCTTATGAGTTGAGGTATGGGCGAAAGCCCGGTGTGTCTCATTTTCGCGTTTTGGTTGCAAGTGTTTTATCTTGAAGTCTGGTAACATAGATAAGTTTGAGTCTCGCTCTTCTGATGGTATCTTTCTAGGTTACTCATCTTCTTCTCGTAGCTATAGGGTGCAAGTGTTGATGCACATAGGATCATAGAGACTCGTGATGTGACCTTTGATGAGGCTAGCCTGAAGCTAGACACGATGTTTGAGCTCTTCTTATCCCTCCGAGACCATCTTTGAAGAAGATAAGGATGATGGAGATGATGGTGTTCCACCGGATCCAGTCCCCTCTTCACCTGAGGTGCCTCCTGTTTCCATTTCTGCACCTCAGGGAGACCAGCCCTTGCTTTCCGACTCTCCTTCAGCGAGTGGCTCTGTTCCTACCTCTTCTGTTCAAGAGGTAGAGGCCACTTCTGTTGCTGGACCTCCCGTCATATTCAGAGACGTCATCCTCCTGATCAGATGATTGGCGATGTGTTCGAGCGTGTCACTCGCTCAAGAACGGGTCTGTCCTCCTTCTGCCTCCACTCTGCCTTCGTTGCCTCCTTTGAGCCGAAGGATGTTTCTCATGCATTATCCGATGAGTCGTGGATTAATGCTATGCATGAGGAACTTGAGAACTTTGAGAGGAACAAGGTATGGCATCTTGTCGAGCCCCCATCTGGTCATAATGTCATTGGGACCAAGTAGGTGTTCAAAAACAAGCAAAGTGAGGATGGGGTTGTAATTAGAAACAAGGCTAGACTAGTTGCACAGGGCTTTTCTCAGGTTGAGGGTCTTGACTTTGAGGAGACCTTTGCTCATGTAGCTAGGCTAGAGGCTATCCGAATCCTGCTTGCATTTTCTGCATCCAAAGGCTTCAAGCTTTATCAAATGGATGTCAAGAGTGCATTCCTCAATGGCTATATTGAGGAAGAGGTTTATGTCAAGCAACCTCCAGGATTCGAGAACCCCAAGTTTCCGAGTCATGTATACAAGCTTTCCAAAGCTCTGTATGGACTCAAGCAGGCCCCCAGAGCATGGTATGAGAGGCTCAAGTCTTATCTTCTCAGCCATGACTTTAAAATGGGCATAGTAGACAAAACTCTGTTCATTAGACACCATGAGTCTCATTTTCTTCTTGTCCAGATTTATGTGGACGATATCATTTTTGGTGGCTCGTCTCATTCTCTTGTCTCTCAGTTTTCTGATGTGATGAGTACAGAGTTTGAGATGAGTATGATGGGCGAGTTGAGCTACTTTCTTGGCTTCCAAATCAAGCAGACTCGGGAGGGTACTTTCTTGCATCAAGGCAAATATACCCGTGACCTCCTGAGACGCTCGACATGTCGATGGGAAGCCGGTGATGACTCCTATGGCCACCATCGCTGTCCTCGAGCCCGATGAGGATGGTGAGCTGCCGATCAAAAGGAGTTTGAGCATGATCGGCTCCTCTTGTACCTCAACGCCACGAGGCCGAAATACATTTCTTTGTGTGTGCATGCGCTCGATTTCAAGCTTCTCCTGGCGCTCTCACCGCCAGGCGGTCAAGCGCATCTTGTGTACCTTCGTGCTACCACCGATTATGGTATTTGGTACTCTTCTTCTTCTTGTCTATCTCTTAGAGCCTTTTCCGATGCCGACTTTGTCGGGTCAGAGGATAGATAGGAAGAGCACTTCTGGCACTTGCCAATTCATTGGCACTTCTCTTGTTTCTTGGTCATCTAGGAAGCAGTTCGGAGTTGCACAGTCCACTGCTGAGGCCGAGTATGTTGCTGTAGCCAGTTGTTGTAGCCAGGTTCTCTGGATGAGATCGACCTTGCGGGACTTTGAGTTAGTGATAGAGAGTGTGCCACTTTTCTGTGACAACACTTCTGCTATTTGCATTGCTAAAAACCCAGTGCAACATTCTCGGACCAAGCACATTGATATTAGATATCACTTCCTTAGAGACCATGTGGAGAAGGGAGATATCGCGCTTCAGTTTGTAGAGAGTGACCTCCAATTAGCCGATATCTTCACTAAGCCTTTGGATAGCTCCAGGTTTGTTGCCTTGAGGAGTGAGCTTGGAGTCGTGAGCCCTTACGGCCTTTCTTGAGGGGGAGCTGGTTTGTATATTATGTACTATATATTTTCTTCCAGCTTTTTCTTTCTTCTTCTGGGTGACTTTGGGCTTGTTTTCTTGAGTTGAGTTCACTCACTTAGACTTTTGGCATGCCTCGCATGGACCTCTTATCTTGTGCTTTAGGTTGCTATCATGCGTGATTAGCTATTCTCTCTTCTCTCTAGGTTGAGTTCCCTCACAGTCTTATAAGTCTAGCAGGTTTTGTGGCCTCCAGGTAGACAGGTGCATGTGCACTCCTTAGTTGGGATCTAGAGTCGACTTTCCTATGTCTCTGGGAAGATAAGAGCGAGCCTGAGCCGTAGTGAGTCTTTTCTATCTTATCTATGCTAAATAGCCATCCAGTTTTGCAGTTTCTCGACTTCTTCTCCTCATTCTGTTTTTTTCTGGTTGTTATTGAGTTCATTCGGTTTTTCTTTATGCCTAACCTTGATAATAACTCAACTTTAACCAGACTTGAGCTTAAAATTGATTCTTCTGTTGAGGGGGAGTTTGGGAATCTGTTCATGCATTGCATTTAGACTGCATTTTTCGTTTTACGAGCTTTGTCTATTATGCATTTGACTCAATCTTCGTGAAATACATCATGCTATATCTTTCGAAGAAAATCACTAGCTTAGATATGTCCAAGTTCATTTATCAAGCTAATGTTCATTGAAATCTGAAAAACTTAAAAGCTTAAACATGTTGCTTTTACTTACTAAGTTTCTTCTCTAAGAGCTTTTACCATGAATTGTGAAATTTTGGAATTCTCTAGAGTCCCTATAGCAACTTGGGTGAAATTTGCTTGATCCATATTTGAGTCCTTGAATTGCTTATATGTGCTAAATTGAAAATTAAAAAATTGACACTTTTGTGCAAAATTGATTTCAAGACTTTATATTCTCTAGATCGCCTCCTATTGCATTTGGGATGAACTTGGAATATATTGTGTATGACCAAGATCATTCTCTTAAGAGTTACTCTTGAGATGATCGAAAATGGCTTGAGTCAATAAAAAAAAATGCAAATATCAAACACATAAGTGGGTAAAGAATGCAAATAATGTCAAACATTTGCACCCCGCTATGTTTTTCGAAGTCTTAAAGAAAATTTGTATAAATTGAAAAATGGGCTCTAAGGACCTTATATGCACTTCAAATTTCCCCAAAGTGTTGAGTAGGTTGAACTCTAGGTTTTCCATTTGATCCCTGAGTGGTTTTGCTTCTAGTTTTGAAACTTTGCTAAGTTTTGCTCTTGTCAAATTTTGCTAAAAATGATACATTTTCAAAACCTAGCTTATGAGCAAAATTTGTTATTTGCACTTGGACATGTCTTAGTTTGGTCATTATCTGAGATTGATAAGCTTGGTGTCATATCTTGTCATTATGATCATTTGGATAATCTTCAAAGCTCCCTTAGGTTGCATTTCATGCATACATAAAAGAGGGAGAAAATTCTTTTTGATGCCTATATTGCCAAAAGGGGGAGAAAATGTAGAAAAAGGCATCATTTAAAATATAGAAAAGGTGGAGATAGAAATGTGAAAGCTTGTTGGTTCTTATGATTTTTGTAAATCTTTGCTATCTCTTATGGATCATAATCACATTTGACACTTATGATTGGTTTTTAGAGCTTTTGTTGAAAATTTGCTCTTTTCATGGTCTTGCTCTAAATTCTTTCTGCCAACTTGGTCATAATTTTATATCTTTCTCTCTGGACCAAGTTTGGCTTTGCAATCAAATTGCTTTTTCTTCTCTCATTCAAACTCAAATTTATGCCTTTTGTGTGGTTTGTCAATATACCCATCAAGGGGGAGATTGAAGGACCATGTGGAGGTCCATCCATGTTTGTGATGAGTATTTGACTTTATTTGAGCAAGGTGTGCTCAAGTTTGAGTTTGATTTGGATTATTTTTCGAGCTAGAGCAATTTGAGTTACTGGTTGGAGACCAGTCGTCCGACCCCGAGTGGTCGGGTCGTCCGACCTGAGTGGTCGGGGCTTTGGCTGTGTTGCAGACCAGTCGTCCGACCCCGAGTGGTCGGGTCGTCCGACCTGAGTGGTCGGGGCTTTGGCTGTGTTGCAGACCAATCGTCCGACCCCGAGTGGTTGGGTCGTCCGACTCCTAGTGGTCAGACCTCGAGTGGTCGGGATGAGTGGTCAGACCATGGTTGGTCGGGATGGAGACCAGTGGTCAGACCATGGTTGGTCGGGATGGAGACCAGTGGTCAGACCACGTGTGGTCGGGGTTATGCTGGTCAGCGTAGTGTATATCTGTCTGTTGAGATGGATATGTGCTGTTGGACATTGCTATGTGATGTGGTTTCCTTGTCTATGATGTTTGCAAGACTTTGGAGCTAGGTCATGGTGAGGCGAAGGGGATCAGGACTAGGCTGGGAGAGCTGAGGTCCAGATGATCAAGGTGTCGCCAAAGATGGTGAGGCCAGGAGTAGCCGCAAGCCGAGAAGACAAAGGAATGGATGAGATGCTAACTTGGAGCTGCTCTGATCTAGGAGGACCGTTGGATCGCGATCAGGAAGATAGAGTAGCGGGTCAAGTTAGTGTGAGTTGAAAAGCGTGCAAAACCCGTTGGGTTGTTGGGTTTCGGGTGAGCCCATGCATAGCTTTGTGAGTGGGTAAAATCTCACCCTTGATGGAGTGCTCTAGGTTTAGAGGCTCATCCAAGGGTGGTAGGTGTTCCAAGCCCGCTATGAATAGACAGGAGAGGGTGTCTCCTTGGGGTGAGCAGTGAGGAAAGTGTACGTGAGTAATTGAGAGTTGTTGAGAGTGACAGTGTAAGGATCAAATCCTGGCTCTTGGATGTTGGCTTAGGATTGAAGCAGGACATCCAAAGGTGGGAATTGATCCTAGGTCACTATAAATAGAGGGGTAGGGGCAACCTCCCCTCTTTGAAGGTTCTGAGGTTTTTGCTGCTCATTTGAGCTTTGCCCACTTTGTTGTGAGGCTTTGTAAACCTCCCTTCCAGAAATGAAATATTCTTCATTTATTTTCTTGTTTCATTTCTCTTACGTATTTACATTACGCACTTAAATTCTGTTATCTAAATTCCGCATTTACTTACTTGCAATTTACTTTACGTTATTTGGATTTGCCTCATCTCCTTCTACATGCTATTGAGTCTTTGTTGAAATTCATGATTGATGAACTCTTCTCTGGACTTGGTGCTTTCAATCATCTAGGCAATCCTTGCATTCTTGTTGCAAGTTAGTAAATCTGTGTGTTCTTAAAGTGCGTAAACGTGTGACTTGCAGTTCTTTAGTCTTGATTGGCTTCTGGTTCTTGTTGCCAAGGATGAAAGATTGCTGGATGAATCTTCTTTAGATCATATCCCAATCATCTAGGCAATCTACAACCTCTTCTATTTAGTTTTGCAAGAAACCAATTTCTGTGCCTAGTTTTCAGATAGTGTTTCTATTTGTTTGAAGGGTTGTTTCTTCATGTACTTACTTGCTATGATTTGTGGAGAGTCATCCAAGGATTTCTGACCATCAACTCCCACCAGCAAGTTAGGGGTGAAGTCTGTGTTCGTGACTCTGTTTTTGGTTTTGTATTTGTTAAACTGAAAAGGACGGAACCTTGGTATTAATTCCGTCGATTGTTGATTGAAATAGGTTCCTGACATCCTTTGGGAGGTGCACACCAATTTCCACTGTTTTTGGATCAGCCGATCAAAAGTTTCATCGATTTCTGTTTTTGAGATCGTGCTGATTTTACTGTTCACCCGAACACTATTCACCGAGTACTGTTCATCCGACCACCGCAGGTCGGGAGTACTGTTCATCCAGCCACTTCAGGTCGGGAGTACTGTTCATCCGACCATTGTTGGTCGGGGGTACTGTTCACCCGAATACTATTCATTCTGAGTACTATTCATCCTACCTCTGTAGGTCGGGGGTACTGTTTATCCGACCAGAAATACCCGACCAGTGCAGTTTCTTTCTGGTCTTTTGGTGGTTTGAATTTTAGGCGTAGAGTTTATTCGAAAATTTTATTTGGCTCCTATTCACCCCCCTCTAGTCGCCTTTTCCGATCTTTCTGAAAGTGATAAAGTATAACAGTTTCGTTTAAGTGGAATATTAGAGATGGGAATATGTAATCCTGAGAGTTTATATATACATATATGTACATATATACATACGTATACATACATAGGTATATACATACGTATATATATATACATATATATGTACTCCGGCGGCATATCGATGTGGTGTTCTACATTGTGTACAAACACAACGGCGGCAAATCAAATACTCTTGTGCAGGGTTAACAAAATCGGTTTGGGAAAAATCAGGTGAAATTCTAATTTTGAAAATCGGAAATATCGAGCTGAAAATCGATCGAAAATAGTCAAAAATCTTGAGTTTCAAAATCAAAGTTTTTGAAAAGAAAAATAAAAAATCGTCTGTTTTCATGGAAAATCAGCTGATTTCGATGGAAAATCGATCGATTTCTATGGAAAATTGACAAACGAGTTGAACTTTTTGGCGAATGATTTTTTGAGCGATTTTCATCGATTTTTGATCGGTTTACGTCGCATAAATTTTTTCGAATTAATTTTTTTTTAATTGGACCGGTTTATCGAGCGGTTTTAGAAGCCGAGCCACGCCGATACGACCAAAAATCGTGATTTTCTACTGATTTTCGTCGATTTTGCGAAACCTGCTCTTGTGCACAAATACTCTTGGCGAGCAAAAAAGTGGCGGTGTGCATAAGGTAGAACACAGCACGGCAAACACAACTGGGTAGACCAAGGGCTCAAAGACTCACCAACAGCGAAAAATCAATGACTTCTTCTCCACGGTGGTGCTCTCATGAAAACATGTAATCCGGTGAAACGGGGGTGACTCAAGGGCAACTGATCTAGGGTTTGGGTTGAGGGCTTCGAAGCAGTCCTAGTGCTCCCTTTTATAGTGCTTTGACATCCGTGTTGTGGCCAGAAAGAACAGCAACGATGTCCACGGCGGACATGCTTGAATTTTGAGTCCATGCTGTGCATAGAGACGACAACACTGACAGTGGGTCCCACCTGTCTGTGTCTCATGCGGTCATGAACCGGGCCAGCTGACGTGGGCTGCGACAGCACACAAGATGGGCTAGACTATAGCAAACTTGAGCCGAACTAGGCTGGTTTCAGCCTAAAAGCTTTGTTCGTTTTAAAATACTTGTTCTTTTTAGAAAAATATAGAAAATACAAATAAACTTAAATAAAAAGCAAAAAATTCAAAAAAAAATACTAAAAAATTCTATGAATTACTTTAGAGCATCCATAACCCAAATAAAATAATGTTGGTAATTGTTCACTTAGCTTCAATTATATTAAATCCTTTTTGACTTAGGGAAAATCCATAACAAGGTTTTAATTGTAATAAAATTTTGAAAATTCATAAAAGTGCTAAAATACATAAAACCAAATTCAAATGCAAAAATCGGGATGTTACAATTAGAGATGCAATACTCCCATTACTGTAAGGCAGAATGATTTTATTTTAATGTGTTCAGAGGCATAACAACGAGATATTGTCCTATAGGGTATTCTTATAACAACACACCTATGTGAGATGACGGTCTGTCGCAGTCCATGAGATGTGGGGACTCTCTGAGAAGCTCATGAAGAGACATAGGAGTATGACCTATATACTTCAACCAAGAGGTAGCTTATCTGCAACCAAATACCAGGTTAAAGACATAAGTGAAACTTATCCTTGCAAAACTACCAATTCAAGGTATTCCAATGTAGATTTTTGTTCTAGGTGGATGTTCAACCATAACAGGTCTCCACTTAAAAACTGGTATATTAACAATGTTTTGTGACAACATGAAAAATTTCTTGTTGCCGTGCCTTTGGGATCTAATGGGAGATTGTTGGAGTTTATGGACTCAGACCAAATTAATATTTTTGATAAATCCTAGAAAATTCCAAAAGCCCACTCATGCATGGTGGAAGGTGTGAAGTTTAGTAACATATTGCTAGTCTAGGTAGGAGGAGACTAACTTATAAGCTGAGTTGGTTTGCCTAGTTGAAGAAAGCAAAAAAAGAATATAAGCATGTGCATTCACTCACTTGCCTCGCCACGCCACCGCTCACCCACCCGTAAGCATGCACATGAATGGTGTGATCATTTCGGGTAAAATTGTGTGGGAAGCTGCAGTTTCTTTTTACACCTTATAATCCTACAAGATGGTGTGGCATACCTACACACAACAAATTAGAAAAGAGAAGAACCTTTCAAACCGAATCGTGCTAATTCCACTAGGCTTTTATGGCACACATTAACACCATTTTCAATTTTTTGTGCGGAGTAATTGCCTTCCCTAAGTGGTCGTCTGTGTTTATACGAGGAGACGTCCTCTCAATGCATAGGAATGATAGAAAAGTTCTTTCTTCCTGGTTCCCTTGCGTTGCGTTGCTTGACTTCTCTATCTATCCCTTCATTGGCATGCATCGGTGTGGAGAGAGTAGTGTCTCCAAAATCATTCTATCTCTTGATCCTGCATTGGAAGGGACGAATCAAGTTTTTGGAAAGCGTTCGCGCGACTACTCAGTTCTTCCTCCCTCAATCTGTTGAGCATCTCCTATATCACATGAGAATCTACCACAACCTTCGTTGGAGCAAATGTTACGGTTTATTTAGAAAGAATTATATCATTCAAAATACTAGTTGTGATCCATCTCTTCGTTAGTAGTATTTTTAGTCATCTTTTCTACCATATTAATGAATATATTTTAGATAGGCATAATATATTGTATAATCATGCTAGTGTTAGCTGTTTCTATTATGCCTAATACATATATCACATTAATCTTGGATATTTCATTAGGAATTAAAATAATCACAAAAATATGCGTGCTTCTAACACATCGGTTCTGGAAACTAGATAACTCGACTGGTTGATAAGGCGTCAAGTCATAGTCAAACCTAGAGGTGGGCATTGGGCTGGGCTATTTTGGGCCGGCCCGAGGCACGCCCAGCCCAGCACGACCCATGGCCCGGCACGACACTGTTTCAAATGGGTCGAGCTGGCCCGGCATGGTTGCCCGGGCCGTGCCGGGCCTGCCAATCGAGCACAGTGGGCGGCCCGGCCCAACACGGCAGTCTGGGCCGTGCTCGGGCCGACACAGCCCGAAAGAGCCCATTCGTGCCGGGGCACGGCACGCCCGACGGTGGCACATCGGCCCGTGCGGCACACGGTAGGGCCCATGGTAGCGTGACGGCACGCGGCCGAGCCCACAGCAACGCGTGCGGCACATGTGGCCTCTCGCTGTCCCGCGTCGTCTCGCGCTGTGGCCACCTCGCCTACGGCAGCCTCCCGTGCACATTACCTTGCCTCTATCGCCACTCCCTGGACCCCGAGCAGCAGAAGCCACGCCATGCAGCAGCAACGCCACGCGGCGGGGGAATGGGCGGCGGTGTCCAGCGCGGGGTGGGGAGCATCGTCGTGGGAAGGGAAGTGGGGAGGGGCCGCTGGTGTGGGGAGGGGAGCGGGGAGGGGAGATGGAGGGAGGCGAGGCGTGGGCTGTGTGAAGGGAGAGGGAGGGCGTGGGGAGGGAGATGACATGGCCGCACCGGCCCCGCGTACCTGGCCATGGTCGCCATGGCCGCACTGGCACCGCCCGTCCCACCACGTACCTGGCCGTGGTCGCCATGGCCGCACTGGCCCCGCTCGTCCCACTGTAGCCTCGTAGTGCTCGTGTAGTCATATGGCCGCGCCCGCCCCGCCCGTTCATTGCTAGCAATACTGATATACACAATTGATGTTTCTTTCTTGAGATCAATGGAACTGAGAGAGAGAGAGAGTATGCAGGGAACCAAGGACAATACATGTGATGGTGTAATGTACTCATGCATACGAATGTGCATGTATTGCCATTTAGTATGCAATAATCGATTGTTTATGTTTTTTTGACTATATATATGTTTGTAACGTGCATTGATCGATGTCTTCCATAATCTCCTACATCAATATCGACTAGGTTGTACATTCGTTGCATGCCGTTGCACCGTATGCGTACACTACTGCAAGCAACTTCGGATCCTTTTGTCTCATCGCAATAGTGTAAATGGGCGGACTGGTCAAGCCACGGACGAACGCAAATGGACCGTGCTTGGCTCATCAAGGAGAGCGGGCCACTGCACGCGGCGACGACGTCGTCGCGTTCGCACGGTTTAGACCCGGCACGATAGGCCGTCTTGGGCGGCGGCCCAAGACGACACCCACCTCTAGTCAAACCGCAGCACAAAAGGTGAGTTGCGACATATGCAAGTACTTCTATGCATGACGTGCACTACACGATATGCATGGAGGTTCGTGCATCTCTCGACCCACCATCTTCATCCATTTTTCAAAAAAGCCTTCACATTTATCTTCCTTCTTCTCTCCCCTCCCTGTTCTCTCTCTCCCTTCCCTGCCTTTAGTCATCATTGTTATAGCCCTAAAAAAATTATTTTTTCAGAACTAGTGCGATTTTTTTACAAAATTGGCCCCTAGCCCGCAAATACCGTGCCGCTCAAGCGCTGCATTACCTAACAGGGAGCACTACAATACCGTGGCGATTCAAAATTAAGAAAAAAATGTATGCAGCGGTATCGTAGCACTGCATTGCTAAAGTACCACGCATACTGTAGCAATACAGAGCTACAGTTGTAATATCCCAATTTTTGCATTTATTGTGCATTTTATAATTGTGTGAATTATCTGGAATTTATTTAAATTATTTTACATTTATTTGAATTAAGCCTTTTGTTAAAATCTTTTCAAAATCAGAAAAGTTTAAATAAAGTTTTGTTGAAAATATTTTATTTGTATTATAAATGCCTTAAAATATTTTTTAGAATTTTTCTAGAATTTTTTAGGTTTTTTTGCTATTTTATTCGGCTTTATTTATTTTCTGGATTTATTTTAAATCGAAAAATATTTAGAAAAGCCTTATGCACAGTGTTGGGCCGATCCCGTGTGAGCCTAGCCCAAAAATCCTAGCCACCAGCCGCAGCCCACCTCGCGTTAACCCTAGCCACTTTGAATTTGGGCCGTCGGATCCGATTCAAACGCGTAGGAGCTTGCCGCGTCGCGCTTAGCCGTCCGATCTAATGCGGGTGGTTGCGATGCTGCCATGACATAGTTGGACTTCACCGTAGATTCCGTTGGATTGAGTGCAGACGGTCTAGATCGCGTCATTTTGGTGACCAATCCGATGCCGCGTGTTGCGCCCGGGTTGCGCAGAGTGTGCGTGCTGATGCTAGTGCTTGCGTCGGCCGATCCACCACACAGTAGCGCAAGTCCACTATGGACCAGAGCTGGCCGTGGACCAAGTCCATGCACCGGTGACACGTGTCGGCTCTGGTTGGTCCGAGTGGATGCTGACGCAATAAACCTATTTTTCAGTATAGATTTAATTCGAAAATTTATTTATTTAATATTTTCTATATTTTCTCATTTATTCAAATCTTTAGAAAGCTCGTTCTCCTTCATACGAACTCCGATTGAGGCCATTCTAGTTTATAAAAATTGTAAATTTGAGCTCTATTTAATGATGAGTTTTATTTAATTTTTAAAGTTGAGTTTGCTCTCTGTTTTTGATATTTATTGCTTTTTTATCATTTCACGGAGACGTCGAAATACCCGAGATGTTCGTGAGCGAGGAGCCAACCCAAGAACAAGGTCTAGAGCAAGATCAAGAGCTTTTTGAAGGCATGTTGTGTTTTTATCATGTTGAACCCATGTTTTAAAAGTTATATTGCATTAAACTATTGCATGCTAATTAAATCAATTTATAACTATTTCAATTAATTTGGGATTAGATATTCAACCAATTTGAGTTATGTCAACATTGTAATTTGTATGCCATGATTTGTTTGTCACCCTAGTATGGTTCTTTATTAGTTGGTAACTATTAATTGCCAATGTGGGTTAGTTAGAACGCGAATAGTTTGCTTAGCCATGCAACAAGTTATTGATATCGTTTTATGTGAGCAAATTTAATCTTGCTTAATGGAATATGGAACATATTTATAAAAATGTGTGTCAGGTGTTGTTACATAGTGTTGTTGATGGCACATGTGTATGGTAATTTACTGGGGTGGTAAAATGATTTAGATTGAGAGGCAAGTGGCAAGAGTTGTGATTTTATGGTAGGCTAATGTGGTACTTGGGTGGTCGCATTTTTATTTTTGCCAAATGAAAGTTGACAGTATGGATATTGTAATTGTGAATTTTTGGTAAGTCTTGCCTTGGTCAATTAAGGACTTAACCTTGCAAGCATTTGAACTGAGTAATTCATATAACCACATGTCTGGTATGGGACAAACCGAGCTGATTAATTTGTATTGTCTAGATTTTGGTACTATCATAGTGGTGTGGGTTCCGGGTGCACGGGTACACTCACATGGTGCAAGAAGGGGGCCCTCATAATGGTAACCAGTCCCTTCAATGTTGAAACCTTAGCGGATAGTACTGGGATTAGACAGAGCATTGTAAAGGCTTTATTATGATCACTCGCCTTTGTGGTGTATGATTGTATCTTGTGGGTAAAGTGTATAATCTCTACAGAGTGTCAAACCTATTCGAATAGCCGTGCTTGCGTTATTGAGCAATGCTCGAAGATTACAATTAAGGGCTAGATTTTAATAAAATGAACTTTAGAATGGAGGCAGTGTGCCTATGGAAGTATGGAATTTGATTTAAGGTTGTGAGTTAGGTTATTTCATAAATATCTGAGAAATTTATTATTGTTATTATTATTTTTACTATCATTTCAATCTATTTATTGTTTTATAAATGCTACTTTATTTCAAAATAACCAATTCAGCCATTCATTTGGAATAAGCCATGCATGTCGTATAATAGACTTGCATTCTGTGTAAAACTTGCTAAGTGCTTTATGTACTCACCCCTTGCAACAACAAATCATCAGTTGGAGAGGAGTCTACACCTGCCTACAAGGAGGAATTTCAGGAGGAGACGATCAACTAGGGTGCGAACCTTGTCAGTTGCCTGTGGCAAATTGAAGGGTTGCGACGAATAAATTATTTCCGCTGTAGTTTTATTTATTTCTTAGCGTTAGCCCTATGAGGCGTATTCATGTAAGGTGAACCTTAAGGTCATACAACATGTTATATTTAAATAGATGAAGTCTTCTTTATGTTATCGTTGTGTATGATTGTGATATTCATCTATGTTGATACTTTGTGCACTAGCGTGATCCTGAACTAGTGCGGAATTCACAGAGGGTCCGGATTTACATATTCAGGTCATGACAGAGGGGTGTCAGAGCCACACTGACTGTAGGTCATGCCCTAGTTAGACTGGTTGTCTTAGGAGTGTCCAAAACTATTCTCTAAAGTCAAAATTAATTTAAAAAGATCAATAAGTTATTGACTTATCCCATCTTTCTTGCTCCCTACCCTTGCTGAAATTTTCCGCCTTTTCCTTGTTTTAAGTTGATGTCTTACAAGAGTTGTCTTCTATAGATAAAAATAGAGAGTATCTATGGTGAGCACAAAGCAGGATATGCCGACAAACTAAGGAAGATGCTCCAACTACTTGGAGACTTTGACAGACCCATCTACAGCGGTACCAACTGGGTGGTTAATGGTAAAGGACGTGTAATGATATGCAAGGTCACAATCTACGCTTGCGAGAACACTATGGCGAGCCATCCCATCCACATCATTGTGAGGAGGTCTTCTTTTGAGGCGAGGATCTAGGAGTCAGCATGTCTTGCACTTCGACACATCGCCTAGGACTACGCTGATGAGTTGGAGCACACCATGTTTAGATATCACCCTCATGGAGGATCCAACACCGATGCCAGGATTAGAGAAGAGAAGGATGCCACTGTTGTTCATCTTTCTCACTTTGCCACCGCTCAGGAGAACATGATGAAGACTACTACTTAGGAGCTCGAACAAGTCTATGAAGCCCTAGAGAAGGCCGAGTCAGATTTTTGCAAGACCAGGAGGATGGCATCTAAGAGGATCGCAGAGCTAGAGGAGGCCATCTACCACAAAAAAAAGAAGCTGAGCTAAAGCTGGAGGACGAGGAGTCAGAGGAGGACCCCAAGGAGGTGGAGCCCGAGGATCAGGAGTCTGCTTCATCCAATGATATTCCTGGTCATCGGAACCAGTTTGCACCGATGCCACATCACCCACCGCACTATTCACCAGGAGGATCGCAGCCCGGATGGATTAGTGATTAAATGGTATCATAGTCTATTAGTAGAGACTCAAGTGTGTAAGTCAGTTTGGTCTAAGTTAGTAGTGTTGCCCTTTAGACAATAGAAATATGTGCTTAGCTTAATAAGAGTTTTTATGATTACTGAGTGTGCAGTATGTGTTGCATGGCCCTTAGCTACTTGTGAGCAACCATACCAAGTTATTAATAAAGTCTACAGATTGGAGTTTAGATTTAAAACTTTTCCCTGCATTAGTTTCTTTATTACTTTTCTACGCTTCTCTCTTTTCTCTAAACCTTGGAGTGATCAATAGATGGTTCAGACTCGAGGAAACAAAAGAGCTATTGGAAGTGAATCTCGACCTAGTGAGAACCCGAACGAGATGCCAATCCCTTAACCAGCACCCCAAATCGACATGCAAAATTTTGAAGCTTTTCTTGCTGCACAAACTCAGTTGATGCAAACCATGATGCAGCAAGTGCAGAACTTCGCAAACCAAGCAACTGCCAATAATACAAATAAAGCTGCTAACAATGGGAGTAGTCCATACTCTAAGTTGTCAGACTTCATGAGGACTCGTTCGCCCACTTTTTCTAGGAATGCTAACCCAACAGAAGTAGATGATTGGCTTAGAACAATTGAGAGGAAGCTTCATATCACTCAGTGTGTTGAAAATGAGAAGGTGCTTTATGCTTCTCATCAGTTTGAAAGAACAGCTGCCGACTGGTGGGAAAACTATTGTGCTTTCATAGGAGAACCCACAGGAGATCACTTGGGAAGAATTCACCGTTGCTTTTCTCCAGTTTCATGTCCCAGAAGGTGTCATGGACTTGAAGAAAGAGTAGTTCAGAGCTATCAAGAAGGGAAGCCAATCACTAGCCGATTATTTGAACAAGTTCACATAGCTTGCACGTTATGCACCTGAAGATGTTGCAACAGACAAGGCAAGGTAGTCTCGTTTCATAAAGGGACTGAATTCAGGACTGCAAGTTGGGTTGATTACCCATAATTTCCTTGATTTTCAAGAACTGGTCAACAAAGCCCTTATTTTAGAGGATAAGCGCAAAGAGCTGGATAACAATCGTAAGCACAGAATGGCATAGCAGGGAGCTCGTCAAGGACAGCAGAGAGTGAGGGTTGCACCTCATCAGTTTGTCAAGTTTCAACCAAAAGCTATATTCAAGACGCCATCCCTTGCACTATGTCTAGTTGGTCAGAATTTTCAAACACCTTCTCAAGCCAATAATGTGCCAGGAGGAAGTCAACAGACGACAGTCAGGCGCTGTTTCAGTTGCAATGAGCCAGGATATTTTGCTATCAGTTGTCCTAAAAGAGGAGGTGTTACACTTGTTCATTTTAATCTTAGCCCTATATCTACCAAGACGCCTGCACCAGGAGCGAACCGTGGAGCTGTTTAAGCTGGAGCTACACCCCAAGCCACAATGAGAGGTCGTGTCAACCACATCACGACTGATGAAGCCCAAGAAGCATCGAACATCGTACTGGGTAAGTTCCTAGTTAAGTCAGTACCCACAACAGTTTTATTTGATTCTGGAGCTTCGTATTTCTTTATTTCTCGAGATTTTGCTATTGGAAATGGGTTGGATATTATGAGTCTTAAATGTATGCTATTAGTCCAATCCTCTAAATCAGAACTTCGATCTAACCTAGGATGTTTGGGAGTTAAGTTGCTCATTGACGGAATAGAGTTCCTAGCAAACCTTATTATATTAGATACTCAAACATTAGATGTTATTCTTGGAATGGATTGGTTATCCCAACAAAAGGCTGTGTTGGATTGTGATCGAAGAGTTATGTCAATTAAAAGCCCAAGAGGCGAGAGAGTGGAGTTTCAAGCGATTGTAGTTCGTAATGGTCAGATGATGGTTAAAAGTGTTATAGCTATCAGTTTAGAAGAAGTACCAGTTGTCAGTGAATACCCGAATGTTTTTTCCGAAGAATTGCTTGGAATGCCACCAGACTGATATATCAAGTTTGTGATTGAATTGGTGCCCTGTACAGCCCCAATAGCAAAGAGACCATATCAGATACCTTCCGATGAGCTGGTAGAAATGAAGAAACAGATTAATGAGTTGTTAGAAAAAGGTTTTGTAAGGCCTAGTTCGTCGCCATGGGGAGCACCTGTTTTGTTTGTCTGGAAGAAGGACAGAAGTTTAAGTATGTATATTGATTATCGTGCTCTTAATGAAGTGATGATAAAGAACAAGTATCCGTTACCCAGGATCGATGATTTATTTGACTAGTTGAGAGGAGCTAGAATTTTCTATAAGATTGATCTTTAATCAGGATATTATTAGTTGAAGACTCGCGTAGAAGATGTGCCCAATACTGCATTTTCAACACGATATGGACATTATGAGTTCACAGTCATGTCATTTGGATTGACTAATGCCCATGCTTATTTCATGAATATGATGAATAAGGTTTTCATGGAATACTTTGATAAGTTTGTTATCGTGTTTATAGATGACATTCTTATCTACTTCAAGACAGAAGGGGATCATGCAGAACACTTGAGGATTGTTCTTGAAAAGCTTCGAGAGCAGCAATTGTATACTAAGTTCAGTAAGTTTGACTTTTGGAAAAAGAAAGTGAAATTCCTTGAGTATGTAATGGCTGCTAAAGGAATTGCTATTGATCCAAGTAAAATCGAGGCAGTGTTGCATTGGGAACAACTAAAGTTAGTGATCCAGATTCGCAGTTTTCTTAGAATGGCGGGATATTACCGTTGGTTCATTGAAGGATTCTCAACGATTGCTAAACCCCTTACGTAGTTGTTAAAGAAGGAAAATAAGTTTGCATGGACGCTAGAATGCGAGAAGAGTTTTCAAGAGTTAAAGAAAAGGTTAACGACAGCAACAGTGTTAGTGTTGCCAGATATTCAGAGCAGTTTTGATATCTATTGTGATGCTTGACGTCAAGGACTTAGATGTGTGTTAATGTAGAATGGCAAAGTTGTTGCATATGCTTCGAGACAGTTGAGGCCGCGTGAAGAGAATTATCTGACACATGATTTGGAATTAGCTGGTGTAGTGCATGTTTTAAAGTTATGGCGTCAATATCTCATTGGAAATAGATGAGAGATATATACGAATCATAAGAGTTTAAAATATATCTTTATTCAATTAGATCTCAATATGAGACAGAAAATATGGTTGGAGTTAATCAAGGATTATAATGTGGGAATTCATTATCACCCTGGAAAAGCTAATGTGGTAGCTGATGCCTTGAGTCGAAAGAGCCATAGTGTTAACATGTTAATTCAGGAGAGTTAGTCTGGATTATGCAAAGAATTTCAGAAGTTGAAGTTGGAAGTGGTACCTGAAGGGTTTTTAGCTACCCTTGAGGTAAAGCCAACTTTGGAAGATCAAATCAGATAAGGTCAAAAGGATGACGCTAAAATCGAGAGAATTAAGTCCAAGATGGATGAAGGCAAAGCTAAAGATTTTGTATTGGATGATCAAGGTACCATGTGGATCGAAAGTCGAATTTGTGTACCAAATAAGGAGCTAAAGCAGTTGATTCTTGAAGAAGCTCATGATTCAAAGTATTCTATTCACCCAAGGAGTACAAAGATGTATCAGGATCTAAAAGAAATATTTTGGTAGCCTAACATGAAACGAGAGGTTGCTGAACATGTTGCTTTGTGCGATATATGCCAGAGAGTGAAGGCAATAATACATCAGAGGCCAGCAGGATTGCTACAGCCATTGAAAGTACCTGAATGGAAGTGGGAGCAGATCGATATGGATTTTATCACCAGTTTACCTAGAACTCAGAATGGATATGATTTAATATGGGTCATAGTGGATCGCTTGACTAAAGTTGCTCATTTCATACCAGTTAAGACCACTTATCTAGGAATCGTTTGACAGAGCTATATATGTTAAGGATTGTGTGTTTGCATGGAGTGCCAAAGAAGATAGTATTAGATAGAGGTACCCAATTTACCTCAAGATTCTGGAATAAGTTGTATGAAGCAATGGGAACTTGTCTGAATTTCAGTACAGCTTATCATCCGCAAACAGATGATCAGACTGAGAGAGTCAATCAGATTTTGGAAGATATGTTGAGAGTTTGTGCCCCAGCTTATACTACTTCATGGGATAAATGTTTGCCATATGCTGAGTTTAGTTACAATAACAGTTATTAAGCAAGTTTGCAAATGTCACCATTTGAAGCTTTGTATGGTTGATCTCGTTATACTCCGTTGAATTGGGATGAGATAGGAGAGCGTCTTGTCTTTGGGCCAGACATTCTTAAAGTAGCCGTGGAGTAGATTGCTATGATTAGAGAGAAACTAAAGATTGCCCAGTCAAGATAAAAAAGTTATACTGATAATCGTTACCGTGGACTAACTTTTGAGCCTAATGATTTTGTGTATCTCAGAGTTACCCCTCTCAAAGGAGATAAAAGGTTCCATGCCAAAGGAAAGCTTGCATCCAGATGTGTTGGCCCATTTAAAATCTTGAGCCGCAGAGGAGATGTTGCTTATCAGTTAGAGTTGCATCAGTCATTGGCAGGAGCGCATGATGTGTTTCATGTGTTATAGTTGAAAAAGTGTCTTCGAGTGCCTGCAGAACAGACAACATTGGAGTCAACCGAGCTCCAAGAGGATTTGACTTATAAGGAGCAGGCAATCGAGATTTTGGATATAGCTAATCTCTGGACAAGAAATAAGTTAGTGCGTCTCTGCAGAGTGCAGTGGAGCAATCATATAGAGAGCGAAGCTATATGGAAGCGTGAAGAGGATCTAAAGTAGGAATTTTCAAACATATTTCTTAGTCAGCCCTGTATCTCGGGGATGAGACTCTGTTAAGGGGGAGGTTTGTAACATCCCAATTTTTGCATTTATTGAATTTATTATGCATTTTATAATTGTGTGAATTTTCTGGAATTTATTTGAATTAAGTATTTTGAAAATCTAAAAATTTTAAATAAAGTTTTGTTGAAAATATTTTATTTGAGTTTCAAATGCCCTATAATATTTTCCAGAACTTTTCTAGATTTTTTTGGGTATTTTTGCTATTTTATTCAGCTTTATTTGTTTTTTGGATTTATTTTAAATTGAAAATATTTAGAAAAGCCTTATACACAGTGTTGGGCCGAACCCGTGCAGGACCGGCCCAGAAGTCCCAACTGTAGCCTACCTTGCGTTAACCCTAGCCATGATGAATCCGGGCCGTCGGATCCGAATCCAACGCGTGGGAGCTCGCCGTGTCACACTTGCACATGTGCCGTCAGATCATGCCCACGCGGACGCCTACAATGCTACCACGTCGCCAAGCCGTGTCACTGCCGGAATCCGCCGCCGCCTCTGAATCTATCGCGTATCTCGAGTCGTTCACGCCTCCCTAAGGCCCTATTTAAGCCGCCACCACCCATGTTGGAAAGCCCTTCCTGCGCCGCACGTTTTGCCTTAGAGCATGCTCGTTGAGAAGATCTAGCGCGCCGTTTGAGCCCGCCGAAGTTGTTCGGTGCACTGTCGTTCTTTTGCTCAAGTTCAACCATAGCCATTTGATCTAGTCTCGACGGTCTAGATGCTGCCGCGTGTCGCAACCGTAGCAGCTGTGAGTCATAACCTCATTTGCAAACCTTAGCCGTCCGATCTAATGCGGGGTGGTTGCGATGCTGCCACATCATAGTTGGGCTTCATCGTAGATTCCAGCCATTGGATTGAGTACAAACGGTCTAGATCGCGCTGCTTTGCTGACCAATCCATGTCTGCCGTGTGTCTCGCCTAGGCTGCACCGATTGTGCGTGCTGACGCTAGCACTTGTGTTGGCCGATCCACCGCACAGTAGTGCAAGTCCACTGTGGATCAAAGCCGGCCGTGGACCGAGTCCATGCACCGGTGACACGTGTCGGGTGTTGGTTGGTCCGAGTGGATGCTAACGCAATAAAGATATTTTCTAGTATAGATTTAATTAAGAAATTTATTTATTTAATATTTTCTTATTTTCTCATGTATTCAAATCTTTAGAAAGCTCATTCTCCCTCATACGAACTCCGATGAGGTCATTCCAGTGTCTTAAAATTTGTAAAATTAATCTCTATTTAACAGTGAATTTTATTTAATTTTTAGAGTTGAGTTTGCTATCTTTTTTTGGTATTTATTACTTTATTTCTCATTTCACGTAGACGTTGAAGTACCCGAGGTGCTCGTAAGCGAGGAGCCAACCCAATAGCAAGGTCCAGAGCAGGAGCAAGAGATTTTTGAATGCAAGTTGTGTTTTGATCATGTTGAACACATGTTTTAAAAATTATATTATTTTAAACTATTGCATGTTAAATCAATTTATAACTGTTTTAATTAATTTGTGATTAGCTATTCAACCAATTTGAGTTATGTCAACCTTGTCATTTGTATGCCATGATTCTTTTGTCACTCTAGTATGGCTCTTTATTAGTTAGTAATTATTAATTGCCAATGTGATTTAGTTAGAACGCGAATATTTTGCTTAGCCATGCAATAAGTTATTGATATCATTTTATGTGAGCAAATTTAATCTTGCTTAATGGAATATAGAACATGTTTATGAAAATATATTTCAGGTGTTGTCACACAATATTGTTGATGGCACGTGGTGCCTTGTAATCAACTGGGGTGGTAAAATAATTTAGACTAAGGCAAGTGGTAAGAGTTGTGATTTTATGGTGGGCCAATGTGGCACTTGGGCGGTCGCATTGTTATTTTTGCTAAATGAAAGTTGATAGTATGGATATTGTAATTATGAATTTTTGGTAAGTCTTGCCTTGGTTAATTAAGGATTAACCTTGTAAGCATTTGAACTGAGTCATTCATACAACTACATGTCTGGTATGTGACAGACCTAGCTAATTAATTTGTAATGTGTAGATTTTGGTACTGTCGTGGTGGTGTGGGTTCCGGGTGCATGGGTACACTCACATGGCGCAAGAGGGGGACCTTGATAGTGGTAACCACTCCCTTCAGTGTTGAAACCTCAGTGGATAGTACTGGGTTTAGATAGAGCATTGTAAAGGTTTTGTTACGAACATTCGCCTTTGTGGTGTATGATGATTGTATCTTGTGGGTAAAGTGTATAACCTTTACAGAGTGTCAAATCTATTCGAATAGCTGTGCTCGCAGTATTGAACAATGCTCGGAGATTACAGTCAAGGGCTAGATTTTAATAAAATAAACTTGGGAATAGAGGCACTGTGCCTATAGAAGTATGGAATTTGATTTAATATTGTGAGTCAAGTTGTTTGAGAAATAATGAAGAAATCTATTATTGTTATTATTTGTTTTACTGTCTTTTTAATCTATTTATTGTATTTTTTTATAAATGTTGCTTTATTGCATAATAACCAATTTAGCCAATAATTTGAAATAAATTATGCATGTAGTATAATATACTTGCATACTGTGCACAACTTGTTGAGTGCTTTATGTACTCATCCCTTGCAATGACAAATCACCGGTTAGAGAGGAGTTTACATCTGCCTACGACGAGGAGTTCCAAAAGGAGACGATCAACTCGGTTGCGAACCTTGTTAGTTGCCTGGGGCAAATTGAAGGGTTGCTACGAATGAATTATTTTCGCTGCAGTTTTATTTATATCTTAGCCCTGTGTGGCATATTAATGTAAGGTGAACTTTAATGTCGTACAACAGGTTATATTTAAAATAGATGAAGTCTTATTTATGTTATCGTTGTGTGTGATTGTGATATTCATTTATGTTAAGACTGTGTGCACTAGCGTAATTTTGAACTAGTGCGGAATAAACACAGGGTCTGAATTTGCATATTTGGGTCCCGACAACAGTACCGCTGCATACATATTTTTTATTTTTGGATTGCTAGGGTGGTACTGTAGCAATGCAGCGGTACAACACCACTGAGTTTTTTTTAAATTTTGCATCGCGAGGGAAATTGCAGGTGTTGCAGTGCTCCCCGTGAGCGGTTTTTCCAAGCCAGAAGGCTATTTTTGCAAAAAAAAAAAAAATTGTTTGAAAGCTAATTTTTTAAAGGCTTTGACAGTGAAGAATTCTTCATTTCTTTCCTCTAGGCTCCGGCCGTCGAGTCGACGGCCGCCACCCAAGCTTCCAGGAGCCATGCATCGCGCCACCGTCGACCATGCTGAAGCCGTGCCACTCAATATTGTACCATGCCATGACAAAGCTACGAGTTGGCACTGGAAATCTCACGACACGTGTAAACATCGCCGCCTCGCTGGAAACCTCGCGTCGCCTGTGCATGGAAACTTCGCATTGCCGCACCAGAAACCTCGTCCCGCCCAACGGAAACCTCGTCGCTCTGGCCTAGAACTTCACGCCGCTAGGCTGGGCGCGGGAAACCCCATGTCACGAGAAATTTCTGGGCAAGATTTCCAGCAGCGGTGGACGACCAGCGACGGTGCAGCGTTTCATCATCTAGTGGCTAGGGAAAGAAAAAAAATAGGTAAGAAGTTTTTTGAATTTTGGTTGGAAGCTTTGGCATTCACTTAATACCAAACTTGGCTTTCAGCGAGTACCTGCTTCGAGTTAGACTCGAATATAGGTTGGTGGCATACTCACTTAGCACACGCACTAAAATTATAATATTATGAAAGTATTTTTTTACTACTCTATTCGTTAGTACCTTACGAAATACCACTTGTTATCTCAATGATATGAGGCCCTGGATCCAATATCAATAAGATAACGAGTGATATTTTTGAAATGCCAACAAATAGTGTGGTATATCCTTAATTCCTCTTTAAGATAAATCTATATATATGATTTTTATGTAATATCTAATCTAAATATTTAAAAGATATTAATAATTACTATTTCTTATATTCAAAACGAAGACTATTTGTGATTAGAGGGAGGAAAATGGTGCAGAAGAGTAAGCACGAATCGTAACAACCATCCTAATACAAGGCATGTATGTACTCAGTGTTGACGCGGTTTAGCATTTCCGATCTAGGGAAGGGGAAATCCGTACCATACAAATTCCTCTTTCTCAGGTCGGTCCGTCGGTGGGATCCGAACAGACGATGGCCCCGAAGCCGGCGGCGCTGGAGATGGCGCGGCGGCTGCTGGAGGAGGCGGCGGCCGAGACGCTGCCGACGGAGCAGATGGACGCGCTGCCCTCCGGGTTCTACGACGCCTTCGTGCTCAGGGGCATCCGCGTCCACACCGTCGAGCACGGCCGCCTCCTCTGCCACTTCACCGTCCCCTCCCGATTGCTCGTGAGCATCCCCTCACCTCATCTCTCATGGATTCGTGATTGACTATTGCTAGCTGCTGTAGTAGTAATAACTAACCATAGTTTCCCTTTCTACGGTAATTTCATTGCAAGCAGCATACTACGCATAAAATTCCCCTTCTACTATAGTAATAACTAACCACACTAGTTTTAGATTCGGCTTGTTATTAGTCAAACCTGCGCTGTTCATCATCTAATTGTTCATATATGCTCACTCATTTCCTTAAACAAACACAAGATGTGCCATCATGTATCGAGCAGCTTATTATTATTTTTCTTTTGCTGATGGTTGTGGTCTTGTGTTGAGCAATCACAGAATTCCGGCAACTTCCTGCACGGGGGTGCAACTGCGTCGCTGGTTGACTTGGTGGGCTCTGCTGCCTTCTATACTGCTGGGGTGCAGACGAGGGGCTCGCCACTAGAGATGAACATCTCTTACCTCGATGCGGCATTTCCGGATGTGAGTACCTTTTTTAGGGAATCGGCTGTGAGTGTCTCTTGGTTCATCAGAGTCTGTTTGCTTACCTACGTGATCGTTTCACATGGATGTTCTCTTGTATTTCCTAATTGAAATGCTCAGTAGCAAATTGTCTAATCTAGTCATGATAACTTGTTGGTTCAGAGACAATGTCATGCTAATTATCTGATGCTATTGCGAACTTTTTTACAAAAATTCACCACAGTTGATCATTGCAGTGAAGGGGATTCATATGTTTATATAACGGAATACCTCTTGTGTTAAATATATGTTACTGTCTGTCAGTAAGCCTGATGTTGCTTACATTCACAGCAAGAACCAAGAATTTCCGGTGTTCACCAAGGCGCTAGGCGCTAGTTGGGTGGCAGACCGGCGCGTAGCGTCTAATCGCCGATTAGGTGGGCTAGGTGGCCACCTAGGTGGGATAAATCGGCCTAGGCGGCTAGTCAGGAGGGTGGAACCTAAGACCTAGGCGAGCTAGGTGGCTGCTAAGGGGGACAGTGAGAATTTCCAATTCACACCATTGTAACGTACTCTGCTAGCAAGTTCCAAGTTATTGGCGTTAAAATGTGCATCCCCTAGTCTAGGTGCTGCTTAACATGATGAAGCCTTGTTTACCTGGCAAATCATTGGATTGTGTTAGTAATATTTAACTTTTGTTATATGAATTATCACTGTTGTTGTATCGAGATTTTTTATTATACGATTTTTTAACAAAATATGCCATAGTGCTAAAGTCAAGTACTCAAGTTATGTTTGTTAAATTCTTTCTTGTTTCTATGTGCATGGATGAGCATGCCAATCTATTTAGCAATCTTGATTTTGCAAGTTGGGCTGTTGAGTTTCATATTGTTTAAAACTTCGGTTTAAGGGGTTAATTTTCAAATGGTTGTACAGATGAGCTGATTATGAGTTTATGACAGAATATGTTGCCATTTGCAGGAAGAGATTGATATCGAGGCAAAGGTTCTGCGTGCTGGAAAAGCTGTAGGAGTGGCCGTTGTGGAACTGAAGAAGAAATCTGGGAAAATCATTGCTCAAGCTCGCTATTCCAAGTATCTTGGTGCATCCAGTAAACTGTGAACGTGTAATCCTTGCGTTGTAAGTTGTAACTTCTCTTATTTGCATATACCATGCAATAGAACTGGCAAAAATGTTGACAAGTTATAATTAGTTGGAATTTTCTATATATATCTTTTTTTAAAAAAAAATATGGTATGAGAGCTGCCAGTTTCATTGATGTTGCACACCTGATTTCAAGAGTTTACATGTATAAGGTGTTACGTTGGTTTGAATAGAAGAATGGAATGAGTTGCATTTAAGATTCTGACGTATTTTTGTGACGCCAGTACATCCTCCACGCCTATAAGGGGAAAAAAATGGTCCGGTTAATGCTGTTGTCTTCCTCTTTGAACCCATCTTGGGTACTTACACTCCATTAGCTTTCGGTGTTAATCAATTGACAATAATTTCTGTGTCTTTGAATATTTTGATCTTAGAAATAGTCCACCATCAAATCGGTGTATCATGTATTCTGAATTGATTAATATTATCTAAAACAAAGTTGGGTTGAATTTCACTCCAATCGCATTCTCCATGCGCTGAAGACGTTGTCCTTTTGCGTCATGAAGATTTTTGCATTCTAGCCACCAATACTACAGGATAGAGAAGACCGAAACCAAGTTTGTTTTGTATTCCCTCTGTTTTAATTTTATGAGATCGAAACTTAGTCTTGAGTCCCAAAGTCTTTGATCGAACCTGTTGGAAGAAACAGCTAGCGGTCAGTCGTGTGTAGGGATGGCAATTGGGTGCTATAGGCACGGATAGTTCTCGTTTATACCCATATTTACCAACCAATTCTTCACTCACGGGTATACCTATAAAGAGCAACGTGCAGATAACCTCATCCATATCCGTTGCCCACAGGCACCCGATACCTATGGACATATCTGTTTACCCGCCTGCTGTTTAACGGAGGAGGGACAACGACGCTCAGCGCAGCTGTGGCGAGAGCCAGCAGCAGCACGTATGGGAGCCTCTTGCCGGTGCTGGCCATCCCGTAGCCTTTTGATAAGTACTTGCTCCCATCCATCTCCTACTCCTTACCAGTGTACAATACACTTACTCTTGTTTACACCACTCCCTCTTTTGGTCTTCTTCCTTGCAGGATATTGATTTTGCTTGTTGAAGCAATGTGAAGGGATTGGAGCTGCGGCTACAGCTTCGTTCTTGGCTTGCTTGGGTTTTGGAATGGCAGGAGGCTACCTAGTGCATGGAGGAGGGGACACAGATGAGGCTTTGAGGTGATGCACTCATACGATAATGCACAATTGCAGGTCACTAGGGATGAATGGATTGGGTCACTGAATCTAGGGTTTCACCGTGTGGCCCTCATGTCGGTAGAAGGTGACGGGTAATCAGATGGAACGAGGCAAAGTTTGGCCCCTATAAATATACCTATCGACAAAAAAAAGGAACATATTCATCTTTATTATGGTTTTTACCCGCGGATACATAGGTAATTGGGTAAGATTGCTATCCCTGAAATGTTGTTTCTGAAGTATCAAAATTGAATTCATATCCAAACTGCCGGACAGTTTGGCGTACAGTTCTTCCACACGATCAGAAACAGGGCCATCCATTGAGTAGCCTGCTTGATTTTCTACCCTCGAGTAGACGACTGCTTGCACTTCATATTTATCTTTTGTCAAAACTTCCGACCTTATTGTCTGCCTGACCCATAGGCTGACTCCATTCGATGAAAATTATCATTTCAAATAAAATTTAAAGTTTCGGGTTTGTCATATTATGTAGCAGATCTAGGGTTTACATTATCGTTTCGACCTGGAAAATCGCCCCCAGCCGGTACCGATTTTCGTCAAAAATCGTCAAAAATCTAGTGGTTTTGAAATCAAACTTTTTGGAATTTTTTTTTTAAAATTCGAGTTTCACCGATAATCGGCGATTTTGCACCGATAATCGGCGATTTTTCACCGATAATCGATAGACCGATTGTGTTCTTCTCGCGATCGATTTTTTTAGCGATTTTCGTCGATAATCCCTTGATATTCACCGATTTACGACCGGTTTACGAAACATAAATTTTTTCGAATTTTTTTATTTTTTGAATTTTATTTTTTGAATTAACCGGTTTATTGAGCGGTTTTAGAAATCAAACCGTGGCGATACGGGCGAAAATCACGAAAATTGACCGATTTTCGTCGATAATGTGAACCCTGAGCAGACCCACTTCTTGCAAGGTAATTGACTCAGTATTTTCCATCATGCTATTCAGCTGACCTCAGAGATCTTCAAGTAAAAACATGACATAGCAAGATCTTCGTGAAGTAAAAACATGACATAGCAAGAGTAAGGCCCTATTTGTTTCGGCTGAGGCTTTTTAACCTTTGGCTTAAAGCTAGCTTTTTGGCTTAACGAGCTTTTAAGCCAAGACATACTGTTTGGTATCTTGGCTTTTTGATGAGTTGGATGGTGTAGCTTATTGCTAGAAAGTTTGAAATACCTTTTAAGGTTGTAAGGACTTTTCGTATGTACTGATTTATCTAATAAAAATATTTCATACTTTTTTTCACCGAATGTTGTATTGAAAAACATAGATTAATCTTGAGATCAAACTTCATTCTGAGCATAATTATTTATCAACTTGAAACTCTTACTACATGGCAATTTTGAACTCTTCTCAGACTGAAAATAGCATAACAATTCTGAACTCTCGTCAAACTAAATAAAACATATACTGAGGGGCTCGATGAGGCGGATCCGGTCAGGCCAGATTTGGCCATCTCCACCCGCCTCCCGCCGTTCCACCGTCGAGTCCGCCCACCTCCACCCACGCCACGCCAGATCCGGTCGCCTCTTGCTGTGCTAGATCCGGCCGCCTCCACCCGTTCCACCCTCGGGTTCGTCCGCCTCCACCCGCCTCCCGCCGTGCTACTACTGGATCAGTTCAGCTCCACCTGCGCCACGCCCGGACCTTATAGCCTCCCGCTTCTCCAAGCTCGGGTTCGACCGCCTCAACCCACGCTGCGCCGGATCTGGGTCGGTGGAGGAGGAAGGAGGCTAGGGACGACGGAGGACGGAGGAGGTCGAGGACGATAGAGACTGGAGCGGCGGAGGGAGAAGGTATGTCGAACAAGGGAGCGAGAGAAGATGAGGAGAAATGAGGAGATGGGAGAAGGATTCTTGAGTTTATATATGATGGCATTTGGTGGGTAATTTTGGAGACTTCCAGTGGCAAAGGGTTATTTCATCTCAAAAAAGCCCAAAGAAGCACCTCTCACCTGGCTTTTGGCTTATAGTTATATGGAGGCTTTTGACTTTTTTTAAGCCCGGCTTAAAAGTCAGTCGTTTGTTTCGGCTTTGGCTTTTCTGCTTTTAAGACAGTGAAAAAGCCGAAACAAACAGGGCCTAAGGATTGCTAGGGACGAAGATGCACTGCACAGCAATCACGGCTTCTCCGGCGATGTTATCTTGTGGTTCGGACGAGCTCGACATGGCGAAAACGATGAGGGTCTTGGCAACGCCGGAGGTGGCTTAACGGCGGCTGAACAAAGCAAAAACCATGGCGGCGCTTCCTCCTGAACTTCGGCAAGCCCACGTGGCTACAGAGGACGGCGGCTAGGGCAAAAGGTGTGGAGGAACTCATCGATTCTCGGTGTGGCGCGGCTTATAAAGGGCATGGGAAGGCGCGTGCGACGCGGATATTAGGGTCGGTTCCATGGCGATGGTAGAATCCGATGAAGATACGGCTTCGCTGACGTGGCTCCATCATGAACGTACGCGTGGCGGCAGATCAACGGCACGAGGCGCGACAATGACGCGGAGAAACGACAAACGTTGGATCAAATCCAACAGACCGCATCGCTAGGGTTTCGGAGCTAGGCTGACGCGCAGGAAAAAAAACGGGCCGACTGGGCTGGGCTGGCGGTGCGGAGAAAAACAGGCCGGACCGATGGGTTTCGGCCCAACCACTATTTCAAAAGATTTTAAATGTATTTTCCAATAAAAATAAATCCCGAAAATAGATTAAGCCCATATAGATAGCAAAAATACAAGAAAAATTTCAAAAAAATTCCAGAAAAATATTTTAGGGCATTTGGAACTCAAATAAAATATTTCCAACAAAAGTTTATTAAAACTTTTTAATAAATTGATAAAAGATGGCAAGAGGCTTAAATCAATAAATATAAAATAAATTAAATAAAATTTAGAAAATTCGTAAAAGCATAAAATGCATATTAAATCTATAAAATACAAAAAAATGGGATGTTACACTTAGTCATGCCATGAGATATTGGTACCTTTTGAAAGTGCAAATTCAAACATGACTTATGATATAGGGAATATGTTTGTGGAAAAGGTGTGTCATGTGTTGTCACACAATGATGTTGAGTTGTTTATGACATGTGTTGCACAATAATCAACTAGGGTGGTAAATGATTTAGACTAGGGCAAGTGACAAATGATTTAGATTAGAACAAGTGGCAAGAGGCTGTGGACCATGGTGGGTCTGTAGACATTGGGTTGGTATGATAATGTGTGAATGAAATGATTTGGTTGGTGACTATATGCAAATGGATAATGGTTACTATGAATAACTGGAAGTCTTAACTCGATCAATTAAGGACTTAACCTTGTAAGCCATTGAGTTGAGCCAATCATATAACCACATGTCTGTTATAGGCCAGACATAACTCAGTAAGTTACCGAGTCTTGACATGTGATGCTTCAGGTGGAAGACTAAGCTGTTTGCGAGATCTAGGGAAGGTGTGTCACCATAGCTACACATTTCGAACAAGTATTGTTCCTAATCCAATGGTAAGTTCCTCCTATTCTTTTGCTCTGTGTGAGAGAGGAATAGTGAGTCGAGGCTTATGGGGAGGATCAATGTTTGGATAGAGTTTCCGAAAGTTTTTGTCATGATCTCTTTGCTGCACACCTAAGGAAGTGTGTTTATCATGTGGCAATATAAGATGATCATGTCTTGTGGATAAAGTGTATAAACTTTGCATAGTGTTAATCTATTCGGATAGCCGTGTTCCTAATTATGGAAAATGCTCTGGAATTTCACGCAAGCATTAGATTTTTATAAAATGAAACTTGGGATGGAAGGTTTTCTGCTAGAAAATGGAAATGGTGAAGGTTGTGTGCTAGTTTAACTTGAAAAATCTCTTAATAACTTATTATTACTGTTTTTTGTTTTACTTATGGTTTCAATCTATTATTTTATTCAAATGCTAAAGTCTACTTTGTGCAAAAGTAACAATATCAGCCATTCTTTGAATAAGCCTTGCATATAGTGTTTAGACTTGCTTTCTGTGGTGCAACTTTTTGAGTACTCACCCTTGCTATAAACAATACTGCTCAGTTGCTGAAGACATTCATTAAGACATCAGTGACTAATGAGAATTACTTGAAGGTCGTGAAGAACTAGGTTGCGCTACCCCAGTCAATTGCCTATGGGCATATGGATGGGTTTCACTCGAAGATATTTTGTTTCCTTCCACTGTAGATTATTTGGATTGTTCGCATCATAAAGCAATAATTGTAAGCCCTGATCATAAGATCGCTACTATGATATTTAATGCTAATTGTTTTTTATTTAATTATATGTATATGGAATGATATTCATCAATGCTATCACTGTGTGTACTAGCGAGATCTTAGACTAGTGCAGTATACACAGAGGGTCTGTATTTGCATCCTGACAGTGACAGACTATAGAATTAGTCTGCTCCTGTGTACCTTGCTTTGTTAGTGGAGGCAAGAGGTAAAGTATTCTTCTCAAAAAATTTATGGCTGTTGCTATCATGTTGCGGTATATTGCAACAATTATCTCTGCTACTACTTGTAACACTATGGTACCGGAGAGGTGTTACACTCTGAAACCTCTTTTTATGTGCAGTAGCTCACCAGATCAGATCAGAGTTGTGTGAGATACAACATGAGCGTGAGTGGTCTCAAGAACGAAGAAGATGAATCTTGTAGAGAGAACCAAAATAATGACATTGAAACAACCACGACAAGAGAGAAAGATTTGGCGAAGCCGATTGCAAATTTTTTAAATACTACCTCAAAAGAGTAAAGGGATTGTTTCGGTTGGAAATATGCCCTAGAGGCAATCATAGAGATGATTATATTTCCATAAATCTTCATGAACTATGAGATTGTTCTTTGAATAACATCATGGATATTGATTAATAAGTACGCGACTTGTTTGTGAAACTCTATATTCATCTTTATGATGTTCATTCTAAAAGTGATCCCTAGTCGATAAACAAATGAGGACACATATGAATAGACTAACATATGTATTGATTGATGACCATGTTTCACAGTCATAGATATGGAGATATCAAACCAATAATATGAACACATGTTGGAGAACATGGAGTTGGATCGACCCACCTTGAGACACTACGAGAACGTTGTTTTATTTCATGTCATTAGTTCGTCTCATACGATTTGTATGTATATCCTTCGACTTGAGATTATCGCATATTCTCACGATGCGTAATGGCTTACTTAGGGGTCGTCAAACGCTACTCCGTAACTTGTTAGTTATAAAGATGGCTTTCGGGTTTGTCATGAAACATGCTTCGAGGCGTGGTCGATCAAGATAGGATTTGCTCCTTCATACAACGGGAGAGATATCTCTAGACCTCTCGAGTAGTCGGATTCCAGAAATTCATGGCCATGCTACTCGAGTAAAGAGTTAATCCGAGTCACGGCATCGAGAAAGAGTGGTCGAACCATCCAAATAAGGATGACAACAACTTGCCTTGGGTTTGACCAATATCGTGAGGCAAAAGGAAATGCATATAGGACATTGTTGAGGTTCGTCCGATCTTTATATGTTCTTGGGAGTCGATAAGTCTTGCTAGGGGCCACTATCGACTATTTGTCATTTGCTCGATGATTGAGTAGGAGTACTCGATGGTCGAGAAGGTATACCCGATGATTGAGTAGGAGTACTCAACAACGATAGGGGTACTCCAGCCATGTCTGAATGTACGTGAACCTATAGGGTCGCACGCTTAAGGGGCTGTAACAAATTCGGATAGGGATCCGAGTTGTAATGGGCATAGAGTTCCTAATGGGCTTCAAGGGTTGAAACCCATTATGGGACGTCTATACAAAGGAAGGAGGTAGTGGCTTTGAGGGGTGATAGACACACGAAGAAACACAATAGGAATTCAGAATTCCTGAAACCCTAGCCGCCACTCCTCCTCCCAGAACCGCGCAGCCGGCGCTAGCACTTCGGTGCGAGGTGTGAAGGGATACGGGTATGCTACACTAGCGCACAATAAAAATTCTACCTTGTAAACCAGAAAGCCACGCAAGTAGATGATCATGGATCATTACCACTAGACGCGCAATGCAGCGGAAGGAAGTTAATGCAGCCCGGATCAACGAAGTGCGCGTCCAGTTGCAGTGATCGATCTTCCTCGTTGCGGTGGTCGATCGTCCTCACACGGTGGTCGATCGTCCCGAACAGTGTTGCAGTAGCAGCAACACCTCTACCAGTGTCCACACGTTCGGGGAAAAGAACGCCGTGCGTCGGTGTGCTAGTACCAGAGCGCAAGTGAAGGCTCAAGTGGTGACGGCTAGGGTTTCGGTGGCTGCGCCCTCTTTTGTGTTCTGTTGCAATCACGAACCCCTTTATATAGTCAGCCCCTCCCTCATTGTGGAACCCTACATTAGGGCCCAACTAAAGGAAAAAGCCCACTTGGCCCATAAGTGACGTATCCAATCCGTACCACTATATTCCAACCCCTTAAGTGTGTGACCCTTTAGTTTCATGCATATTTGGACACGACTCAGAAACACCTTTCTGACTGATAATCGATAGTGGTACTAGTAGTACATATCGATTCCCAAATATCCATAAAGCATTGGACGGACCTACTATAGTGTGATAATGTAATGTTCCCTTTGCTTCACGATATCAGATCGAGCTCAAGACGAGAGTCGTGTCATCCTATAACAGCTCGATCTCTTCACTCATACCATAGTGGAATAATTTATCTGGATTGACTCTCAATCACAATCGGCATGGCCATGCACTTCCTTAATCCATCTACCTTGAGGGGTCCAGAGATATCTCTCCGTTATATAGGAGGAGCAAATTCCATCTTGATCGTACCTCAGCATATTTCATGGTAAACCCGAAAGCTTCTTTTATAACTACCTGGTTAAAGAGTAGCGTTTGGGAGCTCCTAAGTGAACCATTACATATCTAGGAAACCAATGACAATCTCAGGTCTAAGGATCATACATACACTATGCATGAGATCAACTGATGACACATAAGAACAATTCTCGCAGTGTCTCATATGGGTCTATCCAACGCATGTTCTCTAATATGTGTCAACATTATTGATTAGATATCTCCATATCTCTATGACCCGTGAAACTTGGTCATCAATCAATACATGTGCTGATCTATGAAGCATAATTGTCCTATATTATGATAACCGATCAGAGATAACTTGAATAACATCGATATATGGAAAAAGTTGCACGAACAAGTCACTTACTTGTTGATTAATCCAATCAATATTTATTCAAAGGATAAACAATTATACTATTTCATAAACATAAGGCGTGATACAATCATCTTTATGATTGCCTTAAGGGCATATCACCAACATGGTGTTCTGCCCTGTACGTGTGGATACCTTGGAGGCGTTGCTGCGAAGCTTCAACACTAGGACGATCCGCAACATGCGATAGTCACAAGGAGCTGTTGGGGAGGCGCGAGGCTAGTACGACTACATCTGCACCACCACGCTACATCGACTCTACTTCCGCTACGGGTCTACGTGTCTAGTGGTAATTCTGTGATCTATAACTTGCAGTGTTTCCTTGGTTACGCGGTAGAAAATTTTGATTTTTTGCTAGAGTAGCCTACCCGTTCCCCAGCAGTGGTATCAGAGCCTTGCTGCGTAGTTTTAGATCCAGAATAGATGCATATGATGATATGCGGTAATAATAGATGTGATCTATTGCTGTTCTATCGGTCGTTCTATTTGATAGATCGGTTTTTGGCACTAGTTAATAAGATTAATTCATGTTCGGTGGTCTTAGATGGGTTCAAGGTCATTACTCTGTGATCATGCTGTTGTGGTCGTGCCACTACTTACCCCTACCAGTCGGTTTTCCGCCATCGGGGTAGACCGTGAAACGTAAACCCACAAGGAGCATGCGAGATCAATAAGATTGATCAACATGGATCTTTGGTCGAAAATAGGGTCAATATGATTAACCCGAAGATGTTTTCCATGTTCGGATTCATGGATTTGATCTGTGTTTTCCATGTATACAGCGCCTTATAGTTCTTTGCGAGTTCACATCGTTTGGTAGAATGCGATTCTATGCATAACTTGTTTTTGCAGGATTGATGTGAATAGTATGCCCCCTTGTGTATATGATGCATGTGTGTAATTTTCATGGCCTGCGTATCATGCTTGGTTGCAGCCAAAGGCTGTCTATATTTGTATAAATGGCTGGCATGTCGACTTGTGATATTTCTTCAATCCTTGTAATTTATTACTAGTGCTATTAGGAGTAATAGCTTAGTGGTGGTACTTGGAGTAATCGAGCACTTGGAGGCATGACGAACAGGAAACATGGCGATGGAGATCACCATGTGAAGGGCCATACTATGTCACAGTTAATGTGATTATCTATGATTGCTTTTGTGTTCCTGTTTATTTATTTCTATGCATGTTATTTGGTTGTTCCGAATGCTTTTAACATGGTAGAAGTAAAGATCCCTCATGTAATATTAAGCAAAATTGATTCCCTCCCAATTGGCTGCACCATCCAATATCATGTAAAATTAATGGTAGGTCTGCTAAAGTAGGGTTCCATTAACTTTCCTTGATTAGATGGGTTTGTGTCGGACACACACGCATAACCATTGGTTACACTTGACATGGTCATTGTCGGGACCCGGATTTACAAATCCGAAACCCTCTGTGTATACTGCACTAGTCCAGGATCACGCTAGTGCACACAGTGGAAACATAGATGAAATACCATTCCATACAACGAATTAACTAAGAAGAAGCAATTTATTATTGAATAAAGAAAACGACCTTATGGTCAATGTTTACACCATTACGCCTTAAGGGCTTAAGAAACAAATACTATTGCAGCGGAAAAGATAAATTGAACCATTCGACATGCCACAGGCAATCGTCTGGGGAACGCCTTCCTAATCCACGTAGTCTTCATAGAATTCCTCCTCATGATATTCATTATCTCCTTCAACAACTGATCAACAAGGGCATAAAGCCGTGAGTACAAAGGTACTCAGCAAGCCGTAGGGAATTGATGCAATATATTTATGCACGGCTTGACAAGGATGGCTATATAGTTCATTTGCAGAAAGCAATACTTGAATTGAAATACAGTAAATAGATTGAAAGCATATTTATGAAAACATAAATAAATAACTGATAGATCAATGATAGACAACAAAACAATAGTGAACTCCCCGTTCACATCCCAACAATTCCACATTTTATGAAACACTCTATACCCGTGTGAAATTCCGGGCTTTGTCCATGATCATGACGCGCTATTCGAATAGTTTTACACTGCAGAGGTTGTACAACTTTACCCACAAGACATGAACATCTCTTTGCGCAATCGATAATAACACACCGCCTTTGGTGTGTCGCAGAGATATCATGACAAAGCCTTTACAATGCAATCGTCTAAACTCAGTCGCTGCGCTAAGGTTTCGCCCTTTAGGGCCCCCTCTTGCGCCTTGCGAATCTACCCGTCCATCCCGGAACCCACACCACCAACTGGCAGTACTCAAGGCTAGACCTTACAAATTAATCAGCTAGGTCTGTCCCATTCCAGACATGTGGTAGTACGGTTAGGCCCAGTTCAATGGCGCGCAAGATTAAGTCCTTAAATTGTCTCAGGCAAGACATCCACATCCCAATGTGCTAGAAAGCACCCCCTTTACTTCACGATCACTTGCCCGAGGGAAAACAATTCGTTCAACCAAGACCAATGGCAAACCCCGCTATGGTACAATAAATTTTACAACAGTGGCTAACGGCCACGATTCAATATCTCATTAAGTCAATATTAACATTATTCACATGTGACATGAATCCCAACGTATATCTAAGCATGTCTAAGCATAGCTACGATAACCCAATGTTGGTGTAATATTTATGTCCAACTAGTAATGTCCCAACCTAGGTTTAGCAATGGATACATGGTATACAACTAATCAAGGTGGCATAATGTCAACTAGGTATACATCTACTCCCATTAAATAAACATTGATACGTAAATAGCATGCAAGTGTATAAAATAAATTACTTTGCAAACATAGGATCAATATGATCAAGGTTACGACTTGCCTTGCTGATCTAGTGCTGAATCTTGGTCTTCGAAGTCTTCGTTCGCTCCCTCGGAATTAGCGTCTACCGGAAAAGAAAGCAACGAAACCAAATAAATACCAAACAGAGACTCAAACAAGCTCAAAACTGAAAATAAATGGCTCTGGAAGATAGATCTTGATTTTAGAAAAATTTAGAAACTTGAATCGCCTCAATCGGAGTTCGTATGAGCGAGAACGGGCCTCCGAAAGATTAAATTCAGAGAAAATACAGAAAATCAGAAAATCAGAATTTTTGGATTTATTTTTGTACTGAAAAGCGATTTATTGCGCAACGCTGACGTCAGCCGGCTCACGGTGGACAAGGTCCACGGCGCTGCGCCGGTTCACCGTGCACCCGGCGACGGCGACGCGCAGCGCCGACGCTGGCCGACTCAGCAGACACGCTGCTCGGACGTGGCGCTGACGTCGGCGGCCACGCGGGGCGCGATCTGGCGAGAGGCCAGATCGGATCGAACGGCCAAGGGCGCGGCTGCAGCGAAGGATACGTGGCCGCATCGGGAGCGCACGCAGGCGATCGGACGGCCGCCAAGAAGTGGAGGGGAACGACGACGAGCGGCGGCGCGGGCTCACCGGCAACGGGGAAGACGACCCGGCGATCGGCGAAAGATGACCGGATCGGGCGCGCGCGGGTGTGGATCCGGAAGAAGGCGACGCGGCGAACTCGGGGAGACCAACGGCGACGGCGGAGGAGCACCGGCGGCGAAGAAAAAGACGGCGGAAGGCTTCGGATGAGGCGGCGGACTCCGGCGAGGTCGCTGTGGCGCGGCGGCGGCAAAAGGGCGGCGAGAGGTGTGGCAAAGGGGCGCGCGAGGAGGCGATCCTCGGGCGCGGCGGCGGCTTAAATAGGGGCCTCGGCGGCCGTGTCCGACACGGACTCAAGGGCGGCAATGACGCGTTTCACGCCGGGGCGGCTAGGGTTAGAAGACGCGGCGCATTGGCCACCGGGCCGCGAGGCGAGCGAGCGAGCCGGGGCGGAGCGGGCTGGGCCGAGGCGACGCGGGAGGGAAACGGGCCGCGCGGGGAAAACGGAGCGGGCCGGAGGAATTTCGGCCCGAGAGCGTTTTGAAAATTAAAAACATTTTCCGATTTTAAATAATTCCAGAAATCCGAATAAAACCAATTAAATTCAAATAAATGTCAAATAAATTCAGAAAAATCCCCAAAAATACAGAAAAATTCCTTGGATCACAAGGAACCCAACTAAAACTAAAATTATTAAGTTTGATGAATAGTTTAGTCAAATTAAATCCTTTCATTTAAGGAAAATTCAAATTAAGCTGAAATTAACTCAAGAAAATGCAAATGGTTTATTTTTGAATTCCAACATTCCAAAACTCAAATTTTGGGATGTTACAAACCTCCCCCCCTTAAATGGAATCTCGACCCCGAGATTCAGGCTGGCTAAGGAATAGGTGGGGAAACTCGGACTTCAGATCCTCTTCTCGCTCCCAAGTTGCTTCCTCCTCTGAATGGTGGCTCCACTGGACCTTGCAAAAACGAATGATCTTGCTTCTCGTGATACGCTCTGCTATATCCAAAATTTTCACGGGTTGCTCCTTGTAGGTAAGATCCTCTTGCAAATCAATGGCTTCCAATGGCATCTGTTCCTCTGGCACACGCAGACATTTCTTCAACTGCGATACATGGAACACATCATGGATTCCGGCAAAAGACTGAGGCAATTCTAACTTGTAGGCAACCTCTCCTCTTCGTTCCAAGATTTTGAACGGTCCCACATATCTAGGGGCAAGCTTTCCTTTTACTTGAAATCTCTTAACTCCTTTGAGAGGGGTGACTCTGAGATAAACATAATCATTGGGCTCGAAACTCAAATCTCTACGACGGTTATCTGCATAACTCTTTTGTCTGCTTTGAGCTATCTTCAATCTGTCTCGAATTAGTGAACTTGCTCTTGGCTTCTTGCGATATGGCAGGCCAAACAATTGTCTTTCTCGACTCCTTCCAATGAGAGGAGTTCGCACTTTCTCCCATATAATGCTTCAAAGGCGACATCGCAAACCGGCTTGATAACTATTGTTATACTGAAAACTTCGGCATAGGGCAAACACTTGTCCCACTTGGCACCATAAGTTAAGGCACAAGCCCTTAACATATCTTCAAGAATCGATTCACACGCTCGATCATCCATCGGTTTGAGGGTGATAGGCGATCTAAATCGAGGTGAGTTCCCATGGCTTCATGCGGACTCGCCAAAAACGAGAGGTAAATTGGCTTCCTCTATCGGACACTATCTTCTTAGGCACTCCGTGAAGACCGACGATCCTTGACATATATAATTCGCTAATTTATCTCTGCATAGGTAGTCTTAAGCGGGATGAAGTGAGCTACCTTAGTTAATCGATCCACTATTACCCGGATCGAGTCATAACGCTTGGGTCTTAGGAAATCCGGTAATGAAATCCATACCGATTTCTTCCCACTTCCATCTCGAATCTTCAATGGTCGCGGCAATCCTGCTGGTCTCTGATGCTCTGCCTTGACCTTCTGGCAGACGTCACAAAGTGCAACATATTTCGCAATCTCAAGCTTCATGCTAGGCCACCAATACCTTTCTTTGAGGTCTTGATACATCTTGGTACTTCGGGATGAATGGAGTATAAAGTATCATGCGCTTCCTTGAGAATCAACTCCTTAAGCTCTTTACGATCCGCACGCAAATACGCTTCTCATACCAGATAGTACCTTGTTCATCTTCGGTGAATCCTTGGGCTTTTCCTTTCTTCATATTGCTCTTAATCTCCTTGATGTCGGCATCATCTACCGTGCTTCTCGAATCGATCTTCCAACGTAGGGCGTTCCAAAGTAGCTAAATACCCTTCTTGAACCAATTCCAAACTAAGCTTCTCAAATTCCTTATAGAGGGCTGGCTGACTTTCCCTAATCATCAGGGTATTGCAGTAACTTTTTCTACTTAAAGCATCGGCTACGACATTGGCCTTGCCTGGATGATAATGAATACCAATGTCATAGTCCTTAATCAATTCCAACCATCTTCTTTGTCTCATATTGAGGTCAGCTTGGGTAAAGATATACTTCAAACTCTTGTGATCAGTATAAACTTCACAACGATTACCAATGAGATAGTGACGCCAAATCTTTAAAGCATGCACTACGGCTGCTAATTCCAAATCATGGGTAGGATAGTTGACTTCATGTGGCCTTAGTTGTCGCGAAGCATATGCTACAACCTTCTTATCTTGCATTAGCACACAACCGAGTCCTTGTCGGGATGCATCACAAAATATCTCAAAATCCTTCCTATTATCCGCGAATAAGCATTGGGCGCTTGTCAAACACTTCTTTAGCTCTTGAAAACTTTGCTCGCACTCTGGCGTCCAAACAAATTTCTTCTCTTTCTTTAAAAGTTGAGTGAGCGGTCTAGCTTTTCTAGAAAACCCTTCTATGAAACGGCGATAATATCCCGCCATTCCAAGAAAACTTCGGATTTGGGGTACAGTCTTGGGTGACTCCCAACTTAGCACATCTCGTACCTTTCCAGGGTCAACAGCGACTCCTTCCCCTGATATGACATGTCCTAGGAAAGCAACTTCTTTCATCCAGAACTCGCATTTACTGAACTTCGCATAAAGCTGATTCTCTCTTAGCTTCGTTAAAATTTGGCGCAAGTGATCCTCATGTTCTTCCTCACTTTTGGAGTAGATTAGAATGTCATCAATGAAAACCACAACAAATTTATCCAGATATTCCATAAATACTTTATTCATCAGGGTCATGAAGTAGGCAGGGGCATTAGTCAATCCAAAAGACATCACTGTATACTCATACTGTCCGTACCGAGTAACAAAAGCTGTTTTGGGTATATCCTCTTGACGAATCTTCAACTGGTGATATCCTGATCTCAGGTCAATCTTCGAGAACACTCCGGCTCCTTGAAGTTGGTCAAACAAATCATCGATTCTTGGCAGAGGGTACTTATTCTTGACGGTGACCTCATTGAGTGAGCGATAATCTACACACATTCTCTGAGTTCCATCTTTCTTTTCAACTAGAAGAACTGGTGCTCCCCATGGCGAAGAACTTGGTCGAACAAAACCTTGATCTTGCAGCTCTTTAATCTGTCTCTTTACTTCAGCTAACTCATTAGCAGGCATCCTATAAGGTCTCTTGGAAATGGGTGGCGTTCCAGGAACTAGTTCTATCAAGAACTCTATATCTCGATCCGGTGGCATCCTGTGCAATTCATCCGAAACACATCAGGAAATTCGCAGGCGACTGGCACATCTTCCAAACTTATTCCTTTGGCACTGCAAACTCTAATCCCTTCGGACTGATCTGAATCGGCTTGAACTTTTAACTTGGTTCCATCTGGACTGGTTAGGGTGATCTCTCTATTCCCACAATCCAAAACTGCTTGGTTCTTTGAAAGCCAATCCATTCCTAGGATCACATCTAGGGACTTGGTGTCTAGGACAATAAGGTTGGCTAGAAATTCTACCCCTCCAATTAATATCTTAACTTCGGGGCAGCCTTGGTTCGTACTCAAATCAGAACCAGGAGATTGCACTAATAAAACGGTCTTAAGAGGCATTGTCTTTAATTGATGCTTTGCGGCAAAACTTCGAGAAACAACGAATGCGTAGCTCCGAATCAAACAAAACCATGGCGGATCTTTGGTGACTAGGAGCTTACCTAGTATGGCGCCAGTGCGGTGGGCATCCTCGGTGGTGACGTGATTCACGCGGCCTCTTCCAGCAGGCGGCGGAGTTCTGGTGGCTTGATTAGGAGTCTGGGGCACTCCACGTCCTTCTCCTGGGGCTGAGGTCTTGGCTGGCGTAGATCCCAAATTGAAACGGACTGGCGTCACAGCTTGCTTCCTGGGGCAATTATTGGCATAGTGACCGAGTTCATGACAGTTGAAACAAGTGACTCCTGCAGCTGGATTACTGTTCGTCTGAGGTGGATTCTTTGTTGGTGTTGAGGTTGCGATTGCCTGGAGGAGCTGGGCGAGGTGCTGGTGCAGGGGTCCTCATTGCATTCGGAGGAGTGAAGCGAGTAGGCTGTTGAGCATTGGTTCTGACTCTCTGTTGGTGACTCTGATGGGCTCCATGCTGCATCATCTTTCTCTTACGGATTCTTCCAATTCCGACGAGATTCCTCAATAAGCATAGCTTTATCTACAAGGTGTTGAAAATCGCATAGTCATTGCCAATGACTTGCACCTTTAGTCTGGATTGAGTCCACGCTTGAACTTCTTCCGCGAGCATCATCTCGTAGCTACATCCTCCGAGCGTAGCGAGCGAGTTGAGTGAACTTATTGAGGTATTCACTCACCGACATCCCTTCTTGCTTAAGCTCTCGAATTCATTTTTCTTCATTTCCACCTTTCCATCGGGAATATGAGAGTGGCGAAAGCGGTGGAAAACTCGCCCAAGTGATAGTCCGAGGGTCGTCATGGCAAGATCAGAGTTCTCCCACCATTCATTGGCGGTGCCCTCCGGTGATGGCGGCATAGAGAACCTTCTCACGATTGGTGCACTGGGCAATTTCAAGCTTCTTCTCAATGGAGCGGATCCAATCATCGGCGCCCAATGGTTACGAAGAGTTGGAGAAAGTTGGCGGACGAGTCCTCATAAATTCGCTAGCTTGACCGAGACGAGCTTGAGGAGTGTGTGGCGGCTTGGTTCTCGCTGGTTCAACAGTTAGCTAGGCAAGCTGCGATGCAGTTCTGGCGATTCATGATGTTGTTCATGTTTTGCATCATGGTATTCATTAACTGAGTCTGAGCTGCCAGAAAATGTCCCATGTTCTGATCTGTAACTGCTGGCGGTGGCGGTGCATTGGGGTTGGAGTTGGTGTTGGCACCTTTGGCATCCACGGGTGAATCGCGGCCGGCTCGAGCAGTGTCAACCATCGAGATGCAGCACAAGGGTTTGATAGGTAAGAGGGAAAAGCGAGACGCAGTGGTAAGATCATCTAGGGAGAAGGTAATACCTGGGACAAAAGGATACAACCGAAAGGCTTCAAATTAAGGAGGCAAATAAAGTTTTTTTCAATTAAAGGTATGGTTGTAACACCGTGCTTGGGGCAAGTGTACAACATACCGACACTCCAAACAAATAAAATCTTAGTATACGCGGACTAAACGTAACTAAACCGAAAGGAAAAGACATGCTCAAACACACGAGCACCAAAACCTATCTTATATGGTAGGCTTCGGATATGTCTTTGATGGCTTGATCATCATCTTCCTTGATTTGATTCCTTGCAAAAGGCTCGAGATTTGGAGAAGTTTCATAAGATAAGTTCAATTTAAATTTCGAAACCATGTTTCAGCAAAGGAAAGGAATAAGAACCTAAGAATAAGACGAGGGGAGACGAAAACTATTAAGTACCAATTTTGTTGGTTTGATTTAGAAAATAATTTTGAAGACCATGCTAACTAGGATAGCGACCTACAGTCGATATGGCTCTGATACCATCTCTGTCGGGACCCGGATTTACAAATCCGAAACCCTCTGTGTATAATGCACTAGTCCAGGATCACGCTAGTGCACACAGTGGAAACATAGATGAAATACCATTCCATACAACGAATTAACTAAGAAGAAGCAATTTATTATTGAATAAAGAAAACGACCTTATGGTCAATGTTTACACCATTACGCCTTAAGGGCTTAAGAAACAAATACTATTGCGTGAAAAGATAAATTGAACCATTCGACATGCCACGTGCAATCGTGCTGGGAACGCCTTCCTAATCCACGTAGTCTTCATAGAATTCCTCCTCATGATATTCATTATCTCCTTCAACAAGCGATCAACAAGGGCATAAAGCCGTGAGTACAAAGGTACTCAAAGAAGTCGTAGGGAATTGATGCAATATATTTATGCGGCTTGACAAGGATGGCTATATAGTTCATTTGCGAAAGCAATACTTGAATTGAAATACAATAAATAGATTGAAAGCATATTTATGAAAACATAAATAAATAAGCGATAGATCAATGATAGACAACAAAACAATAGTGAACTCCCGTTCACATCCCAACAATTCCACATTTTATGAAACACTCTATACCCGTGTGAAATTCCGGGCTTTGTCCATGACCATGACGCGCTATTCGAATAGTTTTACACTCTCAGAGGTTGTACAACTTTACCCACAAGACATGAACATCTCTTTGCGCAATCGATAATAACACACCGCCTTTGGTGTGTCGCAGAGATATCATGACAAAGCCTTTACAATGCATTGTCTAAACTCAGACGCCGCTAAGGTTTCGCCCTTTAGGGCCCCTCTGCGCTTTGCGAATCTACCCGTCCATCCGGAACCCACACCACCAATGGCGAGTACTCAAGGCTAGACCTTACAAATTAATCACTAGGTCTGTCCCATTCGGACATGTGGTAGTACGGTTAGGCCCAGTTCAATGGCGCGCAAGATTAAGTCCTTAAATTGTCTCGGGCAAGACATCCACATCCCAATGTGCTAGAAAGCACCCCTTTACTTCACGATCACTTGCGAGGAAAACAATTCGTTCAACCAAGACCAATGGCAAACCCGCTATGGTACAACAAATTTTACAACAGTGGCTAACGGCCACGATTCAATATCTCATTAAGTCAATATTAACATTATTCACATATGACATGAATCCCAACGTATATCTAAGCATGTCTAAGCATAGCTACGATAACCCAATGTTGGTGTAATATTTATGTCCAACTAGTAATGTCCCAACCTAGGTTTAGCAATGGATACATGGTATACAACTAATCAAGGTGGCATAATGTCAACTAGGTATACATCTACTCCCATTAAATAAACATTGATACGTAAATAGCATGCAAGTGTATAAAATAAATTACTTTGCAAACATAGGATCAATATGATCAAGGTTACGACTTGCCTTGCTGATCTAGTGCTGAATCTTGGTCTTGAAGTCTTCGTTCGCTCCTCGAATTAGCGTCTCAGGAAAAGAAAGCAACGAAACCAAATAAATACCAAACAGAGACTCAAACAAGCTCAAAACTGAAAATAAATGGCTCTGGAAGATAGATCTTGATTTTAGAAAAATTTAGAAACTTGAATCGCCTCAATCGGAGTTCGTATGAGCGAGAACAGCCTCGAAAGATTAAATTCAGAGAAAATACAGAAAATCGAAAATCGAATTTTTGGATTTATTTTGTATGAAAAGCGATTTATTGCGCGCGCCGACGTCAGCCGGCTCACGGTGGACAAGGTCCACGGCGCTGCGCCAGTTCACCGATGCACCGGCGACGCCGACGCAGCGCCGACGCTGGCCACGACTTCAGCGACACGCGCTCGGACGTGGCGCCGACGTCGGCGGCGTTACGCGCGCGCGATATCTGGCGAAGGCCGATCGGATCGAACAACCCAAGCGCGGCTGCGGCGAAGATACGTGGCGCGATCGGAGCGCACGCAGCGATCGGACGGCCGCCAAGAAGTGGAGGGAACGACGACGAGCGGCGGCGCGGCTCACCGGCAATGGGAAGACGACCCGCGATCGGCGAAGATGACCGGATCGGGCGCGCGCGGGTGTGGATCCGGAAGAAGGCGACGCGGCGAACTCGGGGAGACCAACGGCGACGGCGGAGGAGCACCGGCGGCGAAGAAAAGACGGCGGAAGGCTTCGGATGAGGCGGCGGACTCCGGCGAGGTCGCGCGGCGCGACGGCGGCAGCTAAAGGCGCGAGAGGTGTGGCAAAAAGGCGCGCGAGGCGATCCTCGGGGCGTCTGGCGGCTTAAATAGGGGCCTCGGCGGCCGTGTCCGACACGGACTCAAAGGGCGGCGGCGACGCGTTTCGACGCGCGGTGGCTAGGGTTAGAACGCGGCGCACTGGCCACCGTGGCCGCGAGGCCAGCGAGCGAGCCGGGAGAGCGGCTGGGAAGCGAGGCGACGCGGAGGGAAACGGCAGCGGGGAAACAGAGCGGGCGGAGGAATTTCGCCCGAGAGCGTTTGAAAATTAAAACATTTTCCGATTTTAAATAATTCCAGAAATCCGAATAAAACCAATTAAATTCAAATAAATGTCAAATAAATTCAGAAAAATCCCCAAAAATACAGAAAAATTCCTTGGATCACAAGGAACCCAACTAAAACTAAAATTATTAAGTTTGATGAATAGTTTAGTCAAATTAAATCCTTTCATTTAAGAAAAATTCAAATTAAGCTGAAATTAATTCAAGAAAATGCAAATGGTTTATTTTTGAATTCCAACATTCCAAAACTCAAATTTTGGGATGTTACAGTCATCATAACGATTATGGATCTTGAGGCATAGGGTTGGGGCCGGGGCATAGAGATGCCGCCCAACAACAAGAGTCATATAATGATATGATTAGCAAAGGGTTGCTTACTAAATTCATTAGCCTTCTAGCAGTGATGCTAAAGCTCACTAGTAGACTAATTAATTGTGGGTCTTAAATCATTAAGTATCATAAGAGGGATATAGAATTTAGTGGGAGTATTTTTATTAAATTGTTTAATATAAGTTACTCTTCATGAATGTTTGTCTCAGTTCTCGCATGTATTTTCTGTTTTAGATCATGGCACCACCTATTGCTGCACCCACTTCCAGTTATGCTTTGCGTTCGATAATTGAAAAGGAAAAACTTAATGGAACGAACTTTGCGGATTGGTCTCACAACTTGAGAATTGTTCTTAGGCAAGATAAAAAGGAACACGTTCTAGAGCAACCAATCCCAGATGTGCCTGATGAGAATGCTTCCAATGCTGTTAAAGCCGCTTACAAAAAGGCAGTTGATGAGTCCCTCAATGTTAGCTGTCTCATGCTTGCTGCTATGAACTCGGATCTTCAGAAGCAGTTTGAGAACATAGAGGCCTATCAACCTTCGAGCTCAAGCGACCTCACAGATATTAGACTTTTCTTTATGCCGGGAACATATGGAACTCACATCAATGTGAGATGTGCTCAATCATACATCTATAATATAACTGTTTCCACCTTAGTAATTGCATACTCCTTACAGTCAGCCAAATGAACAGTTCCATGCGTCGGGCGTAAAGATCCTTCGTCAAATATCTCACTCGCCAAACATATATGAAAGCAACAACCTAAATGTAATATCCATCCATGAGGAGTACCTCATTGACTGTTGACAAGTACAATTGAATCATCTTTTTCTACCGCCAATGAGCATGCACCTTTCGCTTGCTTCAAGCTTAGACAGTCCTCTATCATGTGATCTTTCTCGTCACATAGATAGCATACGTTTGTGCCTTTGCTTTTTCCCTTCTTCCTATAACTCCTGATTTTGCGTGCAACACCTACTACAACCAATGTTTGATCATTCAAGAATGAAGATTCCAATGACTTTTTCAATGGCTCTATCTCCACTAGATATACAATTGCCTTGTTGAGTTAAGAGTGTTTTTTTTCGGTAAGAATATTCACCACCAATTGCTCCCTTAATGTGGAAGAGATGATGCCAGTATAACGACTTTATCGTTCTCCTCAATTTTCTCATCCACACTAATCAGCAATGTGATAAGCTTGTTGAAGACATTGAGAAAGTCAACAAACCATGTACATTCCTCCACACAACCTGAACAGTTGTTACTTCAGCATTCACCGATTTGTTAGCAACTTTGCCATATACAATTATTCTATATCCTACCATAATTTATTCAGTGAATTCTCCTTGATCACTGAGTATTTTACCTTATTAGAGAGACATAAACGGATTGTAATGATAGCCTTCCATTCCAGCACCTTCTAGTCTTCAGCAGGCATCTTTTTCGGTTTATCCCCTTCAATAACAGTGGTGAACTTTTGTTGGATAAAGATATCCTTCACCATACATCACCACATATTGAAATTTCCTCCATCGTCAAATTTCTCCACTTGATTCCACATCATCGACATCGATCTTGATGTTGTGCCACTTGGCGCTTTACTGACCTTCTCACAAATCTAATTAATCTGGCCTTGGCTTTGATACCATATGTTACATTCTGATACCCCTTCTTATGCATGGGAGCCCCCAGATTGGATCAGAGTTGTGTGAGATGTGGCATGATTGTGCACGGTCTAAAAAACGAAGAAGATAAATCTCGAAGAAAGAACCAAAATAACGACATTGATGCAACCACGACGAGAGAGGAAGATTTGGCAAAACCGGCCACAGATTCTTTGAGCACTACCTCAAAAGAGTACAAGTGATTGGCGCTCTCTCACAATCTCTAAAACCTTTTAGGACCCTCAGACCCTTACCCTATACAAGAATCTAGTGCTAAAGAATAACCTAGCATCTAATCCTCTCGTGCACCTCTTGCTTTGGATGTATTAGTTTGTGACTTTTGGTTGCTTAGGTTCTCCATGACCACTCTAGGTTTATATAGCCTCCCTAGTTCTACTCCAAAGCAAATAGGAATATTACTTCTAATAGGATTTATCTAGCACACCTCACCATATTTAACAAGAGGGATATATATAAGCTAGCATTACTAAAAAATAATCAGTCATTTGGGTTCCATTGGATCATGCAGTTGCCGCACATGAATCTAGCATCCTCTTATTGTTCGGCTTGCGTTAGAACTTACCTGCTGTTTTCGGCCTTGGAAAGATTGCAGCAGAAAACTCCACGCCAATTTTCTGGTCTGTATAGAATGTGTATCTGAGTTGGGGTCAGATAACCATAGGAAGTGAACACTCTTCGGTTGAATATTTTCTAGGACCTAGGTATATGTCCAGCCTAACTAGCGCTAATACTAGGCGCACTCCGAGCACTACATCCTTGTAAACCTGGGAATTAGGTCGTGCCCATAAAGGGCTGGTGGCATAGGCCGCATGGAATCTAGTGGGCTAGGTTGGCATGGCACGGTATAGTAGATTGTGCTAGGCAGAGAAATCAGGTCTGATAGGTGGCATGATAACTGGGACCGTGCTTAGGATGGTCTGATATGAAAAAGTGCGTTTCAGCTATAAATCTAGCCCATTAAGCATAATAACCAACCTATATACCTTCTTCCTCTTCTAACTCATACTCCTCTTCACCTCTCCTGCGCTAGCGCTATCGACCCCTCTTCCACGCCAGTGACGCCGTTTTCACAGACGTCGTCTGCCACCATCGATGCTTTGTCTCTCTTCCGCACCCACACCGCCTTCTCCATTGACGTGTCTTCATGTTTCTCGTTCCCATGTTGTTGACCCCTATTCCACGCCCACGCAGCCATCTCCACCGATGACGTCCGCCGTTGCGGATGTTGTGCCCCTTTTCCACGCTTGCACTGCTGTCTTCACCAACGTTGTGTTCACTTCTCTCACGCTCGCACCATTGAACCCTCTTCCGCTTCCATGCCGCCGTCTCCACTGATGTCGTCCATCTCCGCCCATGGCATCCTCATCAGCATATTGTGCTCGTGCCGGCCTAGCATGAAGGTGGCCTTGCGTGTCGTCGGGTCGTTCCTATACCTCTCTGGTGGTCGGTCGTGCCACGACCCAACTCCTAACACTACATCGATGCATTCTTTCTCATCTAGCAGAACTTCTCGCGCAATTGTGTGGCTAGATATTGCTACATATTGTATTCGTTATATATCTTAAATACACTTGAAAAACATAGTGGTATTTCTTATACAGTTGTAACAATTGCAATATCTATACATGATTAATCTACACCGTTATAATCTGGCCCCATCAAACAAGTTATATAGATATTCTCTTTTTTATCCTGATTAATAAGAGAGTTACTATGAATTTTTCTTTTTTATTTACAGATTATTTTTTGATTTTCTAGACCTCTAAAATGAAGAAGGTAACTTCAATCTCACCAGTTAGCTAAATAGGTAGATAATGCATCGACCACTCTTGCGCCATGAGTCCTGACCACTTGGTCTTACCAAACGACCTCTCTTGCACCACGAGTCCTGACCACTTGGTCTTACCAAATGTGACGATGTTCACAAGCTTTAGGGTGGGCTATTCCTGATTTAAGAATTATTATGGTATTTTGGACCTCTAAAATGAAAGAGATGCCTTCAATCGCACCAGTTATTTGTAGATAGATAATGCATCGACCACTCTGCGTCTTGAGTCCTGACCACTTTGGTCATACTAAATGTGATGATGTTCGCAATTTTTAGGGTGGGCTATTCCTGATTTAAGAATTATTGTGGGATTTTTGAGACCTCTAAAATGAAAGAGATGTCTTCAATCTCATCGGTTGTTTGTAGATAGATAGATAGATAGATAGATAATGCATCGACCACTCTGTGCCTTGAGTCCTGACCACTTGGTCTTACCGAATGTGACGATGTTCACAATTCTTAGGGTGGGCTAGTTCATTGGCTTGGAACTTGGAAGTGCTTCCCCAATCAACTTAACCCTAAACCTCGAGCACACTCTCTTATTCTTCCCTTCCCCGTACTCTGGGTGGGTAGTTCTCAGGTTAAGTCCCCAATTAGTGGCATCATATTCTTGAGAGCTCAAAGCTTCTGAACTTGTTTTTGCGTCACTCCCTGCCACTGCACTTCGTTCCTGATACCTTCCATTCCCATGAAAAGCTTTTCAGATCAATTTCTAAGCCCTTGCTTCTCCTTTGTTGCTAGTTACTCCTACTAATTGCCCGGTGAGAATGCATAGTTCAGTGAGAAGGGGAGGCGAGAGTGAGGTGGTGGCTCTAAATAGAGTTGAAGTGTTGGTTTGGACACAGGATGGTTGGTGGGAGGGTATGGTGCATTAAAATTTCTAGATTCATCTTTAGCATTAGTTTTAGCAGAACAAGCTAAAAGATATTATGGGTAATTGCTTTGCGCAAGAATCATTGTTGTCATCGGCGGAAAGAAAACACCGGAGCAGATGTTATGTGCACGTGATGATGTAGTATCTTGTTTTGATATTTACAATGGTTTGGTACTTTGTTGGGCAGGGGCGGATCAGGGGGTGCTGGGGCTATTTACAATGGTTTGCTACTTTGTGGGGGCAGGGGTGGATCAGGGGTTGCTGGGGCTATTTACAATGGTTTGCTACTTTGTGGGGGCAGGGGTGGATCAAGGGTGCTGGAGACACCTCAGAAAGTTTGAAAAACGCTATAAGATCACCTCTTTAATATGTCAAATTTGTTGATTGAATTGGTTCTGATTTGGGTGATTTGGGATTTCTAAGACCTTAGAACTATTTGGATTGTACTTTTAGAAAATTTCAAATATATGTGTTAGATTTATGATATTACGAGATCATTGTATAAAAGTATAGAGTTGTACGTGTGAAGTGTTCACTCTCGTAGAAATTTTTCTTGTTCCGCCACTGCGTAGGAGTGTAAGATGTCTTGTTGGGTGCAGTAGGCTTTGCCCGTATTGCTCATTTTTATTTTGTTTGTGATTTCAATTTTACCTACAATTTATTCAGTTTTCCTGTTTGCACGTTTGTAATCAATGTACCGACCTTGACAAGTTGACGAGTTAGCCGTTACCAGTAAGTATGCATAGGTAAGAGAATTTGAACGGGTTGATAGCTGATGGAAAAGCAGATACGATTCTTCAGCATACTGATCACTCTTCATGGTTTTGTACGCAAGCCATTCTGCTTATAAAAAAACTAATATACCATTTGGTTTCCTACTAACTTGCTGGTTGCCATTAGTGACTAATTTATGGACTGGAAGAGATTACATAGCTGATCTGATCGTTGATGGATGAAGTGCTGATTATCTTCGGTAGACTCAGCGACCACTGTTCTTGCGACTGACCCAGAATGTTGGGTTGCATTAGGACTGATGTTCTTTGTTGCCCTCCCTCCACTAGTATTTTGCCATTAAAAGCCAGGTGCGTAGGCCTGGCTCATAATAACATGAAATTAATATAACCACAATAGCGTTTTTCTAGGAGACAGCGTGATAATGTAGTGAATTTGTGTATGCTTTACTCCCTCTAGTTCATAGTAGAACATTTTTCACTTGCTATGTCAGTCAATGTAAAATTTTGTAAACTAACTTTTATTCTAATATGCTAGTGAAGTTTCTACATAAAAGTATAATATCTTGGAGGTATTTTACATCAGCATTAAAAATACAGTTCACAAAGTCAACGATCCAAACAAATTGGATTACAAACAAAGAAACTGATGAGGAGTGAGTACTAAATAGTTTACATAATACTTTATTTAACTGAAGGAAAAGTCTATCTAAAAATAATGGAAAAAGAGTAGCAAAGAATCAATGGCTAGTACCCAAATTGTGAAACTTACCGAGAGATGATAACCAGCTAGAATTTTACCGTTCCATCTTGCACTTAAGCTATCCATTCATTCCCAACACCTCACATTCTCAACAAAATTGTTTTTCCTGCTAGTTCTCCTATTTTTCTCCTCCATTGCTTGATGCTACTTGCAACTATCAGTAGGTGTAGAAGAGTAAAGGTGAAACTAGGAGATGATGGGTAACATAGAATCTCTATGTATGCGTTATAATGATTAGGTGGCACCTTGCTGGGATCATTTTATACCGGAGTAAATTTCACAAAACTACATATTTCTTTACAAACTATTAGAAAACTATAGGTTTTAGCTTCTATTTCATAAAACTACAGATTTTAGAATAACTTGTATCACAAACTACATGTTTTAGAATTGAATGTTCCTTGTAATGGGTATAAAGCATGTAATTATCTGATAGTCTGTAAAAAAAACTCGTAGTTTTGTGAAATTTACTCTTTATATTTGTTTGCACCAAAATTTGGCAAGTCTGGTCAAAATCGGCAATAAAGTCAAAGATACGGAATTAACGGACAGGATGGAAAAGTTTGGAGATATTTTGGTAACGGCAAGATCTTCAAGGAAATAACTGTCCGAGATAAGGCCGATACGGATCAAAACTTGAAACGTGTTGTAGTTGGACATGATCGGCCGAAGGGTATAAAAGAAAAACCAGAGCAAGATGCAAAACAACAACACAATACAATCAACCAGCTTTTGCTTTCTTCCTTCCTGTCGACTAGGAGTAGCTTTTGTAATTTAGTCTCTGTAATCGATCTTGATCAATAAAGTTGCGCATCCCCGATTGTTGATCTTCGTCAATTACACCCCAGGTTTGATTTGTTCTAATTTTGTTGCGCATTGCCTTCTTCAGAATCGATCTACCTTTATCCTCTGATTAGCCTTAATCGGCTAATTAGATTTACCTTGTTACCTCGATCTTGATCGGCTTCAAGCTGATTAAGTCTAAACCGATTGATCTTTACGATCGGCTTTTGAGTGAATTTTATATTTTTTACCTTGTCGGTTACAGGTCAAATCGACTGGCACGCTCTTGAACCAGGTGTTCGTCTGGTGTGCTGCTGTAAACCCTACTTTAAGTTTTTGACATCAACAATATTATATTGACTTCTTTAGTGTAATCTCAGTATATTTGTGTACCGTATGCTTGTTTTGAGAAATAGCCAAGGAGATATGCAGCTAGGGTAATTTACATCACAATTTAACCGTTTAACCAGATGAATAGCAACAATTGCTGCTCTGTGTTCAGCATGAGCCATTTGAATTTTTTTTAAATAATATATTTTTAATGAAAAATTACAGAAATAATTTGCCAAAAAAAATAACAGTTATACCCACCTGTCGCGGATCCAAATTGCTACAGATATTCTATCGCGATTCCAAACAGTGACAGAATCTCTGTCGCGATTTGAAAGTGCGATAACGCATTGTTGCCAATCCAAAAGGTGATAAAGACTCTGTCGCAGTGTCTCTGTCGTCGTTTGGTTGCACGACAGAGAGTTAAATACATTTCGAAATGTGTAGTAAATGTTTTTTAGAAAGCACAGATAAGTACCACAGAATTCTATCTTGAAACAATTTTTTTCTGTAAAATAGCCGTTCTCGCGATAAAATTGTAGGAATAGTAAAACTATAGACAATTTTGTTTTGTCTGGTCGAGAATTTTTTCCACTCATTTTGAAGTGGCGTGCGAGTTAAATAAAGGTATCTTTTTTTAAATAATACATTGTTGCACTGATTTCATTCGAAAATTTGCTGTAACTTGTGAGCATTAATTATTAAAAGTCAGTGTTATTTTGATAGTTGCTAGAATTTTAGAGTTCAAACCAGGGTTTAATAAATTCAAAAAATTCATATTTATCAGTGATAATTCATGTAGTATTTTACAAAATTATTTGTCAGTTACTTTTTTTGACAAAAAAATTCAAATTTCGTTGTTCCTCGTTCTCTTTAGGTGTGCAACAAATTTGACGTCAAATCATAGTAAAACATTGAATAAACCCGACATTGATATTACAAAGTGCAGTAAGTACAACAACTATAATAGCATTGCATGTGAACCACACCTAAGATACATACATGCCTTAGGGAATTCATAAAACTAGGATACAATATAGGTGCATGCCTCTGGTGAAGGACTAAGTCACAAAACCATACATTCTATGACCATGGTTGTCATAATAGGTCGCTACAATAAAAATAAGAGTAGTTATCTATTGGTTCCTGACGGGGTACTATGTATAGATACCTGATAGGGTTTAATGTAATATCATCGTCAGGATTCGGAGGACTCCGAGGATGCAAGGTTCGTGGCCTAGGTGGCATGAAATCGTCATTTGTATGGTTAGGAGCTAGCCCTCCTTCAGTGCTTGTTGAACGTCCTCTTACATTGTTGCTTGAACGGCTTGTTGTAGTAGAGCTTGAACGGCCTGTTGTGATAGTGCTTGAACGTCGAGGTCTAGGTGACATGAAATCTTCATCATCATCGTCATCGTCATTTGTATAGTTAGAAGCAAGCCCTCCTTCGGTGGTGGTTGAACATCCTCTTAAACTTTCTGCTGCAACAGTACTAGGTGGACCTCTACCCCTCCAGTTAGATCCTCTTCTGCATATTCTGCGCGAACCAGGCATCACACCCCCACTGAAGAGCATATATATCGCTACGAATTCTGGGATATCTTTGTTCAACAACTCTTTATCCTCCGGGAATGACTTAACACACAAGACGAGCATACGAATTAGTGAACTTATGGATAATGCTAAAACGATTAGTAGGGTGAACAAATATTAAATAACTAACCTTAATATACTCTGCATACTGATTGGGCAGCATTAGTACCTATAAGATCTCGTAGAGAAACCTGTAGCAGAAGGGTGATCGGCTAGTTCGCACACCCTAAAATACCTTTGACGCCACCCTTGAAAGTGCTCCTTGAGTTTATTGGAGGTCACAAGGTTCAGGCCAGAGATTGTCACCTTATACCTCGATAATGTCGGACACCACTCTTGCAATTTGGACACTACTTTACCTAGGTTCTCCTCCTTGAACGGATCATCCTTCCTATTACGCGTAACCTTTAACATGTATTGAAGGGCTACGCTGCAAATAACAAGTGTCCACGAGAATGCTCTGCTAGAGGATCCAGCCACGATGAAGTGTGAGTAGGAGCTGTGTATGTGTGCCTGCGGTTTAGCCTTTTATAGTCTTCCCCGTCTACCCCTCCCACGGCTTGAGCTTCCTCCTCAGTCTATGATTGCAATGGAGTGCAGGTTGGGGTAGGGAAGAAGGGCTGCTTGGGTGGCGGGCAGAGGCGGAGCCAGAATTCATTCAAGAGGGGGGGGGGGCTGAACACAAGTACATATACTAAATATAAAAACTACCAAGCCAACATATTATAGTTGAAATTTAAATGTATGTAATATAGTATTAGTATGTAAATATGCAAAGAAAAAAATTAATTTTCATTGCCACTGTCTGAAAGAAGAGATTTGACAAATAAAATCTGCAGGCTGCCTAGGGTTTCTCGTGGTGGGCCAGGGGGGCTGGAGCCCCACCAAGCCCCCCCGCTGGCTCCGTCTCTGGTGGCGGGTGGTTTTATATGTCACTTAGGTCTGAAAAAGCGGGCTCCAGCGTGTTGTCGTTTCGGTCGGAGAAAGCGGTGGGTTGCATGGTGTTGTCACTTCGCTCTGAGATAGACTGTGTTGTATGTCACTATGTGATAATGGGGGTCGTGTTTCGTCACCTTTTCAGGCAGATGTGACAAATCGAACTGAGAAATCAATAGGTAGCGTGTTGCCACCTCAGCTTTTCAGGCCGATGTAACTCGGTAGTTATGCTCTGTTCTACCATCTCTTTGAACTCTGGGTTCCAAACTTGCACCCCCAAAAACTAAGATACAGATTCCTATCTTTTACAACTGGTTGACCTTTTAACAAAAGGACGAATACCATCGAAAGGAATAGCCCGCCATGGCACAATTTCTTTTTGCACCACAATTCCACAATATACATTTTTAATTTATCTTCTTCCAGGCTTAGCTCGCACCAAGGGATAACTACCCAAGAAAAAATGTTCGTAACAGAACATTTCACGATGGTCATAACAGTAGCTACATCCCATGTAACAAAACAAATCAGACATACTCTGAAAAGGATAATGTAAATACCAACAACATCCAAATAGATCACTAAAAAATCTTAATCAAGCACTACCAATGAAGAAAACAACCAAACTATCCTCCCAAGAAGATTTGGATTGAGACACGCAAAAGCCTCCCATACTCTCCACTTTTTAACTAATTACGATCAACACCTAGCAAAGGCTAGGACCTTAGACCATTACCAACCCACATTCGGTTTCTCTTGCTAAGAAGGTCTCACCCCACATTCTTTCACTCAAAGAACAAGGTCAAATAGTACAATCCCTTAATGTACACAACAAAAACCAATGACCATCATTCTTTTTTACAATACTAAAACGCAAAGGAAACAACAACTCGCTTTAATAAAATAAACCACTTTCATCACCTCAACACCTAGACGCTAAAATTCACATTGGGGAGAAACTTAATGTAAAAGAGAAATATCGTAGAAGTCTTTTATAGATGCATTTCACTTTTACCAAAGCAAATTATCTCACTTTTACCCAAAGCCAAACATTTATAAAAGAGAAAACTGATCCTGGAATCAAACACTTTCACACAACCACCACCTCTTTTTCTTAAGAGAAAGGGGAAACTCATTTTCCGGTATAAAACTGCTTTTCCAGTGAAACTCACTTATGAAACAATCATAAGAATCATCTTTAAGAAGCATTTACAAATACCGCACACATATCAATGAAATATAACTCTAGTCAAACTAGAGATACACATATCTCCAAATGAAGAACTTCCAAAACAATACATTAGATCTGGATGTTTCCTTTATCTGATAATTCAAGAGATAACTCCTTTTTGTACTCTAAGGAACACAATCCAATCATACACCCTTGAGCAATAAATCCCACAATCATAACTTAAGCTAATTTTCTCAGCAAAGACAAAAGAATTGCGTTGATCAACGAAATAAAGCACTCAAAATCCACCAACATATTACTTCATGACTTTTCATTCTTTCCTCCTCATTTTCAAGCCTCAAAGTTAATCCAAATTTGGCTACCTTCGCACTAATTTAGGGAAGCTCTAATACACATAATAGAGAATGCCTTAGCCAAAAGATCATACGAACAAACCAATCCATATACATTTAAACATAAGTTCACCTCACGTCCCACCATTTCTAGTCTTCCAGTACGCTTACCATTAAAGGTTTCAATGTTCACCAAGGGTACCTTGAGAAAGCCCATTAGGTTCTAACATAATTTACATAAGAATTCTTCCTTTAATTATTTCTCCAATAGTTATAACCACAACTGGCCATAATCTCATCAAACAGTAAACTAAGTCTATCTCATGATAATAAACAAGAATAAATATGTCATAATGTTAAGCACATTCTATCTGATAGTTAATTCCACATAAGAAATGCATCAACATATAACTTCCTTTTCCAAGATTAAGACATATCTTTTCAACGAAACTTTCAGTATAATCAACATCATGAGTTCTTACTACCCATATGTCAACATTTTGACAATCACAACCTGTTCGAACTATAAATGACTACAACAATTAAATAATGTCTCATCGAGATATATTTCGCCAAAATGGCTTTAAGACAGACATTCGCTAAGAACAAAACCAAGCACCATGATAATCATTCAAATGATTCTTTATATTTTAATTACAACCTTTTCCTAAGTCATTCTATCCAAATACTATAATAATTTGTCATTAGGCAACATAATCCAATAATTAAAACAAATTATAGTAATTTACACCATCACATTGATAAAACAAGTTCATAAACAGAACATTCAAGACCTTCTCAATTGTGATCAGTACTAGCTGTTTAGGAACACGATTCCATACTTCTAATTATTTCAATAATTTGCACTAACAAACATATTAACTCTAGTCAACTATCACGTTAGGGTCGACCACCCTCACAATTACATTTCTCTACCAACACCTTATATTAGATTGTCTTTAAACAACCAACAAATTTATTTTACATTAACAATAGTTTACATCATCTTAATGTTCTAACTATGCATCAAAGTTTAAAGTTTTAAATATTATCAATGGTTACCTACCCATTAAGTAAAAGGGGTACACTGCCTTACTTTCAATTAAAGCAACAGATTCTAAGCATGAACAATAACACATCTAAACATTACTCACTATAGAATAATCTACGACAACAGATGTTTATTTAGTTTTAAAATAATGATAACAATTACATTAATTGATTATACTCACAACAATTCTCACCACTAACAAATTGTTTTAGGCAAACGATTACTTAATTTATTTATAGCATTTTTTTTCCTTTCTAGAAAAAACAAACTATAATTCACAAGGAACTCAACTCTCAAATCACAAGATACAAAACCCTAACTCTACCATGCAAAAGTTCTCCAAAACCAATCTCTAAATTTAAAACTTCCACGAAGGAAGATGATTGCCAGTCTACTTTTCACCAAAAGGAAGAATCAAGTGATCAATTAAAACTTAAATCCACCCAATATAAGTCTTGCACAAAAACTTCAATAACTTCCTTTAAACGCGGAGAATGGTAACCACAAGAAGAGGACAATAATTTTCTCCGCAAAGCAACCAACGATAACCAACAAAACCGAACGTTAGAACTATAGTATTAGCAACTAGTAAAGACTCAATACTAAACTCTTTTTCTTTGTCTCCGACCATCGAAGACATAACCCAAAAGTAACATTCTCAATAAACTCTCCGATCTATGACATAATTAGACAGCAACTCTCCCCTACAAGAGGTTCCTAAACTTCTAGTGGTGGCTCTACCCGGCCACCCCTCACAACCACGACCTTTACCATGGTCAACAGAACATGACTAAAACCCTTCAACACAAATAATTCACATAAACACAATGTATCATCATAACATCATCATTTTTAGCATTCATCATCAAAGCTCAAATAAAGCATTAAAACGTAATGAAATGATTACCCATACCCTTGCTACTGTGCATTAGAGTGCGTCACGTTTTAAATTAATTAACCAATCTATTTCAGATTTTAAAGTTGTTGCCCTATGGCCAATTTTTTTTGAAAAGGGTACATACCTAATGCATGTTTCTAAATTTCCGAAGCAATATTTTAGGTCACTCTAGAGTAATTTACTAAATTCACACACCACGGACCTGAAGCCCGCTCCTATACAAACTGTAACACCCCGGCACAAATCGTTCCCTGAATGTTACCACAACAAGCTCAACCACAAGTGAATACTCCAATTAAACATAAAATTCAGCAAGCATAATAAGTGACCGTTCACTACTAATATTAAAGGAGAATCCACAAACATGAGCATAGAGAAATAAACCACCACGAGCTCAATATCCTCGTGCGTAAAAACAACTAGGTGGCATTCTAGCAATTAATTTCAGCAACAACCACATACCAAGATAGGTCAAGATTAAGCTCAACACATAACATAGTTTAACCATGTACCAACATAACGCTTAAACAATATAACCAAATAGTTCACTATCATAGTATCCCTCTAAATAATGATAAAAAATTGAACTACTATTTATTCAATGAGAGGAAATTGCTCCAAAGCTATTTAGCAAGTATGGCATGACAATTTGTGAACTGTGAAGCTAAGTCCCATCCTTGAATGTCGTCAACCAAGTGCCTAAAACAATAAATAAAAAAACAAGCATGAGTTCAAAAACTCAGCAAAATACATCGAATAACCATATTATCACATATATACACATCAGATAATATAAGACATAACATGCTTTCAAACATATGTAAGAACTCATAGTTTTAACATTTGACACTAACCACTCTTTCATGCAATGTAGAATGCCATATGCTCATTGCCATCTGTTGGCGTCAAAAACTTGATGTAGGGTTTCACAAGAAGACACCGCATTTAACACCGGTTCAGAGCGTGCGATACCAATTTGACTCAGAATCACTGTGTAAAAATATAAAATTCACACAAAGCCGATCGTAAAGATCAATCGGCTTAGATTCAATCAGCTTAAAGCCGATCAAGATCAAAGTAACAGGATAAATCTAACTAGCCGATTAAGGCTAATCAAAGGATAAAGGTAGATCGATTCTGAAGAAGGCGATGCGCAACAAAATCAGAACAAATCAAACCTGGGGCGTAATTGACGAAGATCAACAATCGGCGATGCGCAACTTTATTGATCAAGATCGATTACAAAGGCTAAATTACAGAAACTACTCCTAGTCGACAGGAAAAAGTAGAAAAGTAAAAGCTGGTTGATTGTATTGTGTTGTTGTATGTTTTGTGGCTTGCTCTGTCCCTTCTTTTATACCTGTCGGCTGATCGTGTCCTAATACAACACGTTCCGTTACTTGATCCGTATCGGCCCTATCTCGGACAGTTATTTCCTTAAAAATCTTATCAATGCCAAATATCTTGAGATCTTTCCAAATCGTCTACATTTCCACATTTTTGACTTCATTGCCGATTTTGATCGACTTGCTAAATTTTGGTGCAAACACCATCTCATAGCTCATACCAGATAGCTGAGTGCACACTCATCGGTGTGCACCCTCTCATTCCCATCCATCCCGTGGAGGAGCCTACCGAAGTAGGTCTTTTATGCCCACCACAATTGAGACATAGAGGCCCACACAGGTCACCTCTTCTGTCATGAACGCACATTTGCAAATGATATGGATTATTTGCATGTTGCATCTTTCCATCATTAACATAAATATAACCAGCATCTAAGTAGTGCGTTTTAACTGCCTGTGTCCTTTGAGATTCGTTTCCCGCCATTTCGTTTTTTCACTTCGCTATAAAATGCGGTCCCCACTCGGTCATTCCTCACGCGCTCGAGCTCTCACGCCACTCACAATCGGCTTCTTCCTTCCGCATCTTGTTCTCCCATTGGCACGCCAACCTTTTTGACTTCAATCGGCTTTCACATCAAGATCGGCTGAATGGATCCTTCCCAGGTACTCATCCCAATCCCCAACAGTGTTGATCAGTTTTTCCTTGGCCCATTAGGAAACCTTGATACAGCTACGGTTATTGATCAAGAAGTAACTCGCCTCCCCTTGTCGGCTAGAGGATATAACATTGAGGGTTGGAGTAAGAGTTTTCAGGCTTGGCCGACTGCACTTAAAGGGTGGAAAAACTGGTATAACCGAGTAGCAGCTCAAAAAAGAGAATCATGGGAAAGAATGGGTATAGCCGAGTGCATCCCTTTGAGTCTAGCCGATCCAGAAGCCAATGAGTCCTTGGTGGCCACGGCCTGTTATTTCTGGTCGGACACTTTTAACGCCTTCATGTTTCGCACCGGTCTAGTAGGCCCAACTTTATTGGACGTTGCTCAACTTTGCTGCTTAAGACCAGATGGAGAACAAATATCGGCTTTTAGCGCCAAACCCAAATATAAACTTATTCGGTCCAAAGGTGAAGGCTAGTCCAAGTACATTGCAAATAATAATAAAGTAAACGGATTGGTATCGGATGAAGAGCACGTTGCTTTCCTTAACCTGTGGCTTGACCGATTTTTGTTCTACGGAGCTTCATTAGGGCCAACCCAAGTGTATCGCACTACTGCGTATGATTGGTAGAAGGTCATTTACCGAACTAGGAAAACGTTTCTTGGAGCAAGGTACCAAATGATGCACATTATCGTAAGTCGACTTTACACGGGTTTTGCCGATTTTACCGTGGGTAACGTGGGTGGCCCTTTATGGTTTATTCAAGTCTGGCTGTATTGCTTCTTTAGCCAACCTTTTGATCTAGAGCCTAACGATGACACAACCTTTCCAAGAGAAGACAGCCCAGAGAACACTATTCCTCAGTACCAAGCAAGCCGATCGTTTGGCGAACGGTTCATTATGTGTTCTGGCAGTGAAACAAAAATCACAGCAGCCGATTCAAGGAAGTATATGTCCTTCTTCCTTTATTTGAGCGATGAGGATCTGAGACAGCGAGACTTCTTTAGTTACAGCGGTGTGGTCGATTTTCCATGGCCTTCATTCCTTCATCTTGAAGCCGACAGCTCTGCGATGCCTCAGGAAACCTTAGACTTGTATAGAATTTTTATTTCTCTTTGTATTCTTCATGCTGGTCTCCATACAAGGAATCGGACATATCAGCCGTCATATGAATTCTACTATCTGTCCGTTTATGCAAGACAACTGGGATTTGGTCAAGTGATCCCAAGTTTTCGGCTTCTTGATCGGCTTGAGCCAAGAGCCAGAGTCCGTAATGCTGTGTCGACCGAGATTGTTCTTGAAGTAGCCGATGACCTGCAAGTCCGATCTTTACCACACTTCTTCCTGAACACCAGACAAGCAGGAGGCTATACTTCATGGTGGTCAGTTATTGCAGAAGCTCTTTATCGGTCAAAGTCTCCGTCGAACATCATCAACGAATTCTTGCCGAATCTTTCGGAGCCGACGTTAATATCTCGCGCTGATTCTAGCAGTGAGGCCACTTCGTCCGGATATACTAACATGCGTGTAGATGTTTCTGACGAGGTATCGGCTTAGAATCTAAATCTCCCACTGTCTTACATGAATTTTTACCTTGAATCTAAATTTGCTCTTTTCTGCAGAACAAGGCTATTGGAAAGAGGCGGCTTCGGGCCCATCGGGTGACAATCAGCCCAAGAAACAACAATCGGCTGCCATCACCGGTTACGCTTCTGGGTCCTTGGGCATTCAGAGCCCATCTCTGTCAGACTTGGAGAAGCAGAAACAACCTAGTAAGTATTTGTATCGGCTCTCTTTCATTCTCCAATCAATTTTCATCTAACAAGATTTATTTATCCGACAAACTCTCAGAAAAGAAGCGAAAGTACACAAAGGCTGCTGCCAAGAAGGTCCCTAAACCCAATGAGCAGAGTGGCGAAAGCTCGCCAACAGTGTCGGCTACTGGAAAGGTGAGTTTTTGATATTTTTGAGCTTTCATAACTTTTTGCTCGTTGTTCTCATTTTGATTTTATTCCTTTTGCAGCCGACACCATCTGCGCTGGCAGTCGCCATCCTAGCTAATCTCCCTGCTATCTCTCCCAAAGCTCAACTGCCATTGCAACCTCGAACCACCCCTACTGTCGACTTGCCAGGCTCGAAGGTCTTTATTGATCCAATACCATCGGTTCCAGCCTCCAATCCTTCCATGTCTTCCGATCCAATGGATTTATTAGGATTTACTCTTGATGAATTGGGAGATCCAGAGGTAATGGCTACGGACGATTTTCCTGTGGATATTAGAAGAATCCTTGAAGTCGCAGAGGAAGCGTCGGCTGCAGTAACTTCATTACCTGGGATGCAAGCCAGACTGAATAAACTTTTTGAAGAAATAATGCAGCCTGAAGCCGACCTTCTAGCCATTACACAACCTCTGCGCAATGCTATGGCGACTCTCGAAGCCGACCTCCCCCCAGAAGCCATGGCTGCCCTTCTTGAAGTATGCCATCTGGATGGCAAAAGGGCCGAAGTGCAAGAGGCAAGGGCCAGAATTACAAAAAGGTAGGCCCAAAAAGCCGACCAAATCATCCTGGACAAGCTGGTGGCTAACACAAAGGCTCAGAAGAAAAAATTTGATGAAGACAATCAAGCCCTTAAATTGGATAAGGCCAACATTCTTCACTTGGAATCGGCCAAAAAACGCCTTGAAGAGGAGTTAGCTGAGGTGAACAAGAATTTAGTCGATAAGCAATCTTCACTTGCTACAACTGCAGCCTCCCTCAAAAACCAAAAGCAAGAGATCGGCCAAGATGTATCTCAAATCTCGGCGCAAATGGCCAAGATCACTCTTGTCCCAGGCAGCTACAAAGAAGATGAAAAGTTCCTGGATGATTCAACAAACCATTGCGAAGGCAGCTAGGGCAGCATCGGCTTTAGGGGGCAGGCTTCTTGGTTCAGGGCTCTAACTTTCAATCTTTTTCTAATGATGAAACATTGCTTGGTGATAGGTTTCTGGAATACTCAGGATATTTTGTAACTCTTGCTATGCTTATAATCGGCTGTTTAACCGATTTAATTTTACTTACCTGTAATTCCATTCTGAGTCTACAATCTCTTTAGCCGATTAACAGCACCGTGTTAACTTGGCTTTTTGAACGTGATCCTTAGTCGGCTAGGCTCCAACCCAAACGCTAGGATAGTATTTCTTTAAATATTTTCCGTTAATAGCTTTAGGCAATACATATCCTTCCAACGTCTCTATTACGTACGAATTTCCACCGACTAGCCGATTAACCTTGTATGGTCCTTCCCACGTAGGTGACCATTTTCCGAATCGGTTGTCTTTCGAACCAACATGCAATATCGTTTTCCATACTAAATCGGCTTGATCGAAAGATTTAGGCATGACCTTTTTATTATATGCTTTCGCCACCCTGATCTTATTCTTCTTAAGCCGATCAAGCGTAGACAAACGTAATTCTGCCAACTCGTCCAAGTTGTCGATCATCAAATCGTTATAATCCTGAACCGACAAACCATTTTGTCTGGCCATTCGTATAGATTCAATATTGATCTCCACGGGTAAAATGGCTTCTTGACCATACACCAGCTGGTAAGGTGAAAGTTTCGTTGCTCCGTGATAAGCTAGCCGATAAGCCCAAAGTGACTCCGATAGAGTCGAATGCCAATTCCTTGGTTTTTCATCGATTTTTCTTTTGATCAACTTGATTAGCGTTTTGTTGGACGACTCGGCTTGTCTGTTAGCCTGAGCGTAGTATGGGGATGAATTCAACAACTTAATCCCTAGGCTTGTTGCGTAAGTCTGAAACTCATTGGACATGAATACCGTGCCTTGATCGGTCGTAATTGTTTGCGGTATTCCAAACTGATGGACAATATGCTCATTAATGAATCCGATTGCCTCAATACTGGTCACTTTCTTGAGTGGTATAGCTTCAACCCATTTTGAGAAATAATCGGTTGCGGCCAAAATAAACTTGTGGCCTTTACTCAAAGCAGGAAATATTTGGCCGATTACATCTATTCCCCAACCTCTAAACGGCCATGTCTTGATAATTGGGTGCAAAGCTAATGCTGGCGCTAATTGTATATTGACAAATTTCTGACAAGTTTGGCATCCTTTGTAGTATTTAAAACAATCTTCTAGCATTATCGGCCAAAAGTAACCTATTCGTCTAAGCATCCATTTCATCTTATGAGCTGATTGGTGAGAACCGCAAATGCCTTCATGTACTTCACCCATTGCCACCCGCGCTTCTTCGACCCCAAGACATCTTAATAGTAATCCTTCCATCATCCGATAATACAACATATCGTCCATAACAATGTATTTCAAAGCTTGTTGCCTAATCTTGCGTTCTGTCGGCTCAGATGGATCGATCAGGTATTTCTTTATCTGCGTTCTCCAATCCTTGACATCTATGCACATGACGGTTTTATCCATTAGCTCAGTTACTAGATATCGGCCAAAGTCTTTGTATCCTGATGCTTGTTGAGCCAGAGCATTAGCTCTATCATTCAATTCTCGAGGGACATGACCGATAGAAAATGATGTAAATGAGCCGATTATCTCGTAGCATCGTTCTAGATATTTCAGCAGTACTTCGTCTCGGCATTGGTATTCTCCTTTTAATTGCTGCACAATTAACATAGAATCCCCGTACGCCTCAACCGCACATACTCCGATATTTTCTAATAATTGCAAACCTTTGAGCAATGCTTCATATTCTGCCTGATTGTTTGAGCATCGCTATTCAAATTAAATGCGATTCAAATTATGCCCTTTAGGTGATATGAGCACTACACCGATTCCATCGCCCTCTCTGCATACAGACCCATCAAAAAACAATTGTCAAGGAGCTACGAATACTAAGTCGGCAGTAGTGTCATGCCCTGTTATAAAATCGACTAGAACTTGCCCTTTGACTGCTTTGGCCGATTCATAAGACAAGTCGAACTCAACCAAGGCATAAGCCCATTTGCCAAGTCGACCCCATAGTATTGGAGCTGATAATATGTATTTTATAACATCGGTTTTACAGATCACCTTACAAGTCGATGCTAATATGTAATGTCTTAACTTCGTGCATGAGAAATATAAAGATAAACACAATTTCTTAATGAAAGGGTACCTGACTTCCGCATCAAGTAGTCGTCGGCTTAAATAAAAGATAACTCTTTCCTTACCACCAACCTCTTGTGCTAGAACAGCTCCAATAGTTTCCTCCTCAGCCGACACATATAGCCTGAAAGGAACTCCTTTTCGTGGTGCAGCCAAAACCGGGGGACTGGACAAATATCTTTTAACATCATCAAAAGCCTTTTGCTGATCGGCTCCCCACACAAATTCTTGATTATCCTTCAACTTCAATAATGGGGTAAAAGCACGAATTCTGCCGGAAAGGTTTGAGATAAACCTCCGTAGATAATTAATCTTGCCGATCAACTTCTGTAATTCGTTTTTGCATGCCGGCGGCTCGGCGTTGGCTATGGCTTTCACTCTTGCTTGATTAACCTCGATACCTCTCTCATGTACCATAAAGCCTAAAAATTGCCCAGCCGATACGCCAAACGCATATTTGAAAGGATTCATTTTTAAGCCATGTGATCTTATGTTCTGGAAAACCTTTTCTAAATCGGCTAAATGCTGCAAATCATCTGCCGATTTTACTACGACATCATCAATATATATTTCAACGATGTGACCGATTAAGTCATGAAAAATTAGGTTCATGGCTCGTTGATATGTTGCCCCGGCATTCTTTAAGCCAAAAGTCATAACCGTCCACTCGAATAAACCTATGGCTCCAGGACATCTGAAAGCTGTCTTTGGTATATCGGCTTCGCCATGAGTATCCGGTTGTATCCGTGTTTCCATCTAGAAAACTTATGATTTTATTCCCCGATGCAAGATCGATAGCATATCGCTATAGGCATCGGGTATTCATCTTTCGTGTCGCTTGTTCAAATCTCAAAATCGACACATACTCAAGTTTTCCGCTTTTCTTCATGATCGAACAATGTTGGAAACCCACTCCGCATATCGGCAAGGCCTTATAAATTTAGCCTCCAACAATCGTTCTATTTCTTCTTTTATAATTTTATACAAAGCCGGATTAAAACGCCTAGGGTACTATTTAAACGGCCAATAACCTTGTTTAATGGGTAGCCGATCTTCGACCAATTGTCGGCTTAAACCAGGCATCTCATGATACTCCCAAGCAAAACAATCTTTATATTCTCTAAGAATTTCGATTAACTTCTCTTTATATTTTACATCTAAATTTGCGCTAATAAAAGTTGGTCTTTTTCTATCACCACTACCTATATCAACTTCTTCAAGCAGATCAGTGGACGTAAAGCCCTGACCCAACTTTTCGACCTCTTGAAAATCTTCTATAGCCTCATAGCTATCCGTTGTTTGCCGATAGCTTTGCATTTTGTCTTGTAACGCCTTCACTATTTTTCTTGTCCCCATTGGCGTAGCACTTTCTTTTGCTCGATCAAATGTGCCAGGCTTGACACTGATCGGCACAAGTCCTGTCTTGCTCACGCAGATGAAATCACAATCTTCTAATGTTTTTTCCAGATATACATCCTGCTTCTTCATGTTGCCAATTCGCATCAGAACTGGCCATGGCAATGTGAGCCGATGTGTCGGCCGTGACAATTTCCACTTCCTCTCCGTTCCATTGGACAAGCGCTTGATGCATAGTTGACGGGATACAACAATTGGCGTGAATCCAATCTCTTCCAAGCAGAACGCTATAATTTCCTTTGGCGTCAATAACAAAAATGCGACAAGAAAGTCTTACCGCCGACGGTCGCTTCAGAACCATGACGCTTTGGCTTCGTGGGATCGCTCGTGAAGTCGTTTAAAACCATGTTAGTTTTAATCAAGTCTTCATCGACTTACCCAATTTCTTGTAAGTCGATAGCGCATCAAGTTTATCGTATTCGCCGCCTACCAAAGATCCTTGATATCGGCTTTCCATTTATATATCCTTTCAGATATAATGGTTTCAAATGCTAATGATCATCTCTTGGTTTCTCGAAGATTGCGTTTTGGATTCCCGAGCAAGATTGGGCAAAAGTTTCTTTAGCCGATTCAGTTTTGATTTTGAATTCGGCTGGCAACGTGAACACCATGTTGATATCCATTGGGGGTGTATCATCCCTAATCATAGGAGAGTCTAGATCATCCGCTGATTCAAAATCTTCCTCGGCTTGTTCTTTTTTCCTCCATTCTTTCTTGACAATTTTGACCGGACGAAGCTCATTGAAAGTTTCGTCCCTCTGTTTCTCTGCATCGGCTTCTCGGATCTCCTGCATCCTTAGCCTTTGAAGCCATCTGCGCTGCGATCGGCTAAGGCCAGATGGACACCATCTAGGCTTGGGATCTACTGGCTTTCGTATCTGGCCAACCAAATTTTCTCGGTCTGAATTGGGCCTTAGCATTTTGACCTGGTCCGGTTTGGATATTCTTTCGTGAACAGGCCTTCTTAACCTCTGCCTTTATCTCAAATCGGCCCAGACAGCCTGTCTCTAGCCGATTGTAATGGCCAATCGTCTCAGGGATAATGCTCCATCGGGCACGTATACAGCGATGGCAATACTACTCTCCTTTCCCAGCAAAACTGCCAAAAGGGACATCTTCTATGAGCCCTCTCCACATTTTTAGTGTGATATAAATTATCCTACCGGCGAGCAGGATATCGTGGTCGGCTGTTCATTCTTTCATATTTCTCCATCAATTGCGAAAACGTTGGTCCCGGCCTTTTGGCCGATTGCCTTGATGGCAATTTTTCAGCTTTGTACCATTTACCCACCTGAGGATTTCCCTTGGGTTTAACGGTCCTCGAATTTTTTCCTTCATGATCGGCTTCTATTTGTAATGAGCCGATCGTTATTTTCAACGTCTAACCGCCGCCTGAATTCGGCTGAATATTGACTCGCCGATCCTTCTTTGTCTCACCATGCATCGGCTCCTTTCCTTTAGCCGAACATTGAACCATGTTGATTGGAAATGGATCAGCATCAACTTGCATGGTCGGCTCATCAGCAAATTTTAGCCAACCATCTTCAATAGCTGATTGGATCTGTTGACAAAAGATATTGCAGTCGTTAGTATTGTGAGAAAAAGAGTGGTGCCACTTGCAATACCTGCGTTTCTTGATCTCGTCAGCTGACGGTATAATATGTCCTTCGGGCAATCGTATTATCTTTTCTTGTAATAATAAATCAAAAATACGATCACATTTGGAAACATCAAAGGCATACTTAACCTCCGACTTATTTCTAGTCGGTTTTAGCCAAGAACTCGGTTTTAGCCAAGAACAGACTAAGGACTTTTTAGACCCTTTTACCCATTCGGCTATATTTATTTCTGCTTCATCATCCTCCGAAGAATCGCTTGGGCAATAATCCACCATATTGACTTTCACTTTGTCCTTTTCTTTATTGCCGCTATTTTTAAACCTATCCTTAAACGCTTTATTATCTGGGAATCGGCTTTCCTGAACCGATACACGATGAAGTAGATGACTTAAATCGTTGAACTCTTGCCCTCCAAACTTCTCCCTAAGTGGTGGAATTAATCCCTGAAAAGCCAAATCTGCAAGTTGGTTGTCGGGCAACGTGACACTAAAACATCGGTTCTTAACTTCTCTGAACCTCTTAATGTATTCAGTTACCGATTCTCCAAATCTTTGGCGAACATAACTTAGGTCGGAAATCCTTAGTTCTAAACTTCCTGAGAAAAAGTATTCGTGGAATCGGCTTTCCAAATCGTTCCATGAGTGGACCGAATTCGGAGGCAAACAAGTGAACCAAGTAAAGGCTGCTCAGGACAGTGATAACGGGAACAGTCTTATTTTCAGTCCATCGGACTGAGCTGCTTCGCCGCATTGAGCGATAAAGCGTCCGATGTGTTCTAGAGTGGTAGTTGAGTTGTCACTGGAGAATTTTGCAAAATCTGGGACTCTAAAATTGTGGGGGTAAGGCATACGATCTATGTAATCAGGATACGGCTTTCTATAGCCGATAACCTTCCCCTTTGGCTGTATGCCGAATTGGTCCCTCAAGACGGCGGAGATATGGTCAGCCCAGTTTACATTATCGGTCATTGGCACCGCAGGCCCTTGATAATGTTGATCATAGTTGGCATTCTGCCCCCCGAGTGCAAACTCGGGTTGCCAATTATGCTGGGTCGTCAGCACACGAGTATTCTGATCATACCTATTATGCCTAACTTGAGGTTCGGGTATTGGGACGAACGGTTCCGAATAAGATACTACCCTATGCGGACCTGGATTTCTAAACAAGGCAGGTTCATGTAGGTATCTTTCAGGCCCAATCGGCTGTGAAACCGATTGTGAAAAAGCATAGAACGGAGCCGACTGCGGCAGATTTGTTGATGCGTCTAACTTAACTTAGCGGCGTCGGTGTATGCGTGGTAATGACTCACCCCACTTGGCCGAGGATCTCTAGGCAATATTACGGTCGGCTGAGTAGGCATCATGGTAGGGGGTGAAGTTATAGCCGATGGTTTAGGATCGGCCGTTGAGCTCTGCGTATTTTGTGCTACAAAACACAGGATAATTCGGCAGAGCTTGCAATGGGTCAAGCAGGCTACCTGACGAGGCTAACTCCTGGGATATAGTTTTAACACTATTTGCTATCATCGGCTTAAGCGTTGTCACAAGAGCCGATGATTGGTTTATTAAAGCATGGTGCACAGACTGATTAATCATAGCCGATAATTCGGCTTGAGCAGGCAGATATCGGCTTACGATTTCGTGGACAACCGCTCTCCTGTATGCTGACCGTTGGCAAGGCGTATTTTTGAGTGACGCCACGTCTAGTTTTCTGATAACAGCTTAGCATCATCTCCTCCAACACAGTCTTCCGGGCTTCAATTTCTTGACGTTGCTCTGCAGTCAAATCGTCCATGGTTGGGACGATTATGGCTTCTGCGTTGAGATCGGATGGCGGAATCGACTTTCCTGATGAAGACATTGTGGTCCCACCGGGCGTGCCAAGAGTGTGTTGGCGTCAAAAACTTGATGTAGGGTTTCGACAAAGAAGACACCGCATTTAACACCGTGTTTAGAGCGCGCTACCGATTTGACTCAGAATCGACAAGGTAAAAAATATAAAATTCACCAAAAGCCGATCGTAAAGATCAATCGGCTTAGATTCAATCAGCTTAAAGCCGATCAAGATCAAAGTAGCAGGATAAATCTAACTAGCAATTAAGGCTAATCAAAGGATAAAGGTAGATCGATTCTGAAGAAGGCGATGCGCAACAAAATCAGAACAAATCAAACCTGGGGTGTAATTGACGAAGATCAACAATCGGCGATGCGCAACTTTATTGATCAAGATCGATTACAAAGGCTAAATTACAGAAACTACTCCTAGTCGATAGGAAAAAGTAGAAAAGTAAAAGCTGGTTGATTGTATTGTGTTGTTGTATGTTTTGTGGCTTGCTCTGGCCCTTCTTTTATACCCGTCGGCCGATCGTGTCCTAATACAACCCGTTCCGTTACTTGATCCGTATCGGCCCTATCTCGGACAGTTATTTCCTTAAAAATCTTATCAATGCCAAATATCTTCAGATCTTTCCAAATCGTCCGTTACTTTCCACATTTTTGACTTCATTGCCGATTTTGACTGACTTGCTAAATTTTGGTGCAAACACCATCTCATAGCTCATACCGGTATAGCTGAGTGCACACTCATCGGTGTGCACCCTCTCATTCCCATCCATCCCGTGGAGGAGCCTACCGAAGTAGGTCTTTTATGCCCACCACAATTGAGACATAGAGGCCCACACAGGTCAGCTTTTCTGTCATGAACGCACATTTGCAAATGATATGGATTATTTGCATGTTGCATCTTTCCATCATTAACATAAATATAATCAGCATCTAAATAGTGATAATAATGCATATCAACATTTAGGACAGTTAGGTATCAATTATCCATTCGCATCATAGAGTCATCTAAATTCATCCTCATATACAATGCACTTGGCTTAACCACGAGGAGCTGAGTGGCGCGAGGTTGAGGCCACTCCTGAAGGCACACCACCTATAGCATACAAACCTCCTCAAAAACAAGCTAAAACAGCACATACAACAAATAGAATCATATCGCACTACGCACCAATCCCGAGTCAACTTATCTTTCTCGACAAGCAACTAACCACTTGCTGTCCCGGCGGTCAAAAGACCCTAACTGCTAGCTCCTAAGCTCAAACATAGAAAATCCCATACTTTATAGAAACTACACAAGAATTCATACAATTTTCTTGTTACTCACCATTTTCCAATATGTCATCTAACCTCCCGAATATTGACTCTGATTTTAGCACTGACCGCCCACTAGACAGTCAACTTCAAAACCTCATAACTATTTTTATACAACTCCAAATTCAGTAAATGAGGATATTTTTAGAATCTACAGAAAATTTCCCAGCTTTATATAGGTATTGGGAAATTTTGATTCGGTCTCTAATTGGTCCTAAAACGCAAATTACCACAGCATCTCCCAATGGAAATAGATTCTGGACAGCAGAAAATCAAACAGCCATAACGTTTAAACCACTCAACCAAAATTTGTGATCTTGGTCTCTAATTAATCTTAAGATGACGATCTACAACTTTTACAACAACCAATCCCTCTGAAAAAGATTCTAGGGTTCACGAATCTAGGCCCTAAGTTCCAAATCAGCACTGCTCTAACCCAGAATTCGCCCCACCTCTAGCAATTCCCTCTACAAAACTAAGCTCAACAACAAATCAGAGAACTCTAACACAGAAATCACCTAAATACCAATCTCTTACCACCAAAAACAACCCACAAGATTACTTTAGGGTGCTGGAGGGATGACACAGGAGGGAGATCGCAGGAGGGAGGGCTGCGACTACAGGAGATCTAGGGAGAAGGGGGCTGCGGCTGGGTAAGAGAGGAGGGGAGGGGATGCAGCTGTGGGAGGGGAGGGAGTGCCGCTGTGGGAGGGTACGGGGTGGGCTAGGGTTAGGCAAGAGAGCCCCCCTCCCTCATGGGCCAAAACCCAGCTCTGAAAGCCCAGAAACTCCCTCGACGGTTCAAAGATAGCCCTCAAGACACACAATAGCCCAAAACGGTTCAAAACTTAATTGGGATGTTACACACATAGTTTCCATATTTCGAGAGACCGTTCTCCATCATACGAACTCCAATTGAGGCGATTAAAATTTTTAAAAATTTGTAAAATTAAGATCTATTTAATGGTGAATGTTATTTGATTTTTAGAGTTTATTTGCTCTCTATTTTGGAGTTTATTTAGAATTTTCTCTCGTTATGTGTCAGGACCCGAATATGCAAATCGGGACCATCTATGTATATCGCACTAGTCCAGGATCACGCTAATGTACACAGGCTCAACATAGATGAATATCACTATCATACACAGTGGAAACATAATAAAAGACTCCTTATATTAATTCTAACCTGTTGAATGACCTTATGGTCAACATACATGATTAAGCCACACAGGGCTAAACTAAGAATATTATACTAAGACATTGCAGCGGGCAGGAAACGTAGATGACCCTTCGGTATACCACAGGCAACTGAAAAGGCTCGCACCCTAAGCATTCGTCTCCTCCTAGTACTCCTCCATACTGGTGTAGACTCTTCAACTGGTGATGTTGTTTTTGGCAAGGGTAAGTACTTAAAGCACTCAACAAGTTGTGCACAGAATGCAATTCTAACATAACTATATGCCAGGCTTATTCCAAAGGAATGGCTATCTTGGTTATTTTACAGTAAAGCAGCATTTATAAATGAGTACAATAAGTATATTAAAAAGACAGTACAACAAATAACAGTAAATAATAACTTTCAATATTTCTAAAGTAATCATGGCATCCAGCCCTAAGTCAAGTTCTAAACTTTCCAACGGCAATCTACCATCCCATCCAAGTTTTCAGTTTATAAAATTTAACCCTTGATTGTAATCCCTGAGCTTTACTCAATACCGCGAGCATGGCTATCCGAATAGATTTTACACTGTACAGAGGTTATGCGCTTTACCCACACGACGTGATCATCTCTTTGTGCAACGTCATCGTCATTAGCACACTTCCTTTGGTGTGCCGCAGAGAGATCGTGACAAAGCATTTACAATGCTCTTCCTTAACCCAGTACTACTCGCTAAGATTTCAACACTGAAGGGACTGGTTACCACACTCAGGGCCCCCTCTTGCGCCATATGAGTACATTATACGGTTGAACCTCACACAAACACCGGTAGTAACAAAGGTAAGACATTGCAAATTAATTAGCTAAGTCCGTCCCAATCCAGACATGTGGTTTCATGTTTGACTAGGTCAAAGGCTTGCAAGGTTAAGTCCTTAAGATGACTAGGGCAAGACTTCCACATACCCTCTGCCCTTCTTGCCCACCCTGATACACTACCCCTTGCCACTTGCCCCAATCTAAATGATTACCACCCCAGTTGATTACCAAGCACCACGTGCTATCAACAAGTTAACATCATTCCATGACCTCCCCATCACTACAACTCAACATCATTGTGTGACAACACCTAACACACCAATTCATAAACATGTTCCATATTACATTAGTCAAGATTAACTTTTGATATATCAAAAGATATGAGTTACACGTGGCATGGCTAAGCATAATAACATGGTCTAACAAACCCATGTTGATTACTATATTAACCTACTAGTAATGAACCAATCTGGGGTGACAATTAATCATGGCATACAAATGACAAGGTAGGGTATAATTCAGTTGGGTAGATTAACTAAATGACGAACTATTTTGAAACAGTTATACGCTTAAAATATCATGCATAAAGTAAAACAATAGCAATTTTGTAAACTTGGTTCAATATGATCAAAACATAACTTGCCTTAGAAATGTTCTTGCTCTTGCTTTGGACCTTGGTTATGGTTCAACGAATCCTCCTCGGATGCTCCAAGCACTTCGACGTCTACACGTAACGAGAGAGAATATGAAGGACCGAGATGGCGAACAAAGGGGGGGGGGGGTGAATGGTCGCAAATAAAATTTCCCCCAAAATACTCCAACAAAAACCTCGACAAGATCGCTCAAAGGAATTCGTGAAAAACCTGAAAAACTAGACAACTATGTGTACCCCAAGCTTGCATGGATAAGTACCATAAAATATGTGGGATTTTTGAGTCACAATACTGGTTGTCTAGTGTCCAAGATAAAGAGGAATCAATTCAAACTCTTGCTTTTAGAAAGGACATCAATTCAAATCACAAAAGTCACTTTCAGAAAAGCAAAAGTAGAATTTCCAGAACTTGTCCTCAATATACACAGGAGGTTGGTGGGTTTATACAGCTCACAAAATTTTGAGACTTTTTCTCCCTATGAGAATCAGAGTTGTGAAGAACTCCACCAAATTTCTCCACAAAAAGCCTTACATAAAAAACAGGAAAAATCTAAGAACACAGTCTGGTCAAGAACTTTGAGCAGAAAGTTTGGGGCTCGGTTTTCACCTCATGGCGCCCAAACGGTGCAACAAGTGAACTCCAAAATTTTTCTACAAGTGCATGTCAGAGTTCCGCACCTCCTCCAACAAGAATCACTTGAAAAAGAATTTTCTAGATTTTTATAGAAATCAAACACTGATTGCTGCGCGAAGAACAAGTTCTGAACAAAGTTGGAACTTGAAAGAAAAGATGTTCTCTACTCAATCCAAGAGTGCAAAAGAGATGTAAAACCATATGAACACACTCAAAACACCCAAGATCAGCAGCATTTAGAAGGAGGGGAGGCAAATCCAAATTACATGAAAGTAAATTGCGAGAATGTAATTGAGGGAAAGTAAATGCTTAATTTAAATTGCGTAAAGTAAAGACATAATGTAAATGCGCAAAATAAATTCAGAGGTGGATGGATAAAACTTTCATTTCTGGAAGGAGAGGTTACAAAGCCTCACTTTCATGTGGGCAAAGCTCAAAGGAGCATTCACAAACCTCAAAACCTTCAAGGGAAGGAGGCTACCCCTACACCCCTATTTATACTTCTCTTGGGCCACCTACCACCCTTGGATGAGTCCCGCAACCCTAGAGCACTCATCTAAGGGCTAGGATTAACCCACACACACAACCATGTAAGGGCTAACCCAAAACCCACACACATACCGGGTTTTCTTGCACGGTTTTCAAAGCATACTACCTAGACCCGCTAACCTATCAACTAGACCTCAATCCGACGGCCCTCATTGATCCACGCGGCATCTAGCTAGCATCATCTCCTTTCCTTGTCTTCTTGACTTGCCCGAATTCCGTCTCCGATCATCTTCCGGCGATCTCCCAACCGTCTGGACCTCCGACGCTCCTCGCGTAGTCCCGGTCATCCTCCGCCTCACCATAACCTTGCACCGTCGCCCTGCAACCATAAAAGACAAGGAAAAACCTTTCATAGCAATGCCCACAATGATATGCAATAAACCCATCCAACTCATCACTACCACGCCCATACGGCCGGTACTGCCACTCCTGGCAGAGACAACTCAAAATGCTTCATTTTGAAAATCAATTCAAATCAAACTCAAACTTGAGCACACCTTGCTCAAATAAAGTCAAATACTCATCACAAACATGGATGGACCTCCACATGGCCCTTCAATCTCCCCCTTGATGAGTATATTGACAAACCACACAAAAAGGTATAAATTTGAGTTTGAAGAAAATGAAGAAGAAAGCAATTTTTAGTTGTAAAGTCAAACTTGGTCCAAAGATAGAAATTAGAACCATGACCAAGTTGACGAAGAGGAATTTAGATTTTAGAGTTAAATTTAAGAAAGAGCAAGTTTTCAACAAAAACTCTAAAATCCAACTAAACATGTCAAATGTGATTATGAGATTATGACCAACAGAAGTAGTAGCATAGTTTTACAAAGATCATAATAACCAAATAAGCATTCACATTTTTATCTTTTAGTGATGCCTTTTCTACGTTTTCTCCCTTTGGCAATATAGGCATCAATTTTTTTTATGTATGCATGAAATGCAATCGAAAGAGCTTTGAAGATTATCCAATTGATCAAAATGGAAGGATATTACGCCAAGCTTGTCAATTTCAGAAGATGACTAAACTAAGACATGTCCAAGTGCAAATACGAGCTTAGTTTTGAATATTTCATTTTTAGCAAGATTGGACAAGTGCAACACTTAGCTTTAGTTTCAAAAATAGAAGAATAGCCACTCTAAGGATCAAAAGGAAAACCTAGAGTTCAACCTACTCAACACTTTGGGGAATCTAGAAGAACATACAAGGTCCTTTGGGTTCATTTATCACTTAATGCAAATTTTGATTTATTATCATACAAGACATAGCGGGGTGCAAATGTTTGACATTATTTGCATTCTTTACCCACATATGTCTTTGTTTTTAATTTATTTGCATTTTCTTTTGACAACCAATTGACTCAAGCCGTATGCGACCATCTCAAGATGAACTCTTAAGAGGATGGTCTAGGTCAAACACGATGTATTCCAAGTTCATCCCAAGTGCAATGGGAAGCGGTCTTGTGAATGCAAGGTGTTGAGTCGTATGTGCACAAGAAGAGTCAATTTTGTTTAATTTTCATTTTTAGCACAATGATTCATGAGCAATTGAAGGACTCTAGCATGGATCAAACTAGTTTCACCTAAGTTGCTATAGGGACTCTAGAGAACTCCAAAATCTCTCAAATTATGGCACAAACCTCTAGAGAAGAAACCTAGCAAGTAAAAGCAACAAGTTTCATCAAGTTTTTCATTTAAGACTTTTTCATTTTAAAGCTTAGCAAGTTAAATGAACTTGGACATATCCGAGCTAGTGATTTCTCCATATGATGCAAAGATGGTGTATAGCATGAAGAAGAAATCAATTGCATAATAGACAAAGCTCATTAAACAGGAAATGCAGTCTATATGCAATGCACGAACAGATTCCCAAACTCCCCCTCAACAAATGAATCAATTTTAAGCTCAAATCTGGTTAAAGTTGAGTTATTATCAAGATTAGGCATAAGGACAACCCAAATAGACTCAATAACAACCAGAAAAAATAGAATGAGGAGAAGAAGTCGAGAAACTGTAAAACTGGATGGCTATTGAGCATAGATAAGATAGAAGAGACTCACTACGGCTTAGATTCGCTCTTATCTTCCCCAATGACTGACATAGAGAAGCCGACTCTAGATCCCAACTAAGGAGTGCACATGCACTCTGCCTACCAGAGGCCCAATACCTGCTAGACTTATAAGACTGTGAGGGAACTCAACCTAGAGAGAAGAGAGAACAGCTAATCACGCATGATAGCAACCTAAAGCACAAGATAAGACATCCGTGCAAGGCATGCCAGAAGTCTAAGTGAGTGAACTCAACTCAAGAAAACAAGCCCAAAGTCACCCAGAAGAAGCACAAAGAAAAGAAAAGCTGGAAGAAAACATATAATACATAATATACAAACCAGCTCCCCCTCACGAAAGGCCGTAAGGGCTCATGACTCCAAGCTCACTCCTCAAGGCAACAAATCTGGAGCTATCCAAAGGCTTGGTGAAAATATCGCTAATTGAAGGTCACTCTCACGAATCGAAGCGCGATATCTCCCTTCTCCACATGGTCTCTAAGGAAGTGATATCTAATATCAATGTGTTTGGTCCGGAATGTTGCACTGGGTTTTAGCAATGCAAATAGCTGAAGTGTTGTCACGTAAAAGTGGCACACTCTCTATCTCTAACCCATAGTCCCGTAAGGTCGATCTCATCCAGAGCACTGCTACGTGAATCGGTCACAAAGAACATACTCGGCCTCGCAGTGGATCTGCAACCCTGCATCGCTTCTAGATGACCAAGAAACAAGAGAAGTGCCAATGAATTGGTAAGTGCCGAAGTGCTTTTCCTATCTATCCTACACCAAAGAAAGTCGGCATCGGAAAAGGCTCTAAGAGATAGACAAGAAGACGAAGAGTACCAAATACCATAATCGGTAGCACGAAGGTACCAAGATGCGCTTGACCACCTGGCGTGAGAGGCGCGAGGAGAAGCTTGAAATCGAGCGCCGCACACACAACGAAATGTATGTCCGCCTCAAGCAAGAAGGTACAAGAGGGAGCCGATCATGTTCAAACTCCTTTTGATTAGCGTGCTCACCATCCTCATCGGGCTCGAGGACAGCAAGGTGGCTATAAGAGTCATCACCGGCTTCCCATCGACATATCGAAGTGCCTCAGAGGTCACGGTATACTTGCCTTGATGCAAGAAAGTACCTCCCGAGTTTGCTTGATTTGGAAGCCAAGAAAGTAGCTCAACTCGCCCATCATACTCATCTCAAACTCGTGCTCATCACTCGTAAAACCGAGACACAAGCGAATGAGATGAGCCACAAAATGATATCGCCCACATAACCGACAAGAAGGAAATGAGACTCATGATGTCCGATGAACAGAGTTTTGTCTACTATGCCCATTTTGAAGTCATGGCTGAGAAGATAAGACTTGAGCCTCTCATACCATGCTCTGGGGGCCTGCTTGAGTCCATACAAAGCTTTGGAGAGCTTGTATACATGACTCGGATACTTGGAGTTCTCGAATCCTGGAGGTTGTTTGACATAAACCTCTTCCTCAATATAGCCATTGAGGAATGCACTCTTGACATCCATTTGATAGAGCTTGAAGCCCTAGGATGCAGAGAATGCAAGCAGATCCTAATAGCCTCTAGTCTAGCTACAGGGCAAAGGTCTCTCAAAGTCAAGACCTCAACCCGAGAAAAGCCCTGTGCAACTAGCCTAGCCTTGTTGCGAATGACAACCCCATCCTCACTGCTTGTTTTTGAACACCCACATGGTCCCAATGACATTATGACCAGATGGGGCTCGACAAGCCGCCATACCTTGTTCCTCTCAAAGTTCTCAAGTTCTCATGCATAGCATTAATCCACGATTCATCTGATAATGCATGAGAAACATCCTTCGGCCAAAGGAGGCAACGAAGGCAGAGTGGAGGTCGAATCGACAAACCTCGATTTTGAGCAAGTGACCGCTCAAACAGATCACCAATGATCCGATCAGTGGATGAGCTCGATATGTCGGGAGGACCGTAGCGTATGGCCTCTACCTCTTGAATGTAAGAGGTAGTAACAGAGCCACTACCAAGGAGAGCTCAAGGCAAGGGTGGTATCCCCGAGGTGCGTAAATGGAAACAAGAGGCACCTCGGTGTAGAGGGGATTGGATCCAGTGGAACACCATCGTCTCCATCACCCTCATCTTCTACAAAGATGGTCTCGGAGGGATAAGAAGGGCCTGAAACATCAGGTTTAGCTCTTGGGCTAGCCTCATCAAAGGTCACATCACAGGTCTCTTTGATCCTATGCGCATCAACACTCCAGATCCTATAGCTACGAGAAGAAGTCGAGTAACCTAGAAAGATACCATCAAGAGCGAGACTCAAACTTATCTAGGTTACGGACTTCAAGATGAAATACTTGCAACCAAAACGCGAAAATGAGACACACCGGCTTTCGCCATACCTCAACTCATAAGAAGTGCGATGCCAATGTGCTCTCAAAACACGCGATTAGAAACATGGCAAGCAAGAGCTATAGCCTCACTTCAAAACTTCCTAGGAGTATCAGACTGTCTAGCATCGTCCCGCCATCTCAACCAAGGTCCTGTTCTTCCTTTCCACTACGCTATTCTCACGAGGGGTGTAGGAGAAGAGAACTGATGCTCTAAACCGCACTCCACACGTAAACTCTCAAAGTAGGAATTCTTGAACTCCGTGCCATTATCATCTGCAGATAGCTTGTAATGCACCGGGAGCTCAATAGACAACCTTCTAACTAAACCCTTGAAGTGAGAAAAAGTCTCATCCTTCGAGGCCATAAAGAATACCCAAGAGTATCTAGAAAAATCATCAACGATGATAAGAACATACCACTTCCTCCCGATGATCGCACTCTAGCCGACCAACAAAGGTCCATATGTAAAGCTGTCCCGGTGCATCACCATCACTACAATGATCGGAGGATGAGAAGTAAGAACCATCTTGCCATGTCGGCAAGGAGAGCAAACTAAGTCTTTGACCATCTTGAGTTTGGGCAAACCCCGAATGAGATTGTGGCTGCTAACTCGGGTCAAATGATCAAAACCAATGTGACCAAGTCTCCTATGCCAGAAGGAGAGAGCACGGGACTCAGAAACAATTAAACATCGAAGATAGTCTCCAGAAGAAGCAGAAAAATCAGCACGAAAGACTCTCTCAAATCTAGAAATCCCACAAACTAACCCTCGTTTTGAATCAAGGATTCTACAGGCATTACTCTTGAAGCTTACCTCGAAAGAGTCATCAATAAGCTGAGAAACAGAGAGCAAATTGTATTGCAGCTTACTTACTAAGGCAACATCTTTAAGAATGGAATTTTGGTTAATGCAGATGGTACCTTTAGCAATGACTCTACCTGAAGATGCATCCTCGAAAGTGATCAACTCATCACCGGGGGCTCGGACTAGGGAAGAGAACCATCGAGAATCTCCAGTCATATAACGAGAACAACCAGAGTCGACAATCCAAACATCTCCCTTCCCCATCCGACGAACCAGATCTAGACACAAGAGAGAAAGATGACTCAGTACTGGGATAGAGTGAAGACTTGGGAACCCAATACTGAACCACACGACGCCTCAGAGTACCAGCCGCAGAAGAAGACTAGACTCGAGTGTCTCTCTGCCATTTAACCTTAACATGATCAGTAGCAACTCTAGTAAATGATCTATGAGCTGGAACTGGGTTAGCCCGCCGTAGTGCAAAAGCCAGACCATCCCAGTGAGGCTTCCTAAATCTCCTACCAGAAAACACCTCACGCCGCTGATATCTACCTCGATGGGGAAAACGAGGAATATCAAAAGGACGGCGGAAAGACTGACTACGAACAGCTCCAAGACTTAAACTCGAAGAACCAGCATGAAAACCGAGTCCTGGACGCTGTCCAAAAACAGGCGACTCTCTAACCTGTCTAGAAGCAGTGTGTACCTTAGGAGCACTCAAAGTTGGGGGATGATCCTGAATACCCCTAAGAGTAGCAACACGCTCACGCCGAGTGATCTTGGCGCGCCTGAAGCAGAAATCTACTAGGTGACCATCGTTCTTACAGAAGGTGTATGTGTACTTCGCCTTGCTAGAGACAGAAGCAACAGGAGTAACACCCTTCTGGTCAGAAGTCCTATGGACAACCCCAGCAAACCTAAACACGGTGGTGCTCACTCTGGGAGCTACTACAATCTCACCACTCTTGGAGCCGTGCACAATGGTGGGAGGATGCGCCCGAGCGTGCTCGAAGAGATCAAATCCTAGACCTTGATTGAATCAACTAATCTTGGATTGGTCTAGAATAAGATTGAGCTTCTTCTTGCCTCCTACAAACTTCTCGAGAGTGCTCATAAGATACTGGCAATCTCGAAAGAAAGAGGCACAAGAAGAACAGGGGGAAGAAGAAGAAAAACCAGAAAGATGAGCTCTCTCAGCACGTGCATTTTTCTCCTCAAAGACGGCTGCCTCAATCTTGAGGGCCTCACAAGAAACGCAAGACGATTTCTAATTCTATGGGCTTGGTCTTCTAATTTCTTCCTAAGCTCGACATGGATTTTATCCAAGTCCCCTCAATCATAGAACATCGCAAGCAACTTTCTTGTGACTTATCTAGTAAGTCCTTAGTAAGATTAGCACACTTGACATTTAAGGATTCATTGTCAAGTTTTAGTTGCCTACAACCTCATATGAGCCGACGGGTCCTTAGAGGCATGCATTTCAAGTTCATCGCTTCTAGAAGAAAGCTTCCTAAGGTGATCGCCAAGGCATCAATTTCGCAAGCAATTTAGGCAATTAGCACAAGAGAGAGTAGAGTGAGCATGAAAAACTAGCATCTACTGTATGAGTGTCAACAGATTCATTGCTAGTATTCTTCAACCTAAGACTATCTAGTTCTGCATAACACACTATCATGCATAGTCCTTAGGTTCTCTAATTCCACAAGCAAAGTATCACACAAAGTACAGTCATTAGTGACTCGGGAGGAGAAGATCTAAGTGAATCTAACTCCGAGTCAAGGTACCTACTTCCTTCTCAAGCTCAAGACACCTAGCTCTAGCTCTAGCATGAAATTTTCCTAATTTGCGTAAAGCTTCATTGAGCTGGTCATAGGAGGGTACTCGCTCGGTCGTCATTTGTCTGTTCTGAGTCGCCGATGCCGTTGACGCCGCCATGAAGCACATGCCGAGAAGTCATCGCCGCCTTTCTTCTCTTGCGGATCATCCTCGCCTCGCCGCTCCATGTCTCCGTGTCGAGATGTTGATGTCGTCAGCGGCGAGGACGAGGTGGAAGAGCTTCTTGTTCTGGAGAAGTTGCGTATTTCTTCTCGTGCGCCATTCACGAACTAGAGGCTTCTTGTTGCGGTTCATGTCGGTGTAGTCGTTCCTGCCCGAACCGCCAACGTCGTTCTTGCCCTTCTCCAACTTGGGACAGTTCGCCCGAATGTGGTTGGGGCCACCACACTCGAAGCAGGTGATCATGCCACCTCTCTTCCTCTCTCTCACCCTCTTGTATGCATGAGAGAATTTGCGAGTAAGAAGAGCAAGCTCATTTTCTGGAAATTTTTCCAGTTGGTCATCACTTAGCTCGCAAAGGGTGGAGAGGGACAGACCGACAGAAGAATCAGAAGAAGATCCATTGGGATCGGTGATCAAAACCATCGACCGAGATTTCGTCTTCCGAGAAACGACATCGATCTCATGAGTCTTGAGACGGGAATAAAGCCCGTGAAGAGTCAGAGTTGATAAGTCGGTGGTGTCCTTGATGGTGGTCACCTTCATCTCCCAAACCCGAAGGTCGAAGCGGTCAAGAAATGCCGAGCATTGTCCGAGTCGTATATGCAACCAACCGCCTGAGGTCGCCAAGATCTTTGTAAACCGACCAAAACACTCGCCGAGACTCTCACCCAAGCGCTGATCAAACTTGTTGTACTCGTGCTTGAACCGTCCTCGCTCACGCCTTGATTTGAGTAGAGCCTCATGGTAAGCATCGAGGGTTACCCAAATCTCGTGAGCAGAGCGAAGGTGAAAAATCCTTTCATACTCACCGCGGCTAAGACCCTGTATGAGAATGTTCCTTGCCTTAACGTTTGCCTCAACGTCAGCCATATTGATGGTCGTGACATTTTCATCAGCAGGAACCTCATATGGGAGTTTCACCTTCTGCCATATCAGGTAGCCCTGGGCAGTGATGTATGACTCCATCTGGGACTTCCAAAAAGGAAAATCAACTCTATTAAAAATGAGAGGCTTGGTGGAATATTTGTCCATCGCCATGGCTATTGAGACCGGTCAAGATCTAGAAAGAGCAGAACCGGCTCTAATACCAATTGAAGGATCGAGATGGCGAACAGAGGGGGGGGTGAATGGTCGCAAATAAATTTTCCCCCAAAATACTCCAACAAAAACCTCGACAAGATCGCTCAAAGGAAATCGTGAGAAACCCAAAAAACTAGACAACTATGTGTACCCCTAGCTTGCATGGATAAGTACCATAAAATATGTGGGGATTTTTGAGTCACAATCCTGGTTGTCTAGTGTCCAAGATAAAGAGGAATCAATCCAACTCTTGCATTTAGAAAGGAGATCAATTCAAATCACAAAAGTCACTTTCAGAAAAGCAAAAGGAGAGTTTCCAGAAATTGTCCTCAATTTGAATAGGAGGTTGGTGGGTTTATGGAGCTCATAAAATTATGACAATTTTTCTCCCTATGAACAGAAGAGTCTTGAATAACTCCACCAAATGTCTCCTAAAAAATCTTTACAGAAAAAACAGGAAAAATCGAAGAACACGGTTAGTCAAGAACTTCGAGCAGAAAGTTTGGGGCTCGGTTTTCTCCTCAAGGCGCCCAAACGGTGCAACAAGTGAACTCCAAAATGTTTTTGAGGTGGATATCAGAGTCTCGCACCTCCTCCAACAATAATCACTTAAAAATGATTTTTCTATATTTTTATAAAAATCAAATACTAAATGCTGCGCGAAGAACAAGTTCTGAACAAAGTTGGAACTTGAAAGAAAAGATGTTCTCTACTCAATCCAAGAGTGCAAAAGAGATGTGAAACCATATGAACACACTCAAAACATCCAAGATCAACAGCATTGAGAAGGAGGGGAGGCAAATCCAAATTACGTGAAAGTAAATTGCGAGAATGTAATTGCGGGAAAGTAAATGGTGAATTTAAATTGCGTAAAGTAAAGGCATAATGTAAATGCGCAAAATAAATTCAGAGTTGGATGGATAAAACTTTTATTTCTGTAAGGAGAGATTACAAAGCCTCACTTTCTTGTGGGCAAAGCTCAAAGGAGCATTCAAAAACCTCAAAAACCTTCAAGGGGAGGAGGCTACCCCTCCACCCCTATTTATATTACTCTTGGCCACCTACCACCCTTGGATGAGTCCCTCAACCCTAGAGAACTCATCTAAGGGCTAGGATTAACCCACACACACAGCCATGCAAGGGCTAACCCAAAATCCACACACATACCGGGTTTTCTTGCACGGTTTTTAAAGCATACTACCTAGACCCGCTAACCTATCAACTAGACCTCAATCTGTAACATCCCAAAATTTTGCTTAAATATTATTCTAACGCTTAAAAGTGCATTTATGATTTTCTGGAATTTATTTGGATTTTTCTGGATTTATTTGAATTAATTCTTATTTCAAATTTATTGCCTTTTATTCAAATCTATTTAAATCTGTGCAAAGTCCAAATAAAGTTTTGCCAAAAATATTTTATTTGAGTCCAGAATGTCTCAAAGTATTTTTGAGATTTTTCCTGGATTTTTCCTAATAGTTTTATTGCTTAAAATAAATAAGATGAATTTCTGGAATTATTTTAATTAGAAAATCTTTCGAAAAAGCAATGAATGTTGTTGGGCCAAGCCCAACATCGGCGCTTGAGGCTCGCGCAAGGCGCCACCCAGCCCACGAGTCGCAGCGGGCAACCCTAATTTGCGCAATTGCTCGATCGAGTTTCAACGACCGCATTGCGCCGTAGAAGCCGCTTCGCGGTCGTCGGATCGCGACACGCGTGTACGGTGGCACGCCGTCGCTTCCGATGCGAACTCGAGTCCGCCGCCGAACGCCGCCGGATTCTTTCGCTGTAGAGCTCGAACACCGAGGCTATAAAGGAGGGGTAGCGCCCGAGGTTCATCCGCGCGCCGCATCTTTTGGTCGGACGGGTTTGGCGTGAATCGCCGCAAGCGCGCAAAGGAGCTCGCCGGAGTTGGAAGCGAGGACGCCTCGGTTTTTGCCCGCTTCGCCGCCGTTGGGTCTCCGCCGCCACGGGGCCATCTTCGATTCGCCGACCACGCCGCACGTAACCGTGAGCGCTCGCCACCGGAGTCGCGCTAAAACGCCGCCGCCTTGGTCTTCGCCTTCAAGTCCGGTAAGACTCGCCGCACCGCCATCGCTGGACAAGAAGCTCGGGGCCCTCGATCTAGATTGATGGTCGATGCGTTGCCACGCCGCGTCAACGCCGACCGTCCGATCTACCTTCTAAAAATCGATCGAGCCGGGTTGAGCTAATCACAAACAGCCGCGTGTCGGGCTCAGAGCGAGGCGCCATGGACCGGTGCACCGTGGACTCAGATGCGCCGTGGACTCACCCATACGCCGGGACACGGTCGCCTCGATTGGTTGGCGCCAGGTCGACGCCGCGCGGACGCCATGCTTGCGCCATAAAGGGATTTTCAATTGGAAAATAATCCGATTGAAATTTGTGATGATGACATCATCATGAGGTCATGCTGACGTCATAAATCGCTTTTTCAGTATAAAAATAAATCTGTTAATTCCGAATTTCTGATTTTCTGATTTCAGTATTTATTTCAAACTTCAAAAGGCTATATCTTTTGCATCGTAACTCGGATTTGAGTGATTCCAGTTTCTAAAAATTTGTAAAATTGAGATCTATTTAATGGTGAATTTTAATTGATTTTTGGAGTTCATTTGCTCTCTGTTTTGGTATTTATTTGCTTTTCTTCTTCTGACGCTGTGAGACGTTGAATTGTGTGACGCTCTGAGGAAGACCCAAGAAATCAAGAGCAAGTTCCGAACCAGATCAGACCTATTCCATGGCAAGTTGTGCTTTGATCATGTTGAACCCATGTTTATAAAATTGCTATATTTGTTTTACCCTATTGCATATGTTTCAAATATACAATTGTTTCAAATTAGATTGGGCTTAGCTAATATACCAGATTGATCTATACCCTACCTTGTCATTGTATGCCATGATCCATTGTCACCCTAGATTGGTTAATTATAGTTGGTTAATAATTATAATCAACATTGGAGGTTTAGACCGTATTAGTTGCTTAGCCTTGCCACGCCATCACATGTGTCGTAATCATTGATAATTAATCTTGATTAAAGGAATATGGAACAATGTTATGAACTTGTGTGTCATGTGGGATCACACGATGAGATTGAGTTGTTGTGGCGAGTCATGTCACGCAACGATGTTGAATTGTTGATGGCACGTGGTGCTTGGTAATCAACGGGGTGATGATAATTTAGATTGGGGCAAGTGACAAGGGGCGAGGAGGTTAAGGTGGGCCCGATGGGCGAGGGTATGTGGATGTCTTGCCTTGATCACACTAAGGACTTAACCTTGCAAGCCTTTGACCTGAGTCAATCATGCAACCACATGTCTGGTATGGGCCAGCCTAGCTGAGTAATTTGCAATGTCTTAATTTTGGTACTATCGTGGTCGGTGTGAGTTCCCGAGTTATGGTGTAATTCACATGGCGCAAGAGGGGGGCCCTGGATGTGGTAACCAGTCCCACCAGTGTTGAAACCTTAGCGGGTAGTATCCGGTTAAGCCAGAGCATTGTAAAGGCTTTGTTATGATCACTCGCCTTGGTGGTGTTTGGTTGTATCACGTGGGTAAAGTGCATAACCTCTGGAGAGTATGAAACTATTCGGATAGTCGTGCTCGCGGTATTGAGCAATGCTCGGGAATTACAGTTAAGGGTTAGTTTAATTAATTTTACAACATGGTTGGGATGGCGGAATGCCATATGGAAGATGAAATTTGACTTAGGATTGGAAACTTGGTTTACTTGAGAAATACTGAAGTTATTTATTATTGCTATTTGTTTTACATTCTTTACAATATATTTATTGTATTTGTTCATAAATGCTGCTTATTGCAAAATAGCCATGATAGCCTATCCATTGGAATAAGCCTTACATATAGATACATAGAATTGCATTCATGCACAACTTGTTGAGTGCTTTAAGTACTCACCCTTGCCAAACAACAATAATCAACAGCTTGAGGAATCTACACTGTGTTGGTAGATGAAGTCCGTGAAGACACGAGTCATTAGGGTCCGAGCCTTGTCGGTTGCCTGTGGTGAACCGATGAGCTATCTACGCTTTCTATTTTCCGCCGCTTAATTATTAGTTTATATTCTCGCCTTGCCTGCGTGGCTTAATAATGTAAGTTGGTCATAAGATCATACCTTTAGTTATATCAATGAATGAACTATTATTCTATTATCGCTGAGTATGATGTGATATGTACCAATGTTGAGTGTGTGCACTAGCGTTGATCCCGGACTAGTGCGGTAAACACAGTGGGTTCAATCATGGATTCGGTCCTTACAGAGGTGGTATCGAGCATACCGACCGAGGTCTTGGCCCTAGATAGTGTGGAGGTGTCCTGTGTGAGTCCAAAACTATTTTCTAAAAGAAAATCTAAACTTGACTAATAAAACACTCTCGACTCATCTCATTCTCTACTTCGCCTTTGCTGAATTTACCGCTTTACTTGCCGTTTCCGGTGGAGAACTTATTCAAAGTTCTTGTGGAGCAGATGCCGATCGTTCCGACCTTCGAGGAGTCACCGCGGCTACGCCATGGAGCCGTGGAGAGTACTTGAGACGGGAGGTTTCTACCGTCCGCTTTACCGAGGAAACAATGGCCGCTTAATGGTGTACACCGAGGATTTATTTGCAAGTCGATTATCTACGGGAGAACGAGGAAGCTAGCAGGCCAATCAACATCTCTCGCGTAAGATTCTCGCACGAGGATGCAATTCAGGAGGTCGCTCGACTTGCTCTTCGCCGTGTCTGCCGCGACTACGCCGACGAGCTTCACGACTAAGTGTTCCGCCTTCACCCTGACGTTCAAGCATGCCGACGCCGACGGATCGTGGAGAACGAGTGTGCCACCGCGGTACACCTTGCAGAGTTCGCCCTTGCCCAGGAGGATCATATGAGAGAGACTACTCAGGAGCTGGAGACTGTGTACGAGGCACTCAGAGTGGCAGAGCAGGAGCTTGAGGTGACCCGTGCTTCAGCTATCGGGGTGATCACTGAGCTGGGAGAGGCCCTGGAGGCAGTCGAGGACGAGTTGGAGCACGTGACTCGAGAAGTTCAGGAGCCAGCAGAGGAGTCCGAGGAGGATCCCGAGGAGCGAGAGTGGGAGCCAGAGGGGAGTGCAGACCCCGTGGTTGCAGAGGACCCAGTAGTAGGTCATCAGGATAGGTTCGCTCCTATGCTCGCTCATCCGCCGGTGTTTGCGCCGGATCAGCCTCAGCCAGGGTGGCTGGATGAGTGAGTGTCAGCCTTGGAGCTGTGTTGAGACTCGAGTGTGAGTCGCGTCTTTAAGTTAGTCTTTACCTTTCTAGTTGACGTTAAGGTTTCGTGTTTAGTTTGCTTCTTTGTATTGCTGAGTGTGCAGTATGTGTTGCAAAGCTTGTAGGCTTAAATAAGCAGCCATACCAAGAATAAATAAAGAATTATTTCAGTTTGGGTATAATTTATCTCCCCGCTTTAGAAATTCTTACTTCTCATCTATGCTACATCTACCTTCCCTAACCTAAGAGGCAATCATCAGATGGTGAATACTCGAGGGAACAATGGAGCTTCAGAAGTGGATCACACGAACGACAACACCAACGACAGAGGCAGCCCTCAACCACCGCCAGTGGACATGCAGAATCTGGGAGCATTTCTTGCAGCGCAGACTCAACTGATGCAGACTATGATGCAGCAGATGCAGCAGATAACCAACGCAGCAGCCAACAACAACAACCCTGTAGCTCAGAACAACCATGGTGGACCCCGACCTCACTCAAAGCTATCAGATTTTATGAGGACTAGGCCACCAACTTTTTCGGGAAATGTGAACCCTTTGGAAGCCGATGGATCGGCTTAGGACAATTGAGAAGAAGCCGCACATCACTCAAGTGTGAGGGCAATGAGAAGGTGCTCTACGCCTCATCAACTTGAAGGAACCGCCGCAGAATGTTGGGAGAATTATGTGCCGCCATGGAGCCCCACAAGAGATCACCGGGAGGAGTTTACTAATGCTTTCCGCCAAGATCATGTCCCGAGGGAATGATGGACCTAAAGAAGGAAGAGTTCGTGGCTCAAACAAGGAGGCCAACAAAGGGCCGAGCACCGAATAAGATTACCCAGATTAGCTCGCTATGCCCTCAAGACGAGCGACGGACAAAGCTAGGCGCCTCGTTTCATGAAGGGACTGAATTCAGGATCGCAGTGGACTGACACCCACAATTTTCCGCACTATCGTGAGCTAGTGAATAAGGCTTTGATCCTAGAGGATAAGCGCAAAGAATCGGGTGAGAACCGTAAGCGCTTAATGACTAATCGTGGTGGACGCCCAAACCATCTACGCTTGAGGATGTCACCACAAGAATTTGCTAGATTCCAACCACCACCGTGAACAAGACATCAACCCTCGCACTCGCCCCGCCAACCGTAACTTTCAGACACCAAAGACAGGCAACAATGCACCAGAGGGAATCAAGAGATCTGCAGTGAAAAGATGCTATACCGCAATGAGCCGGCACTTTTCTAATAGGTGTCCACGTAAGGGAGGCATCACGCCGATTCGTTTCAACTTGGGAACCACACCGCCAAAGCACCACCTCGGGAGGAAATCGTGCGCCGTGTCAAGCCGAGCAACCCGCAATCAACAAAGGCGTGGAAGGATCAACCACATCATCGCAGATGGAGCTCAGAGGCTACTGCACGCCGATCGGGTAAGTTTCGTCAACTCAAGACTGCCACGCTTTGTTTGATTTCGAGCTTCGATTCGCTTGTTTCTCAAAGTTTTGCAACCAAGAATGGATTTAAAGTGGTGAATCTTAAGTGTGTGCTTTAGTCCAAGCCCCGTGATCCGAGCTTAGATCTAGCCTTGGGTGTTTGGGAGCTAAGTTGCTTATGGATGGGATAGAATTCTAGCTTAATCTTATCTTGATAGATGCGCAATCCCAAGACGTCATCCTTGGAATGGATTGGCTGTCTAAGCATAAGGCCGTTTTGGATTGTGGTCGACGGATCGTGACTTTGGAAGGCCCTAGTGGCAAGAAAGTAGAGTTTCAAGCGACCGCAGTTCGAGATGGGCAGTTAATGGTCAACAGCGTGAAAGCCATCAGCATGGAAGATGTGCCAGTAGCCAGAGAATACCCGGATGTGTTTCCAGAAGATTTGCCAGGATTGCCACCGGACCGTGATATCGAGTTCGTGATCGAGTTAGCGCCAGGACAAAGACCGATATCAAAGAGACCATATCGGATGCCTACTGACGAGTTAGTGGAAATGAAGAAGCAGATTGAGGAACCGCAAGAGAAAGGTTTCATTAGACCAAGTTCATCGCCGTGGGGAGCCCCGGTTTTGTTTGTTCGTAAAAAGGACGGAAATCTTAGAATGTGCATCGATTATCGTGCATCGAATGAAGTAACGATCAAGAATAAGTATCCGCTGCCCGTGATCGATGACTTATTTGATCGCTTAAGAGGAGCCGGAGTTTTCCAAGATAGATCTTCGCTCGATACCATCGCTGAAGATCCGAGCGGAGGATGTGCCTAAGACCTGCGTTTTTACGCGATATGGACATTATGAGTTTACAGTCATGTCATTTGATTGACTAATGCCCCGGCATATTTTATGAACATGATGAATAAGTTTTTCATGGAATATTTGGATAAGTTCGTTGTAGTCTTTATAGACGATATCTTGGTTTACTCAAGACAGAGGAAGAGTATGCGAACATCTCGTAATGGTTTTAGAGAGGTCATGCGAGAACATCGCCTATATGCTAAGTTTAGCAAGTGTGAATTTTGGAAGGAGAAAGTTGAATTTCTTGGTCATGTAATGACTACTAAAGGAGTAGCAATGACCCAAGCAAAGTGGACGCAGGTTGCATTGGGAGCAACCAAAGTCATTACCTGATCCATAGTTTTCTCGAATGGCGGGATATTACCGTCGGTTCATAGAAGGATTCTCGATAATTGCTAAACCCTTACGCAGCTTGTTAAAGAAAGAAAAGAAGTTTGCATGGACGCCAGAGTGCGAGAAAAGCTTTATGGAATTAAAGAAGCGTTTAACAACAACCCCGTATTAGTGTTGCGGATGTGCGTAATGGATTTGATATTTATTGCGATGCTTCAAAGCAAGGCTTGGGATGCGTGTTAATGCAAGAAGGCAAAGTCGTTGCTTATGCGCCAAGACGCTTAAGACCGCATGAAGTGAATTACCCAACGATGATTTGGAGTTAGTCAGAGTGCATGCTTTAAAGATATGGCGCCATTATCTCATAGGAAATAGATGTGAGATATATACGCACCATAAGAGCTCAAATACATATTCACTCAAGCAGATCCGAATATGAGACAATGAAGGTGGCTAGAGCTAATTAAGGATTATAATGTGGGAATCCATTATCATCCCTAAAAGCCAATGTGGTGGCGGATGCTCGAGTCGAAAGAGCCATAGCGCAAATACATTGACATTGGAGGATCAACCGTAACTATGCAAGGAATTTCGTGCTAAGGTTGGAAGTCGTTCAAGGAATGGTAATCGACTAGAAGTGAAGCCAACACCGGAGGAACAGATTGGAAAAGGCCGAAGGATGACGATAAAATTTCTAAGATTAAGGCTAAAAGGAAGAAGGCCTAGCCGTAGATTTCACTGATGAGCAGGAACCATGTTTTTCAAAGGCCGAATTTGTGTGCTTGGGATAAAAGGAGCTAAAGCAATTGATTCTTGAGGAGGCTCACGATTCAAAATACTCAATTCATCCAGGGAGTGCTAAGATGTACCAGGATTTGAAAGAGAGATTTTGGTGGCCTAATATGAAGCGTGAGGTAGCTGAGCTTGTTGCATTATGCGACGTGTGTCAGAGAGTGAAGGCCATGCATCAAAGACCCGCTGGTCTGTTGCAACCGTTGAAAATTCCGGAATGGAAGTGGGAGGAAATCGGAATGGATTTTATCACCGGTTTACCTAAAACTCAGAAAGGTTACGATTCCATTTGGGTTATTGTGGACCGTCTAACCAAGGTCACTCATTTCATCCCGGTGAAGACCACCTACTCCGGAGATCGCTTAGCAGAGCTGTACATGTCGAGGATTGTATGTTTGCATGGAGTGCCCAAGAAGATTGTGTCGGACAGAGGTACCCAATTTACCTCAAGATTTTGGAACAAGTTGCATGAAGCAATGGGGACTCGTCTGAATTTTAGTACAGCATATCACCCGCAGATAGATGGTCAGACTGAAAGAGTAAATCAGATTTTAGAGGATATGTTGAGAGCTTGTGCTTTAGCTTATATGCGACATGGGATAAGTGTTTGCCATATGCGAATTTAGTTACAATAATAGTTATCAAGCTAGCCTACGATGTCACCGCTCGAGGCATTGTATGGGCGTGCTTGTCGTACTCGCTGAATTGGAACAAACAGAGAACGTTTGGTGTTTGGGCCGATATTCTCGAGGAGGCGTAAAGTCAAGTTGCAATGATCGAGAGAGGTTGAAGATAGCGCAGTCAAGACAGAAAAAGCTACGCAGATAACCGTCGCCGAGATTTGAGTTTTGAACCAGAAGATCATGTGTATCTTAGAGTTACCCCTCTTAAGGGCGTTAAAAGATTTCATGTTAAAGGGAAGCTTGCACCAAGATATGTTGGTCCGTTCAAGATTCTGAGCCGTCGAGGAGAGGTAGCTTATCAGCTGGAATTGCCTCAGTCCTTGGCAGGAGTGCATGATGTGTTCCATGTATCGCAGCTTAAGAAGTGTCTCAGAGTGCCAACAGAGCAAACCCCGTTGGATGCAATAGAGCTGCAAGAAGATTTGACTTACAAAGAGCAACCAGTCAGAATTTTGGATGTTATGGAACGCAAGACCAGAAACAAGTCTATTCGCTTTTGTAGAGTTCAGTGGAGCAATCATTCCGAAGGTGAAGCCACATGGGAGCGCGAAGAAGACTTGAAGTCAGAATTTTCGAACCTATTCTCTAGCTAGCCCGGAATCTCGGGTCGAGATTCTGTTAAGGGGGGAAGGTTTGTAACATCCCAAAATTTTTCTTAAATATTATTCTATTGCTTAAAAGTGCATTTATGATTTTCTGGAATTTATTTGGATTTTTCTGGATTTATTTGAATTAATTCTTATTTCAAGTTTATTGCCTTTTATTCAAATCTATTTAAATCTATGCAAAGTCCAAATAAAGTTTTGCCAAAAATATTTTATTTGAGTCCAGAATGTCTCAAAGTATTTTTGAGATTTTTCCTGGATTTTTCCTAATAGTTTTATTGCTTAAAATAAATAAAATGAATTTCTGGAATTATTTTAATTGGAAAATCTTTGAAAACGAATGTTGTTGGGTCAAGCCCAACATCGGCGCTTGAGGCTCGCACAAGGCGGCCCACCCACCCACGAGTCGCAGTGGGGCAACCCTAATTTGCGCAGCCGTTCGATCGAGTTTCAACGGACCAGATTGCTCCGCGTAGAAGCCGTTTCGTGGCCGTCGGATCGCGACACGTGTATGGTGGCACGTCGTCGTTTCCGATGCGAACTCGGAGTCCACCGCCGTAACGTCGCTGGATTCTTTCGCCGTGTAGAGCTCGAACGCCGAGGCTATAAAGGAGGGTAGCGCCGAGGTTCATCCGTGTGCGCCGCATCTTTTGGTCCTGACGGGTTTGGCGTGAATCATTGTCAAGCGCGCAGCGAGCTCGCCGGAGTTGAAGCGAGGACGCCCTCGGTTTTGCCGGTTTTCGCCGCCGCTGGGTCTCCGCCACCACGGGGCCATCTTCGATTCGCCGACCACGCCGCGACGTAACCGCAGCCGCCTCGCCACCGGAGTTGTGCCAAAACGCCGCCGCTTTGGTCTTCGTCTTCAAGTCCGGTAAGACCTCGTCGTCGCGCCGCCATCGCTGTACCAGAAGCTCGGGGGCCATCAGATCTAGATTGGATGGCTGATGCGTTGCCACGTCGCGCGTCAACGCTGACCGTCCGATCTACCTTCTACGGATCAGATCGAGCCGCTGGGTTGAGCCAATCACAGACAGCCGCGTGTCGGGCTCAGTAGCCGAGGTGCCATGGACCGGGTGCACCGTGGACTCGCACTGCGTCGTGGACTCAGTCCATACGCCCGGGACACATGTCGCTTCCTGATTGGTTGGCGCTAGGGCTGACGCCAGCGTGACGTCATACTTGCATCATAAAGGGATTTTCAATTGGAAAAATAATCCGATTGGAAATTCTGTGATGATAACATCATCATGAGGTCACGCTGACGTCATAAATCGCTTTTTCAGTATAAAAATAAATCTGTTAATTCCGAATTTCTGATTTTCTGATTTCAGTATTTATTTCAAACTTCAAAAGGCTATATCTTTTGCATCGTAACTCGGATTTGAGTGATTCCAGTTTCTAAAAATTTGTAAAATTGAGATATATTTAATGGTGAATTTTAATTGATTTTTGGAGTTCATTTGCTCTCTGTTTTGGTATTTATTTGCTTTTCTTCTTCGGTACGCGTAGACGTTGAATTGTGTGACGCTTCGGAGGAAGACCCAGCAAATCAAGAGCAAGTTCCAGAACCAGATCAGGACCTATTCCATGGCAAGTTGTGCTTTGATCATGTTGAACCCATGTTTATAAAATTGCTATATTTGTTTTACCCTATTGCATATGTTTCAAATATACAATTGTTTCAAATTAGATTGGGCTTAGCTAATATACCAGATTGATCTATACCCTACCTTGTCATTGTATGCCATGATCCATTGTCACCCTAGATTGGTTAATTATAGTTGGTTAATAATTATAATCAACATTGGAGGTTTAGACCGTATTAGTTGCTTAGCCTTGCCACGTCATCACATGTGTCAGAATCATTGATAATTAATCTTGATTAAAGGAATATGGAACAATGTTATGAACTTGTGTGTCATGTGGGATCACACGATGAGATTGAGTTGTTGTGGCGAGTCATGTCACGCAACGATGTTGAATTGTTGATGGCACGTGGTGCTTGGTAATCAACGGGTGATGATAATTTAGATTGGGGCAAGTGACAAGGGCGAGGAGGTTAAGGTGGGCCCGATGGGCGAGGGTATGTGGATGTCTTGCCTTGATCACACTAAGGACTTAACCTTGCAAGCCTTTGACTCGAGTCAATCATGCAACCACATGTCCGTATGGGCCACCTAGTGAGTAATTTGCAATGTCTTAATTTTGGTACTATCGTGGTCGGTGTGAGTTCCCGAGTTATGGTGTAATTCACATGGCGCAAGAGGGGGCCCCGGATGTGGTAACCATCCCACCAGTGTTGAAACCTTAGCGGTAGTATCCGTTAAGCTGAGCATTGTAAAGGCTTTGTTATGATCACTCGCCTTGGTGGTGTTTGGTTGTATCACGTGGGTAAAGTGCATAACCTCCGAGAGTATGAAACTATTCGGATAGCCGTTTCATGTATTGAGCAATGCTCGGAATTACTGATTAAGGGTTAGTTTAATTAATTGGACAACATGGTTGGGATGGCGGAATGCCATATGGAAGATGAAATTTGACTTAGGATTGGAAACTTGGTTTACTTGAGAAATCTCAAGTTATTTATTATTGCTATTTGTTTTACATTCTTTACAATCTATTTATTGTATTTGTTCATAAATGCTGCTTATTGCAAAATAGCCATGATAGCCTATCCATTGGAATAAGCCTTACATATAGATACATAGAATTGCATTCTGTGCACAACTTGTTGAGTGCTTTAAGTACTCACCCTTGCCAAACAACAATAATCAACAGTTGAGGAATCTACACCTGTGTTGGAAGATGAAGTCCAGGAAGACACGAGTCATTAGGGTCTGAGCCTTGTCGGTTGCCTGTGGTGAACTGATGAGCTATCTACGTTTTCTATTTTCCGCTGCTTAATTATTAGTTTATATTCTCAGTCTTGCCCAGCGTGGCTTAATAATGTAAGTTGGTCATAAGATCATACCTTTAGTTATATCAATGAATGAACTATTATTCTATTATCGTTGAGTATGATGTGATATGTACCAATGTTGAGCTGTGTGCACTAGCGTTGATCCTGGGACTAGTGCGGTAAACACAGTGGGTTCGAATCAGTGGATTCGGGTCCTTACACAATCCGACGGCCCTCATTGATCCACGCGGCATCTAATGATAAGGACATCATTAGCTCACACGTAGAAGATTCAGTTAATATACAAGGGCCAATGACTCGAGCCTGTACACGGCGCCTTGGACAAAAGGTGAATTCGTTTCTTAAACAAATCAATTATTTAATTACAGAACAAATGATACTACCTAATGATTGTTGTTTACTTATTACATGCGAAGGCGCCTTAGAAGAAATAATTGTGAAAGTCAAAGGACACCCTGAAGAATAGGAGGATTAAAATGGCTGCATGCAAGAAAAAGGAACAATTCCCATTTTTGTTGCACGCGACGCCACTTATTGTCAGCAATGGAAAATTCTTGCCATATTTTTTTGTGGAGGCGCATGCATGGAAGGTCCACCTATTGTTCCAGCCGTGAGGGAGAATTCTTGGTCCTAATTTTATGGCATTGCATCACCATGGCGCACACTAGAAAATCAACACTTCCTATTTTTGTGGATTCACTAAAACGAAGTTTGCATGCATGCAGCTTGGAGCACGCAGGAACATGTTTTTATTCTACTTTTCTTTGGAGAAAGGGGCTTTTGGGATTTTGGTTTAGCTACTGCTATTGTAAGGCCTCTTGGCCCCAAATACTTGAATTCTCAAATCTATCATTCATCTTGGAGTGATTTTTCTTCCGCTGTTGCTCTTTCAATTCTCGTCGAATTGCTCGGGCCGTTCTTCGTGAACAGGTCAGTCATGTTTTGATACGGTTGATAACCAATTGAGGAGTGGTTTAGCGATTGCGAGGCTGCTAGGCGCGTTCTTGATCGTGGTTAGCCGCCCCTTCGTCAAGGTCACAACTCGCCTTCAAGAATTTCTCCTACGACGGAAGATCGGGACCAAACACGTGTGCACGCATCTTAAGTCGAGGCGTCTGCGTATCAAGTGGTATCGAGCCTTCGCTGCGGTAGGATTTCATCTATCCTTTAGTAGTAGATTAATTTTTGTTTTACCTATATCCTGAAAATTGCCATACAAAGTATCCAACTCCTAGCCCGTTCTCGCTGTTTCGATCTGTTAATTTCAATTTACTTTATTGAGTTTATGTTCATCTTGTCATGTCTAGTTGCTGGTCTATTATCTCTTGATGCATAACCTAGACATCCTTCCAAAAAAAACGAAACAACCACAGATCGAAATCCAATTTTCGTCCGAATTTTTCCTCCGCAGCAGTCACCAAAACGTTAATATCCTTGTCTCTAGAAGTCCAAATCCATCCACACCACGTTTGTTGGCTTCATAACTCAAAACCCATCTTCTTGTAAAATTTCGTGGTGTTCGTGGAGTGGTTTGAAATCTGCTCGTGTTACAAGTTTGATGGCTTGCTGCCAATTTGGTCACAGGAAAAAAGGTGGAAAAAAGAAGGGTGAAAAAAGTGTCGGATTGCATCCAAATTTTCCAAAGTTCTCGCTCTTGCCATTAGTTTGAGTTTGCCTTTTGAAACCTCGTGTGATCAGCAACTAAGACTAGTACTTGAACGAACGTTTATTCAATTTCGCAAGTTTGGGATTACAGATTGCTTATTCCTTTGCTACAAAATTTTCCCCACCTAGAGCTCCACAAATTTGCCATTGATCAGTGTGTTCTAGCATTTTGCAATCGCTTTACTAACTCCCTTTTGAAAGTTATCACGAACCAGCAAACGCGCGAGTGATCTTCGAGAAGGGTAAGAGCTTTAGTTGGTAAGATTTGAGGGGCTGTGAGTTCCACATATATATTAGCATTGGTAGGTTTCTTTGTTTTTTTTTCTCGTTAACCATGTTAGGTTCAAGAACTGCTCGTGACGGAACGCAACCAGATGATGATGCCAATGGCGTGGATCAACAACCTATTGTGCCCCTGTCTCCGCGTTCCCAAGCATTAATGAATCAATTTGCACATACTTTTCAAAGGATGTTAAATGATCAAGTGCTTGCTCGCCTGGACGGTTTGGAGAATCATCTTGGTGGTTTTGAGGACCGTCTTGAACAAATTGAACACACTCCTCCACGACAACATGCACCACCTCGGGTCCCCAGAGGTCCAGTTGGTGCAGCTAATCATGCTGCTGCGGCTGCTGCTCCGCTTCGTCCAAGAGATGATCTAAATGCTGCATTTCAAGAGGCTGCTAATGAATGCAGAGATGGTGAATTCGTTGCTGAAAATGAAGATGTGTTTATGTGGCGTGATCAGCGACGTTTTGCATATAACCGTCAAGGTATGGGTGATCATGTAGGACATACACATCACCGCCAAGAAGCAAGAAGAGATGATCCTCTCGTGAAGATTAAATTTATTGTGCCGAGCTTTGACGGCAAATTTAATCCGTACATATCTTGATTGGGAGTTGCAGGTTGAACAAAATTCAATTGTCATCACTACCCGGAAGACGGTCGAGTACGTGCTGCCACAAGTGAATTTGTAGATTATGCCTCTATTTGGTGGAATCAGATCGATCAAAGGAACAGAGTTCCCCACTCTTGGGATGAATTGAAGCGCTTGATGAGAGCCAGATTTGTGCCCGCTTATTTTGGAAGAGATTTGCTTAATAGAATACAAAGATTGACTCAAGGTAGCAAAACTGTGGAAGATTACTATCAAGAACTACAAGTGGGTATGCTTCGTGCTAATGTGCAAGAAGAAGATTCTTGGGAGGCCTGAACAGAGAGATACAAGATATACTTGATTTTCATAATTACAACTCCTCTGATGAGCTTTTTCATTATGCATGCAAAGCCGAAAGACAAGTTCAAGGGAAGAGACAGAGTTACAATAAATTTGGCCGCACCTTCTTCGGCTCTTCCGCACCTTCAAAGGGGGCCAATCAGCAGCAAAAAAGTGATGTTCCTTCTGCTAGTAGAGCTGCTGCACCAGCTGCTCGAGAGAATTCAACAAGCCGAATGACTTCGTTATCACACAAGCCTACTAATTCCAACAAGTTAGCTGCTGCCCCTACCAAAAGTTCATCTTCAGTTGCTTCTACAGGAAGAAGAAGAGAGATCGAGTGTTTCAAATGCAAGGGAAAGGGTCACTATATGCGAGATTGTCCAAACCAATGACCACTCGTCATACGGGAAGATGGCGAGTATACATCGGCCAGCGAAGTAGAGGAAGAAGAATCTGATCATGAGGAGTTCAAGAACAATTCCAGTTCTGATTCAGAAGAGATCACCTTTGATACAAGTCATGCTAGCCTGGTTGTTTGTCGAGTTCTCAGTTCTCAAATGGAGAAGGCTGAGGGAGGACAACGACACAATTTATTCCAATCAAAATTTGTGATCATGGGGCACTCATGCAAGGTGATAATTGATGGCGGGAGCTGTAACAATATTGCAAGTACAGAGATGGTCGAGAAGCTTGGCTTGACCACACGCTCACACCCGCAACCATACCACATCCAGTGGCTCAATTCTTGTGGCAAATTGAAGGTAATGGCAATGGTACGTGTGCATTTCTCCATTGGGGCATATGCTGATTTTGTAGACTGTGGTGGTGCCGATGCAAGCTTGCGCTTTGTTACTTGGGAGGCCATGGCAGTACGACAAGGATACTACACATCATGGGCGCTCCAACAAGTATTCTTTCATTCACAAAGATAAGAAGATTTCATTGGTTCCGATGTCACCAGAAGAAATTCTTAGAGATGATTTAGATAGGGCTGAGCGTGAGAGAAAAGAAAGAGAGGTGAGTGACATCCACAAAATAGGGAGCGAGAGCCACCAGCCGAAAATGAGAGAAAAGAAAGAAAAGAGTGAAAAGAAAAGTGAGATACCATGTAAGGGGCATGTTCTGTTAGCCACAAAAAGTGAGATGCGAGAGTTCAAAAACCAGCCCCGAGAGTGCTTTGCACTTGTGTGCAAAGACATCCTTTTCTCCACTAATGCTTCACTCTCTACCTTGCCAGATTCGGTTGTTTCTTTAATGCAGGAATTTGAGGATGTGTTCCCGAACGAGATACCGACGGGGCTGCCACCGTTGAGAGGGATAGAACATCAAATTGACTTGTTTCCAGGGGCATCTTTGCCTAATCGTCCTCTATACCGAACCAACCCCGAGGAGACGAAAGAAATTCAACGCCAAGTGCAAGAAATTCTCGATAAAGGGTATGTACGAGAAAGCTTAAGTCCATGTGCTGTTCCTATTTTACTAGTGCCAAAGAAAGATGGATCCTGGAGGATGTGTATTGATTGTAGAGCTATCAACAACATTACTGTTCGATATCGTCATCCTATTCCTAGGCTAGATGATATGCTTGATGAATTGAGTGGCTCTATTACTTTTTCTAAAGTCGACTTGTGTAGCGGATACCACCAAATTAGAATGAAGCTAGGTGATAAATGGAAAACTGCTTTTAAGATTAAGTTTGGTCTGTATGAATGGTTGGTAATGCCTTTTGGTCTTACTAATGCACCTAGCACGTTTATGCGCTTAATGAATGAAGTATTGAGAGCTTTTATCAGAAAATTTGTGGTGGTTTACTTCGGTGATATACTAATTTATAGCAAGTCTTTAGAAGAACATTTGGATCATTTGCGCCAAGTTTTTACTGCTTTGAGAGACGCGCGCTTGTTTGGTAACCTCGAGAAGTGCACCTTTTGGACAGATCGAGTTGTCTTTCTTGGTTTTGTTGTGACTGCGTAGGGAACCGAAGTGGATGAACAGAAGGTGGAGGCTATTTGAGCTTGGCCCACACCTACAACAATCACACAAGTGAGTAGTTTTCACGGACTCGCTGGGTTCTATCGCCGGTTTGTAAAGGATTTCAGCACGTTCGCCGCCCCACTCAATGAGTTGACGAAGAAGAATGTGCCGTTCAAGTGGGGAAAACCACAAGAGGATGCCTTCAACATTTTGAAAGGTAAGTTGACAAACGCACCGCTTTTACAACTTCCTAATTTTGATAGAACATTTGAGATAGAATGTGATGCCAGTGGTATTGGAATTGGAGGTGTTCTTATGCAAGATAGAAAACCCATCGCTTATTTTAGTGAGAAACTCAATGGCCCAACCTTAAACTACTCAACATATGACAAGGAATTATATGCTTTGGTTAGAGTGTTAGAAACATGGCAACATTACCTCTGGCCAAAAGAATTTGTCATACATTCAGATCATGAATCATTGAAACATATCCGTAGCCAAAGCAAATTGAACAGTCGGCATGCTAAGTGGATAGAATTTATCGAAACCTTCCCATATGTTGTAAAACATAAGAAGGGTAAAGACAACATAGTTGCTGATGCGTTGTCTCGATGGTACACATTATTGTCTCAACTTGATTGCAAAGTCCTTGGCTTAGAAGGATTAAAAGAATTATATGCTGCTGATATGGATTTCAAAGAAGTCTATGCCAAGTGTAAAGAAGGGAGATGTAAGGATAAATATGTATTGAATGATGGATATTTGTTCTGGGCTAACAAACTTTGTGTTCCTGCAAGTTCTGTTCGACTTTTGTTGTTGCAGGAATCCCATGGAGGTGGATTAATGGGTCATTTTGGTGTTCAGAAATCGAGGACGTGCTGGCCACACACTTCTACTGGACCAAGATGAGGCGCGATGTTGAGCGCTATGTAAGGAGATGCACTACTTGTCAAACAGCTAAGTCTCGCTTAAACCCGCATGGCTTATATACACCCCTTCCTATTCCAAAAGCACTTTGGGAAGACATATCTATGGATTTTGTGTTAGGGTTGCCTAGGACTAAGAGGGGGAGAGACAGTGTATTTGTTGTCGTTGATAGGTTTTCTAAGATGGCTCATTTTATACCTTGTCATAAGAGCGATGATGCTACCCATATTGCTGATTTGTTTTTCAGGGAGGTCGTTCGTTTGCATGGAGTACCCAAGACTATTGTCTCCGATCATGATAACAAATTTTTGAGCCACTTTTGGAGGACACTATGGGGAAAGCTAGGAACAAAGCTGTTATTTTCTACAACGTGCCATCCCCAAACCGATGGGCAAACAGAGGTTGTCAACCGCACACTTGGTACAATGTTGAGAGCAATACTAAAGAAGAACTTGAAGCTATGGGAGGAGTGCTTGTGTCGGGCCCCGAATCTGCAAATCCGGACCCTCTGTGTACTCTGTGCCAGTCCAGGATCACGCTAGCACACACAGTCATACAGGGTTGCACATCACAGACAAACACAAGGATATAAGAATAAATAGTGCAAACATGTATATAAACCGAGTTGTACGACCTTATGGTCTCCTTACAAATAAGTTAGCCACACAGGGCTTACATTAATCAAAGTAAAGAAATAGCAGCGGAACATAAGTAAAAGTCGTGGAAGCCTTCATCTTGCCACAGTAACCGAGTGGCTTGCCCCTAGTTCATCGTGTCCTCGATGTACTCCTCCCAAGCTGGTGTAGTCTCATCCATCGATGTTGGGGTTGATAAGCAAGGTGGGGTGAGTACACAAGGCACTCAACAAGTAATGCATGAATGCGCCGCTATTACTATATGCGAGCTTATTCCAAAGGATTGGCTTAAATGGTTCTTTTGCATCAAGCAAGCATTTTTAACCAATATCTTAGTTAGATTAAAGCGATGGAACAGCTTATACGTAATAATAATTTCAAATGGTTTTTCCCAAGGATTCTCGGCACACACCTTAATAGTTCATTTTAACACTTGGCTCACACCACCGCTTCCATGTTTTGTTTATGAAAATCTACCCTTTACAAGAATCCCGAGCAATGCTCAATACCGTGAGCACGGCTATTCGAATAGTTTTGACACTCTGCAGAGGTTGTACACTTTACCCACAAGATACACCGCCACCACCACAGTGATTGTCCGCAACAAAGCTTTTCAGAACCTCTACCTTAACCAAAGAACCTCTCCAGATTGCCTTCGCTATCACTTCCTCACACGAGCCAAGTATAGGACCGCCAATCACCGTTGGATGGGCACCAAGCCGTAGCAGCAGTGCGCTCCCCATACAGATACACGCTGTACTCGTCACCCCGAGGTATCGAGGAAAGATATCGTAACCCTAGTCAACTAGGTCTGTCCCATATCGACATGTGGTTGTACGGGTGACTCGGATCAAAGGCTTGCAAGGTGAAGTCCTTAATCACCAAGGCAAGACTTCCAACACTCAACAATGGCACACTGACCCATTGTGGCACACGGACTCACAACACTCATCAACCCAATGCCACACAGCCCACGGCACACTGACCCTTTGCCACTTGCCCTGTCTAAATCATTTTCCACCCCATTGATTATTGTGCAACACATGCGGCAATAATTCAACATCGATCACGGAACCACACAGTCGCAGTACCTCAATCTCATCATGTGGCATCATCACACCACTTTTCAAAATACATTCAATATGTCTTTAATCAATATTGTAGCATTTTCCCGAAAGAACACTTATGATTCGTTGCAAGGCTAAGCATTTACTCGCGATCTAGCCTCCTGTGTTGGCACAATATTAACATCCAACTAATATTATCAAACTTAGGGTGACAATGATTTAGGCATACAGATTAATAATTCAAGGTGGCATAACAAAATGGGTTGATTAACTACATTATCCCAAATTAATTTAAATTCATTTTAAATAATTAGCATGCATAGTTTCAAAGCATAAATTACATTTTAAAATCTGTGATCAAAATGATCAAAGCATCACTTGCCTTCAAAGAATTGCTGGTCGTGTTCCGAAGCTTGGTCTTGAGCGACTAATTCTTCCTCGAAACTTTCCGCAAATTTGCGTCTCACGCGCACAAACAAAATATGCAATAAATAGCTAATACAGAATACTAGATGACCACAAAAATTCAAATAAAATTCACCATTAAATAGCTCATAATTTTATGAATTTTTAGAAATTTGAATCACCCAAATCCGAGTTAAAATGCAAAAGTTATAGTCATTTGAAGTTTGAATAAAATCAAAATACGTAAATTAAGAAAATCCGATTTTTCTGAATTATTTTTATCTCGAAATTCGCATATATGACGTCGAGATCGCGTCATGATGACGTCAGCACGTAAATGAATTTCGGTCAAAATATTTTTATATAAAACATATTTATGACGCCGATGACGCCAAGACGACACGCGGCACGCCTGCAGGCCGCCACGCCGCTCGTCTATGGATGGGTTCACGGCTCGGCTCGGTCTACCGTGGACTCGGTTCACTGCGATGCAGCCACGCGGCAAGATCCGAACCGCTCGTTGGATCAACGGCTAGATCTCCTCACGCGCACCGCGGCGCACCGAGATGCGTGCGACACGCGCCGCGCATCCAACGGCCACCACGCATCCAACGCGGCGACGCCGGCTCCGCGCTCCACGCGTCGCACATCCAACGGCGCCAGATCCAACGGCCAAGACCGCCGCCATCGCGACGCCTCGGTTCATGCGACGACACGCGGCGCAATCGCGACGGTGCACCGAAATCGACGGTGGATATGGTCTCCGCCTACCAAAATGCCCACGCCACAACACGTGATTTGGCGAGGGTACGGTGCCATCTCCGCCGCACGCTCAAATCGAACGACGCGATCCTTAGGGCAAAACCAGATCCAATCTCTACCGCTTAGATCTAATCTAACGCCTACTGCACCGAGTCGTTTATTATTCAGCCGCCACGCGCACAATCTCACGCGTTCACTAACGATCCAACGGCTAAGACAAAACACAACGCAGAAACTAGATCTAATCCAAGCCGTTCAATCCAGATCAAACGGTACAGATCTACTCTAGAAGAACACAAAGAAGGGTGACGTGGACGAACCAGAAGCGTGCGATGAAGATCGGACGGACGACGAAGCTCGGTGAAGGCGATGGCGGCGCAGAAGAAAAGGCTTCCGGAGTCGAGGAAGATGACGCAGCCCACGGCGCTCTGTGGCTTCTCGGCGTGATGAAGTGGCTCGCTCGACGCAGCGTGGCGGAAGGATTACTCCGTGACCTTGGCGACGGCGAGAGAAACCGCGCGAAGCAAACGACGAAAAACAGCGGCGGCACAAAGAAGCAACCACGGCGAGCTCGACGGGCGCTAGAGGAGTCTCGGCGTGCGGCGAGGAGTCAAAAGATGCGGAGTGAAAACCTCGCACGACGCCTTCAACGGGACTTAAGGGCTGCCTCGACGCGTGCGCGAAGCGGCCGGCGGAAGTCACGCCATCAACGCCACGCCTCCGATGATCTCGCGGGACGGCGGCGTGGCGCGATCTGTGCGTTCGTCGCGGCGACGATCAGAAGGCTCACGCGCTACGGGCGACGTGGCACACGACAGCGTGCGATCCGGATCGGATGGCTTGGGCTAGGCGGCGCTAGGGTTTCGCGGGCGGGTTGCGACACGCACAAGAATGGGCTCGGCCCATTCATCGCTCATGTGATTTTAAAACATTTCACATTTAAAATAATTCCGTAAATTCAATTAAATCATTTGGGGCTTTTAAAATAGAAGAAAAATTCTAGAAAAATTCCAGAAATTACTTTGAGATATTTGGAACTCAATTAAAATATTTTCAATAAAACTTTGCAAAACTTTTCTATTATTCAAATTTTTTTAAGAAAAGCCCTATTTGAATAAATCCAATTAAATTTAAATAAATTTCCAAAATTTCTCAAAAATCAAAAATACTTCAAACTTTTAAATTAGAGCAAAAATTAGGTGTTACAAACCTCCTCTTAATGTAATCTCGTCCCCGAGATTCGGTACTTCTGTAAATAGGTTAGGAAACTCCTTCTTCGGTCTTCTTGGCTCCCACGTGGCTTCACTTTCCGAATGGTTACTCCATTGAATTCTGCAGAAACGTGTTGACTTGTTCCTTGTCTCTCTGTCCATTACGTCCAAAATCTTCATCGGATGTTCTTTGTAAGTCAGATCTTCTTGCAGATCAATTGCCTCCAAAGGTGTTTGCTCCTCCGTGCTCAAGACACTTCTTCAGTTGTGAAACATGAAATACATCATGCACTCCTGTCAAAGACTGTGGTAACTCCAACTGATAAGCAACTTCACCTCTGCGGCTCAAGATCTTGAATGGTCCGATATATCTGGGTGCGAGTTTCCCTTTTGCATGGAACCTCCTGACTCCTTTGAGAGGTGTGACTCTAAGGTACACAAAATCTTCGGGTTCAAAGCTCAGTTCCCTGCGACGGTTGTCGAGATAACTCTTACGCCTTGATTGTGCAATCTTCAATCTTTCCCCGATCGAGCGATCTGTTCTTCCGCTTCTTGAAGAATGTCTGGTCCAAAACATGTCGTTACTTTGTCTCATTCCAATTCAATGGTGTTCGACAGACCGACCATACAAAGCTTCAAATGGAGACATCGTCAGAACTCGCCGATAATCTGTTGTTGTAGCTAAACTCAAGATAAGGCAAACACTTGTCCCATGAGGTGGAATATGCTAAAGCGCAGCTCTCAACATATCTTCCAATATCCGTTAACCTCTCGGTTTGACCATCCGTCTGCAGATGGTAGGTCAGATGAAGTTCAAACGAGTCCCCATTGCCTCATGTAGCTTACCCCAAAATCTGGAGGTAAATTGGGTACCTCTGTCTGACACTATCTTTTTCGGTACTCCATGCAAGCAGACGATCCGTGCCATATAAAGTTCTGCTAACCGGTCTCCGGAATAAGTGGTCTTTACTGGTATGAAATGTGCCACCTTGGTTAAGCGATCCACTATGACCCATATGGAATCATATCCACTTTGTGTTCTGGGCAATCCGGTTATGAAATCCATACTAATTTCTTCCAGAAATCACATTTGCTAAATTTCGCAAACAACTGTTGCTCTCTCAACTTTTCAAGGACTAGCCTCACATGCTCGGCGTGCTCTCTTCTCGTCTTGGAATAGATAAGGATATCATCTATGAATACGACGACGAACTTGTCCAAGTATTCCATAAAAACCTTATTCATTAAGTTCATAAAATATGCTGGTGCATTTGTCAAACCAAAAGACATCACTGTAAACTCGTGGTGTCCATATCTTGACGAAAATGCGGTCTTGGATATCCTCTCGATCGGATCTTGATTGATGGTATCCCGATCGGAGATCAATTTTGGAGAAGACTCTGCTCCTCTTAATCGGTCAAACAAATCATCGATCCCGGTAGAGGATACTTATTCTTTATCGTCACATCATTGAGTGCACGATAGTCTATACACATCCTAAAACTCCGTCCTTCTTCTTGACGAATAAGACAGTGCTCCCCATGGCGATGAACTAGGTCTTATAAATCCCTTTTCCAAAGATCTCTTCAATTTGCTTCTTCATTTCCACCAATTCCTCTGTGGACATCCTGTAAGGTCTCTTAGCTATGGAGCTGTCCTCGAACCAGCTCTATCACGAACTCGATATCTCTATCTCGCGGCATTCGGGTAAATCTTCCGGAAAACATCAGGATATTCATTGACTATGGGCACTTCCTCTAAGTCGATATCTTCACGCTGTTGACCATCAATTGTCCATCCCGCACCGATTTTGCTTCAAACTTAATCTTCTTTCCATCCGGCTTTCGATCGATATGACTCTTTTTCCATGATCCGGCAAGATCGCCTTGTGATTGGTTAACCAATCCATTCCCGTGATAACATCCAAGGTTTGGGTATTAAGGACGATTAAGTTCGCTAGAACTCAACTCCATTAATTATTAGTCTTACCCCGTAACATCCTACTTTAGATCGGAGTTCGATCCGTGGATTGACTATAAGCACACATTTAAGATTCACTATTTCCATATCATTTTGAACAGCAAAATCTCGGAAATAAAAGAATGCGAAGCTCGGAATCAAATAAAGCAAAGAGATGGTAATCGAGTTTACTAGGAACTTACCCAAGATACAACATCCGTGGCGCTCGACTTCATCCGTTGTAATGTGGTTGATTCGCCTCGTGCGTTCCTTGGGATGGAGTTGTCGCTATTGATGCCCCGCGGTTCACGATTGGCGCGGAGTCCTTGCCGGTGTGTTCCTGTGTTAAAGCGGACCGGGTGACACCTCCTTCTTAGGGCAATTATTGGCAAAATGCCCCATTTCATTGCAATGATAGCAACGTCTTCCCATCGCTCGAGAGGTTCCTCGATCTGCGCTACGATTCTGGCCGAGTCTCGAACATTTCGACCCATCGGGCGATTTGTCGGCGGTGGTACCCTATCATTTCTCCGGCTGGTACCGGATGAGCTGCTGAGGTGCCGTCCTCGCTCGCTAGCCCGACGACCTCCTTGTTGCGCCATTCTCGCGCTTCTGTTGTCATCCAACTCTCGGCGCTTGTCCTCTAAGATAAGAGCTTTGTTAACTAGCTCTTGGAAGTCGTGGAATGTGTGGGTGATCACCCCACTGCAATCCTCGCATTCAATCCCTTCATGAAGCGGGATTGTGCGGCCTTATCCGTAGCCACGTCCTGCAGTGCGTAGCGTGCGGTTGGGTGAATTTGTTCGTAATCGCCACCGACCGCCCCTTGCTTGAGGCTCCAAATTCCTCCTTTTGAGATCCATGATACCCTCGGGTACATGGTACTTGGCGGAAAGTCGAGGTGAATTCCTCCCACGTGATACTCTGTGGATCCTCATGAGAGCGCGCAAGTTTTCCCACCATTCTGCGGCGGTCCTTCGAGTTGATGAGAGGCATAGAGTACCCTCTCATGTCCTACACACCGGGTAATGTGCGCTTCCTTTCAATTGTCCTTAGCCAATCGTCCGCTTCGGTGGATTGGCGTTACTCGAGAAAGTAGGTGGGCGGGTTCTCATAAACTCCGACAACCTGGAGTAGGGTGTGGTCCATGGTTACCCCTGTGTTGAACATTCGCAGCAGCTTGGTTGGATATCTCACGCATGGTTTGAACCATCGTGTTCATAGGTTGAGTCCGGCGATCAAGAAGGCTCCTGTGTTCTCGCATATCGACTGCGGCGGTTGAGGAATCGGCTCTTCATTCTGGTTATCCGCCTGGTTAGCTCCACTTCCGCTGGCTCCAACATTTCCACGTGTCCTCACCATCTGTTGCAAGCTTCCAAGGTTAAGAAAAGAAGAAAGCATAGACAAGTAGAAGAATTTATGTGGGGAAACAGGTGTAACTTAATTTATTTAGCCACTTTATTGATATAATATAAAGCTGTATGGTTGCTCACAAGTGCCTAAGGGCAATGCAACGCATACGGGACACTCACAACCCAAAACAAGTAAGCAAACATAGGACTCTATGACGACTCACACCTAATGGTGAATCTGAAGAAAAGACGCGACTCAACCTTCGAGTCTCGACACTATACTCTACTAGACTCGATCACTCATCGAGCCAACCCGGCTGCGGATCCCCCGGAGCATACACTGGTGGGTGCTCTGGCATCGGGGCGAACTGATCCTGAAGACCTACTGCAGCTGGTGCAAAAGACCCCATCGACTCTGCTGGTCCCGGGGCTGCCTGCTCCTGCACTGGTGCCTCCTGCTCTGGCTCCTCCGGATCTGGATCGTGTAACTCCAGGACTAGCTCAGGCTCGGGTCCGTACAAAGCCATCTCCAACTCCTAGATCTTCTGCATGGAGAGGGCTAAGCCCTCCCGCAGCTGGATCCTCGCCTCCGTGACCTCGTCGCGGGTCCTCTCGCACTCCGGACTGCCTCGCCCAAGCGTCCTCTGGCGATGGCGACGCCTCGCCAGTGGGTGATAGTGGCGTCCTCCTCGCAAGCTCCATCCTCTCTAAACGATTGTCTCGACGCGGATGGTGACGAAAGACGGTGCCTCCAACTCTGCGGAGTAAGTGCGGGCAATCGCCGCATCGCTCGTCGCGCCGCTCTCGGATTCCACCTCAAAAGAAGACCTCGACCGAAATGTAGACAGGACGGCTCGCCTCGTCCTTTCCCGAAAGTACATCGTGATCTTGACATCCCGTGCGACGCCAAGTCTGCCTGCACCACCAAGTCCCTCGATGCGGTGGTGCATCAAAACCTCCGAGCAATCGCATCATACGCCATAACTCCGCGGCGTATCCTCCGATGCGCTCTCCATAGGTGTGGATCATCCTCATCGCCAAAACAAACCTTGTTTAAATTAAGCAGAGAATAATAAATATTCAAAGATAGGTATGAATAAGGAGAAGAGATAAGTCGAGATTTCTTTGACATTCTTGCTCAAGTTGATTAGGTCTTTAGAAAATAGTTTTACCCTCCTAGGCACAACCAAACTAGGGTCAAGACCTCTGATCAACCTGCTCTCGATACCACCTCTGCCGGGCCCCGAACCGCAAATCCGACCCTCTGTGTACTCGTGCGATCCCAGATCACGCTAGCACACACATCATACTGAGGTTGCACATCATGCACAAACACAAGGATATAAGAATAAATAGTGCAAACATGTATATAAACCGAGTTGTATGACCTTATGGTCTCCTTACAAATAAGTTAGCCACACAGGCTTACATTAATCAAAGTAAAGAAATAGCAATGAACATAAGTAAAAGTCGTGGAAGCCTTCATCTTGCCACAGTAACCGATCGGGCTTGCCCCTAGTTTATCGTGTCCTCGATGTACTCCTCCTCCCAAGCCGGTGTAGTCTCATCCATCGATGTTGGGGTTGATAAGCAAGGTGGGGTGAGTACACAAGGCACTCAACAAGTAATGCATGAGAATGCGGCGCTATTACTATATGCGAGCTTATTCCAAAGGATTGGCTTAAATGGTTCTTTTGCATCAAGCGACATTTTTAACCAATATCTTAGTTAGATTAAAGCAAATGGAACAGCTTATACGTAATAGTAATTTCAAATGGTTTTTCCTCGAGGATTCTCGGCACACACCTTAATAGCTCATTTTTAACACTTGGCACACAACCACCCCTTCCATGTTTTGTTTATGAAAATCTACCCTTGATGTAATCCCGAGCAATGCTCAATACCGTGAGCACGGCTATTGAATAGTTTTGACACTCTGCAGAGGTTGTACACTTTACCCACAAGATGACCGCCACCACATGTGATTGTCCGCAACAAAGCTTTTCAGAACCTCTACCTTAACTAAAGAACCTCTCCAGATTGCCTTCGCTATCACTTCCCTCACACAGAGCCAAGTATAGGACCGGCCAATCACCGTTGGATGGGCACCAAGCCGTAGCAGTACGCTCCCCATACAGATACACCCGTGTCTTGTCACCCCGAGGTATCGGAGGAAAGATATCGTAACCCTAGTCAACTAGGTCTGTCCCATATCGACATGTGGTTGTACGGGTGACTCGGATCAAAGGCTTGCAAGGTGAAGTCCTTAATCGACCAAGGCAAGACTTCCAACACTCAACAATGGCACACACCCATTGTGGCACACAGACTCACAACACTCATCAACCCAATGCCACACAGCCCACCGCACACTGACCTCTTGCCACTTGCTGATCTAAATCATTTTCCACCCCATTGATTATTGTGCAACACATGCCGGCAATAATTCAACATCGACTGGAACCACACAGTCGCGGTACCTCAATCTCATCATGTGGCATCATCACACCACTTTTCAAAATACATTCAATATGTCTTTAATCAATATTGTAGCATTTTCCCGAAAGAACACTTATGATTCGTTGCAAGGCTAAGCATTTACTCGCGATCTAGCCTCCTGTGTTGGCACAATATTAACATCCAACTAATATAATCAAACTTAGGGTGACAATGATTTAGGGCATACAGTTAATAATTCAAGGTGGCATAACAAAATGGGTTGATTAACTACATTATCCCAAATTAATTTAAATTCATTTTAAATAATTAGCATGCATAGTTTCAAAGCATAAATTACATTTTAAAATCTGGGATCAAAATGATCAAAGCATCACTTGCCTTTAAAGAGTTGCAGGTCGTGTTCCGAAGCTTGGTCTTGAGCGACGAATTTTTCCTCGAAACTTTCCGGCAAATTTGCGTCTACGCGTACAAACAAAATATACAATAAATAGCTAATACAGAATACTAGATGACCTCAAAAATTCCAATAAAATTTACCATTAAATAGCTCATAATTTTATGAATTTTTAGAAATTTGAATCACCCAAATCCGAGTTAAAATGCAAAAGTTATAGTCATTTGAAGTTTGAATAAAATCTGAAAATACATAAATTAAGAAAATCCGATTTTTCTGAATTATTTTTATACTGGAAATTCGCATATATGACGTCAGCATCGCGTCATGATGACGTCAGCACAGAAATGAATTTCGGTCAAAATATTTTTATATAAAACATATTTATGACGTCAGCGATGACGTCAGCACGACACGTGGCACGCCCAGAGGCTGCCACGTCGCTCTGGTCTATGGACTGGGTTCACGGCTCGGCTCTGGTCTACCGTGGACTCGATTCACGAGCGATGCGCCACGCGGCAAGATCCGAACCGTTCGTTGGATCAACGGCTAGATCTCCTCACGCGCACCGCAGCGCACCGAGATGCGTGCGACACGCGTCGCGCATCCAACGGTCAGCCACGCATCCAACGCGGCGACGCCTCGGCTCCGCGCCTCCACGCGTCGCACATCCAACGCGCTCGGATCCAACGGCCAAGACCGCGCCGCCATCGCGACGTCTCGGTTCATGCGACGACGCGCGCGCAATCGCGACGGTGCACCGAAATCGGCGGTGGATATGGTCTCCGCCCCAGTCAAAATGCCCACGCGTCAACACGTGATTTGGCGAGGGTACGGTGCCATCTCCGCCGCACGTTCAAATCTGAACGACGCGGATCCTTAGGGCAAAACCAGATCCAATCTCTACCGTTTAGATCTAATCTAACGCCCTCACGATACCAGTCGTTTACTATTCACCCACTACGCGGCACAATCTCACGCGTTCACTAACGATCCAACGGCTAAGACAAAAACACAACGCGAAACTAGATCTAATCCAAGCCGTTCAATCCAGATCTAACGGCATGCAGATCTACTCTAGAAGAACACAAAGAAGGGTGACGTGGGCGAACCGAGCGTGCGATGAAGATCGGACGGACGACGAAGCTTCGGTGAAGGCGATGGCGGCGCAGAAGAAAAGGTGCCGAGTCGAGGAAGATGACGCAGCCCACGGCGCTCTGAGGCTTCTCGGCGTGATGAAGTGGCTCGCTCGACGCGGCGTGGCGGAAGGATTACTCCGGTGACCTTGGCGACGGCGAGAGAAACCGCGGCGGCAAACGATTTAAAAACAAGATGGCGGCACAAAGAAGCAACCACGGCGAGCTCAGACGGGCGCTAGAGGAGTCTCGGCGTGCGTGCGAGGAGTCAAAGATGCGAGTGAAAACCTCGCACGACGCCTTCAACGGGACTTAAGGGCTGCCTCGACGTGCGCGAAGCGGCGGCGGAAGTCACGCCATCAACTCCCACGTCTCTCCGATGATCTCGCGGGACGGCGGCGTGGCGCGATCCTGCGTTCGTCGCGGCGACGATCAGAAGGCTCACGCGCGCGGCGACGTGGCACACGCGACGCACGCGCGATCCGGATCGGATGGCTTGGGCTAAGGCGGCGCTAGGGTTTCGGTGGCGGGTGCGACACGCACGAATGGGCTCGGCCCATTCATCGCTCATGTGATTTTTAAAACATTTCACATTTAAAATAATTCCAGAAATTCAATTAAATCATTTGGGGCTTTTAAAATAGCAGAAAAATTCTAGAAAAATTCCAGAAATTACTTTGAGATATTTGGAACACAATTAAAATATTTTCAATAAAACTTTGCAAAAACTTTTCCATTATTCAATTTTTTTTTCAAGAAAAGCCCTATTTGAATAAATCCAATTAAATTTAAATAAATTTCCAAAATTTCTCAAAAATCAAAAATACTTCAAACTTTTAAATTAGAGCAAAAATTAGGGTGTTACAGCTTGCCTCACATTGAGTTCGCATACAACCGGGTTGTTCATTCAACGACACAGCTCTGTCCATTTGAGGTTCTTTATGGATTCAAGCCCATAGCGCCGATTGATCTTCTACCTTTGCCACCTCAGGAAAGGGTAAATCTGGATGCCGACAATAGGGCTGAGTACATTCGCAAGATACATGAGACGACCAAAACAAACATTGAGAAGATGCAGGCCCAATATAAGAAGCATGCAGATAAGGGTCGAAAAGAAATGTTGTTAAAAAAAGGTGATTTAGTTTGGTTGCATTTGCGCAAGGATCGCTTTCCTAAACAGCGCAAGTCCAAGCTAATGCCTCGAGGAGATGGACCGTTTAAAGTACTTGCAAAAATCAATGACAATGCCTACAAGTTAGAGCTGCCCAAGGAATATGGAGTGAGTGACACATTCAATGTTACTGACTTATCTCCATACACTAGTGTTAAGGCTGAGCCAGAGTCGAGGTCGACTCCTTCTCAAGAGGGGTAGTATGATGAGGACATCACTAGCTCACACGTAGAAGATTCAGTTAATATACAAGGGCCAATGACCCGAGCCCGTACACGACGCCTTGGACAAAAGGTGAATTTGTTTCTTAAACAAATCAATTATTTAATTACAGAACAAATGATACTACCTAATGATTGTTGTTTACTTATTACATGCAAAGGCGCCTCAGAAGAAATAATTGTGAAAGACAAAGGACACCCTGAAGAACAGGAGGATTAAAATGGCTGCAAGCAAGAAAAAGGAACAATTCCCATTTTTGTTGCACGCGACGCCACTTATTGTCAGCAATGGAAAATTCTTGCCATATTTTCTTGTGGAGGCGCATGCATGGAAGGTCAAACCTATTGTTCCAGCCGTGAGGGAGAATTCTTGATCCTAATTTTATGGCATTACATCACCATGGCGCACACTAGAAAATCAACACTTCCTATTTCGTGGATTCACTAAAAGGAAGTTTGCATGCATGCAACTTGGAGCACGCAGGAACATGTTTTTATTCTACTTTTCTTGGGAGAAAGGGGCTTTTGGGATTTTGGTTTAGCTACTGCTATTGTAAGGCCTCTTGGCGCCAAATACTTGAATTCTCAAATAAATCATTCATCTTGGAGTGATTTTTCTTCCGCTGTTGCTCTTTCAATTCTCGTCGAATTGCTCGGGCCGTTCTTCGTGAGCAAGTCATCGTGTTTTGATACTGTTGATAACCAATTGAGGAGTGGTTTAGCGATTGCGAGGCTGCTAGGCGCGTTCTTGATCGTGGTTAGCCGCCCCTTCGTCAAGGTCACAACTCGCCTTCAAGAATTTCTCCTACGACGGAAGATCGGGACCAAACACGTGCGCACGCATCTTAAGTTGAGGCGTGTGCGTATCATCTAACTAGCATCATCTCCTTTCCTTGTCTTCTTGACTTGCTCGGACTCTGTCTCCGATCATCTTCTGGCGATCTCCCAACCGTCTGGACCTCTGATGCTCCTCGCCTAGTCCCGGTCATCCTCCGCCTCACCATGACCTAGCACCGTCGCCCTGCAACCATCAAAGACAAAGAAAAACCTTTCACATAGCAATGCCCACAAAGATATTTAATGATTATCCCAAAATCATTAATCGATCATAATTGCTCTCAATGGTCCGGTGCTACTACCCCTAGGCCGGTAGCACTAAGAAGAGCAACCAACACTCAAATTGCTTCAAATCCAATTCAATTCAAATCAAACCAAGATCAAAACTCGTCAATTACTCATCACACACAAGGATAGACCTCCACATGGTCTTTCAATGCCACGACTCTGTCTCCGATCATCTTCAGGCGATCACCGACCGTCTAGACCTCCGACGCTCGTCGCCTAGTCCCGGTCATCCTTCCCCTCACCATGATCTAGCAACGTCGACCTGCAACCATAAAAAATAAGGAAACTCCTCACATAGCAATGCCCACAAAGATATGCAAGAAATTCATCAAAGTCCACACTTTGGAATTCATCTTTGTTTGTTTTGGTCGATGCTACCGCCCTCTGGCCGGTAGAATCGCCCATGGTGGACCGGTGTTACCGCACTCAGGCCGGTAGCACCGCACTGTACAAATCAGAAAACATCCCTCTCTGGAATTTTCACACCGCTCCTCAGGCCGGTGGCACCGGGAAAACAAAGAGACCTCATATTGCTTCCATTTGAAAATTCATTTCAAATCAAACTCAAACAAGAGGAACCCAAGCTCAAATATAAGTCAAATACTCATCACAAATCTAGGTAGACCTCCACATGGTCTTTCAATCTCCCCCTTGATGAGTATGTTGACAAACACAACAAAAGGCAAATGTTTTGAGTTTGAAAAAGATAAGAAGAAAGCAATTTCTAGTTGAAAAATCAAACTTGGTCCAAAGATAAAAATTGGAACCATGACCAAGTTGACGAAGAGCATTTTGGAGCTTAAATTCCAAAAGGAAGATTTTGGATTTTGAATTTAATTTCAAGAAAGAGCAAGTTTTCCTCAAAAACTCTAAAATCCAAAAGAACATTCACATTTTCATCTTTCTTTTAATGATGCCTTTTCTACGTTTTCTTCCCCTTTTGACAATATAGGCATCAAGATTTCATACTTTCTCCCCCTTTCTCAACATGTATGCATGAAATGCAATCTAAAGAGCTTTGAAGATTATCCAATTGATTATAATGACAAGATATGACACCAAGCTCATCAATTTCGGATTATGACGAAACTAAGACATGTACAAGATTAATATGTTGTATGAAAAAAAACTTAGTTTTCAATATGTCATTCTAGAAAAATTTGACAAGTGCAAAACTTAGCATAAGTTTCAAAGCTAGAAGTAAAAGCACTCATAGGATCAATTTGAAAACCTAGAGTTCAACCTACTCAACACTTTGGGAAATATAGAAGTTCATACAAGGTCCTTCAAGCTCATTTTTATTTGATGCAAATTTTGGTTTTAACACTTTAAATGAGATAGCGGGGTGCAAATGTTTGACATAATTTGTATTCTTTACCCACATATGTTTTCTTTATTTGCATTTTTCAAGTGATTGACTCAAGCCATTGTCGATCATCTCAAGAGGACCTCTTAAGAGAATGGTCTTAGTCATACACAATACATTCCAAGTTCATCCCAAGTGCATACCTCTTAAGAGGATGTAGGGAGAGGAGAACTGATGCTGTAAACCAGACTCTACACAGAAACTCTCAAAATAGGAGTTCTTGAACTCCGTGCCATTGTCACTTCGTATAGCTCATAGGGCACCAGGGAGCACAAAAGACAACCTATGAACTAAACCCCTAAAATGGGTAAAAGTCTCATCCTTCGAGGACATGAAAAACACCTAAGAGTACCTCGAAAAATCATCAACAATGACAAGAACATACCACTTACCACCCACTGACTGCACTCTAGTTGGACCAACAGTGTCCATATGTAAAAGTTGTCCTAGTGCATCAGTCATCACAACAGTGACTGGGGGATGAGAAGCAGCAACCATCTTGCCATGTCGGTAAGGAGAGCAAACTAAGTCTTTGACCATTTTGAGTTTGGGCAAACCACGAATGAGGTCGTGGCTGCTAACTCGGGTCAAATGATCAAATCCAATGTGACCAAGTCTCCTATACCAGAAGGAGAGATCACGGGACTCTGAAGCAATCAAACACCGAAAGGAGTCTCCAGAAGAAACAGAAAAATCAGCACGGAAGACTCTCCTAAATCTAAAAATCCCGCAAACTAACCCTCATGAAGAATCGAGGATTCTACAGGCATTACACTTAAAACTCACCTCGAAAGAGTCATTAATAAGCTGAGAAACAGAAAGCAAATTGTATTGTAGCTTACTCACTAAGGCAACATCTTTAAGAATGAAATTGTCATTAATACAGATGGTACCTTTAGCAATGACTCTACCTGAAGAAGCATCCCCGAAAGTGATCAACTCATCACCGGGGGCTCAGACTAGGGAAGAGAACCATCGTGAATCTCCGATCATATGACGAGAACAACCGGAGTTGACAATCCAAACATCTCCCTTCCCCATCCGACGAACCTGATCAAGACACAAGAGAGAAAGATGACTCAGTACTGGGATAGAGTGAAGACTTGGGAACCTAATACTAAACCACACGACACCTCAGAGTACCAGCCACAGAAGAAGACTGAACTCGAGTGTCTCTCTAACCTTTAACCCTAACAAGATCAGTGCAACTCTAGTAGATAATCTAGGAGCTGGAACTGGGTTGGCCTGCCGTGGTGTAAAGGCTGGACCACCCCAGTGAGGCTGCCTAAAACTCCTACCAGAAAACATCTCGCGCTGCAGATATCTACCTTGACAAGAAAAATGAGGAATATCAAGAGGACGGCGGAAAGACTAACCACGAGCGGCTCCAGGACTAAAACTCGAAGAAACAAGATGAAAACCGAGTCCTAGACGCTGCCCAAAAATAGGCGACTCTCTAACCTGTCTAGAAGCAATGTGTGCCTTAGGAGCACTCAGGGTCTGGGGATGACCTTGAATACCCCTAAGAGCAACAACACGCTCACGCCGAGTATTCTTGGTGCGCCTGAAGTAGAAATCTACTAGGTGACCATCCTTTTTACAGAAGGTGCATGTGTACTTCGCCTTGCTTGAGGCAGAAGCAATAGAAGTAACACCCTTCTGGTCAGAAGTCCTATGAACAACCTCAGCAGACCTAAACACGGTGGTACTCACTCTGGGAACTACCATAATCTCACCACTCTTGGAGCCACGCACAATGGTGGGAGGATGCGCCCGAGCGTGCTCCAAGGGATCAAATCCTAGACCTTGATTAAATCTACTAATCTTGGATTGGTCTAGAATAAGATTGAGCTTCTTCTTACCTCCAACAAACTTCTCGAGAGTGCTCATGAGATATTGGCAATCTCGGAAGAAAGAGGCAAAGAATAACAGGGGGAAGAAGAAGAAAAACCAGAAAGATGAGCTCTCTCAGCACGTGCATTTTTCTCCCTCAGCATGGCTGCCTCAATCTTGAGGGCCTCACAAGAAACGGAAGACGCATTTCTAATCCTATGGGATTGGTCTTCTAATTTCTTCCTATGTTCGACTTGGATTTTATCCAAGTCCCCCTCAATCACATTACATTGCACGCAACTTTCTTGTGACTTAGCTAGTAAGTCCCTAGCAAGATTAGCACACTTGACATTTAGAGATTCATTGTCAAGTTTTAGTTGCCTACAACCCTCACATGAGTTGACTTGGTCCTTAGAAGCATGTATTTCAAGTTCATCGTTTCTAGAAGAAAGCTTCCTAAGGTGATTGCTCATGGCATCAATTTCACCAAGCAATTTAGGGCAAATAGAGCATGATGGAGTAGAGTGAGCATGAAGAAAACTAGCATATAGTGGAATAGCATCAATAGAATCTTCGTTAGCATTCTTCAACCTAAGGCTATCTAATTCAGACAACACACTATCATGCATAGTCCTTAGGTTCTCCAACTCCACAAGAAGAGCATCACACAAAGAATAGTCATCAGTGACTCGAGAGGGAGAAGATCTAAGAGAAGCTAACTCTCGAGTCAAGGTACCTACTTTCTTCTCTAGCTCCACACACCTAGCTCTAGCTCTAGCATGAAATTTTTCTAATTTGCAGAAAGCTTCATTGAGCTTGTCATAGGAGGGTACCTCGTCCGAGTCGCTGTAGAGCTCAGAGTCGCTGATGCCGTTGGTGTCGGTCATGAAGCATATGCCAGGGAAGTCATCGCCGCCCTTCTTCTCTTGCGGTTCATCCTCGCCCTTGTCGCTCCATGTCTCCGTGTCAAAGAGGTTGATGTCGTTAAGCGTGGTGAGGATGCGGTGGAAGAGCTTCTTGTTCTTGGAGAAGTTGCGGTACTTCTTCTCACGTACCGGCTCACGAACTGGAGGCTTCTTGTTGCGGTTCTTGTCGATGTAGTCGTTTTTCGCCGAACCGCCGGTGTCGTTCTTTGCCTTCTCCAGTTTGGGGCAATTAGCCCGAATGTGGTTGGGGCCATCACACTCGAAGCATGTGATCATGCCACCTCTCTTTCTCTCTCTCACCCTCTTGTATGCATGTGAAAATTTGCAAGCAAGAAGAGCAAGTTCATTTTCTGGAAATTTTTCCAGTTGGTCATCGCTTAGCTCGCAAAGGGCAAAAAGAGAGAAACCAGCAGAAAGATCAAGGGAAGATCCAGTGGGATCAATGACCAAGGTCATCGACTGTGATTTTGTCTTGCGAGAGATGACATCGATCTCATGAGTCTTGAGACGGGAGTAAAGCCCATCAAGAGTCAAGGTCGACAAGTCGGTAGTGTCCTTGATGGTGGTCACTTTCATTTCCCAAACTCGAAGATCAAGTGCGGTCAAGAAATGTCGATCATTATCCGAGTCAGGGCATATGCAACCAACTGCTCGGAGGTCGCTCAAAATCTTCGTAAACTGACCAAAGCACTCATCAAGACTCTCACCAGCGTGTTGTTCAAACTTGTTGTACTCACGCTTGTACTGATCCTGCCTCACGGTCTGGATTTGAGTAGTGCACTTATGGTAAGCATTGAGGGTCTCCCAAATCTCGTGAGCGGAACGGAGGTGAGAAATCCTATCATACTCACTGCGGCTAAGACCCTATATGAGAATGTTCCTTACCTTAGCGTTCGCCTCAACGTTAGCCATATTGCCGACCATGACGTTTTCATCGGCAGGAACCTCATACGGGAGTTTCACCTTCTGCCATATCAGGAAGCCCTGGGAAGTGATGCAGGACCCCATTCGTGACTTCCAAAATGGAAAATCAACTCCAAAGAAGATAGGAGGCTTGGTAGAATACTTATCCATCGCCATGGCTCTTGAGACCGGTCAAGATCTATGAAAAAGCAAAACCGGCTCTGATACCAATTGAAAGATCGAAATGGCGATCAGAGGGGGGTGAATGATCTCAAATAAAATTTTCCCCCACTCAATGTAGTCCAAACAATCTTGCAATAAAAATCTGAAACACCTAAAGATTTTCATTCAAACTGGTGCTTCTCAGATTCGCACACCCTCTAAAACCCGAACAACTAGACAACTATGTGTACCCTTAGCTTACATGGTTGAGAACCATGAACCATGTTAGAGATGTTTTAATCACAATCCTGGTTGTCAAGTGTCCAAACAAAAAGGAATCAATTTAAAGACTTCTTTTCTAAAATAGATAAAGCTAAAAACAACAAAGTCTCTTTTCAGAAAAGTAAAAGCAGATTTTCCAAGAATTATCCTCATTTGGAGCAGGTGGTTGGTGAGTTTCTGTTGCTCTAAAATTTTTGGGAATTTTTATTCTTGTGATAAGTTGAGTCATGAAACAGTCCACCAAAAATCATATTAAAAATCTTTGTATAATAGACATGAAATATCAAGTATTACAGGCAGTCAGGAACTTCGACCAGAAAGTTTGAGGCTCAGTTTTCACTTCATAGGGCTCAAACGGTGCAACCAGTGGGCTCACAAATTTGTCTAGAGATGGATATATGAGTCACACACCTTCTCCAATAAAAATTACTCAAAAAGGATTTTTATAGATTTTTTTAAAAATCAAAGACTGACTGCTGTGCGAAGAACAAGTTCTGGACAGAATGACCTCTTGATAGAAAACTTGATCTTTAGTCTATCCTAAGGTGCAAGAGAAGTGTAAAACCATATAAACACCCTCAAGACATCTTAGAACAACAGCATTTAGAAGGAGGGGAGGCAAATTCAAATTGCGAGAAAGTAAATTGCGAGATTGTAAATGCGGGAAAGTAAATACTGAATTTAAATTGCGTAAAGTAAAGACATAATGTAAATGCGCACTTTAAATTCACAATAATGTAAAGAAATTTTTTTGTATTTTCTGTATGGAAGGTTTACAAAGCCTCACTTGATGTGGGCAAAGCTCAAAGGAGCAAATCAAACCTTCAAGGACGGAAGGCTACCCCTCCACCCCTATTTATACAACTCTTGGGCCACCTACCACCCTTGGATGATCCTCTAAACCCTAGAGCATCCATCAAGGCCTAGGATTAACCCACTCAACCAGCCATGCAAGGACTAACCCAAAACCCACCACACAAATGGGTTTTCTTGCACGGTTCTCAAAGCACACTAACTAGACTCGCTAACCTATAAACTAGACCAAGATCCAATGGCCCTCATTGATCCATGCAGAGCCTAGCTAGCATCTCAACCGTTCCTTATCTTCAAGGCTTGCCACACTCTGTCTCCGATCATCTTCCGGCGATCACGGACCATCTGGACCTCTGACGCTCCTTGCCTAGTCCCGGTCATCCTTCGCCTCACCATGATCTAGCATCGTCGACCTGCAACCATCAAAAATAAGGAAACTCCTCACATAGCAATGCCCACAAAGATATGCAAGAAATTTATCAAAGTCCACATTTTGAAATTCATCTTTGTTCGTTTTGGTCAGTGCTACTGCCCTCAGGCCGGTAGAACCGCCCATGGTGGACCGGTGTTATCGCACTCAGGCCGGTAGCACCACACTGCGCAAACTAGAGAACATCCCTCTCTGGAATTTTCACACCGCTCCTTAGGCCGGTGGCACCCGAAAAACAGAGAGGACCTCAAATTGCTTCTATTTGAAAATTCATTTCAAATCAAACTCAAACAAGAGCAACCCAAGCTCAAATATAAGTCAAATACTCATCACAAATATGGGTAGACCTCCACATGGTCCTTTAGGGATGTTACAAACCTTCCCCATAATAGAATGTCGACCCCGAGATTTAGAGCTGACTAAGGAATCGGTTAGGGAACTCTGACTTTAGATCTTCCTCACGCTTCGAAGTAGTTTCACTTTCTAAATGGTTACTCCATTGAACTCTGCAAAGGCGAATCGACTTGTTTGTAGTCTTGCGCTCCATAACATCCTAAATCTTATTTGGCTGCTCTTTATAAGTCAAATCTTCGTGTAGGTCAATGGCTTCTAATGGTGTCTGCTCTGCTGGCACTCTGAGACATTTCTTAAGCTGTGACACATGAAACGATCATGCACTCCTGCCAATGACTGAGGCAACTCTAACTGATAAGCAACCTCTCCTCGACGGCTTAAGATCTTGAACGGACCAACATATCTCGATGCAAGCTTTCCTCTAGCATGAAACCCTTTAACTCTTTTAAAAGGGGTAACTCTAAGATACACAAAATCATTTGACTCAAAGCTCAACTCTCGATGACGATTATCATCATAACTCTTCTATCTTGACTGAGCTACTTTGAACCTCTCTCTGATCAAGGCAATCTGCTCTTCGGCATCCTTAAGAATATCAAGCCCAAACACCAAGCGCTCTCCTGTCTCATTCCAATTCAATGGAGTACGACTGGCATGACCATATAAAGCTTCAAATGGTGATATCTGCAAACTTTCCTGATAACTGTTGTTATAACTGAACTCAGCATACAGCAAACTTTTATCCCAAGAGGCAGCATAAGCTAATGCAGTAGCTCTCAGCATATCCTCTAAAATCCGATTAGCTCTCTCAGTTTGACCATCTGTCTGTGGATGATACGTTATACTGAAATTCAAATGAGCTCCCATTGCTTCATGCAACTTATTCCAAAATCTTGAGGTAAATTGGGTACCTCTATCTGACACTATCTGCTTAGGCACTCCATGAAAACACACAATCCTTGACATATACTGCTCAACCAAACGACCTCCTGAATAAGTAGTCTTGACTGGTCAAACGATCAACAATGACCCATATGGAATCATAACCCTTCGGGGTCCTAGGCAACCCAGTAATAAAATCCATACCGATTTCCTCCCACTTCTATTGAGGAACCTTTAGCGGCTGTAACAAACCTGCAGGTCTTTGATGCATGGCCTTTACTCTCTAACACACATCACATAGAGCAACATGCTCAGCAACTTCACGCTTCATATTAGGCCACCAAAACCTTTCCTTAAGATCTTGACACATTTTGGCACTTCCAGGATGAATCGAGTACTTTGAATCATGAGCTTCCTCAAGAATCAACTGCTTAAGCTTCTTCTTGTTTGGTACACAGATTCGACCTTTAAACCACATAGTACCTTAACTATCTAAGGTAAAATCTTTGGCTATGCCTTCATCCTTTTTTAGACTTGATTCTATTGATATTTTCATCCTCTTTCTGAACTTCTCTGATATGATCTTTTAGAGTCTGTTTTACTTCTAAAGTAGATAAAATCCTTGTGGGACAACTTCCAATTTCAACTTATGAAATTTCTTGCATAATTCTGATTGATCATTTAACACTAGCATACTAGAACTGTGGCTTTATGACTCAAAGCATCCGCTACCACATTAGCCTTAACAGGATGATAGTGGATTCCAACATTACAATCCTTTATCAACTCCAACCATCTCCTCTGTCTCATATTGAGATCCGACTGAGTAAATATATACTTTAAACTCTTATGGTCTGTATATATCTCACATCTATTTCAAATGAGATAATGACGCCACAACTTCCAAGCATGCACTATGGCAGCTAACTCAAAATCATGTGTTGGATAATTATCCTCATGTGGCCTTAACTGCCTTGACGAATATGTAACAACCTTGCTATTTTGCATCAATACACATCCAAGACCTTGTCTAGAAGCATCACAGTATATATCAAAATTGTTCTGAACATCTCGTAACACTAACACTATTATTGTTGTCATACGCTTCTTTAACTCCTGAAAGCTCTTTTCGCACTCTGGCGTCTAAGCAAACTTCTCCTTTTTCAACAACTGCGTAAGAGGTCTAGAAATCATCAAAAATCCTTTTTCAACAACTGACTTCGGTTGTTCCCAATACAGCACTGCTTCAACTTTGCTTGGGTCAACAACAACTCCTTAAGCAGTCAGCACATGGCCAAGAAATCCAAAAGTCACACTTGCTAAACTTAGCATACAAATGTTGCTCTCGCAACCTTTCTAGAACTAATCTGAAGTGTTCTGTATGCTACTCTTCCGATGTGGAGTAAAGTAGAATTTCATCTATGAGCAAAACAACAAACTTGTCCAAATATTCCATGAAAACTTTATTCATCATGTTTATGAAATACGCAGGAGCATTTGTCAATCCAAAAGACATGGTCATAAACTCGTAATGTCCATATTGTGTAGAAAACACAGTCTTAGGAACATCCTCCGCACGAATCTTCAACTGATGATATCCTGATCGAAGATCTATATTGGAGAAAACTCCAGCTCCTCTTAACTGATCAAATAAATCATTGATCCTGGGCAACGGATAATTATTCTTAATCGTCATTTCATTATGTGCATGATAATCAACACACATCCTTAAACATCCATTTTTCTTTCTGACGAACAGAACATGCATTCCCCATGGAGATAAACTAGGTCTAATGAAACCTTTCTCCAACAATTCTTCAATCTGCTTTTTCATCTCAACCAGCTCATCAGTAGGCATCCAATACGGTCTTTTCGCTATTGGTGCTGTACCTGGACTAAATTCAATAACAAACTCAATATCCCGGTCTGGCGGCATACCAAGCAAATCCTTAGGAAAAGTATATGGGAATTCTCTAACAATTGGCACATCCTTTAAGCTAGCAACCTTCACGCTGTTTACCATCAACTGACCATCACGTACTACGGTCGCTTGAAATTCCACTCTCGCTATTAGGGCTTTCAACTCACATAACTCTTCGGTCACAATACAAAATAGCCTTATATTTGGACAACCAATCCATTCCAAGGATAATATCTAAGGTCTGGGTATCCAAAATGATAAGGTTCGCTAGGAACTCTACTCTATCAATGAGAAACTTAACACCAAACACCCAAGGCTATATCGAAGTTCCGATCCTGGGGCTTGGACTAATAGCACACATTTAAGACTCTTAACACCCAACCCATTTTCAACTGCAAAAAGTCGAGAAACGAAAGAATGCAAAGTTCTAGAGTCAAATAAAACTGTTGCGGGTACTGAGTTAACCAGAAAGTTACCAAGTACTACGTCTGATGCATCGTGAGCTCCATCTGCGGTGATTTGGTTGACTTGACCTCTCATTATTGCTTGAGGCGTAGCTGAAGGACCATGTCGTCCATCCACGTTTGTGATGAGTATTTGACTAAATTTGAGCTTGGGTTGCTCTTGTTTGAGTTTAATTTGAATTGGATTTTCAATTGGAAGCAATTTGAGGTCTTCTCTGTTTTCCCGGTGCTACCGGCTAGAACGAAAAAAATGAATTTTAATGAGTGTACTTTGATGGATTTATTTCACATCTTTGTGGGCATTGCTATGTGAGGAGTTTCCTTGTCTTTGATGGTTGCAGGGCGACGGTGCTAGGTCATGGTGAGGCGGAGGATGATCGGGACTAGGCGAGGAGCGTCGGAGGTCCAGACGGTTGGGAGATCGCCGGAAGATGATCGGATACAGAGTCTGGGCAAGTCAAGAAGACAAGGAAAGGAGATGATGTTAGCTAGATGCCGCGTGGATCAATGAGGACCGTCGGATTGAGTTCTAGTTGATAGGTTAGCAGGTCTAGGTAGTATGCTTTGAAAACCGTGCAAAAAAACCCAGTATGTGTGTGGGTTTTGGGTTAGTCCTTGCATGGCTGTGTGTGTGGGTTAATCCTAGCCCTTAGATGAGTGCTCTAGGGTTGAGGGACTCATCCAAGGGTGGTAGGTGGCCCAAGAGTAGTATAAATAGGGGTGGAGGGGTAGCCTCCTTCTCTTGAAGGTTTTGAGGTTTTTGATGCTCCTTTGAGCTTTGCCTACATAAATGTGAGGTTTTGTAACCTCTCCTTCCAGAAATGAAATGTTTCCTCAAATCATTTCTTTTCTTTGTGCATTTACATTACGCTTTTAAATTACGCAATTTACATTATGCACTTAAATTCCGCAATTAAATTCAGCACTTACATTGTTGCAATTTACATTTATGCAATTTGGATTTGCCTCCCCTCCTTCTAAATGCTGTTCTTCTAGGATGTCTTGAGGGTGTTCATTTGGTTCTACATCTTTCTTACACCCTTGGATAGACTAGAGATCAAGTTTTTTATCAAATTGCAAATCTGTCCAGAACTTGTTCTTCACACAGCAGTCAGTGTTTGATTTTTCTAAGAATATAGATAACTCATTTTTGAGTGATTCTTATTGGAGAAGGTGCAGGACTCATATATCCATCTGTAGAAAATTTCTTGAGTCCACTGGTTGCACCGTTTGAGAGCTATGAAGTGAAAACCGAGCCTCCAGCTTTCTAGTCAATGTTCCTGACTGTCTGTATTGATTGTTTTTTCATTCTTATTCTACAAAGCTTTCCGAGGTGATTTTTGGTGGAGTGTTTCAAGACTCAACTGCTCACAGGGACAAAAATGCTCAAAAATTTTAGAGCAACAGAAACTCACCAACCACCTGTTCCAAATGAGGACAATTTTTGAAAATCTGCTTTAACTTTTCTCAAAAGAGACTTTGGTGTTTTAGCTTTATCTCTTTTAGAAAAGAAGTCTTTTGAATTGATTCCTCTTTTGTTTAGACACTTGATAACCAGGATTGTGATTAAAAAACCCCTCACATGATTCATGGTTTTTATCCATGCAAGCTAGGGGTACACATAGTTGTCTAATTATTCTGGATTTTGGAGGGTGTGTGAATATGAGAAGCACCAGTTTGAACGAAAATCTTCGGGTGCTTTAGATTTTTATTGCAAGAGTGTTTGGAGTACTTTGAGTGGGGAAATTTTATTTGGGATCATTCACCCCCCCTCTGATCGCCATTTCGATCTTTCAGTAGCTCCAGCTTGATTTGTCCCACGGTTCAATCCTGGTACAGGTGTAGTTCTCAGATTGAAACGTACAGGTGTGATACCTCCCTTCTGAGGACATCTGTTAGCAAAGTGTCCAGGCTTATTGCATGTATAGCAACGTTTGACAGATGATAGTTGATTTCCTCTTGGCTCATTCTTTCCTTGAGCAGGCGTCTAAAAATTCTGATCAGATGGACGTGGTGCAGGTGTTGTTGTATTTTTCGTAGCCTGTGGCTAAAACCATGTAAATTATTACGAAGTCATTCTCAATCATAGCTGATTTGGATGCCCTCCTTGATTAGCCATTATGCGCCTGCGATCTTCACCAAATTCTTTACGCTTGTCTTCCAGAATCAAAGCCTTCTAAACCAACCCTTGGAAATTAGGAAAGTTATGGGTAATCAACCCAACATGCAAACTAGAGTCTAGTAAATTCATGAACTGAGACTATCTAGCTTTATCAGTTGCAACATCTTCAGGGGCATAGCTGTAACACCCCAACACCCCTGTGCCCTGAATGTTACACCACAAAGACTAACAAACCACCAGAAGCTACGAAATACTAGAAATTTGAGCATGACCTCTATAGAACTTAGATCCCAATAGCACAACAACAACAACATCATTTACGATATAACCATAGGAGCAATATTAACACGAAAAAACCAAGTAGCATATAGCAACCACATTTCTACTTATGATAATTTAACTAAGCAATGACAACATAACAAGTCTACAACCATCAATCCAACCTACAAGTCCATCAACATAAGCTACAACTTATTTACAAAACAAAAGTTCATTCAACAAACAACTAGGCGGCATAAACTTCTTAACTACTCAAAAGCCTAGGTTAACAGATGACGAGTGAGTGAAGTGATGCTAAGCCCCTTTCCAAAAATACCGCTCTGGAAGTACCTAAAATAAAACATCAAAAACAAGCGTGAGTTCAAAAGTCAGCAAAGTGCATCATATTATTACAATTAGCTTAAAACAAGAGGTTATAGGAATTTAAAAACTTAGTAAAATCTTTGCACATAAGAACAATATCATAATTTAACATTCTTTAAGCTTGAACCACGCAATGCACATGCATGCTCATAATGCACATTCTCATAGCAATTACCGATATTGCTAAGTGCACACCCGTCGGTGTGCACCCTCACATTCCCATCCAGCCCATGGAGGGGTCTATCGAAGTAGGTCTTTCATATCTCACTACGTGTGAGACATACAGGACCACTCGGGACACCTCTTCTGTGATGAATGCATAAATACAGATGAAATAAATTAAATTGCAGAATGCATTCTCATCATCATGACATATCCATACGCATTAACATAATCTTTAAATTCCTACACTTACCAAACTTACCATTTTCCTCATCATAAACAACCTCATAAATATAAGCATACTCATTCTCATAAATATCAACATAATTGAAATTGCTACCAAATCAAGCTACATATCCTTCTATCATTTAATTCACATGATACACTTACCTCTATCCTCAAGGAGCGGAGTGGTGCTGTAACATCCCAAAATTTTGCCCCAAATATTATTTTCATGTCATTTGTGCATTTTGTATTTTTCTGGAATTTATTTGAGTCTATTTCAAATAATGTATATTGACCTTTTGTGAAAACAAATTAAATATATATAAAGTTTATATAAAGTTTTGCCAAAAATATTTTATTTGAATCCAGAATGTCTCAAAGTATTTTTCAGAATTTTCTAGGATTTTTCCTGATATTTTTATAGCTTAAAAAAAATTAAAATAATTTTTGTAATTATTTTAAAAGTTAAATCGGGAAAAACTGATTGACCGAAGCCCATTACTGTGCATGTGAGCGGCCCGCTTATCTCGCGGCTTGTTCGGCTTGTTCCGGTTAGGGTTAGCATCGGTCGTTGGATCTTCATTACGCGAGCTTCATCAAGCCACGTCACAGCGTTGGATGGGCCGTTGGATCAAGAGGGAGCGCTTGCGATTGAACGATGAGGCCGAAAACCCTAGCGCTTGCGAGCCGTTGGATCAAGATCGTGCGGTGGAACTTGTGTTGCATTAGTTTGGAAAGGATCAGATCGCATCCGTTAGATTTGGAAGGAAGGATCGGATCGTATCGTGGTCAGAGGAATCTCGGCCGTTCATTACAGATCGGACGGACCGCAGTCGTCGTCTTCGATCGGGTTTTCGAATCCACCGCCAATTCGCCGCTGCCGCCATGTGATTTAGGTTTTCCTTTTCTATGCGCATGCCGAGGCTATTTAAGGCATAGCCCGCACCCCGAGAATCGTCGTTCCTTTGCGCGTCTGTAGCTTTAGCCGCCATCGTTGTGCCGCTGTCATTCGTGCGCTAGAGCTCGCCGGAGTTTCCCAACGCGCCGCTGTTCATTTTCTTCGTCTTCCATCACCGTCAAGCCGATTGTCGCTGCTCCGGTTCTAGATTCGAACTCGACGCGTCAAGCCTCGTCGGAGCTATCACTTCCTCGTCGCCGGAGGAGCCCGGTTCGCCGTTGAGTGGGTCATCGTCCTCGCGTCTGGTGAAGCTGCGCCGCTGTGCTGCCATCTACGTCTCGGAGCTTCGGACAACCGTCGGATCTTCGTTGAACCGGCAAGATCGCGCCGTGTCGTCATCATCAACAATGAACGTCTCCGGTACCATCAGCCGTTGGATCAGAGGTGAGAGATCAATATTTTGCCATGTATGCATTGATTGATGACCATTAGATCGCGTATGAGTGGTTTAGATCGCACCGCTCTGTTCAGCCAATGGCGTGCTGACGTGTGGCGGTGTGGGAACCGAAGCATCGTGTACCGGGTGCATGGTGGACAGGTGTTGTGCCATGGACGCGGTCCATAGACCGAGCAACGTGGTGCAATCCGATTGGTCCACGTGTCACGATGACGTCATGCTGACATTAGCCGGACCATGAGCACAGTACCTCGAGTCCACGGTGGACCAGCGAAGTTTCGTGGACCAGGTCCATGCGCCGAAGCCACATGTTAGCCTCTAGTTGGTCCACGTGTCGCTTGAACAATAACGCGAGTTTTCTTTATAAAACTAATTCGGGGAATTTGGAATTTCTATTTTTTGTATTTATAGAATTTATTAAAACTTTAAAAGGCTATAACTTTTGCATATAAACTCGGATTTGGGTGATTCAAATTTCTAAAAATTTTTAAAATCAAGATCCATTTAATGATGAATTTTATTTTATTTTTGGAGTATGTTTGCTCTATATTCTTTTGTTTAATTGCTATTCTGGTCTTGATTCGCGTAGACGTTGATTTGTTCGATACATCGGAGGAGAATCCGTCGCTTCAAGACCCAAGTCCAGAGCAAGATAAGAACCTATTTCAAGGCAAGTTGAGGTTGATCATGTTCCACCGAGTTTTACAAATTCGCTATATTGTCTTTAAACTATTACATAATATTTCATGTGTACAAATGATTTTGATTACTGTGGGATCTAGTTATTATGCCTAGTTGAGTTATACCCTACCTTGTCAATTGTATGCCATGATCTAACCTAGGATGGTTAAATTACTAGTTGGTTAATATTAGCAATCGATATGGGTTGGTTAGATCGTCTTAGTCTGCTTAGCCATGCCACGTACCTTTTGCATATTGAAATGCTGAAAGTTAATCTTGACTAATGGAATATGGAACAATGTTATGAACTTGTGTGTCATGTGTGGTTACACGATGAGGTGGAGTTGTTGTGGCGAGGGACGTCACACAACGACATTGAATTGTTGATGGCACGTGGTGTTTGGTAATCAACTGAGGTGGTAATGATTTAGATTTGGGCAAGTGACAAGGGGCAGTGTGCCAAGGTGGGCCAGGAATGGCAGGGGTACGTGGAAGTCTTGCCTTAATCACCCTAAGGACTTAACCTTGCAAGCCTTTGACCTGAGTCTCTCTTGCAACCACATGTTTGGAATGGGACAGCCTAGCTGACTAATTTGTGATGTCTAGATTTCGATACTGTCATGCTGAATAGTGAGTCCCAGGTTTACGGATTAACTCACATGGCGCAAGAGGGGGCCCTGTTGTGGTTTAGCCCTTCAGTGTTGAAACCTTAGCGAGCAGTACTGGGTCTAGGTGGAGTATTGTAAAGGCTTTGTTACGATCACTCGCTTTTGTGGTGTTTGGTTGTATCGTGTGGGTAAAGTGCATAATCTCTGCAGAGTGTATAATCTATTCAAATAGCCGTGTTCATGGTATTGAGCAATTCTCGGGAATTACAGTCAAGGGTTAAACTTTTACTTAAATAAACCTTGGAGGGGATGGCGATTCGCTGTTGGAAATTGAAAGATGATTAGGAGTTAAACTATGTTACTTGAGAAATGATAGAAGTTACTAATACTGATAGTTGTTTTACCGCTTTCAATCTATTTACTGTAATCTTTATTAAATACTGCTTTACTGTAAATTAGCCTCGTTAGCCATTCCTTTGGAACAAGCCTTGCATATAGTTATGGTAGAATTGCATTTTGTGCACAACTTGTTGAGTGCTTTATGTACTCACCCCAACGATAACAACCTCAGTGGATGAAGAGGCTATCCTTGCTGTGGAGGAAGAGTGTCATGATGATGCGAATGCTTAGGGTTCGAACCTCGTCATTTGCCTGTGGTGAACTGGAGAGCCACTACGTTTATTTATATTTCCACTGCTGCATATTTCTATTTCTTAGCTTAAGCCCTGCGTGGAAATAATCATGTAAGTCGCAATAGTTATTACTAATTAATAGAACTATTATCTTATTCCGTTGTGTATGATTGTGATAACATCTATGTTGAGCCTGTGTGCACTAGCGTGATCCTGGACTAGTGCGGTATACATAGAGAGTCCGGATTTGCACATTCGGGTCCCGACAGGTGCAACGATGAGGCCATTCCCGATGCTACTCCACCTGAAATAATATTCGCATGCATTCAAACACCAACACTCACTTACCTCTACTAGCTCACTAACCCCAAAATTCATCATGAGACAAAAACAGGATAGCTCGGTTCAAACAATTATAACTTCTAGCAAATAACTTCAAATTTAGTAAACAAATACATTTTTATAATCTAAAGAAAATTTCCTAACTTTCTATAGTTATTGAAATAATTTAATTCGGCCTCTAACTAGCCATGCACAACACAAACTTGAAACCGCTGCTAGCAGGAGAAAGTGTTGGACAGTAAACATTCAGATATGCATAACTTCCAAATGGCTAATCTGAAAATCATGTTCTGAGACTCTAAATGATCTTAAGAATAATATCTACAACTTCTTCTACAACCAACCTTTTTGGAAATGACTCTATAAACCTCAAATCGATTTAAACCTAAACATAACACCAACAGCAATTTGTTCTGAACAGCACACCTTCAAATTAGCATATCTTTGAAATGGCTAAACCACAAATTGCGTTCTTAGGCTCTAATTAATCACAAGAGTACAATCTACAATTTATTCTACAACCAACCTCATAGGAAATAACATTAAATAGCTCAAATCAACAGAAAACCGAAGCTATCACAAATTCAGACATAACTCTGAATAGCAAATTATCACATTCTGAGTAGCAGGTACAAAAACATTCATAACTACTAAATGGATGATCCAAAAATTGAGTTATTGTACTTGAAATAAACATGAGACAAAGATCTAAAACTTATTCGACAACCAACTCTGCAAGAAATGCCTCTAGATTGCCCAAAACAGCACAAAGCGAGACTGCTGACAACAGCAGCAAGTTCTGGGCAGCAGTTACGAAAATAATCATATCTCCTAAATGGCTAAACCAGAAATTGAGCTCTTGTACTCTAAATAAACATGCGAGAACGATCTACAACTAATTCTACAGTCAGCCCCCCAGGAAAAGCATGTAGCTATCCCAAATCCAGCTCGAAAGAACTAGGTCTGCACAGCTCGAAATCTTCATAACAGGTCTCAAAACCTAGCTCCATTTCCCTCCAAAACCACAAACCCTAGAACAACCAAATCCCCCAAATATCCTTCCAAGAATAGCACTAGAACCCAAGAACCCAAAAACTCTAATTACCTTCAAAGGAGGAGCAAAAAGGAGGAGGGGCTTCTTTGGAGTGGAGGCTAGCTAGAGGGGGGAGGCTAGGTGGCGCCATGGTTGGAGGGGAGCAGCAGGGAGAGGGAGAACGTGCTGCTGCTTGAGGAGAGGAGGAGGAGGAGGAAGAAGAGGAGGGAGCAGTTGGCTTGGGGTGAAGAAGCCAGGAAAAGAGAAGTGGAGAAAAAAAGGGGTTGTGGGGGGTTCGGTGGGGAAAAAGAAAAGGGGTGGGAACTCCTACCACAAGAATTAAAACCCACCTACTGTAGCGCACAAGACTGCGTCTGCACATTCCTTAAACTGAAAAGATTAGCGATATTACAATAGTGTGCAAGCTGTGTAAACTTGCTCATATAATCACCCACTAACTAGCCTCCTTGCTTAAGTGCCCTGAATTCTTTCTTCTTCAAGTCCATCATTCCTTCAAGCACATGATATTGACGAAAGACAGTAGTAAACTCCTCCCATGTAATTTCTTGTGGGGCTTCAAGAGCAGCACAATAGTTGATGAGAGGCATAAGAACCTTCTCATTACCTTCACATGGGTTATGTGAAACTTCCTTTCTATAGTTCTGAGCCAGTCATGAGCTTCCAAAGGATTAACATTCCCAGAAAACATCGGTGGACTAGTCCTCATGAAATCAGACAACTTTGAATAAGGACGAGATCCATTATTGTTGAGTTGAGCATTGTTGTTGTTAGTTGTAGCTTGTGTTGTCATACTCTGCATCTGTTGCATCATGGTCTGCAATAGCTGATTCTCAGCAGCAAACAAAGCTCCCAAGTTATGCATATCCACTGGTGGTGACGGTTGAGGTCGTGCAACTTCATTGGGATTGTCAATGGCTTGGTGTCCACTACCAGAAGCTTCGTTGTTTCCATGAGTGTTAACCATCTGTTGATTTCTCCACCGGGTTAGGAGAAAGAGAAATAGTATAGGTAAAATACAAGAATCCTAGTGCAGGAGGAAACAGGTTTAACCCAACAACTTAAGCAAACTTTATTAATAACTTAGTATGATTGCTTACAAAAGCCTAAAAGCTATGCAATGCATACTGCACACTCAGCAATAATAAAATATCCAAACCAACCTAAACATACCAGCTAACAACTACTAGGATGATATTGTCTAACTTAAACAGATACAACTCAAACAAGAGTCTCAACTACTAGCTAACTCTATCACTCATCCAATCACACAGGCTGAGGCTCTCCCGGTGCATACACCGGTGGGTGGGCTGGCATGGGTGCAAACCTATCCTGATGTCCAACAACTGGTACATCCATGTCTACATGCACGTCACGCTCCTTTGGCTCCATCACAAGCACCTCAGGGTCATCTTCTTCTTCACTTTGCTCTTGCACAGCTTGATCACCACCATACAAGGCCTCCTCCAGCTCTGTTGCATGAAGCTCCTCCTCGATAACCCTCAATGCTTCATATACTTGCCTCAACTCTTGAGCTATATCCTTCATGTGATCTTCTTGAGCAGCAGCAAACTTGGCCAAATGCACCACAATGGCATCTTCTTCTTCATCAATTTGCTGGCGCTGAGAAGCACGTCCAGTTGGATGCAGCCTAAAAACCATATACTCCAATTCATGAGCAAAGTCCTGGCAGATCCATCATAAGGCAAGACATGAATACATTTGGATCCCGATCTCAAAAGTAGCTTTACTCACAGTGATGCTGATTTGCTTGCTATTCTTCTCATCCTCTCGATCATAGATAAGAATCTTGCAAATAAATCCTTGCTCCACACCATTGACCACCCAGCAACTCCCTCTGTAAAGCGGTCGAACAAAGCCTCCAAGCACTTGCAAAACCTTCCATAGTTCTGCAGCATAGCCTCCCTCACGCTCGCCATAAGTATGAGCCATCCCCATCTATTAAAAGAAACTCCTCATCTTATTAGTCAAATTTAAATTTCCCTTCAGAAAATAATTTTTGACACACCTAAGAGACAACCTGACTACCTAGAGCCAAGACCTACAGTCAGTATGGCTCTGATACCACCTCTGTCGGGACACGAATATGATAATCCAGACGCTTTGTGTCTATCGCACTAGTCTAGGATCACGCTAGTGCACACAGGCTCAACATAGATGAATATCACAATTATACACAGCGGAACATAATAAAAGACTCCTTATATTAATTATAACCTGTTGAATGACCTTATGGTCAACTTACATGATTAAGCCACAAGAAGTTAAACTAAGAATATTAAACTAAGACATTGTAGTCGACAGAAAAACGTAGATGACCCTTCAGTATACCACAGGCAATTGACAAGGCTCGCACCCTAAACATTCTTCTCCTCCTGGTACTCCTCCTCAAGAACTGGTGTAGACTCTTCAATTGGTGATGTTGTTTTTGGAAAGGGTGAGTACTTAAAGCGCTCAACAAGTTGTGCACAAAATGCAATTCTAACATAACTATATGCCAGGCTTATTCCAAAGGAATGGCTATCATGGTTATTTTGCAGTAAAATAGCATTTATAAATGAGTACAATAAGTAGATTAAAAAGACAATACATCAAATAACAGTAAATAATAATTTTCAATATTTCTCAAGTAAACATGGCATCCAACCCTAAGTCAAGTTATAAACTTTCCAATGGCAACCTACCTTCCCATCCAAGTTTTCAGTTTATAAAATATAACCATTGACTATAATCCCTGAGCTTTACTCAATACCGCGAGCACGGCTATCCGAAAAGATTTCATACTCTATAGAGGTTATGCGCTTTACCCACACAGCATGATCATCTCTTTGTGCAACATCATCGTCATTAGCACATTTCCTTTGGTGTGCTGCAGAGAGATCGTGACAAAGCATTTACAATGCTCTACCTTAACCCAGTACTACCTGTAAGGTTTGAACACTGAAGGAACTGGTAACCACACTCAAGGTGATGAGGACATCACTCCTTTGGATATGCGCATACATCATGGTCCTATGACAAGAGCTCATGAACGTAAATTAAATATTGAGGTGAGCTCGTTTCTCGCTGTTCATAATAATGATATTGAGGATGGGATGCTACTAAACATTTGTGATGTTTTACTACTAGGAACATGGGAGAAGCACCACTAGGACAACTGCAAGCACTCAGTTTGTTGGCACATTCGGATTGACGCCAAATCGAACCGATCACCTCTACTCCAAGTTGGCGCACTTTCCAAAGGGCACCATCACCTCCACACAACCACATCCCTAGCTGGACTCCACCCATGTCATTCCAAATCAAGCCGGACTCTTAAGTCGTCCACAATTCGGGCTTTGTGTTCAGTTCGGAGTCAATAGACAAAACTGCATTAAAACGGGCATATCTCCCTCATACGAAATCCAATTGAGGAGTTTTTGTACTTGTTAGAAATATAACGATGAGATCTTTCTAATGGATCCGGTTCCAACCCCAGATTCATTGTGGATCGTCTGGAATCATTAAAAAAATATGTTATATTGCTGTTTTGGGCTGTTTCGAGCCTTGTAAGCGTGTGAGGGGTCCAAGCCCAGGTTGTGTGTGCCCCCCTAGTCGTACACAACCCCATCCTCCGCCTCCCTCTCATATATTTAGTAGCCACCACCTTAGACACTTGGGTTTTGCTTAGGTTACAAATGGACACTCGGTCAGTTTTCTGCCATACATCGGTTTGTAGAACCCCAATTCGTTTGCTTAATATTATTCACAATTTCAGATTGAATCTTGTACTTTCTTGCTTGTTTTCTCGATTTGCATACATCGATAAGCCTTCTTGGCAAGGTCAACCGTGTTTGTGCGTGGTTAATAACCAAAAGAGCCATGTTGTACCGATTGCAGGGTTCGAATCAGATTTGATTGGAAGCCGGATCGTCAACATCAAGTTCTCCACCAATCGATTTAGTACTACCTGTTGGAAGATCGGGCCACCGTTTCCATCAAGTTGTATCAAAGCCTCAGTTGCTCGATTTGTAATTCTTGTATCCCCACTTTTGTTTTGCCATCGTCCTAGAGTCTAGAAATATTGCCCAACAAAAAGTTCCACATCGATTCCGCTGTCCTACAACCCTGTGCGCCATTGCAATTTCTGTTTTCAGTTTCACTTTGTTGAATTCATGTCCATCGTCATCGTCTTGTTGCTTGTTTGAAGTCGTGATACTAGTTTCTAGTTCTCTTCCGTTGCCCTAGTCTTTGTTTGCACCATGAGTTATCCCACCACCGCCAACCCCCAAAACCAAACAGAGTCCTACTAGGTTTGCCCCTGCCACCGCCTTGAGTTATATCCCGCTCCGCAAGACCTAGATTTGATGGGAACAGTGGCCCGATCTTCCGACAGGTACTGGTAAGTCGATTGGTGGAGAACTAGACGTTGACGATCTGGCTTTCAATCAGAACTGATTCGAACCCTGCAATCGCTACACCACAGCTCCGTTGGTTATCAACCACGCACAAACAGTTGACCTCGCCAAGAAGGCTTATCCTGCATGCGAATCGAGAACACAAGCAAGAACGTAGAAGATGCAATCTGAAATTGCGAATAATATTAAGCACACGAGTTGGGGTTCCACAAACCGATGAACGGCGAAGAACTGACAAAGTGTCTAGTTGTAATCTAAGCAAAACCCATCTATTCTAGCGACAGCTACTGAATATGTATGAGGGAGAGGGCAAGGGAGGTGGCCAAGGGGGTGGCCGTGAAACCCTAGGTCGTACAAGGTAGAATCTGTTCGTCATATTGATTTGATGATTCCCGTTGATCCAGAAGGAGTTTGGACCTGAAACTACTTCCGTTGGAAAGCTCTCATCGTGGGCTTCTCTGTAGAGTCCAAGAACGCCTCAATTGGACTTTGTATGACCTAGATATGGTTGTTTTATTGATATACTGTCCTGGGGGCCGAACTGGACTCGTGAACGAATTAGGCTTGATCTTGGGCTGGGATTGGAGCATCAGAAGTTGTTGGGCCCTTGTCTTGGCTTGAGATAGAAGCATGGCTTGCTGGGCCGTCATGGTCTTATCAAGATTTGTCTCGAGCCACCTTGTGTTAATTTCCTTGCACTGCTGGCCACCCTTTTTCACCTGCGATCCTATTGCTATTTTAGCCCAAACTGGAAGGAAGAAGTGAAGTCGCACGTAATTCTAGATTGCGCAGTGTTCAGTAAAACTCGCATAAATTTTGCATACGAACTCCGATTGGGGCATACTTTTTTTGTTTCAAAAAGGACGATGAGGAGCATGTGAAAAAACCATAGTGCTTAGACATGTGCAATTTTTGACCCACAAAATCGGCCTCTAAAACAGAGTTCTAGGCCCAGAAGTTTGTTGTCCTCTTGTTGTTGATTTTTCAGTCATCTGTTTAATGATTTCCCTCATTCCAAAAAGTGAGATTTTTATTTTGCCTTTGAGTTAAAAGAAAGGAAAATAAAAGGCAAGTGCAAAAAAAGAGAAGAGCCGCACTGAAAAAAATCAGAGAGAAGAAAAGAAGCAAAAAGAGGAAAAGAGAAACAGATAATCAGAATTGCTTACATCCTTTGAGTCCTTTGTACTTTGGTATATCCCTTGCTTGGTTGAACTAGTTCTAGGAACACGTTTAGGCCATCAACTTTGACAAGTACGTTGGATATTTATTCAGCTTGCTGATCTGATTTCGATATTGCTTATTCCTTGCTACCTAACATTGCCTTCCGAGCTCTACATACTTCTTATCAGTTCAGGTTCTCCTTTGCAATTGCCTCACTCATGCTTCAGTCACGGTATCATGAATCAGCCACCGATTGTACCACCATCGCTTTGGTAAGAACATTTGTAAGAGTATGGTAAGACGCTTGAGAGTGAGTGATTCCACCTTCCACCACCTAGTTTGTTGATAGGGAAAATACTCTTGTGTTGTCTTTTATCTTCTACTAACAATGACAGGTTTGCAAGCTAAAGCTATGGATGAAGAGGAGTGTATTCCGAGAAACGAGTTTAACAACACGCTAAATGGCATCAATGCAAATATTGCAAAGATCGGTCAAGACAATGAGCATAGATTGGAGAGAATAGAGCAAAGCATTGCCAATCTTCTCACAAGGATGGAGAACTTTGAGAGACAACCGCCTCTGAATGGAGCTCGAAGAGTGGAGGAGCATGAAGAGTCTGTCGCAGGAGATGATGAGGATGGAGAAAAACCGCGACGCCTTCACTGCTCATGCCACTGCACAAGATGTACGACAACAACGACGCCTGAATCACAACTGTCATGGTATGGGAGGTAATAATTTTAATCATCGCAATGATCGTGGATATGATGATCCTTTTCTAAAGTTAAATTTATCATACTATCTTTTTCTGGTGCATATGACGCTGAAATTGATTTAGATTGGGAAATGACTATTGAACAAAAATTTAACTCCCATTTAGTTTCTGAAGTACATAAAGTCAGACAAGCTACTAGCGAGTTCAAAGATTTTGCTATCATTTGGTGGAATCAAGTAGGAAATTCTGGCCTACAACCTGATACATGAGATAGATTAAAGTGAGGTATGCGTAGTACATTTATTCCTCCTTATAAACATGATTTACGTAAGAAATTGTAACGCTTGAATCAAGGTAATAGATCTGTAGGGGAGTACTATCAAGAGCTACAAATAGGTATGTTGTGTTGTGAGGTATTTGAGGATGAAGAAGATAAGATGGCTCATTTTTATGGGGGTTTACGATGTAAAATTCAAGACATCATTAAATACAAATATTACAATGATATCAATAGATTGTTTCAGCTTGTTATGCTGGCAGAAAAAGAATTGCAGGGAAGACAACAAAGGTCAAGAAGCAACTTCGGTAGTACATCTACACCAAAATCGACGTCGAGGCAAGCCAAATCAACCCCGCCTTCTGTTAATCGGTCTGCTACCCCTCCATGAGTAGGGCATGTTCAGCAGCACCGCCGCCACCGTCACGTGCATCCGAGGTGAGTAAATCTACTACAGTGCAGGTACCAATGAAGAGCTCTTCATCGGTTGCTTCCATGGGTCGTACGACTGGCATTGTGTGCCATCGTCGCAAGGGAATGGGCCATGTCATGAAGGATTGCCCAAGTCAGCGAGCATACATCGCCACGGACGCAGGTGGGTACATTAGTGCTAGTGATGTTGAGGATGAATATGCTCTTGAAGCTAACCTTGCAGATAATGAAGATGACCATGAGATAGACAGTGATGGTGAGGAGATTTTAGGGATCGCTGCCACGGAGAATTATAGGACCATAATTGTGCAGTGAATGTTGAGCGCTCAAATGGAGCAAGCAGAGAATCTACAACGCCATAATTTATTTTAGATTTATCTCCTCGTCCAGGACCATCGTGTTCATGTGATAATTGATGGTGGGAACTACAATAACTTGGTGAGTTCAGATCTAGTAAACAAGCTTTGCTTGACCACATGTGCGCATTCTCAGCTATACCATATTCAATTGTTCAATAACAGCGGTAAGGTGAAGGTAATACAAACTGCGAGAGTGCTTTATGTACTCACCCCTTGCAACTAAACATCACCAGTTGGAGAAGAAGCTTCGTCTGCTTTTGAGGAGTATCAAGAGGAGACGAATAACTAGGGTGAAAACCTTATCAGTTGCCTGTGGCAAATTGAAGGGTTTATCTACGAATAAGTATATTTTCGCTGTAGTTTATTTCTTTCTCAGTCTTGGCCCTGCGAGGCATATTCATGTAAGGTGGACCATAAGGTCGTCTAACAGTTATATTTAACTTGATGATGTCTTTATTGTGTTATCGTTGAGTATGATTGTGATAGTCATCTATGTTGAGCCTATGTGCACTAGTGTGATCCTAGACTAGTGCGGAATACACAGAGGTTCTGAATTTGCATATTCGGATCCCGACAAAGGTGGTATCGGAGCCATACTGATTGTTGGTCAAGCCCTAGCTAGTTTATCATCTTAGGAGTTTCCAAAACTATTTTCTAAAAGAAAAAATTAACTTGAAAGATTAAAAAGGATCTTAACTTATCCCTTCTTTCTCGCTTTTCACCTATGCTGAATTTTTCCGCCTTTCCTCTTATTTTGGAGTTGAGGTTTTTAAGAAAGCCACTTCTGCAAGTAAAAATGGAGTGCCTGTATGGAGAGCGCAAAGGAGGATTCGCCGCTGAGTTGTGGAAGATGTTGCATTTGCTGGGAGGTTTTGATCGGCCTATCTACCATGGTACCAACTGGATCGTGAGCGGGAAGCTACGAGGGACAATTTGCATGATCGCGGTCTATGCTAGGGATAACACAATGGGAAGCTGCCCCGTCAACATCTCAGTGAGAAGATCAACATTTGAAGCTGGATCCAGGAAGCCGCTCATCTTGCACTTCGCCGTTTTGCTTGTGACTACGCTGCTGAGTTGGAACAACGGTATTCAAGTATCATCCTCATGGATGCATCGTCACTGAAAACAGGATCAAGATCGAGGAGGATGCTACCATCGTCCATCTTGCACGTCTTGCTACTGCACAGGAGAACCTCACGAAGACTACCAACCAAGAGCTCGCTGATGTTTATGAAGCTTTGGAGAAGACTGAGAAGGATCTTCGAGAGGTTAGAAGGATGGCTTCAGAGCAGATCACTAAGCTAGAGGAGGCACTTTACATGAGAGAAGAGGAAGCTGAGCTTGAGGCGGAAGAAAAATCTGAAGAAGACCACGAGGAGGTTGAGCCTAAGCCTGAGCCTGAAGAACAAGAGTCTGGTTCTTCCAACGAGACCCCTAGCCATCGGAACAAGTTCGCCCCAATGCCGCGTCACCCGCCGCAGTACCCAACTGGAGGCCCGCATCCAGGATGGTTTAGTGACTAGATGGAGTCTTAAGTTTAGTAATAGTGGTGATTCAAGTGTATGAGTCGCATGAGTCTAAGTTTAGAGTGTTGCCTTTAGTCGATTAGTAATGCTTGCTTAGGTTAATGAGAGTTTGTACCATCTTTTTTAGTGTGCAGTATTCGTTGCATTGCCCTTAGGCACTTGTGAGCAACTATACCAAGTATTTAATAAAGTTTAATATATTTGGAGTTTCAATTTAAAAATTTGCCCGCATAAGTTCTTATATTACTTGTCCATGCTATTTCCCCCTTTTCTCTAAACCTTGGAGTGATCAACTGATGGTTCAAACTCGCGGAAACAACGGAGCCAGTGGAAGTTGCCCAAGTGTGAATCCGAATGAGATTTTTATTCCGCAAGCAGCACCACCAGTTGACATGAGCAATTTTGGAGCCTTTCTTGCTGCACAAACTCAGTTTACGCAAACCATGATGCATCAAATGAAGCACTTCACTACTCAAGCAACCTCCAACAATGCAAATTAAGCTGCTAACAATGGGAACTGTCCATACTCGAAGTTATCAGATTTCATGAGGACCCGTCCGCCAACCTTTTCTGGGAATGCTAACCCAATTGAGGCTGACGACTGGCTTAGGACAATTGAGAGGAAGCTGCATATCACCCAGTGTGAGGGAAATGAGAAGGTGCTTTATGCTTCTTATCAACTCGAAGGTACAGCTGCTGAATGTTGGGAAAATTTCTGTGCATCTCAGGAGAACCCACAAGAAATCAATTGGGAGGAGTTTTCTACTGCTTTTCGCTAGTACCATGTTCCTAAAGGTGTCATGGACTTAAAGAAGGAAGGATTTAGAGCTATCAAGCAGGGGGGCCAGTCTGTGGCAGATTATTTGAATAAGTTCACATAGCTTGCTCACTATGCACGTAAGGACGTAGCGACAGATAAGGCAAGACAATCGCGCTTTATGAAGGGACTGAATTCTGGATTGCAGGTTGGGTTGATTACCCACAATTTTCCTCATTTTCAAGAGCTCGTTAAGAAGGCCCTTATCCTAGAAGACAAGCTCAAAGAGTTGGATGACCTTCACAAACGCAGAATGGCATACCAAGGAGCTCGCCAAGGACAGCAAAGATTGAGGGTTGCACCGTAGCAATTTGTGAGATTTCAGCCCAAGGCAATTTTTAGACGCCATCTCCCGCACCTCGTCCCAGTGGCCAAAATTTTCAGACACCTGTTTAGATCAATATTGCCCCGGGAGGAAATCAACAGTAGACAGTTAGGCACTGTTTCATCCACAATGATCCTGGGCATTTTGCCAATAACTGTCCGAAGAGAGGAGGTGTTACACCTGTTCGCTTCAACTTTGGATCAACGTCGGCCAAGACGCCTGCACCAGGAGGAAACCGTGGAGCTGTTCAAGCCGGAGCTACAACTCAAGCCATGGTGAGAGATCGTGTCAATCATATCACGACTGATGAGGCCCAGGAAGCATCGGACATTGTACTGGGTAAGTTCTTAGTTAACTCAGTACCTGCTACAGTTCTATTTGATTCCGGAGCTTTGCATTCCTTTATTTCTCGAGATTTTGCTGTTGAAAATGGGTTAGATGTTGTGAACCTTAAGTGCATGCTTTTGGTCCAATCCCCTGAATCAGAACTTTTATCTAACGTAGGATGCATGGGAGTTAAGATGCTCATGGATGGAATAGAGTTCCTAGCGAACCTTATTATCTTGGATACCCAAACAATAGATGTTATTCTTGGAATAGATTGGTTGTCCAAACACAAGGTGGTATTGGATTGTGGTAGAAGAATAGTGTCAATTGAAAGCCCGAAAGGCGAAAGAGTGGAAATCCAAGTGACCACAATTCACAATGGTCAGATGATGGTTAACAGTGTTAAAGCTGTTAGTATAGAAGAAGTACTAGTTGTAAATGAATACCCGAATGGTTTTCCTGAAGATTTACCTGGAATGCCACCTGACTGAGATATTGAGTTCGTGATTGAATTGGTGCCTGGTACAACCCCAATAGCCAAGATACCGTATCAAATGCCCAAAGATGAATTGGTAGAAACGAATAAACAAATTGAGAAGTTGCTAGAAAAAGGTTTTGTAAGGCCAAGTTCGTCACCATGGGGAGCACCTGTTTTGTTTGTTCAAAAGAAGGATGGAAGCATGAGAATATGCATTGACTATCGAGCTCTTAATGAGGTGATAATAAAGAATAAATATCCATTGCCCAGGATTGATGATTTGTTTGATCTGTTAGAGGAGCTTGAATTTTCTCCAAGATAGATCTTCGATCAGGATATCATCAGTTGAAGATTCACGTAGAGGATATGCCCAAGACTGCATTTTCAACCAGATATGGTCATTATGAGTTCACAGTCATGTCATTTAGATTGACTAATGCCCCTCCATATTTTATGAATACGATGAATAAGGTTTTCATGAAATATTTGGATAAGTTTGTTGTCGTATTCATAGATGACATTCTTGTTTAACCCAAGACAGAAGAAGATCATGCTAAACATCTGAAGCTTGTTCTTGAAAAGCTTTGAGAGCAGCAACTTTATGCCAAGTTCAGTAAGTGTGATTTCTAGAAAAAGAAAGTGGAATTTCTTGGTCACATAATGACTACTAAAGGAGTTGTTGTTGATCCTAGCGAAGTTGAAGCAGTGTTGCATTGAGAGCAACCAAAGACAGTAACCCAGATTCGTAGTTTCCTTGGAATGGTGGGATATTATCGTCGCTTTATAGAAGGCTTCTCAACGATTGCTAAAACCCTTACGCAGTCGTTGAAAAGGAAAAGAAATCCGTATGGACACTAGAGTGCGAAAAGAGTTTCCAAGAATTGAAGGAAAAGTTAGCATCGGCACCAGTATTAGTATTTCCAGATATTTAGAACAGTTTTGATATTTATTGTGGTGATTTGCGTCAAGGACTTGGATGTGTGCTAATGTAGAATGGCAAGGTTGTCACATATGCTTCAAGACAGCTGAAGCCACATGAGGAGATCTACCCGACACATGATTTGGGATTAGCTGTAGTAGTGCATGCCTTAAAGATATGATGTCACTATCTTATTGGAAATCGCTGTGAAATATACACAGATCATAAGAGTTTAAAGTATATCTTCACTCAGTCGAACCTGAACTTGAGGCAGAGAAGATGGTTAGAGTTAATCAAGGATTATAACCTGGGAATTCACTATCACCCTAGAAAAGCTAACGTGGTAGCTGATGCTCTAAGCCGAAAAAGTTACAGTGTTAACATGTTAGTTCAGGAAGATCAACCCGAGTTATGCAAAGGATTTCAGAAGCTTAGTGGAGCCTAGAGAATTTAGGCTTTAATTGTCAAAAATTGTTATTCTTGCTTAGACAATTTATTTATTGCAATTAGAGCTGAAGAATTTTAAAAATCTCCTATTCACTCCCTTAGTCAGTTATCCTTGATCATACACACTCTCCAGCTATCCCCGCTCTCCTATCGATATCGCTTTTGATTCTCCTAGGATTTATATGTGCCTATACATCCACCTCGTCCCTGATCTTGGTATGCTAGTTCCAGGGTTGGTCTTTGTGATCGGGGTTGGATGGTTAATGGGGTTAGGCTGTTGTTGCCGATTGGTTGTTCTGTGATGGATTGGCTCTCATTTTTCTGTAGGCTAGATTGATATTTTGTTAAGTTCATCAGGTTTCATGAATTTTCAGGAAGATTTAGTGCTAAGTTCTATGACGTTTCATTAATACATTTCATGAGGTTTCATCGCATAGTTTCGCGTCTAAGTTTACAGTTTCATTAGGTATTTGATAGTTTTAATGACTATATTTTAGTAGGTTTCATGTTTAAGTTTCTAAGGTTTCATGAGTTCACGGCTAAGTTTCATAATGTTTCACAAATAAGTTTAATAAGGTTTTATGAAATAAGTTTCATGATATTTCATAAGTTACAATAGGTTCAAGTATCATAACTTATAACGGATAAGTTTCATGACGTTCCATGAACGTTTCATTAATACGTTTAATGAGGTTTCATCACATAGTTTCACGTCTAAGTTTACAATTTCACCAGGTATTAATAATCTGTACGACTATGTTTCCGTAGGTTTCATGTTTGAGGGCTAAGTTTCACATATAAGTTTCTTAGTGTTTCATCCAGATATGCGGACTCTGTGAAACATGCTTGATTTTTTGAATATTTGGCGAATCTCATGAAACTCATATGAAACTGGTTTTCATTTGTTTTTCCCTGGAACTTGTGGAACTTTGAAGTTACCCTCTTGAAACCCAGTTAAAATTATTTTGAATCTCGTTTTAAATCAAGTTTCAGATTTGAAACTTGAAGAAACTTGTAGTTTCATATTAAAAACTCATTGAAATTTGTTGAGACATGCTAAAATATTTATAAAATCTATTTGAAACTCTTTTGAAACCTAATGAAACCTATGAAATGTGAATAGAATACTTTGAAACCTAGTGAAACATGTCTACACCATTGAAACCTAGTGAAACATGTCTATACCATTTCAGTATGTTCGAATCATACTGAAACTAGTGTGAAATCTCATATTTGAAACCTAAAACCCATATAAAAATATTTGAAACTCTAAAATATAACCCCCTAAAATCCACCGAAACTTGCGTGAAACTTAATTTTTTGGAGATTTTCGATCTAAAATATAGCCCTTGAAAAATATTTGAAAATTCGGTGGTGGCGACGATGAGCGTGCGGAGGTATGCAAGGAGGCCGGTAATGAGGCTTCACTCGTGCCCTGCATGCATGCAGATGATGGTGATGAAACAACTAGTGCGCAGGAGCAACGGACTATGCGCCGTAGGTTGATATGATTCAATGGCTACAACCTATACCATTCTTTGCCCACACGATAGTATAGCATATTCTAGTCGAACTCTTTAAATAATTCCAGAAGATAAACAAAGCCAAATAAAATAGCAAAACTACCAGAGAAATTCTGGAAAATATTTTGAGACTTTAGGAACCCAAATAAAATATTTTTGGCAAAATTTATTTAAACTTTCTTATTATTTAAATACTTTTCTCAATAGGCCATAATTAATAATATTAAATAAATTCAAATAAAATCCAGAAAAATCCAATAAATTTACAAAATGCATATTAAATTCAAATAAACCAAAAATTAGGATGTTACATTACGTGTAGATGTCGAAGTGCTCAGAGCGTCCGAGGGAGAATCGTTGACTCAAGACCAAGGTCTAGAGCAAGAACAGGGCTTTTCTAAGGCAAGTTATGCTTTGATCATGTTGAACCCAGTTTTACAAAATTGCTATATTGATTTAAATTATTGCATGTTATTTCATGTGTAGAGTTGCTTTCAAAATAGTTTGGGATCTAGTTAATCTACCCAATTGAAATGTACCCTACCTTGTTATTTGTATGCCATGATTAATTGTCACCCTAAGATGGTTCATTACTAGTTGGTCAATATTAGAAATCAATATGGGTTGGTTAGACCGTGCTTAGAATGCTTAGCTATGCCACATATAACTCATGACTTTGGAATATCAACTTAATCTTGATTAATAGAATATGGAACATGTTTATGGAATTGGTGTATCAGGTGTTGTCACACAATGATGTTGAGTTATAGTGACAAGGTTGTCACGCAACGATGTTGACTTGTTGATGGCATGTGGTGCTTGGTAATCAACTGGGGTGGTAATCATTTAGATCGAGGCAAGTGGCAAGGGGCAATGTGCCAAGGTGGGCCAGAAGGGCAGAGAGTTTGTGAAAGTCTTGCCTCGGTCATCTTTAGGACTTAACCTTATAAGCCTTTGAACTGAGTCAAATATGCAACCACATGTCTAGAATTGGATGGACCTAGCTGATTAAGTCTTAGCTTTGGTACTATTAGTGGTGGTGTGAGATCCGACCGAACGATGAAACTCACATGGCGTAAGAGGGGGGCCCTGACTATGGTAATTAGTCCCTTCAGTGTTGAAACCATAGCGGGTAGTACTGGGTTAAGACAAAGCTTTGTAAAGGCTTTGTCATGAATTTCTCTGCCGACACACCAAAGGAAGTTTGCTAATGGCCAGGAAAAAGGAGATGACAATGTCGTGTAGGTAAAGCACATAACCTCTGCAGAGTGTAAAATCTATTCAGATAGTCGTTCTCGCGGTATTAAGCAATGCTTAGGAATTACAGTCAAGGGTTAGATTTTTGTAAAATGAAAACTTGGATGGGGAGGTAGGATGCCATTGGAAAGTTTGGAATATGATTTAGGGCTGGATGCCATGTTTACCTGAGAAATGCTGAAACTTATTAATTATTGTTATTTGTTTTGCTATCATTTTAATCTATTTACTGTATTCATTTGTAAATGCTGCTTTATTGCAAAATAATCATGTTAGCCATTCCATTGGAATAAGCCTTGCATATAGTTATGTTAGAATTGCATTCTGTGAACAACTTGTTGAGTGCTTAAGTACTCACCCTTGCCAACAACAACATCACTACTTGAAGAGGAGTCTACTCTAGCTTTGGAGGAGGAGTACTAGGAGGGGACGAATATTTAGGGTGCGAGCCTTGTCAGTTGCATGCGGTATGTTAGTGGTTTATCTACGTTTTCATTTCACTGCAGTTTAATTTGTTGGTCTTAGTTCAGCCCTTTGTGGCATATTCATGTAAGTTCGACCATGAGGTCAGTCAACAGGTTAATATTTAATATATAATGTCATTTCTTATGTTTCCGCTGTATGATTTTGATGTTCATCTATGTTGAGCACTAATGTGATCCAAAACTAGTGCGATTTACACAGGGTCCGAATTTGCATATTCGGGTCCCGACAGAGGTGGTATCAGAATCATACTGACCGTAGGTCTTTGCCGTAGATTGTTTGATCGTCTCTTTAGGGCCTTCAAAATTATTTTCTTAATTAAGATTTAACTTGAAAGAATAATAAGTTTTTGACTTATCTCATTCTTCTATTCTTTCCCCTTCCTGAAATTTCTTTCTCTTTTCCTTACTGGATTGAGTTAAAATCTTATCTGAGTTGTCTTGAATAGATGACGATATACCACACCTTAGGAGAGAGCACTGAGTGCTTGCTGCTACCTTGAAGATCGTAAAGGAAGGAATCGTTGAGCTTGAGGAGGAGTGGATTGATGAGGTGTTCCAAAAGCTAGAAGACCCAGTGCTTAGAGTAGCCGGTTGAGACTTATGTGTGGGAGTCGCATTTGCTTAATATAGGAGTGTCGCCCATGTAGGCAGTAGCTTTTTGTGCTTAGGTTGAATTGGTTCTTACATGTTTCCTGAGTGTGCAGTATGTGTTGCATGGCCCTTAGTCTTTTGTATGCAACCATACCAATTTATTAATATTAATTGCTTAAGTTGTTGGGTAAAACCTATCTCTCCTGCATTAGGATCCCTGCTACTTACCGATGCTATTTCCCTCTCCCCTAACCCCGTGAAGCAATCAACAGATGGTTCAGACTAGTGGAAACAACAGAGTCAGTGGAAGTGGTAAAACCCAATGAGAACCTTAATAATGGATCAGTTTCTCAACTGCCACCATAGATGGATATGCAGAGTTTTGGAGTATTCTTTGCTGCTTAGACTCAGTTGATGCAAGCAATGATGAAGCAACTGCAGAATATGACTAATCAAGCCATTTCCAACAATGTGTCTTAAGCTGTTGTCAATGATCCCAGTTCCCACTCAAGGTTATCAGAATTCATAAGGGCTTGTCCGCCGACATTTTCCGAAAAATATTTCACCAATGGAAGTGGATGATTGGCTTAAGACCATTGAGAGGAAGTTTGATGAGGACATCACTTCTTTGGATAAGCACATACATCATGGTCCTTTGACAAGAGCTCATGCACATAAATTAAATTATGAGGTGAGCTCGTTTCTCGTTGTTCAAAATAATGATATTGCGGATGGGATTCTACTAAATATTTGTGATATTTTACTACTTAGGAACATGGAAGAAGCAACACCAAGACAGCCTCAAGCACTCAGTTTGTTGGCACAATTCAGATTGACGCCAAGTCAAACCGGCCACCTCTACTCCAAGTTGGCGCACTTTCCGAAGGGTGCCATCATCCCCACACAACCACATCCCCAGCTGGAGTCCAGCCTTGACACGCCAAATCAAGCCATACTCCAAGTCATCCATAATTTGGGTTCTATGTTCAGTTTGGAGTTAGAAGACAGTATTACATTAAAATGGGCATATCTCCCTCATACCGAGTCCAATGGTGGATTTCTTATGCTCATTAGAAAGATAACTATGGGATCTTTCCAATGGATCTGGTCCCAACCCTAAATTCGTTGCCAAACATCCTGAATCATCGAAACAATGTGTTGTATTATTGTTTTGGGCTTTGTAAGCGTGTAGGGGCCCGAGTCCAGGTTGTGTGCGCCCCTCTAGCCACACAAACCATAGCTCAATCCTGTCACGTCCCTCCCTCTCATATACTCAGCAGCCGCCATTTTGGACACTTGGGTTTTGCTTAGATTACAACTAGACTTTGTTAGTTTTTCATCGTACATCGGATTGTGGAACCCCAACTTGTGTGTTTAATATAATTCGCAATTTCAGATTTCATCTTCTACATTCTTGCTTGTGTTCTTGATTTGCATGCAGGGGTTAGCCTTCTTGGCGAGGTCAACTGTGTTTGTGCGTGGTTGATAACCAACGCTGCCGTGGTGTAGTGATTGCAGGGTTCGAATTAGTTCTTATTTGAAGCTGGATCGTCAACGTTGAGTTCTCCATCAATCAATTTACACCTACCAATCGAAAGATCGGGACACCGTTTGCATCAAGTGGTATCAGAGCCACGATTGGCCGATAGGTAATCCTTGTATCCATACTTTTGTTATGCCATCGTCCTAGAGTCCAGAAAAATTATCCCACAAAAAGTTCCTTTTTTTACGTTGTCCTTCAACCCCTTGTGCCTTTGCAATTTTCGTTTTTCAGTTTCGCTTTGTTGAGTTTGTGTCCATCGTCATCATCTTGTTGCTGGTTTAAAGTTGTGATCCGTGTCTCTAGTTGTCACCTTCCTTTGCTCTAGTTTTTGTTTGCACAGTGAGTTATCCCACCACCGCCAACCCCCAAAACCAAACTAAGTCCTACTCGGTTTGCCTCTACTGCCGCATTGCGTTATATATTCCGCTCTGCAAGCCCTAGATAGGTCACGAGCCGCCTTGTGCTAATTGCCCTACACCGCTAGCCTCTGATTTTTTACCCACGATCGTTTTACTGGCTCAACCCTAACCGAAAGGAAGAAGTGAAGTCCTAGACAATTCTAGATTGCGCAGTGCTCAGTAAAACAGGCATAATTTTTGCATACGGACTCCAAATGGGGCGTACTTTTTTTATTTCGAAGAGGATGACGAGGCGCATGTGAAAAAAACACAAGTCCATAGACCTGTGCAATTTTTTACCCTCAAAATCGGCCTCTAAGACAGAGCTCCAGGCCTCGAAAGTTTCCCATGCTATTTTTGCTATTTTTTTGGTCATCTGTTTAACGTTTTCTCTCATTCCAAAATGTTAGATTTTTGTTTTTCCTTTGAGTTAAAATAATGGAAAAAATGGCAAGTGCAAAAAAAGAGAGGAGCCGCACTGAAAAAAATCAGAGAACAAAAGAAGCAAAAAGTGGGAAAGAGAAGCAGATAATCAGAATTTCTTGCATCATTTGAGTCATTTGTACTTTGATATATCCCTTGCTTGGTTGAACTAGTTCTAGTTACACCTTTAGGCCAGCAACTGTGACAAGTACGTGGACATTTATTCAGCTTGCTAATCTGATTTCGATATTACTTATTTCTTGCTACCTAACATTGCCTTCCAAGCTCCACATACTTCTTATCAGTTCAAATTCTCCTTTGCAATCACCCCACTCAAGCTCTAGCCTCAGTATCACGAACCACCCACTGGTTGTACCACCCGCTGCATTGGTAAGAATATTTGTAAGAGCATGGTAAGACGCTTGAGAGTGAGTGATTCTACCTTCCACTACCTAGTTAGTTGATAGGGATAATACTCTTTTGTTGTCTTTTGTCTTCTACTAACAATGATAGGTTCGCAAGTTGAAGCTGTGGATGGAGAGGAGTGTATTCTGAGAAACGAGTTTAACAACACGCTAAATGGCATCAATGAAACATCGCAAAGATCGGTCAAGACAATGAGCATAGATTGGAGAGAATAGAGCGAAGTATTGCCAATATTTTTACAAGCATGGAGAACTTTGAGAGACAACAACCTCTCAATGGGGCTCAAAGAATGGAGGGGCATGAAGAACTCGAAGAGTGGAGGGGCATGAAGAATCTATCATGGGAGATTATGTGGATGGAGAAGACCGCAATACCTTCGCTGCTTGCGTCGCTGCACAAGAAGTACGACAACAACGACGCCTAAATCACAACCGTCATGGTATGGGAGGTAATAATTTTAATCAGTGTAATGGTCGTGGATATGATGATCCTTTTTCTGAAGTTAAACTTACCATACCATCTTTTTCTGGTGCATATGGTGCTGAAGTTTATTTAGATTGGCAAATGACTGTTGAACAAAAATTTAACTCCCATTTAGTTCCCAAAGTACATAGTGTCAGACAAGCAACTAGTGAGTTTAATGATTTTGCTATCATTTGGTGGAATGAAGTAGCAAATTCTTGCTTACAACCTTATACATGGGATAAATTAAAGCAAGCTATGCATAGTAGATTTATTCCTCCTTATAAAAGTGATCTACATAAGAAATTGCAACACTTGAATCAAGGTAATAGATCTGTAGAGGAGTAGTATCAAGAGCTACAAATAGTCATGTTGTGTTGTGAGGTATTTGAGGATGAAGAAGATAAGATGGCTTTACGACGTGAAATTTAGGACATAATTGATTTCAAAGATTATAATGATATCAATAGATTGTTCTAGCTTGCTATGTTGGCAAAAAAGTATTGCAGGGAAGACAACAATGGACAATTAGTAGCTTTGGTGGTATATCTACACCAAAGTCGACACCGGGACAAGCCAAATCAACCCCGCCTCCTGCTAATCGGTTTGCTGGCCCCTCCACGAGTAGGGCGCGTGCAGCAACACCGCCACCACCGTCACGTGCACCCGAGGTGAGTAAATCTACTACTGTGTAGGTACCAATGAAGAGCTCTTCATCGATTGCTTCCACGGGTCATAACCATCGGATTGTGTGCCATCGTTGCAAGGGAATGGGCCATGTCATGAAGTATTTCCCAAGTTAGCGAGCGTATATTGCAACAGAAGAAGGTGGGTATATTAGTGCTAGTGATGTTGAGGATGAATATACACTTGCAGCTAACCTTGCAGATAATGAAGCAAACCATGAGATGGACAGCAATGGTGAGGAGATTTTAGGGACTGCTGCCACGGGGAATTACAAAACCATAATTGTGCAACGAGAGTTGAGCGCTCAAATGGAGCTAGCGGAGAAGATACAACGCCATAATTTGTTTGAAATTTATCTCATCGTCCAGGACCGTCGTGTTCGTGTGATAATTGATGGTGGGAGCTGCAATAACTGGGTGAGTTCAGATCTGGTCTAGAAGCTTTCCTTGACCACACGTATGCATCCTCATCCATACCATATTCAATGGTTCAACAACAACGGTAAGGTGAAGGTAACACAAACTGTGAGAGTGCATTTTTCCATTGGAATATACCATGATTTGGCTGATTTTGACATAGTGCCTACGCAAGCATATTCACTTTTATTAGGCCGTCCATGGGAAGTTGATACTGATGCAACTCATCATGGTAGAAGTAATAAATACACTCTTATGCACAAAGGAAAGAAAATCACTTTGCTTCCTATGATACATGCTGAAATTGTGCAATGTGATAAAGAGAGAGCTAAAAATGTGAATAAAAAGAGTGCCCAAGAATCTGAAAATCAGCAAGTAGCTAAGAACATTTTCCCACCTAAGAAAGACAAGAGAGCACCTAGTTCTAGGTCCGAAGGAATTACATTGAAAGGTAGTGTTATGCTTGATACAAATTCTAATATTGCTGAAATTAATGAGAATGACACACCATGCTATGCTTTAATGTACAAAGAGGCTTTATTTTCACTTAATGATATTCCTAGCTCTTTGCCTCCTTCTGTCATTAACCTTTTACAGGAGTATGAGGATGTGTTTCCAGCTGAGTTACCCCCGGGACAGCCACCTATTAGAGGTATTGAGCACCAAATTAATTTGATCCCGGAGCAACTTTGCCAACCGTGCTGCGTATAGGACCAATCCAGAGGATACTAAGGAAATTCAATGACAAGTCCAAGAGCTTTTGGACCGAGGGTATGTACGGGAAAACCTTAGTCCATGTGTCGTTCCTATTCTTTTGGTTCCTAGGAAATATGGTAGTTGGCGTATGTGTGTTGATTTTAAAGCCGTTAACAATATCACAATAAGGTATCGTCATCCTATTCCTAGGTTAGATGACATGCTTGATGAGTTGAGTGGTTCTATTATTTCCACAAAAATTGACTTGCATAGTAGATACCACCAGATTAGATTGAAATTGGGAGATGGAAAACAACATTTAAAACTAAGTCCGGTTTATATGAGTGGTTAGTCATGCTTTTTGGTTTAACTAATGCACCTAGCACTTTCATGAGTTTGATGAACGAAGTTTTACGTGCTTTCATTGAAAAATTTGTGGTGGTACGTTTTGATGATATTTTGATCTATAGCAAGTCACATAAAGAACACATAGAACATTTGCGTGCTATTTTTAATGCTTTGAGAGAAGTACGTTTGTTTGGTAATCTTGACAAGTGCGCTTTTTGCACAGATCGAGTCTCTTTTCTTAGCTATGTTGTTACTCCGCAGGGAATTGAAGTGGACGAAGCAAAAATTGAAGCCATCAAAAGCTGGCCAACCCCCGAAACAGTCACATAGGTGAGATGTTTTCATGGTCTTGCAGGATTCTATAGGCGTTTTGTGAGATATTTTAGCACCATTGCTGCTCCGCTGAATGAGTTAATAAAGAAGGGCATATCTTTCCAATGGGGACCAGCACAACAACAAGCTTTTAACACGCTGAAAGAGAAGCTTACACATGCACCTCTACTCCAACTTCCAGAGTTTCGTAAGATGTTTGAATTAGAATGTGATGCTTGAGGAATTGGAATAGGAGGTATGCTACTACAAGAAGGTAAACATGTTGCTTATTTTAGTGAGAAATTAAATGGGACAACATTGAATTACTTCACCTATGATAAAGAATTGTATGCTTTAGTGCGAGTATTAGAAACATGGCAACACTATCTTTGGCCTAAGGAGTTCGTTATTCATTCTGATCATGGATCTTTGAAGCATATTAGAAGTCAAGCCAAACTAAATAAATGACATGCTAAATGGGTTGAATTCATAGAGTCATTTCCATATATCATTAAACACAAGAGGGGTAAAGACAATGTAATTGCTGATGCGTTATCGAAGCGATATACTATGTTGTCTCAACTTGATCACAAAATTTTTGGTTTAGAGACAATAAAAGAGTTATATGCCACTGATTTGGACTTTAAAGATGCATTTAAAAATTGTAGAGAAGGAAGAATATGGAATAAATATGTGTTAAATGATGGATTGTTATATCGTGCTAACAAGTATCAACCAATAAATTCAACAGTATTAACTTTAGACAACAAAACAACAGTGAACTCCACATTCACATTCCAACAATTCCACATTCCCATACTTTATGAAACACTCTATACATCGTGTGAAATTCTCGGGCTTGTCCATGACCGCAGACATGGTTGTTCGAATAGTTTTACACCCTGCAGAGGTTGTACTACTTTACCCACAAGACATGATCATCTCTTTATGCAATCGATATTAACACACTTCCTTTGGTGTGTCGTAGAGATATCATGATAAGGCCCCTTAAAGCTCCATCCATGTAGTCATGCTCGCTATGGTTCCACCGCTGGTAGGGTTAAACCGCCCAGTCCAGAAGCCCCCCGTTGCGCCGAGTGGCAACCTTTACACTCGCTACCACTTTCCACTTAATGGCACGACTGTCCATGGTATGTCGCAATACGGATAGCCAGGTATGTCCCATATCAGACTTATGGTTGTACGGTTAGACCCAATTCAATGACGCACAAGATTAAGTCCTTAAGTTGTCTCAGGCAAGGCATCCACATCCCAATGTGCTACAAAGCACCCCTTTTACAGCACGATCACTTGCCCGAGGGAAAACAACTTTGTTCAACCAAGACCAATTGCAAACCCCGCCATGGTACAACAATTTTTACAACAACGGCTATCAACCACAATTCAATATCTCATTAAGTCAAGATTAACATTATTCAACATGTGATATGGATCCCATCGTACAACTAAGCATGTCTAAGCATAGCTACGATAACCCAATGTTGGTAGTATCATTATGTCCAACTAGGAATGTCCCAACCTAGGTTAAACTATGGATACATGGCATTCGAATAATCAAGGTGGCATAATGTCAACTAGGTAAATAGCTATTCCCAGAAGATAAGCATTTATACACAAATAGCATGCAGTTGTATAAAACAAATTACTTTGCAAACATAGGATCAATATGATCAAAGGTTACGACTTTCCTTGCTGATCTAGTGCGGAGTCTTGGTCTTCAAAGTCTCCGTTCGCTCTTTTGGGATTAGCGTCTACCGGAAAAAAAGCAAGGAATACAAACAAATACCAAACAAAGACTGAAACAAGATCAAAACTTAAAATAAAAGGCTCTGGAAGATAGAGCTTCATTTTAGAAAAACTTAGAAACTGAAATCGCCTAAATTGGAGTTAGAACGAAGGAGAATGGACATTTTGAATCCAAAATTTGACCTTTCGCCGTGTTTGAAGTAGAAAAGGTTGCTGACAGAGTTCCGGTGAGAGTTGTCAAAATCTGATTTTACCCAATGTAGATGACATTGAGAGAAAGCTCCAGTAAAAATTTGAGGCCAGAAGGAGGTCGGGAGTAGCCGGGAGAGCTTGCCGAAATTTCGCCGGAGTTAGGAAAAGAACGTATTGCACAGGGAGATCCGGTGGATGGATTGGAACAACTCAAATCTGAGAATGTAAAGGATGGGGGGGAGCTGGTGTTTAATTTATAGGGCAATTGGACCAGCGGATCATCAGGAAATGCTCGCCGAAGTTATGGCCGGAACAATAACGGGCTCACCGGAGTAAATGAGTAAAAACGGATGGAAATCAATGCGGGTCGGGTCCGTCAGCACTGTAGCACACGGGGCACTGTAGCTGACGGGTCAGGAGAAGCAGATCGGGTTATAATGAACATAACCGAAATTATTAATTCCGAAAACAATTAATTTTCCACTGATAAATCATATTAAAAACAAAAATTAGCCAATAAATTTTATTAAATATGGGAATTTGAAGAGATACCAGTTTCAGCAATAAAAGCATAAATAAATATTTTTAAATAAAATAAAATTACTATTTATAGCACAATAATTAATTTTTAATTCTGAAAATTAAATATGCTTGGGAAAAATAGTAAAAAGGTTCTAAAAATTTTGGAGAAATTCTCAAAAATACTATAGAATATTTTTGACATAATAAAATTATTTTTGGAATTGTTAAGCTTTTAAATTTTCTGCAGAAATTCAATTTGTAAACTGAGAGTTGCGGAAAGAGTTTTAATAAAATCCGTAAAATTCCTAATAAATTCTAAATTGAATAAAATAAAATAAATCAAGAGGAAATGAAATTTTTAGGATGTTACAAACCTACCCCCCTTAAAAGGAATCTTGACCCCGAGATTCGGAAGGACTAGGGAAATAGGTTGAGGTACTCTGCTTTAAGATCTTCTTCACGCTCTCAGGTTGCTTCTTTTTTAGAATGGTTGCTCCATTGAACCTTGCAAAACTTAATTGTCTTGTTTCTTATAATATGCTATGCTTCATCCAAAATTTTCATTGGTTGCTCCTTATAGGTAAGATCCTCTTGCAAATCAATGGCTTCCAATGGCATTTGTTCTTCTGGCACACGCAGGCATTTCTTCAACTGCGATACATGGAACACATCATGGATTTTGGCAAAAGACTGAGGCAATTCTAACTTGTAGGCAACCTCTCCGCTTCGTTCCAAGACTTTGAACGGTCCAACATATCTAGGGGCAAGCTTCCCTTTTACTTGAAATCTCTTAACTCCTTTGAAAGGGGTGACTCTGAGATAAACATAATCATTGGGTTCGAAACTCAAATTTCTGCGACGATTATCTACATAACTCTTCTGTTTGCTTTGAGCTATCTTCAGCTTCTCTCGAATTAGCTGAACTTGCTCTTCGGCTTCTTGTTGTGTGGTAGGGCCACACAATTGTCTTTCTCCAGTCTCTTTCCAATTAAGAGGGGTTCTACACTTTCTTCCATATAAGGCTTCAAAAGGAGACATTTGCAGACTTGCTTGATAAATGTTGTTATAGGAAAACTCTGCATAGGGCAAACACTTCTCCTACTTGGTACCATAGGTTAAAGCACAAGCTCTTAGCATATCCTCAAGAATCTGATTCACGCGCTCAGTCTGTCCATCGGTTTGAGGATGATAGGCATTACTGAATCTAGGATGAGTTCCCGTGGCTTCATGTAAACTTTGCCAAAAACGAGAGGTAAACTGGGTTCCTCTATCAAATATTATCTTCTTAGGCACTCCGTGAAGACTGACAATCCTTGACATATACAATTCTGCCAATTTATCTTCGATATAGGTAGTCTTAACTGGAATGAAGTGAGCTAACTTAGTCAATCGATCCACTATTACCCAAATCGAATCATAACCTCCTTGGGTCTTAGGAAGTCCAGTAATAAAATCCATACCAATTTCTTCCCACTTCCATTCTGGAATCCTTAATGGCTGTAGTAATCCTGCTGGCCTCTGATGTTCTGCTTTGACCTTCTGACAGACATCACAAAGAGCAACATACTCTGCAATTTCACGCTTCATGCTGGACCACCAATACCTTTCCTTAAGATCTTGATACATCTTGGTACTTCCAGGATGAATAGAGTATAAAGTCTCATGCGCTTCTTTAAGTAATAACTCCTTAAGCTCTTTCTAATCTGGTACACCGATACGATTCTCATACCAAATGGCTTTTCCTTTCTTCATATTGCTCTTAATCTCCTTGATATCGGTATCATCAACTTGTTCTTCTCGAATTTGATCTTCCAATGTTGGGCGTACTTCCAAAGTAGCCAAGTAACCTTTTGGTATCACTTCCAGATTAAGCTTCTGAAATTCCTCATAGAGTACTGGCTGACTTTCCTTAATCATCAAAGTATTGCAGTAGATCTTTCTACTCAAAGAATTAGCTACGACATTGGCTTTGCCTGGATGGTAATGAATTCCAGTGTCATAGTCCTTGATCAACTCTAACCATCTTCTTTGTCTCATATTGAGATCAGCTTGGGTAAAAATATATTTCAAACTCTTATGATCAGTATAAACCTCACAACGATTTTCGATAAGGTAATGACACCAAATCTTTAAAGCATGCACTACGGCTGCCAATTCCAAATCATGGATAGGGTAGTTGACTTCATGTGGCCTTAGTTGTCGCGAAGCATACGCTACAACTTTCTTATCTTGCATTAGCACACAACCGAGTCCTTGTTGGGATGCATCAAAAAATATCTCAAAATTCTTTCTGATATCCAGCAGGATAAGCACTACGGCAGTGGTCAAACACTTCTTCAACTCTTAGAAACTCTGCTCACACTATGGTGTCCAAACGAATTCCTTCTACTTCTTTAAGAGCTGAGTGAACGGTCTAGCTTTTCTGGAAAATCCTTCTATGAAACGGCGATAATATCCCGCCATTCCAAGAAAACTTCGGACTTGGGGTACCATCTTGTGTGACTCCCAACTGAGCACATCTCGCACCTTACCAGAGTCAACAGCAACTCCTTCCACTGATATGACATGCCCTAGGAAAGCAACTTCTTTCATCCAGATCTCACATTTACTGAACTTAGCATAGAGTTGGTTTTCTCTTAGCTTTGTCAAAACTTGGCGCAAGTGATCCTCATGTTCTTCCTCACTTTTGGAGTATACCAGAATGTCATCGATGAAGATAACGACAAACTTGTCTCGATACTCCATGGATACTTTGTTCATCAGGGTTATGAAGTAGGCAGGAGCATTGGTCAATCCAAAGGACATCACGGTATACTCATATTGTCCATACTGAGTCACAAAAGCTGTCTTGGGATATCCTCTTGACGAATCTTCAACTGATGGTACCCTAATCTCAAGTCAATCTTCGAGAACACTCTGGCTCTTTGAAGTTGGTCAAACAAATCATCAATCCTTGGCAAAGGGTACTTATTCTTGACGGTAACCTCATTGAGAGAACGATAATCTACACACATTCTCTGAGTTCCATCCTTCTTTCCAACCAGGAGAACTGGGGCTCCCCATGGCGAAGAACTTGGTCGCACAAAACCTTGATCTTGCAGCTCTTTAATCTATCTCTTTACTTCAGCTAACTCATTAGCAGGCATCCTGTAAGGTCTCTTAGAGATGGGTGGTGTTCCAGTAACTAGTTCAATCAAGAATTCTACATCTCTATCTGGTGGCATCCCAGGCAACTCATTTGGAAACACTAAGGAAACTGTCTGGTGACTGGAACATCTTCCAAACTTATTCCTTTGGCACTGCAAACTTTTATTCCTTTAGACTTCTCGGCGGCAGCTTGAAACTTTAACTTAGCTCCATTTGGACTAGTTAATGTGATCTCTCTATTCCCACAATCCAAAACTGCTTGGTTCTTGGAGAGCCAATCCATTCCTAGTATCACATCTAGGGACTTGGTGTCTAGGATAATGAGGTTGGCTAGAAATTCCACCCCTCCAATTAATATCTTAACTTCGGGGCAGCCTTGGTTCATACTCAAATCAGAACCAGGTGATTGCACCAATAAAACGGTTTTGAGAGGCATTGTTTTTAATTGATGATTTGTAGCAAAACACCGAGAAATAAACGAATGCGTAGCTCCAGAATCAAATAAAACCATGGCATATGTTGAGTTGACAAGGAGCTTACCTAATATGACATCTGGTGCAGACTGGGCGTCCTCAGTGGTTACGTGGTTCACATGGCCTCTTCCAACAAGCGGTGGAGTCCTGGTGGCTTGATTAGGAGTCTGCGGCACTCCACGTCTTGCTCCTGGTGCTGGGGTCTTGGCTGGTGTAGCTCCCAAGTTGAAACAGACTGGTGTCACAGCTTGCTTCCTTGGGCAATTATTAGCATAGTGCCCCAATTCATGGCAGTTGTAACAAGTGACTCCTGCAGCAGGATTGCTGATCCTCTGAGGTGGATTGCTATTGGTGCTGAAGTTGTGATTTCCTGAAGGAGCTGGGTGAGGTGCTGGTGCAGGTGTTCTCAATGCTGTCAGAGGAGTGAAACGAGCAGGCTGTTGTGCATTAGTTCGGGCTCTCTACTAGTGATTCTGATTGGCTCCATGCTGCATCATCTTTCTCTTGCGAGATTCTTTCCAATTCACGACGAGATTCCTCAATAAGCATAGCTTTATCTACCAGATGCTGGAAATATGCATAGTCATTACCAATGACTTGCACCTTTAAACCTGGATTGAGTCCACGCATGAACTTCTTCTGGCGAGCGTCATTTGTGGCTACATCCTCTAGAGCATAGCGAGCAAGTTGAGTGAACTTATTAAGGTATTCACTCACTGACATCCCTTCTTGCTTGAGCTCTCAGGATCACGCTAGTGCACACAGTGGAAACATAGATGAAATATCATTCCATACAATGAATTAACTAAGAAAGAGATAAATTATTATTAAATAAAGCATCAGACCTTATGGTCAAAGTTTACACCACTAAGCCTTAAGGCTTAAGAAAACAAATAAACTATTACAGCGGAAAAGATAACTTGGGCCATTCAACATGCCATAGGTAATCGTCTGGGGAACGCCTTCCTAATCCACGTAGTCTTCATAAAATTCCTCCACATAGAACTCAGTATTTCCTGATCCTTCTTCAGCAACTGATCAATAAAAGCGTAAAGCCGTGAGTACAAAAAGTACTCAACAAGCTGTAGGGGAATGATGCAATATATTCATGCAGGCTTGACAAAGGATAGACATATGGTTGTTTTGCAGAAAGCAATAACTTGAATTGAAGTATAGTAAATAGATTGAAAGCATATTTATGAAAAAATAATAAATAACTGGTAAGTCAATGATAGATAACATGAACGAAATGGCGAGGCATCACCCTACACCATCTAAAACAAGTATCAACCAATAAATTCAACAGTATTAACTTTAGACAACGAAACAACAGTGAACACAACGTTTACATTCCAACAATTCCACATTCCCAAACTTTATGAAACACTCTATACCTCGTGTGAAATTCCCGAGCTTGTCCATGACCACGAACACAGCTATTCGAATAGTTTTACACTCTGCAGAGGTTGTACTACTTCACCCATAAGACATGATCATCTCTTTGTGCAATCAATATTAACACACTTCCTTTCGTGTGTCGTAGAGATATCATGACAAGGTCCCTATAAAAATCCATCCATGTAGTCATGCCCGCTAAGGTTCCACCGCTGGTAGAGTTAAACCGCCCAGTCCAGAAGACCCCTCTTGCGCCGAGTGGCAACCTTTACACTCGCTGCCACTTTCCACTTAATGGCACAAATGTCCATGGTATGTTGCAATACGAATAGCCAGGTCTGTCCCATATCAGACTTATGGTAGTACGGTTTAGCCCAGTTCAATGGCGCACAAGATTAAGTCCTTAAGTTGTCTCAGGCAAGACATCCACATCCCAATATGCTAGAAAGCACCCCCTTTACTGCACGATCACTTGCCCGAGGGAAAACAACTTTGTTCAACCAAGACCAATGGCAAACCCTGCCATGGTACAACAATTTTTACAACAACAGCTATCAGCCACAATTCAATATCTTATTAAGTGAAGATTAACATTATTCAACATGTGATATGGATCCCATCGTACAACTAAGCATGTCTAAGCATAGCTACGATAACCCAATGTTGGTAGTATGAATATGTCCGACTAGTAATGTCCCAACCTAGGTTTAACAATGGATACATGGCATTCCAATAATCAAGGTGGCGTAATGTCAACTAGGTAAATAGCTATTCCCAGAAGATAAGCATTTATACAAAAATAGTATGCAGTTGTATAAAACAAATTTCTTTGCAAACATAGGATCAATATGATCAAAGGTTACGACTTGCCTTGCTGATCTAGTGTGTAGTCTTGGTCTTCAAAGTCTCTGTTCGCTCTTTCGGGATTAGCGTCTACCAGAAAAGAAAGCAACGAATACAAATAAATACCAAACAGAGACTTAAACAAGATCAAAACTGAAAATAAAAGGCTCTGGAAGATAGAGCTTGATTTTAGAAAAAAATTAGAAAATGGAATCGCCTAAATCGGAGCTCGAAAGAAGGAGAATGGACATTTTGAATCCAAAATTTGACCTTTCACGAGGTTAGAAGAAGAAAAGTTTGCTGACAGAGTTCCGGTGTGAGTTTTCAAAATCTGATTTTACCCAATATAGATGACCATGAGAGGAACCTCCAGTAAAAATTTGAGGCCGAATGGAGGTCGGGAGCAGCCGGGAGAGCTCGCCGAAATTTTGCCAGAGTTAGGAAAGAACAGCTTGCGCAGGGAGATCCGGTGGATGGATTGGAACAACTCAAAGCTGAGAATGTAAATGATGGGGGGAAAGCTGGTGTTCAATTTATAGGGCAATCGAACCAACGGATCGTCGGGAATTCGCCGAAGCTATGGCCAGAAAAGTAACGGGCTCGCCGGAGTAAATGAGTAAAAACGGATGGAAATCAATACGGGTCGGGTCCGTCGGCACTGTAGCGCATGGGTGCACTGTAACTGACGGGGAAGGAGAAGCGGATTGGGTTATAATGAACAGTAACCGAAATTATTAATTCCGAAAACAATTAATTTTCCACTGATAAATCATATTAAATCCAAAAATCAGGAAATAAATTTTATTAAATATGGGTATTTGAAGAGATACCGGTTTCAGCAATAAAAGCATAAATAAATATTTTTAAACAATATAAAATTACTATTTATAGCACAATAATTAATTTTTAAATGCTAAAAATAAATAGGCTTGGGAAAAATAGTAAAAAGGTTCTAAAAATTCTGGAAAAATTGCTCAATAATACTTTAGAATACTTGTAACATAATAAAATTATTTTTGGAATTGTTAAGCTTTTAAATTTTCTGCAGAAATTCATTTTGTAAAACTGAGAGTTGCGAAAAGAATTTTAATAAAATATGTATAATTCCAAATAAATTTCAAATCGAATAAAATAAAACAAATCAAAAAGAAATGAAATTTTTAGGATGTTACAACAAGGCCTTTATGTGCCTCTTCCTATTCCTAGTGTTCCATAGAAGGATCTTCCTATGGACTTTGTTTTAGGGTTGCCTAGGACAAAGAGGGCGAGGGATAGTATTTTGTGGTTGTGGACATTTTATACCTTGTTATAAGAGCGATGATGCTACAAATGTTGTTGATTTGTTTTTTAGAGAGATTGTACGCCTACATGGAGTGCCAAACACAATTATTCTAGAAAGTGATGCTATGTTCTTGAGTCACTTTTCAAGAAGCTTATGGAATAAATTGGGGACAAAGCTACTGTTTTTTTAATACATGTCATCCCCAAACTGATAGACAAACAGAGGTCATCAACCGTACATTGTCAACCCTGTTGGGGACTATTTTAAAAAAGAATTTGAAGTTGTGGGAAGAGTGTTTACCACACGTTGAGTTTGCTTATAACAGGTCGGTATACTCTACCACCAAGGTAAGTCCATTTCAGGTAGTTTATGGATTTAATCCTTGTGCTCCAATTGATCTTTAGCCCTTGCCTACTTCTAAAAAGGTGAATTTAGATGCTAAGAAGCATGCTAAATTTATTTTGAAAATGCATGAAACAACTAAGGAAAACATAGAAAAGATGACTGAAAAGTATAAGATTGCTGATAGTCAAGGTAGAAAACATTTATCTTTTGAACCAAGTGATCTTGTTTGGCTACTTTTGAGTAAAGATAGGTTTCCTGATTTGAGAAAGTCTAAATTAATGCCTCGAGCTGATGGTCCTTTTAAAATACTTGAAAAGTTTAATGATAATGCATATAAGCTTGAGTTGCCTGCAAATTCTGGGGTTAGTCCCACGTTTAATATTTCAGATTTAAAGCTGTACATGGGAGAAGAGGATGAGCTTGAGTCGAGGACGACTCCAATCCAAGAGGGGGAGGATGATGAGGACATCACTCTTTTGGATACGCGCATACATCATGGTCCTGTGACAAGAGCTCGTGCACGTAAATTAAATCATGAGGTGAGCTCGTTTCTCGCTGTTCATAATAATGATATTGAGGATGGGATGCTACTAAATATTTGTGATGTTTTACTACTTAGAAACATGGGAGAAGCACCACCAGGACAGCCACAAGCACTTAGTTTCTTGGCACAATTCAGATTGACGCCAAGTCAAACCAGCCACCTCTACTCCAAGTTGGCGCACTTTTTGAAGGGTGCCATCACCTCCACGCAACTACATCCCCAGTTGGACTCCAACCTTGCCACACCAAATCAAGCAGGACTCCATGTCGTCCACAATTCAGGCTCTGTGTTCAGTTCGGAGTTAGAAGATAGCACTGCATTAAAATGACCATATCTCCCTCATACGGAGTCCAATGGAGGATTTCTTGTGCTCGTTAGAAAGATAACAACGAGATATTTCTAGTGGATCTGGTCCCAGCCCCAGATTCATTGCAGAACATCCAGAATCATCAAAAAAATATGTTGTATTACTATTTTGGGTTGTTTCATGTTTTGTAAGCGTGTCGGAACCCAAGCCCAAGTTATGTGCGCCACCTGGCCGCACAAACCCTAGCTCGACCCTCTCACATCCCTCTCTCTCATATACTCAGTAGCCGCCGCTTTAGACACTTGGGTTTTGTTTAGATTACAACTAGACTCTGTCAGTTTTTTGTCGTACATCGGTTTGTGGAACCCCAACTTGTGTGCTTCATATAATTCGCAATTTCAGATCGCATCTTCTACATTCTTGCTTGTGTTCTCGATTTGAATTTCAGAGTGAAGTGAAAATTAAGAATAAGTGTCTGTTGCCTAGGATCGACGATTTTGTTTGATCAGTTAAGAGGACCTAGAGTTTTCTCCAAGATAGATCTTCGATCAGGGTATTATCAATTGAAGATTCATGCGGAGAATGTCCCTAAGACTGTGTTCTCTATGTGATATGGACATTTTGAGTTTACGATCATGTCTTTTGGATTGACCAATGCTCCTGCATATTTTATGAACATGATGAATAAGGTTTTCATGGAATATTTGGACAAGTTGTTGTCGTGTTCATAGAGGATATACTTGTTTACTCCAAGTCTGAAGCCGAGCATGCAGAACACTTGAGATTACTCCTTGAAAAGCTATGAGAGGAATAGTTATTTGCTAAGTTTAGCAAGTGTGATTTTTGGAAGAAGGAAGTTGAGTTCCTAGGACATGTGATGACTGCTAAAGGAGTCCGTTGTTGATCCAAATAAAGTGGAAGCAGTATTGCATTGGGAACAACCAAAGTCGGTTACTCAGGTCCGTAATTTTTTGGGGATCGTGGGATATTGCAATCGATTTATTGAAGGATTTTCAACGATTTCTAGACCACTTACGTAGTTGTTGAAAAAGGAGAAGAAGTTCGCATGGACACCGGAGTGCGAAAGGAGTTTTCAGAATCTAAAGAAGCATCTGACGATGGCACCAGAGTTAGCATTGCCCGATGATCAGAACAGCTTTGATATATATTGTGATGCTTCCAGACAAGGTCTTGGATGTGTGTTGATGCAAAATTGAAAGGTTGTTGCTTATGCGTCAAGGCAGTTGAGACCACATGAGGAAAATTACCCAACGCATGATTTGGAATTAGCTGACGTAGTGCATGATTTGAAATTGTGTGTGTCATTATCTCATTGGAAATATATGTGAGATATATACTGACCACAAGAGTTTAAAATATATACTTAGTCGGATCTTAATATGAGATAGAGGCGATGGTCGGAGTTGATAAAAGATTATAATGTTGGAATCTACTATCATCCTAGAAAAGCTAATGTGGTAGCTGATGCCTTGAGTCGTAAGAGCCACAGTGCTAATATGCTAGTGTTAGATGACTAGTCCGAGTTATACAAGGAATTTCAAAAGTTGAAACTAGAAGTTGTTCCACAAGAATTTTTAGCTACTATGGAAATGAAGCCAACTTTAAAAGATTAACAGGATCAAGTCTAAGAAGGATGAAGGCTTAGCCAAGGATTTTACTTTGGATGATCAAGGTAGTATATGGTTCAAATGTCGAATTTGTGTATCGAACAAGAAGGAGCTTAAGCAGTTGATTCTTGAGGAAGCTCATGATTCCAAGTATTCGATTCGCCTAGGAAGTGTCAAGATGTATCAAGATCTTAAAGAAAAGTTTTGGTGGCATAATATGAAACGTGAAGTTGCTGAACCAGTTTCTCTATGTGATATGTGTCAGAGAGTAAAGGCCATGCATCAGAGATATGCTAGTTTGTTACGGCCGTTAATGATTTCTGAATGGAAGTGGGAGAAAATTAGTATGGATCTTATTATTGATTTACCTAGAACTCAGAGTGGTTATGATTTCATATGGGTCATCGTTGATTGTTTGACGAAAGTTGCTCATTTCAAACCAGTTAAGACTACTTATTCAGGAGATCGTTTGGTAGAGCTATATATGTCAAGGATTGTGTGGTTGCATGGAGTGCCCAAGAAGATAGTGTCTAATAGAGGTACCCAATTTTACCTCAAGATTTTGGAGTAAGTTGCATGAAGCAATGGGAACTCGCTTGAATTTCAGTACAGCGTATCATCCGCAAACAGATGGTTAGACTGAGAGAGTTGATCAGAATTTAGAGGATATGCTGAGAGCTTGTGCATTAGCTTATGCTACCTCATGGGATAAAGGTTTGTTGTATGCATAATTCAGTTATAACAACAATTATCAGGCAAGTTTGCAAATGTCACCATTTGAAGCTTTATATAGTCATACTTGTTATACTCCATTGAATTGGAATGAGACAGGAGAGAGTCTGGTGTTTGGGCCTGATATCCTTAAGAAGTCGAAGAGCATATTGCTATGATCAGAGAGAGGTTGAAAGTGGGTCAGCCAAGACAGAAGAGTTATGCTGATAATCATCGACGAGAGTTGAGTTTTGCGCCAAATAATTTTATGTGTCTCAGAGTTACCCTCTTAAAGGAGTTAAAAGGTTACACACTAAAGGAAATCTTGCGCCAAGATATGTTGGTCTATTCAAAATTTTGAGCCATCGAGAAGAGGTTGCATATCAGTTAGAGTTGCCTCGATCGTTGGCAGGTGTGCATGATGTGTTCCACGTGCCACAGCTTAAGTGTTTCAAAGTGCCAGCAAAGCAGATATCATTAGAAGCAATTGAGCTACGGGAAGATTTGACTTACAAGGAGCAGCCGATTAAAATTTTGGATTTCAGAAAGTGAAGCTACTAGGAGCGTGTGGAAGATCCGAAGTAAGAGTTTCCTAACATATTCCTTAGTCAGCCCTAAATCTTCGAGTCGAGATTCTGTTAAGGGGGAGGTTTTTAACATCCCACAATTTGGCTTAAAATATTTTAATATTGTTATTTATGCATTTTTTGAATTTTTTGAATTTCTGAGATTTGTTTGGAATTTATTTGGATTTATTTGTTCCTATTGAAAATGGATTCTTATGAAAATTATTTAAATAATGAGAATTTAAATAAAGTTTTGCCAAAAATATTTTTATTGAGTTCCAAATGTCTCAAAATATTTTTTGGGAATCTTTCTAGAATTTTCCTGATATTGTTACTACTTTATTTTGCTCAATATATTTTTTTGGGTTTTAATTTAATTGGAAAAGGGATTTAAAACCATATAATAGTGTTGGGCCGAAAGCCCATTATGCTTAGCCCTTTTTCCTGCGCCAAGCCTGGTCCGGCCCGCCCAGCCATTTCCTTTGAAACCCTAGCTTTTGGACCGTTGGATCTCAATCATGTGGATGTGGTTAGCTCGGATGTCTCAAGTGATGCATGTCCATCATAGTCCAATCGTAGGGTGGAGGTTGGCTAGGACTGGTAAGGACTATAATGAATCTCAGCTGTTCCATCGTAAGTGGTCTGGATTGTAACACGCCCGAGTTCATCACAAGCACTCATCAAGAACGCGTGCGGCTAGGAGGTTGTCTTCTTCGAGAGGGATTTGGAGCTCTGCTTCGTAAGTATGGACAAAGTGGTTGCGTTTGGTGTAGCACGGATTCCTAGGGCGATAAAAGGGAAGCACCGGGTGTGGTAGGACCTAAGGTTTCTGATGAGGCTAATGGAGGCCCGATCTTTCGGTGAGATGGATAACTCTCGATAAGTGGAGATGACCCTCATAATCCAGGCTACCGACCGAAACACGACAGACACCAAGAAATAGCTGAACCAAACTCCAAATTGTTATCAACCGTGCCAAAACCCGATTGACCTAATCATGAAGATCAATTCCTACAAGCAATAGAAGAACAAGCAAGAACAAAGCAAAATCAATCAGAAATTGCAAATATAATTGAAGTATTGATGTAGGGTTCCGAAGCACAGTATTACTGTTGATCTAGCCGAACAAGAGAACATCTAATAGTTTCACCAAGGAAACTATGACTAAACAAAACCCAAGTAATTTTGGGGGACTCCCTAGCTATATATAGGTAAAAGAGAAGGGGGATTTGACCAGCACAAAGGAGGGGCCAAATAGGACTCGTACAAAGCCCAAGGCCCAAGTTAGACTCCGACTAAAAAGTTGATCCGAATTATTTTGGTGATTGCGGAATGCTCTGAAGGGGTTTTTAGGTGCGGTCAAATTCATTGGAAAGATCTCGAAGTAAGATTTTCATCAAGTGCAAGAACTCACCAATCCAACGCCATATGCAAAAGTTATACTTGTTTTACGTTAGGATGGTATCCAGAGGCCGAATTGGGCTTCAAAATGTGGCACACTTGATCTCCTACTTTGCTTGACGTAGATGTTCATCCTTGCTGATCCAAACCATTGTTTCTAGGTATAAGCACATCACACGCATCAAGTAGTGGATTATTCTCAAAAGTGTAATTAGATACGCTTAAGAATGACTTTACCTGATAATTGAGTTGATGAGCACGTTATCTGGTAATTGGTCCTTGAGTTGAGGAGCAGTAGGTATGGTTGTATTAGTGGAAGGGATGTCCTCATCATCCTCTCCTTCTTGAATTGGAGTCGTACTTGACTCAAGCTCGTCTTCTTCTCCCAAGTACAACTTCAAATCTGCAATGTTAAATGTGGGACTAAGCCCAAAATGTGCAAGCAGATCAAACTTATAAGCATTATCATTAATCTTCTCTAGAACTTTAAATGGACCATCAGCTCTAGGCATCAATTTTGATTTTCTCAAGTCAGGAAACCTTTCTTTTCTCAAGTGTAACCAAAAAAAGCTCACCAGGTTCAAATTTAATTTCTTTTCTACCTTGACTACCAGAAAATTTATATTTAGCATTCATACGCTCTATATTATCCTTAGTGGTTTCATACATCTTAAGAATCATTTCAGCATGTTGTTTAGCATCAATATTTACCTTTTCTGAAGATGCTAGAGGTAATAAATCAATAGGAGCGCGAGGATTAAATCCATATACTACCTGAAAAGGGCACATCTTTGTGGTTGAATGCAGCGTATGGTTGTAAGCAAACTCCACATGAGGCAAACAATCTTCCCACATCTTCAAGTTTTTCTTCAAAATAGCCCTCATCATAGTAGATAATGTGCAGTTGACAAGTTTAGTTTGTCCGTCTGTTTGGGGTGACATGTGGTAGTAAAAAGCAACTTTGTCCCTAATTTAGCCCATAGTGATAGCCAAAAGTGACTCAAAACTTTGTATCACGATCAGAAACACTTGTATTTGGCACTCTATGAGTGCGAACGATTTCTCTGAAAAATAAATCAACAACATTTGTAGCATCATCGCTCTTATGACAAGGTATAAAATGTGCCATCTTAGAAAATCTATCCATGACAACAAAAATGCTATCCCTCCCTTTCTTTGTTCTAGGCAATCCTAAAATAAAGTCTATAAAAATATCCTCCCAAGGTACGCTAGGAACAGGAAGAGGCATATATAAACCATGTAGGTTGAGTCGTGACTTAGCTTTTTGATAAGTGGTGCAGCGTGCAATGTAGTGCTCGACGTCACGCCTCATCTTTGGCCAATAGAAATGCTTGGCCAGTACATCCTCTATCTTCTTGACACCAAAATGCCCCATGAGACCTCCCCCATACGCCTCCTATAATAACAAAAGACGAACAGAGCTAGCTGGAATGCATAACTTGTTAGCACGAAACACAAATCCATCATTGATCACAAATTTATTCCAGCTCTTTCCCTCTTTACAATTCAACAATATTTCTTTAAATTCAGCATCATACACATATTTCTCTTTAATAGCCTCTAGTCCAAAGATCTTGAAGTCAAAATGAGATAGCATAGTATATCGCCTAGACAATGCATCAGCAATAACACTTTCCTTCCCTTTCTTGTGTTTAATGACATAAGGCAAAGATTCAATAAATTCAACCCATTTTGCATGTCTACAGTTCAATTTACTTTGACTTCTAATATGTTTTAAAGATTCATGATCAGAATGTATAACAAATTCTTTTGCCCATATATAATGTTGCCATGTTTCTAAAGTCCGAACTAAAGCATATAATTCTTTGTCATAAGTAGAATATTTAGACTAGGCCCACTCAATTTCTCGCTGAAATAAGCAACAGGTTTACCTTTTTGTATCAACACACCACCAATTCCAACTCCACTAGCATCACACACAAGTTCAAAAGTCTTACTGAAATCATGAAGTTGGAGCAATGATGCATTTGTGAGCTTCTTTGTCAGAAAGTTAAATGATTATTCTTGGGTAAGACCCAGATAAATGAAACTCCTTTCTTTGTAAGTTCATTCATCGGTGCAGCAATGGTACTGAAATCTTTGACAAAGCGTTGATAGAATTCAGCAAGTCCAAGAAAACTTCACACTTGGGTGACTGTGTTAGGAGTTGGCCAACTCTGCATAGCTTCGATCTTGGATTAACCAACTTCAATTCCCTGTGGATTAACAACATAGCCAAGAAATGATATTTGATCGGTGCAAAAGGTGCATTTCTCAAGGTTACCAAATAAATGCGCATCACATAGAGTATTAAAAACAGCACGTAAGTGTTCAAGATGTTCATCAAGTGACTTGTTGTAAATTAATATATCATCAAAGTAAACCACCACAAATTTACTAATGAAAACACGTAAAACTTCATTCATTAATCTCATGAAAGTACTAGGTGCATTAGTTAAACCAAAAGGCATTACTAACCACTCATATAACTCGAACTTAGTTTTAAATGCAGTTTTCCATTCATCTCCAAGTTTCATTCTAATTTGGTGGTAACCACTGCGCTAGTCCACTTTAGAAAATATGGTAGAGCCACTTAATTCATCAAGTATATCATTTAACCTAGGAATAAGATGAGAATATCTAATGGTAATATTATTGATAGCTCTACAACCAACAGATATACGCCATGATCCATCTTTCTTAGGAACCAAAATAACAGGTATACACATGAACTAAGGCTTTCGCGTATGTACCCTTTGTCAAGTAAATCTTGCACTTGACGCTGAATTTCCTTAGTCTCCTAAAGATTGGTCCTATAGTACACACGGTTTGGCAATGAAGCTCTCAGGATCAAATCGATTTGATGCTTAGTTCCTCGAATTGGTGGTAGCCTCGGTGGCACTTCACATGGAAATACGTCAGCAAACTCCTGCAAAACAATAGCAACAGCAGGAGGCAAAGGGGGCATATCCTCAAATGAAAATAATGCTTCTTTACATACCAAAGCATAGAAAACAAAATTACTAGCTTCCATCTTAACAATATCAGATTTTATAGCAAGAAAAACTGCACCTTTCAATCTAATTTCACCTTTACTAGCACTGGGTTCTTTCTTCTTTTGTTGCACAAGTTCTTTAGCTACAATCTGATTTCTCCTTTTCTCTATTAGCTCTCTATAATTCATCTTTTAAAATTGCCTTAGGAGACATAGGCGCAAAGTGATTTTCTTTCCTTTAGATATGAGAGTATATTGACTATTTCTACCATGATGCAAGGTATCTCGATCATATTGCCATGGTCTACCTAACAACAAAGAACATGCTTGCATAGGTACGATATCGCAATTAGCATAATCATGATATGAACCAATAGAAAAGTGTACTCTCACAATGCGAGTTACCTTCAACTTACCACGAGAATTAAACCATTTAATGTAGTAAGGACGGGGGTGCTGATTCGTTGTAAGTCAAGCTCCTCGACCATGTCCATGCTTGCAAGTTTGTTGCAACTCCCTCCATCAATGATCACACGACATGAATAGTCCTTCTCGACCATGTCCATGTTTGCAAGATTGTTGCAACCCCCTCCATCAATGATCACACGACATGAATGGTCCTTGACAACAAACTTTGTTTGGAACAGACTGTGGCGTTGATTTTGTTCAGCACACTCCATTTGAGCACTTAGCACATGCTTCACAATGATGCTTAAGTATTTGTCAGAAGCTTTAGCACAAAAACATTCTTCTTCATGTTCAAATCCTTGTTCGTCACCTGCAGGGTTAGTTGCAAACATAGCATATTCCTCCTCAATATTACTAACTGAAGTATACTCACCATTATCCTTTATGAGGAGAGCTTTCTAGCTAGGGTAGTCCCTCATCATATGACCGCAGCCCTTGCAGCGATGGCACTGTATTTCTCATGTTCTTTCGATCGAAGAAACTGAGGATGAACTTTGTGTGGGAGCTGGTACCGTGATTTTTCTTGTTTCTAGTGCATGTGAAGGAGTAGTGGAAGTAGTGGGGTGCTGACTCTTGTGGGACGAACTTGGTACAGAGGCTCGACTGGAACTATTGTATGGAGCCTTTGATTGCACTTGGTTGGAATGACCTGCAAAGGATCCTCCAAAATTTTCTCTTCTCTTGGATTATCGTCCATGTACTTCTCTTTCAGCCTTACAAGCAAGATGAAATAAGTGAGTGGCAGAATTGTACTCCTTATAATCAAGTATATCCTGAATTTCACGGTTTAAACCACCCAAAAATCTAGCCATTTTAGCATCTTCAGTTTCTTCTAAACCACATCTATCAACATTACAAATATAGCCATTTTTACTGAAACTAACCGCATGCATAATAGTTTTGAACACAACATACATGAGAATTTTTACCATCTTTGGGGGTACCAAAATTTACATTAAGGTAGTACCAATAGGTGGCATAAATTTAAAGGGTAGAGTACCAAAAGTCGGTACCTCTTGGTACTACCTCAATGTAAATTTTTCTACCTCCTAAAGATGGTAAAAACTCTCCAACATACATAGCAGTGAAATATGGGATTAAATATAATTAAAGGGGGTATTTGCCTTGGTCGTTGAACACTGTATCTTGCTTTGGGTCGAATTCAAGAATTTCTAGCACGTGGATATCTACACGTGAAACACTGAATAGTACAAATATGAGCCAACAAAATATAAAATAGTCACCAAATTCAAAATTTTTGTTGATTATGAAAGATCATTGTTTTAGAAAATTTTAGAGAAGAATCACTCAATTTGGAGTTTGTATGCAAAAGGTATAATTATATGAAAGTAGCTCGGCTGAGAAAATCTATAAAAAGAAAAGAGAAAATATTATGCTGAGAGGTGACGTCAAAGACGTATTCAGGCTAATTATTGTTTTTCTACGTAGACGATGTATTTTTATAGAACTAAAAGTGTATTTTCTTCTTTCCTGGATTTAAAACCATTTTTATAACTTGGGCCCAAAAGTCAGCGACATTGCATTTAACGTTTATTAACTAGACTAACCACGGTCCTAACCATGTCATTAAGCTAGCTAACCATGATTAGTGCTTAAATAACCCCTGACACTGTGCATTGTGTTGAGCATGGCAAAGCTGGCTCAGCAAGATCACTGGCCATGAAGCAATGGTGGAAAGCCCTAGGCGAGGCTAGAATGGAATGTGAGGGGTACGGTGGAGCTTTGGAAGGCGCCAGTAGTTGCAAAGGCAGATGGAGATAGTGGTGCAGCTACGACAATTGGCAAAGCTTCCCAGGTTGATGACAAGCTGAGCGAAGGAGGGCTAAGCAAGCAATCTGGTTCATCACATGGGCTAGAGGGTGATGCGAAATAAGGGTAGAAAGGCGGAAGCAATTTCAAAAAATTTCATCTACCCAAACCTAGAATACTCGTTGCATATAATCTAAGATTATAGATTAGAGTTTTAGCATTACCACTTGATGTGCAAGTGCGACTTCTCAGGAGTAGAAGAAGAGCGTGTCAGATCGCGTTAGCATGTCGAGGCAATAGCACCCTTGTCCAATGAGTATCCACATGAACGGGAAAAAGACTGTTGTCGACTTTTGTGGTTGGCAATGAATTTATGGGGTAGGCGCTAGATCTCAAACTCGAAGGTCACACAAGACAAAGGTTTAGACAGGTTCGGGGCCTCGACGGAGGAGGTAATACCCTAGTCCTGTGTGCTGAGATTATTTGGATCTCTTGGATCTGAGATTGCTCATCCCTGTGTTGCTGCCCGCCCTCTCCCTTATATAATGGGGGTGGGCGGTTTACAGAGTCCCGATCGGTTAAGGGATCTGATCGGTTATAGGATTCTAATCGGTTATAGGATTCTAATCGGTTACAGGATTGAGTTTACATCTTTATCTTATCCTGCTAACAACTAGGATTACAATCATATCTCTTATAGCTAAATATTTGTTAAACCGTATCTAGGATATGTCCCCTTGCGCATGGCAGCGAGCCTTGGCACGGAGCTTATCCTCTGGGCCTTCCAGTCGGTCCTGTCTCTCCCTCGGGCACTTCTGGGCCGGTTATGAGGACACCTAGGTTCGTATATTCCACAGTATTTCCCGAGTGATTCATGATCCGATTGCTATATCTTCATCTTGGTCTCATCTTTGGATCAACGTTCTTAGCTTCCAGCATAAACCTCTGATTGGTTTCTTCATTAATTTGAATGCTTCTCCTTGCAGCAAGGGGATTATGAAGGACTCGAATATAACCCCCTTCATTTTCCGAAGTTGCTTTGACTTCCTGTGCCCATTCATTTTTCGAAAACCTCTTTGGCTTCTATAACTATCTTAACTCCTAGTCTCCTCGGCTTTTGAAGTCATTACATCTTTACATTTACTTCAACCTTACCGTATCAGCTATAAAAGGCGAATCAATGCTTCTAGAATTTATTCTCTCACACTTAGTCCTCCATTTCCCTGCATCAAGCTCCACCTTCTTCCTGAGGGATTTCGTGGACGGCCAGGATCCAGAACTTGCCGAGGAGTGGGCGCTATTCTACCTCGCCATGGCCGAATGGGCTGAAGAAGAGGCCGTTGCCCTCGACCGCGCCACCATCGACGCCTTCCTCGAAATTGTCCCCGCCCTTTATAGTGCTAGGGACGCTCTCGTGGAGGCGCTTGGTCGTGTGCACCGCGGAGAAGTATAATATCCCTGTAAATGTAAGAGTCTTTTCCCAGGCATAGTGCCTGGGGAATTTATATAATAAAGAAATACTTTTCGAGTGATATCTATGACTGTTATTAGACATAGCTTAGACCCGACTTGGGGTATATCAAAACTTGCATGGCTCTTTGGTCGGGTGATATCCATATCCGACTGCTGTAGGATATAGCTCTGGCCCGACTTGGGACATATCATATTCTCGTGGCTCTTGGCCGAGTGATACCCATATCCGACTGCTGTAGGATATAGCTTAGGCTCGACTTAGAGCGTATCGTATTTACGTGGCTCTTGGCCGAGTGATACCTATATCCGACTGTTGTAAGATATAGCTTAGGCTAGACTTAGAGCGTATCAGGATTTTCTTGGCTCATGGCCGAGTGATACCTATATCCGACTGATGTAGGATATAGCTCTGGTCCGTCTTGCGATATATCAAGGTTTATCCGAACGGTATTCGTACTCGTTTATTACGATGCACAGCTTATCGACCCGTCTTGGGGCATACCATTGGAACCGTGCCTTATCAGGCTCAACCCATGATATATGATTCCGCCGTGCGGTAACCAACTAGCGACCCAACATGGGGTATATCACAAGAAGATATTTTCAGTCCAAACTGGAGGATACCCATGTCCTGCTTAGTTCGATAGGTGGTTACACATCCCATCGTGGGGAGCAACGTGTCTCAAATATGACTTAGTCAAACCATGACTGCCTTCGTATGTTAGAACGCTGAGCTAGCGAATCATTACGAAGCATAGAGCAGGGTTAGGTGTTATGCGATCTTTTTCCCACCGACTCGGTGAAAACCTGGTTTTTTCCCGCCCACTCGGCGAAAACTTGATTTTTCCTCCTTTTAAAACTAAGCCATGCATTGATCGATGGTTCATTGTTTCCACCGCACACTCCTGCCCCTTCTGCTTCCTTGTCTCTCCGACTTCTCCGCCGCTAGGGTTAACTATCACTGTGCTCGCATTGTTGCACTGTCGTTGATCTCTCCTCCAAAAATGTCTTCTCATTCTTCCAAAGACACCTCCTCGCTGCCGTTGCTCCAAGATTGGACCACCTCGATAACGACGGAAGAGCAGTTGAACTCCATGGCGAACGACGGAGTTCTTCCAGCCCTGACTTTGATTTCCGCACGACCGTCCGCAGGTGAATCCATCCCTACCCCTCGTTTTGAAGAGATTGTGGTTTTTGAATCTTTCTTCCAACGCGGGCTGGGCCTTCCTCCCTGCGCTTTTCTTCGCTGACTTCTCTTTTTCTATGGCATTGAATTGGTGAACTTGAATCCCAATTCTATCATGCAAATCTCCATCTTCGTTCACCTCTGCGAGGCATTCTTGGGCATCCGCCCTCATTTCAATCTCTTTCGCCACTTTTACCTTCTAAAGCCTTATCCCTCAAAAAGCGACCCCAAGGTAATTGGGGGAGCCGGATTCCAATTGCGGGAAGGATTAAAGAAAGCCTACTTCACCATTCCCTTCAAATCTTCGAATAAAGGCTGGCACCAGGAATGGTTCTACTGTGCCAATCTTGATCCTGCTCTCCCTTCTTTTATCGGGCGTCGGCCTATGGTGTCCCTTTCTTGGACATCTGTTCCCAATGCTGGTGACATGGATCAGGTGCAGGATCTCTTAGGGCTGATTGATAAACTAAAGAAGATGGTCTCACGGGAGTCGGTCTGGCCCTCCATTTTGTCGCTCACCGGATACAACCTCCGAAGGAGCGAGTCCATCTAGGGTATGAATTTGAAGGAAGGGCCGATCTGATCCGGGAACTACCTGAGACAGCGTCAAAAGAGCAGGTATATGCTCGGGTAGGCGACTGCTTCATCCCAAGCGTAGAGATGTCCACCGCCTGATGCCCAAGGTCCTTCACTGCATCAAATCCTCCTCCTGAGGTAAGAAAGTTTAGCTGATAGACTTCCATATTCATCTCTGAATGACTTTTAACAGTCTTAATACTCCTTTTCAGGATCGACTGGCTTTCTTTAATGACACGCCTCTCCCAAAAATGCCTGTACAAAAGAGCGCCCACTGGAAGTGTCCTACCAGCCCCCAAGCCGGAGACCCGGCCGCCAAGAAGGGGAAGAAAACGATTACCAAGGACCCTCCGAGGCCTCGGCGCCCGACTGGTGGTCCTAAAATCCAAGAACCGCTGACACAAGCCCTGGTGCCTTCAGCTGCTCTTCCACATAAGCCCGCGGCTCAGCCGAGTCCAACTCCGAGTGACTCGAGCATTCGGGAGGAGCCCAGGGTTCCAGATCATAGCACCCTGACTGGTCCCTCCGGATGCGGTTCTGCCGCTCGAAAGAGACCCACGATGAGGATAAAGAAGTCCGACAGGTTGGATGTCCCATCGACTCTTATTCGACGTGTTTTGCCGGCTTATTCACTGATCGCTCTTCTTACAGGAATCCTTCTTACGACATTCCCGTCGAGACACCATCTGGGGCTCCTGAGGGAACTGAGTCCCAGGAAGCACCTGACCTAGTTGGGAAGGCCCCACAATCTGCCTCGCCTGGAGACACAGGGGCGCCCTCCGAGCCACAGCCGCCTTCATCGACACCCCGTGCTTCGGCATCAGGTCCCGCTACTCGAGAGCTCGTCTCCCGTCCATCCCCCGAGGTAGAGGAGATCCTCCGAGATCCATCGACTCTTGCTCGCCCCCAACTCGTAATACAAACCGCGTGGGTTGATGAGGAGGACGGCTTGAAGTCCCTCGACGACTCGACGGAGGAGGAAGAAAGGAATGACTTTTATAGTCACACCGCCGCTTGTGCTCGCCTGGCCCGAGTAATATTTTCACTACTCTTGTCACCTTCTTGCTTGTGCCGGTTAGCATGTTGTCACCTTTCCCTGTGATGGTTACAGAAATTGGGAGAACGCTCTGCGAAAAAGTCTGAATACCCCCAAAAGATGCTCCCAAAGGTCAGGATGCGCCAGGAATATCTGGCCGACTTGGAGCAGATCAAAGCTAGACATGCGGCCGAGATGCAAGATCTTCGGTCAGAAGTCCAGGCCTTGCGGGAAGAGAAGAAAATCTTGTGGCAGGAGAAACTAGATGCTATCGGCTCCCTTCGAGGTAGATATTTCCTGGACCATTCCGTGCTCTCGTTTGATTGTCTCGTCTTTTGATTTCCTTATCTCCGTGCCAGTTCGGGACTCTACTTTTGCAAAGCTTCAAGAGCAACTTAAAGCCTCGGAGGCCTCCAACTTGAAATCGGAGGAGTTAGAAGGTGCGCTCAGCAGCTTGGCCCTCCCTTGCCTTCGTTGTTTTCTTGGTATCTCTTAATAATCTGTTTTGCTTGCAGACTACAAGTTCAAGACGCGGGCGCAATACGCCGCTTATAACGAGAAAGTCGAGGCCCTTGAAACGTCTTGTGCTAAGCTTCGTGAAGCCTCTGAGCCATTGTTGAGGCTGCTTCATCCTGGAGGTAAGAGGCTGCTCAGTAGGGACCACGTCATCTCCCAACGGGAGGAAGCCCCCAAGGAGCTTCAGAGACTCTTCAAGGAAACGGCTACCAACGGTGCTAGCCAAGCTCTGGCGATCACCAAGTCGCTTTATCCCCAAGTGGATCTTGAAGCCATTAAAGATGGCTATGCCTGCAACGTGGATGAAGACCGGGCCGCCGAACTCTAGGAGGAAGTTAAGGATGCCTCTTCGGCTGTCGCAGAAACTTTGGACCTGTGAATAAATATTTGACAGTGGTTTTTTGACCTTTCATATTTTCTTTAAATATGCTGCTATGCTCGATGAGGCCATCCGAGTAGTTTTGACATCTTAAATATCATGTTCGACTAGTTCAACCCCCAGGCTCTAGGGCATGGTTCATGACGCATGTCTCGGAGTCTTAAAATTCGTAGGAGCGAAGCACTCAGACATATAATTTTCGAGAAGATTATACAAGAACAACTTTAAGAGTGAACATTCATTCATAAAGAAGCAATTGAATTTCAGAGTTCAAGTGAAAAAACGACGTAGCTGTTCTATGTTCCAGGTGTTGTTGACAATCGTGCCGTCTTCACGCTTGAGCTTATAAGCCCCAGGACGTATCACCTCATCGATGATGTAAGGGCCCTCCCAGCTTGGGGAGAGCTTATGCTCGTATTTCTGATTCTTTCTAAGGACCAAATCTCCTTTGGAGAATGCGCGGCTCCTTACATTGTGACCGTGATAGCGACGTAAGCCCTGAAGGTACTTTGCCGACTAAATTGTTGCAACGTCCCTGGCTTCTTCCAGTCGGTCGAGGTCTTCTAGCCGGCTTTCTTCCGAAGCGACCTCCTCATAGCTCCGAACCCACAGGGATCCGAATTCTAACTCGGTGGGGAGGACCGCCTCTGAGCCATACACCAGGAAAAAAGGTGACTGCCCGGTTGCTATGCTGGAGGTGGTTCGCAGCCCCCAGAGTACCGAAGGCAATTCTTTGACCCACCGAGTGGCGTATGGTTTGAGACGATCAAAAATCCTTGTCTTTAGGCCTTGTAGCACCATACCGTTGGCTCGTTCGACCTGCCCATTACTTCGGGGGTGTGCTACTGATGAGAAACAAATTTTTATGCCGAGTTCACTGCACCAGTCTTGGAATATGCCACCTCTGAATTGGATGCCGTTATCCGTGATGATTTTGTTTGGTACGCCGAATCTAACCACGATTTCATGGAAGAATTTTTTGGCCTTTGTAGCTGTGATTGTGGCGACTGGCTTGGCCTCAATCCATTTGGTGAATTTATCGACGGCCACGAAGAGATGAGTATAACCACCTTGAGCCTTCTTCAAAGGTCCCACCATGTCAAGCCCCCAGACCGCAAATGGCCAGGTGATTGGGATGGTCTGTAGTTCCTGTGCTGGTTTGTTCACCTATCGCGCAAAGAATTAACATCCTTCGCATGTCCGGATGATGTCCTCTGCATTAGTGACGGCAGTCAACCAAAAAAAATCCCTGACGATAAGCCTTGCCGACTAGGGTTGTTGACGCCGCGTGATTCCCACAAATTACTGAGTGGATTTCTTTGAGAAGATCTCTTCCTTCTTGTTCTGATATGCACCGTTGTAGTACACCAGAGGAGCTCTTGTGATAGAGTTCTTCCCTGATTACCACATAGCTCTTGCTTCGGCACATTATTCGTTCGGCCTGCACGTGGTCTTTGGGTAGCTCGTCCTTCATCAAATAGTCCAGATACGGAGCTGTCCAATTGGGGGTAATGATCAGGACTTTTGCCCCTACGTTCTTCTCCACTGGGATGTCCGACATTGGCGAGTGCTTATTGTGGGCTTATGAATTTCTTTGACGAATACTCCCATGGGCACTGTGGTCCGGCCGGATCCCATTTTTGCTAGCTCGTCGGCCGCTTCACTGTCCCAACGGAGCACATGAACAAGTTCCAAGCCGTCAAAGTTGTCTTCTAGCTTGCGCACCTCCTGGCAATAGGTAGCCATGTTGTCTTCGATGCAGGACCACTCTTTTTGCACCTGATTAACCACGAGCATTGAATCTCCGCGAACCGTCAAACGTCGGATACTAAGTGATATGGTGATATGGAGCTCATGGATGAGTGCCTTGTACTCAGCGGCATTGTTCGACGCGGGAAAAAGTATTTGAAGAACATACCTCAAATATTCTCCACTTGGTGATATGAGCACTATACCAGCCCCCGCGCCACTGAGCATGAGGGAACCATCGAAGTACATCGTCCAATACTCGAGTTCCTTGACGTCCGTCGTGTTTTGAAGTTCTGTCAACTCGGCAGTAAAGTCGGCGAGCGCTTGAGACTTGATGGTTGTGCGGGGCTTGAATAGGACATCAAAAGCTCCAAGCTCGACTGCGCACTTTTCAATTCTCCCAGTGGCCTCCTAGTTGTGGAGTATATCTCCTATTGGGAAGGAAGTGACCACCGAAACAGTATGCTCTTGAAAGTAGTGCTTGAGTTTGCGGGATGCAAGAAGTACGGCGTATAATAATTTCTGCACTTGTGGATACCGCACCTTAGATTCACTCAGGACTTCGCTGATGAAATAGACCAGGTGTTGGATCTTCTGCACATGACTTGGCTCCTCCCTTTCTACGATGATTGCAGTGCTGACTACGCGAGTCGTTGCCGCGATGTAAAGTAACAAAGGTTCCCCTGGCATCGACGAGACCAATACCGGGGGTGTCGTTAAGAAGGCCTTCAAATCTTCAAATGCTTGTTGTGCCTCAGGCGTCCATTGGAACTTGTCCTGCTTCTTGAGGAGTTTAAAGAATGGCATACCTCACATACCCAGTCGGGAAATAAACTTGCTAAGTGCGGCCATGCACCCTGTAAGCTTCTGGACGTCCTTTTGGCAAGTCGGCGGTTCCATATTTGATATGGCCTTAATCTTTTCTGGGTTGGCCTCAATGCCTCGTTGGGATACGATAAACCCGAGCAGTTTTCCCGAAGATACTCCGAAAACACACTTCTTGAGATTAAGCTTCATGCTGAAAAGTCCTTAGACTTTCGAACGTCTCGGTTAGGTCGGCGATAAGCTCCCTCCTCTCCCGATTCTTTACCACGACATCATCCACATATGCCTCCACATTGCGTCCGAGTTGGGCATGAAAACACCGCTGTATCGCGCATTGATACGTTGCACCAGCATTTTTCAACCCGAACGCCATCGTGGTGTAGCAAAAGGCCCCAAAGGGCGTGATGAATGAAGTCTTGATATGATCTTCCGCCTTTAGGCGAATCTGGTGGTACCTTGAGTAGGCATCGAGGAAACTCAGAATCTCGCACCCGGCGGTTGAATGAACCACCTGATCAATTCGAGGTAGCCCGAATGGGTCCTTCGGACATGCCTTGTTGAGATCAGTATAGTCAACGCACATGCGCCAAGTTTTATTCTTCTTTTGAACTAGTACAGGGTTCGCCAACCAGTCGGGATGATACACTTCTTTGATAAAACCTGCAGCTAATAGCTTGGTGATCTCCTGCTTGATGGCGTTCTGACGATCTGGAGCGAACCGTCGGAGTCTTTGCTTGACTGGCTTTGCCTTTTCATCCAAGTGTAAAGAGTGCTCGATCACCTCCTTAGGAACACCCAGCATGTCGGATGGTTTCCAGGCAAAGATGTCCTTGTTAGCCTGGAGGAAGGTGACGAGCATGCCTTCCTATTTATCCTCGAGCCCTATCCCGATCAGAGTCGTTTTGGATGGGTCGGATGAGTCGAGAATAATTCTCTTGGTTCCTTCGCCAGGTTTTATCCCTAACGTGGCCTGCTTCTTGGATGGGATGTCGCCTTCTTCCTGCAACGTGGCAGCCTCTGCCTGGATATTCTTCCCCTCAGCGGTCACCTCCTGCAGCTCAGCAAGTTCATAGTTCTCTCGATCACATTCCAAAGATCGCTTGATGTCACTGCGAACCGTGATGACGCTTTTGGGCCCCGGCATCTTCATCACCAAATAGGTGTAGTGCGGGACGGCCATGTACCGAGCCAGACCGGGCCTTCCCAAGATAGCGTGATACGCTGTCTCTAAATACGCTACCTTGAAATTTATATACTCGGTCCGATAGTTGTTTTTGGTACCAAAGGTGACGGGCAAAGCAATCTGCCCGAGTGGAAACAAATACGCCCCAGGGATCACCCCGTGGAACGGTTGTGAGCTCGGCCTTAGCTCGGAGCGGGGGACATTCATGTCGTCGAAGGTTTTGGCGAACAAAACGTTGAGTCCACTCCCTCCATCAATCAAGACTTTCTTGAGCTTTACATTGCGAACAACAGGGTCGAGCACTAGAGGGTACTTACCCGGATGTAGAACTCGATTGGGGTGATCCGAGCGGTCGAAGGTGATCGGGACTTCAGACCACTTTAGATATCTTTGGGGTTGCGGTTCCACCGCATTGATATCCCGGCGGTAGCTTTGCTTCGCTTGGACTAAATATCCGTGGAGCCCACGTATATGTAGTTCAGCTCGTGCTTGGGTTCTTGGTAATCATCCTCGCCGGGAGGGCCATTCTTCTTAGCAGCCTCATCCTTCGCTGGAGCCGGTTGCTTTTTGTTTTCACGAGCAAAACGCTTCAGGGTAAAGCAGTCTTTGGCGGCGTGCTTGCCCTTAGGGTGGAAAGGACAGATCGCGTCCATGACAGTACTGTAATCTGGCGCCTCCCTCCGTGTGGCTCGGGGCCGGTTGCATTCTGCTAACGCAAGTAGCTCCTCGCCTTTCCGTTTTTTGTCTTTGTACTTGGAGGTCTCGGCCTTGTCGCCTTTGTTCTTCTGTTGCGGGCGATCTTCTTGGCGCTCGGCCAGGGCGTCTGAGGCCGTAGCATAGCGGTCGGTCAATGCAAACATCTCCTTTACGGAGGCCGGTGGTTTCCTGGATATTTTATTGATCAGATCAGGATCGCTGACCCCCTTCTGAAAGGCTGCTACCACCACTGCATCAGATACATCCCTCATGGTGTTTTTCTTCTGCATGAAATGCCGGATGAAATCTCTCAGCGTTTCATCCTTCTTCTGGTGAAGCTGATATAGGTCCCATGGGGTGCCAGGCCTCTCATAGGTTCCCTGAAAGTCCGCGATAAACTGATCACAAAGATCGCTCCAGGAGTCCACCGAGTTCGTAGGAAGTCCTGTGAGCCATGATTGAGTTGAAGGGGTGAGATTGAGTGGTAGATAATTTGCCATCACGTTTTGATTGCCCCGACCGCTTTAACTTGCGAGGGCATGAACTGCAGCCAAGCTTCCGGATCTCGATCCCCGTCAGACTTAACGATGCCCTTGGGGTTGAAACCTTCGGGCCATACTACTCGGCGTAACCGAGAAGTAAACGCTCGGATTCCGTCGATGGATCTGTCATCATGATGAGGGGGAGTCCGACGTGGCGAGCCTCTCGCTCGGCGATTGTCATCAATGCATCGGGGTGGAGTTCGGCGCGGCGAACCCATGACTCGGTCTACAGCGTCGGGGTGGAGGCGACGACGTTCTACAGCGGTGTATGGAAGACAACTTGGTCTCCCAATTTTGATTGTAGGATGTCCTCATGGACATCGCGGCCGCGAGATCGAATCGATCGCGCCGGTGCCTCCTTAGCCTTACAAAGAAGGCGATCTTCCTTCGCAGCTTCTTGAATCTCTTGTTGGCATTGGAGATCGGTCTTTTGCTCTTCTATCGCGAAGATGCCACGAAGATTGTAGCAATTTCTCGCGACGCCGACTGGTTCGCTGTCCGAGTCGGAGTGGCATACCTGAGATGGGTTGGCATGATCTTTAACAGATTGGATCTGGTTTAGGTCTAGGCAAACAAGCTCTCCGAGTGCATCTGCGACGAAGTCCAGGTTTCCAAAGCGGAAAGCCTGGTCGGAGATGAAGGTGGTGTTGACTTTAGTAGTCGGCAATAAAATTTTGGGGCAGGCGCTAGATCTCAAACTCGAAGGTCACACAAGACAAGGGATTAGACAGGTTCAGACCCTCAGCGATGGAGGTAATACCCTAATCCTGTGTGCTGGGATTATCTGGATCTCTTGGATCTAAAGCTGCTCAATGCGTAATGTGCTCTGGGCGATGTGTGGTGTGTTGTGCTCTAAGGCTCGATGATTCCATCCTCTAGTGTTACCCGCCCTCTCCCTTATATACTGGGGGTGGGGTGGCTTACAGATTCCTGTTCGGTTTAAGAGATTCCGATCGGTTACGGGATCCTAGTCGGTTACAGGATAGAGTTTACATCTTTATCTGCCCTGTTAACAACTCGGATTACAATCATATCTTTTATATCTAAATATATATTCAACCGTCCATAGGATATATCCCCTTCTACATGTCGGCATGGCCTGGCGTGGGGCTTATCCTCTGGGCCTTATACTTGGGCCTGCCTTCTCCTCGAGCGATTTTGGGCCGGTCATGAAGATACCTGGTTCCATATATTCCACAGTAGCCCCCGAGTGATTCATGATCCAATTGCTATGCTTCTAGCTAGGCCTCTACTTGAATCTTTGTTCTGAACTCGCTGTTCAATCCTCCGACTGGTTTCTTCATGTGATTTGAAGGCTTCTTCTTGCGGCGAGTGGATTATGAAGGACTCGAATATAACCCTTGATTTTTTGTTTCAACTGAAAACGATCTTCTGTCGAACAGGTTTGTTGTGAACGGCCTCGTGGACCTAACCCATATTTCAGACGCGGATTGAATATTTCTTCCCGCCTGAAGTGAAGCGTTAATATCTTTTTTCTTCATGGATAACCGCGGACAGTCTTCGAGGTCGCCTTGATTTTCTATGTCAACTCATTTGCTGAAAAACTCTTCGGCTTCTGAAACTGTATTAAATCCAAATCTCTTCGGCTCCTGATGCATTTACTTCATCTTTGCTGCGTCGGCTATAAAAGGCGAACCAGCATTTGCAGAACTTATTCTCTCATGCTTGGTTCTCCATCTTTCTGTTTCACATCTACATTTTCTTCGTGCCGAGGAGAAGGAGGAGGAACGTCAGGCACGTCCAGGATCCCAGGCTCACTGAAGAATGGGCGCTTTTCGAGCTTGCTGTAGCTGAACTAATGGAGGATACCGCCGCCGCCCTCGACCGCGTCACCGTTGAAACCTTCCTCGAGATCTTTCCTACCCTTTACAGGGCCAAGGAAGCCCTCGTGGAGGCGCTGGGTCGCGTGCGTTGGGGTGAAGTGTAGGCCCCCCCTGCAAATGTAATATTTTCCTAGGCATAGTGCCTGGGAAATTTTATATATAATAAAAAAGTACCTTTCAAAGTGTTTTCCATGGTTGTCATTTGACGTAGCTTAGACCCAGCTTGGGGCGCTTCGAAGCTTGCATGGTTCTTCAATCTGGCGACATCCGTATCCAACTGACGTAGGACATACCTTAGGTCAGACGTGGAGCGCATTGTATCAAGATTTGCACGACTTTCGTCCGAGCGGCATCCAGATCCGACTGGCGTGGGATATACCTTAGGTCCAGCTTGGGACATATTAGGATTTGCACGGCTCATGGCCGAATGACACCCATGTCTGTAGAACACAGCTTAGGCTCGAGTTGGAGCATACCAGGATTTCTCTGGCTCATGGCCGAGTATACCCACATCCGACTGGTGCAGGATACGGCTTGGGCTCAACTTGGAGCATTCCATACATATGTGGCTCTTGGCCAAGTGGTACCCATATCCGACTGGTGTTGGATACAGCTTAGGCTCAACTCAGAGCGTACCAGATTTTTCTTGGCTCATGGCCGAGCGATACCCGTATCCGACTGGTGTGGGATACGGCTCTGGTCTTTCTCAGGACATATCGCGATTTTATCCGAGTGGTATCCGTACTCATTTAATATGATGCACAGCTTTTCGACCCTCGTGGGGCATACCAGTGGATTTGTGCCTGTTTAGGCTCGACTCGTGATACATGATTCCGTCATGCGATAACCACCTAACGACCTAGCGTGGGGCATATCATGAGAAGATATATTTTTTATCCAAGTTGGAGGACATCCACGTCCCGCTTAGCACAGTAAGTGGAGAAAACATCCCATCGTGGGGAGTGTCATGTCCGAAATATGACTTGGTCCAACCACGTCTGACTCCGTGAGTCAAAACGTCAGGCCTGCAAATCATTTATGGGGAATCCGGAAGGGCGAGATGTTTCGCAATCTTTTTCACGCCGATTCGGTGAAAACCTAATTTTCCCCCTTTATAATGGTTAGGCTATGCGTCGCCCGACGGTTCATTCTCTCACCACGCTCTTGCTCCTTCTGCTTCCTTATCTCTCCGACTTCTCCGCCGCTAGGGTTAACCACCGTCGCACCTGCTTTTTTGCGCCGTCATTGATTTCTCCTTTGAAGATGTTTTCTTCTTCCTCCTCGCAGCCTCTGCCCCAGGATTGGACAACCTCGACAATGACAGAGGAGAAACTGCAGTCCATGGTGGATGATGGGATTCTCCCAGACTTGGCCTTGATCTCCGCCCGACCGGCTGCCAGTGAATCCGTCCCCACTCCTCGTCCCGAAGAGGTAGTGGTATTTGAATCCTTTTTCCAGCGCGGGCTGGGTCTTCCGGCCTGCGCTTTTCTCCGCGGCCTTCTCTTCTTCTACGAGAACGAATTGGTGAACTTAAATCCCAATTCCATACTGCAGATCTCCCTTTTCGTTCATCTTTGTGAAGCTTTCTTAGGCGTCAGCCCCCATTTCGATCTTTTTTGCCATTTTTACCTCTTGAAACCTTATCCCTCAAAGAGCGACCCCAAGGTTGTTGGGGGAGCCAGATTTCAGCTGCGGGAGGGGCTGAAGAAGAATTATTTCGCAATTCCCTTCAAAACCTCCAACAAAGGCTGGCATCAGGAATGGTTCTATTACGCCAACCCCAATCCTGCCCTTCCCTCCTTTGCCGGGCGCCGACCTAAGGCGTCACTTTCTTGGGTGTCCACCCCTAACTCCGTCGACATGGACCAGGTGTATGACCTTCTGGCGCTGATTAAGAAATTGAAGGAGGATGGTCTCACAGGGGTAGGTCTCGCTCTCCATTTTGTTGCTCGCCGGACACAGCCCCTGAAAGAGCGAGTCCATCTGGGATTCGCATAAGAAGGGGAAGATGACCCGACCCGGGAATTGCCCGATGAGCTGTCGAAGGAACAAATTTTCACCTGGGTCGGCGAATTCTTCATCCCAAGTGTCGACGTATCCACCGTCAAATGCCCAAAGTCTTTCACCGCTTCACGCCCCCTCCTGAGGTAGGCGAGTTTGGCTAAGAGATTTTTTTCCTTTGTCTCTGAATGTCTTCTAACTTTTAACCTTCCTTTCCGGGATCGCATTGCCTTCTTCAGTGACGCGCCCCTTCCTGAAATGCCTACTCGTATAGGCGATTCCCCGAAGCGGCGAGTGAGCTCTCCTGCGGGAGATCCTACCGCCAAGAAGGGGAAAAAGACGGTGGCCAAAGACCCCGCGATACCCAGGCGCCCGACTGGTGGTCCTAAGATCTAGGACCCATCAGCACGAGCCCCAGCGCCTTCGGCTCCCCTCTCCTGTGAGCCTGCGGCTCAGCCGAGTCCAACGCCGAAGGATTCGGGCATTCGAGAGGAGCCCCAGGTGCCTGTCGACAGCGTCCCGAGTGGTTCTTCCGGGGACGGCCCGACTGCTCGGAAGAAGTCCCCGATGAAAATGAAGAAGTCTGACATGTTTGGTACCCTATCGACTCTTATTTGACTCGTTTAGCTAGCTTCCTGACAGTTCTTCTCGTAGGGATCCTTCACTTGATGTTCCTGTCGGGACGCCGTCTAAGGCCCCTGTGGAGGCTGAGCCCCCGGAGGTTTGCGTCCCAGCCGTGGGGGCCACGTCCAGGGACACCGAAGTGCCTCCCGAGCCCCTGGCGCCAGCTCCGACTCCTCCCACTTCGGGTTCGGGCCCTGCTGTTCCTGAGCCGGCCTCCCGCCCGCCCCCCGAGATCGAGGAGATCCTCCGATTTCCGCCAACCCCTACTCGCCCCCAGCTCAAATGCAAGCTGCGTGGGTTGATGAGGAGGAAGGCCTGAAGCTCCTAGACAATCCGGAGGAGGAGGAGAAGGAGAAGGAGAGAAATGACTTTTACAGTCATGCCACGGCTTGCGTGCGCCTAGCCCGGGTAAGCACTTCTCTACACTTGTTATCTTCCTGCTTCCGTCGTTTATCATGTACTTACCTTTCCATGTGACAATTACAAAAAATAGGGGAGCGCTCTGAAAAGAAAGCTGAATACTTCCAGAAGATGCTCCCTGAAATCCGAACATGCCAGGAATATCTGGCCGAATTGGAGCGTATCAAAGCCGGGCATGCGGCCGAGCTGCGATCTCTTCGGTCAAAGGTCCAGGCGTTGCGAGAGGAGCAGAAGGCTCTGCGTAAGGAGAAGCTGGATGTTGTTGGCTCCGTTCGACGTAGCTATTTCCTAGGCTACCCCGTGCTTCCATTTAATCGTCCGATTTTTGATCTTCTCATCTTTGCGTCAGCTCGGGACTTTGCTAATGTGAAGCTCTAGGGGCAGCTTAAAGCTTCGGAGAAGGAGCTAGAAGGTAAGATCGGCAGCTTGGCCCTCCTATGTCTTCATTGCCTTAGATCTTCTTAACACTCTGTCTTGCAGATTATAAATTCAAAATACGGGCGCAAAATGCCATTTTTAACGAGAGGGTTGAAGCCCTCGAGACGTCTTGCGCCAGGCTCCAAGAAGTTTTCGAGCTGCTGCTAAGTTCGCTTCATCTCGGAGGCGAGAGGCCACTCAACAGGGACTAGGTCATCTCTCGGCTGGAGGAAGCCCCCGAGGCGCTCAAGAGACTCTTGAAGGAGACAGCGACCAATGGTGCTAGCTAGGCTTTGGCGATTACCAAGTCTCTTTATCCCCGAGTGGATCTCGTTCTTGCATTATCATTTCAAACATGCGTATTTGCCCGAGTGGTTTCGATATATCGTGTCCGACTAGTCCAGCCCCTAGGCTCTGAGGCATGGTTTGCGACACATGTCTCAGTGTCTAAAAAATCATAGGAGCGAAGTACTCGGATGCACAAATCTCGAAAAGATTATGCAAAAATAAATTTAATATCGATCTTTTTCATTCATAAAGGAACAATTTGAATTACAAAGTTCAAGTGAAAAAATGACGTAGTTGTTCTATGTTCCAAGTGTTGCTGATTGCCGTACCGTCTTCTCGCTTGAGCTTGTAAGCCCCAGGGCGTACCACCTCATCGACGACGTAAGGGACTTCCCAGCTTGGGGAGAACTTATGCTCGCATTTCTGATTCTTTCTAAGGTCCAGATCTCCCTTGGAGAATGCGCGGCTCCTCACATTGCAACCGTGATAGCGCCGTAGGCCTTGGAGATATTTTGCCGATTGAATTGTTGCGATGTCCCTGGCTTCTTCCAGTCGGTCGAGGTATTCTAGTCGGCTTTCTTTCGAGGCAACTTCTTCATAGCTCCGGACCTGCGGGGATCCAAATTCTAACTCGGTGGAGAGGACTGCCTCCGAGCCATACATTAGGAAGAAAGGTGACTGCCCGGTTGCTTTGCTGGGGGTGGTTCGCAGCCCCCAGAGTACCGAAGGCAATTCTGTCACCCACCGAGTGGCGTATGGCTTTAGCTGATCGAAAATCCTTGCCTTCAGGCCTTGTAACACCATGCCGTTGGCTCGCTCGACCTGCCCGTTGCTCCGGGGATGCGCTACTGATGCGAAGCAGATTTTTATTCTGAGTTCGTCGCACCAGTCTTGAAATACGCCACTTCTGAATTGGGTGCCGTTATCCGTGATGATTCGGTTTGGTACGTCGAACCTAACCACGATTTTGTTGAAGAATTCTTTGGCTTTCGCCGCTGTTATTGACACGACTGGCTTGGCCTCCACCCATTTGGTGAATTTATCAACAGCCACGAAGAGATGGGTGTAACCGCCTTGAGCCTTCTTCAAAGGTCCCACCATGTCGAGCCCCCAGACCGCAAATGGCCAGGTTATGGGAATGTTCTGTAATTCCTGTGCCGGTTTGTTCATCTGTTGCGCAAAGAACTGACATCCTTCGCATGTCCGGACGATGTCCTCTGCGTCAGTAACAACTGTCGGCCAAAAGAATCCCTGACGATAAGCCTTGCCTACTAGGGTTGATGACACCGCATGATTCCCACAAACTCCCGAGTGGATTTCCTTGAGGAGATCTCTTCCCTCTTGCTCTGATATGCACCGTCGTAGTACACTAGATGAGCTTTTGCGATAGAGCTCTTCCCTGATCACCACATAGCTCTTGCTTCGGCGCATTATTCGTTTGGCTTGTACGCGATCTTCGAGTAGTTCATCCTTCATCAGATAGTCCAGGTACGGAGTTGTCCAATTGTCCAATTTGGTCAAGTGCTAATCGTGGGCTTATGAATTTCTTCGACGAATACACCCACGGGTACCGTAGGCCGGCAAGATCCCATTTTTGCTAGCTCATCGGCCGCTACATTGTCTCGGCGGAGCACATGAATCAGTTCCAGACCGTCGAAGTTACCTTCTAACTTGCGTACCTCCTGGCAGTAGGCCGCCTTGCTGTCTTCGATGCAGGACCATTCTTTCTGCACTTGATTGACCACGAGCATTGAATCTCCGTGAACCACCAACCGTCGGATACCGTGTGATATGGCAATGCGAAGCCCATGGATGGGTGCCTCATACTCGGCGGCGTTGTTGGATGCAGGAAAAAGTATCTGCAGAACGTATCTCAACCTTTCCCCGCTTGGTGATATGAGCACAATACCAGCCCTCGCGCCGCTGAGCATGAGGGATCCATCGAAGTACATCGCCCAATACTCGAGTTCCTTGGTAACCGACGGGTTTTGATGCTCTGTCTACTCGGCTGTGAAGTCGGCGAGCGATTGAGATTTGATGGCAGTGCGAGGCTTGAATAGAATATCGAAAGCTCCGAGCTCGATCGCCCACTTCGCAATTCTCCCAGTGGCCTCCTGATTGTGAAGTATATCTCCTATTGGGAAGGAGGTAACCACCGAAATAGTGTGCTCTTGGAAGTAGTGCTTGAGTTTGCGAGACGTCAGTAGTACAGCATACAATAATTTTTGCACTTGCGGATACCGCACCTTGGATTCGCTCAGGACCTCGCTGACGAAGTAGATCGGATGTTGGATTTTCTGCACGTGGCCCGGCTCCTCCTTTCTCGACGATCGCCGTGGCCGACTCGTGAGTAGTTGCGCGATGTCTGATGTGAGGCTCCTCTGGCATCGGTGATACCAAGACCGGGGGCGTCGTTAGAAAGGTTTTCAAATCTTCAAACGCCTGTTATGCCTCTGGAGTCCACTGAAACTTATCCTACTTCTTAAGGAGTTCAAAGAATGGCATACCTCGCATACCCAGCCGAGAAATAAACCTGCTGAGTGTGGCCATGCATCCCGTGAGCTTCTGGATGTCCTTTTGGCAAGTCGGCGGTTCCATATTTGATATGGCCCAGATCTTCTCTGGGTTGGCCTCAATGCCTCGCTGCGACACGATAAACCCGAGCAGTTTTCCCGAAGATACTCCGAAAACACACTTCTCGGGGTTAAGCTTCATGCTGAAGGCCCTTAGACTCTCGAACGTCTCGGTTAGGTTGGTAATAAGGTCCTTCTTTTCCCAAGTCTTCACCACGACGTCGTCCACGTGTGCCTCCACGTTGCACCCGAGTTGGGCGTGAAAACACCGCTGAATTGCGCGCTGATACATTGCACCAGCATTTTTTAATCCGAACGCCATCGTGGTATAACAAAAGGCCCCGAAAGGTGTGATGAATGAAGTTTTGATATGATCTTCCGCCTTTAGGCGAATCTGATGGTAGCCTGAGTAGGCATCGAGAAAACTCAAAATTTCGCACCCGGCGGTTGAGTCAACCACCTGATCGATTCAGGGCAGCCCAAAGGGATCCTTCGGACATGCCTTGTTGAGATCAGTATAATCAACGCACATGCGCCAAGTTTTATTCTTTTTTTGAAATAGTACAGGATTTGCTAACCAATCGGGGTGATACACCTATTTAATGAAACCTGCAGCTAATAGCTTGGTGATCTCCTGCTTGATGGCGCTCCGGCGATCTAGAGCGAACCGCCGGAGTCTTTGCTTGATAGGTTTTGCTTTTTCGTCGATGTGTAAGAAGTGCTCGATCACCTCCCTAGGAACAGCCGGCATGTCGGATGGTTTCCAAGCAAAGATGTCTTTGTTAGCTTGAATAAAGGTGACGAGCGCGCTTTCCTATTTACCTTCGAGCCCTGTCCCGATCAGAGTTGTCTTGGACGAGTCGGACGGGTCGAGGTTGATTCTCTTGGTTCCTTCGCCAGGCTTCATTCCTGACGTGGCCTTCTTTTTGGACGGGACGTCGCCCTCTTCCTGCAACATGACCGCTTCTGCATGGATTTCCTTTCTTTCGCCGGTTGCCTCCTGCAACTCGGCAAGTTCATGGTTCTCTCGATCGCACTCCAGGGACCGCCTGACGTCGCTGTGGATCGTGATGATGCTTCTTGGTCCCGGCATCTTCATCATCAAGTAGGTATAGTGCGGGACGGCCATGAATCTAACCAGACCGGGCCTTCCTAAAATAGCATGGTACACTGTATCGAAATTGGTCACCTCGAAATTGATATATTCGGTCCGAAAATTATCCTTGGTACCGAATATAACAGGCAAAGAAATCTGCCCAAGTGGGAACGAAGACGCCCCAGGGATCACTCCATGGAACGGCTGGGTGCTCGGCTTTAGCTCGGAGCGGGGAATTTTCATATCGTCGAAGGTCTTGGCGAATAAGACATTGAGACCACTCCTCCCATCGACTGATACCTTCTTTAGCTTCACATTGCGAATAACAGGGTCGAGAACTAGAGGGAACTTACCCGGGTGTAGAACCCGGTTGGGGTGATCCGAGCGATCGAAAGTGATCGGGACCTCAGACCACCTAAGGTATTGGGGGGTTGCTGGTTCCACCGCATTGACTTCCCGAGTGGTGAGCTTTTGCTTCCGCTTGGACTCATATCCCGCGGAGCCTCCGTAGATGTAATTCAACTCCTGCTCGGGCTCTTGGAAATCGTCCTCATCTGGAAGATCTTTCTTCTTTGTCGCCTCGTCCTTTGCTGGAGCCGGCTGCTTGTTGCTTTCCCGCGCAAAACGCTTCAAGGTGAAGCAGTTCTTGGTGGTGTGCTTTCCCTTAGGGAGGAAAGGACAGATTGCTTCCATGATGGTGCTGTAATCGGGGGCTTCCCTCCGCATGGCTCGGGGCCGACTGCGCTCGGTCACCGCGACTAATTCCTCGCCCTTCCGCTTCTTGTCTTTGTGCTTGGAGGACTCGGGCCTTTCGCCTTTGTTCTTCGGATGTGGGCGCTCTTCTTGGAGCTCAGCCAGGGCGGCTGAGGCCGTGGCGTAGCGGTCGCTAGCGCGAACATCTCCTTCACGGATGTGGGGGGTTTCCTTAATATTTTCTTGATTAGATCAGGATCACTTACCCCTTTCTGGAAGGCCGCCACCACCACCGCTTTAGATACATCCTTGATGGTGTTCTTCTTCTGCATGAAACGCCGGATGAAGTCCCTTAGCGTCTCATCCTTCTTCTGGTGAAGCTGGTACAGGTCCCACGGGGTGCCAGGCCTCTCGTAGGTTCCCTGAAAATTCGCGATGAATTGTTCGCAGAAATCGCTCCAGGAGTCCACCTAGTTCGCTGGTAGCCCTGTGAGCCAAGCTTGAGTTGAGGGGGTGAGATTGACCGGCAAATAATTCGCCATCATGTTCTGATTGCCTCCAGCTGCCTTAACCGCCAGGGCGTAGACCTGCAGCCAAGCTTCCGGATATCGCTCCCCGTCAAACTTTACGATGCCCTTGGGATTGAATCCTTCGGGCCATACCACTCGGCGTAGCCGAGGAGTGAACGCTCGGATCCCGTCAATAGATCTCTCATCATGATGAGGGGGAGACCGACGTGGCGAGCCTCTGGCTCGGCGATGGTCGTCAACACGTCGGGGTGGAGTCCGTCGCGGTGAGTCCATGACTCGACAATCATCGTTATTCCATTCCCGGCGATGTTGGTCTCTGTGGATGTCGTAGTCGTCGTACCTTCGATCACTTCGTCGATCGTAGCAGGTGCCGAAACGCTCGTAGTCATCGTGGCGCCCGCGTCGCTCTTCCTCGTCCCACTCCTGCCGTCTGGTGGTGATGTCTTGGCGGAAGTCGCGGTTGATAACTTGGCGTGCGTCTCCGACTGGTGGTGTATGGCGCCGACTGCCAGTATTCTGACTAGTTGCAGTCCGACTGCTGGCGACAAGGGTAACCGCGTGGGAGCACGAGTGCGCTTCACCTGCCGGCTTTTCTTGATTCTGCTGGTAGTTCAGCTCGTGCTCGGATTCTTGGTAATCATCCTCACCGGGAGGGCCTTTCTTCTTGGCAGCCTCATCCTTCGCTGGAGCTGGTTGCTTGTTGTTTTCACGCGCAAAACGATTCAGGGTAAAGCAGTCTTTGGCGACGTGCTTTCCCTTAGGGTGGAAAGGACATATCGCGTCCATGACAGTATTCTAATCTGGCGCCTCCCTCCGTGTGGCTCGGGGCCGGTTGCGTTCTGCTACCGCAACTAGCTCCTCGCCTTTCCATTTTTTGTCTTTGTACTTGGAGGTCTCGGCCTTGTCGCCTTTTTTCTTCTGTTGCGGGCGATCTTCTTGGCGCTCGGCCAGGGCATCTGAGGCCATGGCATAGCGGTCGGCCAATGCAAACATCTCCTTTACGGAGGCCGGTGGTTTCCTGGACATTTTATTGATCAGATCAGGATCGCTGACCCCCTTCTGAAAGGCTGCTACCACCACTGCATCAGATACATCCCTCATGGTGTTTTTCTTCTACATGAGATGCTGGATGAAATCTCTCAGTGTTTCATCCTTCTTCTGGTGAAGCTGATATAGGTCCCATGGGGTGCTAGGCCTCTCATAGGTTCCCTGAAAGTTCGCGATAAACTGATCGCAAAGATCGCTCCAGGAGTCCACCGAGTTCGCAGGAAGTCCTGTGAGCCATGATTGAGTTGAAGGGGTGAGATTGACTCGCAGATAATTTGCCATCACGTTTTGATTGCCCCCAGCAGCTTTAACCGCCAGGGCATAGACCTGCAGCCAAGCTTTCGGATCTCGATCCCCGTCAAACTTAACGATGCCCTTGGGGTTGAAACCTTCGGGCCATACTACTCAGCGTAACCGAGAAGTAAACTCTCGGATTCCGTCGATGGATCTGTCGTCATGATGAGGGGGAGTCCGACGTGGCGAGCCTCTGGCTCGGCGATTGTCATCAACGCGTCGGGGTGGAGTTCGGCGGGCGAGCCCATGACTCGGTCTGCAGCGTCGGGGTGGAGGCGACGATGTTCTACAGCGCTGTATGAAAGACAACTTGGTCTCCCAATTTTGATTGTAGGATGTCCTCATGGGCATCGCGGCAGCGAGATCGAATCGATTGCGCCTGTGCCTCCTTTGCCTTTCGAAGAAGGCGATCTTCCTCCGTAGCTTCTTGAATCTCTTGTTGGCGTTGGAGATCGGTCTTTTGCTCTTCTATCGCGAAGATGCCACGAAGATTGTAGCAATTCGCGACGCCGACTGGTTCGCGAGTCGGAGTGGCATACCTGAGATGGGTTGGCCGAATCTTTACCAGATTGGATCTGGTTTAGGTCTAGGCAAACAAGCTCTCCGAGTGCATCTGCGACGAAGTCTAGGTTTCCAAAGCGGAAAGCCTGGCCGGAGATGAAGGTGGTGTCGACTTCAGTAGTCGGCAATAAAATTATGGGGCAGGCACTAGATCTCAAACTCGAAGGTCACACAAGACAAGTGATTAGACTGGTTCAGGCCCTCAGCGATGGAGGTAATACCCTAATCCTGTGTGCTGGGATTATCTGGATCTCTTGGATCTAAAGCTGCTCAAGGCGTAATGTGCTCTGGGCGATGTGTGGTGTGCTGTGCTCTAAGGTTCGATGATTCCATCCTCTGGTGTTACCCGCCCTCTCCCTTATATACTAGGGGTGGGGCGGCTTACAGAGTCCAGATCGGTTTAAGAGATTCCGATCGGTTACGGGTCCTAGTCGGTTACAGGATAGAGTTTACATCTTTATCTGCCCTATTAACAACTCGGATTACAATCATATCTTTTATATCTAAATATATATTCAACCGTCCATAGGATATATCCCCTTCTACATGTCGGCATGGCCTGGCGTGGGGCTTATCCTCTGGGCCTTATACTTGGGCCTGCCTTCTCCTCGAGCGATTCTCGGCCGGTCATGAAGATACCTGGTTCCATATATTCCACAGGTGGTGATGATTCCGCTGATTGCTGCCATCGAGCTTGTAGGAAAAGATTATAGCGCTTCCCCTACCTGGCGCGCCAACTGTCGACTTTTGTGGTCGGCAATGAATTTATGAGGTAGGCGCTAGATCTCAAACTCGAAGGTCACACAAGACAAAGGTTTAGACAGGTTCGGTACCTCGACGGAGGAGGTAATACCCTAGTCCTGTGTGCTGGAATTATTTGGATCTCTTGGATCTGAGATTGCTCATCCCTCTATTGTTGCCCGCCCTCTCCCTTATATAATGGGAGTGGGGCGGTTTACAGAGTCCTGATCGGTTAAGGGATCCGATCGGTTATGGGATTCTAATCGATTACAGGATTGATTTACATCTTTATCTTATCCTGCTAACAACTAGAATTACAATCATATCTCTTATACCTAAATATTTGTTCAACCGTATCTAGGATATGTCCCCTTGTGCATGGAAGCGAGCCTTGGCGCGGAGCTTTTCCTCTAGGCCTTCCAGTCGGCCCTGTCTCTCCCTCGGGCACTTCTGGGCCGGTTATGAGGACACCTGAGTTCGTATATTCCACAACTGTGCACAAGTCAGGTAGAATCACCGCAACACGACCCTCTTAGTTCTCTTTGGAATTAGTCTCTCAACTTTGGTTATCACTTCGCAGCCTAGGTACATATTTATTTATAACCAAGGGAGGTAGAATCAAATGAGGCTGAAACACTTCTTAACTAAATAAGATTAGACATAACACTTATCAATTCATATCCTTATCCAAACTGACTCCCTATTTAATTTGTATTACTCTAATCCAAATCATATATGCTTGTTGTTATAGATTTGAATAATCCAAATCAAACAAGGATTCATTTGGTATTTAACAATTCCAATATATTAATTGTACATATAATAATATATGGAATTTATTAACAGACTAGTAGGTTCACATTTTTGTGTGTGACCGCATAGGCCCATAGTAATATGGGTAGTGAATCAAATCACCATTCGACGCACAAGTCATAAGAGGCTCCTAGCTTATTATGACATCCCAGACCATATGGATGTCATTTATCTAACAAGCCATCATCGAATATCTATCTGATCCTTTTTTCACTTTTAGATATCAGGATTAAACCCAAGGCGAGATATGTTTCATCCTTATGCTGTTTAATTTGTTGTTTCTCGAATCTCCAAAGCTAGATTAAATAGATCAAGCAGTTGACACCTCAACTGGCTTGGGCATGACCATGTACATTATTTAGTCTATCTTCTTCAAGCGGTCTTAAGATATCTTTGTCCTCATATAACAAGGAGGATAAAATTCCATCTTGACCATACATATCCCTCCACTTGTGTCAACACATTCCAAAGTGTAACTAACATAATTATCCTATTACGAACAACAATTGTAACATCAAAGAATGTGAACCTCATGTTGGGATCCATGTATGTTTTAGGTCATAGGATCAACCATAAACATTGTATGAAACCAACCGATGACATGCATGTGACGTTCAATGATTGTTTCATAATGGGTCTATCCAATAACATATTCACCAACACGCTATCCATATAGTTGTGTTTATATTGAATATCATCACACAGTTATATGCTTGTCTATGTAGATAAAAAATTGATGTTAAAATCAATTAAATGACAAGGGACAATTTATAATAATACTACAAATGTGTTACAAAGTTTCATGATCAAGTCACATACTTGATGATCTATAACATGGTATTGATTAAAGGAACATGACAACGTAAATATTTATCAATCATCTCTATTATTGGCCACCATATCATATTTCCAACAGAGAACACCTGGGTAAAGCCATAGTGACTGGCACGGGGACAAGTGGTCATTCGAATAGGGAAGAGGACAACAGCGAGCGGTGGCACTAACATAGCACAACAACAGAGCCACAACTCTCTACCCTCTTCAAAAATGTTTTACATAAAATGATTTGTGGAGAGAGTCCATATGGGAAAATTTGGGATGAAACTCTGAGATCGATCCCGTGTTAAAAATTAAATTAAAACTCAATTTTAGAGTATCAATTACATATTTGAAATTACTTATTGTATTGGAAATATTGCTTTATGCTCAAACTAACTATATTGTGCCTTCCTCTGTTGTCCCTTCATTAATACTGCATTTACTGTGTGACTTACGGAGTACTTTATGTACTCACCTTGCTATATCTGTTATTTTTAGAGAAGGTGCATTTCTTCACTGGTGAGGACCTCGATGACTAGGCTGCCACCCTAGTCGATTGCCTATGGTAGATTTGCTGGGCCCTACTATTCTTTTTTGCTTTGTGTTGCTATACTTTCAGTTGGCCTACAAGCCAGTAATATTGTAAAACTCTGATAATTAAATGAATAAAATTTCTGACGATATGTTGTGGTATCAGCTTTGTTTACTATGTGTACTACCTTTCCCTGGACTAATACAATATTCACAGAGGATTCGGGAGTGTTATTCCCAAGTCTGATAGAGGTGGTATCAGAGCCATATCGACTGTAGGAGTGGCCTTAGTTAGAATGGTTTAACCTTAAGGACTTATTTGAATAACAAACTATTTCAAAAAAGTTCTGCTCTTGCCTTATTCTATCTTGTCCTTACCTCTCTAGATCATTATTTTAAAAGATGTTATTTCTAACTCTCTCTCCTTTTCAAATGATAGATGGTCAGAGTTAGTATTGAGCAATGCGAAGGATGGACAAGAATTCTTCAAAGTCCACTCCAGCATCTACGTTTCAAACGCCGGCCAATCTACACGATTAGGCAAGAGCATCTTGAAGGATATGTTATGGGATGTTGTGTCAACTTACTCGTCACTACACCAACTGGATACGGAAGTCTTCGCTACTATTTCAAAGCACACAGTTCATCTTCTGATGATGTAAAGGAAAATGCGGCCTGCAAAGCTGTTCGTAGACTCTACCGCATCTACAACCTTTGCCTCGAAGGGATGGAGCCACACTTTGTAGCCCGAAGGCTGTGAACGTTAGTGTGAGACTAGATCTTAGGAGATACCCTAATTAGGTATAAGCAAGCTATCCATTTGCAATAGAAGATGTTGTGAGCTGTCCTATTTCTCTTTTGTTGGCAGCCAAAATGAATAAGCAATTATAATAAAATAAAGTTAGAGTTTATTGCTTGTTCGTTGGAATGTGCAATCTTTATTCTCCTAGTTCTCGGTCTTATTGTTTCCTATCCTTTTGGAACCCTTAGATGGTGAACACCCTTTGTTCAGGGAGTAGAGCTAGTTAGGAGAATGACATTCCCAAGATTGAAGGCGTTCTATTTCCACCACTTCCTCCAGCCAACGGACTTGGTTGGCAGCAAATGATGGGCAACCATAACTAGCTCATTCAACTCCTTGCCCAAGCTGTCAATAGCAATCAAGTTGCTCAAGCCGCTACACAACTAGCTCAAGCACCTCCCCAGTGCATTGAGCCGATGGACGCTGATTAGCTCAGGGCAATTGAGAAGAAACTAGCATATCTCAGTACAGTGACTGTGAGAGAGTTCTTTTTGCCTCACTAGCTCAATGGATTTGCTTCAAAGTGGTAGGATAACATCTGCCTTTCCCATCAGGATGCTCAGGCCATCACATGGAATGAGTTCATGCAAGATTTCCAAACAGCTCACATGCCATCTGGTCTGATGTAAGGTCGAGGATGCCGACTAGAGGGGGGTGAATAGGCGGTATTAAAAATTCTTCTCTCTAGATACATGCTCTAGTTATCCACTATGTCAAAACCTTAAAGATAATTAATGCAGAAGCGATAAACTACGGTTTTGACAATTAAGGCCTAAAACAACTAGGCTCACTAAGTGCACTAACTAAATATGTCTCTAACAATAATTAGCAATCTTAAAGACAATCAATCAATTTAATATTATGAATATAAATTGCTTGAATGTAAATTAGCACAAGAAAGCAAACCACAAGGAGACACAATACTTTTTACCGTGGTGTTCGGAAACTTGCTGGTCTCCCCTAATCCACGTTGAGATAAGCCCAAAACGAATTGGACCAGCTCCACGAATTGAGCACCCACCTCAAATCCACTAGTGGTAGCTCCTTTTCCCTCCCGGGTAGGCGAGCTCCAACCTTCACAAACTTTGCCGGGCTTCTCACAACCTATGTTGAGAGCTCCCGTGCACGACGATGCTACGTCGTCTAGGTGTCGGCAAACACCAAAAGTAACAAGTCAAGCTCTCTAGCTTGAACTTCACCTAGTGCAACACATGCACTCTAGTGACCTCCTAAGTGCAACACATGCACAAGAGGCTCTCAATCCTCTCCTAATTGCAACAAATGCAATTAGAGGCTCACACTAGCTCAAGAAGCAAATGGGAGAGAGCAACACATGCACACAACTCCCACACACACACAATAACTCTAGCCTCCCACACATGCCCCCAAGGCCTCCTTTTATAGCCTCCAAGCCAAAACTAACCGTTGGGGGCAAAATCTGGTAAAACTCAACAAAATCTGATGCTACCGCCCAACTGGGCCTAGTAGCACTGGCCTACAGGCCAACGGCTACAAATCTAGCAGTTGTGCAGAACTTCCGGTAGCACCGGCCAACTGGGAGAGATGCTACCGCTCGGGTGGTAGCACCGGCCTCCACCCCGGTAGCACCAGCCCAACGGTGCTACCGGCCAACTAGGAGCGGTATGACCAGCCTCCCAGATCAAAAAAAAAAATTTCCCAAAAATCTTTTCTTCTCGAATCAAACATTAATAATGATTGATTATGAAGGACCATGTGGAGGTCCATCCATGTTTGTGATGAGTATTTGACTTTATTTGAGCAAAGTGTGCTCAAGTTTGAGTTTGATTTGGATTGATTTTCAAAATGAAGCAATTTGAGTTGTCTCTGCCAGAGTGGCGATCTGGGTCGTATGGGACTTGGTAGTGATGAGTTGGATGGTTTATTGCACATCTTTGTGGGCATTGCTATGTGAAAGGTTTTTCCTTGTCTTTGATGGTTGCGAGGCGGCGGTGCTAGGTCATGGTGAGGCGAAGGATGACCGGGACTAGGCGAGGCGTCGGAGGTCGAGACGGTTGGGAGATCGCGGAAGATGATCGGAGGCGGAGTCGGGCAAGTCAAGAAGACAAGGAAAGGAGTTGATGCTAGCTAGATGCGCGTGGATCAATGAGGGCCGTCGGATTGAGGTCTAGTTGATAGGTTAGCGGGTCTAGGTAGTATGCTTTGAAAACGTGCAAGAAAACCCGGTATGTGTGTGGGTTTTGGGTTAGCCCTTGCATGGCTGTGTGTGTGGGTTAATCCTAGCCCTTAGATGAGTGCTCTAGGGTTGAGGGACTCATCCAAGGGTGGTAGGTGGCCCAAGAGTAGTATAAATAGGGGTGGAGGGGTAGCCTCCTTCCCTTGAAGGTGTTGAGGTTTTTGATGCTCATTTGAGCTTTTGCCCATATGAATGTGAGGCTTTGTAACCTCCCCTTCCAGAAATGAAAGTTTTATCCATCCACCTCTGAATTTATTTTGCACATTTACATTATGTCTTTACTTTACACAATTTAAATTCAGCATTTACTTTCCATAATTACATTCCATAATTTACTTTCAAGTAATTTGGATTTGCTTCCCCTCCTTCTAAATGCTGCTGATCTTGGATGTTTTGAGTGTGTTCATATGGTTTTACATCTCTTTTGCACTCTTGGATTGAGTAGAGAACATCTTTTCTTTCAAGTTCCAACTTTGTTCAGAACTTGTTCTTCGCGCAGCAGTCAGTGTTTGAGTTTTTTAAAATTATAGAAAAATCCTTTTTGAGTGATTCTTGTTGGAGGAGGTGCGGGACTCTGACATACACCTGCAAAAAAATTTTGGAGTTCACTTGTTGCACCGTTTGGGCGCCATGAGGTGAAAACCGAGCCCCAAACTTTCTGCTCGAAGTTCTTGAGCATACTGTGAGGCTTACCATGAGGGCTCTACTCAAATCAAGACTGTGAGGCAGGACCAGTTCAAGCGCGAGTACAACAAGTTTGATCAACGCGCTGGTGAGACTCTCGACGAGTGTTTTGGTCGGTTTACAAGGATTTTGAGTGACCTCCGAGCAGTTGGTTGCATATACCCTGACTCGGACAATGCTCGGCATTTCTTGACCGCACTCGACCTTCGGGTTTGGGAGATGAAGGTGACCACCATCAAGGACACCACCGACTTATCGACTCGACTCTTGGCGGGCTTTATTCCGCCTCAAGACTCATGAGATCGATGTCGTCTCTCGGAAGACGAAATCTCGATCGATGGCTTTGGTCACCGATCCCATTGGATCTTCTTCTTCCGATCCTTCTATTGGTTTCTCTCTTTCCGCCCTTTGCGAGCTAGCGATGACCAAGCTGGAAAAATTTCAGGAAAATGAGCTTGCTCTTCTCGCTCGCAAGTTTTCTCATGCATACAAGAGGGTGAGAGAGAGGAAGAGAGGTGGCATGATCACCGCTTGAGTGTGGTGGCCCCAACCACATTGGCGAACTATCCCAAGGCGGAGAAGGGCAAGAACGGCGTTGGCGGTTCGGGCAAGAATGACTACACCGACAAGAACCGCAACAAGAAGCCTCGGTTCGTGAACCGGCGACGAGAAGAAGTACGCAACTTCTCCAAGAACAAGAAGCTCTTCCACCGCGTCCTCGCGCGCGGCAGCGACATCAACCTCTCCGACATGGAGACATGGAGCGGCGAGGCGAGGATGATCCGCAAGAGAAGAAGAGGCGGCGATGACTTCTCGGCATGTGCTTCATGGCCGACACCAACGACATCAGCGACTCGAGCTCTCAAATGACTCGGATGAGGTACCCTCCTATGACCAGCTCAACGAAGCTTTACGCAAATTAGGAAAATTTCATGCTAGAGCTAGAGCTAGGTGTACCGAGCTTGAGAAGGAAGTAGGTACCTTGACTCGGGAGTTAGCTTCACTTAGATCTTCTCCCTCCCGAGTCACTGATGATTGCTCTTTGTGTGATGCTATTCTTGTGGAGTTGGAGAACCTAAGGACCATACATGATAGTGTGCTTCTTGAACTTGATGGTCTTAGGTTGAAGAATGCTAGCACTAGTTCTATTGATGCTATTCCTGTTGAGGCTAGTTTTCTTCATGCTCACTCCACTCCATCATGTGCTAATTGCCCTAAATTGCTTGTCGAAATTGATGCCATGAGCGAACACCTTAGAAAGCTTTCTGCTAGAAATGATGAACTTGAATTGCATGCTTCTAAGGACCCAGTCAGCTCATGTGAGGGCTGTAAGCAACTAAAACTTGACAATGATGCTTTGAATGTCAAGTGTGATCAACTTGCTAAGGATTTACTAGTTAAGTCACAAACTGGTTGCTTGCTATGTGTTGGGGTTAAGGATGATGTGGATCAAATCCATGTCGAGCTTAAGAAGAAGTTAAAAGACCAAACCCTTAGGATTAGAGATGTTCCTTGCGTTTCTTGTGAGGCCCTCAAGATTGAGGCAGCCGTGCTAAGGGAACAAAAAGCACGTGCTGAGAGATCTTCTCTTTCTGGTTCTTCTTCTTCCTCTCCTTCCCCATGTTCTTCTTGTGCTTCTTTCTTCCGAGATTGCCAGTATCTTATGAGCACTCTCGAGAAGTTTGTTGGAGGCAAGAAGAAGCTCAATCTTATTCTAGACCAATCCAAGATTAGTAGATTCAATCAAGGTCTAGGATTTGATCCTTGGAGCACGCTCGGCGCATCCTCCCACCATTGTCGCGGCTCCAAGAGTGGTGAGATTGTGGTTGCTCCCGAGTGAGCACCACCAAGTTTAGGTCTCTTTGGGTTGTCCATAGGACTTCCGACCGGAAGGGTGTTACTCCTATTGCTACGCCTCTAGCAAGGTGAAGTACACATGCACCTTACAGTAAGAAGGATGGTCACCTAGTAGATTTACGCTTCAGCGCGCCAAGATCACTCGGCGTGGCGTGTTGTCGCTCTTAGGGGTATTGAGGTCATCCCGGACTTTGAGTGCTCCTAAGACACACCGCTTCTAGATAGGTTAGAGAGTCGCTTTGTGTTTGGGGGCGTCCGGGACTCGGTTTTCATGCTAGTTCTTTGAGTTTTAGCCCGAGCTGTTCGTAGTCGGTCTTTCCATCGTCTTCTTGATATTCCTCGCTTTTCCCATCGAGGTAGATATCGTGGCGTGAGGTGTTTTCGGTAGGAGATCCAGCACCTTCTTTGGGATGGTCGGCTTTTGCACCACGGCGTGCCAACCCGATTTTAACTCCTAGATCATCTACGAGTTGCTCTGATCGTGTGAGAGTTGGCGTCGAGAGACACTCGAGTCGATCTTCTTCGTGGTGGTTCTACGAGGTGTCGTATGGTTGATATTGGGTTCCTAAGTCTTCACTCTATCCCGATCTTGAGTCATCTTTCTCTCTTGTGTCTTGATCGGGTTAAATCGGATGGGGAAGGGCGATGTTTGGATTGTTGACTCGGTTGTTCTCGTCATATGACCGGAGATTCTCGTTGGTTCTCTTCCTAGTCCGAGCCCCGGTGATGAGTTAATCACTTTTGGGGATGCATCTTGAGTAGAGTCATTGCTAAAGGTACCATCTGCATTAACAAAATTTCATTCTTAAAGATGTTGCCTTAGTAAGTAAGTCGCAATACAATCGCTCTCTGTTTCTCGACTTATCGATGACACTTTCGAGGTAAGTTTCAAGAGTAATGCTGTAGAATCCTTGATTCATCGGGAGGGTTAGTTTTGGGATTTCTAGATTTGGGAGAGTCTTTCGTGCTGATTTTCTACTTCTTCCGGAGACTCTCTTGATGTTTGATTGCTTCGAGTCCGTGATCTCTCCTTACGGCATAGGAGACTTGGTCACATTGGTTTTGATCATTTGACCGAGTTAGCGACCACGATCTCATTCGGGTTTGCCCAAACTCAAGATGGTCAAAGACTTAGTTTGCTCTCCTTACCGACATGGCAAGATGGTTCTCGCTTCTCATCCTCCGATCACCGTAGTGATGGTGATGCACAGGACAGCTTTTACATATGGACACTTTGTTGGTGCGGCTAGAGTGCGATCAGGGGAGGAAGTGGTATGTTCTTGTCATCGTTGATGATTTTTCTAGATACTCTTGGGTATTCTTCATGGCCTCGAAGGATGAGACCTTTTCTCACTTGAGGGTTTGATCATGGGTTGTCTATTGAGCTCCCGGTGCATTCTGAGCTATCTGCAGTGATAATGGCACGGAGTTCAAGAATTCCTACTTTGAGAGTTTTGTGTGGAGTGCGGTTTAGAGCATCAGTTCTCTTCTCCTACGCCTCGTGAGAATGGCGTAGTGGAAAGGAAGAACAGGACCACAGTTGAGATGGCGGGGCGATGCTAGGCAGTCTGATACTCTAGGAAGTTTTAATGAGGCTATAGCTCTTGCTTGCCATGTTTCTAATCGCGTGTTTTTGAGAGCACATTTGCATCGCACTTCTTATGAGTTGAGGTATGGGCGAAAGCCCGGTGTGTCTCATTTTCGCGTTTTGGTTGCAAGTGTTTTATCTTGAAGTCAGTAACCTAGATAAGTTTGAGTCTCGCTCTTGATGGTATCTTTCTAGGTTACTCGACTTCTTCTCGTAGCTATAAGTGCAGGCGTTGATGCGCATAGGATCATAGAGACCTGTGATGTGACCTTTGATGAGGCTAGCCCAGAGCTAGACACGATGTTTGAGCTCTTCTTATCCCTCCGAGACCATCTTTGTAGAAGATGAGGATGATGGAGATGATGGTGTTCCACGGATCAGTCCCTCTACACCGAGGTGCCTCCTGTTTCCATTTACGCACCTCGGGAGACCAGCCCTTGCCTTGAGCTCTCCTTGGTGAGTGGCTCGCTCCAACCTCTTACGTGCATGAGGTAGAGGCCATCGCTTCGGTCCTCCCGTCTTATCCGAAAGCTCATCCACCGATCGGATCATTGGTGATCTGTTTGAGCGGTCACTCGCTCAAAATCAGGTTTGTCCAGTTCTGCCTCCACTCTGCCTTTGTTGCCTCCTTTGGCCGAAGGATGTTTCTCATGCATTATCCGATGAATCGTGGATTAATGCTATGCATGAGAACTTGAGAACTTTGAGAGGAACAAGGTATGGCAGCTTGTCGAGCCCCATCTGGTCATAATGTCATTGGGACCAAGTGGGTGTTCAAAAACAAGCAGAGTGAGGATGGGGTTGTCATTCGCAACAAGGCTAGGCTAGTTGCACGGGGCTTTCTCGGGTTGAGAGTGTTGACTTTGAGGAGACCTTTGCCCTGTAGCTAGACTAGAGGCTATTAGGATCCTGCTTGCATTCTCTGCATCCCGGGCTTCAAGCTCTATCAAATGGATGTCAAGAGTGCATTCCTCAATGGCTATATTGAGAAAGAGGTTTATGTCAAACAACCTCCGAGTTCGAGAACCCCAAGTTTCGAGTCATGTATACAAGCTCTCCAAAGCTTTGTATGGACTCAAGCAGCCCCAGAGCATGGTATGAGAGGCTCAAGTCTTATCTTCTCACCATGACTTCAAAATGGGCATAGTAGACAAAACTCGTTCATCGACACCATGAGTCTAATTTTCTTCTTGTCGATTTATGTGGGCGATATCATTTTGGTGGCTCGTCTCATTCGCTTGTGTCTCAGTTTTTAAGGTGATGAGCACAGAGTTTGAGATGAGTATGATGGGCGAGTTGAGCTACTTTCTTGGCTTCAAATCAAGCGGACTCGGGAGGTACTTTCTTGCATCAAGGCAAATATACCCGTGACCTCTGAGGCGCCGACATGTCGATGGGAAGCCGGTCATGACTCCTATGGCCACCACTTCGTCCTCGAGCCCGATGAGGATGGTGAGCCTGCTTGATCAAAAGGAGTTTGAGCATGATCGGCTCCTCTTGTACCTCACCGCTTGAGGCGGACATACATTTTCTTTGTGTGTCCGTGCGCTCAATTTCAAGCTTCTCCTCGCGCCTCTCACGCCCGGTGATCAAGCGCATCTTCAGTACCTTCGTGCTACCACCGATTATGGTATTTGGTACTCTTCGTCTTCTTGTCTATCTCTTAGAGCCTTTTCCGATGCCGACTTTCTTTGGTGTAGGATAGATAGGAAGAGCACTACGGCACTTGCCAATTCATTGGCACTTCTCTTGTTTCTTGGTCATCTAGGAAGCGATGCAGGGTTGCATGTCCACCGTGAGGCCGAGTATGTTCTTTGTAGCAGTGCTCTGGATGAGATCGACCTTACGGGACTATGGGTTAGAGATAGAGAGTGTGCCACTTTTCTCGTGACAACACTTCAGCTATTTGCATTGCTAAAAACCCAGTGCAACATTCCGGACCAAGCACATTGATATTAGATATCACTTCCTTAAAGACCATGTGGAGAAGGGAGATATCGCGCTTGATTCAGAGAGTGACCTTGATTAGCGATACCTTCACCAAGCCTTTGGATAGCTCAGATTTGTTGCCTTGAGGAGTGAGCTTGGAGTCGTGAGCCCTTACGGCCTTTCGTGAGGGGAGCTGGTTTGTATATTATGTATTATATGTTTTCTTCCACTTAGCTTTTCTTTTCTTTGTGTTTCTTTTGGGTGACTTTGGGCTTGTTTTCTTGAGTTGAGTTCACTCACTTAGACTTCTGCATGCCTTCCATGGACCTCTTATCTTGTGCTTTAGGTTGCTATCATGCGTGATTAGTGCATTCTCTCTTCTCTCTAGGTTGAGTTCCCTCACGTCTTATAAGTCTAGCGGTATTGGGTCTCACAGGTAGACAGTGCATGTGCACTCCTTAGTTGGGATCTAGAGTCGACTTCCTATGTCGACTTTGGGAAGATAAGAGCGAGTCTAAGCCGTAGTGAGTCTCTTCTATCTTATCTATGCTCAATAGCCATCCAGTTTTGCATTTCTCGGCTTCTTCTCATTCATTTTTACGGTTGTTATTGAGTTCATTCGGGTTTTCTTTATGCCTAATCTTGATAATAACTCAACTTTAACCAGATTTGAGCTTAAAATTGATTCATTTGTTGAGGGGAGTTTGGGAATCTGTTCATGCATTGCATTTAGACTGCATTTTACTTTTATGAGCTTTGTCTATTATGCAATTGATTTCTTCTTCATGCTATACACCATGCTACATCATTTGAAGAAAATCACTAGCTTAGGTATGTCCAAGTTCATTTAACTTGCTAAGCTTAAAAATGAAATAAGCCTTAAATGAAAAACTTGATGAAACTTGTTGCTTTTACTTGCTAGGTTTCTTCTCTAGAGGTTTGTGCCATAATTTGAGAAATTTGGGAGTTCTCTAGAGTCCCTATAGCAACTTGGGTGAAACTAGTTTGATCCATACTAGAGTCCTTCAATTGCTCATGAATCATTGTGCAAAAAAAAATGAAAATTAAACAAAATTGACTCTTCTTGTGCACATATGACTCAACACCTTGCATTCACAAGACCACTTCCCATTGCACTTGGGATGAACTTGGAATACATCGTGTTTGACCTAGACCATCCTCTTAAGAGTTCATCTTGAGATGGTCGCATACGGCTTGAGTCAATTGGTTGTCAAAAGAAAATGCAAATAAATTAAAAACAAAGACATATGTGGGTAAAGAATGCAAATAATGTCAAACATTTGCACCCGCTATGTCTTGTATGATGATAAATCAAAATTTGCATTAAGTGATAAATGAGCCCAAGGACCTTGTATGCTCTTCTAGATTCCCCAAAGTGTTGAGTAGGTTGAACTCTAGTTTTCCTTTTGATCTTTAGAGTGGCTATTCTTCTATTTTTAAACTAAAGCTAAGTGTTGCACTTGTCTAATCTTGCTAAAATGAAATATTCAAAACTAAGCTCGTATTTGCACTTGGACATGTCTTAGTTTAGTCATCTTCTAAAATTGACAAGCTTGGTGTAATATCCTTCCATTTTGATCAATTGGATAATCTTCAAAGCTCTTTCGATTGCATTTCATACATACATAAAAAAATTGATGCCTATATTGCCAAAAGGGGGAGAAAACGTAGAAAAGGCATCACTAAAATGATAAAAATGTGAATGCTTATTTGGTTATTATGATCTTTGTAAAACTATACTACTACTTCTGTTGGATCATAATCTCATAATCACATTTGACATGTTTAGTTGGATTTTAGAGTTTTTGTTGAAAACTTGCACTTTCTTAAATTTAACTCTAAAATCTGAATTCCTCTTCGTCAACTTGGTCATGGTTCTAATTTCTATCTTTGGACCAAGTTTGACTTTGCAACTAAAAATTGCTTTCTTCTTCATTTTCTTCAAACTCAAATTTATGCCTTTTGTGTGGTTTGTCAATATACTGATCAAGGGGGAGATTGAAGGACCATGTGGAGGTCCATCCATGTTTGTGATGAGTACTTGACTTTATTTGAGCAAAGTGTGCTCAAGTTTGAGTTTGATTTGGATTGATTTTCAAAATGAAGCAATTTGAGTTGTCTCTGCCAGGAGTGGCAGTACCGGTCGTATGGACGCGGTAGTGATGAGTTGGATGTTTTATTGCACATCTTTGTGGGCATTGCTATGTGAAAGGTTTTTCCTTGTCTTTGATGGTTGCAGGGCGACGGTGCTAGGTCATGGTGAGGCGAAGGATGACCGGGACTAGGCGAGGAGCGTCGGAGGTCCAGACAGTTGGGAGATCGTCGGAAGATGATCGGAGGCGAGTCGGGCAAGTCAAGAAGACAAGGAAATGAGTTGATGCTAGCTAGATGCGCGTGGATCAATGAGGGCCATCGGATTGAGGTCTAGTTGATAGGTTAGCGGGTCTAGGTAGTATGCTTTGAAAACGTGCAAGAAAACCCGGTATGTGTGTGGGTTTTGGGTTAGCCCTTGCATGGCTGTGTGTGTGGGTTAATCCTAGCCCTTAGATGAGTGCTCTAGGGTTGAGGGACTCATCCAAGGGTGGTAGGTGGCCCAAGAGTAGTATAAATAGGAGTGGAGGGTAGCCTCCTTCCCTTGAAGGTGTTGAGGTTTTGATGATTATTTGAGCTTTGCCCACATGAATGTGAGGCTTTGTAACCTCCTTACAGAAATGAAAGTTTTATTCATCCACCTCTGAATTTATTTTATGCATTTACATTATGTCTTTACTTTACGCAATTTAAATTCAGCATTTACTTTCCCGCAATTACATTCCCGCAATTTACTTTCAAGTAATTTGGATTTGCCTCCCCTCCTTCTAAATGCTACTGATCTTGGATGTTTTTAGTGTGCTCATATGGTTTTACATCTCTTTTGCACTCTTGGATTGAGTAGAGAACGTCTTTTCTTTCAAGTTCCAACTTTGTTCAGAACTTGTTCTTCGTGCAGCAGTCTGTGCTTGATTTTTCAAAAAATATAGAAAAATCCTTTTTGAGTAATTATTTTTGGATGAGGTGCGGGACTCTGATATACACCTGCCGAAAAATTTTGGAGATCACTTGTTGCACCGTTTGGGCGCCATGAGGTGAAAACCGAGCCCCAAACTTTCTGCTCGAAGTTCTTGAGCATACTGTGTTCTTAGATTTTTCCTGTTCATTCTGTAAGGCTTTTTGTGCAGAAATTTGGTGGAGTTCTTCATGACTCTGATGCTCATAGGGAGAAAAATTCTCAGAATTTTGTGAGCTGCATAAACCCACTAACCTCCTGTGCAAATTGAGGACAAGTCCTGGAAATTCTGCTTTTGCTTTTCTGAAAGTGACTTTTGTGATTTGAATTGATGTCCTTTTTAAAAGCAAGAGTTTGAATTGATTCCTCTTTACCTTGGACACTAGACAACCAGGATTGTGACTCAAAAATCCCCACATATTTTATGGTACTTATCCATGCAAGCTTGGGGTACACATAGGTGTCTAGTTTTTCGGGTTTTTCACAATTTCCTTTGAGCGATCTTGTCGAGGTTTTTGTTGGAGTATTTTGGGGGAATTTTTATTTGCGACCATTCACCCCCCCCCCTCTGTTCGCCATCTCGGTCCTTCAGATTCTTTGAGCCATGTGATGATCAACACATAATCAATCAATTTGCAAAACACATTTGCAAAACCAATTCACATTCTCCAAAGAATCACATTAAGTACAACTTATTTGCAAAACACATTTGCAAATAAACCGAGAACCTATGAGATCAATCCTCTAGCCATGTAAGGATCAACACATGATCCCGACACTTTGCGAAACACATTTGCAAATGCCAACACATTTTTTAGGATCGAAACCCATGACCTCCAGCTTATTTGCAAAACACATTTGCAAATTACAAATCAACACTTTGCAAAAACACATTTTGCAAACACAAAGCATAAACCTTTAACATCCCAAAATTGGAGTTTTGGAATGTTTAAATTTGAAAATGAGCCATTTGCATTTTTCTTGAATTAATTTCTACTTAATATGAATTTTCTATTAATAAAAGGATTTAATTTGGCTAATCTATCCATCAAACAAAATATTTTCAATTTTAGTTGGGTTCATTATGCTGCAAGGAATTTTTTTGTATTTTTCGAGATTTTTCTGAATTTATTTGCTATTTATTTGAATTTATTTTCTTATATTTGAATTTCTAGGATTTTATTAAATCGGAAAATGTTTTATTTTCTAGAATCTCCGCAGGCCGAATCTTCGCCGGCCCGTTTCTTTTTCCCCGCCGGCCCGCTCCGCTCGGTCCGCTTCGCCCGGCCCATCTATGCTTCGTGGCCCAGCTCCGCAGCGCCTCGGCCCAGCCAGCCCGCTCCGCATCCGCCGTCCGATGCTCGCCACGCGTATGGCTGCGATGCAGCCACGTCGCCCCGCGCCGCCGCCGCCGAAATCCTAGCCGTCTCCGCGCTGTTTTCGGCATCCGTGCCGCGCACGCCTCCCGAGACCCCTATTTAAGGAGCTACGCCCCCTTCGAGGTTCCCCTTCGTCCGCTGCGTCCGTTGCTCCATCTCACGTCGCCCGAGGTGCCGTCATCTTCGCGCACGACCTCGCCAAAGCTCTCCGCCATGCCCGTGCGCTTCTTCGTCGCCGTTTGCCATCGTCGGTGAGCCCCCACCACCGCTGTTGGTCTCGCCGAGTTCACCGCGACGCCCTTTTCCTTTTGCCCCAGATCCGATCGCGTCTCGTCGCATTTTTGCGCAAAGCCGCGCCATCTTCTTCGGCTCTGGCGGGATTTTCATAGGATGAAGAAGGAACAGTTTGGCTTGGAAAAAGTCTATATCTACCGAATCAAAAAGAGATCAAGCAATTAATATTAAAGGAGGCGCATGAGTCAGCGTACTCAATTCATCCAGGCAATACTAAGATGTATCAAGATCTTCGTAGTATATATTGGTGGCCAAGGATGAGAAAGGAAATCGCAGAGTACATAGCTATGTGTGATGTATGCCAGCGAGTTAAAGCTGAACATCAAAGACCCGCAGGATTGCTACAGCCGTTAAAGGTGCCTGAATGGAAGTGGGAAGAAATTGGAATGGATTTCATTACAGGACTTCCGAGAACCAGATCAGGTTATGATTCAATATGGGTTGTAGTGGATCGTTTGACAAAAGTTGCACATTTCAATCCTGTGAGAACAACTTACCAGGGAGATCAACTTGCAGAGTTGTATGTCACGAATCGTGTTATTGCATGGTGTGCCCAAGAGAATTGTATCAGATCGAGGCACTCAATTCACTTCAAGGTTCTGGCAAAAGTTGCAAGAAGCATTGGGTACCAACCTGAATTTCAGTACAGCTTATCATCCTTAGACAGATGGACAAACTGAACGAGTAAACCAAATCATTGAAGATATGTTAAGGTCTTGTGCTTTGTCCAATGCGGCAAGTTGGGATCAAAGTTTACCTTATGCAGAATTCTCATATAACAATAGTTATCAAGCAAGTTTGCAGATGTCGCCATTTGAAGCCTTGTATGGAAGAAAGTGCAGAACACCTCTCTGTTGGAATGAAACAGGAGATCACCAAGTCTTTGGTCCTGATATTTTGCAAAAGGCTGAAGAACAAGTAAAAATGATTCAAGAAAGATTGAGAACAGCGCAATCTAGGCAAAAGAGCTACACTGATAATCGTCGGAGAGAGTTAACCTTTGCTCCTGGTGACTATGTGTACTTGAAAGTCTCACCGCTCAGAGGAATGCGTCGATTTCAAGTTCGTGGAAAGTTAGCACCAAGGTTTATTGGACCGTTTCCAATCCTAGCTAGAAGTGGACAAGTGGCTTATCAGTTGGAGCTGCCACCGCATTTATCGAATGTGCACAATGTGTTCCATGTGTCACAGCTGAAGAAGTGTCTCAGGGTACCAGAAGAGCAAATGCATATTGAGAATGTTGAGCTCCAAGAGGATCTTACCTACCCAGAGTATCCGATCAGAATTTTGGATGAGGCAAAACGCAGAACAAGAAACAGGACGATCAAGTTTTGCAAGGTTCAGTGGAGCAACCACTCAGAAAAGGATGCAACTTGGGAGCGAGAAGAGGATCTGAGAGAAGAGTACCCCAATCTTTTTCCCTAGTCTGTCCAAATCTCGGGTCGAGATTTCTTTTAAGGAGGGGAGGTTTGTAACATCCCAAAATTGGAGTTTTGGAATGTTTAAATTTGAAAATGAACCATTTGCATTTTTCTTGAATTAATTTTAGCTTAATATGGATTTTCTATTTATAAAAGGATTTAATTTGGCTAATCTATCCATCAAACAAAAGATTTTCAGTTTTAGTTGGGTTCATTATGCTGCAAGGAATTTTTCTGTATTTTTCAAGATTTTTCCGAATTTAAGGAGCTGCGCCCCCTCCGAGGTTCCGCTGCGTCCGTTGCTCCGTCTCGCGTCGCCCGAGGTGCCGTCATCTTCGCGCACGACCTCGTCGAAGCTCTCCGCCGTGCCCGTGCTCTTCTTCATCGCCGTTTGCCGTCGTCGGTGAGCCCCCGCCGCCGCTGTTGGTCGCGACGAGTTCACCGCGACGCCCTTTTCCATTTGCCCCAGATCCGATCGCGTCTCGTCGCATTTTTGCGCAAAGCCGCGCCATCTTCTTCGGCTCCGGCGGGTTCGCACCGTCGCCGAGCCGCCTCGCGTCGCCGTGCCTGGCGCCTCGTCAACGCCGTTGCGCGCGCGGCGTGGCATACGTCGCCGCTCGCCTTCCGCGGTCGGTGACGCGATGCCTCGTCCTCCGCGCCAGTATCACCGTCAGCATCGCCACGGTTCCAGCACCCACGCCTCGTCAACCGCCGCGTGGCTACCACGTCAGCCTAGCCCGCCGCGTGGTCGCCGCGTCAGCATGGTTCGCCACGTCGGCATCTTCCTCCTCGGTGGACTCAGCTCACCGTGGACCGAGCCACTGACATGTGGGCCCCACGTGTCAGCGGCATTTCTTTTTCCTTTTCTGATTTTCCAGAAAACCAAAAATACAACCAATCATGTGTTGCCATGTGTCAGCCTCTTTGTTTTTCTGATTTTTCTGATCTGGAATCTTCCAGGAGCCCGTTCGAGCTCCGATTCCATTGATTCAAATTTCTAAATTCATCTAAATTCAAGATCTATCTTCCAGTACCATTTTTTTCAATTTTTGAATTTTAGTTGAATTTTTTTTATTTATTTGCTCTCGTTTCGCGTGTAGACGACGCAGTCGAAGCTCAAGCAAATTAACAGTCAGAGGTAGATCCAGCAGGAAGCAACGAAGGCAAGTCTTCCTTGAACATGTTGATCCCAAATTTTATGAAAATGTTAAGTTGTTTTTAATTTATGCATGCTTACTTTTATGCAAAGTATTTTAAATGTAGTCTTAAGGTTTAGTTAAATTCCATTTTGTTATCCCCTCATTGGTATTGATCATGTCGAACCTTTGACACCCTAGATGATATATACTAGCTATTTTATTTGGTGATATCCAGTAGATTTGCATGGAACGGTAGAATTGCTTAGTCCAGCTTAAACGTTTCGGTATTGTGCCAGTATGGGAATCATTTCAAATGTTGTTTAAACATATTTGTGAAATCACGGCAATTGGTGTTGCTGCTGTGATTTAAGTAAAATAAAATGGAAATGGTTTAGACCGGGGCGGATGGATGTTTGGCGGGTGCAGAAAGCACGAGACCTTGGTATGTGAATGTTCCGCCCTAGTCAATTAAGGACCGAAGCGTGTGTTACCATGGACCGAGCACTACCGTACAATCACAAGTCTATATGGGTATGACCTAGCTAAATAATTTGTGCGTCTCATTATAACTTTGCCAGTTGGTGAGTGCTAGATGTTGGCAGGCGCAAGAGGGGGCTTCTGTACTGGGCAGCTAGAACCCTAACAGCGGTGAAACCTTAGCGGGCGATGTTAATAGTGGGTTGTACATTGTAAAGGCCTTGTCATGATCTCTCTGTCGACACACCAAAGGAAGTGTTTTAATTGCATGGCAACAAGAGTCGATCATGTCTTGTGAGTAAAGTGTACACACTCTGCAAAGTTAAAACTACTTAAGTAGCTGTGCCCACGATCAAGGGCAGGCGAGGTACTCTTGCACATTGTAGATTTCATGGTTTTGTTTTAAAGGAAAATGGTTGTTTTGGGAATCCGTGAGCAGATGGAACTCTCGGGTTATGGTTTGGCGGATGGAGCCAGTCAGGTAGCTAGAACCTGCTTTAATTGTCATATCAAATTCAATTACTATACAATTACATTTTGATCAAATGATGCTTTGTGAAATTACTATTGGTATTTAAAGTTAAACTTTGCTTATGCTAAAAGAGCCATATTATGCCTTCAATTGTTTAGCCTTGCATATAGTCATCATGCCTTATGTTTCCAAGACTTGCGAAGTACATTATGTGCTCACCCTTGCAACATCCCTAACCTTCCATAGAAGAGTTCGCAGAAGCTGAAGGTGACTACGATTTTTACGCTTGTGGTTATGATGAAGGCGATCCGGAATGCTAGGACGCGAATCCCGGTTGATTGCCTGTTGGGCAAATGGATGGGCTTACTTTTCTTTTGTTATTTCATTTCCGCTGTTTCTTTTTGAACTCATGCTATGATGCTGCTTATTTGTAATAATTGGCCATAAGGCTAATACTCTTTTGCTTAATTAATATTATTTGATTCGTGATATGGATGTGTTGTCATCACTGTTTCCACTGTGTGTGCTAGCTTTTCCTGGACGAGCATAAGTTATACACAGAGGGTTCGGATTTGGAGATCCGGTCCCGACAAAACCTCTCTTAGCCTTGTGATGATCAACACATGATCAAGTCACAAGCTAAGTCTCCAATGCATGAGCTTTCAATTTGCAACACATGCAAATACCTAGCTCCATGCAAACAACAAACATTTAAAGCCAAATGCTTGAGCTCTCCTTTTTGCGACTCATGCAAATCTTCGCTTCAAGCAAACCACAAATTGAACTAAAGTGCATGAGTTCTCTATTTGCAACACATGCAAATCTCTAGCTCCATGCAACCACTTTAAACCAAATTGCTTGAGCTCTCTCCTTTTGCAACATATGCAAAACTTAGCTCCAAGCAATATCAAAACAAATTGAGAATTCAAATAAGAAGCAAGCATGAGCTTCTCTTGTTTGCAACACATGCAAATCAAAGCATCATGCAAAAACCAATGCAAGAGCTTCACCCATTCGCAACACATGCCAAATGGTTACCTCCATGCAAAATCCAAATAAGAGAGTGAGCTAGAGTGAACCGGATTGAGTTCATCAACACATGATGAAGCTCAAGCTAAATGACTCAACCCCTCTTAATAGTATGGCACCCTAACTAGCAACCCGGTCTCCCATCCAAGCACTGAGACCGGTAAAAAACTTGGAACACATCCTTAACCCTAGCTAGTTATACATTTTCCTCTAGCGATCCACTTAGAGCTTCTTTGATATCCAATCATCTTTTCTCCAGGATCGAATATTCTTCTTCTTGTTCATCAATATACGATGAACTTTCTCTAGCCCTTCTCTTTACTTCGGGATCACCTCTTGAAGCTCATCAACACATGATGACTTCTCGTTCCCGATTCTTTTATTTATCTTAGACTCAACCTACTTCAAAACTCATGGAAGATTGTTAGTCCAACGAACACGATTGTCTCAATCATCATTTGCACTCCATTAACACAATGGATGCCTCCAAGATCGATTGAGCACAACCCAAATCAATTTGAATGATTTAAAGGTGTCTTGAGTACTTTGATGCAACTAATGCTTCAATATACTCAAGAACTTTTCGTTTGTCCTTAATCAACAAAGAGAAACCATCAACATATGATAAAATGTTCTTTGATTGATTGAAAGACAACCGAACTCAATTTAAACTTCATTTAAATTGACATAAGTATATACAACTACACAAGTTTCATATACTCAATATGATGGTTAGTAACGATCCAAATATTTTTCGAGATTTTTTTGAATTTATTTGCTATTTATTTGAATTTATTTTCTTATATTTGAATTTCTGGGATTTTATTAAATCGGAAAATGTTTTATTTTCTAAAATCTCCGCGGGCCGAATCTTCGTCGGCCCGTTTCTTTTTCCCCACCTGCGCGCTCCGCTCGATCCGCTTCGCCCGGCCCATCTCTGCTTCGCGGCTCAGCCAGGCCGCTCAGCTTCCGCCGTCCGATGCGCGCCACGCATGTGGCTGTGATGCAGCCACTTCGCCCCACGCCGCCGTCGCCGAAACCCTAGCCGTCTCCGCGCCGTTTTCGGCGTCCGTGCCGCACACGCCTCCCGAGACCCCTATTTAAGGAGCTACGCCCCTCCGAGGTTCCCCTTCGTCCGCTGCGTCCGTTGCTCCGTCTCGCGTCGCCCGAGGTGTCGTCATCTTCGCGCACGACCTCGCCGAAGCTCTCCGCCGTGCCCGTGCGCTTCTTCGTCGCCGTTTGCCATTGTCGGTGAGCCCCCGCCGCCGCTGTTGGTCGCGTCGAGTTCACTGTGACGCCCTTTTCCTTTTGCCCCAGATCCGATCGCGTCTCGTCGCATTTTTCGCAAAGCCGCGCCATCTTCTTCGGCTCCAGCGGGTTCGCGTCGTCGCCGAGCCGCCACGCATCACCGTGCCCATTGGCGCCTCTTGACGCCAGCGTAGCCACCACCTCGGCGCCACGTCGCCTCGCCTTCCGCCCCGGTCGGCGCCACGCGCGCCTCGTCCTCGCGCCAAAGCATCCCGTCACAAGATCGCCTCGGTTCGGTAGCGGCGCCTCGTCAGCCGCCGCGTGGCTGCCACGTTAGCCCTAGCCCGCCGCGTGGTCATCGCGTCAGCATGGTTCGCCACGTCGGCATCTTACTCCTCGGTGGACTCAGCTCACCGTGGACCGAGCCACTGACATGTGGGCCCCACGTGTCAGCGGCATTTCTTTTTCCTTTTCTGATTTTCCAGAAAACCCGAAAATCCAACCAATCACGTGTTGCCACGTGTCAGCCTCTCTGTTTTTCTGATTTTTCCGTTCTGGAATCTTCGAAGAACCCGTTCTCCTTCGTTCGAGCTCCGATTCCAGTGATTCAAATTTCCAAATTCATCTAAATTCAAGATCTATCTTCCAGTACCATTTTTTTCAATTTTTAAATTTTATTTGAATTTATTTTATTTATTTGCTCTCGTTTCGCGTGTAGACGACGCAGTCGAAGCTCAAGCAAATTAACAGTCAGAGGTAGATCCAGCAGGAAGCAACGAAGGCAAGTCTTCCTTGAACATGTTGATCCCAAATTTTATGAAAATGTTAAGTTGTTTTTAATTTATGCATGCTTACTTTTATGCAAAGTACTTTAAATGTAGTCTTAAGGTTTAGTTAAATTCCATTTTGTTATCCCCTCATTGGTATTGATCATGTCGAACCTTTGACACCCTAGATGATATATACTAGCTGTTTTATTTGGTGATATCCAGTAGATTAGCATGGAACGGTAGAATTGCTTAGTCCAGCTTAAACGTTTCGGTATTGTGCCAGTATGGGAATCATTTCAAATGTTGTTTAAACATATTTGTGAAATCACGGCAATTGGTGTTGCTGCTGTGATTTAAGTAAAATAAAATGGAAATGGTTTAGACCGGGGCGGATGGATGTTTGGCAGGTGCAGAAAGCACGAGACCTTGGTATGTGAATGTTCCGCCCTAGTCAATTAAGGACCGAAGCGTGTGTTACCATGGACCGAGCACTACCGTACAATCACAAGTCTATATGGGTACGACCTGGCTAAATAATTTGTGCGTCTCATTATTAACTTCGCCAGTTGGTGAGTGCCAGATGTTGGCCGGCGCAAGAGGGGGCTTCTGTACTGGGCAGCTAGAACCCTAACAACGGTGAAACCTTAGCGGACGATGTTAATAGTGGGGTTGTACATTGTAAAGGCCTTGTCATGATCTCTCTGCAGACACACCAAAGGAAGTGTGTTAATTGCATGGCAACAAGAGTCGATCATATCTTGTGGGTAAAGTGTACACACTCTGCAGAGTTAAAACTACTTAAGTAGCCGTGCCCACGATCAAGGGCAGGCGAGGTACGCTTAGACATTGTAGATTTCATGGTTTTGTTTTAAAGGAAAATGGTTGTTTTGGGAATCCGTGAGCAGATGGAACTCTCGGGTTATGGTTTGGCGGATGGAGCCAGTCAGGTAGCTAGAACCTGCTTTAATTGTCATATCAAATTCAATTACTATACAATTACATTTTGATCAAATGATGCTTTGTGAAATTACTATTGGTATTTACAGTTAAACTTTGCTTTATGCTAAAAGAGCCATATTATGCCTTCAATTGTTTAGCCTTGCATATAGTCATCAAGCCTTATGTTTCCAAGACTTGCGGAGTACATTCTGTGCTCACCCTTGCAACATCCCCAACCATCCACAGAAGAGTTCGCAGAAGCTGAAGGTGACTACGATTTCTATGCTTGTGGTTATGATGAAGGCGATCCGGAATGCTAGGACGCGAACCCCAGTTGATTGCCTGTTGGGCAAATGGATGGGCTTTGCTTTTGTTATTTCGTTTCCGCTGTTTCTTATTGAACTCATGCTATGATGTTGCTTATTTGTAATAATTGGCCATAAGGCTAATACTCTTTTGCTTAATTAATATTATTTGATTCGTGATATGGATGTGTTGTCATCACTGTATCCACTTTGTGTGCTAGCTTTTCCTGGACTAGCACAGGTTATACCCAGAGGGTTCGGATTTGGAGATCCGGTCCCGACAAAACCTCTCTTAGCCTTGTGATGATCAACACATCATCAAGTCAAAAACTAAGTCTCCAATGCATGAGCTTTCCATTTGCAACACATGCAAATACCTAGCTCCATGCAAACAACAAACATTTAAAGCCAAATGCTTGAGCTCTCCTTTTTGCGACTCATGCAAATCTTCGCTTCAAGCAAACCACAAATTGAACTAAAGTGCATGAGTTCTCTATTTGCAACACATGCAAATCTCTAGCTCCATGCAACCACTTTAAACCAAATTGCTTAAGCTCTCTCCTTTTGCAACATATGCAAAACTTAGCTCCAAGCAATATCAAAACAAGTTGAGAATTCAAATAAGAAGCAAGCATGAGCTTCTCTTGTTTGCAACACATGCAAATCAAAGCATCATGCAAAAACAAATGCAAGAGCTTCACCCATTCGCAACACATGCCAAATGGTTAGCTCCATGCAAAATCCAAATAAGAGAGTGAGCTAGAGTGAACCGGATTGAGTTCATCAACACATGATGAAGCTCAAGCTAAATGACTCAACCCCTCTTAATAGTATGGCACCCTAACTAGCAACCCGGTCTCCCATCCAAGCACCGAGACCGGTAAAAAACTAGGAACACATCCTTAACCCTAGCTAGTTATACATTTTCCTCTAGCGATCCACTTAGAGCTTCTATGATATCTAATCATCTTTTCTCCAGGATCGAATATTCTTCTTCTTGTTCATCAATATAGATGAGCCTTCTCTAGCCCTTCTCTTTACTTCGGGATCACCTCTTGAAGCTCATCAACAAATGATGACTTCTCGTTCCCGATTCTTTTATTTATCTTAGACTCAACCTATTTCAAAACTCATGGAAGATTGTTAGTCTGACAAACGCGATTGTCTCAATCATCATTTGCACTCCATTAACACAATGGATGCCTCCAAGATCGATTGAGCACAACCCAAATCAATTGGAATGATTTAAAGGTGTCTTGAGTACTTTGATGCAACTAATGCTTCATTATACTGAAGAACTTTTCGTTTGTCCTTAATCAATAAAGAGAAACCATCAACATATGATGAAATGTTCTTTGATTGATTGAAAGACAACCAACTCAATTTAAACTTCATTTAAATTGACATAAGTATATATAACTACACAAGTTTCATATACTCAATATGATGGTTAGTAATGATCCAAATATGTTTTGAGTGATGGAAAGGGATCAATACATTTAGACCATCAACTAGAACAAACTCCATTAAGTATGTGCATATAACTAATTGAACATGAAATCAATATGCACATAATCAATCTTAGATTGCATATGAGTTTATCCTATATTAACATGAGTATACTACAACTACACAAGTTATATATACTCAAAAGATTGTTTCAAAGTCTTGATCCTTTATATTATATGGCAAGAGGATATGGATCAATACAATTGAAACGTCAAGTTAAATTTTCAACTGCCCCTAGATGTGTGCATTCATGTATATATAGATTTGGAAACATAATGCACATATTTAGACTAAGACAATGGAAGAGTTCATATTTTAACTTGAATCATAAGTTTGTATTAAGACAATAGAGTGAATACGAGTGCATGCCTTGAGTTTTCTATTTTCCATCCAAATTTGAGACTAATAAGAATAAAACTCAATAACCATGTTAGCCTCATAATGACTAGATTTTTCTTTAAACAATGATTAAGCATTAATCTAAAATCAATCACCAAAACCAATAGAGCTTGAACTGACATCTGATCACCTTAAAGAAGAAGGAGTTTCACAGTCTATGCCAAGGAGGCTGTACAGTGACGAAGTACTTCCACAAGTTCAACCAGTTGGCATAGTATGCACAAGAAGTGTCCATAGAAGAAGCCAATCAGGAAAGATTCATTGAAGGACTCAATGACGAGTTGTCTATCCAGCTGATCTCCCACGACTACTCCGACTTCCAACAGCTGGTCAACAAGGATCTTCGTCAGGAAGGCAAGCACCAAGAAATGGAAAACTGAAAGGGAAGAATGGCTACCCAAAGGTTCATTCTTGTATCTTTTCCCAAAGCTCAAATGATTCCATCACAGTCCGTCAACTTGAGCCAACAGTTACAATCAATGAGCCAGCTATGGTGAACTACCCCGATAGTGTAGTAATCTTCAACGCTCCTCAAAGAGGTCCAACATAGAATAATTCACCTCTTGCCACTAGACTCACATGCTTCAACTGTCAGGAAGTTGGGCATTTTGCTAGAAGTTGCCCTAAGAAGCAACAAATGCAAGACCAAGCGTGAACAACACCAGAACCTTCAACACCATTAATGCATTAAGAAGGCCACAAAACTTTATCAAACGCTTCTGGAACAATGTCACAACTCAGGCCAAACAGGACATGCAGTAGGGAAAGCCTAAGAATTAAGTTGAAGGATTTGTAAACCTACCTTCTTTCTAGCCTCTCCAAATCTTAGGGATGAGATTCCTTTTAACTAGGTAGTTTGTAACATCCTAGAGTTTTATTTCCAAAAATAAAGGGAAAAATTATTTATATTAAAAAACTATTTTATTAGCTTTTGAGAATTTTTAGATAATAATTCATTTTTTGGATTTTTCTAATAATTATTTTTTATTTTCTGGTATTTGCTATCAATTATTTGTATTAAAAAAGTTTTTTCCTAATTTCATAAATTAAAAGTAAGTATTTTGTACAAATAAAAACCAAATTTAAGTTGAAAACAATTTTTCTAAGTTCAAAATGTCTCAAGGAATTTATGTGAATTTTTACACGATACCTTTTTTTGCTATTTTCTAAAAGCCTCTTGTAATTCTGTATTATTTAAATTTATAAAACTATTTAAAATTTCTATAAATCTTTTTCGGGGCGAAACCCTACTTGGCCCACTCTGCCTCTTTTTTAGCCTAGCCCGCCTCTCCCTCCCTCACTCCTTTCAATCGCGTGGCCCACCTGACCAACTTTCTCACTACCCTACCATGCACTAGCCTAGCCACCCCCTTTCTTCCTCCTCATGCCTGAGCCGACATTGCCACGCACATGAGCTCCTCAAAGATCATGATTCTTCCACCCATTTTCAAGCGATTTCAATGCCATTAAGGCCGCCCATTCACGCTGCCATCACGTCGGCCGAAATTCCCCCATTTGTGTGCCTTAATCCCACTCGGACACCGTTCAAACCTACCGTCTTTGTCGTGACTTGCATGACTGATTCCGCTCACTCCGGTGTCCCCCTTTTCCCCTCGTTGTCCTCCCTCTCCTCCTCCCTCTGCAAGAACGCCATCATGTTGTCATCTTCCTTACAACTGGCCACCATACTCTCCACCTCGCCACCGCCACCTCAGAGAGTCCCTAGTATTTTTGACCATGTTGAAATGTGTTCCCAACATGGTGAACCTTCCCCTCTTTCAATTTGAGATCTTGTGCGGTGCTTCGCCAGATCGAACCCCTCTCTCTCCACCAACCACCGTGCACCTTGTAGCCATCTGCACCACCGCTTGAGCTCCACTACCATCGTTGACCACACAACTAACTTCTCCTTGTCGATGCCTTCCACATGCTCACCTCTGCGCTGCCCGAGCACCCTAGCCACACCATCACCCTCCTCGTCTCGTGCACCTGAGCCATGGTGTGGTGTACTGGGTCCATGATTCACCAACCTAGGCCATGGACTCGGTCCACAAGGATAGGCCCATGTGTTAGTCACCCGAGGTCTTTTCCCATTGCAAAATAATTTGGCCAAAAACAAAAAATCTCTGTTGACGTCATGCTTGCAACATGCTGGTGTCTTAATTCCTTTTTCCTTTTATGGCGACCAGCATAATTAGCCCTGGGGTAACGACAGTAATGCCTCCATTACTCCGAGATAATTACATGAGCCTCGACATATTACCTAATAAAATATTGAGCACACCTGACATTTTATCAAACAATACATCGTATTCAGAGTGTCGCAGCAGAACAATAATTATAGACTGAAATGGAAGCTTATTTCAACCCATTGCCATGCCGGTTACAAGTTCCTAGTTATCAAGTCATACATAATGTACATATTACATCAATAAATAATTTACGTAAACAATAAATTACTAATGGATCGTCGGTCTCCACCGTGTGGTCCACTAATCCACCCGGTCCTCCTGGTAGTCCTCTGCCACTTCATCACCCTAATTCTGTGGGAAATCCTCAACCTATGCCTCGTAGACGAGTCCATAAGGATCGTTTTCTAAGCAAAGGGGGAGTTAAGCAAGGGTGAGTACAGAACTACTCAGCAAGCATTACTAACAAATGCAACATATGAATTTCTCTCATATCCACTTAATGCCACCTTCCCTCAAAATCTATTTTACAGGAATTAGGTTTTGAGTTTTTTTAAGAGTTATGTTTCAAGTTTTAATTATAAAAACTACTACTAGCACTCGTATATAAGGCAGACTTAGCTTTTATAGCCCCCAATCCAAGAGATAGATATGAATTTATTATTTGACCCTGCACAGGTTTGTATCACTTTACCCAAAGTGACCCCATCCTGTGAGGCCCTAGAATATTTATCACTAATCCAGTATTAGATCTGCAACCCTGGCATGCTAACGAGCTATGGTGTCCTTCACCAACATTCCTCACTCACTCGCAGCATACTAGTTGTACTCCTGCCTAACATCAGAGATACTCATCCCTTGGCTTTAAATATAGCACCATGAAATCTTCAACCATAGCTGAAGTTTTTAGTGTCCATCACTGGGCCTCCCGGTATATCCCAGCTTCACATTTCTAATTATCTACTCATACCCAATGTGGAGATCATAACACCTTCACAGGACAACATTTTTTTGAACGATTTCACACACTACGGTTGATATTGTATATACGGCTCATTGCCCGAGTGTAGGTGTTCATCCTTATATTATAGCCTATGTAGAGGGCTCCACCGACATGACAATCCTTCTTAACGGCGCCTTCTACCCACCATACATATAAATACATCAACGAGTCCTTTCGTTGGATGAGCCATTTTAACACATCAATAATCAAATACTACCTCAACAGTTCATCACCAAACCATCTTTCTAACTGGATCCGATTTAGCATTTTCTTAAGGATAAGATTTTTCCCATGCATTGATGATATTACATATAGCTAAAAACATTTTTAAATTACTCAAATATGATCAAGAAAAACTTGCCTGGATTTTGGTACAAATCGTCCTCACCCGACGGCTATTGAAGATCACTAGTCTGATTTGAATTAATTTCTGAAATTACAAAATACCATATTTTTGGTGGCTAGTATATTTTTTTCATGTTTTATGATGCCCAACCCATAATTAAAATTTATTACTTGATTTACACATACGTTCTCTTTTGAGTTTTTGGATATTTTTAAGTTTAATAGGTTTATTTAAGCTTGATAGCATGTTTATTAAATTTATAGGTTTTTAATCATGTATTTAAAATTTGGATGTTGTAGGTGTGTAGATCAGATTTTTATCTCTTTTTAGTGATTTTTTTTCTCCTTTTTTATCTTTATATTTCTTTCTTTTTCCACCAATCGGCCTTATCCTCTGGCCTCTTGCCTCTGGGCCTCCTCTTCTTCCCCTATTCTCCTCTCACTCTCTCTCCCCTAGCTCTCCCCAACCCGGTGCTTCTCCCCCTCCAGCGCCAGCACCAGCCGTTGGGCATCGCCCCCACTGGCACACCTCTATGTTGTGGCCCTGCACCTGGGCCACATTCGCCCGTGCCTTCTTCCTCACCCCCGTGACTGGGCCGTTGCCCCCTGTCCTAGCCTTGCTCCCGGGCCCATGGTGCCTCCACCGCTCCCTCACGGCTAGGATGCCACAACCCGGGCCGCCCTCTGCCCCGTCGCCACCCGACCAAAGCCCCCTACTACTCCAGGCTGACCCCCCTCTCTCTAGGGTTTGGGTAACACTTTGGCTTCCCCCTTTTCTTCTCACTATGCTACTGATGACGATGCTTTATTGTTTTGTGATGTGCATGGTGAACATGTATATTTTTATTTTTATTTTGGGTCGATGATGATTTGTTAGTGTTATGCCCTTGAGGCAATCATTTAGATGATTGTAACATGACTATGTTTATGAATAATATTATGATTATTGGTCCAATGAATGTATATCATTGTATTGATCAACAAGTATGTGACTTGCTTATGAAGCTCTTTACTAAATGATGTAATTCGATAAATATCTCTGATCGGATTTCATCGTATAGGACAACGATGAATAGATCAGCACATGTAGTGATCGATGATCATGCTTCATAGATCATGGGATATGGAGATATCATCTATACATTGTGGACGCATGTTGAAGAACATGGGTTTGATAGACCCGCAATGGGACACTGCGAGAATGTTTCATTCTTATGTGTCATCGATGTATCTCATACCTAGTAGATGTATGATCCTTAGACTTGAGATTGTCATATTCCCTACATGTGTAATAGTTTTCCTTGGGGCTATCAAACACTACTTCCTAACCGGATAGTTATAAAGGTAGCTTTCATGTTTACTATGAAGCGTGCGAGAGGAAGTGGCGATCAAGATAGAATTTGCCACTCCAATGAAAGCGGAGATATATGACAAGGCCACTCGTGTGATATGATTAAGGAAGTGCATGGCCATCTGTGATTGAGGAGTCAATCACAACTTATTAATATATCACGGATACGAGAGATGGATTGAATCATCAAAGGATGACATGCTTCTCGCCTTGAGATCAATCTTCATATACTTGGCAAAGGGATTATTGCATGAGTACTTTTGATAGGTTACGTCCGATTTGATCATAGTATGTTTGGGAGTTGGCATACTTTGCAAGAAGCCGCTACCAACTATTGGATTGAAAAGGAGTTTTCGAATCCATGTCCAAGCGTCGTTAACTGCAGGTCACACCCTTAATGGGGTGGGGCGCATTAATTTGGATTGGATCTGTAATTAATGAACCTCATGGGCTTAGCATGCTGATGGGCCCTAGTTTAGGGTTTCATCTTGTGGCTATATAAGGAGGGAGGAGGGAGGGCACAGGGTGTGCTTTCCCACGATTTAGGAGTGATTCACTCGAAACCCTAGCCTACTCCTCTCGCGCCCCGCCGGCGACCGGTGCTTGCACACGACGCGCGGCGTTCCATCTCTGGACGTGTGGACTACTACAGTGACGCTGCTGCGACTGCGGCGTGGGAGGACGATCCACGGCGAGGCGAGGACGATCCACTACATCGACGTAACGACTGCGGCGAGGACGATCCACTACATCGACGCGCGAAGGATTCCGCAACTACGCGTCTAGTGGTAATCTTATCTATGATCCCATTCTTGCGATTAGCTTTCTGGTTACGCGGTAGTTTTTTTTGTGCTAGCGTAGCATACCGCGTTCCTCTTCATGATTATGGGTGATTGTTGTGGATTTGGCGGTGTTGTGACGACACCAGAGGACCTTCTATACGCAGGGAGTGCGGTGGTCTTCGGACACATGCAACGCTGCATCTACGATGATCCCTACTGAGACTACTAGCTATACTTACAATCTTTAACCTCTATACTGGTCTTTGCTACTGTCATCCATATATTTGAGCTATGGTCAAAATGTAGGTTACCTGCGGTGTGGGGGAATATGAAGAAATGCAGGGTATGATGTGCTAGGGATTCTCCTTCTTGCTCCTGGTTGTGGCTTGGCCTCTCGACTCCTTGCTCCCTGGTGCTTCCTAACAAGTTGGTGCTTGTGGTGGCCTTGCTTCTCTCGATGGATGGTGGTCTGGTCTCCTGGTGCTTGCTTGCTTTTAGGGCTTGGCCTCCTGGTGGTCATGCTCCTCCTAGTGGTGGCTTTGGCTTGGTGGATTTTCTTGGGGGCTTTAGTGCTCCCTGATGGTCTTGCTCCTGGAGGCTTGGTTGCTTGGTGGCTTGTGGTGACTTTGGTGCTCTAGTGGTTTGCTTGCTTGGGGGTTTTGTGCTTCCTGGAGGCTTGCTTTGGTTTTGTGGTTATGTGATTGTGTGTGGGAAATGGCTTGGACTAGAAGGGGTGTTTGGCTGGGGCTCTTTTAACCTTGGTGGCTTGCTTCATTTGGGGAAGTGCTTCCTAGGGGAGGTTCTATCCTCTCCTTTAACTATGGGGAATTACCTTTTTAGTATGCACATTTTATCTTTTTAACATGTGATATTTTTTGGCACTATTCTTGCAATGCTATGGTTACCCGGCAACTACAGGTTTGTTTAATGCCAGATGATGAAACCCTAGGTAGCAAGAGGTGCCGACTGGCCCCAAACGGTTAGCTATCTTAGTGAGCGATACCTTCGCATGCGGGTCTGATGGCACTCCTCAAATTTTAATTTCTATATTTCTTCCCTTATGATTGTATCTATATGTGCGAATGTCTATTTTTCAGGGAATCAGGTCAAAGATCAAAGAGAAACTGTAGATTGAAGGAATTTGAATTTTCTTGTAATCTTTCTTTTGATGTAATTTTGTGATTTAATGAACATCGTAATTATACAATTGTATGACATTTGATAATCAAAAAAGTTGATGATTAATTTTTTTTGTTGAGTAGGTTCATTATGTGTGTGGTTAATTTGTGCTGATGATCTCATTTGCAAGATTAAAACTCTCGGTTGTTTCACCTTTAGAAAGAAAATCCAAAATTCTGAAAATTCTCACTGACGTCATGCTTGCGTCATAATTCCCATTCTCCTTTGTAATGAAAATTCCAAAATTCGGAATATGCCTGCTGACATCATGCTGGCACAATAATCTCGAATTTCCTTTAGAAAGAAAAATCCAAAAATTCCATAAAAACCCTTCTCTCTTATTTTCCTTGATTTAAATATTTCGGGAGTCCGTTCAAACTCTGTTTCACTCCATTCTTTCTACTAAATTCATATAAAATCCTAATCTACTTATTTATGCTTGTATTGTATTTTATTTTAATTTATTTGGATTTTATTTCAATTTGGCTATTTTCAACGTTTAGATTTTAGAGTGCTACAAGAGTACTAAATCGACGAATCAGAGCACCGATTCTTCGAGCAAGGCAAGTTACAATTTTTTTATCATGTTGATCCTAGATTTTAAATTATATTTTGAATTTAAATTATTGCATGCATAATTTTAGCAAATACAGTTTTAGTCCTAGTTTAAAATAAATAGTTATGCACAAATTGTTTAGGACCACATTTGAAATTTGAATACCTTACACCATTGTAACCTTAAGTATATACTCTTGGATATACGATGAACATCAAAATGCATAGAAATTGGCTTAGACATGCCTAGACCTGAAAATAGATCTTTTGGGAATTTGTCCCAAACAAAGATTTCTATTGAAATAAAATTATTCCTTAGTATTGGTGTACCATAGAAAGTTATGAGAAATGATGTGGTTCAAAGTAAAGAGAAAATGGGATTTAGACCGAGTGAGAATTGGTTGCTAGGAGGCTTCGAAATGGTTCTAGTTTGCGTAAAGTCTCGCCTAGTCAATTAAGGACAGGTCTATGACCTGCTGATTCTAAAACCTAACCGTACTACCACAAGCCTGATATGGGACAGACCTGGCTAACTAATTTGTAACATTCCAATGTCGGTTGTGCTATTGGGTTGAATGTGGGGTCAAGTAGACTACCACACGGCACAAGAGGGGGCTTCTGATAAGGGCGGTTTTAACCCTGTCAGAGGTGAAACATTAGCGGGCATGACTACTTTGGAATAGCGCTTTGTAAAGGCCTTATGAAGGACCACGTGGAGGTCTGTCCAGATTTGTGATGAGTATTTGACTAAATTTGAGCTTGGGTTGCTCTTGTTTGAGTTTGATTTGAAATGGATTTTCAGTTGGAAGCAATTTGAGGTCTTCTCTGTTTTCCGGTACTCTGCGCCGAGCAGTAAAAATGAATTTTTATGAGTGGACTTTGATGGATTTATTACACATCTTTGTGGGCATTGCTATGTGAGGAGTTTCCTTGTTTTGATGGTTGCAGGTCGACGATGCTAGATCATGGTGAGGCAAAGGATGACCGGGACTAGGCGAGGAGCGTCGGAGGTCCAAACGGTCGGTGATCGCCGGAAGATGATCGGAGACGGAGTCATGGCAAGCTGTGAAGACAACAAACGGTTGAGATGCTAGCTAGATGCTGTTCGGATCGATGAGGGCCGTCGGATTGCGGTCTAGTTGATAGGATAGCGGGTCTAGTTAGTATGCTTTGAAAACCGTGCAAGAAAACCCATTTGTGTGGTGGGTTTTGGGTGAACCCTTGCATGGCTGGTTGAGTGGGTTAATCCTAGCCCTTGATGGATGCTCTAGGGTTTAGAGGCTCATCCAAGGGTGGTAGGTGGCCCAAGAGTTGTATAAATAGGGGTGGAGGGGTAGCCTTCCCCTCTTGAAGGTTTTGAGGTTTTTTATGCTCCTTTGAGCTTTGCCCAGATGAAAATTGAGGCTTTGTAACCTCTTCTTCCAGAAATGAAATGTTCTTCATTTATATTCATGTTTCATTTCTTTTACGCATTTACATTACGCATTTAAATTACGCATTTAAATTACGCAATTTAAATTCAGCATTTACTTTCCCGCATTTACTTTCTCGCAATTTACTTTATCGCAATTTGGATTTGCCTCCCCTCCTTCTAAATGCTATTCTTCTAAGATGTATTGAGGGTGTTCATATGGTTTTGCATCTTTCTTGCACCCTAGTTGGATAGACTAGAGATCAAGTTTTTATCAAATTGCAAATCTGTTCAGAACTTGTTCTTCACGCAGTAGTCAGTCTTTGATTTTTATAAAAATCTAGAAAAATTCTTTGTAAGTGATTCTTATTGGAGAAGGTGCACGACTCATATATCCATCTCTGAAAAGATTTGTGAGTCCACTGGTTGCACCGTTTGAGCGCTATGAAGTGAAAACCGAGCCTCAAACATTCTGGTCAAAGTTCCTGACTGTCTGTAATGCTTGATTTTTCATGTTTATTCTACAAAGCTTTTTGAGGTTATTTTTGGTGGAGTGTTTCAAGACTCAACTTCTCATCGGGAAAAAAATCCCCACAAATTTTAGAGCAACAGAAACTCACCAACCACCTGCTCCAATTGAGGACAATTTCTGAAAAATCTGCTTTTACTTTTCTAGAAAGAGACTTTAGTGTTTTAGCTTTATCTCTTTTAGAAAAGTAGTCTTTGAGTTGATTCCTCTTTGTTTGAACACTTGAAAACCAGGATTGTGATTAAAAATCCCTCACATGATTCATGGTTCTCATCCATGCAAGTTAGAGGTACACATAGTTGTCTAATTGTTCGGGTTTCGGAGGGTGTGCGAATCTGAGAAACACCAGTTTGAAGGAAAATCTTTGGGTGTTTCAGATTTTTATTGTGAGATTGTTTGGAGTACTTTGAGTAGGGGAAAATTTTATTTGGGATCATTCACCCCCCTCTGATCGCCATTTTGATCTTTCACCTTATCATGATCTCTCTGCCACACACCAAAAGAAGTGTGTTATAGCTTAGCAAGAAGAGTTGATCATATCTTGTGGGTAAAGTTGTACAACCTCTGTAGAGTGTAAAACTAATCGATTAGCCAAGCTCACGGTCATGGGCATGCCGAGCAAAGCCTTTCACAGATTAGACTTTGGTCTTCAAAAGTGTTTTACATAAAAATGATTTATGGAGAGAGTCCATATGGGAAAATTTGGGATGGAACTCTGGGATGGATCATGTGTTGAAAGTTGAATTAATACTCAGTTTTACTATATCAATTACACATTTGAAATTACTTATTGTATTGGAAATGTTGTTTTATGCTCAAACTAACCATATTGTGCGTTCCTCTATTGTCCCTTCATTAATAGGGCATTTATTGTGCAACTTGCATAGTACATTATGTAATAGCTTGCTATATCTGTTGTTTTTAGAGGAGGAGCATTTCTTCACCGGTGAGGATCTCAATGACTTTTCACTGCCCCAATAGATTGCTTGTGGTAGATTTGTTGGGCCCTACTTCTCTTTTATCTTTCTACTGTTATATATTTCAATTGGCCTGCGAGCCAGTAATATTGTAAAACTCTGATAATTAAATGAATAATATTTCGTATGATATGTTGTGGTATCAGCTTTATTTACTGTGTGTACTGGCTTTTCCCGGACTAGTACAGTATACACATAGGATTATGGGGTGTTACTCCCGGGTCCGACATCGTGCCAGATGGAATATGAGTTTTGCAAAAATCTTGCACAAACTCATTCCATGTAATGGCCTAAGCATCATGATAGGCAATGCAGATGTTATTCCACCATGCTAAAGCAGGTCCGTTGAGTGAGTTGGTGAGAGGCAAACAAAACCATCTCACGATTACTGCACTAGGAAATGTTTAGCTTTTTTCCAACATTTTGAAGCTAGTCATTTGTGTCCATCAGTTCAGTGTTACTGGAGAAGGTTGAGTCCTCATGATCTCTGACAATCTGGTGTAAGGAGGTGCATGAGCTTGTTGAACAGCAACGGGTGAAGCTTGATTATTGTTGATAGCCTAGGCAAGGAGTTGAATAAGATGATTCTAATTGCACATCATGTGTTTATCTACTCCATTGGGTGGAGGTGATAGTGGAATTGGGGTATTTCCATTTCCAAAGGCTTCACTCTTGCGGTCGGTCCCACTTTCGGAGCGACGTGTGTGTTCATCATCTACTGGTTGCACCAAAAAGATAGGAAAGAGGAAGACTGAGAACATGGGGGATAAAGATCACACATTCCATTGAAGAAGCAATAAACACCAACTTTATTTTACTACAATAACTTATTCATTGTGGCTGCCAACAAAAGGGAAATAGATAGCACACAATGTCATCTATTGCAATGGATAGCTTGGCTTAGACCTTAATTAGGGTATCTCATAAGGACCCTGACATTTACAGCTTTCAGGGTACAAAGCATGTCTTTGTTCCTTCGAGACGAATGTTGTAGATGCTGCAAAGCGGGCACCATCTTGCTTTGCATCATCGAAAGAATTGTGCCCCTTGAAGCACTAATGAAGATTTCTGTATCGAGTCTATGTGGTGACGAGTATGTCGACGCAGCATCCAATGATTTGTCCATCATGACACTCCTCCCGAATAGCATGAATTGCAGGTGATGGAGTAGACCTTCAAGAGTTCATCTCCATCCTTCGCTTTGCTCGAGGATAACTTTGACTATCTATTATTTGGAAATGGGAAAGAGTTAAATACAACATTTTCAAATAATGATTTAAGAAAAGGACAAGATAGAACAAGATGAGAGTGGGAACTTTTTCAAAATACATGTTATTTCAAAGTAAGTCCTTAAGGTTAAACCATTCTAACTAAGCCACTCCTACCGTCGATATAGCTCTGATACCACCTCGGTCAAACCCAGAATTAACACCCCCATATTCTGTATATTCTGTACTAGTTTAGAAAAAACTAGTACACACAGTGTAACAAAGATCATATAACATCATATCATACGAAATTTATTTAATTAATTATCATGATTTATAATATATGGCTCGTAGGATATTTAAAAAGATAGCAGCAGATGACAAAAAGAAGTAGTAGGGTCCAGTGGATCTACCACCGGCAATCAATTGGGGCAGCGGCCTAGTCATCGACATTCTCACCGGTAAAGAAGTCCTCCTCCTCTAAAAACAACAAATATAGTAAGGTGAGTATATAGAGTAATCCGTAAGTTACACATAAAATGCAATAATAATATAATGTTAACAAAAGATGGCATAATAAGGTTAGTTTGAGCGTAAAGCAGCATTTTGAATACAATAAGTAATTTTGAAGGTGTAACCTGATACAATAAAACAGAATTTTAAACCTATTTTTAACACAAGTCTCAACCCGTAGCTTTATCCCAATTTTTCTAAATGGAACCCTCTCCATCTACAAATCATTTTTCTGAAAGCACTTTTGTAAACCAAAGTCTAATCCGTGAAAAGCTTTGCTCAGCATGCCCATGACCGAGGGCTCGGCTATTCAAATAGTTTTGCACTCTACAAAAGCTATATAACTTTACCCATGAGACATGATCATGACTAGTTTCTTCCGGATAAACACACTTCCTTTGGTGTGCGGTAGAGAGACCATGACAAAACCTTTTCAAAGCGTCATCCCAAGCAGCCATGCTCACTAAGGTTCCATCAGTAATAGGGTTACACAATCCTAGTCGAAAGCCTCCTCTTGTGCCATGTGGGAATCTAAATCAAGACCCACATTCAACCAAATGCCACAACTGATATTGGAACATTGCAAATTAATTAGTTGGGTCCCCCATACTAGACTTGTGGTTATACAGCAAGGCTTTACAATCAGTAGCTCATAGACCATTCCTCAATTGACTAGGCAAAACTTTCTACAAACTCAACTCTTGTGCTACACAACACCCACCTAGCCACCATTCGCACCTAGTCTTAACCATATTTTCACTTTGCTTTGAACCATATCATTTTTCATAAATTCCATGGCACACCATTGCCCAAGAATAGCTTTTATCTTAAAAATCTTTATTGGGCTTAAATCCCCAAAGATCCTAATTCAGGTCTAAGCATAGCTAAGCCTTTTGGTACAAAGCACTAGTTAATACTATATTAGTCTACCAACTAGTGAGATTTTTCTCAAGGTTACAATGGTACGAGGATTTCAATATCAAATGTGGTAACAACAATTAGGAGGTAACTATTCATTTAAATTTTGGATTTAAATTACAGTAGATAAAATTATGCATGCAATAATTTAAATCAAAATATTAATTTGAAAACTGAGACTAATATTATCAAAGGTGTAACTTGCCTTGGTAGAGGTAATGGTGCTCTGGATTGTCGAATTGGTACGCTTATAACACTCCAGAATCTAAATGTGAAATTAGCAAAATTCAAATAAAATCCAAAACTAACATAAATAGGTAAATTAGGATTTTAGATGGATTTAGGAGAAATAATGGAGTCAACCAGAGTTAGAATAGAAAAGAATGGGCTCCTGTAAGATTTAATTCAAGGGAAATGATAGAGAAAACAATATCTAGGGATTTTTGGAACTTATGGAATTTTCTTTTTATAGAAAATTTTGAAATATGGTGTCAGCATGACGTCAGCGGGTAGTTTTGGAATTTATTTTCGAAGGAAATTAGATTTGTGATGCGAGCATGACATCATCAAGAAAATTGATTTTTCTAACGAATTATTTTTCTAATGGAAATAGGCTAGCTGTCTATGACAGGTGCGCCCAGAATCATGGACCGAGTCCACAGACGACGTGTCGATCCACCGTGGAACAGGCTCACAAAGCAGTAGTAGTGTGCCACGTGGGCATTGATGTGAGCTCGTGTGGATGACGTGATGCCTTTGTGGGCATTGTTAGTGCTATGCCCTTGAGGCAATCATTTAGATGATTGTAACATGACTATGTTTATGAATAATAATATGATTATTGGTCCAATGAATGTATATCATTGTATTGATCAACAAGTATGTGACTTGCTTATGAAGCTCTTTACTTATTGATATAATTCGATAAATATCTCTGATCGGATATCATCGTATAGGACAACGATGAATAGATCAGCACATGTAGTGATCGATGATCATGCTTCATAGATCATGGGATATAGAGATATCATCTATACATTGTGGGCGCATGTTGAAGAACATGGGTTAGATAGACCCGCAATTGGACAACTGCGAGAATGTTTCATTCTTATGTGTCATCGATGTATCTCATACCTAGTAGATGTATGATCCTTAGACTTGAGATTGTCATATTCCCTACATGTGTAATAGTTTTCCTTGGGGCTATCAAACACTACTTCCTAACAGGATAGTTATAAAGGTAGCTTTCATGTTTACTATGAAGCGTGCGAGAGGAAGTGGCGATCAAGATGGAATTTGCCACTCCAATGAAGCGGAGATATATGACAAGGCCACTCGTGTGATATGATTAAGGAAGTGCATGGCCATAATGTGATTGAGAGTCAATCACAACTTATTAATATATCACGGATACGAGAGATGGATTGAATCATCAAAGGATGACATGCTTCTCGCCTTGAGATCAATCTTCATATACTTGGCAAAGGGATTATTGCATGAGTACTTTTGATAGGTTCTGTCCGATTTGATCATAGTATGTTTGGGAGTTGGCATACTTTGCAAGAAGCGCTACCAACTATTGGATTGAAAAGGAGTTTTCGAATCCATGTCCAAGCGTCACGTTAACTGCGCAGGTCACACACTTAATGGGTGGGACGCATTAATTTGGATTGGATCGTAATTAATGAACCTCGTGGGCTTAGCACTGATGGGCCCTAGTTTAGGGTTTCATCTTGTGGCTATATAAGGAGGGAGGAGGAGGGCACGGTGTGCTTTCCCACGGTTTAGGAGTGATTCACTCGAAACCCTAGCCTACTCCTCTCGCTGCCCCTGCCGAAGCGACCGGTGCTTGCACATCGGCGCGCGGCGTTCCATCTCGGGCGTGTGGACTACTGCGGTGGCGCCTGCTGCGGCTGCGGCGTGGGAGGGCGATCCACGGCGAGGCGGGCGATCCACTACATCGGCGTAATGGCTGCGGCGAGGGCGATCCACTACATCGGCGCGAAGGATTCCGCAAGCTGTGCGTCTAGTGGTAATCTTATCGTGATCCCCTTCTTGCGAGTAGCTTTTTGGTTCTGTGATGATTTTTTTGTGCTAGTGTAGCATATCGCGTTCCTCTTGATGGTATCGAGCCATCTCGTATAGTTTTGTGATCGGATGTTGCACATATGATGTATGAGGTTAGTAGATTGGATCTATTACATGTTCGGCCGGTTCATGTGATGAATTGGTGATGGCAGCCATCGATAAGATCGATCGGTTTAGGGTTTGAGGAAAGTGCAAACCAACTCAATCTTTATTTGGTTGAGTCCGTTCATGGTACGACATTACCCTTACCGGTCGGGTTACCGCCATCAGGGTTTCTGAAACGTATCCATATGGGACCAAGCCAATCAGATTGAGTTGGATTAGGTCAATCTAGTTGATCCATGGTAAGCGCAAACCGATTCAATATTGATTTGGGTGAGTCCGTTCATGGTGCGATGTTACCCTTACGGTCGGGTTACCGCCATCGGGGTTTCGAAGCGTATCCATATGGGACCAAGCCAATCGATTAGATCGGATTAGGTCAATTTGGTTGATCCGTGGAAATTTTGAGGTGTTTCCTTTAATGAAGACATGCCTCTAAAATTTTTTCCATGGCGCGCCCTCGACCGCCACGACCGCCGGTGGAGGACCGCCGTAGGGCGCGCCTCGGACCACGAAGTCGTAGTGTTGCTTTTGTTTAACTTTCGTTTTGCGAGGAATTATGTGAAATAGTATGGCCTATGTGTATGTGATGCATGTAATTTCCACATGGCTGCGTGCCATGTCAAGCCATAAGGCTTTTAAATTGTATAACGACTGCGTGTCGACTTGTGATGCTTCAAACCCTCATGTAAAATTCATTATCAAAAGTAGTAAGGTGTTGCATCCATAATGATGAAGACGATGGTATCAAGCAAGGTGGCTAGGTGAACAAATCAAGCAAGGTGGCAAGGTGAACAAACAAGCATGATGATGGAGATCTTAATGCTAAGGGCCATGCTATTTCACGACTTATTTTGATTTTACGTGGATGTGTGTTTAATCCTTGCTATTTTCTTTATGCTCATTGCATGTGATGCCATGTTCTTAGTAGATTTTGTTCATCCCTATAGTTAAAATTTTAAATCAAAATGTCCATCCAATTGTTGCACCTATCAAGAATTTAGATCGTTATTGATATGACTGCCAAAGTAGTATATCAATGGCTATCTTAATAGATGATAGGGATGTGTTGGACACATCACGCATAACAATGGAAGATTTAATCAAGCTATCAAAACGGTTTTGGGCTTGAGGACATAAGTGGTTGGGATTTGATTTCAGTAATGAAGGAACCTATACAAGACAATTGGTGTCTAGGAAAACACACATGAGGCAGGTTTCTTAATTGGCACCCGAATACGGGAAGTGTTCCCTCCCTCATGTGAGCCCTAGGGGAAGGTTGACCTGGCCATGAGTCAAGTTGACGGAGGCATTCATTACTTGTTTTCATACTCAACAAACAAGAGTTACATAAGATGTAATTAGCAAAGGTGTTGCTTACCTATGTCATTAAATTTCTAGCAGTGATGCCAAAGCTCACTAGTGTTTGATGAATATGGATCTTGAATACTCACTATGTGTCTATAAAAGGGACATAAAATAGGAGTGTCTTTTATTAAAATATTTAATAAAATTTTTACATAAACATAGTGCTTAGAATCTTTGCATGTTTTTGTTGTAGTTCAATGGCACCTTCTCCTACTCTGCTACACTGGTTTTGCTTTGAGATCGGTTTTGGAAAGGAAAATCTTAATGTAACTAATTTTGTTGATTGGTATCGCAACTTTGAGAATTGTTCTCAAGCATGAAAAGAAGGACTACGTTCTAGAGAATCCAATTCTGATGAACCAGTAGAAAATGCTCCTCGCAATTTGAAGGTTGAATATGAAAAGCATGTTAATGCTTACAGAGAGTCATTGTCTCATACTAGTCACCATGGACTCGAGCTCCAAAAGCAATATGAGGACCAGGATGCTTACAATATGATTGTGGGCTTGAAGGGCATGTTTGGGAATCAAGCAAGAGCTGAGAGGTATGGTATCTCAAAGCTTTTATTTGCTTGTAAGTTTGGTGAAGGCGGTCGGTCGACCCTCATGTGATCAAGATGATTGGTTACATTGGGATATTGGAAAAACTTGAGTTTCCCCTTAGCCTCGGTTTGGCCACAGATGTTATTCTCCGGTCTACGCCTCGAGCTTTGAGCCATTCATTATGAATTTTCATATGAATAGCATGGAGAAGAGCCTAACCGAGCTACATGGGATGCTCAAGGCTGCCGAGAAAGCATTAAGAAAAACCCAATCATGTGATGATGGTTGAAAACAAGCGCATTGAAAAGAGGAAGGCTAAGGTGGGGGCAGGGAAAGAGCAAGGGCAAGGGCAAGGGCAAGGCTCAAGATGAGATCGCAAGCCTCAAAATAAGCTTCAGAAGCTTAAAGTTGGCCCTCAACCTGATACCCAATGCTTCTATTGCAAGAAATCAGGACATTAGAAACGGAACTACGAAAAGTACCTTGCAGATAAGAAGAATGGAAATATGGTTTCTACTTCAGGTATTAATGTTATAGAAATTAATCTTGCTACTTCTTCACTCAGCTCATGGGTATATGATACCGGTTCGGTTTCTCACATTTGCAATTCGATCAGGGTGATAAAGAGTAGAGACTTGGCAAAAGCGAAGTGGATCTTCGCGTGGGGAATAAAGCAAGAGTTCTTTGGTCTTGCCGTTGGCACATACCCATTGCATTTGCCTTGAGATTAGTTTTAGAACTCAATAATTGTTATTTTGTTCCATCTTTGAGTAGAAACATTATTTCATCTTCTTGTTTGGAACATGAAGGTTATGATTTCATAATAAAGAACTTTGTTTGTTCAATATTTTTGAATGATATGTATTATGGTCATTGCCCCATGGTGGATGGGTTGTACGTCCTTGAACTCGAAGAGAAACCTGTCTATAACATTAATGTAAAAAGGCATCGGCCTAATGATTTGAACCCTACCTTTTTATGGCATTGTCGCTTAGGTCATATAAATGAGAAGCGCATGAAGAAGCTCCATGGTGATGGACTTCTAACCTCATTTGATTTTGAATCATTTGAAACATGTGAATCTTGTTTACTTGGCAAGATGACAAAAGCCCCTTTCACAAGTTTTAGTGAGAGGACGAGTGAGTTATTGGCCCTAGTACATGGATGTATGTGGACCAATGAGCTCATTGCTAGGGGTGGGTTTGATGCTTTGTAACTTTTACCGATGACTTTAGTAGATATGGATATATGTATTTAATGAGGCATAAATCTGAAGCTTTTGAAAGGTTCAAAGAGTTTCAAAATGAAGTACAAAATCAACTTGGCAAATCAATAAAACATTTACGATCAGATCGTGGTGGCGAATACTTGAGCCAAGAGTTTGGTGATCATCTAAAGCAATGTGGAATCGTTCCGCAACTTACTCCGCCAGGAACGCCTCAATGGAATGGCGTGTCCGAACGACGAAACCGAACTTTATTAGATATGGTTCGGTCAATGATGAGCCAAACAGATCTGCCATTATGCTTCTGGGGTTTCGCTCTAGAGACAGCTGCGTTCACTTTGAATAGGGTCCTATCAAAATCCGTTGAGAAGACGCCATATGAGATATGGACTGGGAGAAGTCCCATGTTGTCATTTCTCAAGATATGGGGATGTGAGGCTTATGTAAAACGTTTACAATCGATAAACTCGCACCTAAATCGAGAAAAATGCTTTTTGTGGGGTATCCTAAAGAAACAAAAGGATATTACTTTTACAAAGAAAGCGAGAACAAAGTTTTGTTGCTCGAAATGGTGTCTTTTGGAGAAAGAGTTTCTTTCAAAAGAATTCAGAGGAGTGATGTGTATCTTGATGAAGTTCGAGAATCACATGAATATGTTCAAGCTACCACTGAACCTTCACAAGATGTATAAAGTGTTGTACAACTTTGTGGAAGAGACTCATTACGTAGGTCGGGAGGCCACATCATGTACCTATAAGATATGGGAATGACATATTATTGTTGGACAATGATGAGCCCACGACTTATGAAGAAGTAATGATGGACCCAAACTCGAAAAATGGCTTGAAGCCATGAGATCGAAATTCAATCCATGCATGACAATCAAGTTTGGAACTTGGTCGATTCTCCGATGGTGTAAAAACCATTGAATGCAAATGGATTTTCAAGAAGAAGATAGGCGTAGATGGAAATGTTCGGATCTATAAGGCACGGTTGGTGGCAAAGGGTTTCAAACAAGTTCAAGGAGTTGACTATGATGAAACCTTCTCACCGTAGCCATGCTCAAGTCTGTCAGGATCATTTTAGCTATTCTTTGCATATTTTGATTATGAAATATGGCGGATGGATGTCAAAACAGCCTTCCTTAATGGGAATCTTTACGAGGATGTATACATGATACAACTTTGAAGGTTTTGTCGATCCTAAATATGCTAAAAGGGTATGCAAGCTTCAAAGATCCATTTATGGGTTAAAGCAAGCATCTCGGAGTTGGAATATTCGTTTTGATGAAGTAGTCAAAGGGTTTGACTTTATCAAAAATGAAGAAGAGCCTTGTGTTTACAAGAAGGCTAGTGGGAGCACACTTGTATTTCTGATTTTGTATGTGGATGACATATTATTGATCGGGAATGGTATTCCTATGCTTGAAGATGTTAAGACTTCATTGAAAAGGAGTTTCTCAATGAAGAACTTGGGAGAAGCATGCAATATCTTGGGCATAAAAATCTATAGAGATAGATCAAAAAGGTTAATTGGATTAAGTCAGGAAACGTACATTGACAAGATATTGAAAAGGTTCAATATGCATGAATCCAAGAGAGGTTTCATGCCAATGTCACATGGCATTAGTCTGCAAGAATCGGTGTCCTTCGACATCGATGGCGAGAAAGGATGAGCAAGATTCCATATGCTTACGCTATTGGGTCTATTATGTATGCCATGATCTGCACGCCTGGATGTCTCATATGCTCTAAGTGTCAAGCGGATACCAAGCGGATCTGGTGATGGTCATTGGATAGCCGTAAAAATATCTGAAGTACTTGAGAAGAACTAAGGGTATGTTCCTTGTTTTTGGAGGTGAGGAAGATCTGGTTGCAAAGGGTTACACCGATGCAAGCTTCCAAAGCGACAAAGATGATTTTCGATCATAATCCGGGTTTGTGTTTACACTTAATGAAGGAGCGGTGGTGGAAGAGTTCAAAGCAAAACACGGTGGCCGACTCTCGACGAAGCGGAGTACATTGCGGCCGGAGGCGCAAAAGAAGCTATGTGGATTAAGAAGTTTATCACGAGCTTGGTGTGGTCGCTAGTGCCTCTAGTCCAATGGACATCTATTGTGATAATAGTGGTGCCATTGCACAAGCAAAAGAGCCTAGATCACATCAGAAGTCTAAACACATACTCTGGCACTTTCACCTTATTCGCGAGATTGTGGATAGAGGTGACGTGAGAATATGCAAAGTACATACGGAAGCCAATGTAGCCGATCCGTTGACAAAGCCACTGCCACAGCCTAAGTATGAGGCACACACGACGTCTATTGGTATTAGATACTTAATTGATTGACTCAAGTGCAAGTGGGAGATTGTTAGTGCTATGCCCTTGAGGCAATCATTTAGATGATTGTAACATGACTATGTTTATGAATAATAATATGATTATTGGTCCAATGAATGTATATCATTGTATTGATCAACAAGTATGTGACTTGCTTATGAAGCTCTTTACTTATTGATATAATTCGATAAATATCTCTGATCGGATATCATCGTATAGGACAACGATGAATAGATCAGCACATGTAGTGATCGATGATCATGCTTCATAGATCATGGGATATAGAGATATCATCTATACATTGTGGGCGCATGTTGAAGAACATGGGTTAGATAGACCCGCAATTGGACAACTGCGAGAATGTTTCATTCTTATGTGTCATCGATGTATCTCATACCTAGTAGATGTATGATCCTTAGACACGAGATTGTCATATTCCCTACATGTGTAATAGTTTTCCTTGGGGCTATCAAACACTACTTCCTAACCGGATAGTTATAAAGGTAGCTTTCATGTTTACTATGAAGCGTGCGAGAGGAAGTGGCGATCAAGATGGAATTTGCCACTCCAATGAAACGGAGATATATGACAAGGCCACTCGTGTGATATGATTAAGGAAGTGCATGGCCATGCCGTGATTGAGAGTCAATCACAACTTATTAATATATCACGGATCGAGAGATGGATTGAATCGTCAAAGGATGACATACTTCACGCCTTGAGTTCAATCTTCATATACATGGCAAAGGGATTATTACATGAGTACTTTTGATAGGTTACATCCGATTTGATCATAGTATGTTTGGGAGTTGGCATACTTTGCAAGGAGCGCTACCAACTATTGGATTGAAAAGGAATTTCGAATCCATGTCCAAGCGTCGTGAACCTGCAGGGTCACACACTTAATGGGCTGGGACACATTAATTTGGATTGGATCCATAATTAATGAACATCATGGGTTTAGCACGCTGATGGGCCTTGGTTTAGGGTTTCATCTCGTGGCTATATAAGGAGGGGAGGAGGGTGGGCGCAGGGAGTGCTTTCCCACAGTTTAGAAGTGATTCACTCGAAACCCTAGCCTCCTCTTCTCGTTGCCCCTGCCGAAGCGACGGTGCTTGCACACGACGCGCGGCGTTCCATCCTGGGCGTGTGGACTCTGCGGTGACGCTGCTGCGCTGCGGCGTGGGAGGGCGATCCACGGCGAGGCGAGGGCGATCCGCTCCATCGGCGCAATGGCTGCGGCGAGGGCGATCCACTACATCGACGCGCGAAGGATTCTGCAACTGCGCGTCTAGTGGTAATCTTATCTGTGATCCCCTTCTTGCGAGTAGCTTTCTGGTTACGCGGTAGATTTTTTTTTGTTCTAGTGTAGCATATCGCGTTCCTCTTCAGGCATGACGTGGGAGAGGTGGCGGTGGTGGGCGCACATGAACCAACGATTGCCAATGCTCAGCAGCTCGGTGGTCTCAAGTGATGGATTGACTAGGTAGAGGAGAGTGCAGGGACGCTAATGCCCTAGGTTTGGGTATTTGTGAGTGATGGTGGCAGTGGTGGGCGCACATGAACCAACGGTTGCCAGCGCTTAGTGGCCCGGTGGTCTCCAGTGATGGCTTGACTAGTGCAGGAACGCTAATGCGCTAGGTTTGGGTACCTGTGAGTGATGGTGGCGGCGTTCAGTCTACGACAGTCGGTGGCATTCCTACGTTGCTTTGGCAAGGAGAACGAACGCACAATGTATAACATGGTGTGGCAATGATTACACAGGAGACAATGTCGGCGACGGAATCAGCGGCTATGGCTAGCGGTGAAGAAGCACTTGGATTCAGCGAAGGGGTTGGGCGAGTTACTGAATTGCTTTAGGGAAAATAGTGTTGGAGCTTGGAAACACATTGTGATGAGATTAGGAGAGGTCGGTGCTCACCGGCACGGATGATTGGCAAGAAGGATGTGGTGGTTGGAGTAGAGGAAGAACACTGGGGTGGCAGCATTCTAGCTAAGGGAGTGGGGGAGAGAGAGAGCTCAGCGATAGGCAAATAGAATGCATGGGAGATTAATATCACGATGCTCCCTTTTATAAGGCTTGGGGAGGTGCAGAGGTGGTGTAACAGTGGCGAGAAGGGTGGCGGTCAAGCAGCATTATAGTGATAAATGCACACAAATGTGAGTCGAGATTGAGTGCGGTGTTTGTGGGGATGATAAATAGCCTTGAATGCGCACGAAAGGGAAAGGAAACACAGTGTTTTCGGAACTCAATGGTGTGGCCATGGCAGTGCTCTAGCGCTATCGCAAGGAAGGAGGAACGAAGAAGGTGGGCTGACAGGTGGAGACCGGTGGCAGAGAGAGGAAGAGAGGGAGTTGGATAGGACCGGGAAGGAAAAGGAAGGAGGCTGGGTGGGCTAGCCGTGTGGGACAAAAAGAAAAAGGAGAGGAGAAGATTGACCACGCCGAAAGAAAAAGAAAATGGGCTGTGATGATGATTTTGGCCCTAGCGGGAATAGAGATTTTTAATTTGGTTTTCTATTTTTAATAATTCCAAAAAACCAAATAGCTTTTAGAAAATAAGAAATAGAGTTAAATATTTTGGGAAAAATTCACAGAAATTTTCTAAGGAATTTTGAACTTAATAAAATTATTTTCAACTTAAAGTTAGCTTTTATTTTAAAGTAGAAGTTAATTTTTTAAATCCAAAAAAATCAAGAAAAATCTCATAAAACAGAAATAATTATTTGAATATCCAAAAAAATTGAATTAATTTTTAGGAAATTCACAAAATCCAATAAATAATATTTTAAATTTTAAATAATTTTTTACCTCTATTTTTAAAGATAAAATGATGAGCATATGCACGCGTCCTTTACTTTTCGGTATAATATCTTAATAGACTGAAAAGAATTATTAAGTCGCATCAAATATCAATAGGTAAATCTTTTCCTTAAGTAGCCTTCATTATATTTCTCTTATAATTGTATACTACCTAATAGAGGGTGCTTGCTTATTATTAGGTACGAAGAATGCATAAATGAATATTGGAGCCAAATTGCGTTAATGTATTATGGTGGACCCTAACGAGACACGAGAGAGGATAGGAGCCACATGGAAGATACTATTCATGTACCCTTCATCACCTTCGATTTATGCCATGAAGAAGAAAGAAAAGAAGTAAAAAAAGAAGGAAAAGAAGAAAATGAATGAGAGATATTAGCGATCTTAAAGCAAGGAAAGATATCACCATCACTTGCAAGAAGAGATTTTAGCAATCTTGGAATAAGGAAAGAGATCACATTGATTTAGTAAGAAGAGATTGTTTCAAAAATTATAATAATTTCTTTCCAAACTTTTGAGATTGTTTCCTATTAGATGGGAGAGTATACACGGTAAGTATTGTATTGTTTATGGGGTACAACGCACTATTCGCTCATCCACCCCTATATATTCTATTGTATATCCATTGTAAATATAATTACGAATTTTCATATTAAATATATACTTTTGATTATATGACTTGTGCTCCAATGCCCATTAGAATAAGGAGTTCTAATTTAAAATTATCACTGTTGTTTTTGCAACTTCTTCGGGGTGATTACAAGGAAGCGTACGTATACTTTCGCGTGGTTAAGTAGACGAGTATTGAAACGTGTTCTTGGTCAAATTCACGTATCGCAGATTGCCGTATCGAAGCGGTGATCGGCGCTAGTATTCGTCAGAATTCACGAGTTTGATTTATCCTTTTCGTCGTCACACGATCGAGCCACTCCCTATCATAAAAATTCTGGAATCTTACACATTCTTAATAAGACAGCTATCGATACGCCAGTCCTTATATGTAGTCAGAAGAGAGGAAATGAATGATTCTTCCACGCACAAATCTAAAAGGCAGTTGGATGGCTCCACATGTAGTACACAAAGCCCAGAGAGGGCTTCCCACCTTTTAACTTACCTAATGACTTTGATAGGACATTCGATTTTTTCGAAAATCGAACGCCTGCAATATTTTTTTCTATACGTACAATATTTTCTTCTGATAACAGTATGAATGTCGATCCGGATCGCTACAATATTTTCTTCTCATACGTGCAACATTTGTAATCACCGTATACAATAAAAACGCTCGATAACAGTAGAAATATGCACGCAAAAAAAATGTTGCACACATGGAAAAAAATGTTGCACGAATGAAAAAAAAAATATTACACCGATACGTTAAAAAAAATAAACAGTGATCGAACATCCGATTACTAGCACCCGCCTTTTAACTTATTTATTTGGGGGCGACTTATTGGGATACGAGAAAAAAATGCAGATTTGGGCGAAGCAGACGGCCACACCAAATCCTCCGTGCGGACGTCTAGCCCAGCACGTATCTCAAGGCAAACCCCCCCTCTCCCCCTGCGCACGGAACGCTTATCTCTGGCCGGCGCTACGCACCCGAACAGATCCAACTCCCAGTCCCCACTCGCCTCTCCTCCGTCCTCTTTTTCTCCGGCGACTTCCGCACGGCAAGCGAGCAAGGTAAGCCTCTCCCTCCTCATCCTCTTCTCTATCCTCCAATCCAATGGTTCTTCCTTTCCTTTACCTGGATCCACCGAACCCTCTTCCCCAGCGCCCCAGATCCGTCCAAGATCCGCTCCCTCTTCTTGGGCCAACCGAGCGATCTTGACCCCCATCTCGTTCTTTCTTGGCGGGTGCGCAGATGGACTGGCAGGGGCAGAAGCGTGCGGAGATGCTAATGCAGGTGCTGCTGGTGGCGGCGGCCGTGGCGGCGTTCCTGGTCGGGTACGCGCTGGGGGACTTCCAGCTCATGCTGCTCGTCTACGCCGGCGGGGTCGCGCTCACGGCGCTCGTCACCGTGCCCGACTGGCCCTTCTTCAACCGCAGCCCGCTTAAGTGGCTCGACCCCGTCGACGCGGACCGCCACCCCCGCCCGCACGTCAGCGCGGCGGCGACCGGGGGTAAGAAGAAGACCGGAAAGAACAAGTAACCGCCAGAGGAAGAGGTGTTTTTGATCGATGCGTGGTCGCAAGATGTTTTTGTGATATGAATTGTAGAACTTTTGATTATGAGATGTTAGATATATTGTGGTACTTGCATGTTGCTGAGGATTAGCTTGCTTGCTGGTTATCGGTTATCCATTTTGATGGTCCGGAAAAGTGGTTTATGGTTAGAGAGGGGCGTGAACTATTAAACTAACTTTAGGATAGTTTGCCCTTGATATTGAAAATGATAAAGATGCTTGGAAAGAGTTTTCTCTGCATTTTGGTATTTCTGTTATACTGCATTTTGTTTATCTGTATATATTGGTTAATGGCATCCCCTTGCTGCTGTGGACTCGTGCATGTCCTAAGCAAAAGTTCTGCAGATTGATCATAATGATATGTGCGACAAAACTTAGCTAAAACTAATTTATTATATGAAGCTAGGTGCCATGTTTATTTTATCGAGTGTTGTTTCTTCAAAATTAGTTCTTGATTGGTGCCCTTCTGAAGTAGATAATGCACAGTTTAATCTCAAGCCCTTGATTTCGGCCTCCTGATTATTTATTAGTGGTAACACTTTTCTTCTAATAATCATCCATCTGCGACAGCACTTCTTTTTTCTATCCCTTATTACTGTGTTTGTCTTCTGGTGCCTTCTGTTCTGCCAATGTTTGCTCAGTTCTAGCAAGGTGTATATTGTGATATTGTTTCATGTAATCTGTGCTACTGATATTAAGCATTCATCTAAATTTTTTTACCGAAGGCCATCTGAACATGTCAAATTATCCAAGTCCTGCTCTTCTTTCTCTCCTGATGGACAGTATACTAATTTTCTGTCACTTTGCTTTAATATGCCTTGTGTCAGCTATGTCATTCTCTTAGTGATATAATTATAGTTACTAGAAACGTGGTTCATACGAGTTACGGTATAGGATTCGGGTTCGCGTTTTGCCACTTTTTCTTCTAATTTTCATTGTGAACAGAATCCCGTACCATAAACTGGTTCGGGTTCAACCAATTTGGTTTGCAATTCACGGGGGTTTACAACATCCGGTACTATATTTATATATAATATAATCGAACATCCAAGCTTGCTCTTTGCATCTTCTATCCTCAGTTTGTTATAAGTTGGGTCTTCTCATATGGCTCAAAGTTGGTGTAACTGATCATATGCACCCAGTAATCGATACAACCTGTCTGGTTAGACATCAATGTGTCCATGGAACTTTATATGTTTTGAAGTTATGAATCTTGGATGAGTGAAAATACATAGAGTAGATTCTACTTTCCAGATATTTCATCAACTGCAGAAATAGAATCATCAAGTAAGAAATTGGCATATTTGCTGTGTTATTCTAGCTATTCTCGCTGTTTAATCTGTCCTTGAAATAGGGCGCTTTGACAACAAAGCATACCGTGATTTTTCTTGGGACTCTGTTTGGCATTATTGTGCTGTACTGAGTGCTGTGATGGCTGGAATAAGGTAGGTAGAGAGAAAACTTGCTATGTCTAGTGAAATTTACTACTACTATGAATCTGTACCGGATGTTGCCAATTAGTTAATATCATAGTTACCGGACTCACTATAACCCCCGCGAATTACGAACCGGATTCGTTGAACCAGAAAAAGGTTTATGGTAAGGGGTTCATGTTCGTGGTGAAAATTGGAAGAAAAAGTGGCAAACTATGAACCCGAATCCCGTACCGCGACTCCGACGAATCGTGTTTCTAGTAACTATGGTTAATATGCACAAAAAAACAGTATTATCATTCCAGTCAAAGTTTACCAAGTTAGAGAAAACAGCAAACTTCCAATTTGTAATAATGAATGGACTACCATCAAATGGCTAAGAATTAACAAGTATTACTGTCAAGGTTTTCTTTAGCATAATACAATATAGCTGCATGGCATATTAATTGTACGGTTTTTATTTTTATTCACTAATAGTAGTGTTGTTAAATGAGTGAAACACCTCTATGCCATTGAAGGCAGTAGAACTTATCATCATTAACTGGTTTCTTTGGACCAAAATCATTTCACAAATTGCTACTGCAGCATATTACCTATTAGTCTATTACTGCTGCTTGGTTATCCCAGTTGCCACCTATACTATATGTAACTTACAACCAGATATCTATTTAGAAAGCTTAACAAGATTTTGCGCGACCATGAGAAGTTTTACTATTCTATTTTGTTTTTGGAAATACTGGGTTCCTTGTGTTAGCCCTGGAATATTACACACAATTGAACGGCATGGTGTTGAAAGTTGAAACTGTATAGAAGGGAAATTAACCAACATGAATTTTAAAAAGTTAGCATTTTCATTCATGCTTAAGAACCTTGCTTGGTACATTAAATGATGGGATTGGAAGGTTGAGTGTAGTTCTGAACCAGTGCATTGGTTGAAGCGGTGGTGAGTGATGACCGCCGGCTGTAGTGTAACCTTCGTTAAGTCAAACAGTAGTTCTTGTCATTGCTATTTTTTTTTAATCCAACTCATTGTTGAGTGGACATTAAAATGGTTTCTGTTAATATTATTTTGCCTGATTGCCTGTTTCATATGTTTGTAGTAATTCCGCTATACTACAACTGTGCACAGCCATGCAACCTGACATCATTTGCAATCACTAGGCCTTGCAACAAGCTGCATGTTGTCAAACTTCTTTCATCGGTTGTTTTAAACTATAATCTTGCATGCTCTTCATTCAGTGTGAGAAGGAAGGCCACCAACAGTCTAACTCCGTTCAGTTTCTTAGGGGTGTTACTGTTTTGATGCTATCTGGTCTGTGGGTACTGTTTTCTCTGAATATCTTGACACTGAGGACCTTTTGCTGGTGAAATAATCTGGATGTTTGTGAGCAATCATAGCACTGGAATGTTCATTTCTGCAAGATTATCTGATTATGTTATGTATGGTAATTTCTGCCATCCTTCAACTGCCGGAGTGGTCTTGTGTTTTTTGTTCAGATGAGAAACACCGTTGATCTCTTAAACACCTGTGTTGATTCTCATCTGATTGGAAGTAATATATCTGATAGTGAGGAGTTATCAGTGATCGTTATCACAGTGCTAACAAAGTACTGAGGTCACAGCGGCGTACTGACCCACCCAGACGGCATATTGTATCACTTCCTGTAGAGTTTCATCACGCTCGCCCATTACAATACTAAGACCATTTGGAGCGTATCATGCAATAGAAATAATATCTAAGAAAAAGAATGGAATAAATCATTGCCGAGACAATACAAAGCACGACATCTATGTTGAATGCAAATTGACAATATCTTCATCAGGAAGTCACGTGGATATGAATAATGCTTTTTACAGTAAACAAATTAGATATAGACTTTAGAGTCAACTGAATTTTCAAACATGTTCATCCAACATTAATCCGAACCCACACACAATTTGCATGGACATGTACAATGCTATTTACATTAGGAAAATTTACACCCAAACTTCCAGTCTTCACTGAATTTTCGAACACGACCATTTGACATCAACATGAATCCACACACACATTAAGCTGTCAGGACCAAGGCACTGTAGGGTCCATTTGGTTCAAGAGCAAAAGGTGAATGGGATAGGACCATCCACCCTGGCTGGTAGGGATAAAGCCATCTAAATTCATGTTTGGTCGAAGGTATTAAAGATGAATGGGATGAGTTAAATGTTTATTTGGTTGGAGGGACGAGAGTTGGATGATGGATGGGATGAGAGTTTAAATTTAGTTGGTGGGATGAAAGTTGGATGACATCATCCAGCATCTTTGAGGAATATTCTTGAGAGATAGATGCGCTCATCCACCCATCCATTCAACTAGACAGCTGGATGTGTGCAAAAAGATGGATGGGATCATCCCATCCACCCTTTGCCTTGGAACGAAATGCATCCATACTCACTGCATATGGAAGAGACATGCATTAATGTGAGTATAAAATGAACTTTGAGACATGCATTAATGTGAGTATAAAATGAACTTTGTAAATATAAAAAAATAATGGATAACATAAAAGCAATAGAGTAAGATTTTCACATTGCAATAGGAGCTTTAGAGGCTATAACTTAAATCTTCCTACCAGGCACTAGTAAGCTAACAACAAACGTGAGATATTTTTAATTGGAAAACCAAATAAAACACTGCCAATGACTAATTTTTTGCTATGCATGTACCAAATCAAAATGGGATAGAAGAGTAATCATCCTTTTGTCTTCTTGTTTCATCTGATCTGACATTTAGCTTTTACACATGGTATGGGAATCGCCCTTTGATCAGGTTGAAATAGCTATTGAATAGGAAATGGGGAATTGCGAAGGGGAAATTCACCCCACAAGTCAGGATTAACAGTTACATTTCCTAGGGATTTAGTTATCTTGCATCACATAAGTATCAAACTAAGTTGTTTGTCAGTATTGCAAAAAAAAACTACATTTACCTTTGGTTAGCGCAAAACTGGTTGCTCAAAGAAAGTAAAGACATAGGTAATGATTTTTTTAATAGATTGCTTATCTAATTGAAAAACATGAACTTCCTAAATATTGTTATAGGCGTCTCACTAAAATCTACCACAGCGTACATCTCATAAAATGATGCAACTAAATATAAAAAGATAGATCTTGAAAATATCAAAAGATTCTTTGATGTGTAAACCAAATTATAAAGGATGCAATGGTAGATCAGTTTAGAACTACATGTAAAATGACCTACTTCGATGATTAGCTTGGTTCTGATAGTTAGGACCAACAACAATCCTCTATTACCTTACAAAGAAATTGACATCGTTTAGCACCCATTTTTTCCTCTACTTTAATTGTATCAATCCGTATAAATTTGTTTGCCAAGAATTCTTGCTGATACATCTCAGGAGCAACATTTAGTTAGCCTAAGGTTTTAGTTACCTTGGAATCAAATAGCCATAGAGCAGTTTGTGAGTACTTAATTTTTCTTCTAGTCGATCAAAAGAAAGAAACTACCCCATCAAATGGGTTTCACCAGCAAACAACGCAGTAATTCCCTGTGTTCAATAGTCAGAATATCAAGCACACATACACATATACTCCTTTATTTTACAGCATCTAGACAAAAAGATCACATAAGATGCTTGATTAAGCAAAATGCATGCTAACAGAAAATATTACAACACGCATGAACAACTTCACTGTCCAATGCAACCAACTCGACTAAATTCATGAAAAAATATGTTACCACAATATAACAACGATGCAGCTACTATGTAGGGCATGGATATACTGGGTTAGGAATGCACCAAGCATTGATTCTGAAAGCATGAAAGCACATACCATTTGAATTGCAGCCAAGACAACCAAACTAAGAATACCAAAACATGCCATAGCAAACCATCTAAATTATGTCTGCCAAGAATTCTTGCACATTCTTTTTAAACTAAATATTTAATAAATATGCAGCCCATCAGATGCAATTCATTATAAATAAATCAAGAATATGTGAAAGTAGAATCACACAGATATTCATTTGAACTAACACAGAGTGGAGAGATCACGAGGACACCTACAAACATACAACATACAAATATGATGGGCATTAGTAAAAGAAAGAGCGCATGAGATAAACCAATCAAGACTTCAATACTCTAGGTAAGTTCAAAGAGCTGTAGCAAGGCAACCAAAACCTGAACAAATCTAAACATCAAATGTCATTTAAATGTGGTAGTGATCGCAACATCTTGCAGCCTATAGAGATCTCTGCTTTCAGTTCCAACATCTCTTCCTTCGGTTGTGGTGGAGTTGTTGAAGGCTTCTCCTCCTGTCAATGATCCGTCCCATGCCAATTATAAAATCAAAACCCTAAACAAATCTACACATCAAATGTCCTGATCTATCTCTCACTACATTGATGGGAAAAAAAAGGAAAGATCATGTCCTTTAGATAATGCAACAGAAGAAGAAAAAACAACAGGCCATAGCCATCGGCTTGGTATAGTAGATGGTGGCGATGCTTGGAACGGCATGTCTGCTGCAGCACCATGCAACCCATGGCGATGATGAAGGGGTGTGTTGGTGTTAGGGGCAGCGGTGAAGAGAATGCCATCGCCATGGAGGCATTGCCGATTTGTCACCATCACTATTGGTGTAGTACATTCTTGGCAATAGAGCACGAAGAAAAGGGATGAAGGGGCCAGGCGATGCAAATAGTAGGAGGCGACGAGCACCGCTGGGCAAGAGGAAGATACGAGACAAAGACATGAGAAAACAAATCCAGAAATTTAAAGGAGTGGAGAAGTCCCTATGTGTTGCGGCTAAGCATTCAGCCGAGCACTCCATGAGAGAAAACAGTCGGGGCTGGCCTCCCATTGGAGAACTTCCTCCTGATCACCACATCCACCTCCTACTGGCAGCCACTGACCTATCCTTCACCAAATCGAGCTTGATCTTGCCTAGTTTACCGCACCAGAGGAATGCAGTGACCTCGATCCGAAGCGACTAGAATAAGCAAACATGTTGTATGAGAGGAGAAGCAAACATGAAGTCCGCAACATCTTTGCCATGTCTGCCTTGCTCTACTCTAACACCTCCATCGTTGGCCCATCCACAAACCATTTCAGATCCCAACATTGTTAACCACCCCACCGTAGTTCCCAACATGACAGTTGACCACTACCCCCTACTCCCATGTAACATCTCATTTTTTTTCCTTTTTAAAATCTTTTGTGTAGTTTAGCCCACCAAAAAAATTTGCCATTCGCTAATTAAAGTTTAATATGAGACTTTCATAAATTCAAATTGATTTAAGATGATTAAACCACAAGTGAACAATTGTCAAAATTATTTTATTTGAGTTCCTTATGCTTGGAACTATTTTCCACAATTTTCTGGGAATTTTTTGAGCACACTTGCTATTTTATTTATGCTCTTTTACATTTTCTATTTTGTCTAAAAAGAGAAACTAAATTAAATACTATAAAAGGCTCATGGGCTGATATCCAACACACCTGCTCATTTCTCTCTCTAGGCCGATCGACTTCGCCGAAACCCAGTTTGGATTCCCTTGGCCCATCATCACGTTGCAGCCCAACAGCCCACGCGCGCTGCATCGTGTTGCTGATAGGTGGGGTCCAACTATTAGACATTGCTCATCGTCTCTGAGCTAGACTCTTGTGTCGTGCCTTGTCTGCCGCGGACACCACCTCTCTTGTTGCCTGTCTCATGCATAAAAGCTGTGTCTGAGCATTGGATCTACATCGCCATGAGCTCCACTTACAAAGCCCTAAAGCTAGCTGCAATTCTGCATCGCCATTGTCCCGAAATTCAATCATCTCCACAATGCTGCCCCTAACCTTGTCTGATGGATTCCATTGACGTCGATGAGTCTCCGTCTACATCATCTACACCACCTTGTTCGCTGTCATGTGTTCTACCCGATGCACACATTCTTGTCACCGGAGCATCATCGTTGGTCATTGTCACCGTGAAGGCCGCGTTGCACCGCCTTCATCATGCCGCCATCCACCATAGGTCACTTCCAGCCACGACATTCACCTCATCAGCTTCACCTCGCCGCGTTCTTCCAGATGGGACATTTAACACATTCAAAAGCCTCGCTGGCATAGTCGCTGGAGTTGCGCCACCGCTCGTTGTCACCCTCGGTGACCCTAGGTCCTAGAGCCCGCAGCTTGTATGCCGCTAGTTCAAATTATCATATGATGTTGATTGCATGTGTTGCACCATAATCAATAGGGTTGGAGACAAGTGGCAAAAGGCTGTGTGTTAGTTGGTTTACGTGGCATTGGGTTGGTGATTCTATGTGAATCAATTAATATGGTTCTATGTGAACAAGTAAATTAGAAGTCTTGCCTTGATCAATTAAAAGACTTAACCTTGTAAGCCATTGAACTAGATTAATCATACAAACACATGTTTGGAATGGGATAGATTTAACTTAGTAAGTTACCAAGTATTGATATGTGATACCGTAGGAGGTAGACCAAGCTAAGTGTGTGGTTGGGGAAGGTGTATGTTGCAGCGGTGTCATATCTTTAATAGTTATTATTCCTAGTCCAACAATGAGTCACTCCTATTCTTTTACTCTGTGTGAGGGTTGAACGGTTAGATTAGGCTTATCGAGAGGGTCAATATTCGGATAGAGTTTTCAAATAGTTTTATTATGATCTTCTTAGTCGCATGTCAAAGGAAATATGTTATGATCGATATTATAAGATTGATCATATCTTATGGGTAAACTATACAACCTTTGATGAGTGTAGAACTATTCAAATAGTCATGTCTCTAGTTATGGACAACTCTCGGAAATTTCAGACAATGGTTAGATTTTATAAAATAAAACTTGGAAAGGATGTTGTGTGCTAAGGAAAAGAAATGGTGTAGGTTGTGTGGCAAAGTTGAAAAATCTCTGGATAACTTATTATTACCATTATTTGTTTTACTTGTGTTTTCAATCTATTATCGTATTCAATTACTATAGTCCACTTTATGCAAACGTAACCATATCAGCTATTCTTTGAGTAAGCCTTTCATGTAGTTATTAGACTTGCATTATGTGCACAATTTGTTGAGTACTTCATGTGCTCACTCTTGCAATAATCATCGATCAGTTGGAGAAGAAGAGTAAATACCAACTCTGAAAGAGGAATACCATGAAGAGGCCAATTATTAGTATTTGATCCCCAGTCGATTGCCTATGGTAGGTCGATGGGTTCCCGTTTGAGTTTATTTCCATTCCATTCCATTTTTTATTTAGTGTTTAAGCCCTATGAGGTATAAAAATGTAAACTCGATCATAAGATCATCTCACTAATTATTTGTTTATCAAATTTAATAATTCATTATTATTCTGTTGCGTATGGAGTTGATATTTTATCTATGTTTCCACTATGTGCACAAACGTGATCCTGGACTAGTGCAATAAACACATAGGGTTCTGATTTGCAAATTCAAGTCCCAAGATCCTTGTTCCTTACCACCTTGCTGTAGGCTAGCTTGGCGACTGAGACCATAGACAGAGCAACAGAAGGAAGGGCAAAAGCGAAGAGGAGGATGTGCCAGCGAGTGCGCGGCGATGGAATGAGGGAGCAACATTGGAAGTAAGTGGGGCAATTCCTGGCAGGTGTGGACAGTGGGAGGAGAGCAAGTCACGTGTGGAAGGAGGCGGCTTGAGCGAGAGGGAGCAGGTGTGGGACTGCGCACGTGCTAGAATTTCGGGAGATAGGGTCAAGTGGGCAGTGTAAGGCTAAGGTTGATTGGGTGGTGCGAGGCTTAGACGCAAGCGGTAATGCACAACATTATACCTAATAGGCCGACACATAAGCCTAGAAATTAGTAGGACCACATGTCAGAAACCATAATGCACATGTGGTTAAATTAGGGCCATTTTTGGGCCACCCATGTCTTTTTTTCTTTTGTGAGCATGGTCCACACGGAGGAACGCGATCCGCAGCCATCAAAGCGAGATCAAGCGGCTAGGGAAGTCTTGGTCTGCATGGACACAGTCCATGCGAAGGCACGCTATACGGCTTAACTGGTTGATCTTGATGCTCCCTGCCAGATCCGATGGCCAAAAATAGCACAGAGCGGCGTGCACTCATCCAGTGGGGCCAGCCCAGCGTGAGGCCCCTCACCTTGCTCACCAGGACGAGCGCTGCCTCCACTCCACGCCGCATATCAATAACCCTTTACCTCCACGCCATCCCAATCGATGTCGTGTAATACGCCCATCTGCGTCAGGCTTCAGCCGGTTCTCTTATCATGTTTCTTCCCTTCTGTGATAAGTATGAGATTGAAATCTATAAATAGACATGAGCAGAACGCAGGCCGGGCTGGCAAAAAAGTTGGCTTATTTTAGGCCTAAAATCGCTGGCCAAGCCTAGCCAGTAAGTTTTGTCAATCAACCCAGGGCCCAAGCCAACGAAGGCTAGGAGAAGTTGCGATTTTGGGTCTAAAATTGCTACCTAAACTTATGTACATGGGTCAACAAAACTTGAAATCTTGCTTAGGTGGTATTAGAGATGATATATCACCTTGGGTTAATCTAAATTGTTGTTAGACCACATGATAGTCAAGTGAAATCAATGGAGATTAAAGCATTCGGAATCGAATAGAATGTTTCTTTATGTATTTTGGCAAACTTTATCATCTTTCCTTTGATATTACTTAGCAAGAACGTGCTCAAACTTCAGAGTACACGGACTCAAACATGCCATGTCATTGGTAGTTGTTGATTAAGTCACCCATGGACTAGCCTGAACATCCTAACAATTCCTCGAATGAGATAATAAAGAATCTAAAGCAGACAGTATCCTAATTGCAACGGTGGTCTTAAGAATCCTAAAAATGTTGCTGTGAAGAGATAGATGTATCCCAAGCTCTATTACTCTCGCATAAAGCCTTTTTTTTAAGTGACAAGAAAAGATGACTACGAATTCCTTTTTTTCCAAATCCTTAAACACACATGTACAAACTTAGATACCTAAATAAGCAACACTTGACTCTAAAAAAAATACAACTCTCAAGTCTAAAGACCTAAGTGACACACTCTTGTAAGTTTAACCCATAGTCACTACTACAAAAAGTCTTATATTAGACGCCTCATCAGCCATCTGTGTTAAATGTAATCACAGACGGTTTTAGAATAACCGTATGTGATAATTGATATCACTCATGGTTGGTGACAAAAACCATCAGTGCTATCCATTGATCTCATCACTAACGGTTTTCACCACCAACTATCAGTGATTTAAACTGATATCACAGTCGGTTTTAGTATAAAACCGTCAACGGTGACATCAACAGATATCACTAATGATTTTATACTAAAATGGTCTATGATATCAATTGATATCACTGATGGTTGGTGGCTACAACCATCAGTGATGACATCAATAGACATTATTGATAGTTTTTGTATAAAACCGTATGTGATAGCTCCTAGCAATATATAATACAGAGCCCTAACACACTTAGCGACTGTGAGACGATCTGGTGAAATAAGACCGTTGGTTTCGAAGGGTGATTGTAGATCCATTTGTTCTTAGTGATCTAAGGGTAGTAGTTGATTCTAATTGCATTATATTCAAGATCTAGCTTGGTAAAGATAGAATTGAAGATTGTTTAGATCTAGCTTGGTGTAGATCCATTTGTTCTTTGAAGAGAGAATTGAAGATACTTGATTTAGATCTAGCTAACTTGGTACATAGAGAAGATTAATTAGATCAAGCATGGTTTATGATTTAGGGTAGGGTTTAGCTAATTAATTTATGTTCCAATTTAAGAATGTGTGCATGTGCACTCCTAGTGTACTTCAATATTTAACACTAATTAATAATTATTATATGCGTAGCGTAGATGAACCGAAGTTGGATGTACACTAAGAAACGTGCAAGTGCTGAGTACATTAACATCGTCTCTATTTTTAGAAGAGCTGCAGAGGAGGATATGTTTAATAAGGGGTCCAATTTATATCTTGTTCGTGCATTGGTTGCGAGAATCTGAGGATGTTTCGAAACTCAGCCTAGATTGAAGCACACTTGATTCTACGGGGTTTCAAAAGGGGGTATACATGTTAGACCAGTCAAGATGAAGAGCAGATTATACAGGACGCAGGTAGTATTAACATTGCCGATGATGTCAACGATATGCCGGATGATATCGATTGTACTTCCGATGAAGATAGGCTGCAGGATGACAATTTGGATCAGATGCTGCGTGATGTAGAAGGAAGCCGTGATGAGAGAGAGTATGGCACATTCTGGGGCTTGATGGAGGACTCAGAGAAACCTTTGTTCCCGGGCTACAAATCAAAATACACAAGGTTGTCATCCGTGCTTGAATTGCTGAAATTGAAGGCAAGCAACGGTTGGTCCAACAAGAGTTTCACAACGCTATTAGGTCTATTGGCAGACATGCTTCTGGAGAGAAATGAGTTACCGACAACCACCTACAAAGCCAAGAAGGCCTTTGTCCCTTGGGAATAGAAGTAGAAAGAATACATACATGTCTGAACGACTGTATTCTCTATCGTAAAGAGCACGCAAGCTTGCATATATGTCTAATGTGCTACGCATCCCGCTACAACCGTATGAATCATTCAGATGATGATAGAGAGGGCATCGGGGTGAAGAAAAGACCTCCTGCTAAGGTGGCATGGTATCTCCGTGTAATTCTCCATTTGAAGCGTTTATTTGCGAACCCAAAGAAGACAAAACTGCTGCATTAGCACTCAGAGGAGCGTAACAATGATGGAATGCTAAGACAACTTGCTGATTTCGTCTAGTGAAGAAACATCGATAGGAGGTTTGAAGAATTCGGTGTAGAATCGAGGAATATAAGGTTTGAATTGAATACAAATAGAATAAATCCTTTTGGTAACATAAGCAACTGTCATAGCACTTGGCTCATGAATCTCTATAATACAACCTTCCTCCTTGGTTGTCTATAAAGCGAAAGTACATTTTATTGTCTATACTTGTCCATGGCCTGAAGCAACCCGGGCTAAGTTCTTCACTAGTTGCTATACTTGTTGATTTGTATTTTACACACAACTCGAAGTTAGGTTGAATGACCATAGAGACAACCTGGGTAGGTTTCACTAGGTTCTAATTGTAATTATATCAAGACAGAATTGGGTAAGGTACCTTGATTCCTCAAAGGACGGCACCCATGACTTGAAGTCTGTTGCAACATTACTCGACAGGTCATTCGAAGTGTACAAAACTTGTGGAGGGCCATCCAAGTACGGGTCGAAGCTGAAGCACGATTATAAGTTCTCAATATCCGCTAGTATACAATAATCTTATATTACACTCCGTAATAATGTCTCTAGAACCAACCAATTCTATTTTGGCAGTGCCACCAGTATCCAAAGTGCACTAACTAATGTGGATTCTATGTTTGCCACAACATGCAACTCTTCATCGGTAAAAAGAATACCAATGACCTGCAAGTTTGTCAATATTGCAATAATTGTTTCGTACTTATCAATTTATATACATGCAAGACTTTAGTCTTTCCATCAACAAGTTTGAAAATGCATTGAATCTGCGTTGGAACATGCCGATCTGTTAGGAATTTGAAGACAACTCTATTCCTTCTTGTTGCGCGAGGTCATAAAGCCAAAACGCAAGTGCCACTGTACTTGACCTAATGAGTTGTGAATTATCACTTGTGTTAATTTGTAAACCTTGTGCGGTGAATTTGTGAATTGTAGTGCATTCAATTGGTTAATATATCTGAGTTGATTTCTGAAATGGATGAGTTGTATATGGTGTAATATGTAATCTGAGTTGATATCTGAAAAGGATATGATAATATGCTTGTGATGTAATATGTAATCTGCTTATTGCAAAGGGCATGGCTAGCATTTCCTGAGGATAGGTAATAAACAGAAAAAGCTTCATCAATCTAAAATAATATCACATACGGTTCCATACATGGAACCATCTGTTGATAGTTTGTCATATGACTTATATCACAGACGGTTGATAGTTTGAACCGTCTGTGACATACAATTATCACAGGTGGTTCTTTATTAGAACCGTCTGTAATATGAGTCATATCACAGACGGTTCTAATAAACAACTATCTGTGATATGTATTTCACAGATGCACCGTTATTTTTACTAACACATATTTATAAACGGTTTACAAAACAGTTCGTGATGACGTTTTAGAACCGTTTGTGATGCCCTTTTTTGTAGTAGTAAGTGCACCCTACTCTAAGCAACAATACCGCCATCACCCCAAATTATGCGCTATTTTTTTCTTTTGATGCAATAAGCTTTGGCATGAAATTCTTTCCGTGCAAGCTTTCGATGCTTGACCACACGCAAGGATCTTTACTCCTCAAAAAAATCTAATGACGATGAATAATACATTCTTCACATTTCCAACCTCCACCCACCTCTACTCAAATCCATCTTCAACCCCTAATACATCTCTAACAAAAAAACAAAAAATTGCCTTAGAACAAACAAATTAATTACTAAAACATGTAATACTTATCCCAACAACCTCCCTTCATAGTGCGCGATAGAGGTGCAATGCAAACAACAATAGCAAAGCCAAGGCGTGGTGTAACCCAAGCTCGACAACAGATGTATTGATACAAGGGTTTGCCCGATCTTCACGGTGTAGAATTAAGATACTCCTATGCTCTCTTGATCAACATAGTTGATCCCCCATTGCCAGATACAATGGGCTTGCAACTATTCGATTCGTCAAAATTACACATGTTGAACTTCACGAACACTAAGTAAAGTATATCGATCTCACAATTTCCAGTGAAAAGGCAAAACGATCTTTGGAAGAAGTCGCACAATTCCCCCTCTCTATGCATATACAAGGATGGAGAATAAGCGAAGAATGCTTAATAGATGCAAGATAGCTATCTTATTAATCTGGTGTCTTGTTTTACAATGGATAGATGAAAATATATAAAGAAGAGAGGGAATCGTTGGCTTAGAGCTTGATTCAACTAGGAAGGTCGAACCGAATTTGGTTTGTCAACACAGAAGCAACAAATTTTGGACTCTCTGTGTATACCGCACTAATTCAGGATCATGCTAGTGCACACAGGCCCAACATTGTAAATATCACAATCATACAAAGCGTTAACAATATAAAGACTCTGTTTATTAAATATAACTAATTGTATGATCTTATGACTGTCGACTTTTGTAGTCGGCAATGAATTTATGGGGAAGGCGCTAGATCTCAAACTCTAAGGTCACACAAGACAAAGGATTAGACAGGTTCAGGTCCTCGATGGTGGAGGTAATACCCTAGTCCTGTGTGCTGGAATTATGTGGATCTCATGGATCTAAGATTTCTCGTGAGTCCGTGTCTCGTGAGCTCTATGCTGATGATTCGGGATGTCCCTGTTGTCGCCCGCCTTCTCCCTTATATAATGGGGGTGGCGCGGCTTACAGAGTCCTAATCGGTCTAAGAGATTCCGATCGGTTACAGGATTCTAGTCAGTTACAGGATAGAGTTTACATCTTTATCTACCCTATTAACGACTCGGATTACAATCGTATCATTTATATCTAAATATACATATTCAACTATCTATAGGATGTGCCCCCTTCCGTACGGCAGTAAGGCTTGGCGCGGGGCTTATCCTTTAGGCCTTCTAGTTGGGCCTGTCTTCTCCTCAGGCAATGCTGGGCCGGTCATGGAGATACCTGATTTCATATATTCCACAGTAGCCCCCGAGTGATTCATGATCTGATTGCCATGTCTCTTTCCAGGTCTCAACTTGAATCATTGTTCTAAGCTTCCTGCGTAGACTTCCGACTGGTTTTTTCATTTGATTTAAAAGTTTTTTCTTGCAGCAAGTGGATTATGAAGGACTCGAATATAACCCTTGATTGTTTTGCTTAAACTGGGTATAATCTTCTGTCAGACGGGTTTGTTGCGAGCGGCTCCGTGGACCTGACACATATTTCAGATGTGGGTTGGATACTTCTTCCCGCTCGAAGCGAAGCTTTAATATCCTTTCTCTTCGTGGATAAACACCGAACAGTCTTCAAGGCTGCTTTGGTTTTCTGTATCAACCCAAATTCCGAAAACCACTTTGGCTTCTGAAACTATATTAACTCCAAATCTCCTCGGCTTCTGATGCATTTACTTCATCCTTACTGTATCGGCTATAAAAGGCGAACCAGCGCTTGTAGAATGCATTCCTTCGTGCTTAGTTCTACATTCTCTTGCTCTGAGCTTCACCTTTTTTCGGAGGGATCTCCATGGTCGGTCAGGACTACGATCTTGATGAGGAATGGGCACTTTTCGACCTGGCCAGGCAGAGTGGGCGGAGGATAAAGCCACCGCCCTCGACCGCGTCGCCGTCGACACCTTCCTCGAGATCTTCCCCACCCTTTACAGGGCCAGGGAGGCGCTTGTGGAGGCGCTCGGCCGCGTGCACCAGGGTGAGGTTAGGGCCCCTGTAAATATAATATAATAAAGAATTACATTTTCCATGTATCCTCCATGATTGTCATTTGTCTTAGCTCTGACCCAGCTTGGGGTACATCGAAGCTTGCATGTCTCTTTGGTCGAGCGACGTCCATATCCGACCGTCATAGGATACATCCTTAGGTCCAACCTCGAGACATATTAGCTTTGCACATGGCTCTTGGCCGAGCGACACCCACGTCCGATTGCTGTAGGATATAGCTTAAGCCTAACTTGAGGCATATTAGGATTTTCATGGCTCATGGCCGAATGATGCCCATATCCGACTGCTGTAGGATATAGCTTAGGCTCGTCTTGGTGCGCACCATGCTTACGTGGCTCTTGGCCGAGTGATACCCATATCTGTAACATCCCAAAAATTTTCCAAATATTTATTTTATTGCTTAAATGTGCATTTATGATTTTCTGGAATTTATTTGGATTTTTCTGGATTTATTTGAATTAATTTCAAATCAAGTTTATTGCCTTTTATTCAAATCTATTTAAATCTATGCAAAGTTAAAATAAAGTTTTGCCAAAAATATTTTATTTGAGTCCAGAATGTCTCAAAGTATTTTTGAGAATTTTCTAGGATTTTTCCTGGTAATTTATTTGCCTAAAATCAATTAAACGAATTTCCAGAATTATTCAAATTAATAAAGTTTTAAAAATCCTTGGAGCGAGATTGGGCGAAGACCAACCTTGTCGCGCCGAGGCCGCGTCGGTGCTGCCGATCCGGCCGTGAGACGTAGCCAGGTAAAACCCTAGATCCGTGGCCGTTTGTGTGCGATCCAACGGTCCAGCGAAGGCCGCGTGTGTGCTCACGTTTTGGCCGTCGGATTGTGACACGCGTCGCGCGATCGGTCGTCGTCTCCGTTCGGGACTCGAGTCGCCGTCGTTCTGACGTCGGTTTCTTCGCCGTGTAGAGCTTGGGCCAGAGGCTATAAAAGGAGGGGTAGCACCCGAGGTTCGCGATTGAGCGCCGCATATTTTGGTCGGAAAGGTTTCGCGAGAGCAGCCGTGGAACGCAGCCGCGAGCTCGCCGGAGTTGAAGCGTGGAACCGCTGCGGTTTTTGATCGAGGACGTCGCCGATCTGCCGTCTTCCGTCGCTTGGGCCGCAGAACCGAGTTTGTCGAACCGTGCCGCGTCGGATCCCCGCCATCTCGTCGCCAGGAGCCCGCCGAAGCGCCGTGTCAGGGGTCATCTTCTCCATCTCCGGTGAAAGGCGCCGCCGCGCCATCGTCGTCTCGTCGCGCTCACGTTCGACCGTCAGATCTTGGGTAAGCCGTCGGATGAGGGACGCGTAGTCAGATTAGATCGTAGCCGTTCGATTCCTTTTCCTCGGACCAGATCGAGCCGCACGTGAGACCAATCAGATTGCAACGCGTGTCGAGCGTGGGTGCCGAGGCGGCATGGACCGAGTTCACCGTAGTCTCGTGCTGCGCCGTGGACTCAGTCTATACGCCCGAGACACGTGTCGGCTTGTGATTGGCTCGAGGTCTCGCTGACGTCATGCTTGCATCATAAAGGTATTTTTCAATTGGAAAATAATCCGATTGGAAATTTTGTGTTGATGACGTCATCATGAGGTCACGCTGACGTCATAAATCGGTTTCTCAGAATAAAAATAAATCTGTTAATTCCGAATTTCTAATTTCTGTATTTTCAGTATTTATTTCAAACTTCAAAAGGCTATATCTTTTGCATTGTAACTCTGATTTGAGTGATTCAAATTTCTAAAAATTTGTAAAATTGAGATCTATTTAATGGTGAATTTTATTTTATTTTTAGAGTTCAATTGCTCTCTATTTTGATATTTATTTGCTTTTCTCCTTGATGCAGCGTGAGGCGTTGAATTGTGCGGCGCTTGGAGGAAGATCCGACAACTCAAGAGCAAGTTCCAGAACCAGATCAGGACCTATTCCAAGGCAATTTGTGCTTTGATCATGTTGAACCCATGTTTATAAAATTGCTATGTTTGTTTTGCCCTATTGCATATATTTCAAATATACAATTGTTTTAAATTGGATTGGGTTTAGCTAATATACCAGATTGATCTATACCCTACCTTGTCATTGTATGCCATGATCCATTGTCACCCTAGATTGGTTAAATATAGTTGGTTAATAATTATAATCAACATTGGAGGATTAGTTCGTATTAGTTGCTTAGCCATGCCACGTCATCACATGTGTCAGAATCATTGATAATAAATCTTGATTAATGGAATATGGAACAATATTATGAACTTGCGTGTCATGTGGGATCACACGATGAGATTGAGTTGTTGTGGCGAGTCATGTCACATAGCGATGTTGAATTGTTGATGGCACGTGGTGCTAGTAATCAAGCGGGTGATAATAATTTAGATTGGGGTAAGTGACAAGGCGAGTATGCCAAGGTGGGCCCGATGGGCGGAGGGTATGTGGATGTCTTGCCTTGATCACACTAAGGACTTAACCTTGCAAGCCTTTGACTGAGTCAATCAAGCAACCACATATGCGGTATGGGCACCTAGTGAGTAATTTACAATGTCTTAATTTTGGTACTATCATGGTGGTGTGAGTTCGAGTTATGGTGAAATTCACATGGCGCAAGAGGGGGGCCCTGGTTATGGTTTTCAGACCCACCAGTGTTGAAACCTTAGCGGGTAGTATCCGGTTAAGCCAGAGCATTGTAAAGGCTTTGTTATAATCACTCGCCTTGGTGGTGTTTGGTTGTATCACGTGGGTAAAGTGCATAACCTCTGCAGAGTGTGAAACTATTCGGATAGCCGTGCTCGCGGTATTGAGCAATGCTCGGGAATTACAATTAAGGGTTAGTTTAATTAATTGGACAACTTGGTTGGGATGGCGGAATGCCATATGGAAGATGGAATTTGACTTAGGATTGGAAACTTGGTTTACTTGAGAAATACTGAATTTATTTACTATTGATATTTGTTTCTGATCTTTACAATCTATTTATTGTATTCGTTCATAAATCGCTTATTGCAAAATAGCCATGATAGCCTATCCATTGGAATAAACGGCATATAGATACATAGAATTGCATTACATGCACAACTTGTTGAGTGCTTAAGTACTCACCCTTGCCAAACAACAATAATCAACAGTTGAAGAATCTACACTGTGTTGGAAGATGAAGTCCGGAAGACACGAGTCATTAGGGTGCGAGCCTTGTCGGTTACTGTGGTGAGCGATGAGCTATCTACGTTTTCTACTTTCCGCTGCATAATTATTAGTTTATATTTTCAGTCATGCCCTGCGTGGCTTAATAATGTAAGTCGGTCATAAGATCATACATTTAGCTATATCAATGAGTGAACTATTATTCTATTATCGTTGTGTATGATGTGATATGTACCAATGTTAAGCTGTGTGCACTAGCGTTGATCCTGGGACTAGTGCGGTAAACACAGTGGGTTCGAATCAGTGGATTCGGGTCCTTACAATATCCGACTACTGTAGGTTATAACTTAGGCTCGTCTTGGAGCGCATCAGGGTTTTCTTGGCTCATGGCCGAGTGATACCTGTATCCGACTGGTGTAGGACATAGCTCTGGTCCGACTTGGGACATATCGAGGTTTACCCGAACGGTATCCGTACTTGTTTATTACGACGCACAGCTTTTCGACCCTCATGGGGCATACCATTGGATTCGTGCCCGTTTAGGCTCAACTTGTGATACATGATTCCGTCATGCGGTAACCACCTAGCGACCCAGCGTGGGGTATATCACAAGAAGATACTTTTTAATCCAAACTGGAGGACATCCACATCCCGCTTAGCACGGTAAGTGATTAAACACCCCATCGTGGGGAGCAACGTGTCCCAAATATGACTTGGTCAAACCACGACTGTCTCTGTAAGTCAGAACACCGGGCCAGCAAATCATTACGAAGCATAAGGCAGGGCAAGACGTTTCGCAATCTTTTTCCCGCCGATTCGGTGAAAACCTAATTTTTTCCCCTTTAAAGGCTAGGCCATGCGTCGCCCGACGGTTCATTCCTTCATCGCGCACTCTTGCCCTTCTGCTTCCTTGTCTCTCCGACTTCTCCGCCGCTAGGGTTAACCGCTGCTGCGCCCGCATTTTTGCGCCGCCATTGATCTCTCCACCGAAGATGTCTTCTCATCCTTCCAAGGTCTCCTCCTCGCAGCCTTTGCCCCAGGATTGGACGACCTCGATCACGACAGAGGAGAAACTGCAGTCCATGGTGAATGATGGGGGTTCTCCCAGACTTGGCTTTGATCTCCGCTCGGTCGGCTGCAGGTGAAACCATCCCCACTCCTCGTCCTGAAGAAGTCGTGGTATTTGAGTCTTTCTTCCAGCGCAGGCTGGGTCTTCCGGCCTGCGCTTTTCTCCGCGGCCTTCTCTTCTTCTATGGCATCGAGTTTGTGAACTTGAATCCCAACTCTATTTTGCAAATCTCTATCTTTGTTCACCTTTGCGAAGCTTTCTTCGGCATCCGCCCTCATTTTGATCTTTTCCGCCATTTTTACCTTCTGAAGTCCTATCCCTCAAAAAGCAACCCCAAGGTAATTGGGGGCAGATTCAACCGGGAGGGGCTAAAAATCGTATTTTGCTATTCCTTTCAAGTCTTGAATAAAGGTGGCACGGGAGTGGTTTTATTGTGCCAATCTGATCCAGCTCTCCCTTCTTTCACCGGGCGCCGGCCGAAGGTGTCCCTCTCTTGGTCTTCTGTCGGTGATGCCTGCAACATGGATCAAGTGCAAGACCTCTTGGTGCTCATCGGCAAATTAAAGGAAGAGGGCCTCACAGGGGTTGGCCTGGCCCTTCACTTCGTTGCTCGACGAATTCAGCCCCTGAAGGAGCACGTCCATCTGGGGTATCAGTTTGAGGGAAAGGGCTATCCGACCCGGGAATTGCCCGATTTAATAACGAAAGAGCAGATTTTTGCTCGAGTAGGCGATTTCTTTATCCCGAGCGTCGAGATGCCCACTAGATGCCCCAAGGCCTTCACTGCATCGAATCCTCCTCCTGAGGTGAGAAAGTTTTGCCGATAGATTTTTACATCCGTCTTCTGAATGACTTTTAACTTTTAATCTTCCTTTCCAGGATCGAGTGGCCTTCTTCAGCGACGCGCCTCTTCCGGAGATGCCCGCTCGCATAGGCACTTCCCCGAAGCGGCCAGCAAGCTCTCCTGTGGGAGATCCCGCCGCCAAGAAGGGGAAGAAGAAGGTGGCCAAGGACCCTGCGAAGCCTCGGCGCCCGACTGGTGGTCCCAAGATCTAGGAACCGTCAGCACGAGCTCCGGTGCCTTCATCTCCTTTTCCTGCGAGCCCGCGGCACAGCCGAGTCCAAGTCCGGGGGACTCGGGCGGTCGGGAGGAGCCCAGGGTGCCAGTCGGCATCGCCCCGAGTGGTCCCTCCGGGAGCGGCTCGGCCACTCGGAAGAAGCCCCCGATGAGGATGAAGAAGTTCGACAGGTTTGTTACCCTACCGACTCTTATTTGACGCGTTTCGCCGGCTTACTTACTGATAGTTCTTCTCGTAGGAATCCTTCGCTCAATGTTCCTGTCGAGACGCTATCCGAGGCCCCTAAAGAGGCTGAGCCCCAGGACGCTCATGTCTTGGTTGAAGAGGCCTCGCCCGGGGACACTGGAGCACCCTCCAAACCCCGGCCGCCTACACCGACACCTCATGCTTCGGCATAGGGCTCCGTTGCTCAGGAGCCCATCTCCCGTTCATTCCCCGAGGTTGAAGAGATCTCCCAGGTTCCGTCGACTCCTGCTCGCCCCTGGCCATAATGCAAGCTGCGTGGGTTGATGAGGAAGACGGCCTGAAGCTCCTGGACGACTCGGAGGAGGAGAGAGAGGAATGACTTTTATAGTCATGCCACTGCCTGCGCATGCCTGGCTCGGGTAAGATTTTTTCTACTCTTGCCGTCTCGTTGCTTACGTTGGTTAGCCTGTAGTCACCTTCCCCTGTGATGGTTTACAGAAATTAGGGGAGCGCTCTGAGAAGAAGTCCGAGTACCTCCAGAAGATGCTCCCGGAGGTCCGGACGCGCCAGGAATATCTGGCCGAGCTGGAGTAGATCACGGCTGAACATGCAGCCGAGCTGTGAGCTCTTCGGTCAGAGGCCCAAGCGTTGAGGGAGGAGCAGAAAGTCCTGCGGCAGGAGAAGTTAGACGTCGTTGGCTCCCTTAGAGGTAAACATTTCCTGGACCACCCCGTGCTCTTGTTTAGCCGTCCAGTCTTTTGATTTCCCTATCTCCGTGTCAGCTCGGGATTCCACTGTTGCGAAGCTTCAAGAGCAACTCAAAGTCTTGGAGGCCTCCAAGCTGAAGTCAGAAAAAGAGCTAGAAGGTATGTTCAGCGGCTTGACCCTCCCTTGCCTCCATCGTCTTCTTCGTACTTCTTAATAACCTGTTTTGTTTGCAGACTATAAGTTCAAGACGCGGGCGCAGTACGCCGTTTTTAACGAAAAAGGCGAAGCCCTTGAGACGTCTTGCGTCAAACATCAAGAAGCCTCCGAGCCGCTATTGAGTTCGCTTCATCCTGGAGGTGAGAGGCCACTCAGCAGGGACCAGGTCATCTCTCAACTGGAGGAAGCCCCCGAGGTGCTCAAGAAACTCTTGAAGGAGACTGCGACCAACGGTGCTAGCCAGGCTTTGGCAATCACCAAGTCGCTCTATCCCCGAGTGGATCTTGAAGCTGTTAAGGAAGGCTACGCCTGCAATGTAGATGAAGATCGGGCCGCCGAGCTCTGGGAGGAAGTCAAAGATACCTCTTCGGCCGTTGTATAAACTTTGGACCTATGAAAAATATATATATAAGTGTTTCCTTGTTCTTGCATTTTGTATTTGAATATGCTGCTTTGCCCGAGTGGTTTTGACATATCGTGTCCGACTAGTCCAGCCCCCAGGCTCTGAGGTATGGTTTGTGACGCATGTCTCAGAGTCTTAAACGTTATAGGAGCAAAGCACTCAGACGCATAATTTTCGAGAAGATTATACGATAACAACTTTAAGAGCAAACATTCATTCATAGAGAAACAATTGAATTACAAAGTTTAAGCGAAAAAAGGACGTAGCTGTTCTATGTTCCAAGTGTTGCTGATAGCTGTGCCGTCTTCACGCTTGAGCTTATAAGCCCCACGGCGTATCACCTCATCGATGACGTAAGGGCCTTCCTAGCTTGGGGAGAGCTTATGCTCGCATTTCTGATTCTTTCTAAGGACCAGATCTCCTTTAGAGAATGCGCGGCTCCTCACATTGCGACCGTGATAGCGACGTAGGCCCTGGAGATACTTTGCCGACTGAATTGTTGCGACGTCCCGGGCTTCTTCCAGTCGGTCGAGGTCTTCTAGCCGACTCTCTTCCGAGGTGACTTCTTCAAAGCTCTGAACCCGCGGGGATCCGAATTCTAACTCGGTGAAGAGGACCACCTCTGAACCATACACCAGGAAGAAAGGTGACTACCCGATTGCTCTGCTGGGGGTGGTTCGCAGCCCCCAGAGTACCGAAGGCAATTATTTCACCCACCGAGTGGCGTATGGTTTGAGACGATCGAAAACCCTTGCCTTTAGGCCTTGTAACACCATGTCGTTGGCTCGCTCGACCTGCCCGTTACTTCGGGGGTGCGCTATTGATGCAAAGCAAATTTTTATGCCGAGTTCGCCGCACCAGTCCTGAAATATGCCGCCTTTGAATTGGGTACCGTTGTTCGTGATGATTCGGTTTGGAACACCGAACCTAACCACGATTTCGTTGAAAAATTCTTTAGCTTTAGCGGCTGTGATTGTGGCGACTGGCTTGGCCTCAATCCACTTGATGAATTTATCGACGGCCACAAAGAGATGAGTATAACCACCCTGAGCCTTCTTCAAAGGTCCCACCATGTCGAGCCCCCAGACCGCAAATGGCCAGGTGATTGGAATGGTTTGTAGTTCCTGTGCCGGCTTGTTCATCTGTCGCGCAAAGAACTGACATCCTTCGCATGTCCGGACGATGTCCTGCGAGTCGATGGCGATGATCGGCGAAAAATCCTCGACGATCGCCTTGCCAACTAGGGTTGATGACGCCGTATGATTCCCACAAACTCCCGAGTGGATTTCCTTGAGAAGATCTCTTCCTTCTTGTTCTGATATGCACCGTCGTAGTACACCAGAGGAGCTCTTGCGATGGAGTTCTTCCCTGATCACCACATAGCTCTTGCTTCAGCGCATTATTCGTTCGACTTGCACGCGGTCTTCGGGTAGTTCGTCCTTCATCAGATAGTCCAGATACGGAGCTGTCCAATCGGGGGTAATGACCAAGACTTCAGCCTCTTCGCTCTTCTCCACTGGGACGTCCGACTTTGGTCGAGTGCTAATCGTGGGCTTATGAATTTCTTCGACGAATACTCCCATGGGTACTGTAGACCGGCAAGATCCCATTTTTGCTAGCTCGTCGGCCTCTTCGTTATCTCGGCGGAGCACATGAACAAGTTCCAGGCCATCAAAGTTACTTTCTAGCTTTCGTACCTCTTGGCAATAGGCTGCCATGTTGTCTTCGATGCAGGACCATTCTTTTTGCACTTGATTGACCACGAGCAATGAATCTCCACGAACCATCAAACGCCGGATACCGAGTGATATGGCAATGTGAAGCCCATGGATGAGTGCCTCATACTCGGCGGCGTTGTTGGATAGCGTCGCTGAGCATGAGGGAACCATCGAAGTAATCGTCCAATACTCGAGTTCCTTGGTAACTGCTGGGTTTTGAAGCTCTGTCCACTCGGCCGTAAAGTCGATGAGCGCTTGAGACTTGATGGCAGTGCGAGGCTTGAATAGGATATCAAAAGCTCCAAGCTCGACTGCCCACTTTGCAATTCTCCCAGTGGCCTCCTGATTGTGAAGTATATCTCCTATTGGGAAGGAGGTGACCACCGAAATAGTATGCTCTTGGAAGTAGTGCTTGAGTTTGCGAGATGTCAGAAGTACGGCATATAATAGTTTTTGCACTTGCGGATACCGCACATTAGATTCACTCAGGACCTCGCTGACGAAGTAGACCGGGTGTTGGATCTTCTGCACGTGGCCCGGCTCCTCCCTTTCTACGACGACCGCAGCGCTGACTACATGAGTCGTTGCCGTGATGTAAAGTAGCAGAGGCTCCTCCGGCACCGGTGAAACCAAGACCGGGGGCGTCGTTAAGAAGGTCTTCAAATCTTTAAACGCTTGCTGTGCCTCTGGAGTCCATTGGAACTTGTCCTGTTTCTTGAGGAGTTTAAAGAATGGCATACCTCGCATACCCAGTCGGGAAATAAACATGCTGAGTGCGGCCATGCATCCTGTAAGCTTCTGGACGTCCTTTTGGCAAGTCGGCGGTTCCATATTTGATATGGCCCTGATCTTTTCTGGGTTGGCCTCGATGTCTCGTTGGGATACGATAAACCCGAGCAGTTTTCCCGAAGATACTCCGAAAGCACACTTCTCAGGGTTAAGCTTCATGCTGAAAGCCCTTAGACTCTCGAACGTGTCGGTCAGGTCGGCAATAAAGTCCTTCCTTTCTTGAGTCTTCACTACGACATCATCCACGTATGCCTCCACATTGCGTCCGAGCTGGGTGTGAAAACACCGCTGTATCGCGCGTTGATATGTCGCACCAGCATTTTTTGACCCGAATGCCATCGTGGTATAGCAAAAGGATCCAAAGGGCGTGATGAACGAAATCTTGATATGATCTTTCGCCTTTAGGCAAATCTGGTGGTACCCTGAGTAGGCGTCAAGGAAACTCAGGATCTCGCACCCGGCAATTGAATCGACCACTTGATCAATCTAAGGTAACCCGAAAGGATCCTTCGGACATGCTTTGTTGAGATCAGTATAATCAACACACATGCACCAAGTTTTATTCTTCTTTTGAACTAATACAGGGTTTGCCAACCAATCGGGATGATACACTTCTTTGATAAAACCTACAGCTAAAAGCTTGGTGACCTCCTACTTGATGGCGTTTCGGCGATCTGGAGCGAACCACTGAAGCCTTTGCTTGATTGGCTTTGCCTTTTTGTCGACGTGCAGAGAATGCTCGATCACCTCCCTAGGAACACCCGGTATGTCGGATGGTTTCCAGGCAAAGATGTTCTTATTAGTCCGGAGGAAGGTGACGAGCTCGTCTTCCTATTTGTCCTCTAGCCCTGCCCCGATCAGAGTCGTCTTGGATGGATCGGACGGGTCAAGAATAATTTTCTTGGTTCCTTCGTCGGGCTTCATCTGACGTGGCCTGCTTCTTAGATGGGATGTCGCCTTCTTCCGGCGACGTGGCCGCCTCTGTCTGGATATTCTTCCCTTCGGCAGTCGCCTCCTGCAACTCGGCAAGTTCATGGTTCTCTCGGTCGCACTCCAGAGACCGCTTGATGTCACTGCGAACCGTGATGACGCTTCTGGGTACCGGCATCTTTATCATCAAGTAGGTGTAGTGCGGAACGGCCATGAATCGAGCCAGTCCGGGTCTTACCAAGATAACGTGATATGCTATCTCGAAATCAGCTACCTCGAAATTTATGTACTCGGTCCGATAATTGTCTTTGGTACCGAAGGTGACGAGCAAAGAAATCTGCCCGAGTGGAAACGAAGACGCCCCAGGGATCACTCTGTGGAACGGCTGTGTGCTCGGCCTTAGCTTAGAGCGGGGGATGTTCATATCGTTGAAAGTTTTGGAGAATAAGACGTTGAGTCCACTCACTCCATCGATCAAGACCTTCTTGAGCCTCACATTGCGAATAATAGGGTCGAGCACTAGAGGAAACTTACCCGGATGTAGAACCCGGTTGGGGTGATCCGAGCGGTCGAAGGTGATGGGGACCTCAGACCACTTTAGATATTGGGGGGCTGCTGGTTCCACCGCATTGATCTCCTGAGCGGTAAGCTTTTGCTTCTGCTTGGACTCGTATCCGGTGGAGCCCCCGTATATGTTGTTTAGCTCTTGCTCGGGCTCTTGGAAATCGTCCTCATCTCGAAGGTCTTTCTTTTTGGCCGCCTCATCTTTCGCTGGAGCCGGCTGCTTGTTGCTTTCCCGCACAAAACGCTTCAGGGTGAAGCAGTCCTTGGCGGCGTGCTTTCCCTTGGGGTGGAAAGGACAGATCGCATCCATAACAGTATTATAGTCGGGCGCCTCCCTTCGTGTGGCTCAGGGCCAGTTGCGTTCTTTTACCGCAACTAGCTCCTCGCCTTTCCGCTTTTTGTCTTTGTGCTTGGAGGACTCGGACTTGTCGCCTTTGCCCTTCTGTTGCGAGCGATCTTCTTGGCGCTCGGCCAGGGCATCTGAGGCCGTGGCGTAGCGGTCGGCCAATGCAAACATCTCCTTGACGGAGGCCGGGGGTTTCCTGGATATTTTCTTGATTAGATCAGGATCACTTACCCCTTTCTGAAAGGCCGCCACCACCACCGCATCAGATACATCCCTGATGGTGTTCTTCTTCTGCATGAAACGCCGGATGAAGTCTCTCAGCGTCTCGTCCTTCTTCTAGTGAAGCTGGTACAGGTCCCACGGGGTGCCAGGCCTCTCGTAGGTTCCCTGGAAGTTCGCGATAAATTGATTGTAGAGATCGCTCTAGGAGTCCACCGAGTTCGCAGGAAGTCCCGTGAGACATGCTTGAGTCGAGGGGGTGAGATTGACTGGTAGGTAATTCGCCATCACATTCTGATTACCTCCGGTAGCTTTAACTGCCAGGGCATAGACCTACAGCCAAGCTTCCGGATCTCACTCACCGTCGAACTTGACGATGCCCTTGGGATTGAATCCTTCGAGCCATACCACTCATCGAAGCCGAGGAGTGAACGCTCGGATCCCATCAATGGATCTCTCATCATGATGAGGGGGAGACCGGCGTGGTGAGCCTCTGGCTCGATGATTGTCGTCAACGCATCGGGGTGGAGTTCGGTGCGGCGAGTCCATGACTCGGCGATCGTCATCGTTCCGACCCCGACGATGATGGTCTCTATGGTTGTCGTAGTCGTCATACCTCCGATCGCTTTGTTGATCGTGGCTGGTGCCAAAACGCTCGTAGTCGTCGTGGCGCTCGCGTCGTTCTTCCTCGCTCCGCTCTTGCCGTCTGGCGGTGATGTCTTGGCGAAGGTCGCGGTTGAGAATTCGGCGAGTGTCTCCGACTGGTGGTGTGAGGCGCCGACTGTCGTTATTCCAACTGGTCGCAGTCCGACTGCTAGCAACACGAGTAGCCGTGTGGGAGCGTGAGTGCGCTTCCCCTTCCGGCCTTTCTTGATTCTGCTGAATCGCTGCCGCCGTCACCATGGCCTTGATCTGGGCCACGATCGGGGCTGTCGGGCTATCAGACGCAATCATTGGATCCAGTGTATCAAGAAGCGTGTTGGAGGCGACGACGTTCTGCAGCGGTGTATGAAAGACGGCTTGGTCTCCCAACCTGGACTGCAGAATGTCCTCGCAGACATGGCGGCCGTGAGATTGAAGCAATCGCGCTTGTACCTCCTTACCCTTACGAAGAAGACGTTCTTCCTCCGCAGCTTCTTGAATCTCCTGGTGGCGTTGGAGATCGGTCTTCTGCTCTTCTAAGGCAAAGATGCCACGAAGATCGTAGCAATTCCTCGCAAAGCCGACTGGTTTGTCAGCCAAGTCAAAGTGACATACCTGAGATGGGTTGGCCTGATCTTTACCAGATTGGATCTGGTTCAGGTCTAGGCAAACAAGCTCTCCGCACGCATCTGCGACGAAGTCCAAGCTTCCGAAGCGGAAAGCATGGCCGGAGATGAAGGTGGCGGTGATTCCGCTGATCGCTGCCATCGAGTCTGTAGGAAAAGATTATAGCGCTTCCCCTACCTGGCGCGCCAACTGTCGACTTTTGTAGTCGGCAATGAATTTATGGGGCAGGCGCTAGATCTCAAACTCAAAGGTCACACAAGACAAAGGATTAGACAGGTTCAGGCCCTCGACGATGGAGGTAATACCCTAGTCCTGTGTGCTGGAATTATGTGGATCTCTTGGATCTAAGATTGCTCGTGAGTCCGTATCTCGTGAGCTCTATGCTGATGATTCGGGATGTACCTGTTGTCGCCCGCCTTCTCCCTTATATAATGGGGGTGGCACGGCTTACAGAGTCCTGATCGGTCTAAGAGATTCCGATCGGTTACAGGATTCTAGTCGATTACAGGATAGAGTTTACATCTTTATCTACCCTATTAACGACTCGGATTACAATCGTATCTTTTATATCTAAATATACATATTCAACTATCTATAGGATGTGCCCCCTTCCATACAGCAGCAAGGCTTGGCGCGGGGCTTATCCTTTGGGCATTCTAGTTGGGTCTGTCTTCTCCTCAGGCGATGCTGGGCCGGTCATGGAGATACCTAGTTTCATATATTCCACAATGACCAACTTGCATTATTAAGACACGTAGGGCTAGACTTTGAACAATAAACTAAAACAATGCAGTGGAAATAAAAGACGTTGACAACCCATCAGTTTACCACAGGCAACTGACAAGGCTCGAACCCTTATTACTCGTGTCCTCTTGGTACTCCTCCAAAATAGGGGTAGACTCCTCCACTGGTTATGTTGTTGCTGGCAAGGGTGAGTACTTAAAGCACTCAACAAGTTGTGCACAAATGCAATTCTAATATTCTATATGCAAGGCATATTTCGAAGGAATAGCTAACATGGCTAATTTGCAATAAAGCAACATTTAGAAATGAATACAGTAAGTAGATTTAAAGGTAGGAAAACAAATAGCAATAATAAGTAATTTCAGCATTTCTCAGGTAAACAAGGATTTCCAATCCTAAGTCAAGTTTCCAACTTCCAATGGCAACCTGCCATCCCAACCAAATTTTCATTTAATTAAAATCTAACCCTTGACTGTAATTCCTGAGCTATCCTCAATACCGTGAGCACAGTTATTCAAATAGATTTACACTTTGCAGAGGTTATGCACTTGCCCCACATGATACAACCACACATCACAAATGCGAGTGATTATAACAAAACCTTTACAATGCTTTGCCTTAACCCTAGTACTACTCGCCAAGGTTTCAACACTGGTGGGTGAAGAGGAACGCGGTATGCTACGCTAGAACAAAAAGAAATCTACCGCATAACCAGAAAGCTACTCGCAAGAAGGGGATCATAGATTAGATTACCACTAGACGCGCAGTTGCGGAATCCTTCGCACGTCGATGTAGTGGATCGTCCTCGCCGCAGTCGCTATATCGATGGAGTGGATCGTCCTCGCCTCACCGTGGATCGTCCTCCCACGCCGCAGTCGCAGCAGCGTCACTGCAGTAGTCCACACGTCCAGGATGGAACACCGTGCGTCGGTGTGCAAGCACCTGGTCGCTCGGTAGGGGCAGCGAGAGGAGGAGGCTAGGGTTTCGGGTGAAACACTTCTAAACTGTAGGAAAGCACACACTTTGCCCACCCTCCTTCCCTCCTTATATAGCTACGAGATGAAACCCTAAACCAGGGCCCATCAGCGTGCTAAGCCCACGAGGTCCATTAATTACGGATCCAGTACAAATTAATGCATCCCAGCCCATTATGTGTGTGACCCTGCAGGTTCACGTACATTTGGATATGGATTCGGAAAACTCCTTTTCAATCCAATAGTTGGTAGCGGCTCCTTGCAAAGTATGCCAACTCCCAAACATACTATGATCAAATCGGACAGAACCTATCAAAAGTACTCATGTAATAATCCCTTTACCAAGTATATGAAGATTGATCTCAAGGCGAGAAGCATGTCATCCTTTGATGATTCAATCCATCTCTCATATCCGTGATATATTAATAAGTTGTGATTGACTCCTCAATCACGGCATGGCCATGCACTTCCTTAATCATATCACACGAGTGGCCTTGTCATATATCTCCATTTCATTGGAGTGGTAAATTCCATCTTGACTGCTCACTTCCTTCTGCATGTTTTATAGTAAACATGAAAGCTACCTTTATAACTATCCGGTTAGGAAGTAGTGTTTGATAGCCCCAAGGAAAACTATTACACATGTAGGGAATATGACAATCTCAGGTCTAAGGATCATACATCTACTATATATGAGATACACTGATGACACATAAGAATGTAACATTCCCGCAGTGTCCCATTGCGGGTCTATCTAACCCATGTTCTTCAACATGCGTCCACAATGTATAGATGATATCTACATATCCCATGATCTATGAAGCATGATCATCGATCACTACATGTGCTGATCTATTCATCGTTGTCCTATACGATGATATCCGATCAGAGATATTTATCAATTACATCAATAAGTAAAGAGCTCCATAAGCAAGTCACATACTTGTTGATCAATACAATGATATACATTCATTGGACCAATAATCATATTATTATTCATAAATATAGTCATCTTACAATCATCTAAATGATTGCCTCAAGGGCATAACACTAACAGTGGGACTGGTCACCACATCCAGGGCCCCCTTCTTGCGCCATGTGAGTTAATCCGTGAACCCGAAACTCACACCACCACTGGCAATACCAAAGCTATGACATTACAAATTAATCAGCTAGGCTGTCCCATACTAGACACGTGGTTGCATGATTGACTCAGGTGAAAGGCCTACATGGTTAAGTCCTTAAGATGTCTAGGGCAAGTCTTCCACATACCCTCTGCCCTTCGACCCATCTTGGCACACTGCCCCTTGCTACTTGCCCCAATCTAAATGATTACCACCCCATTGATACCAAGCACCAAGTGCTATCAACAATTCAACATCGTTGTGTGACATCCCTCGGCACTAGAACTCAATATCATCGTGTGACAACACCTGACACACCAATTCATAATCATGTTTCATATTCCATTAGTCAAGATTAAATATTGATGATTCAAGTACATGTGATGACGTGGCATGGCTAAGCATACTAACACCGTCTAACCAACCCATATTGATTTTAGTATTAACCAACTATAATGAACCAATCTAGGGTGACAATAGATCATAGTGTACAAATGACAAGGTAGGGTATAGATCAAATTGGTAGAATAGCTAAGTCCCAATTTAATTTGAAACAATTGTATGCATGAAATAATTATGCAACAAGGTAAAAGCAAAGTAGCATGTTTTATAAACTGGGTTCAATATGATCAAAACACAACTTTCCTTGGAAAAGATCTTGATCTTGCTCTCGAACCTGCTCTTGGGTTGACGGATCTTCCTTGGATGTGTCGCACAATTCAACGTCTACGTGAAACGAGAGAGAAAACCAAATAAATACCAAAACAGATCGCAAAAAAATTCCATAAATCAAATAAAATTCATCATTAAATAGATCTCAATTTTACAAATTTTTAAAAATATGAATCACCTCAATCAGAGCTCGTATGAGGGAGAAAAGGCTCGTGGAAGATTCAAAAATCTAAAAATAAAAAAAATTGGAAAATCAAATAATAAATCCAATTATTTTTATTCCGAAAAGGTTTTTATTGCGCCATGCTGATGTCAGCATGATGTAGCCATGCCTGAACCAACCACGTCGTGCCACGTGGAGACGGTCCATGGCGCCTCCTTTGGCTCATCACAGACGCGGTCCACGACGCCTCGCGTCGCACTCCCGACACGCGGTGACCTCTGGTTGGTGGCAGTGCCGCTCACAGCCATAGGCCTGACCGCTGACATGTGGAGATGATCTGGACTGTCCCGACAGATACGATAGTCCTCCGCAGCTAATGAAGTTCACTACAACACGTATACGTGGCGAAATCCGCACCGCACGAAACGCATCGAACGGTCAGAGCTTACCCAAGTTCTAAACAGAACTCCTGCGATGCGGTACGATCTCGAATGGATGCAGGGGATATGATGGTCCACAAGCTTCCCGACATGGATGGTGGCACGGCGGCGCTCTTCTTACCGGACATTGAGACGAAGATGACGAACTCAGTGAAGCAACTATCTCTGGTAACCAAAAAGTGGCGGCACTGGTTCATCTCATCACGGCAATTCCAGATCTGGTACTAATACAACGGATGGGGGCTTGATGGCGGGAGAACTTGAAGAAAACACGGTGGCGCTCTTGAGTAGCTACGGTGAGCTCTACTGCGAAAACGGCAATAGCACAGGCAACAAAACTTGGGGTGACGAATGCAGAAGCTTGTGGCGAATCTTGGGAGCCCACCCACCCTTGAATAGCCTCGTAGAACACGCACAAATTAGAAACCTAAATCTATACGTTGGCGCAAAGCGTATCGGACTTGGACTCCGGTGGTGGCTCGGAGAAGAACTCCCCCCGACCGTCCAATTGGCGATCAACAGCTGAGATTCCCCGATGACGTGCTACAATCAGAACCAAATATGAAATCTAACGGCCATGAACACTAGGGTTTCCAAATAACGCCACTATCGTCGGATTAAAGATCAATGGCCATGATCGGCTTCTAGAACTTGGGCCAATGCTCACGCACAGTAAATGGGCTTGGCCCATTACTGTTCAAGGAATTTCCTAGGATTTATAAATTAAAACAATTCCTATAATTCATTTAATTAGTTTAAGGCTTTTAAAATACCAGGAAAAATCCAAAAAAATCTCAAAAATACTTTGAGATATTTTGAACTCAAGTAAAATATTTCTAGCCGAACTTTATATAAATTTTATCTATAAATAATTAGTTTTCATAAAAGACCAATATACTTAATTTGAAACAAATTCATATAAATTCTATAAAAATCCAATAAATTGAAAAAAAATCACAAAATACACAAATAACACAATAAATTAAATTCAAGGAAAAAATTGGGATGTTACAAACCTCCTCCCTTAACAGAATCTCGACCTCGAGATTCAGGGCTAACTAGATAATAGGTTAGGGAATTCCGACTTCAGATCCTCTTCACACTCCTAGGTAGCTTCACCCTCTAAATGATTACTCCACTGCACTCTGCAAAAGCGAACTAATTTATTCCTGGTCTTGCACTCTATCACATCCAAAATCTTGATCGGCTGCTCTTTGTAGGTCAAATCTTACTACAGCTCAATTGCTTCTAACGGTGTTTGCTCCGCTGGCATTTTGAGGCACTTCTTAAGCTGTGGCACATGAAATACATCATGCACTCCTGCCAACGACTGCGGCGACTCTAATTGATAAGCAACCTCTCCTCGATGGCTTAAAATCTTGAACGAACCAACATATCTTGGCTCAAGCTTCCCTTTAGCGTGAAACCTTTTGAACCTTTAAGAGGGGTAACTCTGAGATACACAAAATTATCTGGCTCAAAGCTCAATTCACGATGATGATTATCGGTGTAGCTCTTCTATCTTGACTGTGCTATTTTCAATCTCTCTCTAATCATAGCAATTTGCTCTTCGGCTTCCTTGAGAATATCATGCCCAAACACCAAACGCTCTCCCATCCAGGGTTAACAAAACCGAATTTCGAAATTCGCGGTACGAAAACCGCAAAAACCGCTCAAAAAACTGCCCAAAAACCATCAAAAATCGAAGGGTTAGTAAATCAAATTTTTCTGAAAAATTCCAAAAAAATTAGAAAAACCGCTCGGTTTTTTAAAAACCGCTAACCGGATGTTAAATATAAAGCGGTTTTTGTGAGCGGTTTTAGCGAAAAATCATGATTTTGACGAAAACCCAGCGCATAAATTTTTTCAATTTTTTAAATTTTAAAAAAATTTTAATGGACCGGTTTATCGAACGGTTTTGATTTGAACTCACGATGACGCTCGAAAACCGCGGTTTTCGAGCGGTTTTCGTCGGTTTTGTGAACCCTGCTCCCATCTCATTCCAATTTAATGGAGTATGACAGGCACGACCATATAAAGCCTCAAATGGTGACATTTGCAAACTAGCCTAATAATTGTTGTTGTAGTTGAATTCTGCATACAGCAAACACTTATCCCATGATGTAGCATAAGCTAATGCACAAGCTCTAAGCATATCCTCCAGAATTTGATTCACTCTCTCAGTCTGACCATCTATCTGCGGATGATACGCTATACTAAAATTCAAATGAGTTTCCATCGCTTCATGTAGCTTACCCCAGAACCTCGAGGTATATTGAGTTCCTTTATCTAGCACAATTTTCTTAGGCACTTCATGCAAACACACAATCCTTGACATTACAACTCTGCTAAGCAATCTCCTGAGTAGATAGTCTTAACTGGTATGAAGTGAGAAACCTTGGTCAATATATCAACGATGACCCATATGGAATCATAGCTTTTCTGAGTTCTAGGCAAACTAGTAATAAAATCCATGCTGATTTCCTCCCATTTTCATTCAAGAACTTTTAATGGTTGTAACAAACCAGCAGGCCTTATGTATATCACCTTTACCCTTTGACACACATCACATAGAATAACGTGCTCAACTACTTCATGCTTCATGTTAGACCACCAAAACCTTTCCTAAAGATCTTGATACATCTTAGCACTTTCTGGATGAATCGAATACTTGGAATCATGAGCTTCCTCAAGAATCAACTACTTAAGCTCCTTTTTGTTTGTTACACAAATTTGACCTTTAAACCACATGATACCTTGATCATCCAAAGTAAATTCCTCAGCTAAGCCTTCATCCTTCTTTGACTTGATTCGATTGTTCTTCTTGTCATCTTTCTGACCCTTTTTGATTTGATCTTCTAGTATTGGCTTCACTTCCAATGCAGCTAAAAATCCTTGTGGAACAAATTCCAGCTTCAAGTTTGGAAATTCCTTGCATAACTCCAGTTGATCATTTAACACCAGCATATTGGCACTATGGCTCTTTTGACTCAAGGCATCGGCTACCACATTCCTTGCCAGGATGATAATGGATTCCAACATTATAGTCCTTGATCAACTCCAGCCATCTCCTCTATCTTATGTTAAGATCTGACTGAGTAAATATATACTTCAGACTCTTATGGTCTGTATATATCTCACATATATTTCTAATGAGATAATGACATCATAACTTCAAAGCATGCACTACGGCAGCTAACTCCAAATCATGCGTAGGATAATTCTCTTCATGCGGCCTCAACTGCCTCGATGCATAAGCAGCAACTTTGCCATTCTGCATCAACACGCATCCAAGACCTTGCCTAGAAGCATCATAATATATATCGAAATTGTTTTGCACATCTGTCAACACTAATACTAGTGCTATCGTCAGACGCTTCTTTAATTCCAAAAAACTCTTTTCGCACTCTAGCGTCTATCCAAACTTCTTCTCCTTTTTCAACAATTGTGTAAGCGGTCTAGCAATCGTTGAAAATTCTTCTATGAATCGATAGTAATATCCCGCTATTCCCAAAAAACTACGCATCTGAGTAACCGACTTTGGTTGCTCCCATTGCAACACTACTTCTACTTTGCTTGAGTCTACTATAACTCCTTTAGCAGTCATCACATTGTTAAGAAATTCAACTTTTTCCATCCAAAATTCACACTTACTGAACTTAGCATACAATTGTTGCTCTCGCAGCTTTTCCAGAACCAATCTCAAATGTTCTACATGCTCCTCCTTCGACTTGGAGTAAACAAGAATATCGTCTATAAAGACAACAACAAACTTGTCGGGACCCGAATATGCAAATCCGGACCCTCTGTGTATACTGCACTAGTCCAGGATCACGCTAGTGCACACAGGCTCAACATAAGTAAATATCACAATCATACATAGCGAAAATATTATGAAAGACATCATATGATACATACTACTGGTTGAATGACCTTATGGTCCACTTACATGACTATGCCTCGCAAGGCTGAATAATATATTAAACTGAAGCGGAATGAAAACGTAGACAACCCCTCAGTATACCACATGCAACTGACAAGGCTTGCGCCCTAAACATTCGTCTCCTCCTGGAATCTTTCCTCCAGCATTGATGTAGACTCTTCAACTGGTGAGGTTATTGTTGGCAAGGGTGAGTACTTAAAGCACTCAACAAGTTGTGCACAGAATCCAATTCTATGTAACTATATGCAAGGCTTATTCCAAAGGATAAGCTATCACGGCTATTTTGCAACAAAGCAGCATTTACGAACAAATACAATAAATAGATTGTAAAGACGGTAAAACAAATAACAATAATGATAGATTCAACTTTTCTCAAGTAAACCAAGTTTCCAATCTTAAGTCAAATTCCATCTTCCATATGGCATTCTGCCATCCCAACCAAGTTGTTCATTTTAATTAAGCTAACCCTTAACTGTAATTCCCGAGCATTGCTCAATACCGCGAGCACGGCTATCCGAATAGTTTCACACTCTGCAGAGGTTATGCACTTTACCCACACGACATGATCGTCCCTTCGTGCTATGCAATTAACACACTTCCTTTGGTGTGTCGGCGAAGAGATCATGACAAAGCCTTTACAATGCTCTGAATTAATCCAGTACTACCCGTTAAGGTTTCAACACTGGTGGGTCTGAAAACCACAACCAGGGCCCCCCTCTTGCGCCATGTGAATTACACCATAACTCGGGAACTCACACCACCAATGATAGTACCAAGTTAAGACATTACAAATTAATCAGTTAGGTTGTCCCATTACAACATGTGGTTGCATGATTGGCTCAGGTCAAAGGCTTGCAAGGTTAAGTCCTTAGAGTGATCAAGGCAAGACATCCACATACCCTCTTCCCATTGGGCCCACCTTGGCATACTCGCCCCTTGTCACTTGCCCCAATCTAAGTGATTATCACCCAGTTGATTACCAAGCACCACGTGCCATCAACAATTCAACATCGTTGCGTGACATAACTCGTCACAACAACTCAATCTCATCGTGTGATTCCACATGACACACAAGTTCATAACATTGTTCCATATTCCATTAATCAAGATTAATTATCAATGATTCTGACACATGTGATGACGTGGCATGGCTAAGCAACTAATACGGACTAACCTCCAATGTTGATTATAATTATTAACCAACTATATTCAACCAATCTAGGGTGACAATGGATCATGGCATACAAATGACAAGGTAGGGTATAAATCAATCTGGTATATTAGCTAAACCCAATCTAATGTGAAACAATTGTATATTTGAAATATATGCTATAGGGTAAAACAAACATAGCAATTTTATAAACATGGGTTCAACATGATCAAAGCACAACTTGCCTTGGAAAAGGTCCTGATCTTGATCTGAAGCTTGCTCTTGAGTTGCTTGATCTTCCTCCGAAGCGTCGCACAATTCAACGTCTACGCGTACCGAAGGAGAAAGGCAAATAAATACCAAAACAGAGAGCAATTAAACTCCAAAAATCAAATAAAATTCACCATTAAATAGATCCCAATTTTACAAATTTTTAGAAATTTGAATCACTCAAATCCGAGTTACGATGCAAAAGATATAGCCTTTTGAAGTTTGAAATAAATACTGAAATCAGAAAATCAGAAATTCGAAATTAACAGATTTATTTTTATTCTGAAAAAGCGATTTATGACGTCAGCGTGACATCAGCCCTGACCCGAAGCATTCCGGTGCTGACACGTGCCCCCTCGGTCCATGGACTGCGTCCACGATTTCCTCGGGTTCACGGTGGATCCGGTCCGCCGAGTCGCTCTCGGACGCGTGGCCCGCGTCTACCGATTGGATCACCACGCATGACGCTGACCGGGCGACCACCTCATTGCCATGCAAGCCGTGAGGCTGATCTGGCGCTCACGTCAGATCCACGGGTCAGCCGCAAGCTTTGCCACGTCGCTCATCGGCGCACGCGGCCCTACGGTCATCGCCGGCGACCAAGGAGGTTACCTTCGGGTTAGGCTCGACGAAAGGAGTTTAGTGACGCGAACGGATCTACGATTTCTTCACGGGAACCGAGTCGGCGAGGCCTTCTTCAACGGTGGCGGCGACCTCCACGGTGATCTCCTCCTCCGACGATGCTCCGACAAGACTGGCACGCGCACGGGTTTCCCCTCGTCGAGACGAATCTAATGGCCCTGGTTGCGTGCCTCAAACTCCACGGATGATGGCGGAATCGACAAAACCGAAAGCGGCGGCGCTCTTCGAGAAAACTCCGATTGCGGCGCATGAAAAGCCACTTTCACGACAAGAGCTTAGGGCTTCTGCTGGATATGATCCGGTGCCCTTGGTGCGCACCCCTTTATAGCACTTAGGGGACCAGATCACACCCAAACGGAAAGAATCCATGGCGGCGTCGAGACGGACACGGAGCAGAGTCCATGCCGGTCACGCGAGCACGACGACGCTCCGCCCTACACGTGGCGCGATGCTCGGCTGCGATGCTCCAAAATCCAACCGAACACGCGGCAGATCCCAACGGCCTGGATTCGGATGAGATCTGAATCGATACGCTTCAATCGTGGCCTTTTGATCTAGATCCGACGGTCGAGAATCGGCCGACTACGGGCGACGACAAATAAGCATCGGGCATGACGAGATGGGCCTACGCGCGCGAAATTGGGCAAGGCCGAGATCGTGAAAAGGATTTTAAAACTTTATTATTTTAAATAATTCTAGAAATTCATTTAATTGGTTTTAGGCAATTAAATTATCAGGAAAAATTCAAGAAAAATCTCAAAACTACTTTGAGACATTCTGGACTCAAATAAAATATTTTTGGCAAAACTTTTATTTTGACTTTGCACAGATTTAAATAGATTTGAATAAAAGGCAATAAACTTGATTTTGAATTTAATTCAAATAAATCCATAAAAATCCAAATAAATTCCAGAAAATCGTAAATGCATATTTAAGTAATAAAAACTTAATTAAGCCAAATTTTGGGATGTTACAAAACTTTTCTAAATATTCCATGAAAAACTTATTCATCATATTCATGAAATATTGGTTAATCCAAAAGACATGACTGTAAACTCATAATATCCATGCCGTGTAGAGAACGTAGTCTTAGGAATATCCTCTGAACAAATCTTCAATTGATGATAACCCGATCGAAGATCTATTTTGGAAAAAATTCCAGCTCCTCTTAACTATCAAATAATTCATCGATTCTGGGAAACGGATACTTATTCTTGATTGTCACTTCATTAAGTGCACAATAATCAATACACATCCTCAAACTTTCGTCATTTTTCCTGATGAACAAAACAGGCATTCCCCATGGAGATGAACTAGGTCTTATAAAACTTTTCTCTAGCAACTCTACGGTCTGCTGCTTCATCTCAACTAACTCATCTGTAGGTATCCGATACGGTCTCTTCGCTATTGGTACTGTTCCAGGCACTAACTTAATAACGAACTCAATATCTTGGTCTGGCGGCATACTAGGCAAATCCTCACGAAAACATCCGAGTATTCTCTAACAACTGGCACATCCTCCATGTTAACAAATTTCACACTATTTACCATTAACTGACCATCACGAACTGCGGTCACTTGAAATTCCACTTTCTTGCCACTAGGGCTTTCCAATGACACAACTCTTCGCCACAATCCAAAATAGCTTTATGTTTGGACAACCAATCCATTCCAAGGATTACATCTAGGGTTTGGGTATCCAACAAGATAAGATTCGTTAGGAATTCCATCCCATCCATGAGCAACTTAACTCCCAAACACCTAAGGCTAGACCAAAGTTCCGATCCTAGGCTTGGTAGCACACACATAAGATTCTTAACATCCAACCCATTCTCAACCGCAAAATTCTGAGAAACAAATGAATGCGAAGCTCCGGAATCAAATAAAACTGTAGCAGGTACTGAGTTAATCAGAAACTTATCCAGCACGATGTCAAATGCCTCTTGAGCTCCATCCGCAGTGATATGGTTAACTCGACCACGCACTATTGTTTGAGGCGTAGCTCCAGCTTGACCTGTTGCATGGTTCCCTCCTGATGCAGGTGCTTTGGCAGGTGTAGTTCCCAAATTGAAGCGAACCGGTGTGATACCTCCTCTCTTCGAACATTTATTAGCAAAATGCCCTAGCTCATTGTAAGAATAGCAACGCCTAACAACAGATTGTTGATTTCCTCCTAGGGCATTGTTTCCTTGGATTGGCGTCTAAAAATTCTGATTAGCTGGGCGTGGTGTAGGGGTTGATGTCTTGTTTGCAACCTATGGCTGAAACCTTGAAAACTGTTGTGAAATCATCCTCAATCTGAATTGGTTTGGACGCCCTCCTTGGTTAACCATTCTGCGCTTGCGATCTTCACCAAGCTCCTTGCACTTGACCTCCAAGATTAAAGCTTTATTAACCAACTCCTGAAAATTAGAGAAGTTATGGGTAATCAATCCCACTTCCACCCAAAATTAAGTCCCTTCATGAATCGAGACTGTCTTGCTTTGTCCATTGCAACATCTTTATGGGCATAGCGTGCTAACTGGGTGAACTTGTTCAAGTAATTAGCCACTGACTGGCCTCCTTACTTCAATGCCCCGAATTCTTCCTTCTTGAGATCCATCATTCCCTCAGGTACATGGTACTAACGAAAGGCAATATTAAACTCTTCCCAGGTGACATCTAGTGGGCTTCATGTGCAACACAATACTTCTCCCACCATTTTGCAGCAGTTCCTTCAAGTTGATGAGAGGCATAAAGAACCTTCTCATTACCCTCACACTAGGTTATGTGCAGCTTCCTTTCAATAGTTATAAGCCAATTATCGGCTTTCAAAGGATTGACATTGTCAGAGAATGTCAGCGAACAAGTCCTCATGAAATATGAAAGCTTTGAGTAAGGACGCGATCCATTATTGCCATGTTGAGTATTGTTGTTATTGCTGGCAGCTTGAGTTGTCATACTTTGCACTTGTTGCATCATTGTTTGCATCAACTTACATTAAGCCACATAGGGCTAGACTTTGAACAATAAACTAAAACAATACAGCGAAAATAAAAGACGTAGACAACATATCAGTTTACCACATGCAACTAATAAGTCTTGAACCCTAATTACTCATATCCTCATGGTACTCCTCCAAAACAGGGGTAGACTCCTCAACTGTTGATGTTGTTGTTGGGAAGGGTGAGTACTTAAAGCACTCAACAATTTGTGCACAAATGCAATTCTAACATTTTATATGCAAGGCTTATTCCAAAGGAATGGCTAACATGGTTAATTTGCAATAAAGTAGCATTTATAAATGAATATCGTAAGTAGATTTAAAGGCATTAAAACAAATAACAATAATAAGTAATTTCAACATTTCTCAGGTAAACAAGGATTTCCAATCCTAAGTCAAATTTCCAGCTTCCAATGGCAACCTGCCATCCCAATGAAGCTTTCATTTAATTAAATTCTAACCCTTAACTGTAATTCCCAAGCTATTGTGGGATATAGATTCCAGGGTATCCTCAGGAAAGGTCCAAGATGAAGGCCCAGAAGATATGCTTCACATCAAGCTTCTTAACCGTACATAAAGTGATATATCATAACGGAAGTTGAACTTGTGATTAGAAATGATAGATACAGTTGTAATCCGAGTCGTTAGAAGGATAGATAAAGATGTAAACTCTGTCCTATAATCGACTAGAATCTTGTAACCGATCGGAATCTCCAAATCGATCAGGACTCTGTAAGCCACCCCACCCCCGCTATATAAGGGAGAGGGCGGGCAACAACATAGGGATCCGATCATCCAAGCATAGAGCAATCAAGCCATAGAGCATAGAACACCTCATATCGCCCAGAGCATATTGTGCTTTGAGCAACCCCAGATCCAAGAGATCCATATAATCCCAAGCACACAGGATTAGGTTATTATCTCCTCCACGAGAGCCTGAACCTGTATAAACCCCTTGTCTTGTGTGACCATCGAGTTTGAGATCGAGCGCCTACCCCATAAATTCATTGCTGACTACAAAAGTCGACAGTTGGCGCGCGAGTAGGGAGCGCTTCAATCTTTTCCTACTGCATTCGATGGCGTCACCGGCGGATTCGTCTCCGCCGGCTTTTAACCGGGCTTTGGATTTCATCGCTAATATGCGGGAGAGCTTGTCGGCTGGATAAAACCAGATCAATCTGGCGAGAATCGAGGCGAACCATCTCAGGTACATTACTCTGACTTATCTGGAAAACCAGTCGGCTCCATTAGGAGTGGCTGCGATTTTCGCGGCATCTTCTCAATTGAAGGGCGTAAGACCGATCTCCATCAAGAAGATCGTGGCGTCGCGGAAGAAGATCGCCGGCGTAAGGGTAAGGAGATCAAAAGCGCCGTCTCTCCGATCTTTGGGTCGCGATGTCCGGAGGACATCCCGCAATCTAAGTTGGGAGATCATCCGTCTTCCGCACGCCGATGCGAGCGTCGTCGCCGAAGACGCTCGACTCGGCCTTGGACCCGATGATTGCATCGGACGATCCAGCGGCCCGATTGTGGCTCACATCAAGGCCATGGTGACGGCGGCGGCTATCCGGCAAAATCGGAGAAGCCGGTGGAGAAGCGCTCGCGCTCTAACGCGACCACTCGTGTCGCCGGCCGATCGGGTCGCAACGGCCGGAAGCGTTGGCGATCGGCGCCACGCACCGCATACGCGAGGCGCCGCAGCAGATCCTTGATCGCGACCTCCGCCCGGAGACATCACGGCCAGCGGCGAGGCGGGATGAGGAAGAAAGACATGGACGCCGCGATGACTTCGAGCGTTTCGGCATAAGCTACGATCGGCGGAACGACCGAATGCACGATGACCACGACGATTGCGGATTTCATCATCGCCGGAGTGGAAGTGACGACGAACGCCGAGTCAATGACTCGCCGCACCGAACCTCACCTCGACGTTTTGACGGTCATCACCGAGCTAGAAGATCTCCACGCCGGAGTCCACCCCGGCAAGATGAAAGATCCATCGATGGGATCCGAGCGTTCACTCCCCGGCTTCGCCGAGTGGTTTGGCCCGACGGATTCAACCCCAAAGGCATTGTAAAGTTCGACGGGGAGCGAGACCCAGAAGCTTGGTTGCGAGTCGCTCAGCGGCAAGGCAAAGCAGGAGGAAATCAGACCGTCATGGCGAACTATTTACCGGTCAATCTCAGCCCCTCGACACAAGCATGGCTCACGGGCCTCCCTGCCAACTCGGTAGACTCCTGGAGTGACCTGTGCGAGCAATTCATCGCCAACTTTCAGGGGACCTACGAGAGGCCCGGTACTCCGTGGAACCTGTATCAGCTGCACCAGAAGAAGGATGAAACACTGAGAGACTTCATCCGGCGCTTCATGCAGAAGAAGAACACCGTCAGAGACGTGTCAGAGGTGGTGGTGGTGGCGGCCTTCCAGAAAGGGGTAAGCGATCCTGATCTTATTAAAAAAATGTCCAGGAAGCCCCCGACCTCCGTAAAAGAAATGTTTGCGTTAGCCGACCACTACGCCACGGCCTCAGATGCTCTGGCCGAGCGGCAAGAAGATCATCCCACACAAAAAAGCAAGGGCGATAAGCCCGAGTCCTCTAAACACAAGGATAGGAAACGCAAGGGCGAGGAGCTGGTCGCGGCAGCCGAGCATAACCGGCCCCGGGCCACTCGGAGAGAGGCACCCGACTACAGCACCATCATGGAAGCAATCTGTCCTTTCCACCCCAAGGGAAAGCACGCCGCCAAGGACTGCTTCACTCTGAAGCGTTTTGCGCGCGAAAGTCAACGGCAACCGGCCCCAGCCAAGGGCGAAGTTGCTCCAGCGAAGAAGAAGGAACTCCTGGATGAAGAAGATTTCCAGGAGCCCGAGCAGAGTGAACTACATCTCTGAGGCCTCAGCGGATCACGAGTCAAGCGGAAGCAAAAACTCACCGCTCGGGAGATCAACGCAGTGGAACCTGCGACTCCTCAATATCTGAAATGGTCTGAGGTCCCGATCACCTTTGACCGTAGAGATCACCCTGGCAGGGTCCCACATCCGGGTAAGTTTCCTCTCGTACTTGACCCGGTTGTGCGCAGCGTGAAGCTCAAGAGGTTACGATCGGCGGCGGAAGTGGGCTCAACGTCCTGTTCGCCAGAACTTTCGACGACATGAGCATCCCCCGTTCGGAGCTGAGGCCAAGCACTCAGCCTTTCCACGGAGTAATCCCCGGGGCGTCCTCGTTCCCCCTCGGACAGATTTCATTACCCGTTACGTTCAGGACCAAGGATAATTTCCGAACCTAATTCATCAATTTTGAGGTAGCCAATTTCGAGACGGCATATCATGCCATCTTGGGAAGGCCTGGCCTAGCCAGATTCATGGCCATACCTCATTACACTTACTCGGTGTTGAAGATGCCGGGACCCAAAGGAGTCATCACACTTCGTGGCGACATCAAGCAATCCTCGCAATGCGACCGGGAGAATTTTGAACTTGCCGAATTACAGGAAGCAAGTACTCAGGCAAGAAACATCCAGGCTGAGGCTGCCACGCTCCAAGACGAAGGAGAAGTACCATCAAAAAAGCAAGCCACCTCGGGAATTAAGCCCGACGAAGGAACTAAAAGGATCATTCTTGACCCGTCTGACACGTCTAAAACAACCGTGATCGGGACAGGGCTCGAGGACAAATAGGAAAGCGTGCTCGTCACCTTCCTCCAAACTAACAGAGACATTTTCGCCTGGAAACCATCAGATATGCCAGGTGTACCAAGGGAGGTGATCGAGCACTCTCTCCATGTTGATGAGAAGTCAAAACCCGTCAAACAGAGGCTTCGGCGGTTCGCCCCGGATCGTCGGGCGCCATAAAGCAGAAATCACGAAACTCCTAGCGCGAGTTTCATCAAAGAAGTGTATCATCCGATTGGTTAGCAAATCCTATGTTAGTTCAAAGAAGAATAAAACTTGGCGCAATGCGTCGATTATCTTGATCTCAACAAGGCGTGCGAAGGATCCCTTTGGACGCCGGATTGATCAGTGGTAGATTCATTGCCGGTTGTGAAATTTTGAGTTTTCTTGGCGCATACTCGGGCTATCACCGATTCGCCTAAAGGAGGAAGATCATATCAAGACCTCGTTCATCACGCCTTTCGAGCCTCTTTGTTACACCACGATGGCATTCGGGCTAAAAAATTTGGCGTGACCTATCGTCGCGATCTACGGTGCTTTCACGCCCGGCTTCGGGCGCAGCGTGAGGCGTATGTAGATGGCGTTGTCGTAAAAACTTCGGGAAAGAAAAGATCTTATCATCGACCTAGCCGAGACTTTCGAAAGTTTAAGGGCTTTCAACATGAAGTGAATCACGAGAAGTGTGTTTTGAGTATCTTGGGAAAGCGCGCCGGATTTATCGTGTCACAACGAGGCATTGAAGCCAACCGGAGAAAGTCAAGGCCATATCAAATATGGAACCGACGACAAACCCAAAAGACGTCCGAAGCTTACGGGGTGTATGGTTGCTCTAAGCGAGTTCATCTCCTACTGGGTATCAGGTATGCCTTTCTTCAAACTACTCAGAAACAAGATAAGTTTGAGTGGGCGTCGGAGCGCAACAAGCATTTGAAGATCGAAGACCTTCCCGGCGACACCTCCGTGTTGGTCTCACCAATGCCGAAGAACCCTATTACTTTATATCGCGGCAGCGGCACATGTAGTGGTGCTGCGATCATCGTAGAAAGGAGGAAGCGGCTCGAGGGCACGAGTCCAAGACCGGTATACTTCGTCAGTGAAGTCCTAAGTGAGTCCAAGGTACGGTATCCACAAGTGCAGAAGCTATTATATGCCGTACTCCTTACATCTCGCAAGCTTAAACACTACTTCCAAGAGCATGTTATTTCGGTGGTCACCTCCTTCCCGATCGGAGACATACTTCGCAACCAGGAGGCCACTGGAAGAATTGCCAAATGGGCAGTTGAACTCGGGGCCTTTGACATTCAATTCAAGCCCCGCTTGGCCATCAAATCCCAAGCACTCACTGACTTTACTGCCGAGTGGACGGAATTGCAGCACCCGGCGATTACTAAAGATCTCGAGTATTGGACGATGTACTTTGACGGTTCCCTCATGCTCAGCGGCGCGGGGGCTGGTATAGTGCTCATATCACCAAGTGGAGAAAGATTGAGGTATGTCCTCTAAATATTTTTTCCTGCATCCAACAACGCCACCGAGTATGAGGCACTCATTCATGAACTCCGTATCGCCATATCTCTCGGCATTCGACGACTGGCGGTTCACGGAGATTCAATGCTCGTGGTCAATCAAGTGCAGAAGGAATGGTCTTGCATCGAGGACAACATGGCAGCATATTGCCAAGAAGTGCGCAAGCTAGAAAGCAATTTCGATGGACTCGAGCTCGTTCACGTGCTTCGACGGGACAACGAAGCAGCTGACGAATTGGCGAAGATGGGATCCTGCCGGTCCAAGGTGCCCGTGGGAATATTTGTAGAAGAAATTCATAAACCCACGATTAGCGCTCGGCAAAAGCAGACAGTCCAGTAGAAAAAGGGGAAGAGGCAGAGGTCTTGATTATTACCCCAGATCGGACATCTCCATACCTGGACTACCTGACAAAAGACAAGCTACCCGAGGATCGCGTCCAAGCCGAGCGGATCATGCGCCGAAGCAAGAGTTATGTAGTCGTTGGAAAGGAGCTTTATCGTAAGAGCTCCTCTGGCATACTGCGACGATGCATATCGGAACAAAAAGGGAAAGACCTGCTCAAAGAAATCCACTCGGGAATTTGTGGGAACCATGCGGCGTCATCGACCCTGGTCGGAAAAGCCTATCGCCAAGGGTTCTTTTGGCCGACTGCCGTCACAGATGCGGAGGACATCGTCCGGACATGCGAAGGATGTCAATTTTTTGCATGCCAAATGAACAAGCCAGCGCAGGAACTACAGACTATCCCGATTACATGGCCATTTGCGGTCTGGGGGCTCGACATGGTGGGACCTTTGAAGAAGGCTCAAGGAGGCCATACTCATCTCTTCGTTGCCGTTGATAAATTCACCAAATGGATTGAGGCCAAACCAGTCGCCACCATTACGGCGGCAAAGGCCAGAGAATTCTTTCACGAGATCGTGGTTAGATTTGGCTTACCCAACCGAATCATCACGGATAATGGCACTCAGTTCAGAGGCGAAGTATTTCAAGATTGGTACGAGGAGCTGGGCATAAAAACTTGCTTCGCGTCAGTCGCGCACCCCCGAAGTAACGGACAGGTTGAGTGAGCTAATGGCATGGTGCTCCAAGGCATAAAAGCAAGAATTTTCGATCGACTCCAACCATATGCTACTCGGTGGGTCAAAGAACTACCTTTAGTACTCTGGGGGCTACGAACTACCCCCAGCAGAGCAACCGGGCAGTCACCTTTCTTTCTGGTATATGGCACAGAAGCGGTCTTACCAACCGAGTTAGAATTCGGATCCCCGCGGGTTCGGAGTTATGAAGAGATCGCTTCAGAAGACAGCCGGCTAGAAGACCTCGACAGATTGGAAGAAGCCAGGGATATCGCAACAATTCGTTCGGCGAAATACCTCCAAGGCTTACGACGTTATCATGGGCGCAATGTAAAGAGCCGCGCGTTCTCCAAAGGAGATCTAGTCCTAAGGAGGAATCAAAAGAGCGAACATAAACTCTCCCCAAGTTGGGAGGGCCCTTACATCATCGATGAAGTAATTCGTCCCGGAGCTTATAAACTTAAGCGAGAAGATGGATCGACAATCAACAATACTTGGAATATAGAACAGCTCGTCGCTTTTTCACTTAAGTTTTGTACTACATTTAATCCTTTGTGAATAAAAGCTCGATTGAAAAGTCGTTTTCATATAACCTCTTTTATAATCATGAATTGAGTGCTTATTGTTATGTTAAGACTCAGGGACAAGATCCATGAATCATATCCCAGAGCCTGGGGGCTGGAGTCAGATGAACAAAGGTCACCGGTCAAACCACTCGAAAATGTATACTTTCATGAAGGAAAAACAGGGAACACTTTTTATGCCTTTAAAGGTCAAGAGTCTCTACAATCGACAAAGAAGTATCCCCGACTTCCTCCCGAGCTCGGCGGCCGATCTTCATCAACATCGCGAGCGTAGCCTTCCTAAGGGCCTCAAGATCCACTCGGGGATAGAGGACTTGGTGATCGCCAGTCCTGGTGGCACCGTTAGCCGTTGTTTCTTCAAGCGAGGTTCTTGAGGGCCCAGGGCTTCCTTTAGCCGGACGACGACCTCACCTGGCTGAGTGGCCTCTCGCCACTTGGATGAAGCGAACTCAGCAGGGGGCTAGAAGCGTCCTGGAGCTCAGCGCAGGAAGTTTCGAGAACCTTAACTCTCTCGTCGAAGACGGCGTACTGCGCCTGAGTTTTGACCTTATAATCTGCAAGGCAAAGCGTTAGAGAGGATAGTAAAGGATCAAGCAAAGACTAGTTGTGACTACACCTTCAAAATCCTTCTCGACTTCACTCGGGAATCTTCCACGGCTTTAAGTTTTCCTTCGAGCTTGCGAGCGAATCAGTGGAGCAAACACAAGAAATCGGCAAGATAGTCAACTAAGCAAAAAACATGAAACAACCCAAGAGATAGCTACCTCGGAGAGAGCCGGTGATATCCAGATTCTCCTGGCGCAGAGCATTTTGTTCTGTCCACGATGTCTGGAGTTCGGACCGAAGGGATTGCAGCACGGCCGTATATTCGGCTTTGATGCGTGCTAGGTCGGCCAAGTACTCCTGGCGCATCCGGATTTCAGGGAGCATCCTTTGAATGTACTCAGACTTTCGCTCGAAGCGCTCCCCTATTTTCTATAATCATCATAGCAAAAGGTAAACGCGTGGAAGAAGGGCGGAAGCAGGGACACAGCGGTCTTGGAGGAATGCTCACCTGGGCGGCATGTGCACAAGCCTTGGCATGGATGAAAAATTCATCCCTCTCTCTCTGCTCTTCCTCCGGGTCGTCCAAAAGCTTCAAACCCTCATCATCGGCAAAGGCTGTATCTGTTATTAGCCGGGGGCGAGCAGGGGTTGGCGGGACTCGGTGAATCTCTTCAACCTCAGGGGACGAGCAGGAGGCTGGCTCAGGAGCAACGGGATCTGTCGCAAGGGCAACGCGAACAGGAGACGGCGCCAGGGGACTAGGAGACGCCGGCGCCCTCGAAGCGATTTCCTGAGAAGTATGAACTCCGGGAGGTCCAACCACAGTAGGGCCCCCAGGCGGAGACCCGACGGGCGTATCAAGCGAAGGGTCCCTGTGAAGAAGAATCGTCAGCAAGACCGAAGAATAAAAATGGAGTCAACGGAGTAACGGACCTGTTGGATTTCCTCATTCTCATCGGGGGCTTCTTGCGAATAGCTGGCCCACCCCCGGAAGAACCACTCGGACCGTCGCCGACTGGTGCCCCGGGCTTCTCTGGACAACCCGCCGGAACTCGCGCAGGTGGATCTTGGATTTTGGGACCGCCAACCGGACGTCGGGGGACCACAAGGTCATCAGACAGTATCTTCTTTCCCTTCTTTGCAGCAGGGCCCCCTGCTGGAGACCACGCCCGGCGCTTTGGAGAACAGCCTGGGCGAGGAGGCATTTCCGAAAGGGGAGGAACACTGAAGAATGCGATGCGATCCTGAAGATGAAGATCAAGAGTTAGCAAAACTTCAAAGAACGAAGAAACGCAAAATTCCCAAAAAAAATCGCCTACCGCAGGAGGGGGGCGTGATATGTTGAAAGATTTCGGGCACTTGACAGATAATATGTCGATGCTCGAGATAAAGAGTTCTCCAGCCCTGGCGCATAACCTCTCCCTTGGCAAATCGTCGGGCCGTTCCCGGGTCGGGTCACTTTGTCCCCTATGCGAATCCCGGATGAACTCGCTCCTTGTGGGCTGCACCGACGGCGATGAAGTGGAGGCCAAACCCACTCCGGTAAGCCGCTATCTTTCGGCTTCCGATCGGTGCCAAGAGTTCGGACACTTGATCCATGTCGGAAGAAGCGAGGTGGAACCCGGAAATAGACATTGAGGGACGGCGCCCGGTGAAGCGGGCGAGAGACAAATCGGGTTTGCACGATAAAACCATTCCCTATGCCAGCCCTTGTTGGAGGTCTTGACAGGAATGGCAAAGTAATCCTTCTTCAGCCCTTCCCACAGCTGGAATCCAGCGCCCCCGATAACCTTGGGGTCATTTTTGGAGGGATAGGGCTTCAGGAGATAAAGGTGACGAAAGAGGTCGAAATGGGGGCTAATGCCCAGAAAAGCTTCACAAAGGTGGACAAAGAGGGAAATTTGGAGGATAGAATTGGGGTTTAGATTCAACAATTCGATTTCATAAAAGAAAAGAAGGCCGCAAAGGAAAGAACTGATCGGAAGACCAAGGCCGCGGTGGAAAAAGGATTCGAAAACCACCACCTCCTCGGAGCGGGGAGTCGGGGCGGATTCACCGGCGGCCGGCGTCGGAGATCGAGGGCGGATCGAGCAAGATCCGTCGTCTACCATGGATTTTAGCTTCTCCTCGGTCGTTGTCGAGGTCGTCCAATCTTGTGGTGAAGGCGGAGAAGGAGTAGAAGAAGACATTCTTGCGAAAGATTGTGGTGACTCGAGAAGGCAAGAACGTGAAGGTTAACCTTGGTGGCGGAGAGTTCGGGAAGGCGAGAAGGAGAAGGGAGAAAAGCTCGGCGGAAAGATGAAGCGTCGGGCGTCGTGCGACCTAGTTTTTAAAGAGAGAACAGTAAGGTCTCTGCGAATCGGCGGGAAAAAGCTGCAAACGTCTCATCCTTTGATTCCTCATAAATGATTTCTGAGCCCGTCGCCTCGACTTACGGGCTTGACAGATTGACCGGATCGCGTCGAGGCCACGTCGCCCCCATGATGGGGCTCGTTTCCCACTTACCGTATTAAACGGGATGTGGATGGTCTTCAACTTGAATAAAAACTTGTTTTCTTACGGTACGCCCCACGTTGGGCCTTTGGGTGGTTACCGCATGACGGAATCATGTACCATAAGATTGAGCCCAAATGGGCACAGATCCATGGGCGTGCTCCACGAGGGCCGAGAATGTTGTGCGTCGTTTTAAACGAGTACGGACGCCCTTCGGATCTAAATGTGATATGCTCCAAGAGAGCTTAAGTCGGGTCCGACATCAGTCGGGAAAGGGTATCACTCGGCCAAGAGCCGTCAAAAGTAATATGCTCCAAGAGAGCCTAAGCTGAACCTGACATCAGTCGGGAAAGGGTATCACTTGGCCATGAGTCATCTAAACGTGATACACTCCAAGAGAGCCTAAGCCGCTTCTGGTATTAACCGGGAAAAGATATCACTCGACCAAGAGCCATATGAAATCATGATACGCTCCAAGAGAACTGGGCCGTGCTCTTAGGATACGGGTATCATTTGGCCATGAGCCAGGATAACCTCGTTACATCCCAAGTTGAACTAAAAACTATATCTCGCAACAGTCGGATATGGGGATCGCTCGGCCAAGTGCAACGATGCGCTCCAAGTCAAGCCTAAGCTATGTCTAGCGGCAGATGGACACCTCCTTTTAGGTTCAAGCAACACCCAAGATCCAAGACGCCCTAGAACGAGACTAATACACAGTCAAGGGACAGACGAGAGATTCTTCTACAGAAGGTATTTCTTTATTATGTACAAAAATTCCCCAGGCATTACGCCTAGGAAACTATATGTTGCAGGAGAACTACGCCTCCCATGGCGGCGCTCCGTGGCGCCTCGGTGAGGATCCTAGCCTCGCTAAGGCGGGCACGAACTCAAGGAAAGTCTTGATTGCCTCGCGGTCACGCTGCCGCCTCTTCCTCCGGTAGCTTGAGCTCGATCAAATTCCTCCCAGCGCTTAACTAGCACTGGGTGCGCCTTCACTTGATGATACCACCGAGGCATGATGAGGACAAGAGCTTGAAGCAAAAGAATGGAGGGCAGAAAGCGAAGAGATACATTTTGAAGCGTTGGTACGCCTTTTATAGCCAATTCAGACGAAATCGAAGTAAGCGCCGGGATATTAAGCGTCGGAAGCTGAAGAGATTTGGTGTTAATGCAACTTCAGAAGACGAAGAGTTTTTCCGGCTGAATAAGTTGGCACAAAAAAACAAGGCAACCTCGAAGACTCCCGATGACTGTCAAGCGATAAAAATTAAAGGTTTCGGGCGGGAAAAGTATTGAATCTACGTTTGTGACATGATAAGAAGTATGTAAGGCTGCCCAAAAATAAATCAGCTCGGTAAAAGATTTGCGCTTAAGAAAAGCAAAGGATGGAATTTATGATCGAGTTCTTCATAATTCGCCTGTTGCAAAAGGAAAGCTTTTTCGATTGGATAAGGAAACCAGTCGGGATTACAGGCAAGGAGCCCTGAGTAAAGCAGTCGGATCATGAAGCACTCGGGGGCTGCTGTGGGATATAGATTCCAGGGTATCCTCAGAAAAGGCCCAAGATGAAGGCCCAGAAGATATGCTTCACATCAAGCTTCTTAACCGTACAGAAAGGGATATATCATAACGGAAGTTGAACTTGTGATTAGAAATGATAGATACAGTTGTAATCCGAGTCGTTAGAAGGATAGATAAAGATGTAAACTCTGTCCTATAATTGACTAGAATCTTGTAACCGATCGGAATCTCCAAACCGATCAGGACTCTGTAAGCCACCCCACCCCCGCTATATAAGGGAGAGGGCGGGCAACAACATAGGGATCCGATCATCCAAGCATAGAGCAATCAAGCCATAGAGCATAGAACACCTCATATCGCCCAGAGCATATTGTGCTTTGAGCAACCCCAGATCCAAGAGATCCATATAATCCCAGCACACAGGATTAGGGTATTATCTCCTCCGCGAGAGCCTGAACCTGTATAAACCCCTTGTCTTGTGTGACCATCGAGTTTGAGATCGAGCGCCTACCCCATAAATTCATTGCCGACTACAAAAGTCGACAGCTATGCTTAATACCGCGAGCACGGCTATCCAAATAGATTTACACTCTACAGAGGTTATGCACTATCCCACATGATACAATCACACACCACAAAGGCGAGTGATTATAACAAAGCCTTTACAATGCTTTGCCTTAACCCAATACTACCCACCAAGGCTTCAACACTAGCGGGACTGGTTACCACATCTAGGGCCCCCCTCTCTTGAGCCATGTGAGTTAATCCGTGAACCCGAAACTTGCAACACCATTGGCAGCACCAAAGCTAAGACATCACAAATTAATCAGCTAGGCTGTTTCATACCAGACATGTGGTTGCATGATTAACTCAGGTCAAAGGCTTGCAAGGTTAAGTCCTTAAGATGACTAGGGCAAGACTTCCACATACCCTCTGCCCTTCATCCCACCTTGGCACACTGTCCCTTGTCACTTGCCATAATCTAAATGATTACCACCCTAGTTGATTACCAAGCACCACGTGTCATCAACAATTCAACATTGTTGCATGACATCCCTCACCACTACAAGTCAATACCATTGTGTGACAACACCTGACACATCAATTCAAAATCATGTTCCATATTCCATTAGTCAAGATTAAACATTGATGAGTCAAGTACATGTGATGACGTGGCATGGCTAAGCATATGAACACGGTCTAACCAACCCATATTGATTTTAGTATTAACCAACTATAATGAACCAATCTAGGGTGACAATAGATCATAGTGTACAAATGACAAGGTAAGGTATAGATCAAATTGGTAGAATAGCTAAGTCCCAGTTTAATTTGAAACAATTGTACACATGAAATAGTTACGTAATAAGGTAAAAGCAAAGTAGCATGTTTTATAAACTGGGTTCAACATGATCAAAGCACAACTTGCCTTAGAAAAGGTCTTGATCTTGCTCTGGAACCTTCTCTTGGGTAGACGGATCTTCCTCGGATGCATCGCATAATTCAACGTGTACGCGAAACGAGAGAGAAAACCAAATGAACACCAAAATAGAGAGCAAAAAACTCAAATAATCAAATAATTAAATATATCTCAATTTTACAAATTTTAAAAACTTGAATCACCTTAATCGGAGATCGTATGAGGGAGAACGAGCTCGTGGAAGATTCAAAAATCTAAAAAATAGAAAATTAGAAAATCAAATTATTTTTATTCTAAAAAAGGTTTTTATTGCACCATACTGGCGTCAGACACGCTCGAACCAACCATGTCATGCCACGTGGACACGATCCATGGCGCCTCCTCTAGCTCACCACAAACGCGGTACACGATGCCTCGCGTTGCACGCCCAGCATGCAGCGACCTCTGGTTGGTGGCAGCGTCGCCCATGGCCACAACGCCTGACTACTGACACGTGGCGACAAACTGGACCGTCCCGACAGATTTGACGGCCCTTCGTAGCTAATGAAGTTCACTGAAATGCGCATATGTGGCGGAATCTACACTGCACAAAATGCATTGAACGGTCAGAGCTTACCCAAGTTCTAAATAGAACTCCCGCGACTTGGCACGATCTCAAACGGATGCAGGGGATCCGACGGTCCACAAGCTTCCTGACGCAGATGACGGCACAGTGGCGCTCTTCTTGCCGGACATGGAGACGAAGATGATGAACTCGGCGAAGCAACTATCTTCGGTGACCAAAAAGTGGTGGCACTGGTGCATCTCGTCACGGCGATTCCAGATCTGGTACTAATGCGGCGAATGGGGGCTTAACGACGGTGGAACTTGAAGAAAACGTGGTAGCACTTTTAAGCAGCTATGGCGAGCACTACTACAAAAATGGCGGTGGCACAGGCAACAAAACTTGGGGCGACGAACGCAGAAGCTTGCGGTGAATCTCGGGAGCCCACCCCGCCCTTAAATAGCCTCGTAAACGTGCACAAATCAGAAACCTAAATCTATACGGCAGCGCAAAGCGTAACGGACTTGGACTCCGGCGGCGGCTTAGAGAAGAACTCACGTCGGCCGTCTGATTGGTGATCAACGGTTGAGATTCCCCCATGACATAGTGCAATCAGAACCGGATACGAAATCTAACGACCATGAACAATCGAGTTTCCAAATAACGCTACTAATGTCGGATTAAAGATCAATTGCCAAGATTGGCTTCTAGAACTTGAACCAACACACACGCACAGTAAATGGGCTCCGCCCATTACTGTTCAAGGGATTTTCCTAGGATTTATCAATTAAAACAATTTTGATAATTCATTTAATTAGTCTAAGGTTTTTAAAATACCAGAAAAAATCCAAAAGAATATCAAAAATACTTTGAGATATTTTGAACTCAAATAAAATATTTTTAGCCAAAATTTATATAAATTTTCTATATAAATAATTAGTTTTCACAAAAGGCCAACAATTAAAATGGTAAAGGTCCTCTGTCCATTATGTTTATTGATATTTTAATGTTAGCATGTTTTATCGGGCCATTTATTTGGTTTAACAGCTGTTAACGTTTAATAGACCCATTTTACCAGACCGTTGATTTGGATAAAGTTACAAGATTGCCATATGACATAAAACATTGTAATATACATGAGATGAATACTAATTTTTCTTTTTATTACCACATGTGAAAGACCATGTGGAGGTCTACCCTTGTTTTATGATGAGTATTTGACTAAATTTGAGCTTGGTATGCTATTGTTTGAGTTTGATTTGAATTGGATTTTCAAATTGAAGCAATTTAAATTATGTCTGTCTCGAGCGGCTCTATCGGCCTCGAGTATCGCCCTGTAGACTTGTGGTCGAATGATTCACGTAGATTGGTAGTAGCTAAGTATCGAGTATAAATGTTGCTGGGTCGAGCACTCTGTAGTTAGCTCAACTCGAGTCCTTAGTTTAACCAATTGTTACTCGATATCGTTTTATCGACTTGGTGTTGTGATCGATCGAGTTGGACATAAGGTCGATAGACTTGGTTTCGAGTTGAGGTCGATAGACTTGGTATCGAGTTTGACATGTGGTCGATCACTCGATGCGGTCGAAACGGTGGTCGAGTTTCTACTCGAGCGAGGATCCTACTCAATGGTGGCAACTCGATGAAGTCGATATAGTAGTCGGTAGTGCTGTTGAACGATGCAATTGGGTGATGATTGCATATCTTTGTTGGACTTTGCTATGTGATGGGTTTTCCTTATTTTTGATGGTTGTAGGATGACGGTGCTAGATCATGGTGTGGTGGAGGATGATCGGGACTAGGCGAGGTGTACCGGAGGTCTAGATGGCAGAGGATCGCCGAAAGATGATCAGAGACGGAGTCACTGCGAACCTAGATGACAAGGAATGGTTGAGATACTAGCTAGGAGCTACTCGGATAAAGGGAGGGCCGTCGGATCGAGGTCTAGGTGATAGAATAGCAAGACTAGTTAGTATGGGTGTGTGTGGGAGTCATTCCTAGCCCTTGATGGTGATCCTTAGGGTAGAAGGAACTCATCCAAGGGTGGAGGGTAACTCAAGAGTAGTATAAATAGAGGGGGAGGGGTAGACTTCCTCCTCTTGAAGGTTTTTAGAGGTTTTGGCTCTTTTGAGCTTTTTGCCCACTTTGTTGTGAGGCTTTATAAACCTCCCTTCTAGGAATGCAAATCATTTTCTCTTATGCTTGAATTTTCTTTATGTATTTAAATTCATCAATTAAATTCCGCAATTTACATTCTTGCAATTTGCGTCTTGCACATTTGGATTTACCTCCCCTCCTTCTAAATACTTGTGAATCTTGTGCTGAGGATGTATGATTGATGGATGAGTCTTCTTCAGACCATATCCCAATCATCTAGGCAAATCTTGTGTTCTTTCTTGCAAGAAACCGATCTTGTATGCTTAAGTGATTCATTCTCCCAGATAGTTTTTGAGGGGTTTTTGGACTTGAGTTCTTGTTTGTTGTGACGTGTGGGAGGTTATCCAAGATCTGCTTGATCATCAAAACCCCATGAGCAAGTCCAAGATTAAGTTCTCAAGTTTTACTCAAACTTTGTGTGTTCTTCCTTCAAAGTGAAAAAGGTCAAAACTTTGACATCTATCCTTGCGATTGAAGGTTGGAATAAGTTCCTGACATCCTTAGGATCACATCTACCATGTGTTGTAAGTTTTTGTCCAGTCCAGCAAAAGATTCCTCAAATTATCTTTTGAGTTCGTGCTATTCTTAGCTCTGTTCTTCCTGCTGTTCTTGAGCCTGGTCATACCGCCCTTCGTGCGGTCATACCAGAATCTGGTGCTATCGGATTCAATCCAATCATACCGGACTTGTAGGAAAACTTCCTCCATTTCTTTTGCTCCTTTTGATTGAATTGTTTGTAGGCTTGGTTGGATCATTTTGAGTGGAAAATTTTTATTTTGGATCATTCACCCCCCTCCTCTGATCGTCATTTCGGTCCTTCAACTTGAGTTGTTGATTCATTCAATTATGATTCTTCAATTACAATTACATCATGCTATCTTTTTTCTCCATATCACTGCTATGAATAATTGTTGATAGCTTGATAGTTTCATTCTATATGTATAAAGAAAGATGAATAGATGCTTATTTTATTATTTCAAACACATACAAATATTTATCTAAATTTTATATAATAAAACCGTTTACAACATCATTTACCTGATCGCTTACTATATAAATACTAAATTATGAGGTGACCGTTCGTTGACTGTCAGGTTTCCTTATTTTTTCTTTCCTTCTGGTTTGGATGATGATATGGTGTCCTATGAATCTCCGTGTTAACGTCATGCAATCAACGGATAATAAATGACTGAAGTAGTGATGGCAATTCTGCCCGTTTACCCACGTGCCCACAGGTAAATACCCGAATAGAGGCAAGTATGGGGTCTTTTTTACCACAGGTATAGAAATGGTACTAATTCTTTGCCCACCAGGTAAATGAGTATGGGTATGGGTAAGCTCGTGGATCACTACTCCACGAGCTCGACATCAGCAACAACCGCCTTTCCGACGGCTTCCCGCAGCACATCCTCTGCCTCCCCAATGTCAAGTACGTCGACATCAGGTTCAACAACTTCTGCGCCACCGGACACCTACATCTGCTCTGTCTCCTGTCGCCAGCAGTCCTACCTCCTGCTTCCCCAACGTTTGTTCTTGATCTGCTGCTTATCATGTGTTAATCAATACGTGGTAATCAAGAATTTTTAGTGTTAATCAAGATGGGAATCTCAAGATGAAGTAATCAACATGTGTTAATCATGATGTGGTAATCCGCTGCTTGATCTGGATGTGTACGTATATATCCGGAAAGAAAGGTGTGGTAAGCAAGAATTTTTAGTGCAGTGAGGAATTTTTATCAATAGCAGCAGCCATCTTCTGGAGTTATTCTGGACAAATGTCAGGGCAGTGTGTGAACCCAAAATATAGCAGTGTCCATTTACCCAAGAAATCCTTTTCTATGACAGATTTCCCATCATGATTTAGAAGAGTGAATGGACCACCAATAGCAGTAGCGCGTACTGATTGCCCTTGTTTAACCGAACTTGTTTTGTTCTTCAACTCTAAGAGTCAGAAACCTAGTGAGTAGTAGTGCCAATAGCAGCAATGCCATCCAACCATATACAAATCTAGTGAGTAGCAACTACAAATACTGATTCTCAGGTTAGGAGTAATGACAGTCAGAAAGAACATACTGAAAGCCAACCAAAACTTGTGTGCCATTTAACTGCTGGGCAAATTATGATATATATATATATATATATATATATATGATCATATAGATCCACTTGTGTGCCATTTATAATAGGATTTGGTTCTTGATATGATTCAGTTTCAAAATCTGTCCACTTGTGTACCATTTATAATAGGAGTAGGTTAGAAAAAGCGTATTATTGATTTGTCATATGATATTTTTGATAATTTGGTTTCAAAATCTGTCCACTTGATGTGCCATTTATAATATGTTGAACCGGATCAGCGTCCTGAGGTAAAAATATATGCTGACTTGTAATCTCCGTAATATCAAAACTGTGTTTTGTCACTGAATTAGTTGTTGGTACTTTGATAAGCACAATTGTAATACGAATCATACTATGTTGTTTCTTATGATTGATAGGATATGGTTGATATATTCAGAGCGAAAGTTGTTGATATTCAGAGCCTACAAGGAAGCCTATAACTACTCAATTGGTCAACTCAATCCCGGTTTGGTCTTTTATGATTTATACACCTTATCTCTAGAACCAAATTATAGGCTGATATGTGAGGATCAGCAAATGGAAAACTGATCTTGACATCCACACAAACAATATTTTCTTACTGGATTTTCACCGCTATCCTATCTTAGCTATAATCAATTAGTTTTTTGGCAGTGGATCCTATTTGCTGTAGCTATGGCTCATCTTTTGATGGTAATGGATACATGGCTGGAAAGTTGAATGAGAATGATGAAGATTATGTTAATTCTAGTGTGCTAGAAGCAGATTTTCTCTTCATAGCATGGTTGCATGTTTTTATTTTATATCATATACATTCAAGTTTTATTTAATCTTTATTCAGTTATCACTTTGAACTTCATTTTCTTGGTGAGATGAATTGTTTAAAATTTAAAGTTCTTCATTGCATCACTAGAGCAGTACCAACAAATGACATCCCCTTATTGTTTTGTCAATGCTAAAAAGAAGTTATGGCAATGCTGTTTGTGTGGCGGGTAAACGGGTACGCCCGCGGGTATCGGGTACCCGCGAGCGACAGGTATGGGCGAGGTTTGTCACCCATGTCCCTTCGCGGGTATACCCGCGGGCGAGATTTCATCTGACGGGTACGGGTATGAGCGGGTACTCCCCATACCCATCACGCCCACATTGACATCCCTGGACTGAAGTCACAAGACAAATCGCTTCCCTCTAGAATACACATGCAAGCTGTCGAGGCCTTTGATGACTGAAAATTGAGATGTCACAGAACATCACAATTTAATAAATGCACACTAAATAAATGAGGATAGATAGCAACTAGTACTACAATCCCACCACAGATAAAAATGTGACAAGATAATTTTGCAGTTTCAATCCTTTCATGAAATATATGTCTGGGCCCGCGTGGTTCTCACAAGGCACAGCGTGATCTGAACCCTATATTCTACGCCGGGGCAAACCGATGAAATTTTTACTGTAATAACCCTATTCGTGTTTTTTCCAATACTAGCCCTGTCTGAGCCTCCTATCTTATTAATCGATGATGATTTTTACAGTGCGGTGATTTTGCAAAAATGGCTTCCTGTCTGAGCGTGAAAGGCTCGATAGGTGACACGTGTTACCTACCGTGTTATGGTGGTGCAGAAGGGCACCGGGGAGCACTAGAGCTTGCTTCTGTGCACGGCAACGAAGTAGAAGCCTGCCGCGGCAAGCTTTCCTACCGCTTTTTCGTAACGCTCTGCCTTGCCGCAGTAGGCCTCCTCCTCCTGCGCTGGCCGTGTGATGCCACAGTCCAGGTCCTAGGCACCCTAACAAGGTTCCATAGCGCGATAGGGGACAGGTATCCCTTACCAGCTCTTTCGTGCTCAATGAGGGGGCTACTTTTACAATTTTTATCGCACGGGGCCAGCTTTGCAAAAAAAATTGGTCCATAGGACCATTTCACGGTTGAGTTCCAAACCGAGATCCTTATCGGTTCAACCGTCAACTTGCTTTCACCTTGTTGAGATATAGATGGACTTTGAGTCCATAATTAGTTGGACTCTATCCCTATGTGGGCAAATCCAAATATATCTCTTGTTGCCTTCTACTATATATTTAGCACTCTCTTAGACAAGAGAACCAATCTAATAAAGTGATATAACAGAATTTCACCTTCCTACATTGTGTGTGCTCCCTATTTATGCTTTCTGTTCTTTGGTGCATTGTGATTGATCAAGAACGAACAACGTCATTTTATAACATGTCTTATAATAATAGAGAATGCCCTATTATGCCCTAAGTCCGGTTGCACTCTCTTAAGTTTTGAAGACATCCTTCTGAATGCTTTCCATATTAAGACAGGGAATAAGGATTGTACAGAATACCTGCTCATGACTAATTTTAACGGGTGTAATAAACGTGTGGTTTAAAAACTTCCTTCTTCTCCGATTTATATTATATATAACCTGAAGTTTATGTTGCAATGAAAACTATACTTAAAAACTCAGAAATATTTAAGATCCGGCATAATCGACTGGGTCATCCTGGGTTGAATATGATGAAATAGTGCTAAAGAAAAGATGATAGTTAAATGATCTCATCTAAAAATTAGGGAAGAATCACTGAATTTTCTGTAGAGAATTAAAGGTGATATCTGTGGACCTATTCAGTCTCTATCGGGCTCCTTCAGATACTTTATTGTACTGATAGATGCTTCTACTAGATGATCCCATGAGTGTCTCTTTTCTACTAGGAACTATGCTTTTGCTAAATTAATTGCTAAAACCATTAAATTAAGAGCCTCATTTATAGAAGAAAGGATTAAATCTATTCGAATGGACCATGCTAGTGAATTTACCTCAAAAGAATTTAATGATTATTGCATGGCTCTAAGAATTAATGTAGAGCATTCTGTACCTCATATCCACACTCAAAATGCCCTTGAAGAGTCATTAAGTAAAAGAGTAAAACTTATTGTTAGGCCACTCTTGCAGAATTGTAGGTTACCCACCAGCTGTTGGGGCCACGCAGTGCTACACGCTATGGCATTAATTCAACTCAGATCAACTGTATACCATGAAATTTTCCCTTTGTAGATAGTGTGTAGGAAAGAACCAAGTATTTTCTATCTGTGAAATTTTGGCTGTGTTGTATATGTATCAATCTCTCCACCACAGTGTACAACCATGGGACCTTACCGGAAGTTGGGGATCTATGTAGTTTATGAATCTCCATCAATTATTAAATAGAGCGTATGACAGGGGATCTATACACGGCTCGGTATGCTGATTATATTTTTGATGAGGGTAATTTTCCGATATTAGGGGGAGATAAGTACCACATTAAAGAATGCTGAGAAATAGATTGGAATGTGCTGGCATTCATTCCTTAGACCCACACACTAGAGAAACCGAACTTGAAATTCGGAGGATAATAAGTTTGCAACAAATAGCTAATAATCTGCTAGATACCTTCACTGATCATAAGAGAGTGATAAAATCTCACATACATGCAGTAAATGCACTTGAAAGAGTGGAAATACCCTAGAAGGTTATTGAACGTACTCTTGCCCCTAATGATAAGAAGAGAGGAGGCCTTCAAGTGCACAGAACTCAGTTCTACGGAGACGCCCGCATTAACATAGAACTGAACAAGTGATAATGCTACCTAAGACAGTTAAAGAAGCTCAACCTGATGTTAAGAAAATCTCTAAAGTGAGCCATCCTAGAGATGGTAACCTCGCTGAAGTGAGCTATCCTGAAGATGAGAACCCCAACAAATATTTGCGCGTATAATCTAATGTGGGAAGTTGGAACACCCAAACTCCATCGTTGTGAAAAATCACAAGGAGCCGAAAGAAATTAATGAAGAGACACCCACTAATTATGTAGATTAAGTAGAATTATATAAAAGAAAGACTACAATTGTCGACATATATTTCGCCCCTAAAATTGCTAAAACTCTTGAGCTGGATCCAAAACCAAAGTCTATGGCAGAGTGCCAAAAGCGCTTAGATTGGGTCAAATGAAAGGAAGCAATTGAGACAGATTTGCACTCACATAATAAGAGAAAAGTATTTGGTCTTGTTAACTGAACACCTCCTAAAGTGTTCTCTATAGGATCAAAATGGGTTTTCATCGAGAAGAGAAATGAAAATAACCAGGCGGAGAGATGTAAAGCGAGGCATGTAGCACAAGGCTGCACGCAAAGACCCGGCATCGATTACGATGAAATCTATTCTCCTGTAATGAGTAGAATAACATTCCGATATTTAATATCAATGGCAGCTAGCTTAAATTTAATAATACAGTTGATGGATGTAGTGACCACATATTTCTATGGGTCACCGGATATGGATATTTATATGAGAATCCCTAAAGGAGTCAAAATTCCAGATCCTAATAAGGGAAATTGCAACATGTATAGCGTAAACTGCAGAGATCGCTATACGGATTAAAACAGTCTAGGAAAAGTGGTACAACCGACTTAGTGAGTTCCTCCTGATGAAGGGATACTCCAACAATGATGATTCTCCCTGTGTGTTCATAAAGAAAACACAGAATTGATTTTGTATCATCTCAGTTTATATTGATAATCTGAATATCATCGAAACCACAGAGGAGATAAAGGAAGCAAGTTCTTACCTTACGACGGAGTTTGAGATGAAATATTTGGGTAAAACCAAATATTTCTTAGGCCTGCAGCTAGAGCATTTTCTAGAAGAAATTTTTGAACACCAGTCTAGCTATACCAAAAAGGTATTGGAAAGATTTAATATGGATAAATCTCATCCTTTGAAAACCCCCATGGCAGTAAGATACCTTGAAGTGGATAAAGGCCCTTTCAAACCAAGGATGGAAAATAAGAAAGTCTTAATACCTGAAGTCCCATACTTAAGCATTATTGGAGCACTTATGTATCTTACAAATTGCACAAGGCCCGATATTGCATTTGTAGTAAATTTACTAGCAAAACATAGTGCGGCCCCAACCAGAAGACATTGGGCTGGTGTTAGTACTTTACTCAGATACCTCCAAGGTACTCAAGATCTTGGATTGTTTTACCAGAAGAATCAAGATTTAACCATGGTGGGTTATATGCATGCTGGCTATCTGTCTAATCCCCATAGTGCTAAATCTCATACTAATTTTGTGTTTCTCTGCGGTGGTTTAGTCATTTCTTGGCAGTCTTTTAAGCAGACATTGGTAGCTACTTCTACCAATCACTTACAGATTATAGCTTTATATGAAGCATCACGTCAATGTGTTTGGCTGAGACGTGTGATTAACCATATCCAAAAGTCATGTGGTCTTAATACCGTCGATACACCCACGATTATCTATGAAGATAATGTTGTTTGTGTTGCACAAATGCAAATGGGTTATGTGAAAAGCAATATCACGAAGCATATTATTCAACTTTTTTATCCTCATGAACTCCAAAAGAATAGTAAGGTAAAAATTCTGCAAACCAAGTCATTTAAAAATTTTGTAGATTTATTCACTAAGTCCTTGCCAAAATCTACTTTTTAAAGATGTGTTAATATCATTAGAATGAGAAGACTTAGAGATATGCAGAGTTCAAGAGGAGTAAATCCCTGAACCATAACCCTTGGCATAATCCTGAAAATCCTACTTTAAATCCAAAAAATGATAAATTGTACTCTTTTTTCTTTAGTGGGTTTTCTTGAAGTTTTCTCATATAAAGTTTTTAATGAGGCAACTAGTATAACATAGTGTGCGAGTGGAATGTATTCTTTTCTCCATCTCTTTTTTTCCATTGAGTTTTTTAAGGAGATTTTGATGAGGCATGTGCATTACGCTGTATTCAGCCAAGGGGGAGTGTTGAGATATAGATGGACTTTAAGTCCATATTTGGTTTGACTCTATCTCTATGTGGGCGAATCTGAGTCTATCTCTTGCTTATTTCTACTATATATTTGACACTATCTTGTACAAGAGAACTAATATAGTAAAGAGATAACAGATTTCGCCTCCTAACATTGTGTATGTTTCTTATTTGTGTTTACTGTTCTTCGATGCATTATGATTGATCAAGAACCGACGTCCTCCTTTTATAACACACCTCTCTTTCTTTCCGATGAACTTGGCTTCGCCTTGGCATTGTTGATCCGACGATGCATCAAAATCGAGATAACAGATTTCGCCTCCTAACATTGTGTATGTTTCTTATTTATGTTTACTGTTCTTCGATGCATTATGATTGATCAAGAACTGGTGTCCTCCTTTTATAACACACCTCTTTTTTTCCAATGAACTTGGCTTCGCTTGGCATCGTTGATCCGACGATGCATCAAAATCGAAGTCGAATACGATCCACCCATCCATGGAGTCCAATGATTGCTTTGTCGTTGCAATTTTCAAAATTTTGTTTATTGCGTACCTTTGCTTCCACAGGCGACAGGTACACGGGAAAACAAGATCCGGAATATTATTTTAGGTGTAACTAACAAAAGCTCCACGGCCCCATGTTCTCGCTAGATTTGTTAACGTCCGTTTGCGCTACGTGGAGACCCGAATTCGCCGACAAGAATTCCCTCCGAGCTCCATTGCCGTGTGGAGCTTTGCTTGGTTTTGGAGCAATTTACCCTTATGCCATTCATGATATTTTCATGACTTCAAATTCTTGTTTCAGCCATATCTCAGTAAGGGGGTGCTTGGATGAGGGAGATCTTTGAGAATTTTGGGGATTTAATTCAATTCAAACTTCTAAGGATTTGGATCCAAATCCACCGTATCTAATTAGGTTGTAAATTTCATAACACTTACTATTCTGGTTTTTGATATTGAAAGATATCAAAGTTCAGAACAAATGTTGAAAAGCTTGCCAAGAGCACTGATACCTGGCATGTATGGGTTGGTAGGGCCGTAGGGGCATCATTGAATGCCCCTCTCATTTGGGCCTCTTTCTTAAGTGAATACTAGAGCTCCCGGTCAATTTTTCTAAAAAAATTAGTAGGTATGTAGTTGTGCAATGAAGCTTAACCTATGATAAGAAGTGCTCATATCAAGCAACATATAATCATCTGATACATTAATTCATTGACATTTTCTCAAGCTTACAAAAGAGGATAAACCTGAATCATCCATTTTGGATCATTGGTGTTTTGGATTAGAACACTCACTTTGCTATGGCAGGTCTACGTCCTATTCAACCAGCAATGGCAATCATGTGAAACCATTGAATCGCCAATGTCACAACGGAGAAACAACCAAAGAGCCACTTTAAGTCTGGATAAACCGGCCCTTGGGAGCATGCAAGGACCGTTTTTCTTGTTGCCCAATCAGTCCCAGTCCATGTGACTTGGGAGCCAGGGATCGTGAGCCTCGCTGCATTATTGGCCCTTTTTATGTCTGAATCTCTCCGCACCGGACGGCTACACACCACATCGAGCCACATCATCCACCTGTCGCCGGCACTGCCATTGCTACCCGGAATGATCACCTCCCCATTTCTCCGAGTCACACACATCATTTTACGTTGCGATTTAGTCGCCAGTCAGCTGGTACTGACAGGAACTTGGATGTGATCCAGATCTGGTCAGAGACACATTCATGCTACGCCTGCCTAGTAACTTCTTCTCGGTGCAGCTACTTTCTTTATTTGCACTAATTTACGCTTGTGCAGACCTGTTAAGGTTTTAACCGGCAATGCATGGCAGATTCAGGGACCTCTTTTGGAATGATGATATCTGTGTGAAACTTCTCGAAGCAATGCTAGGTATAGGGCAGTCGCAAAAGAACATATAAAATTGAGTTTTTTTACTGTACACTAAATTTAATATAGATTGTTTATTCTTTTTATCTAATGGATCAGATTAGCTAGTATTTATTTATACTTTCTCCGGTAGTAAAGTACTAGAAATACTCTCAATAAATTAATTGCTAGATCTAGTTTCTACTACTCACCTTATACTATCAGTATAATGTATTGTAAAATTTCTCATGAAATAAGTAGCATTAGAAACAAAAAAAACGACTGGAGAAAAAATAGGAGTTAAACTGTATGGCTAAGGCTGATGGGTATAGTAAGAGTGGCCATATACCTGGTATGGTGCAGAAATGTCTTTTACGTGCAAAGGAAGTATCTAATGAAGACAGATTCCTCAAATTCCACATGTATGTTTGCTTCCTTGCAATGGTTGTATCTTTCGCTTATCTACCAGCTAATATCTCTGTGTGAGCTGTATTATCCCAAAGACAAGCAGAAGAGAACAAAATGGATGGGAAAGGAATTTAGAGGTACTAGATCTTGATAATGATGACTCCTTTAATTTCCATGTGTCCAAGTTGTTACACGGCCTAAGGTTTCTTCGGAAGCCCGAAGAGCTACATAGAGGACGAAAATAACGATATGGCAGTGTTTAATTTGGATGTGTGCTGCGTTCCAAATTATGAATGCTAGTTGTGAGGCTGGGATCGACCTCAGTCTCTCTCCCATCGTACAGGTGCAATCAAACTTTTGAAATTTTAATTATTAATATATTTTTATATATTTAAATTAGGAGTAGTGATTTAATACTTTTCTTTTTAATACAAGTTGTACAAGTTTTAAAGTAAGCGAAAAGGTAAGTAATCACTATCTACCCCTCATTCATATTTTAATATTTATGCAATCATTAAAAAAAATAGAAACACCTCTTAAAGCTGATACATGAAGATTTATTTTAAAGACAGTGTTAATGTCTAAAACGAAAACTATTCAAAGGGAGTAGTTGGTAAACTTCGGTTTGCTCTTATCTACAGAACACGATATTTCCAGATGTTTCAAGAGAAGGGATTGCGGAGCATGATAAAGCTTGATAAAGAGAAAAGGGTACTAAGGACAAGGATGTGACCTTAGGTCACATGAACTGATGTTCTGAAACAATTGGTCTGTATGGCCATTTAAGCGTATTTGTAAGCGCTAATAAGTCGTCTCTCTCTTTTAGACACCGTTATGTTAAATATTTTAGTTAAGTGAACCAAAAACCTTAAAAATTAAATAAATGGTTAAGCGCCCTTTTGAAGTGCTTAAGTGGCGAATAATTGTCTTAAATTAACCCGATTATAAATGACCTTTTCAGTGCACTTCAGATCGTGTTTTAAACCAGACCCATCCATTGTGATAGAAAGAAAACAATTAAATTCAGAAAATGTTTTGCTCACGGATTTGATATTGGCTTGCTGATGTCTAAATAAGTAGGATCTATGACAAAGAAGAGCTTAAACTAAAGCATGTCTAACAATTAAAAAGATACAAATTAAACTTCATCATGAAAAATATATAATACTAGTTCAGTCTACTATTAGGCTATCATATCATAACAGTTCAAAGATTCATTACTCACAGTTAACGAATTGTTGCCTCTCCCCTCTGCCCCAAGCATAAGGCAATCTCGACCTATTTCACTAATTTTTCTAGAAACGTCAAGATAATCATATAATACATATCCCTAAACATAAAGTTGCAAAAGTACAAGTTGCCCCTTTAGCTAATGCCCTCTCATATTTTAAAAAATATTAATGTCCTTCCACATCACAAACTACAAACTAGTCCAAGCACGTGGGTGTGTGTATGCATTTGTAGCTTGGTGGTTATTCTCCTTCTTTAATGAATATCAGAGTTCTTGGCCAATGTTTTATAAAAAAACTGTTGCCGTCCAAGAGTAAGATTTTATCCTAAAGGACCTCTGCATCTGGTGGGTAGTGGAGTTGCCTCACCTACTATAGTTCAAATCCTGATGTCTATCTTTATGCACATCTAAATGCACTTTTAGTAGGAATTCTGTGTGGTTATGGATTTATCTCTATAGCAAGGGAACACACTCATATGTGTGTGCATGGTGGTGTGTGTTTGAATGTGCGTTTTCCATGTAATTGCAAAAAAAAAAATTATCCTAGAGATGAGAACTGTTTTTACATATCAATTTGTTTCATGGGGAGACATATAGCACAAACCAATAATTGGGTGCAACTGTGAAAACCATTATGCTTTGGACACTAAACCAACATGTAAAATTCAAAATAATAATGGTGATGTAGTTTCTATGGACTGTTGTAGCACCATTTAATATTTTAACTTGAAACCAAAAATGTTTAAGAACAAACAGAGAGAAGGGGGATGTTTGCTGTGTGAACAAAAAAGAGAGAAGTTTGCATAGGGCCAGCTTAATTCCTTTATTTCTTTCGAAATGCCGAACAATTCTCATTCACTATAACTTCAAGATAATCATATCTCAGTCATCCGATCTAAAAATTAATCTGCAACTTTTGAGTGGTGCATATGCAGGGGCGTACCGACCGGGGGGTCAAGGGGCTAGGGCACCCCCTACCCTCGACCACACCATAGGTACCCCCGTAGCACTCATTTTCCATTGTGGGGCATCATCATGCTGTCACCATAGAAAATGACCAGAAGATTGAAACTTAGAGGCTGATTTAGCACACCCTAAATTTTTATCCTGGGTTCGCCACTGTGCATATGGACCTCATTAATTAATGTGCTTTCACATCTCATAGTTAATGAGAACAAATCTCTGAAACTTAATGAAACATAGCCCCAATTGCAATTTATGTGCAACCACAAAGTAAAATAACGAATGTAATAACTCAAAATGAGAAAAAGAGTTCTGTTTGACCAGCACAAGTGGCATACAGAGCTTAAACCTACCTAACGCAGGGGAGATGAACATGCATACATGACCCTATTTTCTGGAACATCCAGCTCGTTTCCATTGGATTCCATGAAACAAGGCCTTCCAAAGACCAAATTGCATCATATCATGCAATGTACCAAAAGCATGGTAATTAGTTAAGTACAACTTACCTTAAAAGAATGGACCAATAACTTTCCACACATATGAAATTCCTCTCCAGGCCCCACAAATTATTGTTTCGTGTTCTACGGTCTTATCTCGTTGTAACAATCACTAGTGAGAATCAGTATATCCCATTTCTTATGTTCGAGGATCATGTTCTCATAGCTGAACCCTTGCATTCAAAAAAATGAAGTGGTCGTGCCACAGTTTGACACGACCAGAACAATTAATAGTTCTCCTAAACATATTGGGGATTACTACAAACTTTTATTTTCTTAATGAATGCTGAGCAAGTTCAAGGATTTTATGATATTAGCAGTTAAAGTGAAATTTTGCACAAGTAGGACAAGTTTGACATGCACCCTTGAGGCACAGAATGGTTGGGCCAGCCAATAGTGCAGTTGTTGATGGTATGGACCAGCTAATTAATCAAATGACCCCATACGAGAGCTCCCTCTGGCCTGAATGTATCTGAGCTAAAACCATAGGAGAATTCAACTGCATACATGCAGACAACCACTATCCTTTCGTTGCCATCCTTGAGATGGTTCCATCCATCTACTTCACAACATCCTATTTGTCCAAAGTAAAAAAAACAAATGGTTTGATAGGCAGACCAAGTGGTCGACTTACTAGCTAACCAAAAGGCATGATGACCCTCTCAAAGGATCAGTTAGTTCTTCAGATTATTGAATAGCCTTATCATGTATGAAATTGCAGAATTTTATACACACAGTAACAAAACAGCACCTATAAAAAAACAGCAAAAAAGGTAAGTTGGTGCAGTATACAATGGCAAAGTACTGAACTTTTTCCATGTTAAAAAAACCACATAATTATACAAAATTCATGTGAGGGTTAGGCACTATAAAAATTTACAAAGTGCAAGAAATGCCAAGATCTTTTGCTCTATATGAGGAGGATACCTCAAGTGAGAGATCTCCTCAACCTGCTAATGGGTCACCACCCTTCGGGCCAGATAAGCATTGAAACGGTCCCTCCAACTGTCCAATACGTACACATGATACACTTATCCCATCCTTGACTTCACATCTTCTTGCTTCTAAGCTTCAGGAAGCAGAGGCACCACCACAGAGCTCCTCTGTCCCAAGGACGGCCATGGAGGAGGAGCTGAGCCCGAGGCTCGCCGGAGAGCCGACGACGACGGCCGGTCCGGGATCGGAATGCAAACGTGAGGATGGCGTCGACGACCTGGAAGACCCGGAGAGCACCGGCAACGGCAACGGCAACGGCACCCGCTCCCTGGAGCAGCCGCTGCTGAAGAGAAGCAACACCTTGACCGCCAGCCACCTCGCCATGGTCGGCGCCAAGGTCTCGCACATCGAGAGCCTCGACTACGAGTGAGCATTCCTTCACCTGCTCGATCTTTCTGAATTCTGATGCCGTCTTGGTCGTGCTCAGTTACGACTCTGTTCTTGCGTGTTCGGTTGCTGAATTACAACTCTGTCATGTGTATTGGTGTGTGAATTTGCTAGGATCATCGAGAACGATCTTTTCAAGCACGACTGGAGGAGACGGTCCAACGTGGAGGTGATGCAGTACATCTTCCTCAAGTGGGCCATGGCGTTCCTCGTCGGCCTCCTCACCGGCGTCATTGCGTCGCTCATCAACCTAGCCATAGAGAACATCTCCGGCCTCAAGATGCTCCACATGGTCCAGCTCGTCCGGGAGAAAAGTTAAGAACTCCGGGCTCCGGCCATCTCACAGTTGGATCCTGAAACTCCCAATGGAATCGTGTTCTTGATTGGGGAATTTCTGTTCGTTTGCCAACACTGCAGATACTGGACCGGGTTCTTCTACTTCGCCGGCATCAACTTCGCCCTGACGTTCGCCGCCGCCGTGCTCTGCGTCGTCTTCGCCCCCACCGCGGCCGGCCCCGGCATCCCCGAGATCAAGGCCTACCTCAACGGCGTCGACACGCCTAACATGTTCGGCGCGCCGCAGCTCATTGTCAAGGAAAGTTCCGTTCACCTAAACCTGACACGCATACTGCTAGCCTATGTGTCAGCGAGTGACACGACGCACAATTATTTTTTTTTGGTGCAGATCATAGGCAGCATTGGCGCGGTGTCGTCGGGGCTGGATCTCGGCAAGGAGGGGCCTCTGGTGCACATCGGCGCGTGCCTGGCTAACCTGCTCAGCCAGGGCGGCTCTGACCGGTACCGCCTCCGGTGGCGGTGGCTGCGGTACTTCAACAACGACCGGGACAGGCGGGACCTGATCACCTGCGGCGCGTCGTCGGGGGTGTGCGCGGCGTTCCGCGCCCCCGTGGGCGGCGTATTGTTCTCGCTGGAGGAAGTGGCGACGTGGTGGCGGAGCGCGCTGCTGTGGCGCACCTTCTTCAGCACGGCCACCACGGTGGTGGTGCTGCGCGGGTTCATCGAGGTGTGCCGCAACGGCCGGTGCGGCCTGTTCGGCGAGGGCGGGCTCATCATCTTCGACGTCAGCGGCGTAACCGTCCGGTACCACGTCGGCGACCTCCTCCCGGTGACCCTCGTCGGCGTCATTGGCGGCGTCCTCGGCAGCTTGTACAACCACCTCCTCCACAAGGTGCTCCGGCTGTACAACCTCATCAACGAGAAGGGGCGGCTGGCGAAGCTGGCGCTGGCGCTGGCCGTGTGTGTGTTCACGTCGGCGGGGCTGTACGTGCTGCCGTTCGCCGTGCCGTGCACGCCGTGCGACCCGGCGTTCGGCGACGCGTGCCCGACGACGGGGAAGAGCGGCAACTTCAAGCAGTTCAACTGCCCCGCCGGGCATTACAACGACCTCGCCAGCCTGCTGCATGCCACCAACGTTGACGCCACACGCAACATCTTCTCCACGGGCACCGCCGGCGAGTTCCGGCTGGACTCGCTGCTCATCTTCTTCGCCATCTACTGCGTGCTGGGGCTCTTCACCTTCGGCATCGCCGTGCCGTCGGGGCTCTTCCTCCCCATCATCCTCATGGGCTCCGCCTACGGCCGCATCCTCGCGCTCGTGCTCGCCCGCTTCGTGCACATCGACCACGGCCTCTACGCCGTGCTCGGCGCGGCCGCGCTCATGTCGGGGTCCATGAGGATGACCGTCTCGCTCTGCGTCATCTTCCTCGAGCTCACAAACAATCTCCTCCTGCTCCCCATCACCATGTTCGTGCTCCTCATCGCCAAGACTGTCGGCGACGCCTTCAACCCCAGCATCTACGAGATCATCCTCGACCTCAAGAGCTTGCCGTTCCTAGAGCCCAAGCCGGAGCCCTGGATGAAGGACCTCACCGTCGGCGAGCTCACCGCCGCCAAGCCACGCGCCGTCACGCTCCAGGTCGTCGAGAAGGTGTCCACCATCGTCCACACGCTGCGCTCCACCAGCCACAACGGGTTCCCAGTGCTCGACCGGCCGAGGCCCGGCGTGTCGGAGCTGCACGGGCTCGTGCTCCGGTCACACCTCGTCGCCGTGCTCAAGAAGCGGTGGTTCCTACAGGAGAAGAGGAGGACGGAGGAGTGGGAGGTCAGGGAGCGGTTCTCGTCGGCCGAGCTCGCCGAGAAGGGTGGGAAGCTCGACGACGTCCAGCTCACGTCGGAGGAGATGGACATGTACATTGACCTCCACCCGTTCACCAACACCACGCCGTACACCGTCGTCGAGACCATGTCCGTCGCCAAGGCCGTCGTGCTCTTCCGCACTGTCGCGCTCCGGCACATGCTTATCATCCCAAAGTACCAAGGCCCTGAGGTGAGTCCAAATAATAATAGTTAATTATTATTTCCATGTTAATTACTAGTACATGCCAAGATCACAATCTCTGAAGATTCCTAGTACTTGATACCTTAGATCTGCAAAATTAGGATTCTCATTTGGTCACTTCTTGCAGAGCTGAGAACACAATCAAAATGATCTTGAAAAATCGGCTTCTTCTTCTTTTGTTATTTTCGTTATGAAGCATTTGGTGATGAATTTGTGCTATTCTTGTTCCTTTCTCTTCAGATATCTGCAATTGTGGGGATCCTGACAAGACAGGACCTGAGGGCACACACCATCCTGGGTGCATTTCCTCACCTGGCAAACAAAAGAAAAGCACACTGAAGCACCATTTTTGGGCATTACTCCTTGTCTGTTGTCTTGAAGCAAGAGATCAGTCATTTGCTCATACAGCTTCTATGAGATTCTTCCTCCTTTTCTCTGTAAGTTGATTCAGGATGATTTGCTTCTCTTCTGAGAGTGAATAATTGCTGCCCAGGTGTAATCACACATCTACTTCTCCACTCTGCCTACCCCTGATATAACCAAAAGGGACATACACCTAGACGTGGGCATTGAGCCAGACTTTTTGGGGGCTGGCCCATGGCATGACATGGCCTAAAGCACATCACGGCATGTATATACATTGGACGGGTCGACACAATATGATTATCAAGGCCATGCCATGCCTAGTGGCCAGGCATGATGGGCGGCATGACACGGTACATCTTGAAGGATCGTGCTTAGGCCGACATGGCATATTATAGGGTCAATGGGTATGACACAGGTACGACACGGCTTTGACATGAGTTTTTTTATAATTTTTGACAAATATTATGAAAAGTTTAGTAACGAAAGTGAAGCAAGAAGAATTACCTCAACAATGCAACTAGCGCAAGGCTGTTCGAGCGCTTCAAGTATGTGGAAAAAGGTAAAAGGCAAGGTGTTTAGTTTGTTTTTCGAAGCGCTAAGCAAGTTGTAATGGAATTCACGAATAGAGATCAACCACTATCTCAATATGTCTTTTTGCGGAGAATAAATATAATTTACTTTTTTTCTTAATATTTGTGTCCACTGCCTTAGCCCTATACTTCTTTGGCTCATTTCCTCTCCTCGCAATAGTGTAAATAGATCAGACCTAGACCGACTCAACACGAAGGTGGCACGATATGCCAATGGGCCGTACCTATGCTCATCGGAGGCAAGTCGAGCTAGCACGGCACAACACAGCGGACTGGATGGACCGTAGCGGCATGGTATGATCTAGACCTATAGCCCATAGTGTCCTGCCCGGCACGGCACGGCACGGCACGATGCACAGATGACACACCAACGATGCAATAGAGCAAAAAAAAAATTGAGATATTTGAACTTTCAACACCTTGTTCTGAGTTTTTTCCCCATCTTTATGTGCTTCTAATGATTTCTTTGTTAGCTTTGACTTCACCGATGAACACGTGATCGTGCACGCACACGTGCACGCACAATTGTTTAAGCTGTACAGCCGTATGCAAAAAAGAATATTCAGTTATAGCTTTTGATCGCGTTCAGATTTAAGAGAATTGAAGAGATGCAGAGTTTTTTTTTTTTTTTTTAAAGTAACAGGGGCCAAGAAACCTGTTTCCCCTGTTTTCTCAGGACTGATCTCAAGATGGATTCCTCTGCATTTTCGAAGACTTCGGGGCCTACAATAAAATCCGGTAAATCATGAGTTGCAGCTTGGAACATTGGTAGAGTCCCTCACTGGGCAGGTTGGCATGTAAGAAAAACTTTTGGACTCGAGATCATGCGCAAACAAAAGAACTTTCCCAGAGTGAAATAGTGGGTGCACATTCTCGCGAACCCACCTGTCCGGGTTCGACTTTAGCTCGTAATTGAATGGCAGAACTTTCTACCATATTTACCGGAAACACGATTCATTCAAGGCACATTACGGGGCTTTGGTTTACGGTTTGCCACTTTTTTAAAAATTTACACTGAGAATATGAACCCCGTACCTTAAACTGATTCGAGTTCAATAAATCTAATTCACGATTTACAGAGGTTTACAGTGAATCTGGTAACCATACTCCTTACACAAGATTGTGCACATAAGAAACAAGCTAATTGTGCACGATTGGAGATCTCGGGATGGGGTCTCCAGTTGAGGACAATTCAATCGAAGTAAGCTGTGGCTGTCGCTCAGGTATAGGGATAGCAATGGGCCCCGATCCCTGTTTCTCTGTGGGGAATTCCTCTATTAGGGGACGGGGACGGGGAAATCTCACCCTGTAGGGGGTTTATCGGGGAAAATGTTGTCCCCGTCGGGGATTGTAGAGACGAGAACGTTCCACCGTTCCCCGTCCCCGTCCTCTCACTACTAGGTGGGAGCAAATAATTATTCTCAAAAGAAAAAAGAATATATGTGAGGTTATTATTAATAAACATGCTAAATATGAATTACTCTCGTAATTCACTCACACTTCATCACACATGCACCATTAATCTAGTGATTTATTCATGTAGCATGTGATCTTTTATATAGCATTCTCGGGAATTAGTCTCCGTCGGGGTCCCGCAAACCCGTCGGGGATCGGGAACGGAGGAGAATTAAGCCTATGTACGGGGTCGAGGACGGGGACGGAGAAATTTTGCTTATCAGGGATCGAAGATGGGAGGGTGCTCCCCGCCGGGATTTTCCCCGTTGCCATCTCTACTCAGATACTCAGGTCCTATTTGGAACACAAAAATTTTGGTGAACTATGGTAATTGAATTGTTTCCTCTGAAATTCCTACAGTTCAAACAGGGCATTACTTTACACTCCAATCTCGGACCCGTGACATATCAACCCCTCCATAAATGTAACTGAAGAAATGGTTCATGGGGCCAGCCGTGTTGCTGCATGCCTGTCATTGCTGATCTGAAGCGATGTTCTCACACTGAGAATGGAAGAATTTGTGAAAATCGCTTAGCGCGCTTTGCATTTGAAATTTGCTGTGAGTATGCTGTTATTTTAAAGTCCATGTGCAAAGATGCATGTCAACAATTGCACGGCAGCTAGTACCAGTGTACCACCATGGTGAATCAAAACACAGAACTTCTTCTGTTAGGTGAGAGTGCTGCCGTTCCGTCTCACTTCAGATCGTCGCTGCTCATGTTGTATCCAAGGATCCTGAAATCTCGTTTCGCTCCAAATCCCGTCCATAGCGGGAGAATAAAATCTCTTCGAGATTTAAAAATTTCGGACAAATCCTGTAGAAAATACAAAAACAAAAATTCAAATCCGGATTTTTTTTCTGCCAAGAAAACCGAAATTTCAAAATTGCACAGAGCGAAAAATAGCTCAAATGACGTCAATTTTTTTTAAAATTTGTTGTGTAGCTTCCTGACATATCAGGGATGTTCCCATAAAAAATTTAGATAATTATCAAATATGAGGAATTTTTAACATTTAAACATTGCTACTGTCCTGATAAAACACTGACCGGCAAGTTTGAACCAAATGAAAAATGAAACAAAACACGTTAGAAAATTTTGAAACTTTTTGTTCATAGTTATGATGCATCACTAATATTTATATAAATTTTTTTATAAATATTCATGAATTTTTAAAAATTCAGAGAGTGCTACTATCCTGATAAAAGCCTTATCGGAAAAATTCAACCAAATGAAAAATGGTACAGACCACTCTATAAAATTTTGAAAATATTTGTGGATGGTTATGATGTATCAGTAATATTTCTATAAAATTTTCATATTATGATCAATCCTCAATAAGTTCCAAAAATTCTGATAATGCTACGTCGTGATAAAAGACTGATGATCAATATATAGATTTGCTTTAGCAATCAAAAAGGTTTAATTTTTTTTTTAAATTTTGCAGAAGGGTTCTAAGGAAATTATTAAGATCTCATAAAATTTTTGAGCCATGATCACACTCCGGTAGATTTATAAAATTCTTACAAATGCACTGTACCATTTATGTTCTTTTTGTTTTTGATTTTTGAAATATAACAAATGAAGTTCAATGCATACATAGATTTGATTGAGAAAAAAACAAATTTTTAAAGTTTTTCAAAATTTTATAGAATGGTAATGAGGCAATTATTAAGCTCTCATAAAAATTTTGGATCATGATCACACTCAAGAAAATTTATAAAATTTTGACAAGGTTATTGTCCCAATTATGTTCATTCTGTTTTTGATTTTTTAAAGATAACAAATGAAGTTCAATTATTTTTACAATTTTTATGTATGATCCTACACTTCTTAGTATGTTACCATAAATTTTTCACATCATGCTAAAGCATGTAAAATTTTATAAAAATATGATAGTGTTTCTGCAGTTTTTAAAAAATGTCTCAAAAATTCAGTTTTTCAACAAATTTTCATAAGAGATGACTTTCTTAAGGGTTATTGTACCAAATCCAGTAAAAAAAAGTCAAAAAATGGTTAAAAAAACCCCGAGATCTTCGAGATTACTGTAGCAATTTAATTTTTTTTTTACTCTGACTAGCATTTCAAAATTCGTTCACGTCCAGAAACCAAGATCTCGGCGAGATTTCAATCCTTGGTTGTATCCCTCTTCTACATCTGCGTCGCTATCTTCATCGACACTGTCTCACTCTACTAGTTCGTAGCTGTGGATGCCGTCCATGGCTCCCTTGTCGGCGTGCCTCTACTAGTTCGTAGCTGTGGATGCCGTCCATGGCTCCCTTGTCGGCGTGCCTGCTTGTACTTGCCCGGCACAAAGATGGCCCTGCATGCCATCGAGCTATATGCTTGTCCAGTGACCGGTCATACCATCGAGGCATGGCTATTGCAGCCCAACTCCCATCTCTACGTGTCAACGTGCAGCCAACTCCCATCTCTATGTATCAACATGCATCCAACCACCGAAAAATAGGACACAATGCTTGGTCCCATCTAGGGGTGGGCATCGTGTTGGACCGGTTCGGCACGAGTCCATCGGACGACGTGTCTAAATTGTGCTGTCACGACCAGGCTCGTCTTCAGCGAGCCCAAACACGACATATTTGCGATTCGTACCGGTCTGATCTATGCATATATATATCGTACTTTAATTGTGTCGTGCCTGTCGTACTCTGAGGAGGTTAAAAAAAGTTCAACTCAATGCCTAGGTCTAGTCCCATGTGCAATTAAATTGTCCTGCCAAGTGTCTTTATTTTAAGGGCCTTGAGGTCTGTGTGGAAACTTTGTCAACGACAACACTGGTGAGTAGCTCCGTGAATCAAGTGCTCCAGGTCGAAAGTCTGTAAGGTGAGCGAGGCAGCCTGCAAACCAATCAAGATACATTCGTACTTCAGATCACATTCATATGAAAAAATTAGGTTTGGTTATACTAGTTGATCACTGGCAATGCTAGCTTAAGCACAAAACTAACTAATTGCCTTCTAATGACGTGATGAGGATTGAATCTGCATGATTGAGATGCTTCGAAACAAGCAAGTGGGTAAGTACGACTGAGCTGGGAGGACTTGTTTCAGAGCAGATTTTTATTTTTATTGTTTTAACAGCAAAAGACAGCCTTTGGTTTTTCTGTCATTTAGATATGTGCCATGATGTGACGGCATGCACTATATACTTATACTTTCAGTCACCATGCATGCACACTGCTTGCAAAGTTAGTTTATGCCTGCACGAGAATTGGAGGTTCTAAAGTTTGAATTATTTTTAAGGGGTGGATCTGTCAAGTAGTTAATACATTGATATGCGTATGTGGTAGGTCTTACAGACTATGTGAGAAGTGAGAAATACAAATACTTGACCAGGTAGCCAAGTATAGAAAGAACTTATCAGTTTCAAAGATATAGCTATATAGTAACCAGTATTTGTGCTTAATATTTTGGTTATTTAATCCATAGTTCGATGATTATCTGATAATGATACTAAAGTCCATACAGGAAAGGTCCACATAATGTTAATCTTCTTATAGAAACATTATTAACATTTATCTTTTTTTTGCTCTGTTTACTAAACCTGCGTTTAGTTTCTTTTCTTTTTTTTTTACAGAAACACAAACACTTTCTTATCAAATCTCTGCTTTCTTTTGTAGTAACTAGCAAATTTACCTACACAACTGTGTGTCTAGATATTATAATATAATTGTCTTTGATATACAACTCTACTTCCTATAATCGAAATACAATTATATTTGTCATATAACTCTAATATCTATATATGATTAATAAGCACTATTCTAATATGGCCCCACCAAAATAAGTGGTGGAGATCTTTCTCTTTTTCTTTTGATTAATGTTAGGATTTCTAGTATTTTTTTCTTTTTAGGATTATTATGAGATTTTCTTACTGTAAAACGAAAGAAATGTCTTGAATATCGCATGTTATTCTTATTTATATATATGGCAGATACTTTTTCACCCTGTAACACAATTTGTTTATTTTTAATATAGACCTGGATTAGCTCCTATACTTCAAATATTGTACTATAATGAAATAATTGTATGACTTGTATTACGATGCTTGGTGCCCGTCAAGCCAGCCAAGGACTCCTAGAAGGGGTTTTTTTTTTTTGGCTTAAGTGATTCCATGATTGTTAGCTCTTGTCAAATGAATGCTTTCTTCAACCTGCCTGCCTTGCCATGATACCAAGGCTTGCTTTGGTTCTCTTTTCTTGTTCTTCTGCTTTACATGTACTTAATTTTGTCCTTCGCTAGGAAATTCCGCTGATCATCGGTCCAAGACGCCCTGGTGATGCGGAGATTCTGTTTTCGTCCACTGCTGAAGCATTGAAGGAGCTCAACAAGTTTATCACTTTTCTAGTCCTGTGCATAATTTCTTTTGTAAATTTAGGTCTTTTTTTTAATATAATTATAAAAATAGTTATGTCACTTTCCGGCGCTTTCGCGGTTATAGATGAAGCTATTTTTTGCAATTGCATTCAGAAGTGAGTTAGATTTTTTTTAAAAAAAAGTTTACCATATAACTAGAAAATTGAATATTTCAGCTCAACTGGAAGCAAGTCTGACATCACAGATAATTATGTCTTGTTTACAAAATATCTTTCTTTGTTTCTTATATCATCGATGCTGCCTTTTTTCCAGACCGAAATATGGCATCGAAGAAATGTGTCGGAACCCTGGGCTACCAAGAACCCTTATGCATATGGATCCCCTGACTCCACAAGCAGAATGCCTACCACGGATACGGATGAGCTGATGCCCCCAAGCAGAATGGGCACGTGGCGGAGGTGGAAAAATTTAGGAGCCTGGATAAACGTAACTATAGTTATAACGCAAATAAGTCTATATATACATCACACAAGTAAAATTATGAACTGCAACAAGTTTTTTTACTAAAAGTATATTCTAATACACATGTAAACGTTTATAGATAAAAATATAGAAAGATATGACAAATACTTCATTAAGACACTATCAACGCTTCGATGATTCACTAACAAATGTTCAACCACACACTAAGAGAGACTCTACAAGATAAAAAACGTTCATTAGTGCATCATGTAACATGAAAAATATATTCATATTGAAGTGTTAAATTTGCGCATCACGTACCACTAATATGCTAATCACGTCTAGTATGAGAGAAACTCATTTTCAGAGTCTTCGTGCTTTGCAACCGTCGCATAATGGTAACATCATCAAGTGATTGAAATATCTCATGCTTGGTATAGCAAACCATTGAGTAATTAAAGCAATCATCGTTAATCTTGCGTAATTTAGACTTGAAAAAGCACATACCCTATATGTACATCAGTACCTGATACGTTGGAAGTATCGTAACACTAGTTTTCATACCACGATACATTGGCAATGCAATGTTTGTGAACTGATTTTGAGCTGCGTGTTTGCTTAACCTTGTTTCGATGCAAGTACAATAGGTGTGACAATTTGTTGTATCATACCTTGAGCCGGCTGTGACTACATATCGTCTTCTTGTAGTTTGTTGGGCGCCTGCCATGTAACATGAACCGAACTTAGACAGAGTCCTAGACGGACAGGCGCTCCTCCTTCCTCAGCACAGCTGCTCGGACGAATAGCTGCCTAGCACCAGCGGCTAGCTGCCTCCACGCGGCCAAGCCGGCGACGCCAAGGCCCCTGCTCCGCCGGGTGCCACCCCTGCGGCCCGCGGCCTATGCGGGCCGCGCGCCCCCTGCTCCGCCTCCTTGACGAGCCCGTCCAGCCGCCTCTGCTATGAGCCGCCACAGCCCACAGGTACGAGATTGCCGCCCATGTTGGTGATTTAGGGGAGACCGACGGGATCACGGGAGCAAGATCGGGGTTCGGGGACTTTAGGGATTAGCGATTTGGGGATTTGCGGATGGGGATTTCGGATCTAGAATTAGCAGGTTTGTGGGCTTTGTTACTTTGGCCCAGCCCAATGACATGCGACGGTGGTCCACTCGTGATGTCGGTTTGCCCAGGAGGAGTCTGGGACCGGCTGCTTCCTCGCTGTCGATGGTGGTGACCAGAGGTCCACTGTGCGATGCCGTTGAGTCTGGGCAGACGCCTGCCTTGCCTCCACCATTGGGCACCATGGATATGGTTCATCAATGCTTGTGCCATCATGGATTTGTGTTTTGCCGGGTGGCAACCACGGATGAGGAGGATGTATTCGTCGGTGAATCGGAGGTGATGAAACAAAGATCATGCTTTTAGGGCACCCGAGGTGCTTCAGCTAGTGTTACTCGAACACGTGTGTCAAAAATATTTTGCTGAATCTAACACCTTGGATCTAAGTTAGGTTCCGACACTCGTATCCAATTCTGAGTAGTATTTTTTGTATCTAATTTTTTTACCGAATCAAACACCCCGAATATGAATCGGATTCCTACTGTCTTCCATGTCCAACACTAGCTCCAACATGGACACTGAAAGAGCATAATGGCTGAGGCAAGGTCAAAGATCTCTCACTGTGTTGGAATGTTTGTTGAATTTGGATTAGCTACATCGTATACTGCGGAATCACCTGTTCTTTTAGGATCCACATTGCCTAGGCGAAAGGTTTAACCGATGATTATTGATAAGCGTTTATCTAGTTTGCGAGCATACTTGCTAATATAGTGAAATTTTGCCTTGCTGAACAATGAAATAAAATAAACGGTATTGCTCAGAGTCTGACGTCCGGCGTAAAAAAGAATTATCAGACGACGCCGAATCTGCCTGTCCATTCACCTCCACATGATTAACCAGTTTTGAGCCATTCGTCTATTTCTTATCCACTCGTCCACTTCTCTTATTATCCAGTCATTCAAGCAGCTATTTTTCCTCTTCATTTACACTCATGGCCTCACAAGTCAGGCCTTCCCCGCACTAGCCACGAATTTTTTTAAAAAATAATACATTTTTTTATCTAAATTGCAAAAATATATCTTGATCTCAAAAAATTACAAAAATATACCTCTGTCGCCCTTTGAATGGACGACAGAGGCTAAAGAGGCCTCTGTCGCCCTCTGAATGGGCGATATTGGCACATGTCGCCTTCTGAATGGGCGACATGTCCCCTTTTCTGTAGCCAGTTTCTGAAAAAAAAACCATAACTTTTTCATATGATCTCGGATGGAGATGAACTTTATATGAACATTGTAGCTCTCGACGAGATCTACAACTTTGGTATACAAATTTATTTGAATCCATTTAGATGGCCAAAAACGGATGAAAAGTTCAGATCTAAACTAGATCTGAAACTTCTATCTCGTTTTTTGTAGTATAAATGGATTCAAATGAAAAACATTTGTATACCAAAGTTGTAGATTTCATCAAGAGCTATAATTGTCATATAAAGTTCATCTCCATCCGAGATCATATGAAAAAGTTATGATTTTCTTTACAAGCTGGCTACAGGACAGGGGACATGTCGCCATTCAGAGAGCGACAGAGGTATATTTTTGCAATTTTTTGAGATCGAGATATATTTTTGCAATTTGAATAAAAAATATATTATTTTAAAAAAAGTTCCACTAGCCTGAGATCATCCACATTCACCACTGCTCCAATAACCCCTCTTGGGCATTCTTAGGCAAATACCACATCTACTGTTTCCTCGTCCTCTAGGCCATCATGTTGGCATGCTACAATGACGCCAAGCGAGCCGCCCTCACTGAGGACTTCGTTGACCATCTAGAAGGGAGCTTGATTTCTAGTACGAGAAAGAGCCAAGGTGCTACGGCACCATCTTGGAGCCTAGGGTTGAGCACGCTGCACGTTGCTACTATTGAGGTTGTGCACATCACTACTATTTAAGTCGAGGTCAGTCAGTCAGTCGTATGTTTATTACACTAGGTCGTGCACGTCGCTACTATTTGTTGCAATAAGTGATTGCAATATGTTCTTGTATTTGTTGTCCTGGTAGTTCAAATTTGTGACATATTTTTGTTTATTGATTTTGTGTTTGTTGCATCTAGAGCAAGATTTTTTGTTGCAAACATATGAACTAAATGTTTCGCTTCTGAAAATTTTCTATTGCAGTGGATTGAATTAGTTGTCTCACAATTATTCTTAAATGTTGCCACTAATTTTTCAAATGTTGCAATATTGTAATACCATGAATTTGTTTGGTTCAGATACTTGAACTAGTTTTAAACCGTAACTCAATTTTATACTTGTGGTTTTTATCAAATTTTCAGTGAGAATTTTTATAGTTTTCCCAATTTTTTAGGATATTACACTTCTTTTTTATATTTTATTGCACATATTGATTACAATTATTGCATGTATTATTTAGCGATGTTATACTAACATATACGATATAAAGCTTCCAACAGATATCCGATTCCTAGTCGTTCCCGAAAATAAAAGGACTATATAGTTTTTTGAAAAGAAACTTTCCTTGAATGATGTGCCGAGCTTTATAGCTTCACATACTGCCCATTGTGCGAAAGGACAGCACGCTTGCACGCTATATAAGGTCAAAGTTTTTACTCTTTTGGCCTCTTACAACGTTTTTCTAATATAGTCTCCGTCCAAAATTATTTACCGATTTAGTCGTTCATAACTTACCTCTAGCATTCGATGAGAGATCCCGTACTCAGAGAGCTCGGTAGGTCGACTATCACGCCAAGATTTTTGCCGAGCTCCCCTTTCTCGATAGGAATTAAATCCACTAATTAATCATCATATTACTTAATTAATTGCTTAATTGAAAATGCTAATTAATCAAATTTCTTACTTAAACTCTTGATTAGCATGTCCTACCGAGCCAAGGGGGGCTTATTAGGTGCCCGCCATTCCTATTGAGATCGGGGAGCTTGGCAGCTTTTTGCTAAGATGCAGCTTCCCACCCTGCTGAGCTCCCCCTTGGGCGGTAGATGACTCATATTGCCTGCCACGTCTTTCGAGTTCATGAAGAGGGTTAGTTTCGCAAATTCAAAAGAAAAAAATGCTAAATTTGTAAAAAAACAAATTTTAAGCCAAAAAATGATGGCTTCTATAAGGTCCCATGTGGAAATGCGATTTTTTAATAATATTTTTTAAAATAATTATAGAAATAATATATGCCACAATTTTTTTTTGTAGATGTACCCTACTAATGCCATTTGAAATGGCGGCGACGACCAAGACACTGTCGCCAATGGTAGCAGTCTGTGTCAAAAATTTGAAATAGCGACAGACCTTTGTCATCATTTAAAATGGCGATAGGCCTTTGTCGCTATTTTGACAGAGGAACTAAAAGCTGGCCTAGGCCAAAATGAGTAAACGACTGTATATTCTCACATCTAGTAGTGAGAGAAAGAAAGGGAGAGGGGGAGGAGAAGGAAAAAAAGGGGAAAGAGGAGGGAAAGGAGGAGCAAAAAGAGGTGGAAGAAGGGGAGGAGGAGGAAGAAGGGGAGGAGGAGGAAGAAGTCGTTAGCAACGTTGCAGATATAATTTTTGCTTCTGTTAATTACATTTCAAAATATGATGTAGCGACCAGATTAATTACATTTGTAAGTAATTAGGTGTATAGAGTAACAATAGTTGTGTAGTTATTATTTATTTTAAGGCTGTGTTTGGTACAGCTCTAACTCCATCAGATCCGTGGATCTGGTGGAGCTGGGTATTTCTAGCTCTATCAGATCCGTGGAACTGGAGCTGTAGGTATATTAAGAGTGTTTAGGTGAGTCATCTTGCTTACATTTTAGACTAAAAATATAAACTTAATCCACTTTATTTTTGCCTACAAGTTTTAGATCTGAGATTGAGCTGAGATCTGAAGCTCTATGAAACGGAACTTAAGATTTGTACTAGTATTTGTAATGTGTAGGATGGATCGGATTGGGCATGAAAAATTGTCAAAAGTATGTGGGGTAGTATGTAGTTCGAAAATTAAATTTATGAATGTTTGCAATACTCATTTCATATAGTGTAGAGTAGACAAGATGGTGTTACGTTGTGCACGTAATAACAATTTGATGAAATATTCGACAGGTATGGATGAGCGAGTACAGTTTAAAATACACTATGAGGAAGGGGTTCCACACATAGGGCACAAGGGGTGGAATAAGATTATTTTTCAAGTGTGGTGGCAAGCCTGTCATGTGTAGGATAGCGTCCATGGGACACGATTACTAGATGGATGTACCACATGTTCGCGTTGGATCATGAGTTGCATGATCTCAAATTGAACGGGGTAGGGAGTCGGAGATGGAAGTGCACATACTAGAAGTTAGTGGAACTGAAGGAGCCGAAGTCGTAGAGTTCATATGTAAGATTGATGAACGAGAAAGGATGGTCATTAGTGTTGTTGGCGCAAATATTTTAAAAAGTCGATGCTGGCCATGTGACACAGGAGGAGCCTATTGGTGATGAATCGGAGGAAGTTGGAGAGAGCAGCTAAAGTGCAGAATACTTAGTGATGCAATATATGAGTTTGGGTTAGAAGAGAGCGCAAGCCGAGAAAGTTAATGTTGCAATACCGGAGGTGCAAAAACCGATGGGTGTGGCAGACGAGCAAGAGTAGATTGAAGGGTTGGTAGAAGCGATGGAGGCTTAGAGACATACTATGAGGCTTTATCTGATGAAGAGTCATTCTCTAGGTGATAGAGGCTGTGTTGCCATTTAAATGGTGTCAGCAAGGTATATCTTTAAAATTGTTTCGCAGCATAGTATTTCTGTAAATTCGTAGAAATGCTCATGTCCTCGTGGAACTCATTTTTTTCTCAAACCATCACCCATTGATGGTTTACACTGTGGATGTCCTTACCGAGTCACGGGGCCACCCTTTTAACCATGCAAAAGAGCACGTATATGTTTTTTCTTCTCTCTACGTGTTTTTCCCTCTTTCTTCAACATAGCCTTTCCCCAATTTTATCCTTTTTCTATTCATGCATGCCAAATAAATAGATAAAAAGGGACGAATGCTCTCGATTGCCATTCTGTTCTGGCCTTGAGATGATTGTAGGCAGACACCACCTTCTTCAGTCTCTCCCTCCCATTTTCTTTGACTAATTTCTTTCAGATGATTCCACTGCTACACAAATATACATCACAATTGATTCTTTTTTATCATCACAATTGGTTCTGGTGGCAACACAAAATCATAAGACATAGATGAGGCGGCGCTATTACAGTCGGTTCTTGCCCGATAGAGATGAGTGTGTCATCTCTATCGGTTCTTTACAAGAAGCGATATAGATGAGTGTATCATCTCTATCGCTTTTCCTAAAGAACCGATAGAGATGATACGCTCATCTCTATCGCTTCTTCTAAAGAACCGATATTAATGAGGTGGTCATCTCTATCGCTTTGCTTCATACAAAGAACCGATACAAATGACCCCTTATCTCTATCGTTTTCTTCTCAGAACCGATAGAGATGAGGGGGTGTTCTATTTTTCAATTCACTCTCTAATCAGCACATATTTCACACAGTATGCACATATCACATTCACATAGCAATAGCACACATTATGCACATATCACATTCACAGAACACAAATATTTTATTACAATACATATCACATTCGTTCACAAAACAGAACTCAAACATGCTTCACAGTCAGTACACATGCAATCGCATTCACATATGTAATATTGTTCACATATAGACTAGTAAGAGCTTTCAGGATCTGTAAACCTACCCATCTGCAAGATAACTTCCATCTAGTACCATTGGTATAAGTGGTCTCGTAACTTCTTGAGTACAGAGCTATCTAAGCTCTTCTAGGGGATATTGATACGCTGCAAAATAGAAACAAGTGTTCTAATTTAAGTTTTAAAATTTCTATGTGAAAGGTTAATTGTATTATCATGCATGTACATATACCTTAGGGAAAATGTTTGAGCCGCCGACCATGATCATCATGTGCTGCATGACGTACAAACCGCAGTGGTTGTCGCTACCCTGTTGATGACACTGTGAAGAAAGAAAAATAAATTAAGAGATGAATAATAGATGTCAGAAAATATTAATCTTATATATGGTAGGCACTTGTACCTTGAAACGCAAATACTCCAGCTTCGAGCTCTTTTTGTCATCGTGTTTTCCTCCTTCAGTGACTTAGTTTGAGAAACCCCTATATACATTGGAGAGATGCCGTTGAGTAAAAAAAATTAACATAGTTAAATACAGAAAGTGTTAGGTAAGAATAGTGCACTTACTGGTCCAAAGGAGGCTTGATCGCGTAGGCAATCGGTCTCTTCTCGATCGAGTTAAAAGTGTAGACAATGTTGTCACTCGGAACGATCACGAGTAGAACCTAATGGTTGCTTTTTAAATGGTATACAGCGAAGGAAATAAGTTCACATATGGTTTAAGTGCATACAAGTAATTGAAGGGTAAAGTAGTACTTACTCCTCATGGTACAGGAGTAGAACGAAGTCCTTCTTCGACTCAGCTCTCAATGCCCCCTTGATGTAGCCAGCAACCCATTCCGGTTGAAGCCTAGCCATGGTCGCGGACACAAGCTCAGGGTCGACGAACCCAACTAGTTATCGATTCGTCATGACTCGCTGCTTCATTGCCCTGCAACTCGTGTTGAATGTTAAAAAACATAATGCAAAATCCTATAGAAGTCATAAGCTCGTGCTATATTGTGCGATACTCACAGCGTCTAGGATCGTACAGTAGAAATATCGATGGCTATCAGTTGGTACAGACGAAACAGATCCTCAAAACTAACTGGAAATGTCCCATCTTCCTCACGGTGGAAATGTCCCTTTTTGTATTTAACATTGAAGTCGACTCGCCGCTTGCCCTCCTTCACTTTGTCAACGTATCATCCATGGAGCTGTCGAGTTCACTTGCCTAGAGGATTCAATTTGCTGGAAGGCAGAAGGGGCTTTCCATATACGTAGGCCTTAAAATCATAAGGCCTCTCTGTGGTCTGTGCCGACTTTCCTTTCTATGCAAAAGGAGTCTCCGAGACCGGGGCAGTAGGCTTTTTATGTATCTCAGGGGGCTTTGTGGCCTCTGTGAGCTTTGCCTTTTTAGCAGCCTCGAACGGGATACGTAGGTTCCGCAGCCTAAACTCTAACATTCATCATGTGACAGCAATAATAATTTCAGATTAACATCAGATCACTACAAATTATATAAGATAATTAAATACATGTGTGCTTGTCAAATAAAGGGTGTGAAATCCGATAGGATATACACAATACCAGTGCAACCTAAACTTTCTTCGCGACATATCAAAATTACATAGTGCAAAATTTAAGGGGTTTGAAGGAATGCTCATATTTAAAAAAAACCACAAATTCTGCAAAATAATGGGAAATCTCCTCGAGAGGGCTTCAAATTTACCCTCTTAACTCCCACCCTTAAGGATTTCAATTTTTCTCACGTAAGTATTGCTTCCAACCATATAATATAAGCTATTTTTGGGGGTGGCGACGGAGAAATCTCCTCTGGAACAATAACAGAGAAGAGTTCAGCTCGAGTGGTATAAATAACCTAACAAGGCATATCGCAATCGATTCTCAATTAAAAAGCTATAGTGATATGCACGCACATCATTATCGATTTTCATATAAAAAGCGATAGTGATGTGATCATGCACAATCGATTCTTATACGAGAAGCGATAGTGATGTGCGTTGTCATCACAATAGGTTCCCACATAAGAAGTGATAGTAATGAGCACGCACACATCACTATTGATTCTTTTGTGAGAAGCGATAGTGATGTGCATTATCTTACTATCGCTTCTCACATAAAAACCGATAGTGATGTGCACGTGCTCGTCACTATCGCTTTTTATGTGGAAACCGATAGTGATGGTCATGCACATTACTATCACTTCTTGCATAAGAACCGATTGTGATGTTCTCAGTGCTACATCACAATCACTTCTAACCTGAGAACCGATAGTGATTATTATTAATGCCCCTCCTAAGTCATCTATTATAATCGTTTTTTCCTAAAAACTTAGGAACCGACACAGATGAAACGATAGTGATGTACCATTCTGAAGTAGTGTTCGTCCATGTACCAGATGTTCTGTACTTTCAAGCTAAAGAGCCTCCTCTTCCTCTGGCGATCTTTGACGCGAGGATTGGTCTCATTCATCTCTCATTTCCTCTGGTGATCGATCCAATTAACACATTGGCCATTGTTGTAGTTAGGTGCATAAAATCCACATACATCCAAGTTGCATACATAGACATCTCAGGATTCTTCTTGTCATGCATCCTCATCATTGTTGGACGAGCCACAATGGGATTGGTGGACTACTATAAGATCCTGAATGTCGACCTGAGCGCGACCGACGACGATCTCCGCAGGGCCTACCGAAGGCTGGCCATGCGGTGGCACCCCGACAAGAACCCCACCGGCAAGAAGGAAGCCAAGGCAAAGTTCAAGGTCATCACCGAAGCCTACAACGTACGTAGGCCTATGAACCATCCATGCATAATAAATGACCAATTAATTAATCAATATTTTTGTGAAATTTTACATTCATTGTTTGATCATATGTAAAAAAGAATTGATCGATTTTGCATGCATGGATCAGATTGGTGGATCAGGTGCTCAGCGACATCGGCAAGACTACGGGGAAGAGGGGCTCAAGGGCTCCCCGCCGCAGCCCTAGAGTGGCGCCGACGACATCTTTGCCGAGTTCTTCTGGAGCACGCCATTCACGTACTGCAACACATCCGCTATGTCCACCACATTCCTGGAGATCTTCATCTTCGTGGTGACGCCCACATAGAGCTCCTCCAGGGTGCACGCCAGCTTGCTCTCCGTCGTCGCTGACACCCTGGTGGTCACCACCGTACGGCCGGCCAAACCCGTTGTCCGCCCTCACGAACCCACCCAAGTACAGCCCGTTACCGCTGGAGCAATGCTTCAATGCTTTTTCTCTCGATATAAGTTTCACAAATCTTGAATAAGTAATCACCATCTACCCTTCATTCATACTTTAATATTTGTGCAACTGTTAAAAAGAAAAGTATGAAAGCACCTCTCTACATTATTTTTATTATTTGTATACTAACCAATTTTCAAGTGTTACAAAAATAAAATTTGAAAATGAGATTGTTCACAGGTTTATTTGTTTGAAAAGAAATCGTGCATTTGTTTCCAGAATTGTTACAAATGCAACATTTGTGTTTGAGTAGTGCTTCAATATTCTCCAGAAATGTTGCAACACAGCAAGAATTGGTTTCAGAATGTCACGCAACAAAATATCTATAGCCACTGCTTAATTTCGTTATAAATTTAGCTGAAATGACAAACATCTGTCACACTTTTTTTTTGCGAAATCAGACGTATTTCTAACCTATTTGCATCATGATCCATGCACCTGTCCACCTCTATTAGTAGCCCTTTTTTGTCAAGCTTGCGTAATATTATAACCTTTCTTAAAGTCTTGCAGAATACATGATTGTACTCATGATTGCTTGTTGGAACATATTCAGATTATGAACTTGAAGACCCTTTGATTGGTTATTATTATGCCTCGGGTTTCGATGGCAACAATGTCGAGTTCTTAGGGTTCAATCTTGTTAGTTTCCTGTGGTGAACTAAGTCATGCTTGCAAGATTTTGGATGCCTCGTTATAATACTTTCCGTCGTACTCTGCTTAACCTGTAAAATATTTGGCCATGTTGACCCACGCGTAGTAAGACTTGCCGTATAGATCTATGTTTAGCTACTACGTGTAAACTTTACTTTAATGCCATGTATTGTGTATGGTTGTGATGGAACAATGTTGTGAATGTGCGTGCTAGCCACTGATCATGGGATTGGCACGGTAACCACTTAAGGGACCGGTGTCACTCCCCGACTGATTCCCCACAGTCGGTATCAGAGCCATATTGACTGTAGGTCAGACCCGTAGTTAGAAATGGTTGTTAGCTTAAGGGTTTTGGGTTAAATTTTTATTTGCAAAAATTTATAAGCAATTTGTGAAAAAGATATAAGTATACATAATGATGTCCTCTCTTCTTACTTAGAATCCTTTCATTTCCTTTGATCTCTTTTGATTTATAAAACTTATACTAACATTTCCCCTTCTAATTGTAGATGTCTCAATGGGTACTTTGCCACCACATCAATCTTCCGAAAACTAGTGGGTTGCCCGGTATCTTGGGCACCATGATGCAGCACGCCGGTTTCAAGTGCAAACCTTACTTCTCGATGTACTGTGTGCGCCACCACCAGCTTGGTTTTAAAAGAGTACCGCGTCGTGGTGCTTGTTCCACCCTGGGCTCACACCAGATGACCTTCCCTTTGGTTCGAGGTATGTGGATCTGCCATTTGCATGGGCATGTGTGACGCCGCATATATGGCTATCACCCATCTTCGCCACATGCTTTCAGAGCTATTTGTGGTGTACCGCTACCCCCCCTTCCTGCCGAGCCACCGGACACTACAATTTGTATGGAGTTTGTGTGTGACTCGGATTGATATCATCGTCAGGCGGTCATCCATCTAGCTGAGGCTCTCCACCGAGTAGCCTTCCTTGAGCGGTGCCTGAGCTGTATGTCGTCATGGGAATTGAGCTACACTTAGGGTGTGTTTGGTTGGTGGGATGAGGTTGAATGTGATGGGATGGTCCTGTACCATTTGGTTCTATTGTTTTGGGTGAATGGAATGGTTCAGCATATACAGAGAATATTCCTCAAATTTGTATCACAACGTCCAGGACGAGATGGTTCTATTCAAGCAACCAAACATATGAATGACATTTTTCTTGAACTATCTCATGCATGTACCACTTGGTACAAACAACCAAACACACTCTTAGTGCTCTACGAGGATCGTTCTTTTGTCCTACCTGCTACTGCCCCGCCACCTGTTCGAAGTGGTTCGCTGCCCCGAGACCTGTCTCCCTACACCGGCTTCGCTCCGACTACCCCCGCATGACCATAATGGGGCATAGGCGTGTGTATGGTCCCGTCGAGTTGGGAGGAGAGAGTTCTCATGCCGTGCAGCGTCGTCGTGTTCTCGGGACTCTGAGTGACTCTGAAGGGACCGAGACAAAGGAGGGAGAGTACGTCCCCGAGGAGGCCGGCCATGTCGAGAGGATTGATGGAGCAGAGGAGTAGGCCGGTAGGGCTAGTCATTAGGACACTAGGCGGAAGTCTTTTGCTAGTAAGCTATGTATCCCCCTTATGTTGATGGCCCGCGTATGTAGACGCTATTACTTGATGACTGTCGTGCTACGTGAGTGTTGCATGGTTTAATGTTTTGCCTATGGAGGTTATGTCACTTGAACCATGCAAAACATCCATCGTTATGTTAACGCACTTATGTTTGTCCACTGTTTTAATTGCTCGTTTGTCTTATGATGGTTGTTCCTTCTTACTACTATATAAGTATCATGGCCCGCTGCCCTTTGCTTTATAAGGTTGTTAATTCTTATCCATTAAACCGTTGTTAACAAATGGTTGTTCGCAGGATGAGGACCCGTTCAGTAGGTCAGCTCATAGGTGATGCACAGGCGTCCAGATCATAGATGGAAAACGCCAGAACACTCAACTCATCTCCCCGATCTAACCCACTGCACCCAAATCCGAGTGAAGGTCGGGGCCTCACCAAAATCAGCAAGGTGTCAAACAGGGAGTCGTACTCCTTGGGCCACCTTCTATGGTCCAAATCCTTGACGAAATCTAGCAAAATCATCATGCTCAGACCCTCATCCTACAACAGATTGCCCATAACACCACCCTTATGGGTGCTGCTCCTATGGTAGCTGGGGAAGGCAAAGGTTGCAGCAAACCAACCTGACCATGTATTTTTTGGTCTCCTTTAATTGATTGTCAATGGCAATAATCACAAAACAGGGGAGATTATGTAACATCCCAAAAATCTGCCAAATATTATTTTATTTGCTTAATTGTGCATTTGTGATTTTCTGGAATTTATTTGGATTTTTCTGGATTTATTGGAATTAAATTCAAATCAAGTTTATTGCCTTTTATTCAAATCTATTTAAATCTGTGCAAAGTTAAAATAAAGTTTTGCCAAAAATATTTTATTTAAGTCCAGAATGTCTCAAAGTATTTTTGAGATTTTTCTTGGATTTTTCCTGATTGTTTTATTGCCTAAAATAAATAAAATGAATTTCTGGAATTATTTTAATTGAAAAACCTTTTGAAAAACCTTGTTATGATGATTGGGCCCGCCCTGTGCATCGGCGTGGTGGCCGGTGGAGCGCGGCCCGTTTGGCCCATTTCGGGTAAACCCTAAGGCGAGTGAATCTTCGCCGTTGGAAAGAAATCGCGGGCGGTTAGGATTAGATCGTGGCCGTGTGATCCTGACCGTTGGTAGCAGATCGAACGGCTGTGGGTTGTCGTCTCCGACGCGAACTCGGAATCCGCCGCCGACACGACTTCGCCGCCGTAACGACCTAGGGTTCCGTTTTTAGCGCGTCACGAGGCTATAAATAGGAGGGTAGCGCCCCGAGGTTCTCCGTGAGCCGCCGCATCTTTTATTTGGCTACCGCCGCCCGAGGAACGCCGTGGGAGCCGCCGACCTCGCCGAAGTAGAACACCGAGCCGCCACGGTTTTTGCTCGAGTTCGCCGCCGGTTCGTTGGTTTTCGCTGTTTTTGGTCCCAGATCCGGATTCACCGAGGTGTGCCGCGTCGACTACGCCACTTCTTCACGTCGGGGACACGCCGGAACGCCGTCGCCGAGTCTTCTTCTTCGTCTCCGGTGACTTTCTTCGCCGCCGCTTCGCCGTGAGCTTCGGGTGAGTTCGTGACCATCGGATCTGGTTGAACGGAGAAGATCGAGCCACGTTGCACGCTTCTGTCGCCGTTCGATCGGATCAGGGTGTGGATGCGTGCCGCGTGTCGCGCATCGGCGGGGCAGCGCTGCGACCAATCGGGACGAGACGCGTGGCGCCGCGGGTTTCGAGGCGTCGTGCGCCGGGTTCACGGTGGACCAGAGGAGGTCTCGTGGACCAGGTCTATGCGCCGAGGCCACGTGTCGAGCTCTGGTTGGTTCGGTCCATGGCTGACGTCACGCTGACGTCATAAATCGCTTTTTCAGAATAAAAATAAATCTGTTAATTTCGAATTTCTGATTTTCTGATTTCAGTATTTATTTTAGACTTCAAAAGGCTATATCTTTTGCATCGTAACTCGGATTTGAGTGATTCCAGTTTCTAAAAATTTGTAAAATTGATATCTATTTAATGGTGAATTTTATTTGATTTTTGGAGTTCAATTGCTCTCTGTTTTGGCATTTATTTGCTTTTCTCTTTCGGTACGCGTAGACGTTGAATTGTGCGACGCTTCGGAGGAAGATCAAGCAACTCAAGAGCAAACTTCAGATCAAGATCAGGACCTATTCCAAGGCAAGTTGTGCTTTGATCATGTTGAACCCATGTTTATAAAATTGCTATATTTGTTTTACCCTATTGCATATGTTTCAAATATACAATTGTTTCAAATTAGATTGGGCTTAGCTAAAATACCAGATTGGTCTATACCCTACCTTGTCATTGTATGCCATGATCCATTGTCACCCTAGATTGGTTTAATATAGTTGGTTAATAATTATAATCAACATTGGAGGTTTAGTTCGTATTAGTTGCTTAGCCATGCCACGTCATCACATGTGTCATCACCATTGATAATTAATCTTGATTAATGGAATATGGAACAATGTTATGAACTTGTGTGTCATGTGGGATCACACGATGAGATTGAGTTGTTGTGGCGAGTCATGTCACGCAACGATGTTGAATTGTTGATGGCACGTGGTGCTTGGTAATCAACCGGGTGATAATAACTTAGATTGGGGCAAGTGGCAAGGGGCGAGGAGGCCAAGGTGGGCCCGATGGGCAGATGGTATGTGGAAGTCTTGCCTTGATCACACTAAGGACTTAACCTTGCAAGCCTTTGACCTGAGTCAATCATGCAACCACATGTCTGGTATGGGCCAGCCTAGCTGAGTAATTTGCAAAGTCTTAATTTTGATACTATCGTGGTCGGTGTGAGTTCGGGTCAGGGTGTAATTCACATGGCGCAAGAGGGGCCCCGGATGTGGTTTATGAGACCTTGATGTTGAAACCTTAGCGGTAGTATCGGGTTAAGATAGAACATTGTAAAGGCTTTGTTATAATCTCTCGCCTTTGTGGTGTTTGGTTGTATCACGGGTAAAGTGCATAACCTCCGCAGAGTGTGAAACTATTCGGATAGCCGTGCTCGCGGTATTGAGCAATGCTCGGGAATTACAGTTAAGGGTTAGCTTAATTAATTGGACAACTTGGTTGGGATGGCAGGATTGCCATATGGAAGATTGGAACTTGATTTAGGATTGGGAACTTGGTTTACTTGAGAAATACTGAATTTATTTATTATTGCTATTTGTTTTACATTCTTTACAATCTAATTACTGTATTTGTTCATAAATGCTGCTTATTGCAAAATAGCCATGATAGCCTATCCTTTGGAATAAGCCTTACATATAGATAAATAGAAGCGCATTACATGCACAACTTGTTGAGTGCTTTAAGTACTCACCCTTGCCAAACAACAATAATCAACAGTTGAAGAATCTACACCTGTGTTGGAAGATGAAGTCCAAGAAGACACGAGTCATTAGGGTCCGAGCCTTGTCGGTTGCCTGTGGTGAACTGATGAGCTATCTACGTTTCTACTTTCCGCTGCTTAATTATTAGCTTATATTCTCAGTCTTGCCCTGCGTGGCTTAATAATGTAAGTTGGTCCTAAGATCATACATTTAGCTATATCAATAAATGAACTATTATTCTATTATCGTTGTGTATGATGTGATATGTACCAATGTTAAGCTGTGTGCACTAGCGTTGATCCTGGGAATAGTGCAGTAAACACAGTGGGTTCGAATCAGTGGATTCGGGTCCCTACAGAGGTGGTATCAGAGCATACTGACTGTAGGTCTTGGCCCTAGATAGTGTGGAGGTGTCTTGTGAGAGTCCAAAACTATTTTCTAAAAGAAAATCCAAACTTGACTAATAAAACACTCTCGACTCATCTCATTCTCTACTTCTTGCCTTTGCTAAATTTACCGTCTTACTTGCCGTTTCGGGTGGAGAACTTATTTCAAAGTTCTTGTGGAGCGGATGCCGATCGTTCGACCTTTGAGGAGTCAGCTGGCGGCTACGCCATGGAGCTGTGGAGAGTACTTCAGACGCTTGGAGGTTTTTATCGTCCACTTTACCGAGGAGGCAGCTGGACAGTGAATGGTGTTCACCGAGGTTTCATTTGCAAGGTGATCATCTACGCCGAGAACGAGGAAACCGGCGAGCCAATCAACGTCTCCGCCGAAGGTTCTCGTATGAAGTTGCAATTCAGAGGTTGCTCGACTTGCTCTTCGCCGTGTCCGCCGCGACTACGCCGACGAGCTTCACGATTGATGTTCGACCGCACCCAGACGCTCAAGCGCGCCAAGACGACGGATCGAGGGAGCGAGTGTGCTACGGCGACGCACCTTGCGAGTTCGCCCTTGCCCGGAGGATCATATGAGAGAGACTACCCAGAGCTGGAGATCGTATACGAGGCACTCAGAGTAGCAGAGCAGAGCTCGAGGTGACCCGTGCTTGACCATCGGGATGATCACCGAGCCGGGAGAGGCCCCGAGGCGCTTGAGGACGAGTGGAGCGCGTGACTCGGAGAGTTCAGGAGCCACCGAGGAGTCCGAGGAGGATCCAGAGGAGCGAGTGGGAGCCGAGGGGAGTGCAGACCCGTTGTTGCAGAGGACCCAGAATAGGTCATCGGGATAGGTTTGCTCGATGCCACCCCACCCACGGTGTATGCGCCGGATCGCCTCACCTGTGGTGGTGGATGAGTGAGTGTCGACCTTGAGCCGTGTTGAGACTCGAGTGTGAGTCGCGTCTTTAAGTTAGTCTTTACCTTTTAGTTGACGTTAAGGTTTCGTGTTTAGTTTGCTTCTTTGTATTCTTGAGTGTGCAAGATGTGTTGCAAAGCTTGTAGGCTTAAATAAGCAGTCATACCAAGTTAAATAAAGAATTGTTCAGTTGGGTATAACCTATCTTCCCGCTTTAGAAATTCTTACTTCTTATCTATGCTACATCTACCTTTCCTAACCTAAGAGGCAATCATCGATGGTGAATACTGAGAAACAACGGTGCTTCAGAAGTGGATGCGTCGAATGACAATCCCAATGATGGAGGCACCCTCAACCACCGATGTGAGACATGCGAGAATCTAGGAGCATTTCGGCGTAAGCAGACTAACCGATGCAGATAATGATGCAAAGAGATGCAAGAGATGACCAATGCAAAGAATAAATCACAACAACCCCGCAAATCGGAACAATCATGGTGGACCTCGACCTATGTCAAAGCTATCGATTTTATGAGGACTAGGCCACCAACTTTTTCGAAATGTGAATCCTTTGGAAGCCGATGGACCGGCTTAGGACCATTGAGAAGAAGTCGCACATCACAAAGTGTGAGGGCAATGAGAAGGTGCTCTACGCCTCATCAACTTGAAGGAACCGCCGCAGAATGGTGGGAGAATTATCTTGCCGCTCATGGAGCCCCGCAAGAGATAACCCGGGAGGAGTTCACTAATGCTTCCGCCAAGATCATGTCCCAGAGGAATGATGGATCTTAAGAAGGAGGAGTTCGAGCTTTGAAGCAAGGAGGCCAACCGGTGGCGAATACCGAATAAATTCACCAATTAGCTCGTTATGCCCCGAGGACGTAGCGACGGATAAAGCTAAGCGCCTCGTTTCATGAAGGGTGAATTCAGGATCGCAGTGGGACTGATTACCCACAATTTTCCGGATTTTCGTGAGTGGTAAATAAGGCTTTAATCCTAGAGGACAAGCGCAAAGAGCTAGGTGAAACCGTAGCGCTTGATGAACAATCGTGGTGGACGCCCAAACCATCTACGCTTGAGGATGTCACCCAAAGAATTTGCTAGATTTCAACCACCACCGGGAACAAGACATCAACCCTACACTCGCCGCCAATCGAATTTCTGCACCCAGCAAGCAAGGCAACAATGCACCAGGGGGAAATCAGCAATCTGCAGTGAAGAGATGCTATACTTGCAACGAGCCAGGGCACTTTTCCAATAGGTGTCCACAAAAGGGAGGTATCACGCCAGTTCGTTTCAACCTGGGAACAACACCCGCTAAAGCACTAGCCTCAGGAGGAAATCGTGCGCCAGGTCAAGCTGGAGCAACCCCGCAATCAACAGTGCGTGGAAGGATCAACCACATCACCGCTGATGGAGCTCAAGAGGCAACAGACGTCGTACTGGGTAAGTTCCTGGTCAACTCAACACTTTCTGCTTTGTTTGATTTCGAGCTTCGATTCGCTTGTTTCTCAAAGTTTTGCAACCAAGAATGGATTTAAAGTGGTGAATCTTAAGTGTGTTTTAGTCCAAGCCCGTGATCCGAGCTTAGATCTAGCCTTGGGTGTTTGGGAGCTAAGTTGCTTATGGATGGGATAGAATTTCTCGCGAATCTTATCTTGATAGATGCGCAATCCTAGACGCCATCCTTGGAATGGATTGGCTGTCCAAGCATAAGGTCATTTTAGATTGTGGCCAAGGATCGTGACCTTGGAAGGCCCTAGTGGCAAGAAAGTGGAGTTTCAAGCGACCGCATTCCGACGGGCGATTAACGGTCAACAGTGAAAGCCATCAAGATGGAAGATGTGCCAAGAGCGAGAGAATATCCGGATGTATTTCCGTAAGATTTGCCAGATTGCCACCGGATCGTGATATCGAGTTTGTCATCGAAGTTAGCACCAGTGTACAAAGACCGATATCAAAGAGACCATATCGGATGCCTACCGACGAGTTGGTAGAAATGAAGAAGCGATTGAGGAACCGCAAGAGAAAGGTTTCATTAGACCAAGTTCATCGCCGTGGGAGCCCCGGTTTTGTTTGTTCGCAAGAAGGATGGAAGTCTTAGAATGTGCATCGACTACCGTGCACTTAATGAAGTAACGATCAAGAATAAGTATCCGCTGCCCAGATCGACGACTTATTTGATCGCTTAAGAGGAGCCGGAGTTTTCTCCAAGATAGATCTTCGCTCGTGATACCATCGATTGAAGATCCGAGCAGAGGATGTACCTAAGACCTGCGTTTTACGCGATATGGGCATTACGAGTTCACATCATGTCATTCGGATTGACTAATGCCCAAAGATATTTCATGAACATGATGAATAAAGTCTTCATGGATTACTTGGACAAGTTTGTTGTAGTCTTCATAGACGATATCTTGGTTTACTCAAGACAGAGGAAGAGCATGCGTAACATCCGAGAATGGTTTTAGGCAGTGCGAGAGCATCAACTATATGCTAAGTTTAGCAAGTGTGAATTTTGGAAGGAGAAAGTTGAATTTCTCGGTCATGTAATGACTACCAAAGGAGTCGCAGATTGATCCCAAAGAAAGTGGACGCAGATGTTGCATTGGGAGCCACCAAGTCCATTACTCGATTCGTAGTTTTCGGGAATGGCGGATATTACCGTCGGTTCATAGAAGGATTCTCGACAATTGCTAAACCCTTACGCAGCTTGTTAAAGAAAGAGAAGAAGTTTGCATGGACGCCAGAGTGCGAGAAAAGTTTCATTGAATTAAAGAAGCGTTTAACAATAGCCCCGTATTAGTGTTGCGGATGTGCGTAATGGATTTGACATTTATCGCGATGCTTCAAGGTGGCTTGGGATGCGTGTTAATGCAAGAAGGCAAAGTCGTTGCTTATGCGCCGAGACAATTGAGACCGCATGAAGTGAATTACCCAACGCATGATTTGGAGTTAGCTGCAGAGTGCATGCTTTAAAGATATGGCGCCATTATCTCATAGGAAATAGATGTGAGATATATACGGACCATAAGAGTCTCAAATACATATTCACTCAATCTGACTGAATATGAGACAAACAAGATGGCTTGAGCTAATTAAGGATTATAATGTGGGAATCCATTATCATCCCGAAAAGCCAATGTGGTGGCAGATGCCCCGAGTCGAAAAAGCCATAGCGCAAATGCATTGTCAATGGAGGATCAACGAATTATGCAAGGAATTTCAGAGGTTGAGATTGGAGGTCGTTCAAGAAGGAATGATAGCTGCGCTAGAAGTAAAACCAACATTAGAGGATCAGTTAGAGAAGGTCAACAAGATGACGATAAAATTTCAAAAATCAAGGCTAAAAGGAAGAAGGCCTAGCCATAGATTTCACTACGGACGAACAAGGAACTATGTTCTTCAAAGGCCGAATTTGTGTGCTTGATAAAAGGAATTAAAACAATTGATTCTTGAGGAAGCGCATGATTCAAAGTACTCAATTCATCCAGAAGTGCTAAATGTACCAGATTTGAAGGAGAGATTCGGTGGCCAAAATGAAGCGTGAAGTGGTGAGCATGTTGCATTATGCGACGGTGTCGAGAGTAAAGGCTATGCACCAAAGACCACCGTTTGTTGCAACCGCTGAAAATTCGGAATGGAAGTGGAGGAAATCGGATGGATTTTATCACCGGTTTACCTAAGACTCGTAAAGGTTACGATTCCATTTGGGTTATCGTGGATCGCCTAACCAAGGTCGCCATTTCATCCCAAAGAAAGACCACTTACTCCGAGATCGTTTGGCGTAACTGTACATGTCAAGGATTGTATGTTTGCATGGAGTGCCAAAGAAGATTGTGTCGCATGAGGTACCCAATTTACCTCAAGGTTTTGGAATAAGTTGCATGAAGCAATGGGAACCCGTCTGAATTTTAGTACAAAGATATCACCCGCAGCATGATGGTCGACCGAAAGAGTAAATCGATCTTAGAGGATATGTTGAGAGCTTGTGCCTTAGCTTACGCTACGACATGGGATAAATGTTTGCCATATGCGAGTTCGATTACAATAATAGTTATCAAGCTAGCCTACAAATGTCACCGCTCGAGGCATTGTATGGACGTGCTTGTCGTACTCCATTGAATTGGAACAGACAGAGAACGCGTTTGGTGTTTGGGCCGATATCCTCAAGAGGCGAAAGTCAAGTAGCAATGATCGAGAGAGATTAAAGATAGCACAGTCAAGAGAAAAGCTACGCCGATAATCGTCGTCGAGATTTGAGTTTTGAACCGTAAGATCATGTGTACCTCGTGGTTACCCTCTCAAGGGCGTTAAGAGATTTCACGTTAAAGGGAAGCTTGCACCAAGATATGTCGGTCCGCTCAAGATTCCGAGCCGTCGAGAGAGGTAGCTTATCGATTAGAATTGCCTCGGTCATTGGCGGAGTGCATGATGTATTCCATGTATCGCAGCCTAAGAAGTGTCTCAGAGTGCCAACAGAGCAAGCCCGTTGGAGGCAATAGAGTGCAAGAAGATTTGACTTATAAAGAGCAACCAATGTAATTTTGGATGTTGTGGAGCGCAAGACCGAAACAAGTCTATTCGCTTTGCGAGTTGATGGAGCAATCATTCAAAGTGAAGCCACTTGGGAGCGAGAAGAAGATTTGAAGTCGAATTCCCAAACCTATTCTCTAGTTAGCCCCGAATCTCGGTCGAGATTCATTAAGGGGAGGTTTGTAACATCCCAAAATCTGCCAAATATTATTTTATTTGCTTAATTGTGCATTTGTGATTTTCGGAATTTATTTGGATTTTTCTGGATTTATTGGAATTAAATTCAAATCAAGTTTATTGCCTTTTATTCAAATCTATTTAAATCTGTGCAAAGTTAAAATAAAGTTTTGCCAAAAATATTTTATTTAAGTCCGTAATGTCTCAAAGTATTTTTGAGATTTTTCTTGGATTTTTCCGATTGTTTTATTGCCTAAAATAAATAAAATGAATTTCGGAATTATTTTAATTGAAAACCTTTTGAAAAACCTTGTTAATGATTGGGCCTGGCCAGTATCGCGGCGCGGTGGCTCTATGGGCGCGCCCGTTTGGCCCATTCGGGTAAACCCTAAGGCGAGTGAATCTTCGCCGTTGGAAAGAAATCGCGCGGTTAGGATTAGATCGTGGTAGTGTGATCCCGACCGCTGGTAGCGGATCGAGCGGTGTGGGTTGTCGTCTCCGACGCGAACTTCGGAATCCGCCCGACACGACTTCGCCGCCGTAACGACCTAGGGTTCCGTTTTAGCGCGTTCGCGAGGCTATAAATAGGAGGGTAGCGCCCCGAGGTTCTCCGTGAGCCGCCGCATCTTTTATTTGAAGCCGTCGCCGAGGAACGCCGTGGGAGCCGCCGACCTCGCCGAAGTAGAACACGGAGCGCCACGGTTTTTGCTCGAGTTCGCCACGGCTCGTTGGTTTTATTGTTTTGGTCCCAGATCCGGATTCACCGAGGTGTGCCGCGTCGACACGCCACTTCTTCACGCCGGGACACGCCGAACGCCGTCGCCGAGTCTTCTTCTTCGTCTCCGGTGACTTTCTTCGCCGCCGCCGCCGTGCTTCGGGTGAGTTCGTGACCATCGGATCGGTTGAACGGAGAAGATCGAGCCACGTTGCACGCTTCATCGCCGCTCGACGGATCGGGTGTGGATGCGTGCGCGTGTCGCAGATCGCGGGCGGCACTGCGACCAATCGGGACGAGACGCGTGGCGCCGCTGGTTTCGCGTCGTCGGCGCCGGGTTCACTGGTGGACCGGAGGAGGTCTCGTGGACTGGTCTATGCGCCGAGGCCACGTGTCGAGCTCGTTGGTTCGGTCCATGGCTGACGCCACGCTGACGTCATAAATCGCTTTTTCGAATAAAAATAAATCTGTTAATTTCGAATTTCGATTTTACGATTTGAGATTTATTTTAGACTTCAAAAGGCTATATCTTTTGCATCGTAACTCGGATTTGAGTGATTCCAGTTTCTAAAAATTTGTAAAATTGATATCTATTTAATGGTGAATTTTATTTGATTTTTGGAGTTCAATTGCTCTCTGTTTTGGCATTTATTTGCTTTTCTCTCTTTGACGCCGTAGACGTTGAATTGTGCGACGCTTCGGAGGAAGATCAAGCAACTCAAGAGCAAACTTCAGATCAAGATCAGGACCTATTCCAAGGCAAGTTGTGCTTTGATCATGTTGAACCCATGTTTATAAAATTGCTATATTTGTTTTACCCTATTGCATATGTTTCAAATATACAATTGTTTCAAATTAGATTGGGCTTAGCTAAAATACCAGATTGGTCTATACCCTACCTTGTCATTGTATGCCATGATCCATTGTCACCCTAGATTGGTTTAATATAGTTGGTTAATAATTATAATCAACATTGGAGGTTTAGTTCAGTATTAGTTGCTTAGCCATGCCACGTCATCACATGTGTCATCACCATTGATAATTAATCTTGATTAATGGAATATGGAACAATGTTATGAACTTGTGTGTCATGTGGGATCACACGATGAGATTGAGTTGTTGTGGCGAGTCATGTCACGCAACGATGTTGAATTGTTGATGGCACGTGGTGCTTGGTAATCAACCGGGTGATAATAACTTAGATTGGGGCAAGTGGCAAGGCGAGGAGGCCAAGGTGGGCCCGATGGGCGATGGTATGTGGAAGTCTTGCCTTGATCACACTAAGGACTTAACCTTGCAAGCCTTTGACTGAGTCAATCATGCAACCACATGTCCGTATGGGCCACCTAGTGAGTAATTTGCAAAGTCTTAATTTTGATACTATCGTGGTCGGTGTGAGTTCGGGTCGGTGTAATTCACATGGCGCAAGAGGGGGCCCCGGATGTGAGTTTCTGAGACCGCATGATGTTGAAACCTTAGCGGGTAGTATCGGGTTAAGATAGAACATTGTAAAGGCTTTGTTATAATCTCTCGCCTTTGTGGTGTTTGGTTGTATCACGTGGGTAAAGTGCATAACCTCTGCAGAGTGTGAAACTATTCGGATAGCCGTGCTTCATGTATTGAGCAATGCTCGGGAATTACTGATTAAGGGTTAGCTTAATTAATTGGACAACTTGGTTGGGATGGCGGGATTGCCATATGGAAGATTGGAACTTGATTTAGGATTGGGAACTTGGTTTACTTGAGAAATCTGAATTTATTTATTATTGCTATTTGTTTTACATTCTTTACAATCTAATTATGTGATTTGTTCATAAATGCCGCTTATTGCAAAATAGCCATGATAGCCTATCCTTTGGAATAAACCTTACATATAGATAAATAGGCGCATTCATGCACAACTTGTTGAGTGCTTTAAGTACTCACCCTTGCCAAACAACAATAATCAACAGTTGAAGAATCTACACTGTGTTGGAAGATGAAGTCCAAGAAGACACGAGTCATTAGGGTCCGAGCCTTGTCGGTTGCTGTGGTGGTGATGAGCTATCTACGTTTCTACTTTCCACGCTTAATTATTAGCTTATATTCTCAGTCTTGCCCTGCGTGGCTTAATAATGTAAGTTGGTCATAAGATCATACATTTAGCTATATCAATAAATGAACTATTATTCTATTATCGTTGTGTATGATGTGATATGTACCAATGTTAAGCTGTGTGCACTAGCGTTGATCCTGGGAATAGTGCAGTAAACACAGTGGGTTCGAATCAGTGGATTCGGGTCCCTACAGATTATAAGCATGTATCATGATGAAACAACACTCCAAAGAAGAAGATGACTAATTGAGAGACCATGTGACGGTCTACCATGTTTGTGATGAGTTTGAGCCTGTGGTCCTCACGATTGAGTTCGTTTTTAATTTATTTTGAGTTTGAAACAATTTGAGGTGTTAGTAAAGGTGGGCAGCACTACCGGCCCTGTGGTACTACCGAGCCTAGCTTGGCGGTAGTTATTTTCCAGGAGGGTGATTTTTTAGGTCTCAGGGATATCGGCACTACCAGACCTAGGGGGCGGTAGAACCGGTTGAGCGGCAATACCAGCCCCTAGTTGGCAGTAGTTATTTTTCAGAGCGTGCACTTTGGGTTGTGCCAGGGCGGTACTATCGGCATCAGCATGGCGGTAGTGTTGGTGATATGCCCTTGAGGCAATCATAGAGATGATTGTATCACGCCTTATGTTTATAAAACAGTATAATTGTTTGTCCTTTGAATAAATATCGATTGGATTAATCAACAAGTAAGTGACTTGTTCGTGCAACTTTTTCCATATATCGATGTTAGTCAAGTTATCCTTCATTGGTTATCATAATATAGGACAATTATGTTTCATAGTTCAGCACATGTATTGATTGATGACCATGTTTCATGGGTCATAGAGATATGGAGATATCTAATCAATAATGTGGACACATGTTAGAAAACATGTGTTGGATAGACCCATATGAGACACTGCGAGAATTGTTATATATTCTTATGTATTATCAGTTGATCTTATGCATAGTGTATGTATGATCTTTAGACCTGAGATCGTCATTGGTTTCCTAGATGTGTAATGGTTTACTTAGGAGCTGTCAAACGCTACTCTTTAAGCGGGCAGTGGGTCGGAGGGGAGTAGAGTAGAGCAGTTGGGTGCACAGCAAGCTAAAGTCTACAGGGGGAGGAGAGGGGATTGAGGGAGCCGGGATGGGGGAGACCGGGAGCGGGGTTGCTAAGATGGCATAGGAAATTGGGGGACTAGGGGAGGTAGGGAGTGGAGGCTGGGAGCTAGAGGAGATGCGCAAGGTAAGTATTTCTCTTTGTTTTTTTCTTTGCTTCTCTTCTATTCACGTAGGAAATCTGTATTACACAAAAGTAAAAAAAAAACTATGTTTATATCAATTTAACTTAATCATTTAAGCCCACCCTCCATTTTCATCATGGCTTCGTCACTACCATCAAACACCTTCCAGGCAATAACCATTGCATTATTTCAATCCATGCCGCCTCTGATGCCCCAATGACGCGACTGCAAATGATGGGGGCGATGGGAAGGGGCTCACCAGGAGTGATGGAAACAACAACGATGGTGAGCGTGTCGAGGGAGAGGACGGCGCTACATGGGATGTACAAGGGCTAGAGGGTGAGGACGTGGTGGGGATGGTAACTATGGAAGTGGAGGACATGAGGACGACGAGCTCATGGTAGAAGGTAAAGGCTTGTGCGAGAGAGGGAGGAGGGTGCATCGAGGGTAGCAGGGGCGCTTTGAGTAGGCAAGATCAAGAGGAGGGAAGGCTGTGAGCACAGAGGAAGGGAGGATGATGCATCAAGGGAGGTGGGGCACTGCAAACTTCTTTGAGGAAGAGAGAAGAGGAAAGGGATCACGTCAGTGTTGTGGAGAGAAAAAGGAATAGGAGCACATCGATTTCCCACATGTCAGAGTGAGTGCGTCGGAAACATAAGAGGAAGGCGAGGCCCCACATGTCAACGCCGGTGTTTTCACGATGATATGTGATTTTGAATTTTTAACTACTATCTTAATTAATAAAAGGAGTTTATGTTCACCCCATGGGACGATCATCCCTCGTTGCACATAGACAAACATGAAAAGACACTTGCCCCACTAAAAGCGACAACTGAGCCGCACCTTCCACGATCTCCCAACCACCCAATTCCACTATCTCTTTTCCGTCAGTGGAGAAGAGTGAGAGAGAGAGAGAGGAGCCCCGTCCTAGGTTGCCACCAATGCATCCAACCTCTCCATGCCGCTACGTCGCCATATCCAACCTCCCTCATAGCAATGTTGCACCACCATCCATCGCCAGTCACCATTAATGGAGAAGAGTGAGAGGGAGAGAGAGGAGCCCCGTCCTCAGTCGCTGCGCCACTGCATCTGGCCTCCCTCCACCACGCGTGTCGACTTTTGTAGTCGGCAATAAATTTATGGGGTAGGCGCTAGATCTCAAACTCGAAGGTCACACAAGACAGGGATTTTAGACAGGTTCAGGCCCTCAGCAATGGAGGTAATACCCTAATCCTGTGTCCTGGGATTATGCAGATCTCTTGGATCTAAGATTGCTCAAAGCGCAATATGCTCTGGGCGATATGAGGTGTGCTATGCTCTATGGCTTGATCGCTCTATGCTTGGATGATTGGATCCCTATGTTGTTGCCCGCCCTCTCCCTTATATAGCGGGGGTGGGGCGGCTTACAGAGTTCTGATCGGTTTGGAGATTCCGATCGGTTACAAGATTCTAGTCAGTTAATAGGATAGAGTTTACATCTTTGTCTACCCTATTAACGACTCGGATTACAATCGTATCTATCATATCTAAATATAAGTTCAACTTCCTTTAGGATATATCCCCTTGCACGCAATGGGCCCGACGAGGAGTATCTTCCGGCCTCCTCTTGGGCTTGTCATGAGGGTACTCGGGTTCTTATATTCCACAACGCGCCTCCTATCGGGTGAAGGAGTCCACCCGAGGAGGTTGCTGACGACGAAGGAGGCTGCTAGAGGTGGCGGATCTTGGTGGTGGCACTTGGGAGAGAGAGAGAGGCAACAACGAGGGAGTGAAGGGGGGAGGGGAGAGAGTGAGGGTAGATAGATAAGGTTAGGGTTAGGGTTAATGGCTGGCGAGATTGGGCCAAATCTGTCGACCCACTAGGCCGAAGCAGGCGGAGGGTTTATTCTTTTTTTACTTTCTCTTTTCTTTTTTCTTTCCTTTTTATTCTTATATTTCATTTATTCTTCTTTTAGCAACACATATATATATCCTTGTATTAAACCCAACATATGATGAATAACTAATATTAGTATCTGATATGTATTGCATGCATGGAAATGAAAAGTTGGTCTAATGTGTATGTGTGTTCATGTGTGCAGGATTTGCTCTCGGAACTTAAAGTGATTTTTTCATGGCGTGTTTCACAGCTTGCATCGTGAGCACCGACAAGTGAGTGGTGCTGTTGAACTCCCGAGATCAGAAGGTGTCTATCGCTGATCATGAACTCATCGGGTTGAGAAAGCTATCTACATAAGACGAATCTTGGATTCCGCAAGCTTTATGTATGTTGTTCTCATCGATGCTTAAGGCTTGTTGAGAGTGAGATTCGAACCCAAGAGCTCAAAAGACTCAAATAGCTCTTTAGACCAACTCGACAACTTCAATTTCGTGTTACGTGGAGGTACAGGGATTATTTTAGCTTTTGGAGACTATTTCGCTCGTGTCCAAAAGAGCCGAAATTTCGATTTTCTCGACCTAAAAAATATCGGGTTTTAAATTTGATTTGGGCCACCACGGAGAGGACCCGGTGACGAAATTTCAAACCTTGTTTGTACTCCATTGCATCCTACAGGCACTCTATAGATTGGTCTACCGAGCAGCGCCGCCACCACCGCCCGAGGAGCCCGACGGATCCAAAATCCACTGCCACCCGAGCCCCGAGGAGCCCGACGCCCGCCTGGTCTCCCTGCCGCCGCCGGCTATCCTTGACGCCACCACCTGAGCAGATCTAGCCATCCAGAGGTATTTGTCCTCCCCCCAACTCCCTCCATCTCGATCTGCCCTCCGCCCGCGGAGACGAAGAGTCCGCCCCGGATACCATCAATCGGACAACGATAGCAGGAGTCCGGACGAATCTCGAGGCGACAGCACCAGCGTCCGCGTCCACCCCAGTACCCTCGCGGTAACCTCTCGCCTTCCTTCCTTCCTCCCCCCTTCGAATTGGCGAGACCTCCGCCGCGTTTGTCCACGGAAACGACGTGGGTATTGCGGCGGTGGATTGGTGGTGGGGTCGGTTCGCGTGGTTGCCATCGATAATTCCGTGCTAGTATGCGTTTATAGCCTAGGTCGCAGGCGGTTGTGAGCGTGTTGGATGGGTTGTATTTAGGAATTGATGTGTTCCGCTCGGTTGGTGTTGGTGATTTCTTGAGCCCTGCGCAGAATTCTCTGTGCCTAGGTATTATTTGATATGGCAATTGGGAAGGTCATGAATCATGATTGGCCTTGGTGGTCAAAATTCGCATGATTAGGACCCTATTTCTTGAGATTTGGTTGCGCCTGGAGGTTCTCTGTGTCTAGTTTTAGCTGCAAAGTGTGCTAATTGTAGGATTTGGCTAGGATGTTTAGTTGGTATCGTCAGTTCCTGGGCTCCAGGGTCCCTAGCATAGTTACCAGAAACGAGGTTAGTACGCGTTGCGGTACAAGATTCGGGTTCGCAGTTCGCCACTTCTTCTAGTTTCCACGGCGAACATGAACCCTGTACCCTAAACCGGTTCAGGTTTGACGAATCTGGTTCGCGATTCGCAGGGGTTTACAACAAATCCAGTAACTATGGTGTATGATCCCTAGCTCAGAGGGCGGTTGCAGATCAACATGTTTTGCTCATAATTTCGCGCTTCTTTAGCTCAGCATTAATGATTGCCTTTGACGGCCGAAATTTGTACAGTTAGGTTCCTTTTTTGTGATTTTGTTATATTTGGAGGTTTTTTGTGTCAGGTTTAGCCGCTGAGTACACTAATCCTAGGATTTGGCCTAAGGTGTTGAGGCAGCATCACTTCGAAGGAATTGGGGTCCTTGTCTCTAATTTGTTACCTTTCGGTCCTTGTGGATCAGCAAGCTTGCTGATAAATTTGCTCTCCCTTAACTGAGCTTAGTTGTGGAGATTTGGGTTGAATATCTTTGATTCTTTGTGTTATTGTACCTCAGTTAATTTCAATCTTGACAAGCATATTTCGGCGTGCAATTTTTTTGATATCACCGTTCTTTGGTATGATAGTGTGGGACTGTGGGTGTTTAGGCTAAAGTTGTACCATGCGCTTTAATGATCAACTAGAAGCTAGCAGTTGGTGTTTGGTTAGAGGTGTATTTGATATTAGTCATTTAGTCTAGTTGGTTATGCTCCCCAAAAATTTCCTTGTTTGAGCTTTGTTGCGGAGATTAGGATTTAACGGATTTATGGTGTTCTTCTACGGTTTTACCAGTTAATTTCATATCTCACAAGCATATTTGGCCATGAAAAACTGCAAACTTTATCTGTTGCCCTTATTGGGTATGAAAGGTGCCATTGTAACATACCGATTTTCACTCTTTAAAAATCCCTTTCTGTAGTGTAGGTCCCCTAAAAATTCTCTCTAATTAAAGCTTAACCGGGAATTTCCAAAGTTAAAAAGATTTAATTTGAATAATGTAAACCTCAATTAAATGAACATCAGTTTTAGTAGGATTCCTTATGTTGCAAGGTTTTTTTTTTGTATTTTCATGCATTTTTCTGAGTTCATTTGCTATTTATTTGAGCTCATTTGGATTTATTCGATTTTCTAAAATTCGGAAATCACTTTAATTTCTAAATCCTTTGTAGGCCGATTTCCTTTTCCTGGCCCACTCTTTCTCCCGCGCAGCCCAGCAACCCACCAGCTAGCCCACGCCGCCAGTGGGCAATCCTTGTCTCATCACCCCACTACCCACTCCGTGCGCTGCCTCACTTCAAGCTTGGCCTGCGCCGCTGCCCCTTTTCTCAGCGTGCGAGCCGCATCACCAAACCCTAGGCCGCCCTTTAAACGCAAATGTGACCCTGTGTGCGCCGCCTCAGCCCACGCTCCGCCGACGCCGTTCCCGGAACGCAACCCATCTTCCCTACCTCCCACACTAGAGCCGCCGTGTCCATCGCATGCACATCACGTTCCTCGGCACTCCGATGAGTTCTTCGCAAAACAAACCGTGTCACTGTGTTCTAGGCCTAGATATACTCTCTCATCGGTTCGATTTGAGTTTCTTGCTTTGTGTGCGAAGATCAATCCGATTCGATCTGTTGCACTAGCGCCAGTTCATCGCTAGATCCCGCTGCCATCGACGCCACCGATGAGGTCGCCACCGTGTGCCCCGCCGCTCCGTCGTCGTCTTCTTCGCCATCGACAACTGTGGTCATCACTGGTGAATGTGGACAGTGTCATCGTTTTCGCCGTGGTCCAATTGCCCAAACCCGAGCCTTCTCTGTCGCCGCCAACGACCATCGGTCCCTGCATGCCGTTGTTGACATGTCACCAACGTGGCTGCCATCTCAGTGCAACCTTAGCGCCATGTAACCCCGTTACCACACAAGCCACCACTTCACCCATAATCCTAGATCAGATCTATGTAGACTCGGTTCATTGTGGACCATGTCTATGATGTGGACCCCACTTGTCAGCTAGACGTGAGCCAAGTTCATTGTAGACCCATGAACCCATGCCCATGGACTCGGTCTATAGACCGTGGGTCTCACCTGTAAGTCTCTGCCGAAGAATATTCTCCTTTCTCTTTCTTTATGTTAAAAAACAAATGATCTCCTAAGACAAAAACAAAGATGGTTTTCCATTATTTTCTAACCCGGCAATCTTTCGAAAGCCCATTCTCCCTCGTACGAACTCCAAATGGGTCCGTTTAAGTTTCTAAATTCATCTAAAATCAAGCTCTACCCTGCAGTGTATTTAATTATATTTTTGGAGTTTTGTTGTGCCTTTGTTTTGTTGTTTATTTTTTTTGTCATTCGTTTCGCATAGATGTTGTCGCTTCGGGAGGTTACAAAGGAGAAGAATTTGTTTAAGGACAGGACTAGGAGCTAATCCAAGGCAAGTTGTGTGCTCTGATCATGTTGCACCCAGTTTTACAAAAGTTATGTTTAAAACTATTTCATGCTACTTTAATTATTAAATGTTTTATTATTTCTGGGTGTAGTTATGCAAACTTTTGTTATCATTCCACCTTGTTGATTGTATACCGTGATTCTTTGTAACCTTAGGATGGTTAATTAGTAGTTGGTAACTATTGTAACACCAGCGTGAGATGGTTACTGTAGTATAATGCTTAGCCATAACGGGATATTGATGTCATATGAAAGGCATTATTACACTTGATCTATGACTACGGAATATCTGTGTGGCAATCTGGATGCTTGGTGATAATCAACAAGGGTGGTTAATGATTTAGAGTTGGGGATTGGTATAACTTTGTGGAAGGTTATGAGTGGTGGACTGTGTGTGGGACTTTGTGGATATGTGTGTAGGCTTAGTGTACCAGGAAGTCGTGCCCTGGACAATTAAGGACTTAACTTTGTGTGCCATAGAACTGAGACCCATTCGTGTAACCACATGTTCTAATGGGAAGAACATAGCATAGTAAGTTACCGAGTTTCCACATTGGTATCCTTAGGTACAATTAGAGTGTGTGTGTTGGGTGGAGGGTGTGGTGTGCTATGTGTCAGCCACATCATGGACAGTTCTTGTTCTGAAACCCAACGGTATACTCCTACACTTGTTCGCTGTGTATGGATATTCACTGTGTTGGAATAAGGGTGTACGTAGATTGCCGGGAGTGCCAATTGTTGGGGCGGATTTTCTGAAAAGCTTTGTTATGATCCTCTAGGTCGCATATGCAAGGAAATGTGTTTAGTCCATGATGTTGATCTTATCTCGTTGATAAAGCAGTACAACCTCTGTAGAGCGTTTATCAAATCTATTCGAATAGCCGTGTCTATGGTTATGGATGTGCTCGAGGATTTGACATGAGGGGTGGTTTTCATAAAATAAAATTGGGAAGATTGGCTATGTGGATAATTGGTTTAGACTATGTGAAGCTTTGTGAAACTTGTTAATCTGCTATTACTATATCGTTTTAGATTGTTCTTTCAATCTATTTATCTTATTCTTATAAATGTTGTTTTGTGCAAAGTAAACCCTGATGCCATATCCTTTGTTTAAGCCTTGCATATAGTAAATTAGACTCTGCATTCTGTATGCACAACTTGCGGAGTACCTTATGTACTCACTGTTGCATTAATCATCATTCATTTGAAGAAATGGAGGAATCTACATCTGCCTTGGAGGAAGAGTTTTGCGAGGAGGTTGGGCCGTAGGTCTTGTACCTTGTCGATTGCCTATGGCAAGTCGATGGGTTCCATTAGAGTTTATTTTCGTTCCGCTGCAGTTATCTTATTTAGTACTTGAGCCCTGCGAGGCGTAATAAATGTTAACTTGATTGTAAGGTCACAACAGTTATTTATTTATTTATCAAATTTTGCTTGTTTATTTATAATTCGTTGTGTATGGATGATATTTTGTTTATGTTGGCACTGTGTGCACTAGCGTGATCATGGATTAGTGTAATATACACAGAGGGTTCGGATTTGCATATTCGGGTCCTGTTAGCCTTTCAGGTTATAGTTATATCGTACACTATGTTTGATGGCAATTGGTAAGGAAGGTATTTAATACTAGTCTTGTTGGTTTTGCTCACAAGAAATCTATTGTTGCAGCTGTTCAATTGAATGATGCTTGTATATTTTTGTTTCCTTTGGTTTGTAATGCTTTGTTTGTGCACTTCTTGCAAGTTTGACTTTGCTGATGCTGAAACATGACAAGTTTATGTTGCACTGCATTGTTATAATTTCCCCTGCAATCATGATCGATTCTTACCCTAGTTTTGTTATGGGCTCTAAGCAGAGATGGAATCAGCGCCGCTCACTACTGAAGCTATTGCTTTTACTGAGAAAAAGATGGACATGACGTTGGGTATGCTATTTATTTATTGTTTAATGGTGTTAATTCATATTCCAAAGTTAATTTAGCTCATGGTTTTTTTCTTCTATGTTTACGCAGAAGATATTATTAAGATGTCAAAGAAAAAGAATCCTAGAGGCAAGAAAGCCCCTAGACAGCCAGTAAGCATTTTAATTTGTTGAAGTACCCATGTTGCCTTACATTTGCTAACCCACTGTCACTGTGGAAGTTTGTTAATCACCTTACCTTTTGATTATCACAGATAAAAAAGCGTCCATTCCAGAACGGTAACAGTAACCAAGGGAATACCAAGGTTCAGCGGTTTATGGAGTCCAGATCATCTATAAGACAAGTATGCTCTTCACTACAAGTTAGTATAGCATGCCTTATGTTGCACTTTCTAAAGCTGTTTTGGTGGGTCTTTAGGGGGTTCTTGCACAAAGGAGGTTAAATCTTGGTGGAAATCAGTTCCCAATTGCAAAGCAGGCTGCAAAGAAGGTTGCTACTATGCCAGTGCGCAGTAGGCCTATCAGATGGAACAAACCAAGGTATCAACCAATCACTACGTTGTTCTCTTGTTCTTTGTGTAGTTACTCTAATAATTTTATCTCAATAAAAAATTATGAACAGGTAAACAAAGGTTCTTTTATTGCTTATGAGAAGGTTTACTACATTCAAAGATTTGTTAAATACTTTGACTCATGCACCTAAGATGGGCTGAGAATGATTATGGTGCTGGTGTTTGCATGGAACTCTCATGTTAATTTTTCTGCTATCAGCGTTCCATTGGTACAAGCACATGCGAGTATAAAGATCAATCATCTTCATATTCTTGTGGAACAAGGCCTACTTTTTGGTTGAACCACTAAAAATGGTGAATAAGAATTGCAGTAAATTGAGCCAGATTGTATTGTTGCACGGTTGTCTTAAACCTTCACAAAAGCTATGTGTGTTGCTTTTATTCTGGCTGTGCTGATCAACTTTGTGAACCTAATAGAGCACCTTGGATATATACATCTGTTGTTGCCTGACATTCAAGAAGGCAATTTATGATGTATTTAAGAAGTTGGATGAGTGCTACTTTGGGAGGTCAGCATTAACTGTATTTGAGGGTTACCTTAATCTCGTTTGTTCACTTCTTGGTAGGAAAGGGGTATGATAATCTCTAGCATCTCATATAACTGGACATGCCAGATGCTGGGTATGGATTGTGTATTCCAGAGTCAGAGTGGTTTTTACCACTAGCTCCATGGTGCAGATGCTCGGTTTAGATTTGTTTTCATGAAAGCAATGTGAATCTAGGGTAGTGTCTTCACAAAAAGCAAAGTTGTGGTATGCAGTATGCTGCACCTCGGGAGTACACTCTGCTGGCGTGCATTAATTCGATTGCCCTTATAGTGGATTTCAATCATCAAGTGTTCTATGAGTGACGATGTTAACAATGTGTCTGCAGTTCAATTGGGTAATAGTATATCATGGTATCTCATGATTGTTCTTGTTAAGAGTTATCCCAGTATGCTGTGCTGTATGGAGGTTATCTTTTCAGGGTCAACTGATGGAATCTCTTTTCATGATTCCTAGCATTCCTTTATGTTGATTCTGGATCGTACCTGTTAACTACGAGCTTATCGGTTCAACCAAGCAATAAATCGTGTCAATTGGGATCTTATTGGACCATCTGCATTCAAATTTGGCTGGATGTAACAGTATAGGGTGTTGAGGGCCTTATGGACCCAGAAGATTCACTATATATGCGGCCATTGATGTAATGATCACTTTGTTGTTACTGTTTGGTTTGTTCCAAAGCATGGTATGTGTACACTGAATTAAAACTTAAAAGGGAACTCTTTTTTTTAAGGGGTATGGTAAGTTTGGTTTATCTTACCATGAAGCATATAAAAACACTGAAAATCTGGCATTTTGTCCTCTGTTGTACAAGATTCTCGGTATTTGAGGTAACTCATGCTCAAGTGAGCCACTAATGTTTTGTTCTGGATGCAGTGCCCCTTCTACCTCTGTACAGAGGAGGCCCGTCGCTGAGGCTTTTCAGAATGGCAAGGTACAGTACTTTAAATATTGAAGTAGAGTTAATAGGATAAACTGTGATCAAGTGGTCTTTATAGTATTTGAGCATAAGTATTTTAGTTTTGTTGATACCTAGGATGAAAACCTTGTTGATCTATTGGTTTATCTGCTTTAATTTCTAACCTTAATGTGAATATTGTATCTTGTGTAGCTATTGGCTAATTTTATCTTATTAGCAATCTAGTTGTCTAGGTATTTAATGTGTAAACCTTTTATTGTATTTTGGTGCTTCATGACATTCTGTGCTAAGAGTAGTGTTTGCTTCCTAGAAAAGAGTTAGTATTGATACCAGGGCTCTATTTGTTGTTGACCAGTATTCGCTATCGGCTGTTACTAGAGGTATTCAGTACTATTTTGTAATAGAGTTGAAACTACTTGCTATACAATGATATCAAACCCAAAAGGTGGTGGTCATGTACATGAGTGCTAAACGTGATCACTGATCACAGACGGGGATGTGGTGGCAGGAGGATGAGTGTACCGGTGTGCCAGTGTAGGGAGTAATGTGGAGTTGTATATTGGAGGAAAAGCGTAGATGGTTGCATGCATCTCGTAGCGGATTGTGGGAGCTGGTTATGGGTGGTTACTTGGAAGATGCACGGAGCTGTGTTGCCCTGGCATATTGGTGTGACATTCAAAACAATTTGTGGGAGTAGTTAAACAAGATAGGTATGTGATGAAAATTTGAATATATATGATTTTGGACCTGATTGTATACTTGTGGTAGGATGATCACCACTTAAATGAAATCTATTCCTGGCTTTATTTTTTTTAAAAAATAAATGATCTCCATCTCCTTGTAACATTTCCTGATTGTATTTTTGTTTTCCACATATTGTATTTCACTCTACCCATAAAATAGCAGCTTCTTTGAAGAGTGATATTCAAGCATTTCAATGGGTGGTCATTGTATCTAATATCCACTATACTGGCTTGTAAAAGCAAGTTTTGCCATGTGCTGTATCTGGTGCACAAGTGGCTTCAGATGTAAGCAGTCAATTCCTTTTCTGATCAGTGAGTGGTATACATGCATTTCTTGGGCAACCCTTTCTGTTGTCGTCTATATTGGTTTCTGACATTTTACACAACCTATTTTTTTGTATATTGACTATAGTTTTCTCGAGTAGTTTCATATATATTTTTATTATTTGTTTGTAATATTATCCCAGTGACACTGTATAAGAAGCTAGAAACAGGGGAACTTGCATGATGAGCATTATTTTTTACAAGTTGCATGATACATGAAAACATATCTGATTATTTTATGTGTATTGCATTACTCTTGTTGCTTCTATTAGTTTTTTTAGAATAGTTTATAAATTATAATATGGCTCCTTAATCCATGACTCCATGTCTAGGGCAAGGAGGTGCAGAATCAGATGCCGAGGACAATGGATGCGCTCTTTGCACAGATGAAGCAGCAGCGAATGAGGACGATGCCGCCGCAGCAGGCAAATGCTGCCCCTGTTCGTCAATTTGCCCAGCAGCGGCGAGGCAGAGGATATGGTGGCCGCAATGGTGGTAACCAATGAGTTCAACTACATCCATTTGCTGCATCAAAGCCCTTCCTCTTCACTGGTTTCTTGGAAGGGAGAAGACTCCTGGAAGGCTAACTTGGTTTCGTTTGTTTCTCTTATTTCCTGTTGTTATAGAGTTGTGGGTAGAATCTTAACTGAAGTTTATATGCAGTTTTTTAGTTGCTTGATTCCGTTTCAGCATGTATAATGGCCGGTGGAATGTATGGAAATTGTTTTTCTGCTACTCCTTTGGTTGATGCTATCGTATATTAGATATGGGAATTTACAGATAGTTGATCCTATCTTATATATTTCTAGTGCAGGTTTAAGTTTTCTTGATTCTGATCGACTTCACAGCTGGTTTCAGTTGGTTCCCAAGTGGGAAAAAAAGGGCATAAGAATGTTGGTGTTGATCTTGTTTCGAATACAAAAATGTTGGTATTGATTATTTATTTAGCCCAGATGTCATGAAATTTTGTAGTGCTTTTATGCAAGTCTCCTTCAATCAGCATTTGCTGTGAAAATTGCTAGTAATTTAGATGTGCTCGAGCAAACGTCAAAACTGAAGGCATGGTTGACAACTTCAGAAATTATTGTTATTGGCGTGTTATCAACTTGGTGTTTTCCAACTGGTTAGCATCTTCCTAGAAGAAAGGGATGAGTTGGCTAAGACATCTTACACGATTGCAATTTTGTCAGTTGGACAGCAGCAAAGGATGGTTTTGGTTCCGAGATGTTCTTAAACTACTGATTTAGTTTAAGGCTACTGCCAAACCTGAACTAGGGAATGGCTATCTATTCTTTTATGGGAAGCTTTATGGCTGAACTCTATTCTTAAAGAAAACTATCCCCAGCTTCTACCTATTCTTTACAGGCAGCATGACATCTTCACCAATACATGGATGGGTTTGGAAAAATAGATGTATGCTCAAGCACACAGTATTATTATGGGTTCTTAATGGTAAAATCAATACAAGAGGTATATTATCCAGCAGGCCGTGCCTGATATTTTGGGGGCCTGTGCTAAATTTAAAATTACGCTATACACTTAATAAAATTAATTACTAAAATAATTATTTGATATTATAGCTATAGTACAATTTTCCCTTGATACATCGCGCTAAAAAACAAATTTCATGTATGAAATTTTTCAGTATTATTTGAAATAGAACATTCAACTATCCTTGTAATTAGTATTTTCCAAATTAAATCAATTTCAATGGCTATCCTTAAGTCTTTCGTAATTCATTATAGAATGCAAGTAGAACTTTAACTAGTTCATTATAGAACGCAAGTAAAGTTTTAACTTCAATCTATATAAGCACTTTTTTTGCATGTGCAATAGTCACCGGAATTATCAATAAAATTCTATATGCAACAATAGTGTTATGGAAATAATTTACCTGGTTTAAAAACTTTAGAATATCAACATGGCATATGGTTTTGCTTAAAGAAAGAATTTTTATAGTAAAAATATAAAAAAAGAAAATGAAGAGTTGTCGGGGATCGATACCTCGCCATGTGTAAGCGTTCTCCCCGGGTCTCGTGGCAGCTTCCCACGGGCCCGGGGGCTTATCTCCGACCTGGGAGGTGCTCCCCCCAAGCTCGGGCTCGAGTCCAGTGAGCTCGGGCTCGGGCGCAAGGACAAATGCCCCCCTCGATCTCGATGCCACGACCTCTACATCTCTACGTTCCCCCCGGGGTGGTAAAAGACATCTGTAACAATTTATTTATCTCATGTAAAAAACCCTCCTCTGCGTGGGAATCAGCGCTATACCTGCCCCTGCGCGGAAACTAGGGCCCAACAACTCCCGTCAACTCCCAACAACTACCGTCAGCCCTCGACGACTATCGACGCCTCTCAGCAACCCCCGTCGACTCGCCACGAGCACCTGACGTCAACCTCGGGACCAAGCAGCAGAGCTCCTAAGGGGCTACAAAAAGCGATGAATCGCCCCGACGAGGGAGGAGGGCGAAGAGAAGAGGAGAGGAGAAAGAAAGAGAGAAAAAGAAGAACAAGAAAAGGTCCCCAAACTCTCCCTGGCAACTTCGCCTCTGAGCGATCCCTAGCTCGGGTCTCGTCTGTATTCCCCGCAGAACTTCATTTACATCTTTCGCCTCAGGGCAAGACTGGAGTAGAGCTGTTACCCGAACTCGAGGGCTCGAACCAGTATAAACCTTGTGTTCGTTGCTTCTTCCCCGACATACATCCCGCGACGCTCGCCATTCCTGAACGAGCACGACTTCGGGCCGCGCCTCCGAACAATCTACTCGTACCCCCTTTTTTTCTTTGCGGTCGGCGGTTCCGATCGTCGACAAGAGTATAGAAAGAACTACTCATCTGTTAGTTCTTACGATTACTAATACAAAGATTAACAAGTAGTTGTACAAGAATAAGTAGAAAATGGAGCCTCTTAATTTCGGGGGCGCTGTGCAGTAGCCCATGCTGCACCCGCCTTTTGTCCGGGCCTGCTATCCTGGAACAACTTCAGGGTGGAAGCAGTACATTGTGTATTATGTAATGCTAAGTTGCTAACGTGGTGGAATAGTAGAAACATCTTTCCTTTGAGTGTCAGTTTAGTCAGGACTGCTGGAATTCAATTCAGATTTTCTGGGACACTTCTATTCAGGTTTTTCATATGCTGAATCGAGCTAAATCACAAGCTGTTGAAAGGATAATCTTCTTGAAGGAGCTCTTCACTTTTGGGCTGTTGAAATATATCTGGATTCAAAGGAATAACCGTGTTTTGAAAATATCCACAAATGGAAAAGACTGTTGCTAATGGACTTGGAATGGTTAAAAGCTAGAGCCCCTCATCATATGTTTGAAGCTTTGACTAGATGGATTGGCGGAAACAAGTTCACTCAACTATATTGCTACACTCTAGAAGATGTTGTTACAGATGATGTCCGTCAGAAGAAGTTCAAGTGTGGGATCAACCTAGGTTTAAAGGTGCAAGTTATTGGCAATGACTATGCAGATTTCTAGCATCTTGTAGACAAAGCCATGCTCATTGGGGAATCCCACCATGAGCTAGATGAATCCTGTGAGAGTAAGATGATGCAGCAAGGAGCTCATCAGAACCACTAGCAGAGGGCTAGAGACAATACACAACATCGTGCTTGCTTTACTCCTCTAACTGCATTCACGACTCCAGCACTGGCACCTCACCCAGCTACTTCTTGATATCACAATTTCAACACCAACAACAATCAACCACGGAGGACCAGCAATTCAGCTATAGGAGTCACTTGTTTCAACTTCCATGAAACAGGTCACTATGCCAACAGTTGCCCAAGGAAGTAATCTTTGACACCAGTCTGTTTCAACTTGGGAGCTATGCCAGCCAAAATCCTCACACCAGGAGTAGGACGTGGAATACCCCAAACTCCCAATCTAGCTAACAGGACCCAATAGCCTATTGAAAGAGGTCATATGAGCCACGTCACCACTTAGGATGCCTAGTAGCACCAAAGTCATACTAGGTAAGCTCCTAGTTAACTCAGCATGTGCTATATTTTTGTTTGATTCTGGAGCTATGTATTCGTTTATTTCTCGGAGTTTCACTACAAATCACTAATTAAAGAAAAAGACTCTTAAAACTACTTTATTGGTTCAATCACCTGTTTCGGAGTTGAATATGAACTTGCCTGAAGTTAAAATATTAATTGGATGGGTAGAATTTCTAGCCATCCTCATTGTCTTAGACATCAAGTACATAGCAGTGATACTAGGAATGGATTGACTCTCCAAGAATCAAGCAGTTTTGGATTGTAAAAACAGAATTATCACCTTAACCAGTCCAAATGGAGCGAAGCTAAAGTTTCAAGCTGCTACCGAAAAGCCTAAAGGGATAAAAGTTTGCAGTGCCAAAGGTGTAACCTTGGAAGATGTGCCAGTCGCCTGAGAGTTTCCTAATATGTTTCCAAATGAGTTATTTGGGATGCCACTAGACAGGGACATAGAATTTCTCATTAATCTAGTTCCTGGAACCCCACTCATTTCCAAGAGAACTTACAGAATGCCTACCAATGAGCTAGCTGAAGTAAAGAGACAAACTAAAGAGCTGTAAGACCAAGGTTTTGTGTGATCATGTTCTTTGCTGTAGGGAGCCCCAGTTCTCCTTGTTGAAAAGAAAGATGGTACTCAGAGGACGTGTTTAGATATCACTCAGTGAAGTTATCATCAAGAATAAGTACCCACTGCCAAGGATCGACGATTTGTTTGATCAATTTCAAGGGCCAGGAGTGTTGTCAAAGATCGACTTTAGGTTAGGATATCATCTGCTAAAGATTCGTCAAGAGGATATTCCCAAAATAGCTTTTGTGACTTTGTACGGATAGTATGAGTATATCATGATGTCCTTTGGTTTGACCAATGCCCTTGCATACTTCATGACTCTGATGAATAAAGTGTTCATAGAATATTTAGATAAGTTTGTTGTTGTCTTCATTGATGACATTCTAGTCTACTCCAAAAGTGAGGAGGAACATGAGAATAACATGCACCTGGTTCTGACGAAGCTAAGAGAAAACCAACTCTATGCCAAGTTCTGTAAATGTGAGTTGGATGAAAGAAGTCGCTTTTCTAGGACATGTCATATCTGTAGAAGGAGTCGTTGTTGACCCTAGCAATGTTCAGGATGTGCTCAACTGGGAGTCACCCAAGATGGTACCCTAAGTTAGAAGTTTTCTTAGAATGTCGGGATACTATCGCCATTTTATAGAAGGATTCTCTAGAAAAACCAGACTTCTCACCTAGCTATTGAAGAAAGAGAAGCAATTTGCTTGGACACAAGAGTGTGAGCAGAGTTTCCAAGAGCTGAAGAAGTGTTTGACAACCACCCTAGTGCTTATCTTGCCAGAAATCGGAAAGAATTTTGAGATCTTCCGTGATGCATCCCGACAAGGACTTGGCTAAGTTCTAATGAAAGACAAGAAAGTTGTAGTGTGTGCTTCGCGACAACTAAGACCACATAAAGTCAACTATCCTACCCATTATTTGGAATTGGTTGTCGTAGTGTATGCTTAGAAGATTTGGTGCCACTACCTCATCGGTAATTGTTGTGAGGTTTACACCGACCATAAGAGCTTGAAGTATATTTTCACTTAAGCTATCTCAATATGAGACAAACAAGATGGTTGGAGTTGATCAAAGACTATGATATTGGAATTCACTATCATCTAGATAAAGTCAATGTCATAGCTGATGCTTTTAGTAGAAAGAGTTACTTCAACACCCTGATGATTAAGGAAAGTCAACCGGCACTTTACAAGGAATTCCAAAAGTTAATCTGGAATTGGTTCAAGAAGGATACTCAGCCACTTTGGAGGTACGCCCTACACTAGAGGATCAGATCCAGGAAGCACAAGTTGAGGATACAGATATCAAAGACGTTAAGTTTAATATGAAGAAATCAAAGCCCCAGGTTTCACTGTGGACAAACAAGGTACTATTTGGTATGAGAAGCCTATTTGCATACTAGACCAGAAAAGCTCAAGGAGTTATTACTCAAAGAAGCCCATAAGACCTTATACTCCATTCGTCCTAGAAACACCAAGATGTATGAAGACCAAGCAGGTTATGGTTCAATCTGGGTAGTAGTGGATCGATTGACTAAAATAGCTAACTTCATTGCCGTCAAGACTACCTATTCAGGAGATAAACTGGCAGAATTGTATATGTCAAGGATTGTCAGTCTTCACGGAGTACCCAAGAAGATAGTGTCAAATAGAGGAACCTAGTCTACCTCTTATTTTTGGTAGAGTTTGTATGAAGCTATGAGAACCCATCTCAAATTCAGAACCGCTTATCACCCTCAAACTAATGGACAGACTAAGCGTGTGAATCAGATCCTCGAGGACATGCTAAGAGCCTGTGCCCTAACATATGGTGCCAAGTTGGACAAGTCTTTGCCCTATGCCGAATTCTCATATAATAACAGTTATCATGCCAGTCTACAAATGTATCCATTTGAAGCCCTAATGGAAGAAAGTGTAGAACCCCTCTCAATTGGAAGAAGACTGAAGAAAGATAATTGTTTGGCCCTGCCATACTTTAGGAAGCTGAATGGCATGTTCAGTTAATTCGAGAAAGGTTGAAGATAGCTCAATCCAGGCAAAAGAGTTATATAGATAATCGTCATTGAGATTTGAGTTTCGAGTCCAGCGATTATGTGTATCTCAGAGTCACCTCTCTCAAAGGAGTTAAGAGATTCCAAGTGAAAGGAAAGCTTGCCCCTAGATATGTTGGACCATTCAAAATCTTGGAACAAAGAGGAGAGGTTGCTTACAAGCTTGAGTTGCCCCAGTCATTTGCTGGAATCCTTGATGTGTTCCACATGTCACAATTGAAGAAGTGTCTATGAGTGCCAGAGGAGTAGATGCTATTGGAAGCTGTTGATTTACAAAAGGATCTCACCTACAAGGAGCAACCTATCAGAGCGTATCACGAGGAGCAAGACTATCCTTATTTGCAAGGTTCAATTGAGCCATAATTCAGAAGAGGAAGCCACTTGGGAGCGTGAAGAGGATCTTAAGACCGAGTTTCCCCACCTATTCCCTAGCCAGCTTGAATCTCAGGGTAGAGATTCCATTTAAGAGGGAGGTTTTATAACACCCTAATTTTTGAGCCATTGGAAAGTTTTAAAATTAAAAAGTACCATTTGGATTTTTATCAAATTAAATAAAGCTTAATTTGAATTTTCATATAGTGAAAAGATTTACTTTGACTAACTTATTCATCAAATATAAGAAAATTTTCTGTATTTTTTGAATTTATTAACTATTTATTTGACTTTTTGGTATTATCTTAATTTGGAAAATATTTTATTTTTAAAAATTTATTGGGCCGAAATCTTGCCTGTCTCGTTTCCCTATCTTGGGCCTTCGGCCTACCTTGCCGGCTTGCCAGCCCACTCTCCCGCATACCACCCCGCGCGCATCTGGCGCAGCTGCCACACCAGCTCACGACCGAGGATGCGACTCTCGAGGCTATTTAAAGCCCCGGGTGAGCCTAAATTCGGCATCCCTATCTTGTGCCACACCCAACGCCCCATCTGCCTCCACCTGAGACACCGTTGTCGCCGTGTGGGAGCTTGTCGAAGTTGGTGAAGCACTGTCATGCCATTGGAGTATTCCCCACGCCCGATCTCTTTCTTCGGTGAGTATTGGTCACAGCCGTTGCTCCCTTCAACTTCGCCATTTTGTCCATGTCAGGAACAGCATGGAACCAAGCCTGATCTATCACCACTCCACCGTCGGTCGTGTCATCTTCTCCATCACCGATAAAGCTCTTGCAGCTGTCAGGGGACGAAGCCGAGCCCTCGCCAACGTTAGTCGCCACATCATCACCGAGTCAGCGTTTGTGCGTGTGCCACATCTGCCCTAGTTGCCCAGTCAGTACTTGCACATGTGCCACGTCGGCACCATGTGGGGCCCGTTTGTCAGCCATCCTATTCTCATGAACCCGATCTACCGTGGACTAGAGCCTTCCTGTGGACTTGGTCCACAGACCATGGGGCTATATGTCAGCCTAATAGCATTTTTCTACATTTATTTTATTTTCAAAAATTCAGGGCTGACATCATCATGGAGTATATCTTTTTGTCTTTCGTAAAAATAATTTCAAATTTTTTTAGAAAATATTTTTTCTATTTTCTTTGATTTTAATCTTTTAGAAGCATGTTCTCTTTCATACGAACTTTGATTGAGGCGATTCAAATTTTATTTTTTTCTAAAATTAAGCACTTCATTCTAGAGCTATTTATTTTCAATTTGGAGTTCATTTGAGTCTCTAGTTATTATTTAGTTGTATTTCTTGTTTTCTTTTCTAGTAGACGTTGATCCCTAGAGAGCGAATGAAGGATTTGTAGATCAAAACTTAGCAACTATGTTTGAATAAGGCAAGTTGTAACCTTTGATCATGTTGAACCTATGCTTGTAAAAGTACTTTGTTTTATACAAATTGTATGCTATTTGTGTACTAATGATTATTTGCTAGGAATAACTAAATACATAATTGTCATTATACCACCTTGATTATTGGAATGCCATGTATCCATTGTTACCTTAGGTTGGGACATTATTAGTTGGAAATAATCGAATTACCAACATTGGGTTATAGTAGTTATGCTTAGCTGTACCATGGGTTCATTTCATATGTTGAATATTTATAATCTTGACTTCATGAGATATGGAATTGTGGCGGGTAGCCACTGTTGTAAAATTTATTGTGCTATGGCAGGGTATATCATTGGTCTTGGTTAAACAAAATGGTTTTTCCTTGGGCAAGTGATCGTGCAGTAAAGGGGGTGCGGTTAGCACATTTGGGATGTGGATGTCTCGCCTGAGACAACTTAAGGACTTAATCTTGTGTACATTGAACTGGGCTTAATCGTACAACCACATATCTAGTATGTGATAGACCTAGCGAAATGTTGAAAGGTGGAATTGTTGGGAAGTGAACGGGGGGAGTTCACTATTGATTTTTTGTCCAAAGTTAACACTAATGAGTTCAATAGTTTGATGATGGTTGTAGATGGTATTGGGTGAAGCTTGCCAATCTATTCATGTTATCTACCATTGGTTTACCAGTTAATTGTTACCTTTTTCTCAAATATTCTTTGAATCTATTTACTGTATTTAAATTCAAGTTATCGCTCTTTGTAAAAGAACCATATGACTATTCCTTTATGAAGCTTTGCATGAATATATTTGCATCATTTTCCTACGGCTTGCAGAGTACTTTTTATATCACGGCTATATGCCTTTGTTGATCAGTTGTTGAGGAAGGACCAAGGAATGCATAATTCTATGAGGAGGAATACTGTGAAGATTACGTGGACTAGGAAGGAGTTTCCCTAGACAATTGCATGTGGCATGTCAAATGACCTAAGTTATTTTATTTCCACTGCAATAGTTTATTTGTTTCTTAAGCCCTTAAGGCATAGTTGTGTAAACTTTGACCATAAGGTCAGTTGTTATTATTCAATAATAATTTGATACTTTCTTAGTTATTTTTTTTGTATGGAATGCTACCAGTGGAGGATTAGCTGGGATGATCAAGTCATTGAGAGCGTGCTCGAGATGACTCCCATATAAGATAGGTTAAATTGTGTTCAATTGTGTTGGAGCATATCACTCCTTTTCAGTTTAGCAACATATAGTCTGCTTGTATTAGGATTTTTGTTACTTATGTACCAGGTATGTTGTAAACTTGCCCTAGGCATTGTGTTGCAGCCATACCTTAAATTGAAAAGTTTATTGCCTCTTTATTTTGTAGCCTTTTTGGCTATGTCCCTTGTTGACTTTTGTCCTTGGGTATTACCTACTTCCCTTAGATGATCTTACCACTTGTCTATTGCTTTTCCCTTATACCTATCAAACCCTTGATTCTACCTCACAAATGGTTGATACTCGTTCTGGAGCCGGTCGCATTTCGCTAGTGGATACCAATGCCAGTGCCAACGCTAACCCCAATGCACCACCACCATCACCTGCAGTGACAGATTATAACATGGGACACTTTTTGGCAGCTCACACTCATCTCATGAACACCATACTCCTATATTGATTAGTTGCTGAGGAAGGATCGAGAATGCAAAATTCTATGAGAAGGAATACTACGTGAACTAGGAAGGTGTGTCCACATACGATTGCCTGCGGTATCTCGAATGGCCCAAGTTGTTTTTATTTTTATGCAATAGTTTATTTGTTTCTTAAGACCTTAAGGCATAATTGTGTAAACTTTGACCATAAGGTCAATTGTTATTATTCAATAATAATTTGCTACTTTCTTAGTTATTTTGTTGTATGGAATGGTATTTCATCTATGTTGCCATTGTGTGCACTAGTATGATACTGCACTAGTGTAGTAAACACAGATGGTTTTGGATTTGTTAAACCGGGTCCCGAAAATAGCAACGCGATCCTCGATTGATATAGGTTTAAAGCTCACGAGGTCCAGGCGGTCTCGATGCGCACGATTTATAGGCCTATGAGTCCGTGCCTTGGCCGCTACACCATCCATGTCCACGGCAGACACGGTCGACGTGTCATCTCCACACCGGACTCAGAGACAGGCTCTAATAGGCGAGCTCGCCTGTCAGCCGCCCAGGGGCGGCGGTAGGGCGGGTAGCTGTGCAGAGCAAGCATGATGGAGTGCAACTGGTATGGCATGGAGAAAACGAATCAATGGATTAGGGTTTTGGCCCAAACCAGAATCCGGATTTTCAATTCATTTTCGATTTAAAATAATTACAAAAATTCAAATAGCTTCAGTTAAATAGAAAAAATACTTGGAAATTGTAGAAAATATTTGTAAAATATTTTGAGACATATAGAATTCAAATAAAATATTTTTGGCAAAAGTTCAGTTAAACTTTGCCCATATTTAAGTACTATTTCCAAGAAGGTTATTTCAAATATTATTTAAAATCCAAATAAAATCCAAAAAAATCTCAAAAATGATAAATTGCGTAAAAATAAAATAAAATAAAGGGGTGTTACAATAAATAAAGTGCAACATGATGTCAAGGTATAAGACACCATTTTTTCATGGTAGAGGTATCATGAAAGTCAGCTTGAAGGCTATAGCTTTGGGATAAAGCTCAAGCTCATGAAAGTATTCAAATGTTAGTGCACACAATCCATAGAGCATGTGCCAGTTTGGATATCCACTTAATTTGTCTTGGCACCTAGATTCAACATCCAATTTGAGTAAGCAATGATAGAATGAAAGTCGAGAAGGTTATGTTGGAAGTACATCAGGAAATGAAAAGCCAAAGTTGTTGTAAAGTCAAATTGGAGAACTAGGATGTGTGAGATGTTTCTATCAGCCTAACTATTTGAAACCTCAGTATCAGTTTGACAGATAGGAGTGAAGAAGCAGGTTGGAGAGTATAACACCACGGCACCCATGTGCCCTGAATGTCACCTTACCAGGTCTTTACACTAGTATTTAATCGTCATTAACTAAAAATTTTAGCAACATCATACATGCACTTCTTGACATTAAGGAACATCTACCAATTATTTCCAACAAGAATTGACATTAAACATAACATGAACAATAACAATTAACCATATTTTACCACATTTTCAGCATCCACCAACTTTAACATCTAGACAAGATATATCAACTACAAGGTATAAAATAAAGTATGACAAGGACAATAAAGAGGCACAACCCAAGTTATTTAAACAAGCCAAAACCATATCTTAAACAAATACAACCATAGTTTAACCAAATAGAATAAATCTTTACAAGTCACACATACTATTATTATGAGAGTAAGAATGTCTAGTTGTTCATTATCTAAACATGATCCAAAGTGATAAATAATGGGATGGAAGTGGAATAAGGGCATGTTTCATATCTGTGCTACTCCCCTTCCCAGAATGTCAGTCTCAAAGTACCTAAAAAGATTATGTAAACAAGCTTGAGTTCAAAACTCAATAAAGTATATCATACAACAATATCAACACATGAAAATAACCAATGAATAAAGTTCAACATGTCATGTTACTCATATATATAGGAGAACTCATCAATTTAAATCCCTTCATTTATTTCATCTGTACAATGCATCACACTTTATGATCAAATGCACCTCTTTTCACTTTGCTTATACCGGTATAGCTGAGTGCACACCCGTCGATGTCACACTCTCATTCCCTTCCATCTCAGTGGAGGAGCCTACAATTAGGTAGGTCTTACATAAGAGCACTCCGGATTAGTCACATGACCTCATATGACTTTCTCACCGACCTGGCTCATCAACTCTTTTATGTTATGTATGCAAATGGAGCAATGATTTCTTTCCAATATTCATTTGCCATATATCAACATTACCGATTGATCATACACAATAAGAATTCATTCTCATCATTCCAAGGTTGAAACACAAATAATACCAACAATTACAATAAAACATATAAATCACCATGGTAGCAAATTTAACAATAAACAGCACATCTCATTTCAAACCATCCTCACTTTTACATTATATTTGCCTATTTACCACATGAAGCGGAGTGGCGTGAGGTTGATGCCAGTTCTGAAATCACACCTCTTGCAATAATCATATATATCCATCTCAAAATCATGCACAAACAATACATACATCAAATATAACAATATTGCAACTACGCGCAACCCCGAATTTAATCTTCTTATTCACCGGACAGATTAACCCCTTGCTGTTTCGGTTGTCAAAAGACTATATCTACTTGCTCAAGAGTCCGAACAATGAAAACCATATACTTTTTGAAAACTAAAGAAGATTACCCACAATCTTCTAGTTATTCATATTTTCTAATTAATTCATCTAGCCCCTCGAATTCAGCCTTGAAGACTGTTTTGCCATCTTACTGGACAGCAGGCTTCATAATTTCGTAACTATTTTTATACAACTCTAAATATAGTAAAACATGCCATTTTGGAAATCTAAAGAAATTTATCTAGTTTTCTCTAGTTGTGGAGATAATTTAATTCAGCCACTAAAAAGCCCTAACCTGCATATTACAACAATTGCTACCAGCAGTGACATATTTCAGGACAACGAGCTTCAACAGGATATAACTTTTAAACAGCTGAACCAAAATTTTCATTCTTGTACTCTAATGAAACTTTAGACTATAATCTACATTTTTCACAATAGTTCAACCCTTTGGAACCTCCTGTATGTGCCCAAAACCTCGATATGAAAATCAGATCCAGAATCTGCCTGAAAACATGGTCTACCCAAAACAACTCGGTGATCAACTAAACCACACCTACCAGGGATAAACACCATATATTCACCCTAATTCAGCACCAACACCATACAATTACAGTACCCATACAACTAAAACAACCTACAATTTTACCTTCACCCGAAGAGTCGTTGGATCAACGATGATTGTGGTTTCCTTCCTTCGGATCGAGTGATCAACACCTCTCCTCGCTGCCAAACTCCACCAAGGGCAGCACCAGGGCAAAATCCACACAAGGAGGAAGTCAAGGGTGTTGTGGGAGGCCGGGACATAGGGACGCAGGGGAGGAGGGGAGGGTTGCTCAGGTGGAGGAAGAGAGGAGGGGGAAGATGGATGCTACGCAAAGGGCATGAAAGGGGGAGGTGGTGGTTGGAATTGGGGCTGAGGCGAGGAGGTGGTGCGGCCAAGGGGAGAGAGGAGGTGTGGGCTAGGGTTTGGCAAGAAAACCCTCTCCCACATGGGCTGAAACCCACCTTAGAGGGCCCAGAAACAAACCCTCAAGGTTCAAAACAGTCCAAAGCTGTCCAAACCTACCCAAAATACCCCAAAACAACCCAAAACAGTCCCCATAAATAATTCACGACTTCTTGTGAACAGAATTCGACCCTGAATTCTAGCATGCAAACTACACGATATAAATAACAACAAGGAATTAAATCATATCACATACCCGAAGAAAAGAACTCAGGATACTTCTCGCGCATACGAGACTTTAGCTCCAAAGTCGCTTCCCATTCTGAATGATGTGACCATAACACCTTGATAAATTTTAGTGTTCTATTCTTCAATATCTGCTCAGATTCCCCCTAAAATTTGCACTGGTCGGGACTCAAAAGTGAGATTTTGCTCAATCACCAGCGGTTCAAGCGGAATAACAAGTTCTAGGTCATGCAATTACTTCCTTAACATAGATACATAGAACACATTATGCACTCCTTGCATTGATTCGGGAAGCTCTAATCTATATGCCAATTTTTTCCAACCCAAGCAACAATAGGGAATGGCCCAACATACCTCGGGCTAAGCTTTCCTTTAGTGCCAAACCAAACCACACCCTTGGTGGGAGACACCCTCAAAAGAACACGGTCACCCACCTCAAATTCCAACTCTCGCCTCCTCACATCCGCATAACTTTTCTGCCTACACTGGACAGTAAGAAGGTTTTTCCTAACCTCTGCCACTTGCTCAACTGTTTGCTACACCCAATCAGGACCAAGAACTACCCTTTCACCCACTACATTCCAGCATAGGGGTGATCTACACTTCCGCCCATAAAGTACCTCATATGGGGCAGCTTGAATGCTTGCATGATAACTATTATTATAAGCAAATTCAGCAAGAGCCAAATGGCCCTCCCAACTTCCCTTTCATGCCAAAACACAAGATCTGAGCATATCCTCCAAGATTTAAATGGTACGTTTAGACTGACCATCAGTTTGAGGATGAAAGGCGGTGATAAGTCGAAGTAGTGTGCTCAAAGCACTCTACAAACTCTCCCAAAACTTGGATACAAACTTAGCATCCCAGTCAGAAACAATAGTCCTAGGCATACCATGCAGCCTCACAATCTCTCACACATACATTGGAGCCAACTCATGCAGCCTCACAATCTCTCACACATACATTGGAGCCAACTCGCTCGCTAAATTTGTAGTGCGAATAGGAATAAAGTGAACAGACTTGCTGAGACGGTCCACCACTACCCATATAACAACCTTCCTTCCCTGAGTATGAGGTAGGCCAACCACAAAATCCATAGATATGTCATCCCATGGCCATACAGGAACCTCCGATGGTTGCAACAATCCCGCTGGATGCTTATGTTCAGTTTTCACCTTTTGACAAATTCCACAAGATAATTAGCAATATCCACATTCATTCTTTTCCACCAAAAACTCTTTTTTAGATCCCAATACATTTTAGTTTCACTAGGATGGACTGTATATGGGGTGCAATGAGACTCTTTCAAAATATCAACTTTGACTTTGGCCTTCTGGGGAACACAAAGGAGGCCCCAGAATGTTTTGGGATTTGAAGTAACCGGACTTGCTGTTGCACCTCTTGCACATGTTTTGGAATTGCAGACGTTTCAACCTGTACGGTGCCTGCAAGGCAATAAGAGACTCTCATACACTCAAAATCAGCAATGAGACAATCTATAACAGGGGGCATCGCCTTGCGATTAAGTGCATCAGTCACCACATTCGCCTTGTCAGGATGATACTGAATTGTAAGATCATAGTCTTTTATCAATTCCAGCCATCTTCTTTGCCTTAAATTCAAATCTTTATGCATGAAGATGTACTTGAGGCTCTTGTGATTAGTGAAAATGTCATAGGATTCACCATACAAATAATGCCTACAAATCGTGAAAGCAAGACCACAACAACTAGATCAAGATCATGAGTGGGATAATTCTGTTCATGCTTTTTCAACTACCTCGATGCGTAAGCAATCACCTTTCCATCTTGCATAAGCACATGACCAAGACCCACTCGAGATGCATCATAATAAACTATGAAGCGCTTCTCTGGCTCAAGGTGAGTGAGAATAGGAGCAGTCACAAGCTTCTCCTTCAAAGTGCAGAAAATGCACTCACAATCAGCTGTCCACTGGAACTTCACACCCTTCTGTGTCAATTGAGACAGTGGCTTGGCAATAATTGAGAAATCCTGAACAAAGCATCGATAATAGTTAGCTAAACCAAATAAACTCTGCAGACACCGTTGGAGTCGATTGAGTTGCAAGAGGATTTGACTTATTAGGACCAACCGATTAAGATATTGGATATTGCTAATCGTAAAACTCGGAGCAAGTCAATACATTTCAACAGAGTGCATTGGAGTAATCAACCAGAAAGTGAGGCAACGTGGGAGCGTGAGAAAGATCTGAAGTCAGAGTTTTCTAACTTGTTTCTATAGTCAGCCCTGAATCTCGGGGTCAAGATTCTGTTAAGGAGGGAGGTTTTTAACATCCCAAATTTTTCATAATGGCGCTTAAATATTTAATTTTGATTTTTTGAGATTTTTTTAAGATTTTAAAAAGGGTTTTCCTATTTTCATATTTGTAAAATAATTTATTTGAGAAAAATTAAAACTCAAATAATGCTGAAAATAATTTTATTAAGTTCCAAATTTCTTAGGGTATTTTTGAGATTTGTTTCCAAACTTTTTAACCTTATTTGCTATTGTCTAAAAGCTTTTTATTTTCAGTAATTAATTATTTCAAATTTTGAAGAAACCTTCTCACTAACAAGTCGGACCAGATCCCACTTGTTAGGTCTTTCTTCCACCTCAAGGAAGGGTTCTTGAATACAGCACGCTTCTCTGTCTCCTCCATGTTGGATTTTGATGCTCTAAAACAACACGATTTATTCTCCATTTTTGATGCAAATTTGTGGGCAACCTTATCTCTATCTAACCAACCCATTTTCCCAGTCTAATCCCCACTTTTTTGCATGTAAATTGCATTCTTTCCATTTGAGCTGTTTTCGTTCCCGAGTTGGACTCTATCTTCCTAAGGTCTCCCGAGCCTATTTAAGGCGAGCACCAAGACTGTCTCTCATTGCTCAACCCGTTCCTCTCCTCGTTCCTTCCTTTGGTGCCCTCTTTGGCCCGAAACATCGTGAAGTCCCGAAGCCATCCCCTATGTCGCCTGACATGCCCTAGCAACCTTCTCTACGCCTCGGAGCTTCTCTCCCCGAACCGTTCGTGTCACGTTGTGTTCCCGATCGTCCCAAAGGTAACCCTTCAATCAATTTGTAGATCACTGCAACATGTGTGTCGAATTTCATGTTCTTCCGAAGGTTGCTCATCAGCGTTCATCGCGCCGCCTTTGCTGGCCGACCGGTAAGCCGCCAGCAAGCTCGCCATTGTCGGAGCGTCGCCTGGCTGGAATCACTACCGCCTTACCCTCCGTTGCCTTCCTTGCCTCGATGTGTTGTGCCATGTTGATTGCCAGGTCCATAGAGGTTTCTAGGAAGAAACTGCCCGTGAAGCAACAGGGAAAGAGAAGAGAGGGAAAAAAAGAAAAAAGGACAAAAGGAAAAAAAAAGAAAAATCCAAAATTTAGGTTGCTGACATCAGCATGACACAGTATTTTGGATTTTTCTTTACAAAATTAATTTTTAATAATTTTGGAAAATCGTTTTTCTCTCTTTCTTTGAATTTAATCTTTTGGTAATCTGTTCTCCTTCATACGAACTCCAATTGAGGCGATTCAAATTTCTAAACTTTTATAATTTCAAGATCTTTTTTTGGTGAATTGTATTTGATTTTTGGAGTTTGTATTGTCTCTCTTTTGTATTTATTTTGGTATTCACCTTTTGTTTCACGTAGGCATTAAAGTGCTAAGAGCGTTCGAGGGTGAAGAGTTGACTCAAGCTCAAGGTGCAGATCAAGATCGAAAACTGTTCTAAGGCAAATTGTGCTTTGATCATGTTGAAACTAGTTTTACGAATGCTATAATGTTTTGATCTATTGCATGTTATTTCAAGTATGCTATTTTTAAATAGTTTGGGAATTAGTTATTCAACCCAATGTATTATACCTACCTTGTCATTTGATATGTCAACCTTGTTATTTGCTATGATATAATCATTTGTCACCTTAGGATGGATAATTAATTGTTGGTCATAATTATAGAACCAACGTAGGTTGGTTTAGAACGTTGTTAGTATGCTTAGTCATGCCACGAGACATTGATATCTTTTGAAAGTGTAAATTTAAACTTGACTAATGATATATTTAACATGTTTATGAAAAAGGTGTGTCATGTGTAGTCACACAATGATGTTGAATTGTTGATGGCATGTGTTGCATAGTAATCAACTGGGGTGATAAATGATTTAGAATGGGGCAAGTGGCAAGAGGCTATAAGCCAAGGTGGGTCTGTGAGACATTGGGTCGGTATATAGTGTGCTAATGAAAGTGATTTGGTTGGTAATTATGTGTGTGGATAATTGTTACTGTGAATAACTGGAAGTCTTGCCTCGATCAATTAAGGACGTAGCCTTGTAAGCCATTGAACTAGGCCAAACATACAACCACATGTCTGTTATGGGCCATATCTAACTCAGTAATTTACCGAGTCTTGACATGTGATGTTTGGGACAGGTGTGTCACCATAGCCACACATCTTGAACAAGTATTTGTAGGATCAAGGATAACCGACTAGAGGGGGGGTGAATAGGAGGTTTCTAAATTTTTTGACACTATTTAGAGATTACGAATGACACCAAGATATAGAGATACAAAATGCAAATTCACACTAAATTTCTCTAGCAAACACTTGAGATACTATGTCAAATTTAGTGTAGCAAATATACTAGTGAGCACAAAGACTATCAAGAATATGGTATCAATGAAATAGATTCTCAACAACGAGGAATACCAATCACAAATAAATATGAGACAAGAATTTTAACCCGTGATCTCGGAGACTTGCCGGTCTCCCCTACTCCACGTTGAGGTGACTTGAATCACTTCAAGCTGGCTCCACTCACTCGAGCCTTCCTTGATCACTAAGGTAGTTCTTCCTCGCTCTGGGTAGGCGAACTCCGGCCTTCACAACTTGCCGGGGCTTCTCACAATCTCTGTTGAGAAGCACACCGTGCACGATCGCCACCAAGCCGTCTAGGAGGCAGCAACCTCCAAGAGTAATAAACCTTGACGCTTGCTTGAGGTCAAATATCAGTGTCTAAAGGCTCAAACACGAAATGCAATACTCAATCTTGCTTCTCACACTCACAAATGGAAATTGAATGCACAAAAGAGTGGAGAACACTCGCTAGAGCTCAAATATCATCAATGAGGACCAAGAGTTGCTCTAGAATGCAGGTGGGGAGGTATTTACAGCCTCTACCAAACTTTCTAGCCGTTGGAGCTCGGAATGGGCAAAAGTCTGTTTTTTCGGTGCTACCGCCCATGTAGGACCGGTAGCACCGGGCTCTATTTCAATGGCTAGAACAGTGCATTTAATGCACTTGCCAGAGACCGTTACTCAGGGTCCGGTGCTACCGCCCAACTAGGACCGGTAGCACCGGGCCCCTTTTCATTTTGTTTCTTCAGAAAGTGATCTCTCTGGAATTTGAGCATCGGGTTATAAGTCCAGTGCTACCGCTGGTCTGGTAGCACCGGGCTATAAACACGCCCAAAACACACCCCTCTGTAATTTTTACACCGGGTTATAAGTCCGGTGCTACCGTGATCCGTAGCACCGCTACGAACCTAAAAGAGCTTCTCAGAATTTTCACACCTCTTATCGGGCGGTGCTACACAAGACCAGTAGCACCGTCTGTCGCCATGGGTGGTAGCACCGGATTTCCAGAGACTTGATTAGTTTAAAAAGATTTTCTATTTAGGAACTTATATATCATCAAGCAACCATTTGAATATGTAATTTGAGCCTTTAAACCCTAAATGACATCAAGATAAGCGTCAAATCCCTTTTTATAGTACGGCCCTAATTCTAGCAAACCGATCTTTCTTCCAAACTCCAAGATCGACAAAAGACTAGAAAAAAGAACCTTATAATTATACCTTTTCACGATCTTGACATATTTGATCTTCCCTTTGTACTTTCCTTGGTATTTCCATGGTCACCGAACCTGGGATTAACCTACTTTCAATATTCTCAAGGAAAGTGTTAGTCCATTGACCAAGGTTGTCATTAATTATCAAAACCAAAACAACATGAGTGCCTAGATGCTTTCAGTATTGTTTCTAGTCCAACGGTAAATCCCTCCTATTCTTGTGCTCTATGTGAGGGAGGAATAGTGAGTTACTTATCGAGATGGATATTGTTCAGATAGAGTTTCTGAAAGGTTTTGTTATAATTTTCTTAGTCACACACCTACAGAAGTGTGTCAGACAAATAGTCTAAGATAATGATATCTCGTGGGTAAAGTGATAACCTCTGTAGATTGTAAATCTATTCAGGTAGTCGAGTCCCCTGTTATGGACAATGCTCAGAAATTTCACGCAAGGATTAGATTTTATAAAATAAAACTTGGGAGGTGAGGCTGTGTGCCAGTTTGAATTGGAAAATCTTTGAATAACTTATTACTATTGTTATTTGTTTTACTTATGGTTTCAATCTATTGTTCGATTCAAATACTAAAGTATATTTTGTGCAAAATAACCATATGAGCTATCTTTGAATAAGCCTTGCATGTATTTATTAGACTTGCATTCTGTGGTGCAACTTGCTGGAGTATCTATGTGCTCATCCTTGCTATAAACAATGCTGCTCAGCTACTAAAGAGATTTATCAAGACGTCCGTGGTCAATGAGGACTACTTTGAAGATTGTGAAGAACTAGGTTGTGCTACCCCAGTCTATTGCTTGTAGGCATGTGGATGGGTTTTACTTTAAGATATTTTGTTTTCTTTCCGCTGCAGATTATTTGAGTTGTTCGCCTCATAAGGCAATAATTGTAAGACCTGATCATAAGATTGATACTCTGATATTTAATGTTAATTACTTCTTCTTTAATTATTATGTGTATGGAATGATATTCATCAATGTTGCCACTGTGTGCACTAACATGGTCCTGGTGTAGTACAACATATACAAAGGGTACATATTTGCGTATTTGGGTCCCGATAGCTAGAAGGGAGTGAGGGGAGTAGTTGGAGGTGACTAAGGATGGATGGAGATGGATGGCGGCTGAGTTCCGTGGTGGCATCCATGGAGGATGGTGGAGGAGGGGGTTGTCGGGGTGCTGGTGCTCTATTAGGTAAGGGGAAAGCATTTATGGGGTGGTGAGACTCCATTTTGGGGGTCAGGTGTAGTCGGATCTGAATAGGAAGGCTTGGTAATGACGTCTGTGGCTGGGGAAGAAGGTGAGTGAGGCGACAGTGCTAGCGACAACTTGAGCTATGAATGAGGTGAGGAACATGATCAAGGGTCCCTGAGGAAGCTTTGAACTAAAAGAATTAAGGAATGGCTCATCAGACGAGTCAATTGAGCCTTGCGATCTTATGGCTCGTAGTGAGAATGGAGTCCTTTGGAGGGCAATGGAACAAGGGGATTTGGGCAGGGCGATAGAGGGAGAACGCAGGGGCTAGAGGCTACCATGGCACTCATTTATAGCCACAAAGAAGGAGGTTTTCTAGTCAGGCCCGTCAGCATGGCATCGGGGCCAAGGGGAAGAGGACAATGACGCGGCGGGAATCTAGGAAATTCAGCGTGTTACAGATCTCACAGGGAAAGCATTAATGGTGAGGTGATGGCTCAGAGGAGAAGATGGTCTTGCAGGTAGTAGATGGTGCGGTAGAGAGCCAGAAAGAGCCGATGGAGGGACAAGGCTGTAGCGCGAGTTCTGGTGCTCTCATGGCATGGGTGGTGTGAGGGGGTACAGAGATGCTAGCGATGATGGCAAGTGGGAGGCATATATGTGGCATAGGTGTTCTACATGTGTGCGTGGCTTGGCGCGTGTACTGGAGTGCTAGAGCACACATGGTGCGGGGCTGACGGGCGCGGGGTATGCACGGGCTAGGCGAGCGCCTAACACGTTGGCCTGGCTAGACATGGGCTGACGAACTGTAACATCCCAAAATTTGCTTTTATTGGATTTAATATGATTTTTCCTTGTTATTGAATTTTTGAGGTTTTATTTAATTCATTTCGGAATTTGGAATAAAGCCTTTTGCTATCTTTTGATTATTCAGAGAAAAGTATTAATGATCTTTTGTTGGAAATATTTTATTTGAGTTCCAAATGTTCCAAAAGATTTTATGGAATTGTTTGGGATTTTTCGTGATATTTTTGCTATGTATTGTGGCTTTATCTATTTATCTGAATTATTTTAATTCGAAATCATTTTAAAAATATGATGAATAGTGTTGGGCCGAAACCCACCCGGTTTGGCCCATTTCTTCGCGTAGCCTAGCCCTCGCAGCCCACCCCACCGAACCCTAGCCGCGCGACCGTTGGATTTTGATCCAACGGCTGTGATCTTGCCGCGTCATCGCTTGATGTCAGTCGCCCGATCGATTTTGCGTGGACATATGTGATCGCACCATGTCGGCTTGTCCGAATCCGCCGCGCTGTCGTATCTCGCGAGACCTGGAATTCGTTTCCGCACCCTACACGGAAGTCGAGGGTCCTATTTAATGCGCCGCCGCCACCCCTGTGTCGCGCACGTCGAGACGCATCCGTAGCCCTAGCGCGCGCATCCCAAGCCACCGCCGTTCACCCGCAAAAGCTCGTCGTAGTTGCGCTTGGTGCCACCGTGATTTTTTGCCTCGTTCCGCCGCCGCCGGTCTGCTTCCGCCATCGCCAAGGTCACCGGAGTGTCGCCCTCACCGAGCCGTTTCGAACGCGCCAGAAGACATCGCCGAAGACCCTTGGAAACGTCGTCGGCCGTGTCATCGTCGTCGTCTCTGAAAAGCCTTCACCGCCGCACGCCATCGTCGAGCACCGAAGCTTGAGGATCGTTGGATCTACAACCGGCGGTAAGGATCAAGCCACGTCGCCTCATCTACAGTAAACATCTCCGTCAACCTTAGCCGTTAGATTTTAATTGTGCGGTTCAGATCTTGCCGCGTCGACATCTGTTGCTTCACCGGCGTCACCATTGGATCCACGCCGATCGGTGCAGATCGTGCCTCGTGTCCCCGCATGCTGCCGCTATGTCGTCAGATCTGAGCCATTGGATTCAAACCGAACGGTTGTGATCGCACCACGCGCCGGGCCAGTCCCATGCTGCCGCGCGTCGCGCAGAAACCGAGTCGTCGCTGCCGCCGGTTTCGCTGAGGTCATCGCCTCTGACATCCACCATCCGATCTGAAGTGAACGATCGAGATCATCGCCCTGTGTGTTTAATCGCGTCCGTTAAATCTGTGTGACGTGTCATTCATCCAAGGGTCCCACGTGTGTGCTTGTGTCAGTCAGTGCACGGGCACAGTGCTGCCGATCCATCATGGACCAACGTCGGCCGTGGACCAAGTCCATACGTCGGTGACACGTGTCGCACCGTGGTTGTGCCGCGTGTCAGCACCCGATTGTGCCACGTGTCCACTGACGTCAGCATGACGTCATAAATCATTTTTCTTTAGAAAAATAATTTGCCAAAAATCATATTCGGTCCTGACATCAGCGTGACATCATAAATGCTATTTTCCAGTGTAAAAGTAATTCGGTTTTCCTATTTTTCAGAATTATCTTTTATTCCAAGCTTTGAATAGCTGTATCTTTTGCATTTGAACTCCGATTGAGGTGATTCCAATTTCTAAATTTTTTAAAATGTTTCTCTATTTAATGGTGAATTTTAGTTAATTTTTGGAGTTGATATTGCTCTCTATAATTGCTATTTATTACTTTCTCGCTTGTTACGTGTAGACGTCGAGTTGCCTGGTGAGTTTGTGATTGAGGAGGCAGCACCCGAGCAAGGTTCAGAGTAGGAGTCAGAGCTGTTTGAAGGCAAGTTGTGCTTTGATCATGTTGAACCTATGCTTTAAATATTATTTTGATTCAAAGTATTGCATATTAATTCAAGTATCGCTGTTTCAAATATGTTGGGATTAGTTATTGTCCACTTTGAGTTACATCCGCCTTGCCATGTTGTATGTCGTATTTCATTTGTCACCTTAGAATGGTTTAATACTAATTGGTAGCTCTAATTGCCAATGTGGTAGGTTAGAACGCAAGTAGAATGCTTAGCCGTGCAACGAGTCATCATTTTATGTAAAAATAGTTAATCTTGCTTAATGATTATGGAACATGTTTATTAACTTGTGTGTCGGATGTTGTCACACAATGTTGTTGTTGTTGATGGCACGTAGTGCATGGTAATCAACCGGGTGGTAAAATGATTTAGACTGAGGCAAGTGGCATGTATTTGTGGTGGGTCAATGTGGCACTTGGGCGGTCGCATTGCTTCTTATGATAATGGTTGGTTCATGGTTATGATGATTTTTAGTTAGTCTTGCCTTGGTCAATTAAGGATTTAACCTTGCAAGAATTTGAACTGAGTTATTCATACAACCACATGTCTGTTATGGGACAGGCCTAGCTGATTAAATTATTATGTCTAGGATTTGGTACTATCTTGGCAATGTAGGTTTTGGGTATACGGGTAGACTCACATGGCGCAAGAGGGGGGTCTTGGATGTGGTAACCAGTCCCACCAGTGTTGAAACCTTAGCAGATAGTACTGGGTTTAGATAGGCATTGGAAAGGCTTTGTTATAATCACTCACCTTTGTGGTGTATGGTTGTATCTTGTTGGTAAAGTATATAATCTCTGCAGAGTGTAAAATCTATTCGAATAGTCGTGCTCGCGGTATTGAGCATTGCTCGGTGATTACAGTCAAGGGTTAGATTTTATTAAAAAAATAGATGGGGTATGGATGTGAAATGTGGAATAAGGTAATGAATTGGTTATTGAAAAACAAATGGAAAAATGTATTATTGATATTAATTGTTTTACTGTATTTCAATCTATTAATGCTATTCTTTTACGAACGTTGTTTATGCAAATTAACCATGTCAGCTTATCCTTTGTATTAAGCCATGCATATAGAATATTAGACTTGCATTCTGTGCGCAACTTGTTGAGTGCTTTATGTACTCACCCCCTTGCAACAAAACATCACCAGTTGGAGAAGAAGCAACGCCTGCTTTTGAGGAAGAGTATCAGGAAGAGGCGAATAACTAGGGTGCAAACCTTGTAAGTTGCCTGTGGCAGATTGAAGGGTTTCTACGCTTGTGTTTATTTCCACTGTAATTTATTTACTTTCAGTCTTAGCCCTGCGAGGCGTATTCATGTAAGGTTGACTATAAGGTCGTTCAATAGTTATATTTAATATTGATGAAGTCTTTATTATGTTACCGTTAAGTATGATTGTGATATTCATCAATGTTGAGCCTGTGTGCACTAGCGTGATCCTGGACTAGTTCAAAATACACAGAGGGTCTGGATTTGCATATTCGGGTCCTAACACGAACATGCCTAGCTAGTCAAAGAGAGCTGAGATGGAAAGGCTAAAATGTGAAAGTGGCTGTTGTCGAGGTATGTCTTCCCAAAGTGAAAATGGATCCTAAGCTTGGCGCCTTCCATATACGGATTTTAATTAAGTTCTCATATTGGTTGGATGCTTCTGGAATTTCTTGAGCTATCAAGCCAGCTCCTAATTTTACGAAAATGTTTTAAAATGATCCTGAAGAGGTACTGATGTTTTAAAATGATCCTGAAGAGGTACTGATGTTTGAGTATAAAAATTCTTTTAGGATCTCAACTTCAATTAATCATGCCATTCTAGATTTTTCATAAGTAGAAAACTACCTCTTAAATTTATGAATTTTTCAGAGAGGTCCCTCAGACCATTATAGATTTAAGAAGAATATTTCCAAATTATGAGATGACCTGAATTCAAAATTTGAAAATCAGAAGTAGTTACTAGGTCATTGGAAAATATTTTCTTTAAACGCAAAAAATCCCATAAAAGCTAGAAAATTATTATCTTAATTTTGGAAATTTGGGCTTTTACAGATCCCAAGCGAATATCTCAATCGCTCCACTTGTTTGCTGCTGATTTTATTTTCATCACAATTTTTTTAGATAATGAAAGATTATATCTCCCAGCCTCTGCATCATAAGATGCACATAGCCAACCATTTGTTACATCATTATAGCAAAAAACTATTTAAAAGAGTCTCTAACATGACATTAGCAATAAGCCATGACAAACATGAAACAAAAAGTCTCAATCCACACACAGCCTGTTATTGAATCGCCATCTATGGCTGACAAAGAGATCCCTGACTATGATCTCCAGCGATCTACATGTCGATAACACCATCTCCTAGTCCTCCTGACGCTAAAGCATAGACCACGATCGCAACCAATTGGTGCAAAGATAAATAAACTACAATGGATTATAGTTTTTTCTTTATTAAAGATCACATCATTTTGATATAGCCAAATTGACCAACACAAAGCGATAGCCCCAACCAAAATGTGAGCCCTTAATTCTTTTCCAACCATAATAATCAGCTCCCAAACATATTGGACATACTACTAGGGGGTGGCAGATTAGAAGCGCTTGGATAACATGCCATTCAAAACAAGCTAAATGGCAGTGGAAATAGAGGTGTATAGTTTCCTCATTGTTACAAAACAACATTTCTTGCTAACATTCCAATTTATTTTAGAAATGTTATCTTTTTAATACCACCCCACAACGTAAGTACCAGAGAATTTTTTTTATTTTTAATGACACATTAAGCTTCCACAATTATCGGTTTGTAACTGGGACATCTTGATGCATTAAGACTATATACATTGACTAAACAGAAAACTGTCCATTCTGATGGAGATTCCATCAAAAAGTGTCCCGTTCTGGTAATAAGTGCAAAGCAGCAATCTTTGCAACAATCTCATTCCTGGCCAATAAATTATGTCCCATAATAGCCCTACGAAAGGACACATTGAGTAGAACAGAACACATTACTTCAGCTACCGTAGCATGTTTTTGCCAAATAGTATTAAAAAGTCGAGGGTATTGTGCATTGAGGGGGTTGTTCCCAAGCCATACATAAGTTTGCCAAAATCATATTTGAGGTCCGTCACAAAGTTGAAAAGACCCAAATCTAAATAAATGATGTTTGACTTTCATAAGGCCTACCCAAAAATGAGAGTCCCCTGGCTTCCTTTTTGCATGAGAAAGAGTTTTATTCCCCAGATTCTTTTTTCTGAGGAGAGTTCGCCAAACACCATCAGTATTTAGCAGTCTAAAAAGCTATTTTAAGCAGATATTTTTAACACCAAGATCTTGAATGCCCATGCCACCTTAATTCTTGGGTCAGCATAATGTGTTCCACTTAGCTAACATGTACTTTTTTTATGGTTGTCACTTTGCCAGAAAAATCTGGATCTAAAATAGTCCAACCGTTTAAACACCCCATATGGTATCTAAAAAAAGGATAGCATAAACATGGGTAAGTTGGTAAGCATATAATTTAGAAGCACTAATTGATCTCCAGTGGTCAAATACTTGCCCTTCTAACTGCTCAATCGCTTTTCAAATCTATCTTCTACCCCCTTCCACTCACTAATCCTCAGCTTTCTATAATGAATTGGTATGCCAAGATATCCGAAGGGAAAACCGCCAAACCCACAACCAAATAGCTAGGTGTATTGATCCTCAAAATCTTTAGCAGCACCAAAATAGAATAGTTCACTTTTGTGAAAATTGATTTTGAGACTAGAAAGTTGTTCAAATGCACATAGCAATAACTTCATATTTTTGTCCTATTTGAAATTATGTTCCATAAATAAGATGTGTCATTTGCATACTGCAGGATAGATAACTCATCATCCACCAGATGAGGTACTACTCTAGTTACCATCCCGCCCTTTTTGGCATGTTCTAAAATAATTGCCAACATATTCACAACGATGTTAAATAATATGGGGATAATGGATCACCCTAGCTGAGTCCTTTTTGGGTCTAAAAGTATGGGCCAATGTCATCATTGACCTTGATGCCAACACTTCCCCTCGTAACAAAGTTCTCAACCCACGAACACCACTGTGGTGAGAATCCTTTCATCCTTTAAGTTTATTGAAGAAAGGACCATTTGACCTTATCATAAGCCTTTTCAAAGTCCACCTTAAAAATTACCCTATCCAATTTTTTCTTATGCATCTCGTGAATTGTTTCATGAAGAATAATCATGTCATCAATTATGTTCCTACCTGGCATAAAAGTCATCTGCGTAGGATGTACTACATTTTCATCAACACTTGTGATCCTGTTAGTGCCAACTTTAGTAAAAATTTTAAAACTGACATTCAAAAGACAAATTGGTTGGTAATGTTGTATTTGCTTTGCATCTTTATTCTTTGGAAAAAGCGTGATAATTTCAAAATTCAGACTGAATAGAGGCAAAACACCACAGTGTAAATCTTGGAACAGAGCCATTAAATCATTCTTAATGACCTCCAAGAACACTTGGAAAAATTTGGCCAGGAAGCCGTTCGGTCCAAGTGCTTTGTCATGTTCTATTTGAAAAATGGCTTCCCTCATCTCTTTCTCAGTGAACGCCTACGTGAGGACATCATTCTCTAGTGCATAAACTTGAGGGATATCGTTCCGACGAGATTCAATCATTGAAAAATGATTCTTATCCGGGGGTCCAAAAAGACCTTCATAATATTTGATTATGTATTTCTTAGGCTGTACATCCCCAACTATTATTCCCTCATCTTGCTCGTGTAGGAAAATTCGCTGTTGCCGATACTTACCATTTGCTACCAAATGGAAGTATGAAGTGTTATTATCCCCTCAAGGGTATGTTTCACTTTCGCTCTTTGGTACCATTTAATTTCCTCCTCACGTAACAACTGGGCTAGCCTCTTAGTAGAATGCTGTCTAAGATTAATTTTAGCATTAGACAGCCCAGTGTGCTCTAATTGTTTATCAAGCTCATCAATAATGTGAAGTAACTCTTTCTTTTCTTTCTTGTAAGTTCCACTAGTATTATTTGCCCAACCCTGTAATTGTTGTGTGAGACATATGATTTTAAATTGCCATCTAGCTATGGATGTATCCCCCCTATGCTCATTGTGTCAACATTTGGACACCATATCAAAGAAGCCTTCCCTAGTGAACCACCCAAGTTCAAATTTGAACAATGGCTGGTTCCCGCTGTGAAAAGCTTCTCCAATATTGAGCAAAAACGGAGTATGATGTGAAAGGGACCTATCAAGATTAACAGTGACTAGAGGGAACTTCTGTTCCCAATCTATGCTCATTAGCACACGGTCAAGCTTCTCAAAAGTAGGTTTTTCAAAATAATCTTACCAGGTAAAATTACAACTAGATAATGCAATCTCTCTCAGATCTAAACTGTTAATGATAGCATTAAATAGAAAAGGCCACTGGGATCAAAGTTATCATTATTTTTGTCATCTTGTCTCTTGATCATGTTGAAATCACTCCCTAACAATCGAGGTAAAGATTCTTTGTTGCAAGTATGAACAAGTTTCGACATGAACTTTTCTTTTAATTGATTTTGTGTTGCACCATAAACAGCCACTGAAATCCATTGGAATCCATCATCCTTATTTCTTAAGTGAAACTTCACATAAACGTCTCCTTCATCAATAGTGTCAATGTCGAAAGATGACAAATTGACCCCTAAAAGAATCCCCCTAGACCGCCCACAGAGAGGCATACAGTGCCACATAAATTCTTGTTCACCACAAAAGTGATTTAAACAAGATGTGGAAAACTCACTCTTGCCCATTTCAAGGAGTGCAACAAAATCAATTTGTTTCTCCTTGACTAAGTCTGAAATGTATTTGTATGTAGCCAAGTCACCAAGACCTCTGCTATTCCAAAAAACACCTTTCATTTCTGAACATTCTTTGGTGGGTGACTTTTCAGAATCTTTGTCTTAACAATATTGGACCTTTTTGTGCGACATATTGCATATTGATCACTACATAAGTAATCATTCCCCTTGTCCAACACTTCATCAGTTAAATCACTACATAAATGATTGAGGGTAGTGGTATCAAGAGATTCATGATCCACATCCTTAGTAACATGATGAGTAAGCCTATGTTTATTTGAGTTTTTCATTGATACCTTCAAACGATCCACTTCGATATTTTTAATCACCTTAATCGACTTCGCAACATCATCCTTAGTTTTTTTCGATAGAAATGCCAACATTATGCAAATATGAAGATATATGAGTATTCAAAAAAAAGAAAGGAAAGAAGTGGTAAGAGTACCTTCGGGAACTTCCAAATTTCGAATAGAAGCCCTATGTTTGGCCTTCTGAAAAGTGTCCCAATCAGCGGCGCCACCTCACCTAGCATGGCAGGGGTGTTCAGTCTCCCACACCTGCGAGGTCCCATGGGGAGAGGATCTGTAGAGGTAAGAACTGTAAGAGATCCCATGACCTCACATGCCAAGAGATACTTGGCATCCTCCACATGCACAACTGTGACCTCACTGATATTGGGATCAAACAGACATTCCTGTTTGATTGTTGCAGTAGACTTCTTTTCACCGAGATATTCATTGGTACGATGGATCTGTTGAACTGTAGTAAATTGATCAACGACATGTTGTTCGGCAACTACATCAGAATTACCACCAAGAGAAAACTGATCGGCTGCATCAGCGTGATCAATACTAGTAGAAACCGAATCTGAATGGTTTTCCACTGGAAATGGCTTAGCATCGACAATAACATCAGCACTCAAGTAATCAACTGTAGCAACGCCGACAATACCAATAGGAGCAGAATGAACACCATTACCGATAGCAGCTCTGGGATTTTCATCACAAATACTAGCAAGGGCACTTGTTGTGAAGGACCCGAAATGGCGATCAGGGGGGGGTGAATGATCAACAACAAAATTTTCCCCCTAAAAGGACGAACCAAGACCTCACTTGATCAAGGAAGCACAGAAATATAAATTTTTAGAAAAACTCGGCTCGTAGCACTACCGGTGTTAAATGGGTGGTAGTGCTGAAATGAAAAGTACCAGCAGCACTACCGTGCTACAGTTCCCCCGATAGTGCCTGTGGACAGTAAAATAGGCATATAAATAGTAAAATCAGCACGACATCAAAAATAAAAATCAGTGTATCTTTCGATCGGCTGATCGAAAACCTGCGAAACTTTGTATGCACAGTCCTATGGGTGTCAGAATCCTATTCCAAGCTTCAATCACAAGTATTGATGTCAAAGTTCTAACATTTTTGAATTTACTGAAGGTTGCATCCAAACCAGGTCAAATACAAAATCTTCGACCTATGTTGCTCGTTGGGGTTTGATGATCAAGATAATCCTAAATGACCTCCCACATGTCCCAACAAGCAAGAACAACAAAGAAGTTTGACTCAAACGAGCAGAATCAAGATCCACCTCAAGAACTTCCTTCTCAACTCAAAACCTAGTTTCTTGCAGAAACTTGATTGATGAAGAAAAAGTTTTCCTAGATGATTGAAGATATGATATACAGAGGATACATCTATAAATCATGCATCCTTGGCAGTACAATATCAAGCAATACAGAAACCACAAGAAAAGAGCAAGAGCTAAGAAGGAGAAAGATCAAAAATCAAAAGCCAATCTTGAGCACGAATTTTATCTTTATTTCTGAGCAAGATGGATGATTACAAAGCCTCACCTCATGAGGGCAAAGCTCCCAAGAAGCATTCTCACACAAAAGAAAACCAAAATCTTGTGGAAACCCTAAACCTTCTAATGTCTTAGTCTAAGGCTTCAACTCGCTCCTCCCGCCACATCTCCTTATATAGTGGAGGCAAACCTAACCCTAAACCTGGACACTACAAGTGGATACCATCCACATTTACATGGGCTAACCCGAAACCCAACACTCTTAATGGGTTTTTCACTCACACAAAGCACGCTTCTCAAAGCGGTCATTACATTGATGCCAAATCTGCTCTGCGAGCCAGAATTTATGTCCAAATCTACTTTGGTGTGACCTAAACCACTTAGTCCATCGCCCCGGTTTTCCAAACCGCCTCGACCATTGGTATTGGGCAAATTACCGATTTACCCTAATGATCAGTCTTCCTTTTCCTCGAAGCATCGCCATGCTTCGCTCTTTCCATGTGGCCCCAATGACTTGCCGCCGAGCCTTTCATGCATACAGACTCCCCCGAATCGTACTCGCTTGCAAACAGGCCTAATTCCCTTGGGGCGCCACGTGTCCTTGACCACTTCACCAGAGCGGCATCGGCTTCCTTGATCGTTATGGACCTCAACTACTTCTTGAGCCTAGTCCCGGTCTATGCCATTGCACGCTATATCTATCACCAATGCTTCATACTCTGGCTCCTTGTTTTCTCAGCTTGCAACCACTTCCTGGCCTCAATCATCTTCCGGCGCCCCTTGACTGTTCTGGACATTAGCTCTCCTAGCCTAGTTCCGGTCTCGCCTTCGCCTCACCATGACCTAGCCCTGGAGTCCTGCAATCACACAGACAAGAAACACATCACATAGCACTGTCCACAAACATATTCATTAATCAAGACATAATATAAACATTAAGCTCAAATTTACAGTAAAGTCAGCACTACGACCTCCAGAGATTGGTAGTACCGCAGGACTGGTACTACCACTCGTAGCACGCCAGTAGTGCCGCTGTGCAAAAACCTAGAGGAACACCTCTCTATAAGAAGACTACCACACTCAGGCCGGTAGCTCCGCAAGGCCAGCACTACCACCATTCCATACCGGTAGTGCCGCCTAACACTGACAGCACCTCAAATTGCTTCAAATTTAAAATAGAATCCAAATCAAACTCAACCTTGAGCACCACATGTTCAATCATAGTCAATAACTCATCACAAACTGGAGAGACCTCCACATGGTCTTTCATGTTACTTCACAAATCACAATATTGTGAAACTTACAAACTGCCTCGGGCCTGACAGTTCTAGCTTTGGCACTTTATGGTTGATGGCGGGGCTGCTCCATAGCCTCTGCCAATGAGATCTTAAAAATTTCGACGCTTTCTTCACTTTTGCCTGTCAGGCTTCTTCCATTGTTTGCATAGACACATCTACAAGTTGGGGGTGAAAACAGGTCGAATAATATCCACCCGATCCGGAGCCAGATCCAGGTGGGGCCGAATTTAGGAAGAAATTGAACTACCGGTTGGATAAGGGAATGGATCCGGATAATGTAATCCGGATACAGGATTGGATCCGGAATGGTCGATATCTAGTTAATCTAGGACGGGAACCGAATATCAGATAATTACTCAGTTAGGATATTTGGATGATTGGCTTCTTGCTACAAGCTCTCGGTTACGTTCTCGCGTCTTCCCCAATCCCCCACTTTGCAGTCGGTAGTCGCATCCAAGGATTCAAATTTTGTTTTCGGATAAAATACCGCCCCTGACCGGATTCCGAAATTTCGGCGAAATTCGGGTATTTCGGATAAATCTCATCCAAAATTCAAAAACAAAAATTCAAATCCGGTTTGTTTTGTACCGAGAAAAAACGAAATTCGCCGAAAAATACCGAAATTTCGGGCGAAATACCCGAAATTTCTGTATTATTGCAACAGGAAAAAAGTGGGTCAAACGATGTCTAAGAATTTTGAAATTTTTTTGGAGAGTCCTGACACATTTATGATATTTCCATAAAAATTTCAGATTATTCTGAAGTGTGTGAAATTTTTGAAAATTCAAACATTGCTACTATCCTCATAAAACGCTGACCGGCAATTTTGAACCGAATACAAAATGGTTCAAACCACGTTATAAACATTTGCAATTTTTTTCACATAGTTACGATGTATCTCTAATGCTCTCATAAAAGTTTCAGATGATGATCAAACTGTATGAATTTTTAAAAATTTGAACAGTACTACTGTCCTGTTAAAAGGCTTACCGGCAAACTTGAACAAAATGAAAAATTATATAAAAAACATTAAAAACTTTTTTTAATTTTTATGGATGGTCCTGATGTAACATTAATGTTTCTTTAAAAGTTTTAGATGATGATCATTTATAAATAATTTTTAAAAATTCAGACATTGCTACGTCGTGATAAAAGTCTAATGATCAATACATAGATTTGCTTTAGCAATAAAAAAAGATTAAAATTTTTGAAAATTTTACAGAATGGTGATAAGGAAGTTATTAATATCTCATAAAATTTTTGGATCATGATCACACTCCAGTGAATTTATAAAATTCTTACAATGCACAATACCATTTATGTTCTTTTCTTTTTTATTTTTGAAATATAATATAACAATCGAAGTTCAATGCTTACATAGATTTGATTGACCAAACAAACAAAGTTGAATTTTTTTTAAAAATTTATATAATGGTACTGAGTCAATTATTAATCTCTCAAAAAAAATTTAGATCATAATCACACTCAAGAAAATTTATAAAATTCTGACAATGTAACTGTCCCAATTATGTTCATTCTGTTTTTGATTTTTTAAAGATAACAAATGAAGTTAAATTATTTTGAAATGTTTTATGTATGATTCTAAACTACTAAGGATAGTACCATAAAATTTTCAGCTTATTATCAAGCTTGTACAATTTTATACAAATCAGACAGTGTTTCTGCCAAAATTTTAAAATATCCAAAAAATTCGGGTTTTCAACAAATTTTCATAGGAGATGACTTTCCTAAGGGTTATTGGACCAAATCCTATCAAATTTGCCCCTAAAGTTTCAAAACCGGCCAAAAAACACGAAATTTGGCGAAATTCCAGCGAGAAGAACCGAAATTTTTGGGATACTGTAGCAATTTCAAAATTTTAAATATTTTTTCCCGACCGGTAATTTAGATTTCATGGTGTCCAAAATCCGAAATTTCGCTGAAATTCTACGAGATTTGGAACTGTAACATCCCAAAATTTGCTCAAATATTATTTTATTGGCATTTGTGCATTTTATGATTTTTTTTCTGGAATTTATCTGGATTTTTCTGGATTTATTTAAATTAATTAAAAATTAAGTGTTTTGGCCTTTTATTGAAATCTATTTAAATTATTGCAAAGTTAATATAAAGTTTTGCCAAAAATATTTTATTTGAGTCCAGAATGTCTCAAAGTAATTTTGAGATTTTTCTTGGATTTTTCCTGATATTTATTCTGCTTAAAACTGATTAATCGAATTACCAGAATTATTTTATAAATTAAAATCCGGGAAAATCATGGGATAGTACCGGGCCGTAGTCCATCTCTGTTGCAGGCCGGCCCATTCGCGCAGCCCGTTAGGCCCAGCTTCTAGAAGCTTAGCGTCGGCTGTTGGATCATCATCCGACGGCAGTGGGAGCGTAGGAAACCCTAATCCCGCGGACCGATAGATCTTTGGATCGGCGACGATTGTGCCGCGTTGCAGCGAGGCGTGACCGTTGATCCGAAATCGTAGGGTTCTCGTCTGTCGTCTCCGCTTCGGACTCTTCCGCCGCGCCGCCGCGTTTTCGATGGACTCGGAGTTCGTGTCCTCCGCTCGCACGCCTCTCTGTGAGCCTATTTAAGGAGCCGTTGGGTGCGTTGAATTCCAGTGCCGCGCCGCATCAGAACCGCAGTGCTTCGTCGTCCAAAGCTCGCCGGAACGCCTCTGGAGTGTCGTCGTTTTCATCACTGGTGGGATTCGTTTCGGCGTCGCCATTAGCTGCGGAAGAAGCTTCGGACCGTCGGATCATCTCTCAACGTTCCGGATTCGGCCGCGTAGTCTCGGTGAGCAGTAAACCCTCCGTTAAGCGCTGACCTTTAGATCTAAAATCCTCGCATGAGATCTTGCCGCGTGTGCTTCGGTCGGCAACCGTTCGATGGGATCTGGGCACGCCATATTGCACCGTCGCCGCAGCCAGTTGCGTGCCGTCGCGTGTTGGGCACGGGTGCCGAGGCATCGTGGACCGAGTTCACCGTGGTCCAGCGCTGCGCCAGGGAATCAGTCTGTGCACCGGGACACGTGTGGCACCGTGATTGTTTTCGGATCAGGGCTGATGTCACGCTTGCGCAATAATCGGTTTTTCAGTTTAAAAATATTTCTGTTAATTTCGGTTTTCTAATTTTCAGTATTTATTCAAAACTTCCAAATGCTATATCTTTTGCATCTTAACTCAGATTTGAGTGATTCAAATTTATAAAAATTTGTAAAATTGAGATCTATTTAATAGTGAATTTTAATTGATTTTTGGAGTTCATTTGCTCTCTGTTTTGGTATTTATTTGCTTTTCTCCTTCGGTACGCGTAGACGTTGAATTGTGCGACGCTTCGGAGGAAGTTCCAGCAACTCAAAAGCAAGCTCCAGATCAAGATCAGGACCTATTCCAAGGCAAGTTGTGCTTTGATCATGTTGAACCCATGTTTATAAAATTGCTATATTGTTTTACTTTATTGCATAGTATTTCAAGTATACAATTGTTTCAATCTAAATTGGGATCTAGTTAATCTACCCATATGATCTATACCTTACCTTGTCATTGTATGCCACGATCTATTGTCACCCTAGATTGGTTCATTATAGTTGGTTAGTAATAATAATCAACATGGGATGGATAGATCGTATTAGTTGCTTAGCCATGCCACGTCATCACATGTGATTGAATCATTGATAATTAATCTTGACTAATGGAATATGGAATGATGTTATAAACTTGTGTGTCATGTGGGATCACACGATGAGATTGAGTTGTTGTGGCGAGTCATGTCACGCAACGATGTTGAATTGTTGATAGCACGTGGTGCTTGGTAATCAACTTGGGTGATAATCACTTAGATTGGGGCAAGTGACAAGGGGCGAGTATGCCAAGGTGGGTCGATGGGCAGATGGTATGTGGAAGTCTTGCCTTGATCACTCTAAGGACTTAACCTTGCAAGCCTTTGACCTGAGTCAATCATGCAACCACATGTCTGGTATGGGCCAGCCTAGCTGATTAATTTGCAATGTCTTAATTTTGGTACTATCGTGGTCGGTGTAAGTTCCCGAGTTATGGAGTAATTCACATGGCGCAAGAGGGGGGCCCTGGATGTGGTAACCAGTCCCACCAGTGTTGAAACCTTAGCGGGTGGTACCGGGTTAAGCCAACGCATTGTAAAGGCTTTGTTATAATCACTCGCCTTGGTGGTGTTTGGTTGTATCACGTGGGTAAAGTGCATAATCTCTGCAGAGTGTGAAACTATTCGGATAGCCGTGCTCGCGGTATTGAGCAATGCTCGGGAATTACAGTTAAGGGTTAGCTTAATTAAATGGACAACTTGGTTGGGATAGCGGAATACCATGTGGAAGATGGAATTTGACTTAGAATTGGAAACTTGGTTTACTTCAGAAATGCTGAATCTATTTATTGTTATTTGTTTTACAGTCTTTACAATCTATTTATTATATTTGTTCATAAATGCTGCTTATTGCAAAATAGCCATGATAGCCTATCCGTTGGAATAAGCCTTACATATAGTTACATAGAATTGCATTCTGTGCACAACTTGTTGAGTGCTTTAAGTACTCACCCTTGCCAACAACAATAATCAACAGTTGAAGAATCTACACCTGTGTTGGAGGAGGAATTCCAAGAGGACACGAGTCATTAGGGTCCGAGCCTTGTCGGTTGCCTGTGGTGAACTGATGAGCTATCTACGTTTTCTACTTTCCGCTGCTTAATTCTTAGCTTATATTTCCAGTTTTGCCCTGCGTGGCTTAATAATGTAAGTCGGTCATAAGATCATACACTTAGCTATATCAATAAATGGAGTAATATTCTATTATCGTTGAGTATGATGTGATATGTACCGATGTTGAGCTGTGTGCACTAGCTTTGATTCTGGGACTAGTGCGGTAAACACAGTGGGTTCGAATCAGTGGATTCGGGTCCTTACATAGGTGGTATCAGAGCATACTGACTGGAGGTCTTGGCCCTAGATAGTATGGAGAAGTCCAGGTTGTGTCCAAAACTATTTTCTAAAGAAAATTTAAATTTGACTAACAAAACATTCTCGACTCATCTCATTCTCTACTCCTCGCCTTTGCTGAATTTACCGTTTACTTACCGTTTCGGGTGGAGAACTTATTCAAAGTTCTTGTGAAGCAGATGTCGATCGTTCCGACCTTTGAGGAGTCAGCAGGTGGCTACGCCATGGAGCTGTGGAGAGTTCTTCAGACTCTTGGAGGCTTTTATCATCCGCTTTACCGAGGAGGCAGCTGGACCGTTAATGGTGTTCACCGAGGATTTGTTTGCAAGCTGATCATCTACGCCCGGGAGAATGATGAAGCCAGTAGGCCAATCAATATCTCCGCCAGAAGATTCTCGTACGAGGTTGCGATCCTGGAGGTTGCCCGACTTGCTCTTCGCCGTGTCTGCCGCGACTACGCCGACGAGCTTCACGACTCAGTGTTTCGACTTCACCCTGATGTGCAAGCATGTCGATGCCGACGGATCGTGGAGGACGAGTGTGCTACCGCGGTACACCTTGCGGAGTTCGCCCTTGCCCAGGAGGAGCATATGAGAGAGACTACTCAGAAGCTGGAGACTGTGTACGAGGCACTCAGAGTGACGGAACAGGAGCTTGAGGAGACCCGTGCTACAGCTATTGGAATGATCACCGAGCTAGGAGAGGCCTGGAGGGGGTTGAGGACGAGTTGGAGCGCATGACCCGAGGAGATCAGGAGCCAGCTGAGGAGTCAGAGGAGGATCCCGAGGAGCTAGAGTGGGAGCCCGAGGAGGATCAGTCTTAGAGTTGTGTTGAGACTCGAGTGTTGAGTCGCGTCTTTAAGTTAGTCTTTACCTCTTTAGTGGACGTTAAGGTTTCGTGTTTAGTTTGCTTCTTTGTAATGCTGAGTGTGCAGGATCCAGAGGAGCGAGAGTGGGAGCCAGAGGGGAGTGCGGACCCTGTTGTTGCTGAGGAGCCGGCAGTAGGTCATCAGGATAGGTTCGCTCCTATGCTAGCCCACCCGCCGGTGTATGCATCGGATCAGTCTCAGCTAGGGTGGCTGGATGAGTGAGAGTCAGTCTTGGAGTTGTGTTGAGACTCGAGTATTGAGTCGCGTCTTTAAGTTTTGTCTTTACCTTTTAGTAGACGTTAAGGTTTCATGTTTAGTTTGCTTCTTTGTAATGCTGAGTGTGCAGTATGTGTTGCAAAGCTTGTAGGCTTAAATAAGCAGCCATACCAAGAATAAATAAAGAATTTTTCAGTTGGGTATAACCTATCTTCCCCGCTTTAGAAATTCTTGCTTCTTATCTATGCTACATCTACCTTTCCTAACCCAAGAGGCAATCATCAGATGGTGAATACTCGTGGAACCAACGGTTCTTCGGGAAGTGGACTGCACCAGAATGACAACAACAATGATGGAGGCCATCCCCAACCGCCACCGCCAGTGGACATGTAGAATCTGGGAGCGTTTCTAGCCGCGCAGACTCAACTAATGCAGACTATGATGCAGCAGATGCAACAGATGACCAATGTAGCAGCAACCAACAACAACCATGCAGCTCAGAACAACAATGGTGGACCTCGAACTTACTCCAAGCTGTCAGATTTCATGAGGACTCGGCCGCCAACCTTTGCTGGGAATGCTAATCCCTTGGAAGCCGATAACTGGCTTAGGACCATTGAGAAGAAGCTGCATATTACTCAATGCGAGGGCAATGAGAAGGTGCTCTATGCCTCTCATCAACTGGAAGGAACCGCCGCAGAATGGTGGGAGATTACTGTGCCGCACATGGAGCCCTGCAGGAGATTACCTGGGATGAGTTTACTACCGCTTTTCGCCAATATCATGTCCCAGAAGGAATGATGGACCTTAAAAAGGAAGAATTGTGGCTCAAACAAGGAGACCGGCCAGGCCGAGTATCCGAATAAGTTTACCAGCTTAGCTCGCTATGCCCTCAAGATGTAGCGACAGATAAAGCTAGGCAGTCTCGTTTCATGAAGGGACTGAATTCAGGATTGCAAGTGGGACTGATCACCCACAATTTTCCAGATTTTCAGGAGCTAGTTAATAAGGCTTTGATTTTGGAGTATAAGCGCAAGGAGTTAGGTGAAAACCGTAAGCGCTTGATGACTAATCATGGTGGACGTCCAAACCACCTGCCTGAGGATGTCACCACACCAGTTTGCCAGATTCCAACCGCCAGCCATGAATAAGACAAGAACCCTCGCACTCGCCACGCTAATCGAATTTTCAGACACCAAAGATAGGCAAGAATGCACCAGAGGAGTCGCAGCCGCAATCAAGAGATGCTATACATGCAATGAGCCAGGGCACTTTTCTAATAGGTGTCCACAGAAGGGAGGCATCACGCTAGTTCGCTTTAACTTGGGAACAACACCTGCCAAGGCACCGACTTCAGGAGGAAATCGTGCACCCGATCAAGCTGGAGCAACCCCCCAATCAACAGCGCGTGGTAGGATCAACCACATCACCACAGATGGAGCTCAAGAGGCTACGGACGTCGTCTTCGGGTAAGTTTCGTTAACTCGGTACCGCTCTGCTTTATTTGATTACGAGCTTCAGATTCGTTTGTTTCTCAAAGTTTTGCAACCAAGAATGGGTTTAAAGTGGTGAATCTTAAGTGTGTGCACTTAGTCCAAGCCCCAGGATCGGAGCTTAGATCTAGCCTTGGGTGTTTGGGAGCTAAGTTGCTTATGGACGGGATAGAATTTCTAGCCAATCTTATCGTGATAGATGCTCAATCCCTAGATGTTATCCTTGAAATGGATTGGTTGTCTAAGCATAAGGCCGTTTTGGATTGTGGCCGAAGGATTGTATCTCTGGAAGGCCCTAGTGGCAAGAAGGTAGAATTTCAAGCGACTGCAGTTCGTGATGGGCAGTTAGTGGTCAAAAGCGTACAAGCCATCAGCATAGAGGATGTGCCAGTAGTCAGAGAATACCTGGATGTGTTTTCGGAAGATTTACCAGGGTTGCCACCAGACCGTGATATCGAGTTTGTTATCGAGTTGGCACCAGGGACAGCACCGATATCAAAGAGACCATATCGGATGCCTACCGACGAGTTAGTGGAAATGAAAAAGCAGATTGAGGAACTGCAAGAGAAAGGTTTCATTAGACCAAGTTCATCACCGTGGGGAGCACCGGTATTGTTTGTTCGTAAGAAGGATGGAAGTCTTAGGATGTGCATTGATTATCGTGCACTTAATGAGGTAACGATCAAGAATAAGTATCCATTGCCCAGGATCGACGATTTATTTGATCAGTTAAGAGGAGCCGGAGTTTTCTCCAAAATAGATCTTCGTTCAGGATACCATCAGTTGAAGATCCGAGCGGAGGATGTGCCTAAGACTGCGTTTTCTACATGATATGGACACTATGAGTTCACAGTAATGTCATTTAGATTGACGAATGCCCCTGCATATTTCATGAACATGATGAATAAGGTTTTCATGGAGTATTTGGATAAGTTTGTTGTAGTCTTTATAGACGATATCTTAGTTTTCTCGAAGACAGAGGAAGAGCATGCGGAACATTTGAAGATGGTTTTAGAGAGGCTGCGAGAACATCAGTTGTATGCTAAGTTCAGCAAGTGTGATTTTTGGAAGGAGAAAGTTGAATTTCTTGGTCATGTAATGACTACTAAAGGAGTTGCAGTTGACCCAAGCAAAGTGGACGCAGTATTGCATTGGGAGCAACCGAAGTCTGTTACTCAGATCCGTAGTTTTCTGGGAATGGAGGGATACTACCGTCGGTTCATAGAGGGATTCTCGACGATTGCTAAACCCCTGACGCAGTTGTTGAAGAAAGAGAAGAAGTTTGCATGGACGCCAGAGTGCGAGAAAAATTTTATGGAATTGAAGGAGCGTTTGACGACAGCCCCCGTTTTAGTATTGCCGGACGTGCAGAATGGATTTGACATTTATTGCGATGCCTCAAAGCAAGGTCTGGGGTGCGTGTTAATGCAGAATGGAAAAGTTGTTGCTTATGCGTCGAGGCAGTTGAGACCGCATGAGGCGAATTATCCGACGCATGATTTGGAGTTAGCTGTCGTAGTGCATGCTTTGAAGATATGGCGTCATTATCTCATAGGAAATAGATGTGAGATATATACAGACCATAAGAGCCTGAAATACATTTTCACTCAAGCAGATCTTAATATGAGACAACGAAGATGGCTGGAGTTAATTAAGGATTATAATGTGGGAATTCATTACCACCCTGGAAAAGCTAATGTGGTAGCCGACACTCTAAGTCGAAAGAGTCATAGTGCAAATACGCTGTCAATGGAGGATCAGCCAGAGCTATGCAAGGAATTTCAGAAGTTAAAGCTGGAAGTCGTTCAAGGAATTGTAGCAGACCGAAGTAAAACCAACACTGGAGGATCAGATCAGAGAAGGCCAGAAAGATGATGAGAAAATCACTAAGATCAAGTCCAGGAAGGACGAAGGCCTAGCAGTGGATTTCACTCTAGATGAGCAGGGAACTATGTTCTTCAAAGGCCGAATTTGTGTACCGGATAAAAAGGAGCTGAAGCAACTAATTCTTGAGGAAGCTCACGATTCTAAGTACTCAATTCATCCGGGAAGTGCCAAAATGTATCAAGATTTGAGAGAAAGATTTTGGTGGCCTAATATGAAGCGTGAGGTGGCTGAGCATGTTGCTCTATGCGATGTATGTCAGAGAGTAAAAGCCATGCATCAAAGACCAGCTCGTTTGTTACAGCCGTTGAAAATTCCTGAATGGAAGTGGGAGGAAATTGGTATGGACTTTATCACCGGTTTACCTAAGACTCAGAGAGGTTATGATTCTATTTGGGTCATTGTGGATCGCCTGACCAAGGTTGCTCATTTTATCCCGGTGAAGACCACCTACTCAGGAGATCGTTTAACAGAGTTGTATATGTCAAGGATTGTATGTTTGCATGGGGTGCCCAAAAAGATTGTGTCAGACAGAGGTACCCAATTCACCTCAAGATTTTGGAACAAGTTGCATGAAGCAATGGGAACTCTAATTTGAAGATAACAGTATCACCCGCAGACGGATGGTCAGACTGAGAGAGTAAATCAGATTTTGGAGGATATGTTGAGAGCTTGTGCTTTAGCTTATGCTACGTCTTGGGATAAATGTTTGTCGTATGCAAAATTCAGTTACAATAATAGCTATCAAGCTAGCTTGCAGATGTCACCGTTTGAGGCATTGTACGGACGTGTTTGTCGTACTCCGTTAAATTGGAATGAGACGGGAGAGCATTTGGTGTTTGGACCAGATATTCTCAAGGAAGCAGAAAATCAAGTTGCGATGATCAGAGAGAGGTTGAAGATAGCACAGTCAAGGCAAAAGAGTTATGCCGATAACCGACGCCGAGATTTGAGTTTCGAGCCAGAGGATTATGTGTATCTCAGGGTTACCCCTCTTAAGGGTGTTAAAAGGTTTCACGTGAAAGGGAAGCTTGCACCAAGATATGTTGGTCCGTTCAAAATTTTAAGCCGTCGAGGAGAGGTGGCCTATCAGTTGGAATTGCCTCAGTCTTTGGCAGGAGTGCACGACGTGTTTCATGTGTCTCAGCTTAAGAAATGTCTCAGAGTGCCAACAGAACAAACCCCGTTGGATGCAATAGAGCTGCAGGAAGATTTGACCTACAAGAAGCAGCCAGTCAGAATTTTGGATGTTATGGAGCGCAGAACTAGAAGCAAGTCTATTCACTTTTGCAGAGTTCAGTGGAGCAATCATTCTGAAAGTGAAGCAACTTGGGAGCGCGAAGAAGATTTAAAGTCAGAATTTCTGAATCTATTCTCTAGTTAGCCCTAAATCTCGGGGTCGAGATTCTGTTAAGGGGGGGAGGTTTGTAACATCCCAAAATTTGCTCAAATATTATTTTATTGGCATTTGTGCATTTTATGATTTTTTTCCGGAGCATTTTATGATTTTTTTTTCTGGAATTTATTTGGATTTTTCTGGATTTATTTAAATTAATTGCAAATTAAGTGTTTTGGCCTTTTATTGAAATCTATTTAAATTATTGCAAAATTAATATAAAGTTTTGCCAAAAATATTTTATTTGAGTCCAGAATGTCTCAAAGTAATTTTGAGATTTTTCTTGGATTTTTCCTGATATTTATTCTGCTTAAAACTGACTAATCGAATTACCAGAATTATTTTATTAATTAAAAACCGGGAAAATCTTGGGATAGTACCGGGCCGTAGCCCATCTCTGTTGCAGGCCGGCCCATTCGCGCAGTCCGTTAGGCCCAGCTTCTAGAAGCTTAGCGTCGGCTGTTGGATCATCATCCGACGGCAATGGGCGCGTAGGAAACCCTAATCCCGCGGACCGATAGATCTTTGGATCGGCGACGATTGTGCCGCGTTGCAGCGAGGCATGACCGTTGATCCGAAATCAGAGGGTTCTCGTCTGTCGTCTTCGCTTCGGACTCTTCCGCCGCGCCGCCGCGTTTCCGATGGACTCAGAGTCCGTGTCCTCTGCTCGCACGCCTCTCCGTGCGCCTATTTAAGGAGCCGTCGGGTGCGTTGAATTCCCAGTCCCGCGCCGCATCAGAACCGCAGTGCTTCGTCGTCCAAAGCTCGCCGGAACGCCTCTGGAGTGTCGTCGTTTTCATCGTCGGTGGGATTCGTTTCGGCGTCGCCATTAGCAGCAGAAGAAGCTTCGGACCGTCGGATCATCGCTCGACGTTCCGGATTCGGCCGCGTAGTCTCGGTGAGCAGTAAACCCTCCGTTAAGCGCTGACCTTTAGATCTAAAATCCTCGCATGAGATCTTGCCGCGTGTGCTTCGGTCGGCAACCGTCCGATGGGATTTGGGCGCGCCAGATTGCACCTTCGCCGCAGCCAGTTGCGTGCCGCCGCGTGTTGGGCACGGGTGCCGAGGCATCGTGGACCGAGTTCACCGTGGTCCAGCGCTGCGCCGTGGACTCAGTCTGTGCACCGGGACACGTGTCGCACCGTGATTGGTTCCGGAGCAGGGCTGATATCACGCTTGCGCAATAATCGGTTTTTCAGTTTAAAAATATTTCTGTTAATTTCGGTTTTCTAATTTTCTGTATTTTCAGTATTTATTCAAAACTTCCAAATGCTATATCTTTTGCATCTTAACTCGGATTTGAGTGATTCAAATTTATAAAAATTTGTAAAATTGAGGTCTATTTAATGGTGAATTTTAATTGATTTTTGGAGTTCATTTGCTCTCTTTTTTGGTATTTATTTGCTTTTCTCCTTCGGTACGCGTAGACGTTGAATTGTGCGACGCTTCGGAGGAAGTTCCAGCAACTCAAAAGCAAGCTCCAGATCAAGATCAGGACCTATTCCAAGGCAAGTTGTGTTTTGATCATGTTGAACCCATGTTTATAAAATTGCTATATTGTTTTACTTTATTGCATAGTATTTCAAGTATACAATTGTTTCAATCTAAATTGGGATCTAGTTAATCTACCCATATGATCTATACCTTACCTTGTCATTGTATGCCATGATCTATTGTCACCCTAGATTGATTCATTATAGTTGGTTAGTAATAATAATCAACATGGGATGGATAGATCGTATTAGTTGCTTAGCCATGCCACGTCATCACATGTGATTGAATCATTGATAATTAATCTTGACTAATGGAATATGGAATGATGTTATAAACTTGTGTGTCATGTGGGATCACACGATGAGATTGAGTTGTTGTGGCGAGTCATGTCATGCAACGATGTTGAATTGTTGATAGCACGTGGTGCTTGGTAATCAACTTGGGTGATAATCACTTAGATTGGGGCAAGTGACAAGGGGCGAGTATGCCAAGGTGGGTCGATGGGCAGATGGTATGTGGAAGTCTTGCCTTGATCACTCTAAGGACTTAACCTTGCAAGCCTTTGACCTGAGTCAATCATGCAACCACATGTCTGGTATGGGCCAGCCTAGCTGATTAATTTGCAATGTCTTAATTTTGGTACTATCGTGGTCGGTGTGAGTTCCCGAGTTATGGAGTAATTGACATGGCGCAAGAGGGGGCCCTGGATGTGGTAACCAGTCCCACCAGTGTTGAAACCTTAGCGGGTGGTACCGGGTTAAGCCAATGCAATGTAAAGGCTTTGTTATAATCACTCGCCTTGGTGGTGTTTGGTTGTATCGCGTGGGTAAAGTGCATAACCTCTGCAGAGTGTGAAACTATTCGGATAGCCGTGCTCGTGGTATTGAGCAATGCTCGGGAATTACAGTTAAGGATTAGCTTAATTAAATGGACAACTTGGTTGGGATGGCGGAATACCATGTGGAAGATGGAATTTGACTTAGAATTGGAAACTTGGTTTACTTCAGAAATGCTGAATCTATTTATTGTTATTTGTTTTATAGTCTTTGCAATCTATTTATTATATTTGTTCATAAATGCTGCTTATTGCAAAATAGCCATGATAGCCTATCCGTTGGAATAAGCCTTACATATAGTTACATAGAATTGCATTCTGTGCACAACTTGTTGAGTGCTTTAAGTACTCACCCTTGCCAACAACAATAATCAACAGTTAAGAATCTACACCTGTGTTGGAGGAGGAATTCCAAGAGGACACGAGTCATTAGGGTCCGAGCCTTGTCGGTTGCCTGTGGTGAACTGATGAGCTATCTACGTTTTCTACTTTCCGCTGCTTAATTCTTAGCTTATATTTCCAGTTTTGCCCTGCGTGGCTTAATAATGTAAGTCGGTTATAAGATCATACACTTAGCTATATCAATAAATGGAGTAATATTCTATTATCGTTGAGTATGATGTGATATGTACCGATGTTGAGCTGTGTGCACTAGCGTTGATCCTGGGACTAGTGCGGTAAACACAGTGGTTTGAATCAGTGGATTCGGGTCCTTACACAGGAACCTAACTCGCATCACACCCTCGGTCCTAGATAGCCAGATCTACCTCCGGTTGCGCTAAGCCGCCAATCGCCACCGACCGAGTTCCTTCCCTCCCTCGATCCCTCTGCGACTTCGTGCCCCCTCCCCGCCAATCGCCTCCCTCCGCCGATCTGTCCCCCTGCTGCGACGCTGCACCAATAACCTCTCGGCTGAGTCTCCACCCAGAGTACCTCCTCCTGGTCGAGCACCTCCACCCCTGCAGCCGCGTCTCCGCCCGAGGGTGTCCTCCGGCCGAGCTACTCTGCCCCGAGATCTCATCTCGCCTCTGCTCCCGGCTGATCTCTCCGTACCAAGTGGCTTAGCCCTTTGCTGCGTCTCCGCCCCTAACATTGGCACTACTGCTCAGGTATCAATTCCTCTCAATCGCATCCAGTTCCTTGTTGTTTGGTTGCGGTTTTGTGTTCTATCTGGTAGTTCTTGGTGGCTGCATTTCTTCTTGGTGTTCATTGTTTGGTTTCTTAGATGTAACATTTTAGGGTGATTTCGGGATCTTAACCCATGGTAATTCAAAGATCGAGTCCTTCTTGAAGCAAAAAAGATTGGATCTAGAATGAGATTTTGTGCCTGCATTTTTTATTGTATGGTGGCGGTGTAATTCTGGTCAGATTCATATAGACAAGAAAGGGCAATCTTTTAACACTGCAGTGTTCTTGCCAAATTCGTATGAACAATCTCTGTGAACAATTAACTAGGGTGAAGAAACTTTCTTGGCTGTGTGCTAGAGTCACGTGTGAATGATTGCTCATGCATAAGAAACGTTATCGTGTGGAAGGGAAAATGTGGTAATTATGGCATCCCCTTCAGTGTTTAGGCCAGATGCTTATTAGTGTGTCACGGCTACCCATTATCATTCAGAATTGGGTTCTGTGATCACGAGTTACATAGCGTAAGGCTTGCGTTTGTGCTGTATGATTGTAGCTTTTGGATCCATTCTTCGCTTCTTGATTGTTCGGTTGCATATATAATGATGTGTAATTCTATAGTGCTGCTCTGATTGGGGAAGAAAGATGGTTGTCTAGGAGTTCACCGTTGATCTGAACAAGCCTCTTGTTTTTCAGGTTCCATTCGCACTATCAATGCTTCTTTGCAATAATTGTTGCAGCAATTGTTCTTGGAAATTTTAGCCTCGCTATGTACATTTCCCATTGCTTTTGAGTTGTGCATACAATCCTGAGTTTCTAATCACCAGCTCAATTGTTGAAGAGCAGTGCTTCAATGCTTTCCCTCCTAATACAAGTTGCACAAATCTTAAAGCAAGTGAAGGGGTAAGTAGTCACCATAAGCATGGAAGCACCTCTCATTGTTGAAATGTTGAATTGTTATTTTCTTAGCAATGCTTGTGGTGGACATTGTTGATTGTTTTGTTCTTAACGCTAAAAGAATATTTTGTAGCTGTAAAATTCTTGATTTTTAACTAAAACTGCTCAGTTGCCTCACAGTGGAAGTAATCTAGTTTTTTGTTGTGTTATGTATCTTATAGATGAAGGTTGGCCATCTTGAGGAACGTTATTAGGAATGGGTTCACCAACCTATTGTGAGCAAAGAAGGTCCACTCTTTTTTCGCAAATGACGTCATGGAGGTAATGCACTCCTCTATATCAATGTAATCGAGGATGTGACAATGAGTTAAGGCAAGCTCAAGTTCTAAATGATGAGAAAATTGTGTGCATTATCCGTATATCTTTATATGTTTCTGACCCGAATCCGTCACATATCTATCCTATATCTCTATCCTGAATAACTCGAATTCATATCCGTATTCGGCTAACCCGTATCTGGGAAAAAATATGCGTTAGGATATGAGAAGAGTAATATCTGTCCATATCCGACCAGTTTTCACCCCTATCTACAAGGTTAGTTGGCTTCCTTCTTGGATGAGAATCATCATAATGTACCATAGGTCCTGCAGTTTGTCCATTTTGTGCAGACATGATCGCCAACATCCTCCTCTATATGAATCACCAGCCACTTGTAAATTGTACGTCCTTTGGCAAAGTTTCCAATATGAGAATCATTCAGTCTCACCATTAGAGAACTCTGAGTTCAACACAGTACCTTTGTTTTTCTGTAAGTCCTTCAACGATGAGGTTACTTCGTCATTTTCCTTATTTTCCTTCCCTGATGATTCTCAGCTTTGGGATCTTATTCCTGAGCCTTTTGAGATCGAGCGAGAGGATCTATCTGACCTCGGCTGCTCGATGAGGTTACGGACATCATCTTGTTCTTCTCATCTGTGGCACGCAATCTATCCCTGTAAGGGAGTAAGCCATTGGCATCGCGATCCGCCGGCGTGGCCAGTCCAGCTCTGAGTGTCCAGAAAGACCGAAAGAAAAACAAAAGAAAGGCAATTCTTCGAATTCAATTTCATACCAATCCACACTTCCCCTTCTTGCAGAAGCAACAGTAATACCTCTCAAAGACAGGTTTGCTTACATCTATGAAATGTGCTTCTACGCAACACTGTATAAAAGTTGTACAAGTATTAAAGTACAAATGAATGGTAGATAGTGATTACTTATTCATTCGTTCACTTTAAGATTTGTGCAATTTATATTGAGAAAGTAATGTATAGAATCATTGCATAGACGGGCGTTTACAATCCACGAATTCCTCAAGAATCAGCGCATTTTTCCCTACAATCCCCCGTGCTCCATCGAGAATCCTCTTCTTATCACGTGCATTGGCCAACTACACCACAAACATATTACTACCTACCGATCGCGAAACCAATCCTCTAGGAATTCCCCAAGCCGGCCGGAGAGCAACAATGATAGTCTGAATGTGTAGGGTATTTTTTGCTAGCACTTTTCCAGCAATGTGAGTCCTGCTGTCGTTTCTTCTTCTTCCTCTTGGTCATCAACAACCGGAGGCGAAGCTTCTTCAGAGTCAGATTTAGATGTTTCAGCTTCTCAGTCTTGATCTCACTAGTGGATGACAACGATGGAGAAACAGGCTGGTCTAAAAATCCCCGTCCTTCCTCCGTGATTCCATCCTGTTCAGTGGCAGATCCAGGATTTTCATAATGGGTGTTCGGAGTTAGAAAAATATTGTTCAATGTATAGCATAAAGGTTCTCAAATCACAATAAAAAAAATATAAAGTACAAATTGTTTTGTGGCTTGCTCTCTTCACTCTCATTATGTACTTTGCTTTCAATTGATATTGGTTTTGGCATTGAGGTAGAAGCTATGTTATGCCTCTTTCCAGCTTTATCCTACATGGATTTCAAATCTACATGCTTCCTCTTCATTTTCGAATGCTCTATAGTCTATATATTTCGCAAATCATGATTCACCATTACAAATCAACATATGAAAGTTAAAATGACTCCCTAATAGAAAAACGCAAGGAAGCATTGGTTTTACCGTGATGCTGAAGCGGCCGTGGCATGTGGAGCCATTTGGCCTGTAAGGCTCCACCTGAATGAAACATACACAGCTAGCTTTTAGTATCGTCAGGTGTCATTGCTATGGCAAGTTGTCCAGTAGCTTACTAATTGCATAGATCATGTGGAAGAAGTTGACCTCAGTTTGGGGATTTCACCTGGGCACATGGGGCATCCATCCCTGATGTCACGGCCACAGGGGGCTCCCTTGCCTATGCCGCGCTGGCGCGCCGGCCGTCCATGCAACGCAGCCCACTGGACCCGCCCCCTCCTCCTCCGGCTCGGCCACAGGGGGCACCCCTGCTGCTCTCGCTTGCCGGTGCTCCTTCCGCCGCCGCCTCCTGCCAATGCACCCACCGAGTGGCTGCCGAGTGCCGACCACCTGCCCAAGTGCCCAGCTGCCTTGCTCCACTCACTATCAATGCCAGGGGTACAAGAAAAACCTTCCCTGGATAACAAAATTCTGTATATGGTAGATCTAGAACATACATAATGTAATCTGGAACAAAAGTAAGGGCCTGTTTGTTTCAGCTTTGGATTCTCTAAAAGCTGATTCTGGATTGTGGTTTTAGAGAAGCTGATTCTCTAAAAGCTGGAATCCAAAAGCACGTATAAAGTGGATTGTGGATTCTAGTGTATATGGGTGGACTGGATTATGAGAATCGGATTCTAAAATCAGACTGTTTGTTTCTGATTCTGCTTTTGGGACCAGAATCCAGAATCAAAAGCTAAAACAAACAGGCCTGCTAAATACTCCCAGAGAACAAGCTAATAACATTACTAGCAACCGCTCAACAAACCTAAAAACTAGCAACGATTCAAAGAAGAAACTAGGAAGATCCCAACATCACTCTTGCGATCCACCCAAATACCAGCATAATAACAACTCAAACTTGAACCTTCTTCTATAATCGCCATCTTACACGCATAAATGCAGAAGTTAATTCTAAGATACGGATGCACGCACCAACATCTTAACCTGATTTAAGCGATGTTAACATTACTAAGACTAGAATGCTAGCAACAGGGGTATATTTCTTCCTTCTTATCGGATCAGGAATTAACCACTACCAAAGAAGATCAAAAGAGTAACAGAAAAAGGTAGGCTTTTGAACTTACCTGTTGGCTGCTCACGAGAGGAAGGCCGCAAGCCATGGTTCGAAGCGGACGTGGGACAGGTTATGCCCGAATTTCGCCGCCGCCAAGGTGGCTGAGAGGCTGAGGGACAGGGAGAGCCACCGCCCACCGCACCGCCATAGAGGAGAGGGAGACACCGAGACAGGAGCAAGCCCGCAAGGGCTACGGAGTGTATCAGATCAGTGTAGTGTTGCCGAGTTGGGCTGCGCAATGAAGCCATTGAAAATGGGCTTTGCAAATGCAGTGCAAAATGGGACGGGGCTGATTGGAGTCGGGTTAGATAGGCGGGAAGCCTGAAATACACATTTTCAGCCTACTTACTAGTTTATATACCTAATATACCTACTAAATACTGGGTTTTTTTACCAAAAATTTTGGGTGTACATCTATACACCCATATCCCAATACCGGATCTGCCCATGACCCTGTTAGCACCAAATTTTGTCAAGGTTTGGAAATCTAGCCAACATCGGTTTGGATAAAGAATTTTACTTGTAAAGAGGTGGAGGCCGAAATGATTCATGATTAATTACGGATTGGAAAAGGATACGTTCGTCCTATATGCTCTAAAAGGGGCCAGGGACAAGCCGAAAAGAACAACAACATTCAATCAAACAACTCACATCTACTTTTATTTACTTTCTGTCGGCTAGGAGTAGTTTTTTGTTACTTAGAATCCTCTGTAATTCACTCTTAATCAATAAAGTTGCACATCGCCGATTTTGATCATCGTCGATTACGCCAATTTACCTAGGTTTGTTTTTCTCTAATCTTGCTGCGCATCACCTTTTTTGGGAAAATCTGCCTTTACCAAATCATCTATTCAACAGTAACAAGTTGTTTAGAACTCCTGTCACGCACGATTTAATCGGCTAAATAGCTGTTTAGATCGGATCTATATTGAAATCCTAATCGGTTGATATGGCTATTTAGATCACAATCTTCTTGACGATTGCAGAATCAAATCGGCTGGCACACCTCGAACCAAATTAAACCCGGTATTTGGGTGTGTTTGAGCTGATAAATCCTTCATCACATTTTTCGGTGCCAACACACTTTTGGCACGACCGGTGGGACGCGATGCCTTCTTCAGGCAAGATGATTCCCCCATCTGACATTCTGTCCAATGCGAAAATCGTCTCGACAATGGATGATTTAACTCTGGAGTAGTGCAAAGACATTGAGGATTGGAAGGTCTTGCTCGAGGAGATGATGTTGAACTACTACCAGAAAACCCAACATGGTGTCACTCAAAAAACTGCACTGCCGACGGCCAATTTCTTCAACAACAGCAAGGCCGTTGTTGCGTCGAACAATAGACTGGTGAGCCGATACATGCCTACCCAAGTTGAATTATTTGATATAATTAATCAATTTGTGCACCAAGCTTTGATAAATCACTCATCGGCTTTAGTAACAATTGTCAATCCGATGATAGCTAATAGTGTCAAAGCAGTAGCTCAAGAGTTAGCGTCGATTGGAAATATGATAGATCCAATGCAAGCCCTGCCAAACTACCCGGTCTACTCGATAGCACCAAATACCCAGAGTTCTATGGCAGTAGCCGATCCTAAACCATTAGCTCTAGCTCCTACTATGATGCCAACCCAGCTGACCATAATATTGTCACGAGACCCTTGTGAAAGTGGGGTTGCACATTACCAAGCATATACCGACGACGCTAAGTTGGATTCACAAACTACTTTACACCCATCAGCTCCTTTTTACATATACCTACAATCGGTCTCACAACCGATTGAAACCCCTACGCGTCCACAACATACTGAGTCGATTCCGCAGAGGAATCCAGCCCCATACAAGGTTGTGACCTACTCAGAACCCTTTGTTCTTGTACCCGAGCTGATGGTTAAGAGACCGAACGTAGGCTATGAAATAGCCTCATCAACTTCCATCGGCTCAAACGTCATATCAATCTGAGCTTGCGCTCGAGAGGTAGAATGCTAGTTATGATTGTAATTGACAAGACCCTAACCTATTATCGACCAATACAGTGAATTGGCCCGACCAAATAGCTATTGTGCTACTGGATCGATTTGAAAAATAGACAAAGGGAAGGATAACCAGCTATCAAAAGATGTATTCCAATTAAATTGATTGGATTCCATACCCTAATAATTTTAAAGTCCACGATTTTGTCAAATTCTCAGGAGACAATTCAACCACCACTTTGGAGCATGTCGGACGATTTATCGCACAGTGTGGCAAGGCAGCCTACTCCAACGGTTTAAGGGTGAAATTGTAATTATCTTTGTCAGGGTTGTCAGGGGCTGCATTTACATAGTTCACAACTTTACCCTCGAATTTGGTTAATTCATGGATTGATTTGGAAATCCGATTCTATGAATACTTATTGTGGATGTTTAGAACTCAGGATTTCATACTTAAGTTCTGTTCGATAAAAATTTGGGGAATCGGTCAGAGTGATTATATTAAAAGATTCAGGGAAATCATGAATCGATGGTTTAGTGTCACTTCGCCCGATAATCAGTTAGTCGATTTGGCCTTCCAAGGGTTGGTAACCCTGTTGAAGGAAAAATTCAGTGGGCAATAGTTCACCGATTTAAGTTATCTTCGAATTTTGTAGTGGTGAGTTTGATTAATTTTATACTAATCATGGTATTGCAAGACATTTAACTGTTCCAAGAAAACCTCAGAATGGTGTGGAAGAACGTATGAATCACACTCTTCTGGAAAGAGCTCATTGCATGCTTTCAAATGCAAGTTTATGGTATAAGCGTGCATTGTGGGCTGAGACTGTTTCTGCAACTTATTATTTAATTAATCGCTCTCCAAATTCCACCATTAATTTTTAGAATCCGGAAGAGGTTTGGTCAGGTAAACTAGTTGATTATTCAAATTTGAGAATTTTTGGTTGTCCTGCAAATGCTCATGTTAACAATGGAAAATTAGGAATTATTTTTTAATAATATTTTTTTAATAAAAATTACAGAAATAATATACCGAATTAAAGAATTACAAATATGCACCTCTGTAGCCATTTCAAATAGCGACAGAGAGCTGAGACCGTTGGTGACAACTCTCTATAGCTGTCTATAACCATTGGCGACTGTCGCCATTTCAATTGGCGACAGAGACCTATCACCAATTCAAATGGCGATTGGGGTGTATATTTGTAATTTTTTAATTCAGCATATTATTTCTGTAATTTTTCATTAAAAAATATTATTTAAAAAAAATCGAAGAATTAGAGCCTAAAGGAAGAAAATGCATATTTGTTGGGTATGGTTCAGGTGTCAAAGGATATTATGATGAGGACATCACTTCCTTAGATACACATAACACTTGTCCACAAGATGATAGGCAAGGACCTTTGATAAGAGCACGTGCACGACAGTTGAATTATCAGGTGAGCTTATTTCTAGGAGTTCATAATTTCCTTATTAAGGATGGATTTCTACCTAAGTCATGAGATGTTATTCTACTCAGAAACCAAGTTGAGGGGAGCAACACTACTACCACAACATGTCTCGGTCGACACTGCTTCAATTCCAGTCCAGTTCGTAATCAGCCTGACAACCCTGATTTAAAATGATCATAACTTTCACATACAGAGTTTGTTGAAGGTGTGCGAGTACTTGATTGAAATCTTACGATGAGACCTTTCCATCGGATCTGGCTTCACCTACAAATTCATTGTCTACATGTCAAAATCATCAAAGAGAAATGATGCATCACTTTTGCCAGTTGGGCTTCGACCCATGTAATAGGAAGGCCCAGGAGGAGTCCGTGTCCACCTCCTAGCCGCACCCCCTTTTGATGCTTATTTATGTTAGCCGAGCTCCCTCATGAGACTCGAATTTATTTAGTTGTAGTTTTCCTTGGTAAATCTATTTGGTATTCTCGTTTTCGGCTAGATCAACAGGAATACGGTGCTTCGGAATCCCGCATCAATACTTCAATTATATTTGCAATTTCATATTGCTTTTGCTTTGTTCTTACTTGTTCTTCAATTGCTTGCAGGAATTGATCTTCGTGATTAGGTCAATCGGCTTTGGCACGGTTGATAACAATTTGGAGTTTGGTTCAAGGATTGCTTGGCGTCGGTCGTGATTCAGTCGGTAGCCTAGATTGTAAGGGTCGTCTCCACTAATCGATAGTTATCCATCTCACTAAAAGATCAGGCCTCCATTAGCCTCATCATATCGTTTATGGTGTTCTAATTCTCGCAAATTAATCATGAGTCATGATGTTACATTTAATGAAGATGCTTTACTCTTATCGAGTAGTGATAATGTTGGTTGTTCATCCACTGAATCTGAAATTTCTGAAGCTACTGCAAGAAATGCATAATTTGAGGTAGTTTTATATAACATTGATAATGATTCTTTGACTTGTTCTACTTCACAACAATTTTTTGATACAACATCTCCTAGCTCTAATGATCATTGCATTGCTCGAGATAGACTAAGAAGGAATATTCAATTACTTGCTAGATATCGTGACTGATAATATGGACTGTTATGCTCTTCTTGCTGCACAAGATATATTGTGATACTTTTGAAACTTCTTATCCTAAAGCTATCTCATGTGAAAATTCTTCTGAGTGGTTGACAGCTATGAATAGTGAAATTGAGAGCCTTTATAAAAATTGCACATGGGATTTGGTTGAGCTTTTAAAAGGTAAGAGACCTTCAAAGTGCAAATGGATATACAAGAAGAAGGATGGTATTTCTGGAGTTGAACCTGCAAGATGGAAAACCAAGTTAGTGGTAAAAGGATTTGACCAAAGGGAAGGTATTGCCTTCAATGAAGTTTTTTCTCCTATTGTACGCCACTCATTCAGTCAGGTTATACTTGGTTTTGTTGCTTTATTTGATTTGGAATTAGAGCAACTTGATGTCAAAACTGTCTTCTTACATGTGGAGATTTAAAAGAGGAGATTTTTATGACACAACCTAAAGGTTTTGCTACTTCTGAAAAAGAGCATTTAGTTTGTCATTTAAAAAATTCTCTCTATAGTCTTGAGCAAGCTCCTAGGCAGTGGTATAAAAGGTTTGATTCTTTTATGATTGCACAATAATATTCTCGCAAGAATTATGATAACCGTGTCTATTTTAAATAGTTTCAAAATAGATGTTTTGTCTATTTTCTACTTTATGTTGATGACATGCTTGTTGCTTCTCATGACAAGTCCCTGATTAATCAGTCGAAAGCTCAACTTAGTCATGAATTTGAGATGAAAGATCTTGGTCTAGCAAAGAAAATTCTTGCGATGAAAATTCGGCAAGACCACAAAGTTGGTAAATATTTCTATATCATAAAAGCTATATTGAGAAGATTCTTGATATATTTAATTCAGTAATTGCAAATCTGTTTCTACACCTTTTGCCTCACATTTTAAATTATCTTCAACTCAATGTCCTGCTAATAAAGAAGAGAAAGAGTATATGTCGCGTGTTTCGTACTCTAGTGCAGTTGGAAATCTCATGTATGCTATGATTTGCACTAGACCAAACTTGGCTCATGCAGTTAGTATGGTTAGCAGATTTATGCATAATCCTGGTAAAGCGCATTGGAATGATGTTAAGTGGATTCTTAATTTGTTTTTTTGAAAGGAACTTTCAATTTTGTCTTGATGTTTGATAAGAATAAAGTGAAGATAAATAATGTTTTTGGGTTTGTTGATTCTGATTATGCTGGTGATCTTGATAAACAAAGATCAATTTCTGGATATATCATCTCTTTATGTAGTTCTGTATTTAGTTGGAAAGCATCTTTGTAGCGTTTTGCTGCTTTTTCTACTACTAAAGCAGAGTATGTTTCGGCTACTGAAGGTATTAAGGAAGCTATTTGGTTGCGAGGTCTGATTTCTGAACTTGGTATTTCACAGGAAACTATTACTGTTTATTGTGATAGCCAGAGTGCTATTTGTTTGACCAAGAATGATACGTATCTTGCTAAGACCAACCACATTGATTTCTATTACCACTTTATCCGTGATATTATTACTGAAAGATAAGTTGTTATGGGAAAGTTACACACTAATGACAATCCTGCTGACATGCTCATGAAGACACTTTCAAATATCAAGTTCAAGCATTGCCTGGATTTGGTTGATATTCCTGGTGCTTAATTACCCTTCAGGGTTTTTCGAAGATAATTTCATTATAAATTTTGAGTCGAGGAAAGGTTGGTTAGAAATAAGGTTTCCTCAAATATCAACATTGGAGTCCTTATCCCCAACAATTCGGACTAATCCGTCCCCAACGATTCGGACTAATCCGGCTATATAAGCCACCCTATATAACTGTAAAGTTGAACGAAATTAGTATATTTATCTCCGGTGATTTTTTCCTCTTTCAGCAGATTTTTCACTTTAAAACTTTACATGGCATTACTTGCGTCTCTCTAAACCGTAACATCTTCAATCTGCGAGATAAAGTATTCCTGGTAGGGAGGAAGAAACGCCTCTCTCTACTGTTCACTCGAACACTCAAGAAGGCACTTCACTTCGAACAGACGAACACTCACCCCAAGAACAGTATGACGTGTGATTTCCAAGACAGAATCTGGCCTGGCTGGTTTCGCACGAACAAGTCTTTCTCTGCTTGCATTGTTCAAAGTTGAAATTCCAAAGTTAATATGATTTCCACTGCAATATAAACACCGAATTTCCAAGTCTAATTGAAACCGATGCTTGTACTACAATGCTTCGAATTTTCTTGATTGTTTGCATGTTACACATTCAGACCAGTGTCCGATTGGATTACGGACAACACAATTTTATCTTAGAATTGTATCCAATTACACAGACTACCTTGCAGCGGCTACAGGTCCTTTTGGAACGTGTGAGTGTGAAGGATTGAGGTGTACCAAGAGAGCGGTGAAGGTACAAACTAAGATCTAAAACTATTTTTTTTTGTTTTTATTAATTCAGAAAATTAATAAAATAATGACCAAACTTGAAGAATCAATCTAGGATAAATAATCTAATACCATGAAAGAAAACTAGACTAAACAAGCATGTTAGAAAGTAATTGTACGTAAATAATAATTAGTTGATCAGAATCTATACTAACTGATTTTTGTCAAAGAATATATATATATATATATATATATAGTATAATTACTTGGGGCACCATGGATCCTGGGCTCCATGATACAAAATGGGTATATTCTCCTATCTATTATACGTTTAATTTTTTGAAATTTTTAGGATGTTGAGTTTAACTAGTTTACTAACTAGTTAAAACAAGTTTGAACTAAAATTTAAACTAGAGTTTCCTTTTTTGGTGATAGTTTGTTTGTAGATATGTGCTGATTATATATATATATATAAATAAGCAAAGCATGCAATCTAAATTCGTTTAAAATCTTTGAATTCGAGTATATTTTTTCAAAGGTATGTGTTTCATTTGAATTGTTATAGATGAGTATATACCCTAAAACTAAAAGTTTTGAAAAATATACCCGAATTTAGCTTGAATCAGCGCATTTGAAATCATGGAGCCTTGGCTCCATGGTGCCCCATTTCGGCATCACACACACACACACACATATATATATATATATATCCCTTTACATGAAAGCACAAACCTCAAAAAAAAATCTCATTTTTTTCCTCAAATTTTCCTCAATTTACCAATCTGAACTTAGGGTTACTTAGGCCCCTTTGGGATAGCTTTTGATTGTGCAAATTCTGGATTGTGGGAGAAGCTGCTTCTGATTGTGAGATAATCGGGCTGGGCTGGCTGCTTGTGGAAGTGGAGGACCGGACAGGCGAGAATCGGTGAGAATCAACTGGCACCTGGATTCTGATTTTATGTAGAGAATAGCTTCTGATTATGAAAGAAAATATCTAAAATCCTCTCGTTCGGTAAATAATTCGATTTTCTTATAAACAAAAACTGAAGAGAAGCTATCCGAAAAGGGCCTTAGCCAAGCCAACCAGAGGCGTGCCTTGCGGCCGTGCGCGACCTGCTGCAAGTGAGCCCGCTAGCTTCTCTGGCCTTGGATTGGCCCGCTAGCTCCTCTCTTCTCTTCTTGTTGCTGTGCTCGTACGAAGCTCCCTTTTCTTTGATTGCACAGTACAGCTTCTGAGACAATTGCTGCTGTCTGCTCCCTGTACTTCTCCCGTATAGTTCTGTGCAGCAGACAGGTTGCTCCAGCCGAGCACGCCGCCTCCTGCGCTTGGACTGCACCGCACTGATATTTTTTTCTCTGCCACCCCTCGCCTTGAGATTTCTTCTCTCCGCGGTTGCTTAAGGGGCTGTTTGGGGACTGTGTTTCAACTTTGTTTCAGCTTTAGACTAAAAGCTCCTCCAAACAGTATGACTGCAAAGCAGCTAGAAAGCTAAGTCACAGCAGAAGCACCCCCAAAAGCTGCAGCTGCTGGGGAGGAGCTTTTCAGCTGTGGCTTCGTTTGACTACCTCCCACCTCGCTCGCTCCGCTTTCCTGACCTTCGCCACCCCGCCTCATTGCCTTCACGTCACCTCCCCACTTAGACGCCGCTGTACTTCGCTATGTTGCTACCTCCCCGCTAGGTTGGCCCCCAAAAACTACAATTGCAGTGACGGTTTGCCAAACAAAGATAACAAGAAAAGCCACGACCACACCACAAATTGCTACTGACCAAACAACCTAAAAGCAGCTTTTCAGCCCAACCGAAGCTCCCCAAAACAGGCCCTAAGCTTTGCGCCACCGCTAGCGTTTTTTTGTTTCCTACGATGCCCCCACGAGAGGTCTCATCCCACTAAATTTTATTCCCAAGGCTAACCCTAATCTCTTCTCTCTAATTAACTGTATACATGCAAATCCATCTAGCCCAATTATACATAGTCCAATACATGCACACAGCCCAAAACTCACACATATACACGCGTATGGCCTATCAGCCACTATCGCGTCACTCACTCGTCTACACGGTCCGCTGGCCGCTATATTTCGTTGTCCATCTACCTAGACCTCTACATGTCCCGTCTCGCTGCATCTGCGTCCTTCGCATGCTGCGCCTCCACCTCTGTGACCTCGCGTACTACCTGCACCTCTGTGATCTCGCGTGTTGCGCCTGCACCTCTGCAACTGTCGCATGCTGCTCCTAAGACTACGTGTCACCTGCATGGAATCTCCCCAACCTGCAGTGTACATCCATCTCACATCCCTGCGCTGCAACGTGCATCTCGCGACCCTGTGTTGCACTTCTTGTTGCCTGCACTGCAACACCTGTTACAAATAAACAACAAACCAACTAGTACCTTCTTTTTCCACAAATATTATTTTCCATCATAAATATTATTTTCCAGTTAATCATCACACATATATTATATTGTTATCAAATTAATCATCACATATATATATATATATATATATATCGTAAATAGCATATAGAATCAACAGAGTTTCACAGGAATTTTGCAGGAGAATCCTTCACAATTTCTCCATTCCAAACAGGCCCAAGATATGGACTTCTTTTACTCTTTTGACGCTTATACGTGGTACCCTCGTGTATGTACATTTGGATGGCTCATTTGTTGTGGTTGTTCCATAAGGCATAGAACAGGTGCAATCTGAGATTTTACACATCGACAGGAAACAAAAAACTTTGTTTCAGTAAACACAGATGCATCCACTGCTGCTTTCATTTCACTTGTGCTTTCTCCTCTCCTTGTAGCTGATGGCCCGAGCGAAGTGCGGGATGCAGCACTGGCTCGCCTCCTCGACGATACGAGAGGAGTTGTTCCTGGTGAAGTTGTCAGGGTCGACGGCGTTGCCGCCTTCTTCCTTCTCCTGAAGAAGGTCAGCAAGCTTCATCTGTGGCGGCGGCTTCAGGGGCTCAGCCTTCAGAATATCCTCCAGTGTTGGCAGCTTGTGAGGTCCAAATGGTATGGTATGGTTGTTTGCAGTTCTACTGAATGTTCTTGCAGGGGTCTGATCTGGTGATGCAGAAATGAAATGAAACCATTGATTGAGACCAAGTGTTCTAGTACTATATTTCAATTGGAAATTGCTAAATATTCAACGCCTGAATTTTCTTTTGGAAAAACATTGAACTGGTGAAACAAGGGTCTGATGGATCAGATGTCTGATCCTTTGCAACTCCCCATATAGATTTACCTCATTAACTGATCATGTGAATTTACATCATTACCTCCATTGACACTGAAGAAATCATCTTCACAGTCCGAGTCTAACCAAGGGGAGGCCTCAAAGAAAGTTTCATCTCTGCTGCTACCTGAAGAAGCCAATCAGGAAATTATGCTTGGAAAATTATTGATAACTAAATCATGATCACAATCTAGTTCAACTGCTACTGGGCACAGTAAAGCACAAAATTGCGGAGGCCCACGTTTCTGTCCTTCATCATAAAGAACAGGAAACACGCATGCTTCTCTACACTCTCTAGCATCACATACAGAGATGTCAACATTTGATCAGCTCTAATGGATTATGTTTTGGTGCTTTTCTTTAATTGGGGACCAGATCTTTTGTGGCATGAAACACATGCAAATAATCTGCATTATTTATTTTTCTTAATCCGAATATGACTTGGCCATTGTCTCTACTACTTTTAATTAGGAGTTAGTAGTGGTATATCTATTCTTTCTACCTACCATCACGTATATTAGGCCGAAGCATAGGCCCAATAACATGCATTGCTATATGTTGACCCCGAAATACTCTGCAGTTGCGTTGCCTTCCCCTCTCCTCCTTCCTAACCGTAAACACGCTCGCATGCGCCGCCGCTGTCACCTAGCTTCCTCGACCAAAAACCCGGCAAACGATGCCCAAATTGGCCATGGCCTCCTCCAATCCCCGCCCAATTGCAACAATCTCCATCTCTGTCCTCTCTCCCATCTTGTGACTCCACCAACGTCCGTTAGCCCCGACAAATCCCCATCACGTCCCTGCACTCCCTCTTGTCAGCACCGCGCCGTCTCTACTCGGATCTGGAGGATTTGTTGGTGCTAGCAACAATCGAGGCACCACACCACCTCGGGCGAGCGGCGGGAGGTCATCCATATATTGGATGTGGCTGTTGCTGAGATCGAGGTCACGTAGCGAGCTAAGCCCCGTGTCAACTAGGTGCTCGAGCCCGCCGGCGAAGCGGTTGTCAGATAGCATCAAGCGCGTTAGGTTTTGCTGTTGGGGAGCCCTGCGAGCGGATCTGGCCGAGATCGACGCATCGCGCTGCCTCTGCTTGTTGGAACAGTCAGGAAATTTTTTTGTTGGCCTTCGCAACTGTTCCGCCTTTTCTGATTTTTATTGCTATTTTTACTAGAGATTACATTCTAACTGGATAGCAATCCGAACTCCTAATCTTAACAGACTCAAACAAAACTTGCAGAGTTTGAATCTTCTAAAACTGAAACTCAATCTTATCTCTTTAACTAATGCATGCCAATATTATCTGTAATATTTTCCCTCCTAATCTTGACACACCGACTCTTACTCATTGAGGCAATCGGTCTCAACTATGATTTGCCTAACACAAAACTCGATACAGGATGATGAACGCATCTCTAAGGAGTTTTGCCTTCTTTTTGTTGGCCATACCACCGGTGACGCACCTCGCCGGTGGTTACGACCTTTTGCTTCAGCTCCAATTGTCTTTTCACAGGTAACACAACTTGACAGTGACGCAGACTCACATTAGAACTTACCTACGAGAGAATTTGGACACATCTGCAAGAACTCTTATGCGCACATACATATAGAATGACGACCACAACTCCTCAACATCTCGAACTCATCTTCGATGGACTTGATTTTAGACGGCGAACACACCTCCTAATGCTCCAGAGTCAACTTTGACGAACACGACATTAAACGGTGAATACATCTTCTTTTTCTTTTCTCTTTTTTCCTATTGTCTTCTTGCACAGCCAACAGAGAAGCCTTCCCTGCTGCTGTACGTGATGTTGCTCCTCCTGCAGCCCACGTCACGACTCCCTATTGCTTGGTTCCGCCACGGCAAGACCTCTCCTGGGGTTGCTTTTCTTTTCTCGCTTCACGCCGCACGTAGCCTGCAGCCACCTGGGACCCCCTTGCTGCTGCCTTCGCACGTGACCAATGAAGCCTCCCTCTGCTTCGCGTGATGCGCCACGCGGTTGACCGCCAATGCGCTCCACTCGTGCGCCTACCAGCCGCCGACCACGTGCTCCTCACCATTGTATCGATTATGATAGGGCGATAGCCACCCCCCGAGTCTCCTCCTCCTGGGGAGGAGGCTGGGATCTAAACCTTAAGCTTTGATATCAAATTGTTGGAATAGTCAGAATTTTTTTTTGTTGGTCTTCGCAACTGCTCCACTTTTTCTAGTTTTTCATTATTATTTATACTAGAGATTACATTCTAACTGGATAGCAATCCGAACTCCTAATTTTAACAGACTCAAACAAAACTTGCAGAGTTTGAACCTTCTAAAACTGAAACTCAATCTGATCTCTTTAACTAATGCATGTCAAAATTATCTCTAACACCGCCCGGCTGCACCTTCCATCCGCTCCCGAAGATGCGGAGGAGAGGATTTGTAGGCGCTGGCGATAATCGAAGCACTGCGCTGCCTCGAATCTCCACTCCCGACGACACGAAGCTTTGGATCTAGTTGGAATCGGCCCAACAACGAGGACACGGCTGTGCATCGTAGCCACGACGGTCATCAAGCTTGATGTCGTGCACTAGCCAACTGCCTAGAGGATGATGCTGGTACCGTTAGCTCACTCGCCAACTGCCCTTGTGCACGTTCTTGCGAACCACCCATGTTGACTACACGGCGGTTCGAAGCAAGGATGCAGGACTGGCGGTTGCCTCCTTGGATAGTACAAAAGGTGTATCTCTTCTTCCACTTCCCCTTCTCCCTTCTCCATCTCTGGAGCTACCCTTCTCCGGCCTCCAACAAGTACTACTACCAGTCCATACTCGATTTTTCCCGTGTTAGCAATTTTCGTTTACCTCCAATAGGAACTGCTACTACTTCTGCTATTTACTTGATTCACTGTTAGTGGTAGATTGTGGTTTAGCCCTTGTCTCCCTGAGATGGTGATTCTTCGCCATTTTTTGTGCGCAACACCCTTTTTTCTTAATCCTTGTAATGAAAAGACTTGGTATGAGTTTTGAGCTTTCAGATTAAATATAATTGCATCATTATGTCATTCTTACCTTTTTGGCTGGGCTTGGTATTTGATTTCATAGCTGTGTAACATTTGCACGGTTGTTCTAAAAGGAGGTTTTGGTTGTTTTAGATTGGAGTATCATCTATGATTGCTTGGTTGGGGCTGTAAAAGGTTCAGATTTGTGGTAGCACCAGAGTATCAATTAATTTCAATTTTATTTGTGGTAATTTTAGCATAATAAGTTATTACTATGCTTCTTTCTTCACTAATTTCGGATGTTCGGTTGACCTTTATATTTCTGCTCTACTGTCTCTAGAGTAGGGCTATTTATTTATAGAGAAAACAAAATATTGTTTAGAATTTCCCATTTTTAATGTCTTTCTATTAGTAGAAAAATGGACTCTGATTCACAAGTTGGTAAACTTTGCAAAAACTGAAATTCTTATCAAATAATATTCTGTTTCTATACACATGTATGTGAAACGTGAAGAGCTTCTTCAATTTATCCAAAGTGCTATTTCAAGTCTAAAGAGGAGTGCTCATATAGTGAGGTGAGTAGATGACCACTAATCTATTAACTAGCTATCAAATTTACCAGTAGTTACATGCAAAGAAAAGAAAAGCTTAAAGCAGTTGGAACATGCATCTTAAGAAAATTAGAAAATCAACACAACATAAGACCGAAGTTCAAAAATGTTTTTGTTATAAATGTTGGTCTTTGCTTAGGCTTTAGTAGGTCCTGGGCTGTTGGCTAGTTCAATTGCTTTTAATTTTGGCCAAAATGTTGATCGATTTTGGCGTTAGGATAAGAGGATGCCCTTACAGAATGCATATTTGGAGCAATTCTTTTGTGGTGAATCAGATGCAACTTAACTTTTAACCTTTAGCATGAGCTTGACTTTTGCCCTCTCCCATGCTGTTGTTGAAAGCTCTTTTGATCGTGAACTGCACTTGCATATAGTGGATGGTTGTGACTCTTCTCGCTTAAATTCACAGGATTAGAGCTTGGCTAGGACTATTTATAGTTTACAGTGAACTTGTTACAGTCAATCGTACTAATCATGAAAATAAAATCTTGAAGAATTTGTGATTACGGTAAAGAATTAGTGAATTACCAAAATCCATGATGCTAACTTTGTCTAACTTTACATAGTTATTCACGTTGAAGACGTCCCCAAGGTACTATGTGTTGACTGTTGAGAATTGAGGAAAACACGTAGGCCCTGTTTGTTTTGGGGGTGGCTTGAAGTCAGCTTCAGCTTCCAAAAAAGCTGGTAAGCCTTCCAAACAGCTCAGCTTTAAGCAGTTTTTGGCATAAGCTAAAAGCCACATATAACTAGCAAAAGCTAAAAACTGGGTAAGACCTTCTTTTGCAACTTATTGAGGGAAATTCGCTATTTATCAAACGGCCTCTTATAAAAAGCTACAGCCAATTTTTAGCCTAGAAAGCCAAAAGCAACTTTTCAGAAAAGCTACAGCTCCCCCCAAACAGGCCCATAATCAGCTTAGATTCTCACATTTGTTCGAAACTGTATGGTGATTGGTTCGTGCATGGGTTTTGGACTTGTAGCTAACGTGGAGTTTAGCCTTCTCTTCTGGGAGGAATCTGGATTGGAAATGTTTGATTACATTCCTTTTATTTTCACTTAAGTATCAAGGTGGATATTTTGGTTCCAGTTATACTACAATAGTTCTAAAAAATATTTTTTCTAGTCCTATTAGTTATTTTCTTAACATGCTACTTTCTAAGCATATGAATCAAGTCTACTACTTTTGTTTTATTTCTAGGGCCTAATATGATCATGCCAATATGCATTGCAATTTGGAGGTATGCAGAAATATTTCAAAGACTAAGTTCAGTTGTTACATCATTGATATTTCACCTTTACTTTATATCCTTGATCATCAGTATACATAAAATTAATGCAAAATTGATATTTAATCTTATACCTAAAATTTCTTTTATTGCTTGACCTTTATATTTCGTTACAAATTTTGTTTTCGGTAGCAACTTACGGGCACTGAACTAGTATAGTAGGAAAGTTGGATCGTGGTTGAACTTCCTGCTCGCAGAATAAATTTGATGGAAATTAAAGTTTTAGATGACCCAAGAATTAGTGAGTCCAATAGACTGGTATCAATTTGTTTCCTAACAATATACCAATGTACACACATACCTTCCTTGAAATTGACTATTGTATTATGTTCCGCTAAGCCTAAAAGCCTAAAATTAAATGTGATGTTTGTTTTTTTTTAAAAAAAATCAACAAAACCGAGCGGGTGGCAGCTTGTGGTGCACGTTTACCGATGATGGTCCACTGAGGCAAACGGACAGAACTGCACTGGGGTAATTCAGTATTAAAACATATGAGTGATATCTAATTTCAATAATGTGTTTGGTTCATATTTAAATTTGATAACAACTCTTCCTCCTACCCTCCAAAAGGAGGAGTCCATGTTGAGAACGAATGTAATCAATGACATCATTAGAGACAATGTGGTTGTGATCTGAACTTTTTTTCAAAGAAACCCCACCATTTCTATATCAAATCGCCAACTGCTAATACATGATCATTTTGCACTTCCGTAAGCTTTAATAATCATCGACAGATAAAATGCGATTGACATTTTCATCATACGATTAAACTCGACATCACATAGTTAAGGAACCCAAAACATTCAAATCAACACTTGCATGCAGGAAACGCAAAATATCTAAGATTTATCAATAACACACAGGTGGTGCTTGAATGATGGAGATATGCCCCAGAGACAATCGTGAAGATGATTATATTTTCTTATGTTTATGATTAATTATTTTGTTCCTTAAATATTATCATTATTATTTATTAGCAAGTATGTGATTTATTTATGAAACTTTATATATGACTTTGTGATGATTATCCTAAAGTGATCCCTAGTCGATAAACATATGAGGACACATATGAATAGACTAGCATATATATTGGTTGATGATCATGTTTTACGGGTCATATAGAGATATCAAACTAATAATATAGACACATGTTAGAGAACATAGAGTTGGATCGACCCACCTTGAGACACACGAGAACATTTTAATCTTCTAGTCATCAGTTGGTCTCATATACAATGTGTATGCTATATCCTTAGACTTGAGGTTGGCTCCTGTACTCGAAATGTATAATGACTTACTTAGGTGTTGCCAGACGCTACTCCGTAAATGGGTAGCTATAAAGGTGGTTTTCGGGTTTATCATGAAGCATGTGTTGGGGAACGGGTAGGCTACTCTAGCAAAAAGTCAAAATTTTCTACCGCGTAACCAATGAACCACTGCAAGTTATAGATCACAGAATTACCACTAAATGCGCAGACCCGTAGCGAAAGTAGAGTCGATGTAGCGCAGTGGTACAGATGTAGTTGTACTAGCCTCGTGCCTCCCCAATAGCTCCTTGTGACTATCGCAGGTTGCGGATCGTCCTAACGTTGAAGCTTCGCAGTAACGCCTCCAAGGTATCCACATGTATGGGGCAGGAACACCACGCACTAGAGTGCTAGAGCCGGCTACGCGGTTCTAGGCAGAGGAGGGGTGGCGGCTAGGGTTTCGGGAATTCTATATTCCTATTGTGTCTCTTTGTATATCTTTGTCCCACAAAGCCACCACCTCCTCCCTTTATATAGACGTCCCATAATGGGTTTCAAGCCTTGAAGCCCATTAGGAACTCTAAGCCCATTACAACTCAGATCCCTATCCGAATTGGTTACAGCCCCTTAAGCATCGACCCTTTAGGTTTACGTGCACTCGGACATGGCTGGAGTACCCCTATCGATCGTTGAATAATCCTACTCGACCATCAGGTACACCTACTCGACCATCGAGTACTCCTACTCGATCATTGAGCATTCGACCAATAGTCAATAGTGGCCCCTAGCAGGAGTTACCGACTCCCGAGTACATGTAAAGATCGGACGAACCTCAACAATGTTCTATATGCATTTCCTTTTTCTCTCATGATACCGGTCAAACCCAAGGCGAGTTGTTATCATCCTTGTTTGGATGGCTTGACCACTCTTTCTCGATGCCATGACTCGAATTCCCTGAATACATCGAGTTAACTCTTTAACTCGATGACTCGAGTAACTCTTTACTCGAGTAGCATGGCCATGCATTTTCCGGAATCCGACCACTCGAGAGGCCTAGAGATATCTCTCCCGTTGTATGGAGGGGCAAATCCTATCTTGATCGACCACGCCTCGCAGCATGTTTCATGACAAATCCGAAAGCTATCTTTATAACTACCCAGTTACAGAGTAGCATTTGACGACCCCTAAGTAAGCCATTACGCATCTTGAGAATATGCGACAATCTCAAGTCGAAGGATATAGCATACACATCGTATATGAGACCAACTGATGATATGAAAGAATACAACGTTCTCGCAGTGTCTCATAGTCGGTCGATGTCAAACACCATGTTCTCTAATATGTGTCCATATTATTGGTTTGATATTTACATATCTATGACCTGTGAAACGTGGCCATCGACCAGTACATATGCTAGTCTACTCATATGTGTCCTCATATGATTATCGACTAGGGACCTATTTTAGAATGAACATTATAAAGATGAATATAGATTTTCACAAACAAGTCACGTACTTGTTAATCAATATCCATGATGTTATTCAAAGAACAATATCATAGTTTAAGAATATTTATGGAAATATAATAATCTCTATCTCTATGATTGCCTCTAGGGCATATTTCCAACAGCATGTTGCAAAGCATGGTCGATCAAGATGAGATTTGCTCCTTCATTTAACGGGAGAGATATCTCTAGGCCTCTCAAGTGGTCGAATTCAGAAAATGCAAGGCCATGCTACTCGTGGTTAAGGAGTTAACTATAGTTGGGGATTCCGAATCATGCAATTGAGAAAGAGTGGTCGAGCTAACTAATCAAGGATGACGTGTACTCGCCTTGAGTTTGACCGATATCATGAGGCAAAGGGAAATGCATATAACTAAGCATTGTTTAGGTTCGTCCGATGTGATCTTTACATATACTCGGGAGTCGGCACGTCCTGCTAGGGACCGCTACCGTTTAATGGTCGAGTAAGGGTACTCGGGCTATGTCTAGGTATATGTTAACCTATAGTGTCGCACGCTTAAAGGGTTGGGACTTAATTCGGATGGTGATCAGAATTCTGATGGGTTTTAAGTTCCTAATGGGCTTCTAACGTAGAGCCCTTTATGGGGCGTCTATTTAAAGGGAGGGGGTGCTGGCTTTCGGGTTAAGAGACATAATAGGAATTCAGAATTCATGAAGCCCTAGCCTCTACCCCTCCTCCACCCAGAACCACACAACAGATGCTAACACTCCGGCGCGTGGTATTCCTGCCCTGTACATGTGAATACCATGGAGGCGTTGTGCGAAGCTTCAACGCCATGATGATCCGTAACCTCGATGATCACAATGAGCTACTGGAGGAGGAACGAGGCTAGTACGATTACATCTTCACCACCGCACTACATCGACTCTACTTCCGCTACGAATCTGCACGTCTAGTGGTAATTCTGTGATCTATAACTTGCAGTGGTTCATTGGTTACGCAGTAGAAAATTTTGTTTTTATGCTAGGGTAGCCATCCCCAACAGTGGTATCAGAGCCATGCTACGTTGTTTTAGATTCGAAATAGATGCATATGATGATATACGGTAATAATAGATGTGATCTATTATTGTTTTATTGGTCATTCTATTTGATAGATCAGTTTTTATCACTAGTTAATAAGATTAATTCATATTTAGTGGTCCTAGATGGGTTCAAGGTCAATTTTCTGTGATCATGTTGTTGTGATCACGCCACTACTTACCCCTACTGGTCGGTTTTCGCCATTAGGGTTGACCATGAAACGTAAACCCAAGCACGTGATGGGATAAAAATCTGTGAAATCATGTGCTGAAAAATTGGCTAAGTAATGAAATTGGCGTTGCAATGTGGTTGTGCTCATGGCATGTGTGGTGCTTTGGCATGTGTTATTTCAGATGTTTACTTGATATGCTTGTGATAGCATGATAATGATTTTGCTTGATGCAATGCGCTCGTGTGAGTGGTTGCATGACTGATGTTGAGTCAAGTCGTGGACTTGTGCTCGGAATTGTTTCTTGTTTATTCATGTGCAGGTGTTGCTCGAGGGCGAACGTGGTCGATGACGGGACCGGAACTAGGTTCATGGAGGCGAGGTTCGAGACTAGATTCAGAGAGGAATCGAGGTCTTGGTGGTCAAGGATGTCATACGGAACGTTCGGGCTAGAGAACATGCACATGGAGGCTGGTTAGTCACGTATTTACAGCATGTGGGCTGTACATGCGTGCAAGAGTTGTTTTTGGCCATGTTGGGCCAGGTTGAGATGTATACAAACTCTTTCCATGTTGGAAGTGGAGTTGTATTCAATCTCTTTATGTTTGCTCAGTATAAATAGGGGGAGGTGTCTCCTGTTTATGGTGAGCGCTGAGGTTTTAGGGTTTGTACTCTTTTGTTTGGAGTGCTGTAACCAGACTAGACAAAAAGAAATAAAGATCGATTTCTTTACTGGCTAAAAGTTCCCTATGGTGATTTTTCCTCATGCTCAAGAAATCAGTGGCGACATCCGAGCGAAGGAAAAATCGACGATCTGATGTCGGCCAGCTCTGATGAACGTCGTGCTACAGTATTTCGATTCAGTGATCATCTTCTGGTTTGTTTGCCCGGTTTTTGTTTTTATAGATTGATTCATTGTCTCTCTTGTTTCAACAAGTTTAATATTGATTTGATCCTTACAAAACCTTCCTAGAGTATCAACTTAGAGTTTCTCAAAGTTTCGTTGGTCAATATTTTGTAAATTGTGATTAATCACGAAATTAGAGTTTGGTCAGTTCTCGTCATAATCTGTCACAGCATGCTTGCGAGGTTAATAACTTTTGATCCGTAGGTTCGATCGAGTTGATTCTTGTTGGGTTAGATTCATAATTGAGTCTAGTTTCTTCAGTTAAAATTTCACATTAATCCAATGGTGGAATCTTCAGTTAATCTCATTGTTTGAGTTTGGTCCGTAGCTAGTTTGAATTTGGTCTATCGCTGTTAGATCGGTTTTTGTTTCAGCTGTCTTGCAAAAAATATAACTCCAGATCCATATGTCCGATTGAGTTAATTATTTTTGTGTTAGCTTTGAAATTGAATCTAGTTTCTACAGTTAAATTTTCATATCAATCTAACGGTTAGATCGTGAGAAATATTAGTTTTAGTGAACATATATCAGTCTATCTCGTTTGGTCCGGAGTGAATTGATTTTGTTTTGCTACAGTAGAATTTTGGTCCGTAGTACATGCAAAACTTTCTGTCCGAAGCAAAATTTGGTCCGGCGTACAAGTAAAAGTTTGGTCCGGCGCAATAAGGTTTTTGTTGAATTCAAATTAAGCGATCTGAGTTTGTTTGGGGTGTTTCAAAAATCACAAAAATTTTATTTTAGCTCCCGCGCAATCATTCACCCCCCCTCTGATTGCTAGATTAGTATCTTTCGATCCTACAAGTGGTATCAGAGCACGATTTTTCTAATTTATCTTAACCGGTGATTAGATCAATGGATCGTTATTCGACAAAACCGTGTGTGTTCGATGGTGTTGATTTTCATTTTTGGAAGGCCAAGATGGAGGCGTACATCCAAGCGCAGGGCTTCACAATTTGGGAGAAGGTTTACAAGCCGTACGAAGTTCCTGAGAACGACAACGTCAATGACGCCAATCGCGCACATGTTGAAGCAAACAGCAAGGCGCGCAACTTGATCATCCAGGGCTTGGGACGCAGCGACTTTGATCGAGTGGTTCATCTTCGATCCGCATATGAGGTATGGAAATCTCTTTGTGACTATCACGAAGGATCAAACTCTGTCAAAGAGGTTCGCCAAGATATTTACAAAAAAGAATATATGCGTTTCGAGATGAAACCTGGTGAGTCTGTAGATGACTTTTTTGCACGCTTTAATAAAATTCTTAGCAATCTACGTGCTGTTGGGGTTACTATGACGATGCTGCTAATGCTAGACAATTGCTTGATGCATTAGACATGTCTATTTGGGAGATGAAAGTTACATCCATTAGAGAATCAACTGTCATGAGTACACTTACTTTAGATGTTCTTTTCCCTAAATTAAAAACTCATGAATTGGATGTTCTTGCTAGGAAGAATGATCACAAATCAATTGCTTTGACCTCCCAATCTAGCATGTCTCATAAAAATGTTTCTTCAAGTTTTGCTTTATCTTTCTTGTCTTCACTAACCGATGAACAGATTGAGGAATTTCCGGAAGAAGACTTGGCATCACTCTCTTCTCGTTTTTATAAAGCTTTGCAGAATGTGAGAATGAGGAAGAGAGTTAGTGGTGGCCCTCCAAGATGCTATCAGTGTGGTGATCTCAACCACATTCGTCCAAATTGTCCTAAACTTGTAGGTAAATCATCGAAGGAGGAGAAAGAGACAAAGTACAAGCGTCCGTTCAATGACAAGAAGAAAAGGAGCTTCCTAAATAGCAAAGTTGTGCATCGAGTTCTTTCAGCACTTGAACAAGTCAACTTGAGTGATGTAGACTCTGAAAGCAGTGATGAAGATACAATATCCAAAGGTAAGACGAGAGAAGACTTGACGAGCTTGTGTCTCATGGCAAGTATGGACAGCTCAACCGAAGATGAACTTGACAGTGAGGGAAACGAGGTAAATCCTTCTTACGATGAGCTTTCAGATGCTGTTGTTCGTCTTGGTACACTTTTAGAGAAAAGAAACAAGAAAATTAAGAAACATAATGTTTTGATTGAATCTTTTAATGCTGAAATTGCTAGACTTATATCTTTGATTCCTGATGATGATGCTTGCAAATCATGTGACTTAATTTATTCTGAGCTTACTTCACTAAGAAATGTTCATGCTTCAACTCTTGATAAGCTTAGAGATGAAATTGAGAAGAATGAGAAACTTGTTGATTTGAATTGCAAACAAATTAAAGATGCTAGTTACTCTACTTCTGATTTGGATGAATCAACTTCTTGTTCTAAATGTTCAATTCTTGAATTGAAGTTGCATGATGCTAATGCTAGAGTTTCTCAAATGACAAATGATTTGCTCACACATGAGGTTCTTTCATGCTCAACTTGTCGCAAGCAAAAAGGAAAAGTGGACGTTTCTTGTAATAATTGTTTAACTCTTTCTCGAAAGGTTGATTACTTGGAAAAATCTTTAGAACGTTTCACTAAAGGAAAGAAAAACCTAAACATGATTTTGGATCAATCAAGGGTTAGCACGCATAACAAAGGTTTAGGTTTTGATTCTTATGCTCATCATAAATCACATGCTCCTACTGTTGTTAAGTCACTTGAAAGTGGAAAATTTGAAATTGTCAATGAGCCTAAGAAAATTGTTTTTAAGTCTGCTGGAGTTTTATCTTCTACTATAATGAATGCAAATGTTGCTTCTACTTCTAAAGCTAAACATCGTGTTAAGTACACTTGCACTCATTGTGGTAGAGATGGACACTTAGTAGATTTTTGCTTTATACTAGCCAAACAACAAAAGAAAGAAAAGGCTAAGGCTAGGTCTAATTTCAGACAGGTACACTTTACTCCTCATCATGTGCCTAGGGTGATGCAAACACCTTTTGTTGCTAGAAACACGAGAAAGGGCAAATCTGATTTTGTGCATAAGAATACTCGTGTTATGCCTACTATTGTGCGTCATGTGTCTCGGTACTGGATTCCTAAACATTTTATTTCTAACCCCAGTACCGAGGCCTCGACATCTTCTAGTGCTATGTAGGTTTTTCAGATGCGGGTTGGAGAATATAAGCTTAGTGGATCTTGGTCTTTTGCAAGATGTGATCAAGACTTAGATGGTTCTCACCTTTGAGATGGCCTTCAAGAGGTATGTGCAATAATTCTTCACCTACTTTGTGAGTTATTTTATACACTCATATCTTTTACATTCACACGTATCTAATTGTGGTATGAGATGAGATGTTTGCTTATATGCTCATATGTATCCCCTGCCATGTTCAATTATGTTATATCTTATATCATGCTTTTTCATGCTCAGTATTTATTTATCATGATTCATACTTATGCTTAACTGAACATATCGTGATAACTCAAACACATGTATATCATCACCTCTCTTTTGATTTCATTGGTTATTCGTTTGAGGGGGAGTTAATGGACTTTTGGTGAAAATTTCTTTCGTTTGTCTATTGAGAGGATTATTCGTTCAAACTTTTTTTTATAAAATTAATCCCATTGGGTGATAATTTTGAAGAAAGTTTTTAAGAGGTTTGTTTTGAGGGGGAGTTTTTGAAAACTTTGTAATATTTTGCAACATACTTTTTATTTTGTGTGTCTCTTAAATAAAAACAAAAAAATGAGAAAAACAATGAAAAAGTAATGAGCATTGTATTTAATACACATATGTCATTTGAAGCCATGTTTATGCTACAAAGTCTTTGCAACTTCATATTTATGCATATATGGTGTAGTTTATGTCATGACTATTTAATTGGAATGATAACTTGAATTAAATCTTGTCATGGTTGAACTTTCTTGGCTATCTTGATCCTGCTCAAAAAGTGCTAAATATGAAATTTATCAAGTTAAGTGCTAAAGCTCAAAGAGTGATTGTTAATAAATGCAAGATCAAGGTTATGTACTATCGCACTTCTTCTTTACAAGACTGCTTATCATTGCACTTTGATATGAACTTGGAAGAGGTTGTGTGTGACCAAAACCATGAAACCTTAAGCTTGTGATTGCTTGGCATGATTGGAAAGTAAGGCTGATGGTGCATATAATTCCTTGCAATTGTTATTGTTGCAATCAATCAATGAATCAGTTTTTCAAGCATAAATAAAATGCACAAAAATTCAATGTTTTTAGGTTTTTAGATTGTTGAGAAAGCGAGATCATGCTATGCAATAAATTGTTAACAGTACTTGATTTCTAGTTATGCTTACTCTACATTGTCTTTGTGTAGATTTGAGGGTGCAAGTATTTTTGATAGCATGGCTTGGTGATGAATTTGCTACATTTGTGGATGACTTATAATGCTCATTACATAAAGAAAATGAAAAACTAAAAACAAACAAAAATATTTTGTTTTCTCTCTTTTGTATTCTTGATGAATCCATAGTCAAAGGGGGAGAACTTTGCCACTCTAGAGAATTTATACATGCACTTTACACATGCACATGTTCTTGTATAAGTGGTATTCATTACATTTACATATTTGTCAAAGGGGGAAATTTTGTGTTTTTCACTTTGGCTTTTGATTTAAAACTTTTTTATTTCAAAAAACTTTCCTTGTGAGATGAATGCAAATGTTCAATTCTAAGTGGTGTTGCCAATGTTTTCATCAAGGGGGAGATTGTGAAATCATGTGCTGAAAAATTGGCTGAGTAATGAAATTGGCGTTGCAATGTGGTTGTGCTCATGGCATGTGTGGTGCTTTGGCATGTGTTATTTCAGATGTTTACTTGATATGCTTGTGGTAGCATGATAATGATTTTGCTTGATGCAATGCGCTCGTGTGAGTGGTTGCATGACTGATGTTGAGTCAAGTCGTGGACTTGTGCTCGGAATTATTTCTTGTTTATTCATGTGCAGGTGTTGCTCGAGGCGACGTGGTCGATGACGGACCGAACTAGGTTCATGGAGGCGAGGTTCGAGACTAGATTCGAGAGGAATCGAGGTCTTGGTGGTCAAGGATGTCATACGGAACGTTCGGGCTAGAGAACATGCACATGGAGGTGGTTAGTCACGTATTCTGACATGTGAAATTTGTACATGCGTGCAAGATGTGTTTTTGGCCATGTTGGGCCAGGTTGAGATGTATACAAACTCTTTCCATGTTGGAAGTGGAGTTGTATTCAATCTCTTTATGTTTGCTCAGTATAAATAGGGGGAGGTGTCTCCTGTTTATGGTGAGCGCTGAGGTTTTAGGGTTTGTACTCTTTTGTTTGGAGTGCTGTAACCAGACTAGACAAAAAGAAATAAAGATCGATTTCTTTACGGCTAAAAAGTTCCCCTGCGACTGATTTTTCCTCATGCTCAGAAGTACAGGCGGCGACATCCGAGCGAAGGAAAAATCGACGATCTGATGTCAAGTGTGACTACTGATGAAACGTCGTGCTACAATATTTCGATTCAGTGATCGTCTTCTGGTTTGTTTGCCCGGTTTTTGTTTTTATAGATTGATTCATTGTCTCTCTTGTTTCAACAAGTTTAATATCGATTTGATCCTTACAAAACCTTCCTAGAGTATCAACTTAGAGTTTCTCAAAGTTTCGTTGGTTAATCTTTTGTAAATTGTGATTAATCACGAAATTAGAGTTTGGTCAGTTCTCGTCATAATCTGTCACAGCATGCTTGCGAGGTTAATAACTTTTGATCCGTAGGTTCGATCGAGTTGATTCTTGTTTGGTTAGATTCATAATTGAGTCTAGTTTCTTTATTTAAAATTTCACATTAATCCAACGGTGTAATCTTCAGTTAATCTCATTGTTTGAGTTTGGTCCGTAGCTAGTTTAAATTTGGTCTATCGCTGTTAGATCGGTTTTTGTTTCATCTGTCTTGCAAAGAATATAACTCCAGATCCATAAGTACGATTGAGTTAATTCTTTTTGTGTTAGCTTCGTAATTGAATCTAGTTTCCACAATTAATTTTTCATATCAATCTAACGGTTAGATCTTCAGGAATCTTAGTTTTAGCGAACATATATCAGTCTATCTCGTTTGGTCCGGAGTGAATTGATTTGGTTTTGCTACAGTAGAATTTTGGTCCGTAGTACATGCAAAACTTTCTGTCCGAAGCGAAGTTTGGTCCGGCGTACAAGTAAAAGTTTGGTCCGGCGCAATAAGGTTTTTGTTGAATTCAAATTAAGCGATCTGAGTTTGTTTGGGGTGTTTCAAAAATCACAAAAATTTTATTTTAGCTTCCGCGCAATCGTTCCCCCCCCCTCTGATTGCTAGATTAGTATTTTTCGATCCTACAAAATCATTGCTCTGTGATCGTGCTGTTATGGTCACACCACTACTTACCCTTACCGGTCGATTTTCCGCCATCGGGGTAGGCCGTGAAACGTAAACCCACAAGCAGCATGCCAAGATCAATAGGATTGATCGACACGGCTCTATGGTCGGAAATAGGGTTAATATGATTAACCCAAAGAGGTTTTCCTTGGTTGGATTCATGGATTTAATCTATGTTTTTCGAAGAGGTTTTACATGGTCGGATTCATGGAATTTAGTGGGAGTATCTTTATTAAATTGTTTATTATAAGTTACTTTGCATGAATGTTTGTCTCAGTTTTCGTATATATTTTATGTTTTAGATCATGGCACCATCTGGTGCTACACCCACTTCCAGTTATGCTTTACGTTCAATAATTGAAAATGAAAAACTTAATGGAATGAACTTTGCAGATTGGTCCCACAACCTGAGAATTGTGCTCAGGCAAGATAAAAAGGAGCACATTCTAGAGCAACCAATTCCAGATGTGCCTGATGAGAATGCTTCCAATGCTGTTAAAGCCACTTACAAAAAGACGATTGATGAGTCCCTCGATGTTAGCTGTTTCATACTTGCTACTATGAACTCAGACCTTCAGAAGTTGTTTAAAAACATAGAGGTCTACGATATGATCTTGGCATTTAAAGGTATGTCTGAGACTCAGGTTAGGACTGATAGATATGAGATCTCAAAGTCCTTATTTGGATGTAAGCTGGCCGAGGGCAATTAGTGAGCCCTCATGTAATCAAGATGGTTGGTTACACACAGAGATTAGAAAAACTTGGTTTATCACTTAGCCAAGAGTTGGCTACTGACGATTCTTGCGTCGCTCACTCCGAGCTTTGGGCAATTCATTATGACTTTTCATATGAATGGCATGGACAAGAATCTCACTGATCTGCATATGATGCTTAAGACAACAGAGGACAACATTAAGAAAAGCACTAGTCATGTGATGATGGTGCAGAAAAGTACTAGCTTAGAAAAAAAAGGTTAAGACTAAAGGAAAAGGCAAGACTAAAGCTTTAGATAAAATCCCCAGCAATAAGCCTAAGCCTAATTCCAAGTCTGGCCCCACTTTAGAGAGTGAATGCTTCTACTGCAAAGAGTCAGGCCATTAGAAAAGGAACTACAAAAGACAGGGTAGATCTGAAAAAGAATGGTGGAGATAAGCCATCCAATTCAGGTATTAATGTTATAGATTTATTTTTTGCCGATTCTCCTAATAACTTTTGGGTATTTGATACCAGATCGGTTGCTCATATCTGCAATTCGTTGTAGGGGTTAATAAGGAGTAGGATCGTTGCAAGATGTAAGGTTGATCTCCGCATTGGGAATAAAGCAAGGGTTGCTATATTGGCCGTCGGGATCTTGCCACTACATTTACCTTCAGGATTTATTATAGAATTAAATAATTGTTACTATGTTCCAGTATTAAGTAAAAACATTATCTCTGCCTCAAGTTTGTTGGCAGAAGGTTATAAATTCATTATTGAGGACAATGGTTTTTTTTATAATTTTGGATAAGATGTTTTATGGTTATGCTCCTGTTGTGAATGGGTTATTTATTTTAAATATTAATGATGCACCTATTTATAATATTAATGCTAAGAGGCTTTGGCCTAATGATTTAAATCTCACTTACTTTTGGCATTGTCGCTTGGGTCATATTAGTCAGAAAAGCATGATGAAGCTCCAAAGAGATGTCTTCTAAAATCATTTGATTTTGAATCATTTGAAATGAGTGAGTCTTGTCTACTTGGTAAGATGACCAAGACACATTTCACTGGACATTGTGAGAGGGCATCTGACTTATTGGAACTCGTATATACTTATGTATGTAGACCAATGAGCACGATAGCTAGAGGTGATTTTCAGTACTTCATTACTTTTACCGATGACTATAGTGGATACGGTTATATCTACTTAACAAGGCATAAGTCCGAAACTTTTGAAAAGTTTAAAGAATTCCATAATGAAGTACAAAATCAATGTGGCAAGAAAATTAAGCTTCTACGATCTTATCATTGAGGTGAATATTTGAGTCATGAGTTTAATAATCATCTAAAGAGTTATGGAATGGTTCCACAACATACGCCTCCCGGCACGCCTCAAAGGAATGGGGTGTTCAAGCGGCGTAATCGGACCTTGTTAGACATGGTTCAGTCAATGATGAGTCAGTCAGATTTACCACTATCTTTTTGAGGTTACACTCTAGAAACTGTAGCTTTCACACTAAACATGGTACCATCTAAATCTGTAGATAAGACACCATATAAGATGTGGACTGGAAAGAGTCCCAATTTGTCTTTTCTAAAAATTTGGGGTTGTGATGTTTATGTTAAACGCCAGATGTCTGACAAACTCACACCCAAATCGAATAAATATTTTTTCGTGGGATATCCTAGGGAGACGTTAGGATATTATTTTTACAACTGAGAAGAGGGCAAAGTGTTTGTCGCTCGGAATGGTGTCTTCTAGAGAAAGAGTTTCTCTTGCGAAAGGCAAGTGGAAGAACGGTGCAACTCGAAGAAGTTTGAGTTACTCTACTCAGGGGGACTTGGTCGGAGACACCCATGTCGGGGAAAATCTAGTTGAGGAACCTATGGTCAAGAAAACTCTAGTTGGAGGGACGCCGATCAAGGAGGCACTAATGCCACGTAGGTCGAACAGGCTGCACAAAGTACCTACTCGGTATTCGCGTTATATATTGTTGTCGAACAGCGATGAGCCTACGACTTATAAGGAGGCAATGATGGGCCTAGACTCTGAGGAATGGCTTGGAGCCATGAGATCCGAGATAGAATCCATGGGAGACAATCAGGTTTGGAACCTGGTCGATCTGCCTGATGGTGTATAAATCATTGAATGCAAATGGGTCTATAAGATGAAGATTGATATGGATAGAAATGTTCGCATCTATAAATCTAGACTTGTCGTAAAGGGTTTTCGGCAAGTTCAAGGAGTTGACTATGATGAGATTTCTCGCTGGTAGCGATGCTTAAATCTGTACAGATTATTCTAGCTATTGCTGCATATTTTGATTATGAAATGTGGCAAATGGATGTCAAAACAGCTTTCCTTAATGGAAACCTAAGTGAAGATGTGTTCATGACACAACTTGAAGGATTTGTCGATCCAAAGAACACAAGTAAAATATGCAAACTTCAAAAATCCATTTATGGGTTGAAGCAAATATCTCAGAGTTGAAATATTCGTTTTTATGAGGTAGTTGAAGGGTTTGGCTTCATCCAGAACGTAGAAGAATCTTGTGTTTACAAGAAGGTTAGTGGGAGCGCACTTTTAATTCTAATCTTGTATGTGGATGACATATTATTGATTGGGAATGACTTTCCTATTTTTGGAACCTGTTAAGACCTCACTGAAAAATAGTTTTTCTATAAAGGACTTATGAGAAGCAGCATAGAGAGAAAAGGCGAATTGGATTAAGCCAGAGTACTTACATCGACATGGTGTTGAATTGGTTCAACATGCAGGATGTCAAGAAGGGGTTCTTGCCTATGTCGCAGAGAATAAGTCTTAGCAAGATTTAGTGTCCTTCGACTATTGATGAGCGAGACTGTATGAGTAAGATTCCATATGCTTCGGCCATTGGGTCTATCATGTACGTCATGTTAGGTACTCGACCAGATGTATCATATGCTCTAAGTGAAGGTCACTGGACAACGGTTAAAAATATTCTTAAGTACTTGAGAAGGACTAATGATGTATTCCTAGTTTATGAAGGTGACGAAGAGCTCGTTGTAAATGGTTACACCGATGCAAGCTTCCAAACTGACAAAGATGATTGTCGTTCGCAATCTAAAATTGTATACATTTCAAATGGAGGGGCAGTGAGTTGGAAAAGTTCCAAAAAGACACGGTTATTGATTCTATAACGGAGGCCGAGTACATTGCGGCTTCTGAAGCTACAAAGGAGTGTGTTTGGATAAAGAAATTCATTTTTGAACTAGGTGTGGTCCCTAGTGCCTCCAGCCCAATGAATCTCTATTGTGATAATAGTTGAGCCATTGCGCAGGCTAAGGAGCTAAGGTCCCATCAAAAGTCCAAACACATACTAAAGCGATATCATCTTATTCGCGAGATTATGGATAGAGGAGATGTAAAGATATGCAAAGTACACATGGATTCAAATGTTGCTGATCCGTTAACAAAGCCTCTTATACAGCCAAAGCATGAGGCGTACACAAGAGCTATGGGTATTAGATACTTAAATGATTGACGCTAGTGTAAGTGGGAGACTATTTGAGATATGCCCCAGAGGTAATCATGGAGATGATTATATTTCCTTATGTTCATAATTAATTATTTTGTTCCTTAAATATTGTCATTATTATTTACTAGCAAGTATGTAACTTGTTTGTGAAACTCTATATATGACTTTGTGATGATTATTCTAAAGTGATCTCTAGTCAATAAACATACGAGGACACATGTGAATAGACTAGCATATGTATTGGTTGATGACCATATTTCACGGGTCATAGTTATGGAGATATCAAACTAATAATATGGACACATGTTACAGAACATGGAGTTGGATAGACCCACCTTGAGACACTGCGAGAACATTGTAATCTTCTTGTCATCAGTTTGTCTCATATACAATGTGTATGCTATATTCTTAGACTTGAGGTTGGCGCATGTACTCGAAATGTGTAATGACTTACGTAGGAGTTGCCAAACCCTACTCCAAAACTGGGTAGTTATAAAGGTGGCATTCAGGTTTGTCATGAAGCATGTTGCGAGCATGGTCGATCAAGATGGGATTTGCCCCTCCATTCAACGGAAGAGATATCTCTAGGCCTCTCGAGTGGTCAAATTTCGAAAATGCATGGCCATGCTACTCGCGGTTAAAGAGTTAACTGTAGTTGGGGATTCCGAGCCATGTGATCGAGAAAGAGTGGTCGAGCTAACTAAATAAGGATGTCATGTACTCGCCTTGAGTTGTATCGATATCATAAAGCAAAGGGCAATGCATATAACTAAGGGAAATGCATATAACTAAGCATTGTTTAGGTTCGTCCGATGTGATCTTTATATATACTCGGAAGTCGGCATGTTCTGCTAGGGACCGCTACCGATTAATGGTTGAGTAAAAGTACCAGGTTATGTCTAGGTATACGTGAACCTATATGGTCACATGCTTAAAAGGTTGGGACTTAATTTGGATGGTGATCCGAATTCTGATGGATTTTAAGTTTCTAATAGACCTCTAATGTAGAGTCTATTATGGGGCATCTATTTAAAGAGAAGGGATGCTAGCTTTAGGGTTAAGAGACACAGTAGAAATTCGGAATTCACCGAGCCTTAGCCGCCACCCCTCCTCTGCCCAGAACCACACAGCCGGCGCTAGCACTCTGGCGTGTGATGTTCCTGCCCCGTACATGTGGATACCTTGGAGACGTTACTGCGAAGCTTCAACGCTAGGACGATGCGCAACATGCGGCGGTCACAAGGAGTTGTTGGAGAAGGCGTGAGGCTAGTATGACTACATCTGCACCACCGCACTACATCGACTCTACTTCCGCTACGGGTCTACGCGTCTAGTGGTAATTCTGTGATTTATTACATGTAGTGGTTCATTAGTTACATGATAGAAAATTTTGTTTTTATGCTAGAGTAGCTTACTCGTTTCCTAACATGAACTCCACTTGAAAATAAAATCATCAAAAATTCAGGTCAAAACATGAGTATTAAAGTACGGGGCTACATTCTGTGGCCTCTCATTTAATCAAAGTTGTTCTAAAATAAATGCAACTTTTTCTTCATAATAAAAGAAATTCCGTATCATGATTTACTCAAAAGCAAGCAACAAGTACCAATATAGACCAAAACCATTGAAATAAAGCAAACAAATCAAATGATTTTCTCAAAAGCAAGAAAGGGAAACGCTAGACGATCCATCCTGATATACCTGCTAGTTAAGAACACAAACAAGCAAGAAAAACAGAATTACCATATCCATTAGTTCCGAACGGGACATCATCAGGCATTACTCGCCTGCTGTTGGAGCCAGCTCCACCATCAGCAGCCACAGCAACCTTCTCTCTGGATTGCAATGGAACCGATGAGGCCTTCTTTGCCTTGGAATCCTTGCCCCTATGGATCAACTTCATGTCTCCCCTGCTCCTAGTCCTGGACGGCTACTTTGCAAGGTCAAACGTGAACATGAGTTCAGAATAGAGATCTGAAAATGGAGAGAGAGAGAGAGATGATTAGTTTAAGTGAGAGGACCAGAGTAGACTATGTAGTGCCAGAGTGGACTAATGCGGTGCATATAAAGGAAAGCAGCATGAGAGCCAGATCTGACCTGGGGTTTGTGTAGGTCTGTAAGAAATGGATTATCAGATGTGTCTCTCACTTTGAGTGAGTAGGAGTGGCAGTTTGGTCAAGAGATGGGATGGATGGATATTTATGGTTGGATACCTCGTCCTTTTTGTGAAGGATGGTTGGATGGCTTGGAGGCTAACCCTGCTAGCTGCAAACTACTTTTGACACCAAACGACTCCATAAAGTGTTGTATGGACCGGTGTGGCTAACTGGAAAATTGCAGAATGGGCGATAAAAATTGACGACGAGATTGCGTGTAGGTAACTTTGCAGATGACTAAGGAACACGTTGCCCTGTTCCTGATTCTATTTCTTTTGGGGGCAAATTTCATCTGTGCCGCTTAAAAACTTGTCTCTCTCAGAAAACACTAGAAACTATGTTTCTCCGTTATACGCCAATGGAATTGGAACATTGTCCTGAAGAAACCATTGTCGAACAGTTTTTTTTCTCTCTCAGAAAACACTAGAAACTATGTTTCTCCGTTATACGCCAACGGAATTGGAACATGGTCCTGAAGAAACCATTGTCGAGCTGTTTTTTCGCCCAAAAAACTTCTACTATGGTTGCCACCGCTGAACACACCAGTGTCCCCGCATTCTGCACTCTGAATTTTGACTGCATGCATTCTAAAATATCATCCACTAAGCTTTCGTGTAAGCTGTACACATTCGAATGCGAAGATGATTATCAGATATTATTGAAGTATAAGTGACTTGTGTTCTTTCTTTATCAGTTTAAGCTTTTGGGTGAATTGGTTGATACATGCAACTCAATAGATATAATTCCTATCTGATCACTTTCTTTATCAGCTTAAGCTTTTGGGTAAATTGGTTGGTACATGCAACTCAACAGATATAATTCCTATCTGATCCTCACCCACATTATGTGGTATGTGGAGATGTACTTTTCCCAATTTTGTTTTTGTTAGCCCTATTATGTGCCCTACTGGTTCTTATAACTGAGCTTTGAAAGCATTAGCCATTACTACTAGAAGGACAAGTTGGACGAAGCGATAAGTATTCTGTCCGTTTAGCAATATTTGTTTATTTTATTGGAAAACATCCTTATGTCCATTGCACAAACTAGGAGTGTAGTTGTTGACATTTCTACCCTCTAATTCAACTTTAATGCTGCCGTTGAATAGTTGTGTTATGTTATTCGATAGATGTACATGGTCCAATATCATTAATTATTTCTTAGATTTGGTACCTTCTTAGTCTGTATGTACGGTGGACTTCGATAAATATTGTGAAACGGAGGGTCAATCTTTCTAGAGTACTTCAAAACAATCAGTACGGAAAGGAAAGGACCAAGGAAAAAAGTTTGTACAAAAGTAGAACTTTGGGAACAGTAAGGAAAGATTCGACAGGTACAAATGGAATATACGAGCCTTAATTTCCCATAAAGCCAACCCCCTCTCTCTCTCTATATATATGAAAATGATTTCATACTCTTGGATTTACGTACTCCCACCTCTATTATACCGTTTAAATGATGTTATTATACCTCTTTATCCTTTTAAGTATACTCTAATACTGATTATAAGATACTGCAAAGTGCGTTCTACGAAATTTTTTATTAAAGTCTACCCTTTATAGCATAATTTGTTTATACATTCCTTTTACATATGGAAAAAGTTATGTAGCAAAAAAAATAAAAGGTACTGATGAAATTTTTTAACAATGTTGTAACATCCCAAAATTTGCCATAAATATTATTTTATTGATTTTTATGCATTTCATGATTTTCTGGAATTAGTTGGATTTTTTTGGATTTTATTGGAATTTGTTAAATACATTTTGTATTGGCCTTTTATTGAAAAATATTAAAATAATGATAAAGTTTAAATAAATTTTTGCCAAAACTATTTTATTTGAGTTCAAAATATCTCAAAGTATTTTTGAGAATTTTCTTCAATTTTCCTGATATTTTTATTGCCTAAAACTAATTAAATAAAATTTTGGAATTACTTTAAAAGGAAAATACCGAGAAAATGTTTAACAGTAATGGGCTGGGCCCATTTACTTTGCCGTTAGCCAGCCCGTTCGGCCTGGGTTCTGGAACCTTGACCGCCGGCCGTTGGATGAAAACTGATCTATTTAATGGTGAATTTTATTGATTTTTAGAGATTGTTTGCTCTCTGTTTTGGTGTTTATTTGTTGTTCTCTCTCGATTCACGTAGACGTTAAATTATGCAATGCAACCGAGGAGGATTCGTCAACTCAATACCAAGGTCCAGAGCAAGAATAAGGGCTTCTCTAAGGCAAGTTGTGCTTTGATCATGTTGAACCCAGTTTACGAAAACTGCTATATTGATTTACATTATTGCATGATATTTTACGTATACAATTGTTTTAAATTAAATTGGGATTTAGTTAATCTATCCAATTGAATTATACCCTACCTTGTCACTTGTATGCTATGATTATTTTCACCCTAGGATGGTTCTTTATTAGTTGGTTAATATTAGCAATCAACATGGGTTGGTTAGACCGTGTTTAGTATGCTTAGCCATGCCACGTATACCTCATGTCTTTTGAAATATCAAAAGTGAATCTTGACTAATGGAATATGGAACATGTTTGTGAAAGGTGTGTCGAGTGCTGTCACACAATGATGTTGAGTTGTAGTGACGTATGTCACGAAACGATGTTGACTTGTTGATGGCATGTGGTGCATGGTAATCAACTGGGGTGGTAAATAATTTGGATTGTGGCAAGTGGCAAGGGGCAGTGTGCCAAGGTGGGCCAGGAATGGCAGAGGGTCTGTGGAAGTCTTGCCCTAGTCGATTAAGGACTTAACCTTGCGAGCCTTTGAACTGAATCAATCATGCAACCACATGATCTGGAATGGGACAGACCTAACTAAGTAGGATTACCGATATCTTGATATATGATTCCTCAGGTGGATAATCACACAGAAGCGTGCATACATGGAAGTGTGGTTATAGCGGAGGATGTGGCGTTACACATCAATCTAACGGTTTGTCGGTCCTATCCTTCTCCTGCGCTGAGGGAAGGTGTAGTGTGTGGCTTACCGGGAGGGTCAATGTTAGGATAAAGGTTTTCGAAAGGTTTTGTCATGACCACTCGCCTTTGTGGTGTATGGTTATGTCGTGTGGGTAAAGTGCATAGCCTCTGCAGAGCGTATAATCTATTCGGATAGCCGTGCTCGCGGTATTGAGCAATGCTCGGGAATTACAGTCAAGGGTTAGATTTTGTTAAATGAAAACCTGGATGGGAATGCTGGATGCTGTTATTGAAAGTTGGAACTTGACTTGGATTGGATAACTTTGTTTATCGGAAATGCTAAAATTACTATTAATGGTAATTGTTTTACTGTCTTTACAATCTATTTATTGTATTTGTTCATAAATGCTGCTTTACTTCAAAATAGCCATGCTAGCCTTTTCCTTTGGAATAAGCCTTGCATGTTGTTATGTTAGCAATGCATTCTGTGCACAACTTGTTGAGTGCTTTAAGTACTCACCCTTGCCAACAACATCACCAGTTGAGGAGTATGCATCTATGCTGGCGAAGGAATACTAGAAGGAGACGAATGTTTAGGGCGTAAGTCTTGTCAGTAGCCTGTGGTATACTAAAGGGTTGTCTACGTTTTCATTCCGCTGCAGTTTAATTTGTCATTCAGCCTTGCGAGACACAGTCATGTAAGTTGACCATAACGTCATTCAATTAGTAATATTTAATACATGATGTCTTTCATAATGTTCCCGCTATGTAAGATTGTGATATTTACTGGTGTTGAGCCTGTGTGCACTAGCGTGATCTTGGACTAGTGCGGTATACACAGAGGGTCAGAATTTTCATATTCGGGTCCCGACAGAGTTGGTATCAAAGCCATACTGACTGTAGGTCTTGGCCCTAGATAGTCTGGTCGTCTTTATAGGACCTTCAAAATTATTTTTCTAAAGGAAATATTTAATTCGAAAGAATAATATGTTCTTGACTGATCTCATTCTTCTAATCCTTTCCCTTGCTGAAATTTCTTCCTTATCCCCTGCTGGAAAGGTAAAAAAAATCTTATTTGAGTTATCTTTAGTAGATAACTAGGTTCCACACCTTAGGAGGAAGCAATAGGTGGTTGTCGTTAACCCTGAGTTTTATGAAGAAAGTAATTGTCAAGCTCAAGGAGGAGTGGATCGATGAAGTCTTCTCGAAGCTAGAAGAGCCAGTTTTTAGAGTAGCCAGTTGAGACTCATGTGTGGGAGTGGCGTCTGCTTAAGATAGGAGTGTTGCCCTTGTAGGCGGTAGTCTTGTGTGCTTAGGATGCATTGGTTCTTTCATGATTGCTGTGTGTGCAGTATGTGTTGCAGAGCTTTTAGGCTTATGTAAGCAACCATACCAAGTTATTAATATTGATTGCTTAAGTTGTCGGGTTAAACCTTTCTCCCCTGCATTAGGATTCTTACTTCTTACGTATGCTAGTTCCCTCTTCCCTAACCCTATGAAGCAATCAAGCAGATGGTGCAAACTCGTGGAAACAACAGAGCCAGTAGAAGTGGAAACCAATCCAATGATAGTCCTAATGATGAAGCTATTCCTCAGCAGTCATCACCAGCAGATGTGCAGAACTTGGGAGTTTTTCTCGTAGCTCAGACTCAACTGATGCAGACCACGATGCAGCAGATGCAGAATGTGATAACTCAAGTTGCTGTTAACAATGCAACTCAAGCCAACAATGGATCTTGTTCTATTTCCAAGCTGTCAGACTTTATGAGGACACGTCCACCAACATTTTCGGGGAGTGTCAATCCTATAGAAGCCGATGATTGGCTCAGGACCATAGAGGGGAAGGAAGTTGCAAATAACTCAATGTGAAGGAGGTGAGAAGGTGTTGTATGCTGCTGATTGGTGGGAGAACTACTGTGCTGCCCATGAAGCCCCACGAGAGATTTCATGGGAGGAGTTTACTGCTACTTTTCGTCGATATCACATTCCCGAAGGAATGATGGAATTGAAGAAAGAGGAATTCATATCACTTAAGCAAGGAAGTCAGTCAGTGGCGGAATATTTGAATAAGTTTACTCAGCTTGCACGTTATGCTCCTGAAGATGTTATGACAGATAAAGCGAGACAGTCTTGTTTCATGAAGGGATTGAACGCTAATTTGCATGTGAGCCTGATTACCCATAATTTTCTTGATTTTCAAGAGTTAGTTAACAAGACCATAATTCTTGAAGACAAGCTTAAAGAATTCAGTCAGGAACGCAAGCGCAAGATGATTCAACAAGGAGGACGTCCAAATCGGTTAAGGTTGATATTAACCCCTCAACAGTTTGAAAGGTTTCAGCCGCAGGCTATAGACTAGATATCATCTCCGGTACCGTGTTCGTCTAATCAGAATTTCAAGACACCTACTCAAGTAACCAATGTGCCAGGAAGAAATCAACATACTTCAATTAAGCGTTGTTACCGTTGCCAAAAGCTGGGACACTTTGCCAATAACTGTCCCAAGAAAGGAGGTATTACAACTGGTTGTTCTAGTCCTGCCAAGACACCTTTAATCGGAGTGAACCGTGGATCAAATCTAGCTGGAGCTGCACCTCGAGCAACAATAAGAGGTCAGGTTAACCACGTTACAGCTAATGGAGCTCAAAAAGTATCGGATGTTGTACTGGGAAAGTTCCTAGTTAACTCCGTACCTGCAATGGTTCTATTTGATTCTGGAGCCTCGCATTCCTTTGTTTCCCGGATTTTTGCTGAATAAAATGGATTGGATGTTATGCATCTTAAGTATATGTTATTAGTGCAATCCCCTGGATCGGAACTCAAGTCTAATCTAGGATGCTCGGGAGTTAAGTTGCTTATTGACGGAATAGAGTTCCAAGCGGGTCTTGTTGTGTTGGGTACTCAGACCCTAGATGTTATTCTTGGAATGGATTGGTTATCTAAGAACAAAGCTATTTTGGATTGTGGTCGAAGAGTTGTGTCAGTTGAAAGCCCTAAGGGAGAAAAAGTGGAGTTTCAAGCGACTGCAATTCATGATGGTCAGTTGATGATCAACAGTGTTAAAACTATTAGCTTCGAGGAAGTGCCTGTTGTTAGAGAATATCCAGATGTATTTCCCAAGGATTTGCCGGTATGCCGCTAGACAGAGATGTTGAGTTTGTTATTGAATTAGTGCCTGGAACAGCACCAATAGCAAAGAGACCGTATCGGATGCCAACAGATGAGTTAGTTGAGATAAAGAAACAGATCGAGGAGTTGCTCGAAAAAGGTTTTATTCGACCTAGTTCTTCGCCGTGGGGAGCGCCGATTTTGTTCGTCAGAAAGAAGGATGGAAGTTTAAGAATGTGTATTGATTATCGTGCACTTAATGAAGTGACGATCAAGAATAAGTATCTATTACCCAGGATCGATGATTTGTTTGATCAGTTAAGAGGAGCGGGGGTTTTCTCAAAGATAGATCTTCGATCAGGATATCATCAACTGAAGATTCGTGCTGAGGATGTTCCTAAGACCGCGTTTTCCACGCGATATGGACATTATGAATTCACTGTTATGTCTTTTGGATTGACTAATGCTCCTGCATATTTCATGAATATGATGAATAAAGTTTTCATGGAATATTTGGACAAGTTTGTCGTGGTGTTCATTGATGATATTTTGGTTTACTCCAAGTCTGAAGCAAAGCATGCGAAACATTTGAAATTAGTCCTTGAAAAGCTACGAGAGCAACAGTTGTATGCTAAGTTCAGTAAGTGTGATTTTTGGAAGGATAAGGTTGAATTTCTTGGTCATGCGATGACTGCCAAAGGAGTTGCTGTCGACTCAAGCAAGGTGGAAGCAGTGTTACATTGGGAGCAACCGAAGTCTGTTACTCAGATTCGTAGTTTTCTGGGAATGGCGGGATATTAACGTCGGTTTATAGAAGGATTCTCGACGATTGCTAGACCCTTTACGCAGTTGTTGAAAAAAGAGAAAAAGTTTGCATGGACGCCAGAATGCGAAAAGAGTTTTCAAGAGTTGAAGAAGCGATTGACTACAGCACCTGTGTTAGTAGTGCCAGATGTGCAGAATAGTTTCGATATATATTGTGATGCTTCAAGGCAAGGTCTGGGTTGTGTGTTAATGCAAAACAGCAAGGTGGTGGCCTATGCGTCAAGACAGTTGAGGCTGCATGAAGAGAATTATCCAACACATGATTTGGAATTAGCGGCCGTAGTGCATGCATTCAAGCTGTGGCGTCATTATCTCATAGGAAATAGATGTGAGATATATACGGACCACAAGAGTTTAAAATATATCTTTACTCAGTCAGACCTTAATATGAGACAGAGAAGGTGGTTGGAGTTGATCAAAGATTATAATGTTGGAATCCATTATCACCATAGAAAAGCTAATGTAGTAGCTGATGCTTTGAGTCGTAAGAGGCACATAGCCAATATGCTAGTTCATGAGGATCAGTCAGAATTATGCAAGGAATTACAAAAATTGAAATTAGAAGTTGTTCAGGAAAGATTTCTAGCCGCTTTGGAAGTGAAGACAATGTTAGAAAATCAGATCAGAGAAGGTCAGAAAGATGATGAGAAGATCAATAGAATCAAGTCAAAGAAGGATGAAGGCTTAGCCAAGAATTTTATTCTGGATGATCAAGGTACAATGTGGTTCAAAGGTCGAATTTGTGTGCCGAACAAGAAGGAGCTTAAGCAGTTGATTTTGGAGGAAGCTCATGATTCAAAGTATGCAATTCATCCAGGAAGTGCTAAGATGTATCAGAATCTAAAGGAAAGGTTTTGGTGGCCTAACATGAAGCGTGAAGTAGCTGAGCACGTTGCTCTGTGTGACGTATGTCAAAGGGTGAAAGCCATGCATCAAAGACCCGCTGGTTTGTTACAGCCGTTGATAATTCCTGAATGGAAGTGGGAGGAAATCGGTATGGATTTTATTACCGGTTTACCTAAGACTCAGAGGGGTTGCGATTCTATTTGGGTTATAGTGGATCGTTTGACCAATGTCGCTCACTTCATCCCAGTGAAGACCACTTACTCAAGAGATCGTTTGGCGGAATTGTATATGTCGAGAATTGTGTGTTTGCATGGAGTGCCCAAAAAGATTGTGTCAGATAGAGGTACCCAATTTACCTCGAGGTTTTGGAACAAATTACATGAAGCAATGGGAACTCGCTTGAATTTCAGTACAGCGTATGACCCGCAGACAGATGGTCAGACCGAGAGGGTAAATCAGATTTTGGAGGATATGCTGAGAGTTTGTGCATTAGCTTATGCTACGTCTTGGGATAAATATTTGCCGTATGCAGAATTCAGTTACACTAATAGTTATCAAGCTAGCTTACAGATGTCACCATTTGAGGCATTGTATGGTCGTGCTTGTCGTACCCCGTTGAATTGGAATGAAACGGGGGAGTGTTTGGTATTTGGGCCTGAGTTTCTCAAAGAAGTTGAAGAGCAAGTTGCAATGATCAGAGAGAGGTTGAAAGTAGCGCAGTCAAGGCAGAAGAGCTACGCTGATAATCGTCATCGTGATTTGAGTTTTGAGCCCAATGACTATGTGTATCTCAGGGTTACCCCTCTCAAAGGTGTTAAGAGATTTCACATTAAAAGGAAGTTTGCGCCAAGATATGTTGCATGATGTGTTTCATGTGTCGCAGCTCAAGAAATGTCTCAGAGTGCCAACGGAGCAGACACCCTTAGAAGCAATAGAGCTGCAGAAAGATTTGACTTACAAGGAGTAGCCAGTCAAAATTTTGGATGTTTTGGAGCGCAAGACTAGGAATAAGTCTATTCGCTTTTGTAGAGTTCAGTGGAGCAATCATTCAGAAAGTGAATCAACCTGGGAGCGTGAAGATGATCTGAAGTCAGAATTCCCAAACCTATTCTCTAGTCAGCCCTGAATCTCGGAGTCGAGATTCTATTAAGGGGGAGGTTTGTAACATCCCAAAATTTACCCTAAATATTATTTTATTGATTTTTATGCATTTCATGATTTTTTGGAATTAGTTGGATTTTTCTGTATTTTATTGGAATTTGTTAAATACATTTTATATTGGCCTTTTATTGAAAAATATTAAAATAATGATAAAGTTTAAATAAAGTTTTGCCAAAAATATTTTATTTGAGTTCAAAATATCTCAAAGTATTTTTGATAATTTTCTTGGATTTTTTCGGATATTTTTATTGCCTAAAACTAATTAAATAAAATTTTGGAATTACTTTAAAAGGAAAATACTGAGAAAATGTTTAATGATAATAGGTGGGCCCATTTATTTGTCGTTGCTTGAGCCGACCGTTAATTTGGGTTCTGGAACCTTGACCGTCGGCCGTTGGATGAATATCCAGTGGACCTGTTTAAGCCATATGTCTCGTTAAGCGCCAACCATTGGATTCTTGATCAGACGGTCAAGAGTATTTGGGTTTCATGAAACCCTAGCGCTTTGTGTCCGTTGGATCATGATCTTGCGGCTGAGAGTTATCATGTCGGTTTAGAACCTTTTGAGTGTTGGGCCAGATCTGTGCCGCGTTGGCCGTGTGTAACATCCCAAAATTTGGCCTAATTATGTTTTTATTGCTTAAATGTGCATTTATGATTTTTTGGAATTTATTTGGATTTTTCTGGATTTATCTAAATTAATTTTAAATTAAGTTTATTACCCTTTTGTTCAAATTTATTTAAATCTGTGCAAAGTTAAAATAAAGTTTTGCCAAAAATATTTTATTTGAGTCCAGAATGTCTCAAAGTATTTTTGAGATTTTTCTGAGATTTTTCCTGATAATTTATTTGCCTAAAAATAATTAAATGAATTTCTAGAATTATTTAAATTAATAAAGTTTTAAAAATATCTTGGAACAGAGTTGGGCCGAAGCCCAACATTGTGCGCTTGGGGCCTGCGTCGGTGCGGCCCAGTCCAGCCCACGAATCGCAGCGGAGAGAAACCCTAAATCCGCAGCCGTTCGATCGCGCTTCGTCGGACCAGATCGTGCCGCGTAAGAGATCGTGTCGTGGCCATTGGATTTCGACGCGTGTACGGCGGGGCGTCGTCGTCTCCGTTCGGGACTCGGAGTCCACCGCCGTAACGGCGTCGAACTTCTTCGCCGTGTAGAGCTCGGACGCCGAGGCTATTTAAGGGCGGGGTAGACCCCGAGGTTCTCCGTGAGCTGCCGCATCTTTTCGCTGACGCGCCGTCGCCCGAGGAGCTCTGTAGAAGCCGCTCGACCTCGCCGAAGTAGAACGCCGGAGTCGTCGCGGTTTTTGCTCGAGGACGTCGCCGGTTCGTCGGTTTTTGGCGTTTTGGTCCCAGATCTGAACTCGTCGAGGTGTGCCGCATCGACTTCTTCACTCCTTCACGTCGGAAACGCGCCGGAACGCCGTCGCCAGAGCTTCTTCCTCGTCTCCGGTGGGTTTTCTCGCCGCCGCTTCGCCATGAGCTTCAGGTGAGATCGTAGCCATCGGATCTGAGTGAACGGTTTAGATTGAGCCGCGTCGCGTGTGTCTGTCGCCATTCGATCGGATCGGGCCGTAGATGCGTGCCGCGTGTTGCGCATCGGCGGGGCGGCACCGCGACCAATCGGATCGAGACGCGTGGCGCTGCGGGTATCGAGGCGTCGTAGACCGGGTTCACCGTGGTCTCGCGCTGCGCTATGGATCAGGTCTATGCACCGGGGCCACGTGTCGTTCTCTGATTGGTTCGGGCCAGGGCTGACGCCAGCATGACGTCACGCTTGCGCAGTAATTCTATTTTCAGTTTAAAAATAAATCTGTTAATTCTGATTTTCTGATTTTTGCAATTTCTGTATTTATTTCAAACTTCAAAAGGCTATATCTTTTGCAATTTAACTCGGATTTGAGTGATTCAAATTTCTAAAAAAATTTAAAATTGAGATCTATTTAATGGTTTATTTTATTTGATTTTTGGAGTTCATTTTCTCTCTGTTTTGGTATTTATTTGCTTTTCTTCTTCGGTACGCGTAGACGTTGAATTGTGCGACGCTTCGGAGGAAGATTCAACAACTCAAGAGCAAGTTCCAGAACCAGATCAGGACCTATTCCAAGGAAAGTTGTGCTTTGATCATGTTGAACCCATGTTTATAAAATTGTTATATTCGTTTTGCCCTATTGCATATATTTCAAGTATACAATTGTTTCGAATTAGATTGGGTTTAGCTAATATACCAGATTGATCTATACCCTACCTTGTCATTGTATGCCATGATCCATTGTCACCCTAGATTGGTTAAATATAGTTGGTTAATAATTATAATCAACATTGGAGGGTTAGTCCGTACTAGTTGCTTAGCCATGCCACGTCATCACATGTGTCAGAATCATTGATAATAATCTTGATTAATGGAATATGGAACAATATTATGAACTTGTGTGTCATGTGGGATCACACGATGAGATTGAGTTGTTGTGGCGAGTCATGTCACATAGCGATGTTGAATTGTTGATGGCACGTGGTGCTTAGTAATCAAGCGGGTGATAATCATTTAGATTGGGGCAAGTGACAAGGCGAGTATGCCAAGGTGGGCCCGATGGGCGAGGGTATGTGGATGTCTTGCCTTGATCACACTAAGGACTTAACCTTGCAAGCCTTTGACTGAGTCAATCATGCAACCACATATACGGTATGGGCCACCTAGGTGAGTAATTTGCAATGTCTTAATTTTGGTACTATCGTGGTCGGTGTGAGTTAGGAGTTATGGAGTAATTCACATGGCGCAAGAGGGGGCCCGGATGTGGTAACCAGTCCCACAGTGTTGAAACCTTAGCGGGTAGTATCGGGTTAAGCCAGCGCATTGTAAAGGCTTTGTTATAATCACTCGCCTTGGTGGTGTTTGGTTGTATCACGTGGGTAAAGTGCATAACCTCTGTAGAGTGTGAAACTATTCGGATAGCCGTGCTCGTGGTATTGAGCAATGCTCGGGAATTACAGTTAAGGGTTAGCTTAATTAAATGGACAATTTGGTTGGGATGGCGGAATGCCATGTGGAAGGTGGAAATTGACTTAGGATTGGAAACTTGGTTTACTTGAGAAATACTGAATCTATTTATTATTGTTATTTGTTTTACAGTCTTTATAATCTATTTACTGTATTTGTTCATAAATGCTGCCTATTGCAAAATAGCCATGATAGCCTTTCCATTGGAATAAGCCTTACATATAGATACATAGAATTGCATTACATGCACAACTTGTTGAGTGCTTAAGTACTCACCCTTGCCAAACAACAATAATCAACAGTCGAAGAATCTACACCTGTGTTGGAAGAGGAAGTCCAGGAAGACACGAGTCATTAGGGTCCGAGCCTTGTCGGTTGCCTGTGGTGAACTGATGAGCTATCTACATTTTCTATTGTCCGCTGCTTAATTATTAGCTTATATTACCAGTCTTGCCCTGCGTGGCTTAATAATGTAAGTTGGTCATAAGATCATACATTTAGCTATATCAATAAATGAACTATTATTTCTATTATCGTCGAGTATGATGTGATATGTACCAATGTTGAGCTGTGTGCACTAGCGTTGATCATGGGACTAGTGCGGTAAACACAGTGGGTTCGAATCAGTGGATTCGGGTCCTCACACCGTGGGGAGAGCCGTTCGATCGGGACGTGTGGCGCTCAACCGTTCATCGTCTCCATTGAGGTTTCGGACTCCGTCGCCGTAAAGACCTCGGAGTTCTTCACCGTGTTGAGCCCGGACGCGTGGGGTACTTAAGTATCGGGCGGTCGCCTAGGGTCCCACTTCAGCCGCCGCATCTTTTGAGTGGTGTAAAGTTTCCAGAGCCGCCGTAGTTAGCGCAGGAAAGCTCGCCGAACTTCGTGGTTGCGCCGCCGTTCGTTTTCGCATCATTGCGCCATCGTTAAGTCTTGTTCTACCGCTTTGAGACCAGATCCGGGTTCATCATCTTGCGCCGAATCAGAACCGCACCACCATCTCGATTGGGAGGCATCGGAGCGCATCGACCAAGTCTTCTTCCTCTGTCCCGGTGTTTTTTATTTGATTTCTAGAGATTGTTTTCTCTCTGTTTTGGTGTTTATTTGTTGTTCTCTCTCGATTCGCGTAGACGTTAAATTGTGCAACGCAACCGAGGAGGATTCGTCAACTCAAGACCAAGATCCAGAGCAAGAATAAGGGCTTCTCTAAGGCAAGTTGTGCATTGATCATGTTGAACCTAGTTTACGAAAACTGCTATATTGATTTACATTATTGCATGATATTTTACATATACAATTGTTTTAAATTAAATTGGGATTTAGTTAATCTGTCCAATTGAATTATACCCTACCTTGTCACTTGTATGCTATGATTATTTGTCACCCTAGGATGGTTCTTTATTAGTTGGTTAATATTAGCAATCAACATGGGTTGGTTAGACCGTGTTTAGTATGCTTAGCCATGCCACGTATACCTCATGTCTTTTGAAATATCAAAAGTGAATCTTGACTAATGGAATATGGAACATGTTTGTGAAAGGTGTGTCGAGTGCTGTCACACAATGATGTTGAGTTATAGTGATGTATGTCACGAAACGATGTTGACTTGTTGATGGCATGTGGTGCATGGTAATCAACTGGGGTGGTAAATAATTTGGATTGGGGCAAGTGACAAGGGGCAGTGTGCCAAGGTGGACCAGGAATGGCAGAGGGTTTGTGGAAGTCTTGCCCTAGTCGATTAAGGACTTAACCTTGCGAGCCTTTGAACTGAATCAATCATGCAACCACATGATCTGGAATGGGACAGACCTAACTAAGTAGGATTACCGATATCTTGATATATGATTCCTCAGGTGGATAATCACACAGAAGCGTGCATACATGGAAGTGTGGTTATAGCGGAGGATGTGGCGTTACACATCAATCTAACGGTTTGTCGGTCCTATCCTTCTCCTCCGCTGAGGGAAGGTGTAGTGTGTGGCTTACCGGGAGGGTCAATGTTAGGATAAAGGTTTTCGAAAGGTTTTGTCATGACCACTCGCCTTTGTGGTGTATGGTTATGTCTGTGGGTAAAGTGCATAGCCTCTGCAGAGCGTATAATCTATTCGGATAGCCGTGCTCGCGGTATTGAGCAATGCTCGGGAATTACAGTCAAGGGTTAGATTTTGTTAAATGAAAACCTGGATGGGAATGCTGGATGCTGTTATTGAAAGTTGGAACTTGACTTGGATTGGATAACTTGTTTTATCGGAAATGCTGAAATTACTATTAATGGTAATTGTTTTACTGTCTTTACAATCTATTTATTGTACTTGTTCATAAATGCTGCTTTACTGCAAAATAGCCATGATAGCCTTTTCCTTTGGAATAAGCCTTGCATGTAGTTATGTTAGCAATACATTCTGTGCAAAACTTGTTGAGTGCTTTAAGTACTCACCCTTGCCAACTACAACATCACCTGTTGAGGAGTCTGCATCTATGCTCGAGAAGGAATACCAGGAGGAGACGAATGTTTAGGGCACAAGCCTTGTCAGTTGCCTGTGGTATACTGAAGGGTTGTCTACGTTTTCATTCCGCTGCAGTTTAATTTGTCATTCAGTCTTGCGAGGCACAGTCATGTAAGTTGACCATAAGGTCATTCAACTAGTAATATTTAATACATGATGTCTTTCGTATTGTTCCCGCTATGTATGATTGTGATATTTACTGATGTTGAGCCTGTGTGCACTAGCGTGATCCTGGACTAGTGCGGTATACACAGAGGGTCTAAATTTGCATATTCGGGTCCCGACAAATGTCGTATTGGAGTATTTTAGAATTATTATTAGAGTATACCGAAACTGATAAAAGGAGTATAAAGCGTTCATTTAAGTGGTATATTAGAGGTGGGAGTATGTACTCCCGGGAATACAAAAAACCCTTCCTATATATATATGCAGCTGAAATGAGCCACCATAGTGCCTGGCCACCATGATTTCAAATGCGCGAATTCAAGCCATATTTGAGTATATTTTTTAAAAAAATCAGTTGTATGGTATATACCCATCTTTTACAATTCAAATGAAACACATACCTTTGAAAAAATATACTTGAATTCAAAGATTTTGAACGAGTTTGGATCACATGCTTTGCTGATTTGTATATAAAATCAGTACAAACCTACAACCAAACTATCGTCAAAAAGGGAAACTCTGGTTTGAATTTCAGTTCAAACTTGTTTGAACTAGTTAGTAAACTGGTTAAACTTAGCATCCTAAAATTTTTAAAAAATTTCGCATGAAAATACATAGAGAAAGTATCCTTTTTAGATCATGGTGCTCAGGAACCATGGTGCCCTAAGTAATTATAATATATATATATATATATATATAAACAACTAGTAATATTCAAGACATCTCCTTCGTTTTAAGGGCAAGAAAATCTCACAATAATCCTAAATTCTAGAAATTCTCACATTAATCGGAAAAAAAAGAGATGGATCTCCACCACTTATTTTAGTGGGACCAAATTATAACGGTGCAGATTAATCATATATAACAAATACAATTGTATTTCAATAATTAGAAGTAGAGCTGTATATCAAAGAAAGGAACTCCACCACTTATTTTGGTGGAGCCAAATTATAACGGTGCAGATTAATCATAAATAAATAGAGTTATATAACAAATATAGTTCTATTTCAATAATTAAAAATAGAGTTGTATATTAAAAACAATTGTATATTATATCTAGACGCGTAATTACGTGAGTAAGTCTGCTGATTAATTAAACAACAGTAAGCTTTGAACAACTGTTTGCCGAGTCTATAGTGCAGTGAGCAGTGTCGTACAAACAATAGAATGGGAACACTGCCTTTCACTGAGGGTAAAATGGATTCATAGAAATGGTTACCTGGCACATGTCTACAAGACTTGGAAACCAGGCTCGGCAATAGCTCTCGCAGCATCTGCTTCTTGTGCATGCCAACATCCTGGAATACTTTTCTTTTTTGAAATATGGCAGGAGCTCTGCCATTGCATTAAAAAGAGGAGAATAGTTACAGGACTGTTGAAGCAGGGAGAAACACAGGGAAACCCTATAGAGCTATGCCCACAGGGGTTTCCTGATCAGAACAACGAGGGCATACACCAAGAAACGAGAAGAAAGGGAGGCGTAGCGGGAAGCTACAAGCCCCCGAAACAGCCTTGTCCCTCGAAACGCGGAACGTCATGCATTCCAGAAAGCATTCTTTCGAAGCTGAACTTCCTGAAGGATGGCATTGATCACCGCATGCACCCCGTGATATGAATTCGTGAAGATCCGGCCATTTCTTTCTTTCCAATTGTTTCACATGGTGACGAGGACAATGCCGTCCACCTCTTTCCTGCACTGGCTCGGCACGGAAGAGCGGACTCCATCCTCCTGGAATACCATCAAGAACCTCTTGAAGAAATTCAACTCAAATACATGCAGTGACTCGATAAGATCTTCAGCTCCTCCAATGACAAGCTTGGATCGTAGAATGACGTTGCTTCACGTCGTCATAGGATATGTACATGAGAAATTGGTACAAAGGATTGAGGGTAAACTGATGATATCTTTTAAACAGGATCGGAGCTATGAAATTTTGGAAGCATAGACAAACCTATATACTTGAGGGCCCAAAACGAATGCTTATCTAAGAAAGTTCTATTGTCATAGCGTTTACGACGACGAAGCTATACTGCATCTTTATGGTTCATCACCAGAGAACTCAGGCAATCACTCACCCTGCTTGGGAGATGGATCCGCCGTTGCTCCTAAGGACGATAAAAACTCTATTAATGCGAAGGGGTTGCGCACCCTCGCATCGTTGCATACGTGCTGCACCTGAGTGGCCTTCACAACTCCGATGTCGCCAACAATCGGAAGCACACGTAATTTTCTAGCTGACCGACTGTCGTCGTGCTGCAAGAAATTGATGATCCTTTCTTTTTCAAAATATCAGCCGAACATCTGCTCGTCGACGAAGAGGCCAATGGATCTGCTGGCAGCTTTGCAGGAGCATGATGAACCCCGTGATGTCACAGATAAGCTTTGCAAGCTCTCTAGCACCTTGTCATTCTCACCAGAACCAATATATATCATGGCGAGACGAGAGGGTCTTGACGGTGCACGGAGCAACTCGCATGCGCTTTGCAGGATTAAACAAGGAAAAGGAGAAAGGTTGGGCGACTACCTTGTCACCATGCTCATCTTCAGGCTCAAGCTCTGTATCCGATCGTGTCTAGTAGGTAACGGCGTCGGTACGAGCCGTCGATGAGCTCTGAGGTGGACAATGGATGAGCGTACGAAACGTTTTATTTCTACAGGACGTTCTAACTGTATCATTTTCGTTAAGAAAATGTTACTTTTTAGTGGAAACAGAGAGCTTTCCTTAATTTGACAGTCTTGTTTTCGAGAAGGCAGGAGCACTGACAATCAATTAAGGCAGGGAAAACTTGTGTTGTGTTGGCTTAAGTAGAAAAAAGAATATGCGGTACTGTAGCAGAAGCAAAAAATTACTTGTCCGCCAAATAAAAGCCGCGGGCATTGGAGTATTTCTCTCCTTCTCTCGTTCCATTGGCCTCCTCGGCGCAGGGTTTCGCGGTTTTCGATTTTACCGTTGCGGTTTGAGATTCAAAATCGATTGGTAAATCGGTCTAATTTAAAAGAATTTCAAAAAATTTAGAAAATTTTTTGCGATGTAAACCGCTCAAAAACTATTTTTAAGAAACATTCAATTGATCCATTGGTTTTCGGTGGAAACCGAGCGGTTTCTTTTGAAAAACCGCGGCTTCCATTGAAAACCGAACGGTTTTCGATTTTTTTTTCAAATTTTTTTCCTAACCCTTCGGTTTTTGAAGATTTTCGAGCGGTTTTACCAAAAATGGTTTTTGAAACCTTGCCTCAGCGTAACGTCCTTAATTACTACCAAGAGCGGTAACGTCGTAAAGGAAAAAGGAAGAGAAATAAAATATTCTCCCATGCAAGTTTATAAGGTGTATTTATTTTTGGTATGTAGACCAATAAAATATTGAAAATAACTAGATTATTCTTAATTATTTTCACTAAGAACTATATTCAATACATGCATGTAGGGAATATAAAGTAAATGTGGATATTTATTAGAGGTATAGAGAGAACATCATATTAATTTTATATTAAAATATAAAATATATTCTATATTTATAGATAAAATCATTAAAAAAATACGTTTCGTAAACTTGAGCGGAGAGAGTAATTTATAAGGCGGTAGAGTGGTTATTTCTACCCTCGTGATGGAAAACGTGACGGTAATGGCATATTCCAGATCTTCTCCTTTCTGTGATGTTATTTTGCAGTTCCTCTGTATCGGGATGGTATTTCGCAAGTTGTGAGCAATTGGATGGTATTAAACAACTTTACGCTAACACTGATCAATCTAAAAATATATATTTCACCTGATATTACTAAAGGTGAAAATGGATCGAATATGGATAGATAATGCCACTATCATATTTGTTTTCATATATTTCCAATGCAAATATAGAGAAAATATGAATCAAATACTATCATGAATATTTTTCGGAACATGAAAACCCTTTAGATTGTAAGCACAAAATGAACAAGAAACATAACTAGCTAATTTGATCCAAAAATTCACGAAGAACACATAACGGCCCAAGATTTGTATTCTCTATTGAATTATGTTTAAAATAATAAATTGTGCATTTATGAATTGTTCTGCATTTTTGGCTACTTATTTAAAAATTTTCCTATTGAAGATAGCAGTGTTTGAATTTTTGAGAAAATTTAAAAATTCCAAAAGTCTTGAAAATAATTTTTTTAAATACTGGACGGTATGGAACGTCCCAAAAAATGTTCATAAGTTTTGGAGCTGATTTGCCAATTTTAAAAATTAAATCTTGATTTCTTGATTAATTAAATTAGAAAAGGTCCATAAATATCACCCTGAATTTTCTCTGAAAAATTCAAAAATTCCTCTTTAACTTTTAGATAAGATGGTATAATTATGAGCTTCCCTTTAACACATCCAGGGCATAAGAAGTATTTAGGTTTAAGGAAGTCAGTAGTTTTTATGCTATAGCCAACAGAATTGTTGATGATCTTTCTCATCATATTCAACCTAGGATGACTCGGTCGATCTTGTCTGATCTTAAATATGTTTTGGTTTTTAAGTATTGTTTTCATTGCAACATAAACATAAGGGTTTGAGTATGTACAGTATAATCTCGAGGACAAGGAAGTTTTTGTCGACACCTGAATTACCAAATTCGAAATGCTCTATGTATACTGCCCTATTCTCGAATACACTAGTGCATACAGTGGTAACATAGATGAAATACCATTTCATACAACGAATTAATTAAGAAAGTAGAAAATTATTATTAAACAGTAGCAACGGACCTTATAGTCAAGATTTACACAACTATGCCTCAAAGAGCTTAAGAAACAAATAAACTCTTGCAGCAAAAATAAGATAATTTGGGCCATTCGATATGATACAGGCAATCTTCTGGGGAACTCACTCCTAGTTAACGAAGTCTTCATAGTACTCCTCCTCGTAGAATTCTGTGTTCAGTAGTCCTTTCTCAGCAACTGACCGACAAAGACGTAAAGTTGTGAGTACAAAAAGTACTCAGTAAGCCACAGATAAATAATGCAAACATATTCATGCAAGGCTTGATAAAGGAATAGTCATATGGTTCTTTTGCATAAAGCAATAGCTTGAATTTAAATACAATAATTAGATTCAAAGCATATTAAAAAAATATAATAATTAACTGGTAAATCAATTGTAGACAGCATAAATAGATTGACGAGATTTCACCCTTCGCCATCTAAAACTATTAGCAAACCACTGAACTTATCAATGGTAACATTAGACAATAAAATCAATAGCGACCTCTTGGTTCACTTTCCAACAATTCCACCTTCCAACATTTTTTATGAAAAACTCTATATCCCATACGCAATTCCTAGGCATATCCATTATCGTGGACACGTCTATTCGAATAGTTTTACCCTCTGCAGAGGTTGTACTTCTTTACCCACAAGATATGATCTATCTTATATATCATGCAATTACACACTTCCTTAGGTGCGCGATAAGATCATAACAAGGTCTTTACACTTCTACACACTAGCACCACCTTGCCTAGTGAGTATATCCCCTTAACCTTTGGGATGTGACCTGGCTGGTCTACCCCCAACACGTATATCATGCCTTTAATGAGAGGCACACCAGCGTGAAGGAGAATAGAGTAACCCTCTAACCAGCACCGTACGTCCCGATGTCTCATTCAGTCAAAGTAACCCTCTGCTCGACACCCATTAGAGTAACCCTCCAATTCAACCAAGTAGGGAAATACAAGTATACAACAAGTTATTTAGCAAGACCTGTTCCATACCAAACATGTGGTTGTAGTTTAGGTCCAGTTCAATAGCGCACAAGATTAAGTCCTTAAATATCCTTGGGCGAGACATCCACATCCCAAATATGCTAACCGCACCCCCTTTACCGCATGATCACTTGCCCTAGTCAAAACTATTTTGTTTCACTAAGACCAATGTTATACCTTGCCATGGCACAATAAATTTTATAACAGTGGCTACTCGCCACAATTCTATATCTCATCAAGATTATCAATATTTCATCATGTGATATGAACCTATCGTACAACTAAGCATGTCTAAGCATAGCTAAGATAACCCAATTATTGATAATACAATTATGTGTAACTATTAATGACCCAACTTAGGGTAACAATGGTTATAGAGTATTCAACTAATTAAGGTGGCATAATGACAAATAGGTATTTAGCTATTCCCAGCAAATAATCATTGGTATAGAAATAGCATGCAATTTGTATTAAACAAAATACTTTTTCAAATATAGGTTCAACATGATTAAAGACTATGACTTGCCTTGTTCGTACACAGTTGCTAAGTCTTGATATTCAAATCCTTTGTTCACTCCTTGGGGATCAACATCGACCGAAAAAAAGCAACAAATATAAATAAATAATTAATAGAGACTCAAACAAACACTAATTTGAAAATACATGACTCTAAAATGAAGAGCTTGATTTTAGATAAATTTAAAATTTTTGAATGGGTTCAATTGGAATTTGTATGAAGGAGAATAGGCTTTCGGAAGATTGGACGAGAGAGAAAATTAGGAAAATAAAAAGGGAGAGAGAAAATCAGGAAACTAAAAAGGGAGGGAGAAAATTAGAGACTAACAGGTGGGACCGATGAATTTTTGAATTTTTGAAAATAAAATAAGTTCGAGAAAATAGGTTGAGAGGCTAAGATATGGGGCCATGGTCTTTGAACAAAGTCAATGGATTAGATCTGGTCCACGGTGGACTAGGTTCATTGAATATGGTTCGGCTCACATGGCAGTGCTAATGTAGTTGATGATGCAAGGGCTAGGGCTAACATGGCTACACACATGGACAACTAACGTGGTGCTGGCTCAACTCGTGACATCACGCTGACATCATCATTGCTTTAGCTCCGCGAGTCGGCTTGACCAATGAGTAAAACGATGACACGGATGACGACAGAGGACAAAGGATCAACTAGGGTTTTTGGCGGAGACGGGTGTGGGCGAGATGGCGAAGCCAATGGAGGTATTGGTGAGGACTATAACTCATCAGAGAGGGAGATCAGACGTGGGAACAACTCGGGGAACGGTAACGGCGTGGTGGTGCTCCACTAACCTCCAGCGAGCTCGTACGTGGCAAAGACAGCGTCTCAAACGATGGCGAGGAGGACGGCGGGTGCGACGCGATGAAGTTAGCTCGAATTGTGGCTCACCCAGGGAATTTATAGCCTCGGGAGGCATGGAGCAGATGGAGACCATGTCGATGGCGGCGACACGGTAGGGACATAGCTAGGGTTTCGACTAGGTGGCTAGGATACGAAGGTAGGCTGGGCTGGGGAGATGGACCAAGCTGTTGAGCAGGCAGGTGGGTTGAGATAGGTTGGTCGACTAGGGAGAGGAAATAGGTCGACCGAGGGAGATTTTTAAAAATTAAAATGATTTTCGAATTAAGAAAATACCAAAATTTCAAATATATAGGAAACAAACTCAAACCGCCCCAAAATACAAAAAATTCCTTGCATCACAAGATACCCAAAAACTGAATTTCTTATATTTGATGTACATATTGGTAAAATTAAATCTTTTCATTATAAGAATACTCAAATTAATTTTTATTTAATTTGAGGAAAATCCAAATGGTTCTTTGTAAATTCTAAAAAAATAAAGGTGTGAAAATTGGGTTGTTGCAGGTGACTTCGAGCGCCTTCCCCTTTTTAGATTGGTTTGATGAATAGTACCAAAAACATAATTTCCTAATTAGATTAATCGACTAATCGAGGTAATTAGAGAAATTAATCTATTGGATTAACAAACTATTTAGATGCGATTAACTTATGTGCTTTGAACTTACATATGGCTTGCAGTAGATTAATCACTTGATGCTGGTCGAAATTCGATGCAGTGTAGATTGATGCAGGCATAAAATCTTGTTCAGCCTCAAAGAGCTTCGTGGTGATAACGTGTTATAAAATGATGACTTTTGTTGTGGATCAATCCCAATGTCAATCAAGAATAGATGAAGAACAATTATAATAGATGAACATAGGTTATAGGGAGATCAACTCCTTTCTCTCTTTATTGATTGATAAATTGTTTCTCTTGTACAAAGGGGTGCTATATTTATACCCCTAACCTTCAGGGGTAGTTTTCGAATTCCCCTACCAAAACCAAGAGTCCAAATATATCTCAATAACGAGAACCAAAAGTGTAGATATATCTCAACAACCAAGACTAAGAGTCTGGTTATATATCAACGTTTCCTTCTTTTCTCTTCCTGGTCACATGCCTCTTTCCTCCTGTCCATTTTATTTTTATTCTGTTTTCCTTTTATTTCCTTCTTTCTTTATTTCATTTTTATCCTCTCTTCCTTTCCTTTTTTTCTTCTCCTGGCTTGGCCACACGCCCAGACGCCCTTGTTCTTCCTTTCCTGTCTTTCTTCTACTTCCTTTCTTTCCTCTATTTCTCCTTCATTCCTATACCTCCCTCTTTCTCTTCCTCTCCCCCTCCTTTCTTCTTCCACCAACGCTAACTTCTTCTCCACCGCATGTCAATGCCTCGCCTCCTCCTCTCTCTCTTCTCCACCACGCTGAGCTGAGCTGGATCTGGCCAAGGCACTTTCCTCTTGGTCCGCTACTGGTTGCGTCGCAATCCACGCTAGTCAACCGGGCACCCTCGCTTAGCTCCCCTAGGGTGCCGTGGGCCATGCACACAACTGGCTGTGCCATCACACTGCTCCTTAGGCTGTCACCCGTGTCACCCCGTTGTGATGGTGTACATACTAATTTTTGGCTCAACTTATTTTAATATTGTTATTTGTGCATTATATGAAATTTGGGATTTTTTGGAACTTTCTAGGGTTTATTTGGAATTTATTGTGTATTTTGGAATATGTTTAATCTGAATATTATCTAAATATTGGAAAAGTTTAAATAAAATTTTGATAAAAAATATTTTATTTGAGTTCCAAATATCTTAAAATATTTTCCAGAATTTTTCAAGGATTTTTTTATATTTGTACTATTTTAATTGAATTAGTTTATTTTTTGGAATTATTTTAATTTAAAAAGGTATTTTATTTCTATGGAATAGTGATGGGCTTGGCCCAATCTTGTGCATGTCTGACTTGACCCCTCTAAGCCGCAACCCATTTTCAAAGAAACCCTAGGATCATGACTGTTGGTTGGGAGCAATGGTCGAGATTGACCGAATAGTTTTGGGAACCCTAGCCGCTTGTGACAGTTGGATCGAGTCAGTGTTGGCGGCTGAGATTGTGCCACATCGCGTACATGGAAGTCCGCCCGATTGACGACACGTGGATGGCTCGAATTTCGTCGTTCCAGCGTAGCTGCCGCCGTCTCGGAAGAGGACACCGCTCCGCCGTCATCTCGGAAAATGGGAGCTACACGGACGTCGAGGTCTTTAAAACGCGCATTAACCCCTATTGAAGTTCGAAGCCCACCGCATCATTTGCCCTAGAAAACATCGCTTGAGATGTTGTTGTGTTGCCATGAGAGCTCGCCGGAGTTGTTCGTGTGTGTCGCCGCTGTTTTTGGTGCTTTCCGTCATCGTCGTTGGGTTCCCGCCGAAGCTAAGGACATCGCCATTGGGTTCCTGCCAGAGCTAAGGACATCACCGAGTTCACCATTTTCAGGGCTACTAGATCCATGTAGATCTGAAGCTGTTTCATCACCATGCGCCGTGCTCGTGGTCATCTTCCACCTCTCTAGCGAGTGCCGCCACCGTGCCATGGAGATCCTCGCCATCCGTGGTCTCAACCGTTGGATCTGATGAGGACGATCGGATGAGCGTCACGTGGCAACCACGTGGATGCTTGGTCAGCGCCGTGTTGGTTCGGTGGCTTGCGTCGGTAGATGAGTCAGCATGCTATGTCAGCGCCCATGAGTCAACAATCGGCCCCACGTGTCGGCCAATACTGTGCGCAAGCATCGAGTTCACCATGGACCGAGAAGTCTCATGAACCAGGTCCATGGACCAAGGAACATGTGTCGGCATGAGGTTTTTTAAGATTAAATTAATCTGATGTTGACATCAATGATAACACAATAATTAGGTTTTTCAGTATAAAAATAATTCAGGAAAAAATAATGTTTTCCTTTTTTTCTTTTATTCAAATATTTCGAGATCCTGTTCTTCTTCATTCGAGCTCCGATTGAGGTGATTCAAGTTTCTAAAAATTTGTAATTGATATCTATTTAATGATGAATTTTTTATTTTTGGAGTTTTTTTCCTCTCTAGTTTGGTATTTATTTGATGTTTCATCTCGATTTACGTAGAAGTCGAAGTGTACGGATTGCCTGAGAATGAAGCGTTGATTCGTGACCAAGCTCAAGGCCAAGACCAGGACCTTTTCCATGGCAAGTTGTGCTTTGAACATGTTGAACCTAGTTTTACAAATGCTATGTTTTTTCGATCTACTCCATGATATTTTATGCTTATTACTGTTTCAAATTAGTTTGGGATCTAGTTATTCAACCCAATTGGATTATACCCTACTTTGTCATTTGTATGCCATGATTATTTATCACCCTAGGATGGTTCATTGTTAGTTGGATGCTATTAGATGCCAATGTTGGTTGGTTAGATCGTGCTTAGTTGCTTAGTCATGCTCATGTCTTTTGAAATACCAAAATTAATCTTGACTAATAGAATATGAAACATGTTTATGAAAGGTGTGTCAGGTTTTGTCACACATTGATGTTGAGTTGTGGTGACATGTATTATCATGCAACGATGTTGAGTTGTTGATGTCATGTGTTGCATGGTAATCAACTTTTGTGGTAAATTACTTAGATTGGGGTAAGGGGTAAGTGACAAGGGGCTATGTGCTATGGTGGGCCTGTATGGTGGTTGGGTTATGGATGTTTTGCCTCGATCAATTGAGGATTTAACCTTGCAAGCCTTTGAACTGAGTCTAACATGCAACCACATGTCTAGAATGGAATGGAACTTACCAAAAGTAAGTTACCGATGTCTTAACATGTGATGCCTCAGGTGGATAACCACACATGGCATGTGGTTAAGGGGAGGATGTGGTGTACTACGGTCTCACATCAGTCCAACGATAAGTCCCTCGTATTCTTCTACTCAGTTGGAGGGAAGAAGTAGTGAGTCAGGCTTGCCGGGAGGATCAGTGTTAGGATAAAAGTTTCTAAAAGGGTTTGTCATGATCTCTCTGCCGCACACCAAAGGAAGTGTGTAAATAGCTTGATATCAAGGGATGATCATGTCATGTGGGTAAAGTGCGTACTTCTACAGATCAGTGTAAATCTATTCAGATAGCCATGTCCGCGGTAATGGACAATGCTCAGGAATTATAGTCAAGGGTTAGATTTTATAAAATGAAACTTTGGAAGGGAGACTGTGAGAAAAGGAAGTTTGGAATATGATTTAGGGCTGTGAGATAGTTTACTCTTGAGAAATGCTTGAAAGTTATTATTATTATTATTTTACTGTCATTTCAATCTAATTATTGTATTCATTTGTAAATACTTATTTACTATAAAATAACCATATCAGCCATCCATTGGAATAAACCATGCATATAGATATATTAGAATTATATTATGTGTACAACTTGTTGAGTGCTTTAAGTACTCATAATTGCCAATAACAAAATCATCAGTTCAAAAGGAGTCAACATCAGCTCCGTAGGAGGAGTATCAGGAGGAGATGAACATCTAGGGTACGAGCCTTGTTAGTTGCCTGTGGTATACTGAGAGGTTTATCTACGTTTTCTTCCTGCTGCAGTTTAATTTGTTATCTATAGTTAGCCCTACATGGCATAATCATGTAAGGCCGATCATAAGGTCAGTTAACAAGTTTATATTTAATATATGAAGTCTTTTATTATGTTTCCGCTGTGTATGATTGTGATATTCATCGATGTTGAGCCCGTGTGCACTAGCGTGATCCTGGATTAGTGTGATATTCACAGAGGTTGTGGATTTTCATATTCGGGTCCTGACAGAGGTGATATTAGAGCCATACTAACTGTAGGTCTTGGCCCTAGTTAAACTGGTCATCTCTTAGGTGTGTCCAAAAGCAATTTTATAAAGAAATTTTAACTTGATTAATAATAAGTTCTTGACTCATCTCATTCTTCTATTCTTGTCCCTTTCCTGAATTTTTCTTTTCTCCCTGTTGGTTTGTGTTGAGGTCTTACCCCAAGCTGTCTTTATTAGATGCCGGTGCCTCCTAACTATGGTGAGTATACCGGTGAGTATGCGGCAGAACTCTGGAGAGCTTTGCAATTGCTCGGTGGATATGAGAGACCACGTTACAGGGGAACATGCTGGTACGAGAATGTCAAGGTTCGTGGTTTAACAACCAAGGTCATTATATGCACCAAGAAAGAAACCAAGGCAAGTCGCACCATTATCATCACTGTAAGGAGGTTTGCATTTGAAGCCGGAGTTCAAGAATCTACACGCCTAGCCTTGCTCAAGATTTGCAATCAGGATGCCGAAGAGTTGAAACACTCAGTATTTTGACTGCATCCCAAGGGGCGTATCATTCAATACCCAAGTATTGAAGATGAAGGAGATGCCACTGTTGTTCACCTCACGAGGTTTTAGCTGCTCAAGCTAAAGTGATAGAAGATACGACTTTAGAGCTAAAGATGATGCTTGAAGCTCTGAGGGTTGCGAAAGAAGACCACCAGACCACTAGGAGGATGACTACAGAAAGGATCGCAGAGCTTGAAGAGGATCTGTATCGTAGGGAAGTTGAGATGGAAGAAGAAGATCCGGAGGAAGCACAGCTAGAGACTAAAGAATCAGAGCCGATGTAGCCGAAGGTGTATGTGTAGTCTACACCTGCTGTTTCTAGTCACCAAGATCAGTTTGCATCGATGCCAGCTCACCCACTGTCATATGCCTCAGGGGAGCCTCAACCTGGATGGCTTGACAAGTGAAGGTGTTAGTCTAGCTAGTTGAGACTCTTGTTTTGAGTCGCATCCCCTTAAGATAGGTAGTGTCGCCATGTAGGCGTTAGTTTTGTGTGCTTAGGTTAGGTTGGTTCTTTCTTGATTGCTGAGTGTGCAGTATGTGTTGCACAGCCCTTAGGCTTTTGTAAGCAACAATACCAAGTTATTAATAAAGTTTGTTTAAGTTGTTGGGTTAAACCTATCTCCCATGCATTAGGATTCTTGTTTCTTATCTATGTTTTTTTTCTCTCCCTAAATTCTATGACGTGGTTAGCAGATGGTATAGATTCGTGGAAACAACAAAACCAGTTGAACTGGTAACCGACCCAGTGAGAACCTCAAAGATGGATCTGTTTTCCTACCGTCACTACAAGTGGATGAGCAGAACTTTGGAGCGTTCATGGCTACTCAGACTCAGTTGATGCATGCAATAATGTAGAAAATGCAGAATATAACCAATCAAGCTAATGCCAATAATGCATCCCAAGCTGTTGTCAATGGTCCATGTCCCTACTCAAGGTTATCAGAATTCATAAGGACTCGTCCACCAGCATTTTCTGGAAATGTTTCACCTTTGGAAGCAGATGATTGTCTTAGGACCATCAGCGGAACATATTCATTGCTTAGTGTGAAGGTAATGAGAAGGTTTTGTATGCTTCTCACCAGCTGGAAGGAATTGCTGCTGAGTGGTGGAAAATATTGTGCTGCTCATGAAGCCCAGCAGAATATTTTTTGAAATGAGTTTGTTGCTGCTTTTTGTCTGTTCTTTATCCCACCAGATGATAGTGTGATCACAGTGAATTCAGAGAAGAATGCTTCCCCTGCACCCTATACCACATCTGGACATTGTTCTTTGAAGTGTTGTCATCCAAAAAAGTCAGAGGATTGTGCATGCATCTACTGTGGAGATATAGGACATACCGTGGATGAGCATGTGATCAATTGTTCCAACTGCAAAGGCAATCATTCCCTTGGAATAAGTCCCATGAGTGGTATCACATGCTACCTTTGTGAAGGCCGAGATCATTGCCCAGCTCACTGTTCCTTGGATCTGGTAGTTACCGCTGTGATTTAGCATCAGCAAGAGAATTTTCAAGCTGCTGTTGTTCTGGAATTAGCAAAAAGATGTGGAATGCCAGCTGCACGTGCTAAGTCGCTTGAAGAGTTAAAGAAGCAGCACTCTAATCTTGTCAACCTACCCCACAAAAGAGTTAACTCGGACAACTTGTTTCTCATGTAATAAACAAGGTCACTTGGCCAAGTGAAAGACCATGTGGAGGTCTATCCTTGTTGGTGATGAGTTATTGACTGTGTTTGAGCTAGGTTTGCTTGAATATGAGTTTGATTTGAAATGGATTTTCAAAATGATGGAATCTGAGTTGTCTTTGCCAGGAGCAGCACTACCGGCCATGTGGCGCGAGATTGCCGACTAAGCGCGCTGATCGCCATGTGGAGGCGATCTTGCCGCCTAGAAGCGGTAATGCAGGGGTCCGGTAGTTATATTCTAGAGAGAGGTGTTTTCGTTGGTTCTTCAGGAGCGGCACTACAGACCATGTGGGAGCGGTAGTGCCGGCCGAGCGGTACTACCGGCCCCAAAGGGCGGTAGTGCCGACCTTTGAGCGAAATTGAAATTTGAATTTTGAATTTGTGTGAAGATTATTGCATATCATTTTGGACAATTCTATGTGATGTGTTTCCTTGTTTTTGATGGTTGTAGGTCGACGATGCTGGATTATGGTGAGGCGAAGGATGACCGGGACTAGGCGAGGAACGTCGGAGGTTCAGACGGTCGGGGATCGCCGGAAGATGATCGAAGACGGAGTCGTGGCAAGCCATGAAGACAAGGAACGGTTGAGATGCTAGCTAGGCACTGCATGGATCAATGAGGGTCATTGGATCTTGGTCTAGTTGATAGGTTAGCGGGTCTAGTTAGTGTGCTTTGAAAATCGTGCAAAAAACCCATTATGTGTTGTGGGTTTTGGGTGAATCCTTGTATGGCTGGTTGAGTGGGTTAATCCTAGCCCTTGATGAGTGCTCTAGGGTTTAGAAGCTCATCCAAGGGTGGTAGGTTGCCCAAAGGTAGTATAAATAGAGGGGTAGGGGTAGCCCTCCCTCACTTGAAGGTTTTGAGGTTTTGTTGCTCCTTTGAGCTTTGCCCACATGAATGTGAGGCTTTGTAACCTCTTCTTTCAGAAATGAAAATGTTCACTCGAATCATTTCTTTCCTTTACGCATTTAAATTCCGCATTTACTTTCTTGCAATTTACATTTACGAAATTTGGATTTGCCTCCTCTCCTTCTACATGCTTACGAATCTTTTTTGAGGTTGATGTTTTGATGAATGGTTCTTCTTTTGAACTTATATTCTCAAACATCTAAGAAATCCATGCGTTCTTCTTGCAAGAAGTTCTTCCTTGCGTTCTTGAATGCTTGATCTTGTAGATTGCGTTGCCTTGCATTTCATGGTTTCTCGCTTGCTGGGACGTGTGGGAAGACATTCAAGATCATCTTGATCATCATAACCCCACGAGCAAGCCTCGATCGAAGTTCTTTCGATTTTTGTTGAAACTTGGTGCGTTCTTCCTTCCCGGGCAAAAAGGTCAGAACTTTGACGTCAATCCTTGTGATTGAAGGCTGAAATAAGTTCCTGACATCCTTAGGATCACATCTACCAAGTTTCATTGAGTTTGGATCAACGAATCAAAAGATACATCAATTTTTCTTTTTGAACGCGGGCTGAAAATACTATTCACAGTGCTGATTTCCCTGTAGCTAGAGGAGCTGCTAGGGAAAGTTTTTGTGAGACCTAGTTCGTCTCCATGCGAAGCATCCATTCTATTTGTCAGAAAGAAAGATGAAAATTTGAGATTAGTGCTTGAGAAGTTTCGGGAGCAACAATTATATGCTAAGTTCAGAAAGTATGACTTTTGGAAAAAGGAAGTTGAGTTCTTAGGATAGGTTGTGACTGCTAAAGGAGTTGTTGTCGACCCAAGCAAGGTGGAAGCAATGTTGCATTGGGAGCAGCTGAAGTTAGTTACCTAGATCCGTAGTTTTCTAGGAATGGTAGGATATTACCGTTGATTTATCGAAGGATTTTCAAAAATTACTAGACCACTTTCGCAATTGTTGAAAAAGGAAAAGAAGTTTACATAGACGCCAGAGTGAGAAAAAAGTTTTTAGGAATTGAAGAAATGTCTAACAACAACACCAGTGTTAGTGTTGTTGGATGTTTAGTTTTGATCTCTACTGTGATGCTTCAAGAAAAAGACTTGGATGCGTGTTGATGCAAGTTGTTGCGTATGCGTCAAGGCAATTGAGGCCGCATGAGGAGAATTATCTAATGCATGATTTGGAATTAGCTGTCGTAGTACATGCTTTGAAGTTGTGACATCATTATCTCATTGGAAATAGATGTGGGATATATACGGACCATAAGAGTTTGAAGTATATTTTCACTAAATCGGATCTCAATATGAGACAGAGAAGATGGTTGAAGTTGATAAAGGATTAGAATGTGGGAATCCACTATCATCTTGGAAAAGCTAAGGTGGTAGCTGATGCTTTGAGTCATAAAAGCCATAGTGCTAATATGCTAGTTCAGGAGGATCAGTCGGAATTATGTAAGGAATTTCAGAAGTTGAAGCTGGAAGTGGTTCTAGAAGGATTCTTAGCTGCTTTGGAAGTAAAGTCGACTTTAGAGGATCAGATCCGAGAAATTCAGAGTGATGATGCCAAGATCAAGAGAATTATATCTAAAATGGATGAAGGCAAAGCTAAAGATTTTACCTTGGACGATCAAGATACTATGTGGTTCAAAGGTCAAATTTGTGTACCTAATAAGAAGCAGCTTAAGAAGTTGATACCTGAGGAAGCTCATGGTTCTAAGTATTTAATTCACTCAGGAAGTGCTAAGGTGTTTCAGGATCTTAAGGAAAGGTTCTGTTGGCCAAATATGAAGCGTGAAGACGTCAAAGATGTTGTTTTGTGTGATGTGTGTTAGAGAGTGAAGGCAATGCACCAGAGGCCAACTAGTATCGCTACAGCCATTAAAAGATATTTGAGTGGAAGTCAGGGGCAAACGGTAATAAAATCCATATCGCTGGGGATTTTCCTAGAACTCAAAGTGGATATGATTCCATATGGGTCATCATGGATCCTTTGACCAAAGTTGCCCAATTAATACCAGTTAAGACTACTTATTCAAGAGATCACCTGACAGAGTTATATATGTTAAGGATTGTATGTTTGGATGGAGTGCCAAGAAGATAGTGTTAGATAGAGGTACCCAATTTACCTCAAAATTTTAGAATAAGTTGCATGAAGCAATGGGAACTTGTTTGAATTTTAGTACAGTGTATCATCTGTAAACAGATGGTCAGACTGAAAGAGTTGATCAAATTTTGGAGGATATGTTGAGAGCTTGTGCTCTAGCCTATGCTACTTCATGTGTTAAATATTTGCCGTATGCTGAGTTCAGTTATAACAACGCGTGGGGGAACGGCCCTTCGAGAACGGAGTCAAGGATAAGGAATTGAAGGGAAAGCTGGCTACCCGAAAAATCTGAACTCCTAAGGAACTCTTCGAGTTGGTAGAGAAATACGCCATACGTGCCGAAGCCCGTGACCACATCGACAACCCCTGGTCTAGCGACAACAAACCTGAGTCATCCAAGCAAGGGGCAAGAAGAAACAAGAACCGCGGGGAGAAGCGCAAGGGCGACTCCGCCGTGGCCGCAATCGAACGCGGCAAGGCACGTAATATGGGCGACAACAAGGGCCGAAATCGTGGAGGGGCAAGTACTGCCCAATCCATCGAACGGACAAGCACGATTTCGATGAGAGCCAGGTGATCAGCAAGAAGATCCAGGAAAAGCTCAAGGCTGCACTCACCGAGCGTGGAGTCGAGCAGGCCAATGAGAAGTCCCAGGACGATGAACCCGAATACCGCGGGGCTGACCACAAGTTGGCTCACATCTTCGGAGGATCCGCCACATATGAGTCCAAGAGACAATACAAGGCTGTCAAAAGGGAGGTCAACTTGGCTACGCCAGCCCTCCCTAGATTCCTCAAGTGGTCAGAAGTACTGATTACCTTCGACCAATTGGATTACCGGCTATGGTCCCACATCCTGGTCAATACCCCGTAGTAGTCGAGCTTACCATTATCAATATTAAGGTCGCTCGAATCTTGATTGATGGAGGTAGCTCACTGAACCTTATCTTCGCTAAGACCCTGGATAACATGGGGATATCTCAGGCAAAAATCAGGGACAGAGCAGAGCCGTTCCACGACATAACCCAGCGATCATCTTCTATACCGCTTGGCCAAATCGAGTTGCCAGTCACGTTCGGCAAGTCGGACAATTTTCACACTGAGAGGATCCTCTTCGATGTGGCAGATTTTGAGACTGGCTACAATGTGATCTTAGGCTGCCCCATGCTCGCTAGGTTCATGGCCGTGGTACACTATGCGTACTAGATCGTCAAGATCCCTGCGCCAAAAGGAGTCCTCACAATCAAGGGAGACCAGCGTGCTGCAGTCAGGTGCGACAAGAAGAGGTTGGAGATGGCCGAGCATCTATGTGGGTTGGCAGCCAGCGCCAGTGATAAGGAAGCTAAGCGCTAGAAGTCCAAGGGCGTCAACGAGGCTTCTACGTCCAACAGTGCCACCAAAGGCTTAGTCAACAATGGCAAGAAGGGTGAGCAGATCGATGGAGGCATTAAGATGGTGCCCATGAACCCGTTAGAGCCCTCCAAGACGATCAAGGTAGGCGCTAACCTTGACCCCAAATAGGAACTCGAGCTCATCACCTTTCCTCAGGCAAACCGCGATGTGTTTGCATGGCAACCTTCCAACATGCCCGGAGTCCCCAGGGAGGTGATCGAGCATCGACTAGCTGTGCAGCCTAGAGCCAAACCCGTGGTGCAGAAGCAGTGAAGATTTGTAGAAGACAGGAAGCAAGCCACAAGAGGAGATCGGCAAACTCCTGAAGGCTGACTTCATTCGAGAGGTCCACCACCCGACATGGCTGGCGAACCCGGTCCTTGTCAAGAAACCCAATGGCAAGTGGAGAATGTGAGTCGAATACACCGACCTCAACAAGGCTTGTCCTAAGGACCCTTTTCCTCTCCCCCGCATTGACCAAATTGTGGATTCAACTGCGGGTTGTGAACTGCTATGTTTCTAGATGCCTACTCGGGGTATCACCAAATTAGCATGTCAACAGAAGATGAGGAAAAAACTACTTTTACTACTCCCTTTGGTATATTTTGTTATATTAAGATGCCATTTGGTTTGAAGTGTGCTGGTGCTATGTATCAACGCTGTGTCCAAAATTGTTTGAAGTCCCAAATTGGGCGCAATGTTGAAGCATATGTCAATGATATCGTAGTTAAGTCAAAAACAGGGAGCACCTTCATCAGCAACCTCAAGGAAACGTTCGACAATCTCAGGAAGTATCGAATGATGCTTAACCCTGAAAAGTGCACGTTCGGTGTCCCGTCTGTCAAGCTTCTCGAGTTCCTGGTATCTAGTCGAGGCGTCGAGGCTAACCCGTGCAAAATTGTGGCCGTCGATCAGATGCATTCTCTGCGGACGTTAAGGGAGGTCCAAAAGCTTACGGGATGTATCACTGCCCTTAGCCGATTCATCCCTCGGATGGGTGAACGAGGATTGCCTTTCTTCAAATTGCTCAAAAAGTAGGACAACTTCGTGTGGACCAAGGAGGCAGAAGAGGTTTTTCGAGATCTAAAAAGGTACTTATCGTCTCCATCAGTTTTAACCTCACCAAATGAAAAAGATGAGCTCTTTTTGTACATTGCAGTTACCCCTCAAGTAGTAAACACGGTTTTGGTGCTCGAATAGGATTGCCCCAATAAAAAGACTAAAGTCCAGAAGCCTGTCTACTACGTAAGCGAAGTCTTGCACGACACCAAGTTGCGATACCCGCAGATACAGAAGATGTTGTACGTTGTTCTGATGACTTCCCGAAAGCTGCGACATTACTTCCAAGCGCACAAAATTACAGTGATGACAACATATCCGCTCAAGGAGGTGCTACGTAATCGAGAAGTAACAGGTCGAATTGCGCAATGGGTGGTTGAACTCAACGAGTTCGAGGTCGACATCGCACCGCGTACCAGCATCAAGTCAGGCACCTTGGCAGACTTCATCGCAGAATGGACACACGTCGAAGAAAAGGAGCGCGAGGTGGTCGATGACCATTGGGCTATGTTCTTCGATGGGTCGCTCACACTTCAAGGCTCGGGGGCTGGCATCGTGCTCAAATCCCCAATAAGTGAGGATTTAAAATACGTTATCCAACTTGATTTTCAAGCTTCAAACAATGTTGCAGAATACGAGGGACTGGTCAACGGACTCCGCATAGCCGCGTCACTAAGCATCAGACGACTACTCATGAAAGGGGACTCACAGCTAGTTGTAAACCAAGTGCAGAAGGAGTACCAGTGCTCGGACGACAACATGGTGGCGTATTTGAACTAGGTTCGCAAGTTGGAGCACAAGTTCAAAGGGCTCGAGGTAAGGCATATCAGGAGATGTGACAATTCTGCAGCCGAGGAACTTGCCAGGCTCGCTTCGTCTCGTTCGCCCACGCCAGCAGGAGTTTTCATCGAGAAACTCCTTAAACCGTCTGTTTCCCCCGTACAAAAAGCAGATGCTTCCCAACTCGATCAGCAGCTTGGTCGAGTAACGAGGCAAAAATTACAGACACGGAAGCTACACTACTCGAACGCGAGTTGACTTGGATGACTTCATTCCAAGCTTATCTCGAAGGTCGAGAGCTCCTTGATGATGATGCCACAGCAGAGAAAATTGCACGTAAGTCCAAGCTATATGCATTGGTAGACGGCAAGCTCTACCGAAAGGGGAGTAACGAAATCTTGATAAAGTGCATCACTCAGGAAGAGGGCAATAAAATATTGCTCGATGTCCATGGAGGCATCTGCGGCAACCATGCGTCCTATCGCACCTTGGTCGGGAAAGTATTTCGACAAGGGTTCGATTGGCCGACTGCCCTCCAGGATGCTTGCGAGCTGGTGAAAAAGTGCAAGAGCTGCCAATTCTACGGCAAACAAACCACCTGACCAGCCCAAGCACTGCAAACTATTCCTCTATCTTTGCCCTTCTCTGTCTGGGCTTGGATATCTTGGAACTGTTCCCAAGAGCGCAAGGAGGTTACAAGATTCTGTTCGTGGCTATCGACACATTCACTAAGTGGATCGAGGCCGAACCCGTCAGGAACATCACCTCAGAAGCAGCTAAGAAATTCATGAGGAGCATTGTTACTCAATTTGGCATCCCTAATCGAGTAATCACAGACAATGGTAGCCAGTTCAAAAGCAATGCTTTCATTGTCTTTTGCAAAGAATTGGGTATCAAACTCTGCTTCGCCTCCGTGGCTCATCCTCAAAGTAACGGTCAGGTCAAACGAGCCAATGGCTTAATCTTGCAGGGGATCAATACCCGCGTGTTCGATAGGCTCAAGGCTTACTCGACCCGGTGGGCGAAGGAACTCCTCTCGGTGCTATGGGTTGTTCGTACTTCGACTAGTCGAGCCACTGGTGAAACGCCGTTTTTCTTGGTCTACGGAGCAGAAGCCATGCTTCCGACTGAGCTAATGTTCAATTCACCTCGAGTGGATAACTACTTGTAAGAGGAATATGAGCAGGCGCGAGCAGATGATGTAAATCTACTCGAAGAGTTCAGAGATCGAGCATCCATTCGAGCGGCTAAGTATCAACAAGCCTTACGCAGATATCATGACCAAAAAATCTAGGAAAGAGTGCTCGCCACCGGAGACTTAGTACTATGAAAGGTGCAGAAGCAAGACAATCGCAATAAGCTATCGCCTAAGTGGGAAGGTCCCTATGTAGTGGTCGAAGTGACTCGACCAGGTTCTGTATGGCTATCGACATTGGAAGGCGCTATACTTGAAAACTCATAGAATATCGACCAGTTGAGAAAATTTCATACGTGAATGAAGAAGACATTGCATTGCGACAGGTATTCAAGTAAGTATAAGTTACATTATATTATACTAATAAAAGTTTACATTATGACAAGGTAATATAGGTAGACTGCTACTGCTCATCCTAGGACGTGTCTCGCTGCCTTTCCAGCACCCATGGGAAATCGAACAGCAGGGTCCTAGAGATAGGTCTGTGCCCTGAGTGTGGGCCGGAAGAGGCGGCGTAAACCCCGCCACTTATTGACGGGGAAGGCGATTTCTCCGCCGACGAAGGCCTCCGAATGTCGTGATGGCTTGGAGGGCGAGCAAGGGCTAGGCTCCCACCGGATAGACCAGTTGATGGGAAAGAAGGCCTCTGAGCAACGCGATGGCTTGGAGGGCAAGCAAGTGCTGGGCCGATGAAGCTGTCTTGAGCTTCACCACCTTCCCCAACGCCGGCGGCTTCACCTTCTTCTCCTCGTGTGTTGGCGGCGGCATCTGTTCTCTCGAAGGGAGCAGCGGTGGCATTGTCTCCTTCGGCGATGACTCTCAGCTTGCTGGTGACTTCGTCCTCCTCTTCCGGCCAAACCTTTTTCTCAATAGTCTCCCAATCAATCTAGTCCTCCTCGTCGAAGGAGACGATAATCCTCCCCAGAGAAACTACGGCTAGCGACGTAGGGGGAGGGGATTCCCCAAGGATGATCAAAGAGGGAGGCGACGATGGAGAAGCCATGGATGTGGTGGAAGGACTAAAGCGCTGTGAACAAATTACAAGAGAAAAGATGTGTTGTGACAGGTGACTACAGGTCCCATCTATTTATAACTCAGGGAACAAGTTGCGCTGTAATTGCAATCCGTCTAGATTCGCGTCAGTCCTAGTCCACGAGATGTCAGTTGAGCTTCCGCACAAGCGCGTAAAATGAAGAGATGCGAATTTATGGTGCGCCATGTGGAAGATGAAAGACGCGAAAAACTATAACAGAGTTCAATTACTGCAAGGAAGTTATGCTGTTCATCTACTTCATACGTTTGGATTCTATTTTGACCAATATGCTCGGGGGCTCATGCTTCTGTGTATAAGGGTTGCATTTGATGCTTATGCTCTACCTTCTCCTCGATATAGCCATGAGTGGAGTGGCGGGGGCTACATCATGCATTTTATCGATGCATATGCTCTACCGTTTGCTTGATACATTAATTGAGTAGACAGTCGGGGGCTACATCGCTCGATTTTTTTTATCTGGCTCCACTGTCGGGTCGATGTATCTATCGAATAAGAGGTTCGGAGTCGCAATAGGTATCGGTGATGCTAACGCCTCACTCTTTTGGCTCGATCCAGCTATCGTGTAAAGAGTCGAGAGCTACATCAAGATATTTTGCTTGCGTCATTCTACTCCCTACCCAATGACACATCATCGAGTAAGGGGTCGGGGGGCTACAGGTAACCTTGTACCTTATTTGCTCTCTATTTTCCGGTCGATACAGTTATCGAGTATGGCATAGTAGGCTCAGTCTTCTCTTTATCTTTGGAACATGCGATTTTTTGCACGTATTTACTCGATTGCGCACTTAGCATATCAATAAACAAAACTAAAGCGTGGCCATGCCTGAATCCGACAATGAGTAATTCTATCATGCGCGCATATGAGCATCAGATTATTAGACATCTAACGCTTAGCGGCCGGCGGGAGACGAGACCTCTAGTCAATTCTACATGCGTTACTCTGCAAGTTCTTGTTTGCTACAGAGTCTAAGTCACATGATCGATAAAGGCTTGCAAACATTGTACAATGTTCTACTCAATGTATATAGCGTTTATATTATGTATGGCCTCTCCGAGTGTACGCTCTGGGGCTAAATCATTTAATGAAAGTTTTTCTAGTATTACATGCAAATATAAATAGACATGTGTTCAGCCACGAAGCCGCTTACTAAGGGTCTAGGGGTGCTAAAATCAGGTTTGCATCTACTCGTGCTACTCTATTTCATCGATAAGGAAATAGTAGACAAAGCATGATGGACAAGCAGATGAGTTGGTATTGTCATTAAAGACCGTAGTAACAAGAAAAGTGTCGATCTTTACATCGGCATGGTTAGGCCAAAGGACCTTGGTTGGCATCATCAACGCCAAGTGATAGCTCCAATCCGTCCACGAACCTCTCGGCAAGGTCTGCGAAGGACTCGATGTGGTCGACAGCTTCGCTTGCCTCACACGCGAATCCTTCGTCCAGTCTTGAGAAGTCCAAGTCTGGATGATGGCTCTTCACCATGCCAAGCATGTACGAGGTCGCAAGACGAGCCGAGAAGGTCATGTGCTCGAGTGTCTTCGATTGCAGAGTGGCAAGTGCCGCATCTGCTAGAGCCTTTTCGACCTCGACTACCTTATTGTCCACCTCTGCCTTGTCCCGATTGGTTGTGGCTTCGGCCAGTGCAGCCTCTGCAGTAGTTTTTTCAGCCTAAGTAGCCTTCAATTGTGCCCTAAGCACTTCCAGCTCGGCATTCTTCATTTTGAGTATTTGATCGTGGGAAGCCATGAGCCGCTCGGTTTGCTGGTGGGCTTGTTCGCAGAAGATTTTGGCCTCATGCAAGGTGTTGGCTGCATGCTGCGACATGAAGCCAAAGGCACCAAAAACTGAGCAAGGGGAAGAGTGGAAGGCAGGACAGGGTGTTTCGTGTTCACATACCTCGATTTGAAGTTTTAGAATAGACCAGAACACCCAAGACGCATGTGAAGCTGGAGGAGGCAAAACCGTTGCCGTAGAAGAATCGTCGACACGCTCAACAGGAGCTGCTGGAGAGGGAACTACGGCCATGGCGGCCAGGCCGAGTGATGACAAGGCAGCTGCGGCGATGTCATCGACAGCACCACCAGACGCACTCTTCCTACAAGAAATTCTCTATTTGACACCTCCGACAAGAAAAAGGAATCATGAAGAGTAAGAAGAGGTAACCTACTTTGCCAGACGAATCTTTGCTTGTACTTTTGTTGTCTGCGCAGTTGGTTTTACCAGGATTGGTCTAGTCCCGGTAGCTGGCTTCTCGATCAACGCATCTACCCTCCAAACAGCCTACTGGTCATCCAGGATCTGTTGGATCATGTCAGAAGGGACTTCATAGCAGCCAAGTGAGCGATTGAAGGCCACCTAACTGGATGGTCTCGACGGCGAGGTGCGTGGATGCTTAGCTAGACGATTTGGCTTTAGAGACACCGACCTCACTGCTCGAGGAGACTCGACTGCTTCTTGCTCGGGGGCTGCTCCACTGTCACTCGGGATGATGGTGGCACCGGATCGTTCAAACGAGAGATGGCACCAGTAGGGGCAGAGCCCAATGCTTGATCATCGTCTTGGATCGGCTCGTCGTCCTCTAAATCGATGGCTCCTACAATCGGCCCACCTTCATCATAGAACTCGGTTTCCTGAGGAAGTGTTGGGTTAAAGTGGAAAACAGATGTACGAACGATACATTGTGAACCACAAAACAGTACTCACCTCTGACCGAGGATTGGCGAGCGAGTATGCTTCAATGCCGCAAATGCTAGGTTCTGAGCCTTGGAACATCTTGCTCAGCCAGCCTATAGGAGATGTCCGAGTTTGGCAGATCTAGCAAAAAAGCAAGTCAGTTCGCTACTCATCGACTAAGGTAAGGAAAACAAAAGTATTGCAAGTGCTTACTTTCAGGATTGTCCCTGGTGGCATCATCGACTCCGGAGTAGCCCCAAGCGAGGTGATCCCTGCAGTTCAGCGGACTTGACCGGTGCGTAAGGAAGTCCCTAGCAACGTGCCACCCGGTCAACCCGATTTTCCTTAGCTCCTTGATCTTCCGAACATAATAAGAAGTTCGAATAGTCGCGGAAGGGACTTTCGTCCAAAGGTCAATCGGATGAAGCAAGAGTGGTCGATAAGCAATGGGGTAATTCATAGTGTCCGAAGAGGTGATGTAAAACCACCATTTCTTCCAGTCTGACTGCCAGGAGGAGGTAACGGGGATAGAAATATAGGAGCTCGACATGCTGCTGCGGAGGTGAAATCTGACACCCCCAACAATTGTGTTCTTCATCGCCCTTTTCAGAATATAGAAGTGGCGAAACAGGTTGAGACTTGGACTGATGCCCAGGAAAGCCTCGCAAAGGTGGACAAAATACTGAGCATTGTGACAGAATTGGGGCTCAGGTGGAAAAGCTGAATCTAATAAAGCTCAAGAACCGAGAGCAAAAATAGAGAAGGGGCAAGCTTAGCCCGCAGCGGAAGAAGGCCTCAAAAATGACGGTCTCATCCTCATTCGCGGGGGTGGGATAGAGTTCACCTTGAGACGGCCTCCAGTGGAAGAACTCCCGCGGAGGGACGAAGCCGTCCTTCTCCAAGTGAGCGAGACGCTTCTCCGTCATGATTGACTTTTCCCACACCTTTTCGAGGGCCTCGTCCTCGAAGGTCGCCACGGTTTTCTCTGTTTTCTTCTCCGGCGGCGCAGCGACACCAGCGCTGGTCGAAGGGGCAGAGGCCATTGAGAGAGATGTGGGGTGAATTCCCTAAAGGTGGCGTCGTTAGGGCTTCAGGAGCGCGACGGAGGCTTCGAGAGTAAGATTGGAGGAGAAAAAGGAGAGGAATGGCTACAGTTCTAGGTATGAAAATTTATAGAGCAAAATCCTCTCTCCAAGCAAACAGTTCATTCCCCCTGTCACGGCATCTCGATCGGCACAAAAGGTGGAATGATGGCGTCTACACCAATCTTGGTGCTACAGACGAGAGCAATAAATGCTCAACTGCCCAACGTTTAGATTTTTTGAATTTCTAACTCTGATCAGAGTCGAGTCGATAAGTCAACATCGAGTAACTTGCGGTTACCCTGAAGACTCGATACGGGCTGATGGCAGGGCGCTCGACCCAGCACATCCCTACACGATACTCAACGATTCCCAATCTACTCGAATCGTTCAGCTACAAGCAGGCAAGGCATTACTCGACCAAGCGCTTAAGAAGACCCTCCGCTGAATAGAGTTCTCGGGCTACTATCGAATATCTAAACATGGGGTACGTGTCCACAAAGGATGCGTTAAGGATATGTCCTAACGACATGCAGAGATTCCGGATATCACGGGCCCAATTCTGGGGGATAAGATATGCACGGAAAGGATAACTCCATATTAGGAAGGACTTGATCATGTTCCCGTGACAAGGAAACCGACTCAAGTACACCTGATATCTAGGGAAGTTTGGATACGCTGCGAAGATCACGCGACGATGGACTCCACATCGGCTACGATCTGGTACTCTAAACCGACTACAACTCGACTTGAGGCTAGGCTACCCCGACTATTTAAGGCCAGGGTAGGGGTCCTCAAGGGGGAGGCAATCCAGGAGAAAAGAGCGATTCTCAAGCAATTAGCCACCAAGAAAGAAGCTTTTTAGCATAGAGAGCCTAGAGCTGACGAAGCCTGTTTCGCCGTCCTCTAGCATAGCATAGCCTTAGCCTAAGTACAATCTGCATTGTAACTAGGGCTGGATACATTGCTCTATACTTTGTTCATTAACTCCATACATCATCCATACAGGAGTAGGGTATTACCCCTCCAGGGGGTCTGAACTTGTCTACATCTGGTGTCCCTGATTTTGTGCTTGACTCTGCTCACCAGAAGGTACCCGAAGTATAAATTTTATTGTCGATCCTTGTCTTTGGACCAGATATTCTTAAAGAGGTCAAAGAGCAAATTGTTATGATCAGAGAAAAGTTAAAAGTAGCTCAATCAAGACAGAAGAGTTATGTTGATAATCGTCGATGAGAGTTAAGTTTTGAGTCAGAAGATTTTGTTTATCTCAGAGTTACCCCTCTTAAAGGTATTAAAAGATTTCACGCTTAAGGAAAACTTGCACCAAGATATGTTGGTCCGTTCAAAATCTTGAGCCGTAGAGGAGAGATTGCTTATTAGTTGGAGTTTCCGCAGTAATTGGTAGGTGTGCATAATGTGTTTAATATTTCTCAGCTTAAGAAATGTGTTAGAGTACCAATAGAGCAGACACCGCTAGAAGGAATTGAGTTGCAAGAAAAATTGACTTATAAGGAGCAACAAATTAAGATTTTGGGTGTTATGAAATGTAAGACCAGAAGCAAGTCAGTTTACTTTTGTAGAGTGCGGTGGAGTTATCATTCATAAAGTGAAGCTACTTGGGAGCGTGAGGAAGATATGAAGTCGGAGTTTTCTAACCTATTTCTTATCGTCCTAAATTTCAGGGTCAAGATTCTGTTAAGGGGGAGGTTTGTAACATCCCATTTTTGGCTCAACTTATTTTAATATTGTTATGTGTGCATTCTATGAATGTTGGGATTTTTTGGAATTTTCTATGGTTTATTTGGAATTTATTTTGTATTTTGGAATTATGTTTAATCTTAATATTATTTAAATACTGCAAAAGCTTAAATAAACATTCAGCAAAAACATTTTATTTGAGTTTCTAAATGTCTTAAAATATTTTCCAAAATTTTTATGGGATTTTTCTGATATTTGTACTATTTTAATTGGATTAGTTTATCTTTGGGATTATTTTAATTCAAAAAGGAACTTTATTTCTATGGAATAGTGATGGACTTGGCCCAATCCTGTGCGCATCCAACTCGACTCATTTGCGCTGCCGCTCATTTCCGAAGAAACCCTAGGATCACGATTGTCGGTTGGGATCAACAGTCGAGATTGACCGGGTAGTTTTGGGAACCCTAGCCGCTTGTGACCATTGGATCATATCAGTGCTGGCGGCCGAGATTGAGCCACGTCACGTGTATGGGAGTCCGCCCAGTTGACGACGTGAGGATGGCTCGGATTTCGTTGTTGCCGCATAGCTGCTGTTGTCTAGAACAAGACACTGCTCCACCGTCGTCTCGGAAAACGGGAGCTACACGGACATCATGTTCTTTAAAAGGCGCATTAACCCCTATCGAAGTTCATCGAAGCCTGCTGTGTCGTTTGCCCCAGAAATCATCACCTGAGATGCTGCCATGTTGCCATGAGAGCTCACCGGATTTGTTCGTGTGTGCCGCCGTGGTTTTTGGTGCTATCCGTCATGGTCGTTGAGTACGTTCCTACCGGTGCTAAGGATGTCACTGAGTTTGCCGTTTTTGGGGCTACCAGATCCATGAAGATCCGAAGCTATTTCATCACCGTGCCTCGTGTTTGTGGTCATCTTCCACCTCTCTGGTGAGTGCCGCTGCCGTGCCATGGTGGTCCTCACCGTCCGTTGCCTCAACCATTGGATCTGACGGGGACGGTCGGATGAGTGTCACATGGTAGCCATGTGGATGCTCGGTCAGCGCCTTGTCAGTTCAGTTGTTTGCATTGTTAGATGAGTCAGCAAGCCACATCAGCGCCCATGTGTTAGCAATCGGTCTCACATGTGAGCCGGTACTGTGCGCATGCATCGGGTTCACTGTGGACCGAGAGGTCTCATGGACCAAGGGGCACGTGTTGGCATGATGTTTTTTCAGATTAAATTAATCTGATGCTGACATCAGCGATGACGCAATAATTAGGTTTTTCAGTATAAAAATAATTTAGGAAAATAGTGTTTTTCTATTTTTCTGATTTTTCTTTTATTCAAATATTTCAAGAGCCTGACCTTCTTCATACGAGCTCCGATTGAGGCGATTCAAGTTTCTAAATATTTTTAAAATTGTGATTTATTTAATGGTGAATTTTATTTAATTTTTAGATTTTGTTTTCTCTCTTGTTTGGTATTTATTTTGTGCTTTATCTCGATTTGCGTAGAAGTCGAAGTGTTCAGATCGCTCGAGGGTGAAGCATTGATTCGTGACTAAGCTCAAGACCAAAACCAGGATCTTTTTCAAGGCAAGTTGTGCTTTGATCATATTGAACCCAGTTTTACAAATGTTATGTTGTTTCAATCTACTACATGATATTTTATGCTTAATACTGTTTCAAATTAGTTTGGGATCTAGTTATTCAATCTAATTGGATTATACTCTACCTTGTTAGATGTTCTCGGAGTTCTTATTTTTCTCATCCGTATATTCCTGCTGATATTTCTGCTCCCAATGAACACCAACCTTTTTTTGGAGATAATTCTCACTCGGTTGGACTTTGAATGTTCGAAGATAATTCTCATTCGGTTGGATCTTTGAATGAGATATCTCGGAATAATATGCAGTCCAGAAATATCACGTGTTCCAGGTGCTTAGCGGTGGGACACCCTTCAAGGCAGTGCTCTAATCAAATCCGATAGACTTTGTTTTAATTATGGCCATCGTGCTGTATTCTGTTTCTCAACAAAGAAATCTAAACATGTTTTGCATCTTTTCCAGTTAAGCCTTGGCAGGATATATCTTATTGGTTCCAAACAGCATCTACTCACAATCTGCGGCAGGATAAAAAGCCTCCTACTTTCAACACTTTTCAGAACTTGCGTCCTTCCTATTCAACTCACCAAACGAAACGAATCTATTGAAGACATGAAGAGTGCTCTTGTTCTTGCTGTCTCGACTCATGTTGACTTTTAATCTACTTGTTCAAATCATACCAAAATTGAAAGGAAACTACTCTAAGATATTAGGAACCAATTCTGCTCAACAATTCCAGGGATTGTCGTTGTTGGGAAACCATGTGGCCCACGATGGCCCCTTAGCCAAACCCTAGGCGACTACTATATAAGGTGGAGGGGGGTCCCCATTGTACAGACAATTGAAAAGCAATAAAGAATTACAGAACCGTTCCTCCTATATTCTGTGTTCATCTTTCTCTATCTCTGTTCTCCACTTCAGATCTGTTCGGGAACCCCGGACTATTCAATAGCGAGGTTCCTTAACACGTTATCAGCACGAAGCTCTACCGGCGAATGGATTGAAAAGGTGAGAAGAGGTGAAATTCGGTGATTGAATCTAATCGTTTGTTGATTTCATGCATGCATCTAATCAACGCGTCCGGTATTGTATTCGTCACGTGGCATGAAGCTACACAACGATTGCTCGAAGCTACAGTACAGGGCGCTTTTTCTGTTCATCCATCACGGAAAAAAAAAGAGAACAACGTCGCCTCGGCTTGCGCTGGCCAGAAGCGCCGCCGCCGGCAAACGCAACGCACCGTCGCCTCGATCGGCGCCGCGCCGAAATGTTGCCGCCGAAGGCGCCGCACGCGCCGCCGCCCGACTTCGGCGGCCGCCCGCGCGCGCCGCCGAAGCGCCTGTTACCTGGGCATCGCCGCCCTGGCGCCTCGGCCTCGCATCGCCGCCGATCGGCGCCGCGCTCAGCATTGTCGCCATGCGCACCACGAAGCGCCACCGCCGCCGCTGCCTCGGCATCACAGCGCAAAGCGCTACCGCCATGCGCACCGCACAAAGCATCACGCGGGCTTGCTGCCTCGGGCGCAGATCGCACCGGCTGGCTGGCGCACGCGCCGCCGCAGCGTCACAACCGCCGTTGCCTCGGCCCGACTGCGTGCCCAAAGCACCGCCGCGCGCGCGCGCCACCACTACCGCCGTGCTTGCCGTCGCCACGGCTTCGCGCGCGCGGCGCGCCACCATCGCCGTCGTCTTGCGCGCTCGAAGCTGCTGCCGATCCGCACCTTTTTCCCTCGCCGCCGGCTCAAAGCCGTGCACCGCCGACTCGGCACCGCCGCCGTGAGAATCGCCTAAAACGCCTCCTTGCCTCGCTCCACCGCCGTGCGCCTCGGTTTCTCGGTCGAGGCCGTCGCCGTCGCGCGCCACCGCAGCGCCGCGCAGACGAAGCGGCGCCAAGAGCCGCGCCCATTGTCGGCGCGCGAGGAAGCGGAAGGGCGGGTGGCATGGCGGCGCGTGAGAGGAGGCGTCGCATCGAGCGGGCGCGCTGGCGGCTAGGGCTTGGGAACCCTAGCCGCCAGTCTTTTATGGGCCGAAAGAAAGGCCCGCGCAACCCAAAGGCCGTTTGTATGGCAACAAAAAATTTTTGGAAAATTGCTAGAAAAATCCAGAAAATTATATGGCTCTGTTTTAATTTTCTAGCATTATTCTCTATTTTTTTGAATTTGTTGCTTTTTTTAGTATAATGGAAATTCATGAGAATTTATTTTCTGCATTTTATGAATTTTGCAACCTCTTTTCTAATAGATTACACGCAGTAATCTAATGACGGATTTTTGAAATCATGCAGATGTCCGGCATCGTGAACCGTGAGTTTGAAGAACTAGCCCCGCACGATCAAAACTACCTCACTTGGGCATCGACGTGAAGATCGTACTTGGGGGCAAGAAGCTCCATGCTGCGATCGGTCTAGGGTCCTCGAAAGATGCGCAACCTACCGCTGGGCCGATCAAGCCTTGCACTTCCTCAGGCACCACCTTTCAGCCACTCTGAAGAATGAATACATGGCTGAGGAGAGCGCACTTGAGCTCTGGACTGCACTTCAGAAGCGGTTCGAGAAGCTCAAGTACACCATCTTGCCCCAAGCACAGCAAGATTGGGTCCGCCTGAGGTTTGCGGACTACAGAACAGTGGCCGAGTACAATTCTACCTTGCACAAAATTTATACCAATCTCTCCCTATGTGGCAAGAAGATCACTAACGAGGAGAAGATTGAGAAGACTCTCTCCACTTTTCACCCAAATGTTATCCAGAGTGCCCGCAACTATCATCAAGACGCATACAAGGAGTATAGCGAACTGATTGATGTCATACAAGTTGCGGAGTCACAAGACGATGTTCTACGCAAGAACTTCGTCTAACAACCATCTGGAAGAGGCATTGGCACAGAAGTCAATACCAATAGCTATAAGGTGAAAAAGCTCACTTATAGAAAGAAGGGCAAGCAGGGTGGAAAAGAGAAGTATCAGGCCAAGGGAAAGTCCAAAGCCCCAGTGAAGAAGGATGACAAGACACACGCCAAGCCGTATGGATAGCAGAACCAAACGTGCTTCAGGTGTGGTACTTGGGGACACTGGCCAAAAATATACCGGGAATCCAAGGAAGTGATCAACGCATATCAGGCCAAGAAGAAGGCAAAAGAAAACGCCCCAGCAGAGATGCACTTCGCCAAGATTGGGGATAACGATGCTATAGATCTGGATACCCCACTTGCCTCATCCTCACAGACTAGCCTGGACATCGATGCTGCAGCCAAGCTTATGGCAATGAAGAGAAAACTTCTGTCGATGACATAGAAACAGAAATCAATGCATATTATACAGATTCCGTTTAATGCATGAACAGCATTAATTTTTTTTAGATTATAGTGGTTAGCGAATTTCTTTTGAATAATGAATTATAAGCTCTAGAAGAGCATACTTCTCTCATGAATAAATATGCAATTTATTCTTTATTCCAGTATTCTTTAATTTGCAAGCAATGTTTGAATTTTTTTTTGCCTCTGTCTGATTGGAGTTATTTTACTTTTTTAGAAATCGTGTAGCGCCCAAATGGAGGAGATATGTATTGTTGATAGTGGCACAACAAATACCATCTTAAGAGAGTCCAAATACTTACAGTCGATCGCGAAGAACGCTGGAAGGATTACTACGATCGCAGGAAGCGATTCCTATATAATAGGCTCCGGAAGAGCCACAATTATATTGCCAATGGGTACAACATTGGTAATTGAAGAAGCCCTTTTGTACCCTGAATCAACGCTCACTCTCTTAAGTTTCAAAGACATCCGCGCCAATGGGTTTCACGTAGAAACCAATGAAGAAAATAGCAAAGAAGACTTTTGCATTGTAAAGCACGCGGTATGTGGAAAAATGGTATTAGAAAAATGTCCCTCATATGAATCTGGGTTGTACTACACGAAAATTCATGCACCCGAAGTGTATACTTCCTTGAAGACTGTCTTTAGAAGCTCTGAGTTATTTTCATTATGGCATTGTAGATTAGGTCATCCTGGTCTTAGAATGATGAGAAATGTAGTGAACAACTCACAAGGTCATGGCATTAATGTTAAGAATTTCCCGAATCATGAAGATTTTGTGTGCTCTGCATGTGCCACCGGGAAATTAATAACTAGACCCTCTGTCATGAAAGTGCAAAGTGAAATCCCTGCATTCCTGGAACGCATCCAAGGGGATATTTGCAGCCCGATTCAACCCTTGTCAGGGCCGTTTACGTACTTCATGGTGCTCATCGATGCTTCCTCAAAATGGCCGCACGTATGCTTATTGTCAACAAGAAACCATGCTTTTGCAAAGCTGATCTCGCAGATCATAAGAATTAAGAATGCTTTCCCTGATCATCGCGTGAAGTCCATCAGAATGGACAATGCCGGTGAATTTACTTCAAAGGCATTTGATGATTATTGCACTGCAACAGGGATAGTAGTTGAGCACTCTGTACCGCACGTCCATACGCAGAATGGACTAGCTGAAGCACTAATAAAGAGGATTAAATTCATTGCCAGACCGCTTTTGAAGAGTTGTAACTTGCCCAACACTTGTTGGGGACACGCAGTCCTGCACACAGCAGCTCTCATCGATTTCAGACCTTCGGCCTACAACATCTATTCCCCTATGCAACTTGTGCACAGGGTCATCCCGAAAATCTCCCATCTTAGAAAATTTGGTTGTATGGTATATGTTCCTATACCACCCCCATAGCGGACTGCAATGGGCCCTCTCCGCAAGTCTGGGATATACGTTGGTTATGAGAGTACATCTATAATCAGGTATTTGGAACCCATGACTAGAGACTTGCGTACAGCCCGATTCGCTGATTGCATATTTGACGAGGATCGTTTCCCGTCATTAGGGGGAGGAAATCAACCTTTGGATGAAAAATACTGGGAAATCATATGGTATTCCACTGGGATCCCCGCGTATGACTCCCGCACTAATGAAGCAAATCAAAAAGTCCAGAAGATAATTGATTTGCAGAATTTAGCAAATGAATTGCCTGATCATTTTTGTGATCTGAAGGGTGTGGTTAAGTCGCATGTACCCGCAAGAAATGCACCAGAGAGGGTGGAAATACCAAAGAAAGTCGAAGGTATCCCTCATCCTGTTCAGAGGCTTCAAAGAAAAAGAACAGGAAATCTGGCTTCTCAAACCCAAAGTACCCGGAGAAGTCTGGAGAAAACTGGGCGAGAGGACTTACCACAACCAATCACGAAAATGCCCCAAGGAAAGAAGGGGAGTGACGAGTACTCATACCATGGGTACCCCCAGTGGCCTGGAGTGACGAACGGGCTGCCCCAAGCCCAGCTCTGGCCAAAGGCCCCCGCTGGGCCACGAAGGACACTCGTTCCCGACCAAACCAACCAGGGGGCATCCGACCCCCGTCATAGGTCGGACTCCCCACAAGCTCCGACCAAGCCGAGGAGATCTCTGCCAAAGGCCGAGTGCCAGGCCACCGCGGGCCGTTGGCCACCTGCCCCACAGACACGACAACTCGGAAAGACCGCACGAGGGTAGGTGGCTCCTTCCCAAGGTAGCGAGGAGGTTGCCAAAGTTAAAGCTCCAGTCTCATCATCCAGTCATGCGTAGTGTAAGGATGCGCTCCCTCCCGAGGCAGCACCGGAGCCAGGCATTGAGGTGTCAGCATCTGACGGACGTACAAGAGGGTAGGTGCGCCATTTCCCGATGACACGGAAAACTGCGCCACTCGATGAGTCCACCGACCCGGCGTGGGGTAAGTGGACGCCGATCAAATCGCCAAGACCAAGGACCAGGACTCCTAGCCTAGGACACCTCATCCTTTCTTCTCCCAACTCCCCGTGTAACCTACCCCCTCCGCCTATATAAAGGGAGGCAGGGTCCTCTGATAGGGAGGAGAGACCCCCTTTCTCGGTTCTTACGGGCAAGCTGTTCTTGCTCCCACGGGTTCGAGTCCTTAGCTCTCGCTTGTAACATCGTGCAGTCATCTGCACCGAAAGCAATATAGCACCACCACACGAACTGGAGTAGGGACATTCGGCCTGAACTAGTATACATCTTGGGCGTCTTGAGTCTAACCATTCAAGGATAGGGAACGCGCGGCCCCTTGACTAAAAAATTCACTCGCCGTTGCTCGAAACACCGACAGGGAGCTAGTTGAGACCTGGCACTGGAAAGAAGCCAACGAAAAAGGCAATTCCAGACTTGAATCTTCCACTGCATAAAGCTGCCATAAATAATGTGTGCGCACACATGGGCGATGAAAAGCTAAAGGAACTTGCTCCTGTGATGAGAAATAGCAGCGAAGAGCAAGTAGAAGTACATGAAGCACCCCATGATGAAATGGCCATAAACTTTGTAATAACAGGAGAATCCCTGAATAGAGCAACAGCCAATGTTGATGCATACTTTGCAAAGAAGATTGCCTTAATCATTGATCATGATCCCGAGCCTACATCTCTCGTAGAGTGCAAGAAAAGACTAGATTGGGAAGAATGGAAGAAGGCAATCAGTACAGAGTTAGTCTCTCTGAACAAGAGAGAGGTGTTTGGGCCCGTATGCCGCACACCTCCCCATATAAACCCTGTAGGTCACAAATGGGTCTTTGTTCGGAAGAGGAATGAAAATAACAAAGTTGCAAGGTACAAGGAAAGGCTCGTAGCTCAAGGTTTCACTCAACGTCCTGGGGTTGATTATGAAGAAACCTATTCTCCGGTCATGGGAGGAATTACCTTTAGATATTTGATCTCAATGGCAGTCAACTTGAAGTTGAAAATGAAACTAATGGATGTTGTCACAACATATTTGTATGGAAATTTGGATTCTGAGATATACATGAAAGTACCAGAAGGTATTCCTATCCCGAACCAAGACAGATCAAATAGAAACCTGTAAAGTGTGAAATTGGAGAAATCACTATATGGACTAAAACAGTCAGGAAGAATGTGGTACAATCGCTTGAGCGACTTTCTCTGCAAGAAAGGCTACACGAACAGCGAAGATTGTCCATGCGTGTTTATACAGCGATCCACGAATGGATTCTGTATAATCTTCATCTATGTAGATGACTTGAACATCATTGGGACGGATGAAGAAATTGAAGAAGCATGCTCATACTTGAAGTCTGAGTTTGAAATGAAGGACTTGGGTAAAACCAAGTTTTGTTTAGGCTTGCAGCTTGAGCATGTCAAAGGAGGAATCTTGGTACACCAATCATCCTACACGTAGAAAGTGTTGGAAAGATTTGGTTTTGAAAAGGCATATCCTGCAAAGACTCCAATGGTCAGAAGGTCACTCCAAGTAGACCTAGACCCATACAGACCTAGAGAAGAGGGGGAGGAAGTCTTGGAAGCGGAATTCCCATATCTGAGTGCAGTTGGAGCGCTCAAGTACCTTGCGAATAGCACCAGGCCGGACATTGCGTTCGCCGTGAATTTGCTAGCCCGGTACAGTGCAGAACCCACCAAAAGGCATTGGAAAGGGATCAAGGACATCTTCCGTTACCTCCAAGGAAGCAAAGATCTCGGCTTGTTCTACATAAGGAACAATGAACTGAATTTGGTTGGCTATGCCGATGCTGGGTACTTATCATACCCGCATTCTGGCAAGTCCTAAACTGGGTATATTTTCCTGTGTGGAGGAATAGCAGTTTCCTGGAAGTCGTCTAAACAGACTCTTGTCTCGACGTCGACAAACCACTCGGAAATCATTGCTTTGTATGAAGCCTCCCGTGAATGTGCATGGCTCCGAAGAATGGTTCACCACATCCAGAAGTCATGTGGCTTGAACATTGAGCAAACTCCCACGATCATTTATGAAAATAATGCAGCTTGTGTTGCTCAAGTGCAGATGGGTTATATGAAGAGCAATCTCACGAAGCATATCAACCCCAAGTTCTTCTATGCTCATGAATTGCATAGGATGAACGAGATCAAGATACTGCATACTAAGTCGTGTGAAAATCTTGCAGACTTGTTCACTAAATCACTCCCAGCATCTACCTTTAAAAGATGTGTTAAAGGGATTGGGATGATGAGACTTAGAGAAGTGCAGATTTCAGGGGGAGATATTTCACATACTCCCACATAAACCTTGAACATGAGGTTTGAGTACACAACATGAATCTCGAAGATTAGCAATTGAAGTTTGGGTGAATTGTACTATTTTTCCTTAGCAAGTTTTTCATGAAGTTTTCTTGCATAAGGTTTTAATGAGGCAATTTGTGCAACGCAGTAAGCGTATGCTATGTACTCTTTCTCCAAGTATTTTTCCCACTGGGTTTTTCTGGAGTTTTAATGAGGCATATACATCTCGCGGCAAAGGGCCCAATGGGGAGTGTTGGGAAACCATGTGGCCCAAGAAGGCCCCTTAGCCAAACCCTAGGCGACTACTATATAAGGAGGAGGGGGGTTCCCCATTGTACAGACAATTGAAAAGCAATAAAGAATTATAGAGTCGTTCCTCCTATATTCTGTGTTCATCTTTCTCCCTCTCTGTTCTCCACTTCAGATTGTTCGGGAACCCCGAACTATTCAATAGTGAGGTTCCTTAACAGTTGTCAAAGTTCTCACCTTAATCCATTTTAGGGAAGAGTGGTTATGAACCAGACAAAAGAGGGAAAATGAGATTGACTCAAGCTCATGAGATCTAGGCAACAACGATCATGCATCTACAAGAACAACTTAATCTTTTTTGGCACCAAAGATCACATGCAACATGGTTTGAAAAGGATGACAGAAATAGAAGCTATTTTCGTGCTTTTGCAGCAGACAGGAGAAAATACAATCATATCAAAGAAGTGAGGAATGATGGTGGAGCTTGGATGGAGGGGGACGCGCAGATCCAAAGACCGGATTCTTGCATAGTTGAATTGCAGACTTGTTGTCCACGAGGATGGTGGCGACATCAGTTTCCTTGCCGAAGAGGTCACTGAACAGCCACGCGAGCCTGACACTATGGCATGCCACAATCATGACGGCAATGTGCTCCACCTCACAGGACGAAAGAGTCACCACCTTTTGTTTCTATGACTATCATGTCGCAGGGCTCCGCCTAAGTAAGAAAAGCACACCGGTAGTGCTCTTTCGATCATCGACATCACCCACAATGTCGGAGTTGCTGAAGCCCACCAACTCTGAATTGGTGCTGCTCTTGACATAGCAGCAACCAAAATTGTGCGTACCTACGATGTACCACAACAGATGCTTGACAGCACTGAGGTGCTCCGTCGTGGGTGCCTCCATGAACCGGCTGACATAGCCCACGACGAAGGCAATGTCCGGTCGTGTGTGTACCAGGTACCGCAAGCTTCCCACGATGCTTCGGTAAAACTTAGCATCAGTAGGCGGGTTTGAGCTCACCTTGCTCAACTTGAGACTCATCTCCATTGGCACATGACTCGGATTGCAGTCACTCATGCTCGCCTTGTTGAGGAGCTTTGCTGTGTATGCTGCTTGGCTCAGTGTGATGCCTTTGGCGTCCTGGTGCACCTCGATGCCGAGGTAATAGCTGATAAGGCCTAGATCACTCATCTTGAACAGCGATTGCATCTCGAGCTTGAACTTGGCAATCTCCGGTGGGTGTGTGCTCCCTGGAAGCCGAGCAACTGTAGGCTACTGTTAAGCTTTGCGTTCCAGGACCTCGGTGCCTGACGAAGGCCGTAGAGCGCCTTGTGGAGGCGCAACACCTTGTGCTCATGACCTTCGTGGACGAAGCCCGGCGGCTGAGCCACATACACCTCCTCCTCGAGGTCTCTGTTGAGGAATGCTGACTTCACGTCCATATGGTGCACCTCCCAGTTTGCGTGCACCACGATTGCCATCAAGAGCCACACAGAGTCAAGATGTGCCACTAGCATGAACATCTCGTCGAAGTCGACCCTGACACACTGCATGTACCCCTTCGCTACCAAGCAGGCCTTGTGTTCACCACAGCACCATGGGAATCCTTCTTCAATTTGTACACCCATTTGAGGTCGGTCGGGCCTGACCTATAGGCAATTCAGTTAGCATCCATGTGTCATTGTCCTGGATCAACTGCATGTCCTCAAGCATGGCACCGCGCCAACATTGGTGTGGTTCCACCTCAGTGTACGTGGCACGATTCTCGCATTCCACCAGGTACAGCTCATCGACGTTGAGTTCATGCTTTCAGTGGTGTTGTAGATGTTCTCGATGGTGCGGTATCATCGCAGTGCCTCATCGGTGATCTCTGTGGCGGGTGTTGCTTTGGGCAGTAGAGAGACGAATTCCACCTCACCCTGTGTCACAGCAAAGGGAAGTGCTCGAGAAGCAGCTGGCGTCAGGGGCCACGGGACGTGGAGTCGATGGCGCAAGCGAGCTGGGCGAAGAACCTTCCCCGTGCTCTGGCGCGCATCTGCTACCATCACCTATGATCGACTGGACCATGTACTCCACAGTGAAGGTCTCGCCACCACTGTCGGGTTCGACGTTGTCCCAGTTCCAGCTTACCTCCTCGTCAAACATGATGTATCGTGTAACGTGAACCCACTTAGCAACAAGATCGTATGCCTTGGAGCCTTGCTCGTAGACGATGAAGACCATGGGCATGCTGTGATCGTCGAGCTTCTTAGCATTCGGCTTCGTCATCTTCACATGTGTGACACAACCGAAAGGGCGAAAGAAGTGCACGTTCGGTTTGTGCCCTTGCCAAGCCTCATACAGCGTCATGCCATCCACGCTTTTGGTCAGGGAGCAGTTGAGGAGAAAAACCATAGTGGTCACCACCTCCCCCCATAATGCGCCCAGCATGTTCTTGGCCTTCATGAGACATCGTGCCGTCGCCACAATGGTTTCATTGTGGCGCTCCACAACGCCATTCTGTTGCGGCGAGTATGGTGCCGTGAGGTGCCGCTTGATGTTGTGCTCAGCAAAATATTCACCAAATTCCACCGGGGTGAACTCACCACCACAGTCAGTGTGGAGCACACACAGTTTCCTCTCGATCTCCACCTTGACTCTCGCCTAGAACTTCTTGATCGCAGATAGTTGAAAGCATCTAGGCCCCCAAATTCGTTTTGGTTTTGGTAATTAATGACAATCCTGATTAAAGGACTAATATTTTCTTTGAGTATATTGAAAATAGGTTGGTCCTAGTCGTGGTACACGATAAAGCATGAAAATGGAGTGAAAGAAGATCAACGGGTCGAGCTAAATAGCCAAGATATAAAATTAAGGACCTTTCATAGCTTTTGCAAATCTCGATATTTTGGAGAAAGATCGGATTGCTAGATTAGCTGTTGTACTATTAAGAGAGACTCCTGACTAGTAGCTTGAAGTTTCAAATTGTGTCAATGGCTCGAATCCATGCTCATATCTTGATCACTTGCATTTGTCGATCAATTTTCTTGAAAAATCCTCTTGTGATCTGCACTGCCTGCACTAACATACATATAGGAACAGTATTGCCGCCCCATCGGCAGTACCTGCTCAAGCCCGATAGGTTTATAACAGAAAAGGGACTTTTGTGCCCAGTGAAGCTGGCACTACCGACCACCTAAGTGCGATACTGCCGGAGGGGCGATAGTACCGGCCCATATGGCCGGTAGTTTTTTTAACAGAAAGGGTGTTTTATGTGATATACCTGGCCGGCACTACCGACACCTAGGGGCGGTACTGCCGCTTGGCCGGCACTACCGGCCTCAGATGGGCGATAGTGTTGGGCCACTGTAGCAACGGCTAGTCTATCACTGCATTTAATGCTATAGTCGACCGTTGGACCTAAGGGCAGCACTACCAGCCATAGTTGGGCGGTAGTGCCGACTTTCCTGAATTTTTCAAGGGTTTGGTAGCAATGGCTAGAATTCTTGGTGGGGTTATAAATACACCCCCACCTGCAGCAAGGAGGCACTCTGGGACACTTATTGCACATTCATGAGCCCTTACTAGCTTCTCTTCTACTATAGAGTATTCAATTCTCAATTTGAGAGTAGTTGAGTGAAAATCAAGTATGAGCATTCATTTGAGCCATTAAGACACTTGATAAACCTCATGCGATCGTCAAAGTTTATTACTCTTGTAGGTTGGAGGCATTTGTGTGCGGTGAGCTTCTCGATGGAGTTTGTGAGAAGCCCTGGCAAATTTGTGAAGGCCGGAGTTCACCTACCCGAAGAGGGGAAGAACTACCAAGTGATCGAGTGAGGCCCAATTGTGAATTGGAGCTGACTTGAAGTTGATCAAGCTTCCTCAACATGGATTAGGGGAGATCGGCAAGTCTTCGAGACCATGGGATAAACCGTCGTGTCATTTTCTCTTGTGGTTTGATTTCTTCTTTCTTGTGTGCAATTTACATTCCTAGCAATTTTAATGTAGTGATGTTGTGACTAGGATTGTATTCTTACCTAGTGTAAGTTGTCGGTGCACTTAGTGAAACCTAGAGAATTTAGGATTTAATTGTCAAAAATTGTAATTCTTGATTAGACTTTTATTTATTGCAATTAGAGCTGAAGAATTTTAAAAACCTCGTATTCACCCCCTCTAGTCGGTTATCCTTGATCCTACAAGTGGTATCAGAGTTTGAACTCTCTTTTGGGGCTTTACCGCTTAGAGAGTAAAGGATGGCTAGCAACGCGGTGTCCAAAGGCAAAGCACCATTCTTTGATGGCACAAACTATGCGTATTGGAAAATACGCATGATTGTTTATCTCAAGGCCATGAGAACGAGCATATGAAGGATTGTAGATGAGGGTTTCACTATGGGTGTAAATCCTACACTCACAAATGAACAAGAAGAATGAAATTCTCATCTCAATACTCAAACTATGAATGCTCTCTTTGGCGCTTTGAATGCGAATGAGTTCAATCAAGTGAGCAACCTTAAGACCGCTCACGAGATTTAGACGACCCTCTCGAAAATCCATTTACTTGAGGTTGTTAATGAATTTAAAATAGAAAGTAGAATTGTTTCCATTACTCTTGACAATGCATCAGCTAACACAACCGCTATGGAGCATCTCTCACCGCGCCTGGAGTCTTATATTGGAGGTTTTGTACTCCACCAGAGATGCGTATGCCATATTATTAATCTCATTGTACAGGCAGGTATGCATGTAATGAAACCTACTTTGGAGGGCATACGTAATGCTATCGATTTTATTACTAATTCACCTGTGAAGTTTGCCCAGTTCTCAGAGTACTGCAAGGCCAATAATATGAAACCAAGAAGATTCAACCTAGATATGAAGGTTAGATTGAACTCAACTTATACTATGCTGCAACGGTGCGAAGACTACGAGCACATTATCACTGTCTTCGTCAACTGCAATAATGGTGAGGTATTGGTTACTGACGCAGATTGGATAATTGCTAGTCATTTTCGTAATTTTTTTAAAAAAAATTACGACACAACTAAAAAATTATCCGGTGTTTATTACCCAACTTCTTGCTTAGTTATCGAGTGGCTTTGGCTTATTGCTAATGCTTTTAAAGAAAATAGAGATAATTATGTTTTACGTTCCATTATAGAACCAATGGAACAAAAAAATTTAAAATATTTTCAAGCTATTCCACATTTGTACTGTTTTGCTGTCATTTTGGATCCTCGGAGAAAATTTTCTGACTTGCAGGGCGCCTACGCGGGAATAGGTGAGACATTCGATCTTGATTTCTCTGAGGCCTATACTCATGTTTATAATGAGTTTTTCAGAGTTTTCGACAAATACTACGAGAAGTTTGGCACCGTAGTGAAGCACGAAGATCTACCTCAACAACGCAACAAGCACGAGGCGGTTCGATGGCTTCAAACATGTGGAAGAAGTGAAAGGCAAATCGTCAGTTCATCTTCCAAACGCCGAAGCGGACCACAATGGAATCCACGGTAGAGATCAACCACTACCTCGACACGCCTTTCATGGAGTCCGAGCTTGACATGGACGAGGAAAATCAACTTAACTTGCTTTTGTGGTGGAAGAATAATCAACGATTTACCCGTGCTATCCCATTTCGCACGGGATGTACTTACTGCCCGGTGTCATCGTCTCGTCGGAATCCACTTTCGGTTCGGTGGGAGGATACTTGAGCCAAGGAGGTCGTCTCTCACACTGAGATGGTTGAGGCAATTACATGCCTCAAAGGCTGGGAGCGTCGATCGAGGACACAACATCACCAGAGGATCGGGGAGATCACGGACGCAGAGCGGACTTTGACAATCTCAAATTTCGGGTAGTCTATGTATATAAATGTAGTTCTTGTACTCTTTTCTCTTCGGGGTACCCTACACCGGGTGTAAGGTTTTAATGAGCGATAACTTTGTACATATTCAAGATTTAATAAAATTTACTTCTTTTCCCCCAATATTTGTGTCCATTGCTAGCAATACCGATATCTACAGGATGTTTCTTTCGCATGCTTTCATTTAGTCATTGCTTTGCGTGTACATTTCTTCTTGTCATTTATTTACTTACTTTGCTAATTTCTCCAGAGATACACAAGAGAACGAATGCGTGTTCGCTAATAACGATCTAATTAATTGGCAATCGTAGCAAACCTGGAGCAATTTATTGAGCAAAGCCGAGCAATTATCAGAGTAATTTATCGCATCAAGGCTGCGACAATTTCTTGTAGCAACAATAATGTACCAATTCATCGTAGCAAGACCGCTTTATTAATCCGGACCGTCGATTCGCTCGATCCGACGGTTGGATGCCCATCAATCGCAAACTTGGCGCCATCGCGATCGCCAAGGATGCGTGTCCATGCGTGTTGCTCGATTGTAGATTTACATATTTATTTAATCAAGGTGGCTATACATTCTGTTGCAGTAGCATCGCAGACGCACGCGCTACTACAAGCAAATTTGGGTCATTTCCTCTCGCCGCAATAGTGTAAATGGACCGGGCACGGGCGGCACGGCCGGCACGGCGGCACGACGGCCGACGCGCCCGGCACGGTTCCGCCCGGCACGATGGGCCCGTGCCGGGCCGGCCCGGCACGGCACGACGCCCACCTCTAGTCGTGGCCATCGACATGGGACTGAGTGTCCCTGTTGTCACGTGTGCTGCCGTCCTTGCCACGGCCGTGCCCATCGTTGCAGCGTCGGTTGCCATTCTAGCCACATCTACCGCTGCCGAACAAACCGTCCTGCTCGCGCTTATGCATGCGCGTGAGCCATTCTTCTTCAGACAGCAGCAAACGCCCACCAATGTTGCCACCGATGTCGAGCTTGAACCGCTCCTCTACAGCCTTCAGGTGCCTGGTCAACTCCTCCACAGAAAGCATGGAGAGATCGATCAGTTTCTCAATGGAGAGCGCCACCTGAGAGTATCGTAGGGGAATGATACGCAGAAACTTCTGCACCGCCTTCTCAAAAATAGTGTTACCGAGGATGGTGAGGCTGTTCATCATGCCGGTCAAGCACATGGCAAAATCATCGATGGTCTCAGTGTCATTAAACTTGATCCCCTCGAACTCTTTGCCGAATGATTGTTCCTTCGCTCTGCGCACCCGCTCGACGATGAGGCGAATCGTCTTGATGGAGTCCCAGGTTTCCTTCGCCATCTTATTAACGTCAAGGCTTGCTAGCATCTCCGGCGGCACGGCCCGAAGGATCGCCTCCAATGCCATGCGGTCATCGCGGTAGTCGACGTCGTCGTCGACGTTCGTACCGTCCTCGATGACCTTCCACAGGCCTCTCGCCTGCAGGATGACGCGTATGAGAAGCGCCCAATTGCCGTAGTTCATTCTCGTCAGCGTAAGGTAGACTGTCGAGCCGATGGCCTCCTTCATCGCCCGTGGTACCACCAGAGCGCGGCCTTGGTTGCCGCTCGCGCCACCAGCAAGGATCGTTGGACGCGGTGGGGACTCAGATGTCCGGGGCGATCTCGAGCTGTCGCGGGACATGACCAACACAGGCACGAGAGCAACGAGGCTCTGATACCAATTGTCAACAAAACACAGCACTCAACGCATGCTATCTGGACACACCTGCTCACTGGCTGGAGGTAGAAGATGATGAATAGTAGACGCGATTTTTGTGCTGCGAAGAAGCTGCAGCTTTTCTCATTTTTCCTGCAGCTGTTATGCATACTTAACAATCTAGCCAAACGTGGCCAAGCTTCATGCGTGATCCGAAGACTGCACCATCCCACAGACTCAGCAACACCCACTCGCCCACATCCAACCTTGAGCTTCGGTATGATACTGCATGCATTCTGCTGAGACCCCGCACGGCTCGCACACAACCTGATCGTGGGCTCATACATGGACTCAAAGTAACCGAAAAGATAACAAAAGATTAACTAACACCACATGTGGTTTACTAATGGATTGCTATCCCAGTTTTCTTTAAATTAAATGTATACAATTTTATTTAGTGGAGGGTACAAGCATTTTCCAACACAACATATAGAAAGATTTTTTTGTTGTTGTTCTTCACTCAACTACTCTTTTCTGTTCATCCCCTTTTGACTTTTAGCTGGTAGCCTTAATATACTGTTTCGCTCACTAAATCATAGACTTGAATGCAAATATTTGTCTTTTATGGTGGTTTCATGTAAATTGAGTACTTTGGGTGGATCTGACATATGACTTGGGAGTGTGCAAGTTGAACTTGTGATTTATGGTGCACTACTGGCAGGGAGCATGATGTTTTCCCATGCAAAGCGTGCGAAACATATCCCCACAGTAAGGGACAATGAAGTGCCCCTCACCTCTATGCAGCCACATGCCTTCAACTACTTGTCCATATTCAGCAATAATGCAGTGCTCCGTGTTTGTCAGCTGAAACACTGCGAAAGGAGCTGCACATCCTGACGGTTTGGTTATATCAAATTTTGCTCTTAACAGCAAATATTTCCGCGGCTTATAACTTTGTATAAGTTGGTCTTGGGGTGCATCAAGAGAAGCTACTCCTAGAAGTTACTGAAATTTTGAGTCGTTGCAAAGCCAAATGCTAGAAAGGTCGAATATATTCAGCTGTTGAACAGTGTTGCATATCTTTGTGCTGAACACATATCCTAATCATGTTTTTCTATATTTGCCCTTTCCTGTGGCTAGTTTATTTCTGGAAGAGAAAAGATAATCTCGGCACAATTGTTGGCCAACATTTTGGGTGTGTTTGGTTGGATGCCCCAACTTATAATTGTGACTTGTGGCAGTTTCTGTGAGTCCCTCGATTCCAGAAATGTGATTTTTGAATTGTGACAAGAAGGTTCAGTTTATCAAAGACACACCGTTAAAAATCAAAATTACATTCATATAATTATGAAGATATTTAAAATCTGTAACATCTTAATTTTTTTAGTTTCTAGATCTGTATTGTTTAGAAAAATTTTACAAAATTTTCCTTGATTTTCTTGAATTAATTAAAGCTTAAATTGGACTTTCAGAAATTAAAATGACTTAATGTGAATAAATTAAACTTTAATTAAATCCAAAACTATTTTATTCGGGTTTCTTGTGCTCCAGAGAATTTTACTGATTTTTTTTTGGAATTTTTTCGAGTTCATATGACATTTTTTGTAGCTTATTTGGATTTCTAGTATTTTCCAAAAATAACAAATAATTATAATACTAAAAATGATCATGGTCCTAATCTTCTTTCTCGAGCCCATTCTCTTTTTCTCTCCTCTTGGGCTGAAGCTCATTTTTTCCATCATCTAGCCTGCTCCTACGCTCAAGCCATCCTAGCCTACCTCTCGCCGTCGTGTCGCACTCGCGTGCGACACGTGTCTCGCGCCACCTCCTCTCTCGTTGACCCGTGGGACCCATATGTTCGGTGCACTATGCTTTGTTCATGTGGAGTCCAAGCCGAGCACGAGTCGTGCTACCTCCACCACCTGTAAAGACTGCGCTCGAGCCTCGAATCCGCACACCCAAGTCCCGCCACCTTGGGAGGATTTGCGAAGCTGTCGGAATCAAAGCTCGAAGCCACTCCTCGCCGCCACCTTCGTCGAAGGATTTTGCTGCTGGTGGTGTGTCCTCACCCTCGAAGTTGCCACCGTTGGGTTCACACCATTGAGATCTACGCTGTCGTGATATTGCCTTTGCCCAGAAGCCATCGATATATGACTTCACTAGAGCCCTAGTGTCGCTGCCGCTTGAAGCTTGTTGTTGGATGATTCCGATGACCCTTTATCTCTATGCACCAGTCGTCAAGTGCGCTCGGTCTCCTCTCCAAGATCCACTACTCCAAGCCTGCCGATTTTCTATTGTTTGCCATTGCCGGAGTGCGTCGTTGCTCACCGTAGTTGTGGTCATTGTGTGCCATTGTCGGTGCCATGTCAGTGCCAAGTCGACGCTACCTCAACTGCTCATTGCCTCATCAGCCACCATGCTAGCCACGCAAACCCTACCCCTAGATATTTTGGTGGACCTGGTTTACCGTGGACCAAGTCACTGACACATGGACATGGACCGCACTTGTTAGATCTATTGTGTCGTAAACCCGGTTCACCATGGACTACAGTCGTTTTTCGTGGACTTGATCTATGGACCGTGGCCCCCAAATGTAAGCTGTTGCTAATTTTCCAAAAATCCAGAAAACTGATTCCCATAATATTCCCTTGACCCTACCTGTTAGCCAGTACCCTCTCTCCTTTATTTTTTTTAATTTCTCTCTCGGGTAAACTTTCGAAAGCCCATTCTACTTCATACGGACTCCGATTGACCCGTTCTTCTTTCTAAATTCACCTAGAATCAATCTCTACATTTGAGTACTATTTATATTTATATTTGGTTTGGTTTTGCCTCAGTTTTGGTGTTATTTGTGTTTTGTTCTCTATTTCGCCTAGACAGTGACGTTACAGAGAGCTTACGAGAAGTAGAGAGAGATCAAGATCAAGACCTGTTCAGCAAAAGCAAGATAGGTTGTGTTTGATAATGTCATACATATTTTTTTCCAAAATTACTTTGCTTTTATTAAACCTGAATAGCTAATACCTATAATGTTCATCCTTTCACCTTGGTAACTTGTATGCTATATATATATACACACACACACAAACACACATTGTCGCCCTAGGTTGGGAACTTACTAGTTGGACATATGTACAGGATAGTACCAACATAGGTTGGTGTAGTTTTGCTTAGCCATGCTTATAGTTATAGAAACATCTTTTGGAATGAAATCGATACACTTGACTAATGACATATGGAATTGTTTTGCTATGGTAAATGTCATCAATTGTTGATGGCATGTGATTAATGTATCTGGTATTGTGTGCTTTGTTTGGATAGTCACCTGTGTTAATTAAGGACTTCACTTTGTACGCCATTGAACTGAGCCACATCGTATAAACCACATGTTTGTAATGAGACATGACGAATACTTATAACAGGGGTACCCCAACGGCCCGAAGTGACGAGCCGGTGGCCTCAAGCACAGCTCAAGCCCAACAGGCCGCTCCCAGCCCACTGCCGACCGAAGCACCTGCAAGGCCACACGAGACATCCCTTCCCGACTGATCGAGGGAAGTGTCTCCGACCAAGCAGGGCTCCCGACCTCCGCAGCGGGACGGGTTCCCGGCTCCGACCAAGCTGAGCTCCCGACCCCCGCAGTGGTCGGGATCCCCTGACTCCGATCGTGCCAAGACAACCCCTGCCAAGGGCCGCGTGTCGAAGCCTCTACCACCAATGACCACGCACTTACGAACGGGTCAATCGAAGTGACTATACAAGGCGGTGGCTCCTTCCCTAGAAGGTTTAATGGTGACCAAGTCATGCTCCCGATCCCATCACCGGTCACATACAAGATGCGAAGACACGCTCTCCCGAGGCAACTCCCACGTCATGCGCAGCAACGCCAACACTCGTAAGGTTCGCAGAGGGCGTGTACGCCGCTTCCGGAAATACCTAACCATACGACCAACTAAGCTACCGACCAAAGATGGGCAAGACGGGTGATGATCGGTCGTGACAGAAGGACCAAGCTCCTAGTGTAGGTCATCTCGTCCTCTCCCAATTCTCGATGTAACTGCCTTCCTTTCGTATAAAGGAGGCAGGAACCCCCGTAGGAGGGGCAATCGAACTCATCTCGCTAAGTCATTAGCACTCTCGCTTGTAAACTTTGTGCAGTCATCTGTACTGAAGGGAATACAACGCCACCACACGAAATGGAGTAGGGACCTTCGGCCCGAGCCAGTATACATCTTGGACTTCTGAGTCTAACCATTCAGGGAGTGGAACGCGCGGCCCCTTAGACTTACAAATTTACTTGCCGATGCTCGAAACGCTGACAAGACATATCTAGTTTAGTAAGCTACTGGGTTTCTACTTTGGCACCTTAGGGGGTAGATGTAAGTTTGCGCAGTCACTTATTAGGACTGTACCTAGAAAATTGGATGGTGAAGTTGCTTATCAGGGCTACATTATGGATGGGCACAATCTTGAATCTAACGTTGGGCTCTGGGTTATAACTTCCTTATTAGGGGTACGATTACCGACTTTATGCCTAACGGGAGGGTAAACGTTGGAGTGGAGTTTCAAAAAGACTTAGTTATGATTGGCAAAAGGCCATGCTGATCATATCGTGTGGGTATATTTATACAATCTCTGTAAAACTATTTGAATAACCATGTCCATGGTTATGGATGATCGGAAATTTCATATAAGGGGTGGATTTTTATGAAAAACAAAGCTGGGAAAGGAAAGTGAATATGATAAACTGGCTGGACCATGTGAAGTTGTTTAATTTATATATTTTCAACTCTGCTTTCAATCTATTTATTGTATTCAAATGTTAATTTTCTTTATGCAAAATAGACTATGTTATTATGTTAGCCATTCCTTTTTAATAAGCCTTGCATGGAGTTACATTTATATATTTTGATTCATTGCACAACTTGCTGAGTACTCTATGTACTTACTCTGCTATAATCCATCAATCAGTTAGCAAAGAAGATGATGAGCCATCATCTTTATTCTACGAGGAATTCTGTAAGGATTACAACAATTAGGTCTCGCTCTCTAGTTGATTGTCTGTGGCAAGTTGATAGATCATTGCTTGGAGTTTCTTTTGTTCCGCTGCTATTTTATTTTATTAGTGCTAAGCACTATGCGGCTAAATAAGTGTAAACCTCGATCATAAGATCATAACATCTTTTTTTAATCAAATATTTCTCTTTGTTCTTATTTCATCGTGTAGGGAATTGATATTTTATCTATATTACCACTATATACACTAGCATAATTCTAGACTAGTACACTATACACAGAGAGTCTGAATTTACATATCTAGTCCTGGCAAAATCTAGATTTATTTCCTCATCTATTTGTTTTAAATCTGTGATAAAAATTAAAAATGTGTGAAGGTCATACTTGTGTTTGTCAGATACAACGATGTGAAGTCTTTTGTTATTTGGCCATCTGCAGTCCTCGATCATCTGTTGCCAGGTGTTGTAAATTAGGCCACTTGTCCATACTTGTTTGGTTTGACACCCATATCATAGTTTTGTAGTAAAAATATTTCTATAAAAATACATTGTTTGAAATAAAAATAATTATACATTATAAAGTATATCTTAATGATGAATCTAGTAATACAAATTTCGTGTGGTGAATCTTGATATTTCTTTATATATTGATGGTCAGACCTAAAAATATTTTTTTAAAAAAATCTAAAACGAGTTAGATTTGGAATTGGCGGTAGTGATGTATACAAAATTCTAAAACGACTTACCAATCTGATTCAAAAGTTCTTCAGTTTTTCAATTAGAAGTTCAAGGAATTGATTTGAATTTCCTCAGATATAACTAAAAAGTTCTTTAATTTGATAGTTGGAGGTTCTTAAATAGGATTTATAAATTTTCAGTTCTTTTTGCACAAGGTGAGTGAAGCATCCGCCACTGTTGTTTTTGGGTTGGCTATAGGGGTGAAAACGGGTCAGATACGGGCGGATATTGCTCTTTCCATATCCTAACCCATATTTTTTTCCTGGATTCGGAACCGGATACGGGCTAGTCGGATCCGGATACGAATCCGGATAATTCGGGATACGGATAAGGGTCGGATATGTGACGGATTCGGATCGGGAACGGATAGAGATATATGGATGTTTGAAGCCAGAATGCTCTGGTGTTAAAACAGAACCTTAACATTTGCAAAGCTTCTCCACCCTATATGCTTTTACAGAAGTTACACTTTATCCTGAGACATCTGTATATATAAGCTATAAAGTTAATTGATGATCTATGTTCTAGATAAGAGAACAGTAACAACAAACAAACAAACATTCGACCACTCGAAACTAGGTAAGCTAGAAAGATTTTACGGTAATAATATCATCAGTACATCGCAACTCAGAGCGTAATTCACTGCATGAATTGGAGCATAGAGAATTCAAGAAGACCTAACAAGAGGATATCCGGTTTTTGACAATTCACTAAATAATTCACAAAAGCAGGCAAACATCTAATATGGTGATAATACTTTGCCTTCCGTTATACCAAGAAAACTAACTCCAGTTAGCAGTTACACTCTATGATCCACACTAAGAACATGTCTGACGAGGTGGCGCCACCGCCGCCACTGGCATTCCCCTCCTACTCCCGCCATGGGGCCGGCAAGAAGGCCGGTGGGGGGCCAGCAGGACCGCAGGCACTCCAGGCTGGCCCTGCGCCCCGCACCGGCGCACCGTTGGTCCACATTGTTGAAACCGGCCAAGTCAGAAACGAATAAACACGCGAGACAATACTCTGTTTTCGCTTGAAACTTCTCTGCCGAAAGCCGGTACACACGTTTGGCTGAAACGTCTCTGCAACACCAAACTTGACAGCAGAGTTCAGAACTTCAATTACGGCAACAGGGCAAACAACCAGCAGAGAATTCCTTTTGCGACGTGAAAACTGCACACTTTTTCTGTTTTTCTATACTCTATTTATACCCAGCAATACAGAATCCGATTCTGCTTCTACCAATACAAAACGGAAACTGAACACACCTTCCTGCTACTTTTTGAAGAGAAATGCGGTATGCTACGTTAGCACAAAAAAAATCTACCGTATAACAAGAAAGCTACTCGCAAGAAGGGGATAATAGATTAAATTACCACTAGATACGCAGTTACGGAATCCTTCGCACGTCGATGTAGTGGATCGTCATCGCCGCAGTCGTTGCATCGATAGATTGGATCGTCCTCGCCTCGCCGTGGATCGTCCTCCCATACCGCAGTCGCAGCAGCGTCACAGCAGAAGTCCACACGTCCAGGGATGGAATGCCGTGCGTCGGTGTGCAAGCACCTGGTCGCTCGGCAGGGGCAGCGAGAAGAGGAGGCTAGGGTTTCAGGTGAAACACTTATAAGCCGTGGAAAGCACACCCTACGCCCACCCTCCTCCACTCCTTATATAGCCACGAGATGAAACCCTAAACCAGGGCCCATTAGTGTGCTAAGCCCACAAGGTCCATTAATTACGGATCCAATCCAAATTAATGCGTCCCAGCCCATTAAGTGTCTGACCCTGCAGGTTCACGTACGTTTGGACATGGATTCGGAAAACTCCTTTTCAATCTAATAGTTGTTAGCGGCTCTTTGCAAAGCATGCCAACTCCCAAACATACTATGATCAAATCGGACAGAACCTATTAAAAGTACTCATGTAATAATCTCTTTGCCAAGTATATGAAGATTCAACTTAAGGCGAGAAGCATGTCAACCTTTGATGATTCAATCCATCTCTCGTATCCGTGATATATTAATAAGTTGTGATTGACTCCTCAATTACGGCATGGGCATGCACTTCCTTAATCATATCACACGAGTGGCCTTGTCATATATCTCTGTTTCATTGGAGTGGCAAATTCCATCTTGACTGCTCACTTCCCTCTGCACGTTTCATAGTAAACATGAAAGTTGCCTTTATAACTATCCGGTTAGGAAGTAGTGTTGGATAGCCTCAAGGAAAACTATTACACATGTAGAGAATATGACAATCTCAGGTCTAAAGATCATACATCTACTATGTATGAGATACACTGATGACACATAAGAATGTAATATTCTCGCAGTGTCCCATGACGGGTCTATCTAACCCATGTTCTTCAACATGCGTCCACAATGTATAGATGATATCTCCATATCCCATGATCTATGAAGCATGATCATCGATCACTACATGTGCTGATCTATTCATCGTTGTCCTATACGATAATATCCGATCAGAGATATTTATCGAATTATATCAATAAGTAAAGAGCTTCATAAGCAAGTCACATATTTGTTGATCAATACAATGATATATATTTATTGGACCAATAATCATATTATTATTCATAAATATAGTTATGTTACAATCATCTAAATGATTGCCTCAAGGGCATAACACTAACACTTTCTACCGATACGGACACTGCTACTCTATCCGACAAAAACACTAACTTGACTCTGTAAACAGGAAGCTACAAGATTATTCTAAATACCGAATCGGATTCTGTATGGCTTGTATAAATAGAGTATAGAAAAACTGAAAAGGTGTGCAGTTTTCACATGGCAAAAGACTCTTCTGTTGCTTGATTGATCTATTGCCTTAATTGAAGATCTGAGTTGTGCAGCAGAAGTTTTTTCTTCCAGCCAAGCGTGTTCTGAAGACAACTAGCGACAGGGCTGAAGTTGTTGATTCAGTTCTCAGAGGCAAGGTTCAGAGCGTGATCTCTGTTTGCAGAAGCCGCTCACAGGAAGAAGCAGGAGTTTTTGCTCTGCATTATCTTGCGTGTTCTTGGTCCTGATTTGGTCGGTTTCAACACACATAACCATCGACTGCGCCGCCCGTCGCTCCGTCGACGCGGCCGACCTGTTCCTCCTCATGTCGCTCAACGCAGACGCCAAGGTGGAGAAGCGGCTCAAGGAGACCGGGCTGCCGTACAAGACTGGCGAGTGGGAGGGTCGCAAGTGCCCACCCTCCTCGCCGTTCGCAGCAGCGCCTCCGCCGCCAGTGGCGAGGTGGAAGGAGCGGCCTAGCAGCCACAGGCTCTCGACCCAGTCGTGGCGCAGGCTTGTGAGCAACTCGTCCTCCGACGACGAGTACGACGAGGACTCGAAAAACCCTCTTCTCCTCGAGAAGCTTCTCCTCCGAATCGTCGGACTTCTACGGATCTGTTTGTTTTGGCTGGAGCTGGAGGAGAAGCTGCTGGAGCTGAAAGAAGCTATCTGACCTTTGAGCCGGAGGTCGAGTGGAAGAGACTTCTTTGTTCGCTTAGTTAATTTGGTGAACCTGTGGTGGTCTGCCGATGGGAGTGGAATGTCTGAAAAGCCCATGTGTACTGCAAATTCTATTTTAAGTCTTGAGTGTGCTGATTTAAGGGTAATTAACGTGTTTAAGAGCTGTTTTAAGCATGAACTACATGATTTCGACGGGATTTACATGAAATTGTGTATTTTGTCTGGATTTATCATAAATTACCTGATTTTAATCAGATTTAACTGAAATTGAGTGCTTTCATAGAATTGATAAACTTTAACAATGAGAATGTCATACATGAAAGATTGCACATAATAGAAAATACTATTAATAAAGTCACTGTCATAGTCCAATTATATATCATAGTTACACCAAAATGAACCACTAATCATCATTATTTCATACTCCAATCAACATCCGCACCAAGTGACCCATCAAAGAATAGCTTCACGAGTGGCGACCATGTCCACATTGCCTTCTCCCTCATGGTTCCCCCCAGTTGTGGAAACCACATGCCCTGGAGGAATGTAGTTCTCATCACGATCACACTTATCGAAGTGCTTATCAAACAGTTGGCTCTCTCTAATAAAGTTATGCAGCGCCATGCACGCGATGATAATCCTTGTTTGCTTCTTTATTAGGTAACTAGGGACAGCCCGTAAGATGCGCCATTTTTGCTTCAACACACCAAATGCGCGCTCAATGACATTACGGAGCGAGGAATGAGCATAATTGAACAACTCTTTTTTACCACTTGGTGCTCGGTCTTGGCGGAACTCAGGTAGATGATACTTTTGTCCTTTGTATGGTGCAAGATAGCCAGGTTCATTGGGATAACCAGAATCAACAAGATAATATTTGCCTACAAATTACATATGTTAGTGAAAGACAACACAAACAACTATGTGTATTATATATAGTTAATGTATTTATAGAATTTATACCTGGTGGAGGATGCGGAAACCTCTCCTTGTACTTCTCGAGTGTATCCCTGAATATCCTTGTGTCGTGTGCAGAACCTGGCCACCCAGATACTATAGAGGTGAATCTCATGTCAAAGTCACATACTGCCATGACATTCTGTGTTGCAAACCCATGGCGACCAACATGGTTAATCATCTCATCAGCTGGCACAACAACTGGTATATGTGTCCCATCAATTGCACCTATGCAATTGTTGAAGTGTAGCGAGAATCTTGAATCACGAAGTCTCTCATGCAATGTTGTGAAATAGGGATCAATGGGTTTTATGATGTCTGCAGCCATTATATTTAGGCATCTCAACACATGCCTAAATTTTCTATGGATAGTGTCCGTTGATCTATGGAAACGATTGTGCACTTGGCTCACAGATTGGGGTCCACCAACAAATCCACGAAACATTGCAAGGGTCTCTTCGTAACACATAAACTTTGTTGCTTTCAATCCATAATGTTGTACCAAGGTATCATGCAATGCATCAAAACAAGACCTTGTCATTCTAAACATTTTGTAACATTCTTTTGTAGACCCTAAAGTATCAAAGGTCCATTTGGCAAGTACACCTATGCTCCTTCTTCTTCCTTTTGTTAAGGTACTTTGCACCATGCACAATAGTAACATAAGCAGCATACAAGAATCTATGCCGTCTTTTTTTTCTTACCTCCTTCTTTCTCAAAGCAGCAGCAATATCACCATCACTTGAATCAGTCTCAACATCACTTTGACTTGTGCTCATCTAAAAACAAAGGAACAATATAGGTATAATTAAAAACAAATTTAGATAACATTACAAACAATGTAGGTAACATTAAAAACAAATTTAGATAACATTACAAACAATATAGGTAACATAACAGAAACAAAGTTAGGTAACATTACGAACAATATAGGTACCATTACAAATAACATAGGTTCCATTACAAACAAATTTTAAAAATAGTCTCAAGCAAGTGCACAAGCATTTCTAATGCCTCTTCCTGTCCTCATATTGCCTCTTCAACCATTGGAATCTACCCTCACTTGTCTTCATAGCATAAAAGAAGCAACGGTTCTCAAGTTTACCAAACAGCTTTGTAGCAATGTAGTACTCATCACTTGTTTCAGCCGCCCCACACTTGATAACTTCAGCCATGATGGCTTCAATATCATTGGCCACAGAGACATTGCTAGATGCATCTGATTTGTCTTCACTAATGATATGGTCGACAAATCTCTTGAAGTCCTTTGCATAAGTATCTTTCTTAGGCCTCTTTGGACTGATAGCAATAGCAGCAGGCCCACGCTTCTTTGGTATAGGTGCAGGGCTAGGCTGAGGGGTCGCTTGAGCTTCATTCTCCAAATCAACAATGTTTTCATTAATCTCAATCATTGCAGTGCAGTGCGATTGCAGCCTCTCCTCTTCAAAGACTGTGCATTACCGAAGACTTCCTAGAGACATTCGCCTTTTGGAACATGGTCTCTAGCAACGGCAAGTTGTCCGGAGGCCCATTTCAAATCGTTTGATGTCCTTATGGACTGCACATACAAAGCGATTTCGTTAGTACAAAAGCATAATATGAGAATGAAATGGATAAAGCATTTGAAAGAGAAATACCTTGATCATGCTATCCCACTCTTCTTTACTAGCTGTTACAGTTTGTTTCTCATGATCCCATCCAAGTCCATTGCTTTTTGCAAGTAGTACACCCAAGTTTGTCCAAATAGTCTTCAATTCATCCCATCGATTTTTCATTTGCTTTTGGTATACAATCTACCGACCGCTTTTGAAACTCTTCAATTAAATTGTTGTAACTGTTGGACTCAATGCCTTGGTAGGCCTATTGCCATTAAGAGTCTCATTGGCGGCAATTTCACGAATATCCTTGATGCCTCAACATCCCAAATCGCTTTTGTTCCATCTATCAAAGATACATGAAATATCGTAACCAACAAAAATAATATGCTTTCTCCAGCCACTACTTGAATTCAGCATTAAGAAAAAATATTTCCAACATGCAACAGATTTTTTTCTTAACAATTGAATAACAAATCACAGAAATCTAACAATTTAATGACAGAATTTTTTCTAATCAAGTTCACACAACAATCACAACAATCACAAAATTAATTTTTTCTAATCAAGTTCACACAACAATCAGAACAACCTGACTACTGTATGTGGAGTGTAGATCATTCTCACATGTGCAGGCATAGGAGTGCAATGAGCAGCACAGGAAGCACAAACGTTTTCATATTGTCACCAGCTGCAGAAGTTGACCAACTATCACATTTATTCAAGAACAAAAAGGAGTAACAACCAACATCGGATTCAAGACAACCCTGTGTTCAGGTGTAACCATACATACGTAAGCATAGAAAATGCTTCCCTTAGCATGAAAGCCGTTCTTATCTTAAAAGCAATCAAGGAATTGATTCATTGGTTTACAGTCAACAATTAGCAGCCACAACACCTTCAAAATCATTGAATCTCACCTTGGGCGCGGCTGTAGCAGGGAGGTTGTGGCGGCGTCCGTGGCGTGGGGACGGCGTCGCCCGCGAGGGAGGACGGGCGTCGTCCGGCGAGGGGGTCACTGGCGTCGTCCGGCGAGGGAGGTCGCGGCGTCGCGGCGTCGTCCGGCTCGGGAGGAGTCGGCGAGGCCCGACTCGGGAGGAGGCGGCGAGGCCCGGCCGGGAGGACGTGGCGACGCCGGCTCGGGAGGACGCGCGGAGCCCGGCGGTCACCGCGGCCGGGCGGTGGCTTGGCGTCACTGGGCCCGGCGCGTTCGCCGCTTCGGTGGGGAGCTGGGAGATGAAGCGTTGCAATTGGAAGGAAAAAAGTGGTTGTTCTGATATATATAACGGATGGCATTTTTTTGTAAATACAAGTTAAGTTACAAGGGTAGTATGGAAGTGGGATTTTCAGAAGCACAAGCCAGCCCGAGAAGCATCGTTTTCTTGCTTCTCTCACGAGTGCAAATTAATGGAGCTTCTTCTCATTATCTGGCTGAAAAATTGATGTTTGTTTTGGCTTATGGCTTATAGAGGCCTAAAAGCCAAATAAGCTCTAGCTCAAGCCAAAACAAACAGAGCCTACAACTGCCCGCGCAAGAACACTAAGGTGCGAGCCTTGGTGTCTGGCCCATGCCGCGCTCTGCAGGCCGCTGCGCGACGAGGCGCATCACAGAGCTGTCGTTACAGCTTCGAGCTGCCTCGAGGCTCGATGGCGTCCGCCACGACGGACAGCGGGTTCGCGGTGGTGAAGTGGTTGGTCAACCCGTACGAGGAAACCGGATATCCGAATGGGATATTATCCGATATCCGAGTCCCTACCTATATTTCTCGGATACTTTATACTCCGAATCCGATTCGGTATCCGGATTCAAATATCCGGATTCGGATCCGACCGGATATCTAAAATTCATCCCGAATCCGATTCTGATCGGATCCGGATCCGGATCGAGCGGATAAAATCCGATCCGTTTTCACCCCTAGTTAGCTACTACTGCATAGTATTCCTAACAAACATAGTAATCCATATAATTTTGCTCATATGTTTGTTTTGAGCTAAAATTGTGGTAATGTGTATTAATCTCAGATCAGAGGGAATATAAGTCATGGTTTTCAATGAAAAATACTTCAAATCTATAAAATTTTGCTCAGCTATTTATTTTGAGAAGAAGTGTGTGAATTTGCGCTTTGTCACGTGCAACAATGTAAATCTTTTGCTACTCGATTATCTTAATTTGTAGTTTTGTTTACAAGCAACCCAAGTTTTGAATAATTTATTATTTAGGTAAGTTTGAGTTAGGCCACACCACGTCTAATTGTCACAGGACTACCAGTATAGTGCCTGTGCTAACGCTACGACGACAGTACACCCGCTTATCAATTAAATGAGAAGATAAGTATGAATACAACACTTAATAATAAAAGAGAAATTTAGAATTTTAAATTAATTTAGAAAGAAAAACGTAACTAAATGGAGGTCGAATGGGCGAAAACGGGCTCCTAAAAGATTTTAAATCAAGAAAGAGAAAGAAAAAAGAATTTTCTGATTTTAGATTATTTTTTTTGCAGCTTCTACAGAGAGCACGTGTTGTGCTCTCTGGCTTGGCAGCGCAAGGGGAGGGAAGGCCAAGGGTGGCGGCGGTCATGATGGGTCGGTATTGGTGCGGCGAGATCGCCGCACCGCGCCTCATGGGAGGAGTCACGGTTGCGGTGAATTTCGCCGGAAAAGATAACGGTGATGGCTTGGGTTACCTCCAAAATCCGGCGATCTTTACAAGAGGGAGCACTTGGGGATTTACGCAATGCGATGGGGTGGAGGAGAGCTCGTCGGCTTTTATAGCCCCAAAACAAGCATATTTATGGAAACCATAATTTGGGATCAAATCAGGTTGGGAGGAAATTTTGGCAATAGAGCACGAAATTTGGGGAATTAACACCATAGATGGAAAGAAGAGATCTGGTGCGGGATTGATAGAGCTTTGGAGCTTCTTTCTTGCTTTAATGGAGGAAGGGAAGAGAAGAAGCTTCTCTGGTCTGGGCTGCAGCTAGAAGAAGCTACACGTGAGTTGCCTTCATTTTTTATAAATATAGAAGGATTTTTGAAAAGATAGCACATTAGGTTAAAAAATTCTAGAAAAATTCTCAAAAAAACTTTCGATTATTTTGTGCTTAATAAAATTATTTTCAAAAAATTTAAATTATAAATTTGCCGAGATACGGTGTGCATGAGGTCACGACCAAAGAACCTCGCGTGTCGGCAAAGCCACCGATGGCGCACAGTGGAGCCATTGCGGATCTACGTTCTCGCGGCCACACGCCTCATCTCCCGTTTCCTTTTCTCAAAGACGTAATGTATGGTCCTTTCCTTTTCGGGACATTTGTTTCCTTTTCCTTGTTGATTTGGAGGTGAGGAAGGTCATTGTGAGCCACAGGATGATTTCAAAAATATATGGAAAAATAAAGCTGCGCTCGCCAATCATTGGATCCGCAAGAAAAAAGATAAAAATTAAGCGGTGCTTTCACGCGTACCGGTTCTGCGAGAAAAAATTGAAAAAAATTAAGCAGCACTCACAGACCGTTGGTTCCTTAGATAAAAAATAAAAATAAAAATTCAACGCTCTCCGTGCGTTGAAATTAGGCTCTATGGGGCTAGATCCGTAAAAAAGTCTCGAGAAGGGTCATATTCGGAAAAAAAATACGATCACAATGCCAGGACAATAAAAAATTCAAGTCTTGTTTCCTTGCATGTGGATCCTCCCTGTTTATTTCCTTGTTTGATTCACCCTCCTTCCAAATATGTAGTATGCATACAATTTTGGCCAAGAAAAATTCAAGTCTGGTTTCCTTGCATGCGGATCCTCCTTATTTATTTCCTTGTTTGATTCGCTCTCCTTCCAAATATGTAGGTGAGGGAGGTCTGTTGTGGGCCACATGGATGATTAGACACACTAAATAATGGCCATCGGATGTGGGTGAGTAAAACTGAGGAAAGATCTGAGACGTTCATTTTGATGAATGCAAATTTCTGGGGACGTTTTGCTGGGTGCACGAACATTGAGCCATCTCTAATGAGGTGCATTATTTAGGGTGGACGTAGGAAAAATTGCTTAGGTGCATTATAAAGGGATATAGATAAACGAGCTGAGCTCTAGTGGGCATAATCTCCTAAGCTCAAGCTTTAGGATCTGAGTCTAGATCTAGCTTTGAACTTGACTCGAGTAAGCTCGATAACAATCAACAATTCAACATATACTAATTTTTAATAATAAGTAAAGCTTAAGCTCGAGTTAGACTCAAGTAAACTTGGTAAGAATTCACGTACAGTACTCTCTCCATCTAAGTTTATATGCTGTATATTTTAAATGGTTTTGTGCATAAATATAGGACGTATTTCATATTTCAATGCAAAATTAAATGTGATGTTCCCTCTGTACACTTAATAAATATCTAACTTTACTTTATATGCATGTATTGAATATTGTGCTTAGATATAATAATTAAGGGTACTCTAGTTATTATTGAAATCTTCTTAGTATATGTACGAAGACAAAATATACCCTATAATTTTAAACGGAGAGAGTAATATTTAACGAGTGATGTGCAAAGTTACTGAGATCACGGGCTATTACAGATGGTTGTTAAAGTTGGAGCTTTTTTTTTCGCGCTAGTTGCTACTACTAATACACTTTCTCCAAAAAAGAAACAAAAACGACCTGCTTGTACTCGGTTGTTCCTGAGTTTGTAGTTCTACCCTAATCCCAGCGTTGGTACATCTGCCCACTGACATCCCGTCCTCAAGCCGATGGTCTGCCTGAAGATGGCTATATCGGTGTGCCAATTTGGACCGACCTGCGATTTTGTACTATGAACACGGTCCAAGCACAGTATAGCCTAAATGTAAACGGGTCGTGTCGGCACGGCCCAATAGGTCGGGTGGTGCTTGGGCTGTCGCCTCGGCCTGTCGGGCCAGCACGGTACACATAGTGCTGGACTAGCATGGCACGGCCTAAACACGGTCCGGCATGGCATTGTCTGTTTAGCTTTTCCTAATTTACGTAGATTTTTTAAAAGTTTTTTTACATTTCTTTGAGTTTTTCTAATTATTCTAGATTATTTTAAAAAAAATTCTACATTTTTATCAAATTTTTACGATTTCCCAAATTTTTTAATTTTTCTATTTTTTTTAATTTTCTTGTTTATCTTAGTTTTGGTGCTAAATAGGCCACCTTTTAGCCAAGACAGATCTATCGACAGTTGCTCGCTTCGTCAGTCGACACGACACAACCCGAGAACTATCTAGACCGGACTTTAACTGTGGCCTCAGCACGTGAACCAACTCAGCTCGATCCGTTTAATAACCGAACCTGAACAAGCCGAGCCTAAATGGCCGTGCGGCGTTCGGCCGTCTGATCTTTGTCTGGCGCCCATTTGACCACCACTACGATTCGCCACGATGTCACGCGTGAAAGGGCCCAAGCACAAAGATAGCCTAAATGTAAGCGGGTCGTGTCGGACTACCAATAGGTCGGGTGGTGCTTGGGCTGTCGCCTCGGCCTGTCGGGCCAGCACGGTACACATAGTGTTGGACTAGCATGGCACGGCCTAAACACGGTCCGACATGGCATTGTCTGTTTAGCTTTTCCTAATTTACGTAGATTTTTTAAAAGTTTTTTTACATTTCTTTGAGTTTTTCTAATTATTCTAGATTATTTTAAAAAAAATTCTACATTTTTATCAAATTTTTACATTTCCCAAATTTTTTAATTTTTTTTAATTTTCTTGTTTATCTTAGTTTTGATGCTAAATAGGCCAGCCTTAGTCGGCACAGTCTATCGACCCGTTCAGACTCGTATCGACACGACACAACCCGAGAACTATCTAGACCGGACTTTAACTGTGACCTCAGCACGTGAACCAACTCAGCTCGATCCGTTTAATAACCGAATCTGAACAAGCCGAGCCTAAATGGGCGTTCGGGCCGTACAGTGCTGTGCCGCCGCCCATTTGACCGCCACTACAGTTCTGCCCTGATGTCACGCGTGAAAGGGGCCCACGGACCCACCACCCCTCACACGAGCGTGCGCCGTGCTGTCCAATCGGCGACTTGCCGCCTCCTCTGCCTACACCTCTTGTCGTCCCCTCCCGCCGCCGCCGCCGCCGCCGCCTCCACTAAAACCCTAGCCAGCACGAGCCGCGCCTCGCCCGCAACGCCCGGATCATTCCTTCCTCCCGGATCCCGGCGCAGAGGCAGCAAGGCAAGCCCCAGATCCCGTGCTCGCCACGGCGCGCGCATCTGTTTCTTTCCACGGTTCTTCACGAATTTCTCCGAGATTGTTTGGTTGAGATTTGCGATTCTTCTCGTGCAGCGGCGTTGGCGGGTTGGGGTCCAGCCATGTCGACCAGCAAGGGTGGCGGAGGCAGAGGTGCGTTCTTGCCCTTGCCCTTGTTCTTTCTTCTTCCTCGGACTCTTGAGCTGTTGGTTGGGCTGGGTTCGGTGGTTTTGTGTTTTCTCTGAGGTGGTTTCTTGATTGTAGGGAAGAAGAAGGAAGTGAAGAAGGAGACGAAGCTGGGGATGGCGTTCAAGAAGGACGACAACTTCGGGGAGTGGTACTCCGAGGTGCGTTTTCTTTGGCCCTTTTTTTTCTGTGCAATGGTCAGATTTAGTTCGTAGATTTGGGCGAATTTTGCTGTAATGTGGGGGCGACGAGGTGTTCAGGTGTGGTGGAATTTAAGGCTCTGGTATAGATACTAGGGGGCAAGATATGGTACGGTGGTTGCAGTGAAAGTTTCTTGTGCTGTAGGAGCTAAAATTTGTGCCTTTGGTAGCAAATGATTCTGCATTAGTTGTTGGTCTCCTTGTTAGCTGCTACTGCTGCTGTTGCTTTTTTGGAACCGTTCTTGGTCAATTGCTCCGTTCCTATGTTGTTGTGGAAGAGAAAACTAGCAAACTACACGAATTTGGTAATGTGTTATGTTAGCTTAACGTTTTTGCCTTTTGAGCGCGATATACTGCATTAGTTCACTTGTGCCCCTGTTACCGGTGCAGTGGTGCTGATAGTTGTTGCTCATTTTGCCCACCTTTTGCATTGCTGCGAAAGCAAAAACAACAAACTTCAATGATTTGCTGTGTGCTAGTTGGATCATTAGTTGCTACGTGAACAATGGTTTCTTTTTCAAATTCAAATTAATCCTTGTTCGTGCTAGGGGGACATTTAAAGCTTTGTTGTTTGTTCCTCCAGGTTGTCATTAACAGTGAAATGATTGAGTACTATGACATCTCTGGTTGCTATATTTTGAGGCCATGGGCAATGGAAATCTGGGAACTGCTGAAAGTAAGTGTCCTCAATACCCTCGGAAACTCAACTGGTCATTATTATTTTCCCTTCTGTGCAATGAAATATAAATATCCTTTGTTGCAAGTTTTGTTCTCGTGTAAATGCAAGTATCTGTGATGGTACAAGATAGCCACCTCTATGACTAGAGACTGATTTTGAGTATCATCTAAAACTACTTGTTTTGTCAAGTTCAGTGTTCCCCTAGGCGCTAGGCGGGCTGCACACCGGCGCCTAGTGCCAAATCGGTGATTAGGCGGGCTAGGCAACCACCTAGGCGGGATAAATAAGCTAGGCGGGCTAGGTGGGAGGGTGTAGCCTAGCGTCTAGGGAGGTTAGGCGGCCGCCTAGGGGACTAATTTTCAACTTCCCGTTATCCAATCAAAATTTGATGTGTAGTTATGATCCCCTTTCACATTTTAATCTACTCTTGCGATGTTTATTTCAGCATTATACATATAAGTATTATTTTTTCTTCATCTATGTTATGCTGTCTTGTTCGAAAGCTGCTGTTGCATCTGTTCGAGCTTCTCTAATCAGTACCTTCTGACTCTAAATTGTGCAGAAAGCTATTGTTTTCAGCATCAAGGCTCTATCTGTTTGTTTCTATATTTTTAGCTTATCAAGTGGCAATGACATTTTATTATGGCTCTGTTCCTTTTAGTAATCACACTGTGGTTTTGTGCAGGAATTCTTTGATGCAGAAATTAAAAAGCTGAAGCTGAAACCTTATTATTTTCCTTTGTTTGTTACTGAGAATGTTCTACAGAAGGAGAAAGACCACATTGAGGGCTTTGCACCAGAGGTGTGCCTTTCCCTCTTGTCCTTTACGATTTGCTCCAGTATTTTCTATTTCGCCGGTTAGGATATTGTTACTGTGGGAGTAACTTCTTTTGAAAAGGTAACAGTTGAGAGAAAAAGAATACACCTACATGGAATGATGCATGACAAAGACTTGAAACCATTGTTCCTTTTTTTATCTATACACACCTCATAGCCCAGAAAATCAGAGCTATCAGAATCATCTGAAGTACACTACTATTTATTATGTCTTTCTTTTTGGTTATGATGGAGGTTATTGGACCTGAAACACTCATTTTCGTTAGTGAAATTTTGGTACATAATTCTCATGAATAAACTCCCTCGGTCCCTTACGAAGCTGTTGTTCTTAGGAAAGTTTGGTGTTGGATATATATAGTTTAAATTCAAGCACCCCCTTATGAAAAGATACTATTCATTTGTAAAAGAAAAAAAGGAATGAACAGTTTGTCCTGCCAACCTGTGTGAACTCTGAACTAGTAGTTGGCACAGGCCAGGCCACTGCCTTTCATGCAAATTTGCCGGAGTATGGTCAGACCAATGAAATTGAATTATTGAGTGACTGTGTTTGTTGAGAGCTGGCACTTCTTTCCATCATTTCTGAGGTAGTTTTGTTAGTTCATTATGATGCAGATATGAGGTGGGGTTAATGTTTTATGAAATCTGTTATTTCTTTAATTCAATTTCTTTCTGTGCTATTGTCCTACTAAACTGTGTCATAAATATTTTACCTTAAGACTTTTATCTATTTTTTATATTGTCCTCTTGCCATTTATGTAAAAAAAGGTAAGTAACATATTCATTTGTATTCATCTTGTAGGTAGCATGGGTTACTAAATCAGGAAAATCTGACCTGGAAGCTCCGATTGCAATCCGTCCCACAAGTGAGACCGTCATGTATCCATACTTCTCTAAATGGATAAGAAGCCACCGAGACTTACCTTTGAAGTGTAACCAGTGGTGCAACGTTGTTAGATGGGAGTTTAGCAATCCTACTCCTTTCATAAGGTAGCATATTATTGGTGGCTTTTCACTTTTCCCTATGCACTTCTCCTAGTTTGCCTTATTTCCTCTAGTGCCTGCAAGTCATCAGTGTCTTACTAGTGCCTAATTGCCTGCTTACTAGTATATTCTTGCAAAGGCAGAATATTCATTTGTTTGCGAGTGAAATATGTACAATGTCAAGATGGCTGGTGAAGTGTTAAGCCTTCCAAGTATTCCAAAGACCAAAGGTCAATGAGATCCCATTTTTCTTTTCTTCCTATTAAAATAATGAAATAGCTCTGGCATCTTGCCAACATTGTGATTTTGAGGTAGACCATTTGAAACAAAAGGACCAAAGGAAGATTGGGGAAATGAGGCTTTTGCAACTTTGGAATTTACCCTGAAAATTTTAACCCTGGGTAGTTTACATGTTGAACATGGTATTTCTGTATGGTATTGGTATCCATAACACCGACCATTCAAGGTGTTCTTCATCCTACTCATGGGTGTCATCTCTGTTATATTGTACCAATCTGATGCTCATTAACTGAATACCAAGATGGTTTCTCAATTCTTCTCGATGAATCTAATAATGTGAATTTTCATGCACCTTGTGTTGCTACAAAGGTAAATTTTAACACACACACACGCATGCAAATTCTCATGAACTGTACGAGCTAAACATTCTTCAACTGTTTTCTTCAGGAGCCGTGAATTTCTTTGGCAAGAAGGGCATACAGCTTTTGCAACTAAAGAGGAGGCAGATGAAGAGGTATTAACTACTTATTTCTTCACTATTGTGATGTATTTCTGTTGTGAATTAGTAGTATTGGGTTGGTTTTGGTGATTCTGTTGTGAACTATTGGGTTGGTTTTTCCAGTATGAACAAATTATTTTACGAAAACCAACATGTTAGATGTCAAAGGGATGATCAGTTATTTATGACAATGTTCTCAGGTTCTCCAGATTTTGGAACTCTACCGAAGGATATATGAAGAATTTTTAGCAGTTCCGGTGTCTAAAGGGAGGAAAAGTGAGATGGAAAAATTTGCTGGTGGTCTTTATACAACCAGTGTTGAGGTATTGATACGAAAATGTTTGCTGCATTCCTGCTGCATGTAGCTTTCATAAAGCTGTCGCGGTGAAGAGGACAAGTGATTCTTCTAGTTTCCTTTACTGCTAACTTAAAATTTATAATTTTTCGAGGCCTTCATTCCAAACACCGGCCGTGGTATACAAGGTGCTACCTCCCATTGTCTTGGTCAAAACTTTGCAAAGATGTTTGATATCACTTTTGAGAATGAGAAGGGTGCAAAATCCATGGTGTGGCAGAACTCTTGGGCTTACACCACCCGCTCGGTAATTCTTTTATATATATACTATTTGAAATGGATTTTCATTTAGATTGTCTTCTTGCTTTGCCTTCTTTTACTGTTAAAGTTGTGGAAATGGGAATGAGGCTTTCACTTTGTGTACATGGATTTTTGTAATTTCACATCTTGCTGTTTGATGTGTATTGAATAATAAGACTATAAGTTTGAATTGGCATTTATGCTTTTTGTGTCTTTGGGTTTTGCCGTTTCAACATGAATAGCTACTTTTTTTTAAAAAGAAAATATTCTGTTAACTTTGCCAAGGCATTCACAATATTGATAAAGAGGAACTGGCAAGGTGGGGAATGCCAGTATACATCTGGACATGTTTTTGGTGATAAAAAAATGTATTGTATGTTGGAATTAACCCAAGTTTGGACAGTTCTGCATAATTCTTTGCAATGGTAGCTAAGGTCACCTCATGTAGCGCTAGCCTAACTTGAGCAGTTCCTATCTCAAACAATACAACAACAACTAAGCCGTTTGTCACAAACAAGTTGGGGTAGGCTAGGAATGGAACCCAATCAAAGAAAAATAAAATGAAAATATTACAAAAAAATGAAACTCTAAAGATTGGTGTTCCATTTTATTTATCCATCATTTTGTCGAGAATTTAGTGTGCATGGGTCAGGGGAAGCCTACTCCTAGCACTTTGGGGGCTAGCTTCTGCGTGCTAAGCCCTCTGTGGTAATTTTGGCGATGTCGTCAGGTGTTAGTTTTTTTTAAGTATCGCATTCTACATTAATTTTGTGTTTGGGATTTTCAGTCACCGAGTGTTCTGCCTAAATTCCATATGCATTTGTAAATATGTAGCACTACTTTCCTTGCAGATTGGAGTGATGGTGATGACACATGGCGATGACAAGGGCTTAGTGCTACCACCAAGGGTGGCACCTCTCCAGGTCATTGTTATTCCAGTGCCTTTCAAGGATGCCGACACGATAGCTATTAAAGGAGCATGTGAAGCAACCGTGTACACACTGAACCAAGCAGGGGTTCGAGCAGACTTGGATGCTCGTGAGAACTACTCACCGGGCTGGAAATATTCACATTGGGAAATGAAAGGTGTTCCTTTGAGAATTGAGATAGGTCCAAAAGATCTGGCAAACAAGCAGGTACTGAGATGTCCCCATTCAATTTATTAACTTAATGTCTGCCACTCTGCCAGTGATCACAAGTATTTTGGTTACTGGCTCTTGTTCACACAGATTAATGTGCCACGCAAATTACTCTCTTGTTTCATTTTGCTCTAGGACTACTGTGCCTTTCATATCGATCATAGAAGACAAACAACCGTATTTAGGGGACCAGTCGCTCTCCCCTTGTTTAACTTGTCTTTACTTTTTTGCTTTTGTTCCTATTGGTTCCAAGATACGAGCTGTTTTGCTTCTTTAACTTGTTCGTAAAGCCTAATATGAAGTGTAAGTTGTTTCTTAGTTGTTTGTTCCCTATGTAAAATTTGATTAAAACTGATCATACATTGGACTTCAAAACAGGCTTTTTATCTTTTTTATGGTGAAAGCAAGTAGCTAATGGATATGTATAATTAAGTTAACACTCTTATTTCTGTGTTGACCTGCACATTTTTACAATTTTATACTAAACTTTTTTGTCAAGCGACATGAAGTTAATTTCTCCTCTTTAATTGTAACAGCCCAATAAGCTTTGTGGTTTTTGTAACATTTTGTAATTTACTAATTCATCACTTGTTGCTTTTGTTCTCTTCTGGGCTTTGGCAATGTGATGACATTAGACGATGTGAAAAATATGTTTGAACTCTGTATACTAGAATGTAAAAACAAAAAGAATTCATGTCTTGAAATACTAGATTTTCTTGAGCGTACTACAGTTTATTCTTGTAGTAGAGGATCGTGCTATTGTTTTCTTGACTACAATTTTATTTAATAATTTCTGAAAGGGTAATTCAAGAAAGCAGAATGCTGTTTTCATAGTTTTGGTTGGGTCAACAGTATGAAGTGCAAGTGGACTTTCTTACTTATAAGCTTCTGTTCTTCAATTATTTGCAAAAATATCCTAGTTCCTGATTGTTGTTTAAGTCAAAAACTGGAAGGTCTTAGTTCTCCTGTTAAAAATAGGTTTAATGGGATACCATTAGTCAGAGGCACCCTTACATAATTTATCATTTATTTTATCTTGCCTCAATAACAAAATAATTGCACCCACCAACTTGCATCTTTACCAGTGACTAAAGGGTGCCCCTTTTCAGATATATGCAGAGTTGTAACAAAGGATGATTCTCATTTTTCTGCAGTGTTTAATTTGTTAGTGAATGAGTATAATCTTTTGTCTTTTCAGGTGCGCATTGTGCGACGAGACAATGGTGCCAAAGTTGATATTCCTTCAAGCGATTTGGTTGAGAAGGTTATAGTGTTACTTGATGGGATTCAAGAAAACTTGTTCGCAACAGCCAAACAAAAGAGAGATGCCTGCATTAAAGTCATCAACACTTGGGATGAATTCACGGCAGCCCTGAATGACAAAATGTTGATCTTGGCTCCTTGGTGTGACGAAGAGGTATTTGAAAGTGTTTTCTATATTCATCAGATCCCCCTCCCGCCCTGTTTTTGTTTAGGCAACAATGAACTAATAGGAGGGACTAATGACTATGGTACACATATTTGTATCTAATGCGCTTTCTGTACACCTTTTCTACAATATATTACAAACTGTAGAAGTGGGAGTGGGGGATGTGCAAAAATGCGGAGGGGAAAAGTGTTAGGAAACTTGTATAGATAGAAGTTTGTGTCATAGCCAATCCCCTTAACTATGACACATAAATGTTTTAAAAGCTGCGCAAGTAAAATAAAGGTTCAGTTGCTGAAGTTGTGTAATGAACTTTTAATGTACATGTTTCCATATATATTTGACTCGCAGAGGCATGCATATCAAGTTATTGACAAAAATCGCAAATTCTCAAGTTTCACTAATAGCAAGAGGGCACAGTACGAGTGTCTTATGCAGTAAGCAGGTTGATACATGGTAAATTATGTACTTAGGTGCAACATTCTAAATAACGGTAAACGGTGAATGAATGGCCACCCCACCTTTTAGTGTTTATACAGCCTTATAAATGGCCTTGTAAACTGTTTTACTATTTAAAATTCTGAGAAATATATGCATGTGTTTGCAGTAAAAAAATAAGCATCTAATTCATCTTTCATGCATATAGAATGAAGTTACCAAGCTATCAATAATTGTCCACAGCTGTGACATAAAGAAAAAAGATGACATGATGTGAATGTAATTAAATAATCATAATTGAATGAATGAACAGCTTAAGTGGCAATAAATAGCAAAGCTAGCATTCATCCCATGTATGTTATAATGTTCTATGTCATATGGCGATCTTGTAACTTTACCCAAATAAACAGCCTGATAAAATGGGCCTATTAAACGTTAACAGCCGTTAAACCGAATAAACAGCCGGATAAAACGGGAAAACCTTAAAATGCCCATAAATGTAACGGGCAGGGAACCTTTACCATTTTAATGGCCGTTTACAAGGCCTTAACGGCCTTTATTTAGAACACAGCTTAGGTGCGCACTGGTGGATCTAGTCTAGGACTCTAGGCCAAAGCTGCTGGTGCATACATGCCACATCTATTACTCAGGCAGTAAGCAAATTGGTTTATAGTAAAATTAGTGAACTTAGGAGTTTACTGGTGGCATCTAGGTCATGCTGTTGTCTGTTGGTGCTAGGGATGAAAACGGAACAGAAACGGCGGTAAATGGTTGTTCCGTTTCCACATTTTTTACGGGTAATGGAAACGAAATCGGAAACCCCAGAAACAGATAGTGACAGAAATAGATGCGGAACAAAACGGAGTGGATACGGAAACGAAAGCGGAAAATTCCATCCAGGTATATTCCCAGTTGTAACACCCTAAAAATTTGCAAATTATTTAATTGAGCATTTAATTCGGATTTTATGATTTTTTTTCCTGAATTTTCAGCATTTAATTAATGATTTTTGCTATTTTCATATTTAAATAAATAATTTATTTGAGAATTTTCCTAAGTTTACTAGAAATAATTGGTTGGAATGTTACTAGAAATAATTTTCCTAAGTTTAAAATGTTATAACATATTTTTGAGAATTTTTTAACTCTATTTGATATTTTTTATAAGGCAATATATATTTCTAGTATTATTTAAATTAGAAAACGGAACTTCCGGTTTCATTTATACGGAATTTCCGTTTCCGTTTCTGGCAAAAAAATTCCGTTTCCGTTTTCAACCCTAGTTGGTGCATATACATCTCACAGCCGTGGGTCCAGTCACTTCATTCCCCTTTCAGCATGAAGTCGACAGGCTCTGTAATCCTTCCACCAGCACTATATGGTCTTCCTCAAGAGAGTGCTGTTTAGTAACAACCACCATTAACTAAAAATTGATCCATTCCATTTGCTGCAAGCATAATACCACACACCAGCATTTTAAAACTAACACATGGAGGTAAGGAGAACGGAGTGTGAATTAGGTAGAGAAGTTCCCTTTCCAGTTTCCACTGGTGAAGGGCTACGTTTAATAGCTCACAAAAAAAATTGGTTGGAATGTAAGAAAATCTGAAGTTTGTTATTAGCAGACATATTCTACATTGCAGTAATTGGCTTCATGAACCATTTACATTGATACTAGTCACTTTCCACTCAGCATTTATATAATACAATTTCTTGCTTTTGGTGCAGGAAGTTGAGAAGGACGTGAAAGCACGGACAAAAGGTGAACTTGGAGCTGCCAAAACATTGTGTACTCCATTTGATCAACGGGATCTTCCTGCAGGTATGCTATGTGGATTCCTGACCTGACATGCCGTATGACCTGGATAAAAATTACTTTTGGGTTTCTTTTCTGCTACATTTCTTGCAACGGATGCTTCCCTGCACACAACCCTGACCTCTGTGTAATACCTGCACCAAAATTCAGGAACTGTCTGCTTTGCTTCTGGAAGACCTGCAAAGAAGTGGTCATTCTGGGGGCGCAGCTATTGATTGATCTTCGTTATGTTCTATAACCTGTCACCCGGCAGTTCCCGCTGGCGAAGCCTTTGATTCGACAGACTTGTATTCAGGGAGTCGACAATGCACTCGTTTGGTTGTCGCAAAAGATCACACAGATACATCCATTTAGCATGCAGTTTTGCTATTCATGGGAAACCCTTACATTCAATTGTTTACCCCTGAACAGTTTGTTTCAGAATCCTCCTGTTGAGATTTAACTACAATACAATGCACTTAATGGAGCTAACTTTGTTGTGTGAGCCATGTCATCATCAACAGGGAGCTTTGGAATACATTTAATTTGATCTGTTCGATAATCTCTTTGCCTCTATATTTAGTTTATTTAAACTTGAAGTCTTGTGCCGTATGGAATAGTAGAAGAGTCGCTGAGCCCCAGGTATAGCTAGCTTTCGATTCGAGATACAATTGACTACCTTGGCTCAAACCAACGATTTAGGAAATGCATCTGCAGCATCTCAAAATTTTGCAAATAAACTGGCAAGGCGTCCGTGTTGTAATAGAGTTTAAAAAAAAGGGTGGTACGTTAACCTAATGTGACTTAAATTTAATCTAATGTGACATGAATTGTACAACGTACGTTAAAATTTTTATACACAAATATCAAGCAAAGTACATCAGCTGTACAATTGCAGTAGAGAAAATTATAATGTATCACTTCTTGCAAGAAGTCTACGACTACGACCCTTTTCCTCTCGGGGCATTTGAAGCCTATGGCTTGAAAGAACTCGAGGACATTTCTGAAAGGTTTGATACACAATTTGGCCCTTGGACAGGACAATGTCGTCAAAGAGCTCATTTGTCTTGGGTGCAGGCTGAAGCAATGTGATGAATGCGGTGCCACCAAGGATATGGAGACTGCCTGATAGAGTTGATCTGTTTCGTTGTAGAGCTATCGAGATCAGTGGAGATTTCATCCATGAAAAACGTCTTACCTGGTCCGACAAGCATCTTGCCTGTACAAATTCATTGGTTTTAAGGTGACTTGTTTCCTATCAGGATCGGAGCGCTTTGTTTGAGGTGACATTATTCTTTTTCTATTGCAGAGATATACTGATTGCGACACGCTTCTTTTGTCCTCCTGAGATGCCTCCAATAAGTGTCCCCAACCATTGTGTCTGCATAGATTTCTAGACCTAGAATCTGCAATGGTGTTCTTTTTTCCGAGTTAGATATTGTACCCACTTTGAGAATGTAATTTGTGACCAGTGAAACAGGTCGGATTTTATCCGCCCGATCCGGATCCGGATCCGGTTGGGACCGAATTCGGGATGGATTTTAGATATCTGGTCGGATCCGGATCCGGATATTTGAATCCGGATATCGGATCGGATTCAGAGCATGAAGTATCAGAGAAATGTGGTTCGGGATTCGGATATCGGATATTGACCCGTTTGGATATCCGATTTTCTCGCATCTTCCCCCCAGTCCCAGATCCCATTGTCATTCGCCCGATCTCCCTCGGCCGAGTGCCTCCCTCTGCCCACCGGTCAAGTGCCTCCCTCCGCCCCCGGCCGAGCGCCTCCCTTCGCCCCCGGCTGCGCCTAGGGCCGAGCGCCTTCCCCGCACAAAGTGACTCTTCCCAACTGCCTCCCCCCCGTTCGAGCACCTCCGGGCCCTCCACCCCTGCGGCCGCTTCTTCACCCCCGCCCGAGCGCCTCCGTCCCCCAGCTGCGCCTCCGCTCCCTAGTCGCACCTCCACCCGAGGGTCTCCCTCCGCCCAAGCACCTCCCCTCGCCCGAGCGACTCCACCAAAGTGCCTCCCTCCACCCCGGCACGGCGGCTCCCTCCACCTGGTACGACGACGTCTCCCTCCACTCTCTCCCGTTCGTAGATCTGAGCCTTCTTGGTGGGTGTCTCTCGCAGCGGCGACGTCTCGAGCTCTCTCCCAGACCTCTCGGCGTCTCCCTCGCCTAGATCCGGTGATCCCCACCCTGCCACCCCCACCCCAGCACGGCGACACCCCCAGCGTCGTCTCCCTCCACTCCCTGGTAGCGTCTCCCCGACCTTCATTGGCTCTCAGGTAGGCACATGTAGATCTACTAACCTTCAGACTTCCAGTGACACCTACATTCCTCACGAATTTTTTGTTCTACACATTTAATAAGAGCTTGAGATTGCTAATCCATTCATATGGATGATTGATTTCACAAGGTCTTTAGGCAGCTCAATGGATGCCTCTCATTGCAATGGGAATTTACATGACTGTGTAAGGATCAAGTTGGACTAGAGGGGGGGTGAATAGACAACTTTTAAAACTTTTTATAATTATTATAAAAAACACTTTTCTCAATAAATAAAACGCAAAAACGGAAGCAGTTAAAATAAAAGTCCAGAACAACACTTGTTCAAGATAACTTTGTAAGAAGGGGAATTTCGAAAGAGAAACTATATTGAGAATAAAGAGAGATAAAAACAAACACAGGAGAACACAATGATTTTTCACCGAGGTTCAGAGATTACTCCTACGTCCCCGTTAGAGCACTTCCTCAGAAGTTTTGCTCCACCAAACAACCAATCTCAATGGCTTTTGGTTTCCACTATCTTGACTCTTTCACTACTCCAGTGAGGTGAGTCTCAACCTTTCACAGCAATGGTGGCCTTCCACAGTCACTGTTGGACAGATCGCACCAACAACTTCTCCAACCGTCTAGGAACAGCTAGTTCCAAGAGTAATAGACTATCCACAAGCCCTGTCTCTTGGTTCAGTAGCTAGACTCAACTAGATTTTAGCATGGAGCAAGTACTCTAAAATTCAGAATAGATGTTTGTGATTTTTCTGAGATGAAGCTCAAAACTCTTTGATGGAATGAAGCTCAGGAACTCTAAGGATCAAAGAGTTGTATATGATTTGAAAAGATGTTCAGGATATCAGAAGAAGTGAATGTGCAAAGCTCTATATATGTATTTGTGAACACATGCATTCTATATATAGATCCTGAACAGAAATAACCGTTACACCTGCCATTTGCCCATTAGGGGATGGTAGGGTAGATGGGGTAGGTCAACTGCTACCTTTGTGTAAGAGTTTCTACGGTGTATGAGCCATAAGACACACTACACACACGCCGGACCGAAATTTTTGATCCGGGGTACATAGTTTTGAGAGGCGTTGTTGAATTCAGAAAGATCTATTCACGTCGGACCGAAAGAATTGGTCTGTCGTACATGTGAAGAGAGCAGAGGATTACACTGGCAAAAAGAAGATTTGCGTCGGCCCAATAAAATTGGTCCGTCGTGCATATGATTTGATTTAGCCAGGCAAACAATGTTTGCACCGGACCGAAAAAGTTGGTCCGGCGTACACATGGTTTGTTCTCACTGAGTACCAGCGAACAACGTTTACGCCGGACCGAAAAAGTTGGTCCGGCGTACAAGAGAAAACGACTGGTTTTATCAGAGTTAAACAAGTTTGCGCCGGAACGAAAAAGTTGGTCCAACGTACATGGAATTCTAGTCTGTAACAGACTTCATATTTCTGGTTAAAATAAATTTTAACACAGACTAGAATTTTATTTAGAGTGAATATATAACATTATGTCGGACTATATTTAAGAAAGAATTCAGATTGGTCCAACGAATAATAGTTATACTTGGTTGAAAAGAATCAAAGAAAAGCTCTTAACGCCGGACTGAAAAAGTTGGTCCGGCGTACATGGAGTACGCTCGGTAAAGATAATTCTCAGCGTCGGATCGCAAAATATCGGTCCGACGTACATGGTGTACGCTCGGTTGGAATTTTGAACTAAGGATCTTTGAGCGCCTGAGTAAAAGAAGTTTGGTTCAGAGAGAATTGTTTTGGCTAATAAGATAAAACTCTGGATTTTTGAGTGAGAAATATGAAAAGTCCTGTGCTCCAAGTAATCTTAGTGATTTTGCATATGAACCAAGATCATTTCTTATGTATAATCCCTCTTAATAGTACGATGATTTTAACTATATGGCTTGAATCAACTCCCAAACCAAAGACTAGAAAAGAATACCCTAGCCTTGATCATCAAATCTAACTATTGTTGGTTTTCACTGAGTATCCTTTTTAGTCATCAACACCAAAACCTATATTGTAAGCATAATCTATGCAAATGGGGAGCCTAGATGCTCTCAATCTCCCCCTTTTTGGTGATTGATGACAATACCTTTGATATACTGCTTGGAGCTATAAAAGGAATGCTTATCCTGCAGATACAAGTTAGTCTGATAGAACAAATAAGTAGTTTAAACGACTCAAGTATTTTATACTCCCCCTGAATGAATGCATGAGATGAAATTCAATTAAATTCAGAAACATTTAGGGAATTCAATTTAATACGTGAAGCAAATTCAGAAGCATTCAGGATAGGTTTTTTCAGATATCAAACATATTTGAAAGCAAAGTCCATAAAAGACTTGAGTTTCTGTATAACAGACTCTTCTTCTTATAACAAGCTTAGATAGATTACTAAGAGTATAGAGAGAACTATTTTGATCTTAGCCCTTTTTAACCAAGATGTTCTTCTTCTCCCTTAAACTAACTCAATTTACTAAACTATTCTTCTCCCCCTTTGGCATCAATAGCCAAAAAGGTTACTTCTTGCGCTTTGAAAAAGTCCTTTTCAGCATACTTGTCATTCTGGAACTTGTGCTTCTTCTTGGAGGGGAAGATGATGATTGCTCTTGGTCTTCGTCAGAGAGAGGAGTAGCCATAGCTTGATCATGCAAACTAGGATAATCAGGGTCACCAGGCTGAGGGTTGAACGTGAGTTCACTGAGGTCTTGCTGGACATTTCTGATTAGCTCTTGAGTTTCATCTGTCTTATCTAATAAGAGCTATGCAATTTGTTCCTGATTAGATACCAAATTATTTCTAGCATCTTCAGTGTAGTTCCGAAAGTAATCAAACATATCTCCTTGCCAATCCAAACAGCTGCCAGTCTTGTCAAAGTTCTTGTACATATTTTGAGCAAACTTGTTAATTTGGGTATTTTGGGCATTCTGCTTCTTATTTAGATCATATAGCATGTCTTTGACCACGAGCTGTTCAGTTTTGATCTCACCTATTCACTTCCTCAGATCCCATTGATTGCCTCTGGTCATATCAAACCTTTTATATGTTTCATCCCTGAGATTTGCTTGGTCTTGATGGATCTTTTGCATCATTTCTTGCTGTTGGTGAATTGCTGCCATTTGTTCCTCATGTCTCTGGGCAGCCAATCTCCTTTCTTCTTCAAAATTTTCTTGAGCATTTCCGAGATCAGTATTATACTGTTGCTCAAATGATGTGAACCAACCTGGCTGTGAGTCCCACCAAGATGGTTGATGACCATAATCATGTGAAAATTCAGGCTCAGCAAATTCAGAGTGATGAGAATGATGAGAGTCTTCAGAAGATTGCTGAGTGAAAGTTGGCATATGTCCCTGATGTGGCCTTGAACCACCCGCTTCATGTTCATGAACTGCTGGTGGAAAACTTTGAGCTTCCATGAATCTTGCTGCTGCAGCTAATTCTTGCAGTTTGTGAATTTCTTCATCTTCATGATGAGATTTAGAGCTTACAAGAATCTCGGTGCCTTCATGCTGTCCAAAAATCTAATGACTCAAACTCTGAGAGCCATAGCCCAATATTTCTGTAGGTGTATGAGGGGTAGCTGGATAGAAATATTCCTGAGCATGATAGCTATAACTTGGAGCTCTACCAGCATTGCCTGAACTAGCATTTTTCTCAGTATCTTCTTGAGCACTAGGCTCATATATTGCTGGAAGTGGAGGAGTAGGAAGTCTAGCTGGCCTTTCTTCATTTGTTGTTGGCTTGGGCATCTTGTATTGTTTGGGTCGACAATTAAAATCTCTATCCATCTCAAGCTGGGAGATGATTCCTTGAACTAAAAACATCTGAGTGATTTGCATGGCAAAAGGAAGAGGGCTGCCCATTTTCCTGTAAATAGCTTCTTCCATTTATCCAAAAAATATAATCTATCAGATCAATGGGTTGTCTTGACAGAATGAGATGTAACAACCGAGCAAGACATGGAGTAACTCCCTCTTTGTATCCAGTCTTAGGGTAAATTGTGTGTCTAAGGATCAAGAGCAGAACTTTGGCTTCGGCAGACAAGCAATGAACCCTATTAGCATTGAACCCAGCCTCATGAATATCTCTGTAAATGTGAGCAGATACTTGTAAATCAGGCATGTCGCCAATCTGCCTCCATCTATTTTCAGGAAACATCCTATCATGTATCCTAGTTCTGTTTAGCAGAGAACTTGAGGCTCCACTAGCAGCTTCAAACTGAGGTGATCTCACCTTTCTCTTTTTACCATCAATAGTAAACAAAATATAGTGCATGTTCTTGGTTACTAACAGAGATGCATAGAATTCCAATATTCTGCTTTCATTCCAAGCTGGCCCAATAGAAGACATTAGGGCAGCAAGGCCAGGGGTTGACCTTACATAATCTAAAATTCTATTTGATACTAGGACTGAGTTAATCTGGTTCCAGTTCACATATTGATGCTTGCACAGGGCTGACAAAGATTTTCCGTTCTTGTTTTTCTTGTTTTTGTACCCCAAGAATATGTTTTTCTGGAAAGGGGTGATAAATTGCTCATTTAAGGGGGGTCTATCGAAAGGAAACCAAATCTTTTCTGGAACCAATCTCACTGATCTTAGTTTCTTTCCCCCCAATGTACTTAGCTCATGTCCAAAAATCATGTCAGTTTCACTAGAGAGCTCTATTTTTTCATCAGAAGATATGTCTTTACCAGGCTCATAGTCACTGTCATCTGACGAAGAAAGGGAATCATGTGGCACAGGTTGTTTCCCCCTTTCTGGTGGTTTAGTAGTTACTTTCTTCATTACTCCACCAGATCCTTGGGTTTGACTTGATCTATCTATTTTGGCTTTCTTTTTTCCTTTGATTTTATCAGCAATTTTTCCCAAAAGCCCTCTTTTGTCAGGATTATCAGAACTCATCTTGACTCAGACTTCTTTTCTCAAGCAGAAATACTGAGCTGACTTTGATGAAAAGCAGAGGCTGATTACTGGTAATGCCAAGCGCAAGAGTTTGAGGAATAGCCTAAGTAATAGAGAAAGGACCTTAAGAGATGATTTCTAACTAGGGTTTAGATCTAGCAAAAAGGAAGGGATAAGATATAAGAACTTACAGGACCCTAGTCACAGAAGCTTGAGCAGATTGAATGCCGTTGCCAAACACCCATTCAGGATTTAGCTTCGGTGAAGAGAATGTGCTCAAGAGTTTTACGAGAGGATTGATGGAGATGAACTTTGGTCAAAAGTATTTTGGTGAGGAACAAGAGATTATGAGAAACTTCTGAAGAAGAGGACAGTATAAATAGCACGGATTCTCAAAAGCCGCAATAAAGGCAATACGGACAAGCATAGGAAAGTAATGACTGCAATTGTCGTACTTTGAGGAGGTCTCTTTATGAAAGAATAGTTGGGATTGTAACCAGGGAATCCAAGAATTTGTTACCAAATTCGGACAGGTTTAGCAAATATAAGCCCTAAGTAGATAAGATTTTGAAATCAGTAGAGATAAGAGATTTAGAGGATTGAGATCAAAATAATTTAAAAAGGATAAGGCATAGATGACAGAGCTATTGTCGTATACGTCCTGGATTGATTTTCAGTCTTCGTCGGACCGAGTCCTGATGGGTTTCCATCTGCGCCGGACCGATGCTTGTGTAAGGCATGCTTGGTCCGTCGTAGTTGGAAATCTCTCGGTTACGTTTGGCCAGCTATCCTTAGTTCTTGAAAATACAGATGTAACTAATCTTAATATATATCAATCAACCAATAAATTTAGGGAATGTTGGATTTCAAATGGAAATGTATGAGCCCTAATTTTCATAAGAGCATGAGTATGATTTAACTTAAGCTCAAGAAAGAGATAACTCATGTGCTGAATAGTTTATGTTTTCTATTTTTGAACAACTATTTCCTTCTGAAACTTATTTAACCTAACAACTATGTTTTAGGGAAGTGTAATATAGTATTAAGGAAAGATAAGAATTTTAGCAGCAATTTTATAGTATTAAGTTTGAAAATTAATTTCATAGTTAATCTCAAAATTACATAATTAATCTCAAAATTACATCAGCACTAATAATTGCTTTGTTCACATAAAGATGGCAAGATATGCATGACAAGCAAACTTGACTCCCCCTTAATGTGTCACTCCAAAAATTAGGCAATATTTGAGAAAGCAAGAATATTCAGTTCATTTCTTAATTTTGAAAACCTAGCCTCATCAAGTGGTTTAGTGAAAATATCAGCCAACTGATCTTCATTCCTTACATGGCTAAGCATAATTTCACCTTTAGCAACATGATCACATATAAAGTGATGTCTGATTTCAATATGCTTAGTTCTAGAATGCTGGACTGGGTTGTTGGCAATTTTCACTGCACTTTCATTATCACACAATAGAGGCACATTTTCAAATATAACACCATAATCCAAAAAGGTTTGTTTAATAAAAAGAATTTGAGCACAACAATTGCCTGCAGCTACATATTTAGCCTCAGCAGTTGAGAGTGCTACCGAATTTTGCTTCTTAGAACACCAAGATACCAAAGATCTTCCCAGTAAATGACAACCCCTAGAAGTGCTTTTTCGATCAACTTTGCAACCGGCATAGTCAGAATCTGAATAGCCAAGAAGTTCAAAAGAAGCACCTTTAGGGTACCATAAACCGAAACAAAGAGTATGCTTTAAGTATCTGAAAATCCTTTTTACCGCACTAAGATGCACTTCTTTAGGTGCAACTTGAAATCTAGCACACATGCATACACTAAACATGATGTCCGGCCTAGATGCTGTTAAGTACAGTAAGGAGTCTATCATAGATCTAAATAATTTTTTATCAACAGACTTACCTCCCACATCATGATCAAGATGTGTATTGATTGCCATAGGAGTTTTGATAGGCTTGCATTCTTCCAGATCAAATCGCTTGAGAAGGTCTTTAATATATTTCTCTTGTGAAATGAAAGTCCCTTCCTTTAATTGCTTGATTTGAAACCCCAGAAAGAATGTAAGCTCTCCCATCATTGACATTTCAAATTCTCTAGCCATTTGATTATTAAATTCCTTGCATAGAGACAGATTAGTACTTCCAAAGATAATGTCATCAACATAAATTTGGCAAATCATTAAAGTACCATTGAAGTCTTTTAGAAATAATGTTGGATCAACCTTGCCAATTTTGAGATTCTTTTCTAGTAAGGAGTCTCTAATGCGCTCATACCAGGCCCTGGGGGATTGTTTTAGACCATATAGAGCCTTAGACAACTTATATACATGATTGGGAAACTTTATATCTTCAAAACCAGGAGGTTGTTCAACATAAACAGTTTCTTCAATGATTCCATTAAGAAAAGCACTTTTAATATCCATTTGAAAAAGAGTAATATTAAAATGACAAGCAAAGGCTAGAAGGAACCGTATGGCTTCAAGTCTAGCTACAGGTGCATATGTTTCTCCATAATCCAGACCTTCAATTTGAGAGTACCCTTGAGCTACCAGTCTTGCTTTATTTCGAGTGACAACACCACTTTCATCTTGTTTATTTCTGAAGACCCATTTTGTTCCAATAACATTATGATCTGAGGGTCTTTCCACTAAGTTCCAGACTTTGTTTCTTTCAAAATTGTTGAGCTCTTCTTCCATTGCCATAATCCAGTCAGCATCCTTCAAAACTTCATCAATTGTCCTGGGCTCAACACATGAAACAAAAGAGTAATGTTCACAGAAGGTTGCTTGTCTAGAACGAGTTTGAACCCCCTTACTGAATTCACCAATGATTTGATCTACAGGATGATCCTTTGTAATGGTGTGATGGCTCTTTATGAAGTTCAGTCCTTCATTCTTCTTTTCATCATCTTCTGGTTGTGATCCATCTTGAGGCATTGTAGATATTTGTGGTAGATCATCTTTGTCTTCTTTGGGCTTGATCTCACCAATTTCCATTTTCTTCATGGATTCTTTAAGGGCTTCTTCACCTACATCAGCTAAATTCTCATGCTCACCTTGTGAGCCATTAGATTCATCAAACTTAATATCATAGGTTTCTTCTACTAAACCAGTTGTGTTGTTGAAAACTCTATAAGCTTTAGATTTAGAAGGATAACCTAACATGATACCTGTATCACATCTCTTTTGAAATTTACCTAAGTGTGTTCTCTTTTTATAGATATATACCTTGCATCCAAACACACGAAAATATGAGATATTAGGTTTTCTTCCTACTAGAAGCTCATATGAAGTTTTCTCGAGAAGTCGGTGAAGATAGAGCCTGTTGATAGCATGACATGCAGTATTGATAGTTTCTGCCCAGAAAGCATCAGAAGTGTTATATTCATCCAACATTGTCCTTGCCATTTCTATGAGAGTTCTATTTTTCCTTTCAACTACACCATTCTGTTGAGGAGTGTATGTGGCTGAAAGTTCATACTTTATACCTAACTCATCACAGTATTCAATAATGTTAGTATTGATAAATTCAGATCCATTGTCACTCCTGATCTTTTTAATGGGACAGTCAAATTCATTTTGAGCTCTTTTTGCAAAAGTTTTAAATATTTTTCCAACTTCACTTTTATTTGGCAAAAAGAATACCCATGTAAATCTAGAAAAATCGTCCACAATTACAAGACAGTATGAGTTGCCACCTATACTTGCATATGAGGTAGGGCCAAAAACATCCATATGCAGAAGCTCTAGAGGCCTAGTAGTGGACATGATATGTTTTGCAGGATGAGGATTAGCTACTTGCTTGCCTGCTTGACAGGCACTACAAAGCTTATCCTTTTCAAATTTAACATCCTTCAGGCCTACTACTAGCTCATTTTTGAAAAGCTTTTTGAGATTAGACATACCTACATGCCCAAGTCGTCTGTGCCAAAGCCAACCAAGTGAAACTTTAGCAAGCAGACAAGTTGAAATGCATGAGGAGTTAGAATTAAAGTCAACAAGGTAGAGATTTTGAAATCTGAAACCTTTAAAAATAAGCTTTTCATTTTTATCAAGAACTGTTACCCCATTACTTGAAAAAAATACAATGAAAACCTAGATCACATAGTTGAGCAACAGACAAAAGATTGAAGTTTAAAGAATCAACAAGTAATACATTCTCAGTGGAGTGATCATTTGAGATAGCTATTTCACCATTTCCTTTTACCTTTCTTTTGCTGTTATCTCCAAATGTAATCTTATGACTTGGATCATTCTCTTTTTCGACTGAGGTGAACATCCTTGGTGTGCCGGTCATATGTTGTGTGCAACCACTGTCAATAACCCAATGTCGGCCACCACTCTTGTAGTTCACCTAAAACATGGTCATTTCTTGATTTTAGGTACCCAAATACTTTTGGATCCATTAGTGTTTGTCTGAACAATTTTGGGTCCAAAAGAATTAGTAAGTAAAGACTTAGGCACCCAAATAGCCTTAAGATTTTTGTCCAGATTAGAGGGGCCAACATATCTAACATTCATTTTACCCCTAAAATCCTTAAACAACATATAATGAGCATCAACCATGCATCTTCTATTAACCTTAGCATATGAAGCAGAGGCAAATTTACAGTTTATAGAAGCATGATTGTAGTTATGACAATAACAGCATTGAGTCTTACTTTTGATAAAATTTATCTTGAGTTTTAGCTGATCATTCTTTCTGGGCACAGATTTGGCTTTATAACCTAAACCCTTTTTTCCCAAAACAACCTTTTGCTCACCAAGAATTTTATCAAGAGTAGCACTACCAAGGAAGCATTTTTCTAATCCTTTGTCAAATTTTGCTACCTTGGATTTTAGCTCATTGTTTTTAGTCATGAGCCTTTTAGTATACAAAGCATTTTTTGCAGTTTTCATTGCACATGCTAGGTGAGCTAGGAGTAGTTATTTCATCAGACAGCAAATCACAGCTAATTGAAACGTTACAAGATGAAATATTTTTAGATTTACTACTCTGCATCTCATTATCAAATTCCAGCTCACAATATTTATTTAGCAGTTCATTATGATCATTAACAAGTTGCATGTGAGTGTTTTTCAAGGAATCATGAGAGACAATAAGACAAGCATGATCAGTATTTAAAACAGAATGAGCATGTGAAAGTTTTTCATGTTCTTTTATGAGCTCATTTTGACTAATTTTTAGCATGTCATATTTTTCATGCAAGACCTTAATGTCAGATTCAAGAATTTCAGCTTTAGCAGTAAGCACATCATTCTTAATCAGTAAGCTAGAAGCATTTTTCTTAAGAGCTTTATCTTTAGCTGTTTTGACATATAAAGCATCATTAAGCTCTTTAATGATCTCTACTAGCTCTTCATAAGAGGGAGAATCATTTACCATCTCTTCATCGTTCCTGGCCATGAGGCATAGAGGTAGGGAGGGTGAAGGTGGTGTGGACTCATCCAGAGAAAGCCCTGCTAGTCCCTTGGACCTTGACTTTTCTTCATCTGATGAGGAGGAGGATTCTTCACTCGAATTTTCTTCATCAGTGACCCATTCACCAATGTGTGCCTCCTTCTTTCCTTTCCTCCAATGTTTCTTGGAGTGGCTCTTCTTGTGATAACTTCTTTTATAGCTTCCCTGAGCTTTTTCTTCATCATTGTCATCTTTATTTTTGCTCTTGCCCTTTTTGTTGCTTTTGTTAGGGCAGCGGGCAGCTATGTGTCCTTTCTCATTGCACTCAAAGCAAACAATGTTAGAGAAAGGGTTTCTTTTCGAGAAGTGGTTAGAGGATTTACCTTTGGCATTTACCCTTCTTATGATTTTGTTTGCTGATCTCATGAGTAATGCCAATTTTCTTATATCTTCATCCTCTTCATAGCATGTATCTTCTTCTTCTTCATCATCAGAAGAGTCTTGAACCTTTTCTTTGGTCTTTAGAGCAATAGATTTCTTCTTAATTTCAACTTCATCACCCAAGGTAAGCTCATGAGCTGAAATCTTGCCCAGTAGCTCAGTGGGTGTGAGCTTCTTCAGATCGCCACTGTTTGACAGATAGATGATCAGACTATGATATGCTCGTGGTAAAACTCTAATCATTTTCCTGCATACTTCAATATCATCAACTTTAGTTCCTAGTCCTTTAAGCTCATTTACAATAGGATTTAATCTAGAGAACATATCATTTGCATTTTCATGAGGGAGCATTTTGAATTGATCAAATTTTTCTCTGACGACAAAATATTTTTCCTCTTTTACATCAGAGGTTCCCTCATGAATTTCTTGAAGAGTAGTCCAAATATCATAAGCAGTTGACAGATTACTAACTCTATCAAAAACTTCAATACTAAGGCAAGAAAATATAGCATTTCTAGCCTGAGCATCATATTGTAAGTTTCTTATTTCTCCAGGAGTAGGTTCCGAGGATGAGGATTGTCCTTCAGGTATGACCCGTGGAGGCAAAGGTCTTTCTGTAACCCTCCACACATCATAACTTATGGCCTCAGGATAACACCTTATTCTAATTTTCCAATAAGCATAATTTGTACCATCAAAAATAGGAACCCTTCCAACACTTACTGTAGCTGACCCTATTCCCTCGGCCATTGTACCCAAGCTGTTAAGCTTAAAAGGAGTAACCTTGCTCTGATACCACTTGTAAGGATCAAGTTGGTCTAGAAAGGGGGTGAATAGGCAACTTTTAAAACTTTTTATAATTATTATAAAAAAAACTTTTCTCAATAAATAAAACGCAAAAACGGAAGCAGTTAAAATAAAAGTCCAGAACAACACTTGTTCAAGATAACTTTGTAAGAAGGGGAATTTCGAAAGAGAAACTATATTGAGAATAAAGAGAGATAAAAACAAACACAGGAGAACACAATGATTTTTCACCGAGGTTCAGAGATTACTCCTACGTCCCCGTTAGAGCACTTCCTCAAAAGTATTGCTCCACCAAACAACCAATCTCAATGGCTTTTGGTTTTCCACTATCTTGACTCTTTCACTACTCCAGTGAGGTGAGTCTCAACCTTTCACAGCAATGGTGGCCTTCCACAGTCACTGTTGGACAGGTCGCACCAATAACTTCTCCAACCGTCTAGGAACAGCTAGTTCCAAGAGTAATAGACTATCCACAAGCCTTATCTCTTGGTTCAGTAGCTAGACTCAACTAGATTTTAGCATGGAGCAAGTACTCTAAAATTCAGAATAGATGTTTGTGATTTTTCTGAGATGAAGCTCAAAACTCTTTGATGGAATGAAGCTCAGGAACTCTAAGGATCAAAGAGTTGTATATGATTTGAAAAGATGTTCAGGATATCAGAAGAAGTGAATGTGCAAAGCTCTATATATGTATTTGTGAACACATGCATTCTATATATAGATCCTGAACAGAAATAACCGTTACACCAGCCATTTGCCCGTTGGGAGATGGTAGGGTAGATGGGGTAGGTCAACTGCTACCTTTGTGTAAGAGTTTCTACGGTGCATGGGCCATAAGACACACTACACACACGTCGGACCGAAATTTTTGGTCCGGGGTACGTAGTTTTGAGAGGCTTTGTTGAATTCAAAAAGATCTATTCACGCCGGACCGAAAAATTTGGTCCGTCGTACATGTGAAGAGAGCAGAGGATTACACTGGCAAAAAGAAGATTTGCGTCGGCCCAATAAAATTGGTCCGTCGTGCATATGATTTGATTTAGCCAGGCAAACAATGTTTGCGCCGGACCGAAAAAGTTGGTCCGGTGTACACATGGTTTGTTCTCACTGAGTACCAGCGAACAACGTTTACGCCGGACCGAAAAAGTTGGTTCGGCATACAAGAGAAAACGACTGGTTTTATCAGAGTTAAACAAGTTTGCGTCGGTCCGAAAAAGTTGGTCCGACGTACATGGAATTCTAGTCTGTAACAGACTTCATATTTCTGGTTAAAATAAATTTTAACACATACTAGAATTTTATTTAGAGTGAATATATAACATTATGTCAGACTATATTTAAGAAAGAATTCAGATTGGTCCAACGAATAATAGTTATACTTGGTTGAAAAGAATCAAAGAAAAGCTCTTAAAGCCGGACTGAAAAAGTTGGTCCGGCGTACATGGAGTACGCTCGGTAAAGATAATTCTCAGCGCCGGATCGCAAATATCGGTCCGGCGTACATGGTGTACGCTCGGTTGGAATTTTGAACTAAGGATCTTTGAGCGCCTGAGTAAAAGAAGTTTGGTTTAGAGACAATTGTTTTGGCTAATAAGATAAAACTGTGGATTTTTGAGTGAGAAATATGAAAAGTTCTGTGCTCCAAGTAATCTTAGTGATTTTGCATATGAACCAAGATCATTTCTTATATATAATCCCTCTTAATAGTACGGTGATTTTAACTATATGGCTTGAATCAACTCCCAAACCAAAAACTAGAAAAGAATACCTTAGCCTTGATCATCAAATCTAACTATTGTTGGTTTTCACTGAGTATCCTTTTTAGTCATCAACACCAAAACCTATATTGTAAGCATAATCTATGCAAATGGGGAGCCTAGATGCTCTCAGACTGGAACTAAAAAAATGGAAGTTTCACAATGAAGTTTCATTCATGTACTTAAACCTTTTAGATATTCCAAATTTTAGTTTGCAGAAGAAAGAAAATCATTCATTGCTCTTAGTACATTGAGTTGTAATGCTAGGCTCATACTGTAAGTGAGATGCCCTAGCGTTGATGGCTTGATGCCATTGACCTAAGTTGGCAGACAGCAATCACAGCTAGTGGAGAAGGGGAATACTTGTTGAAAAGTAATCTTGTGCATGAGCTTTGAGTCAATTCTGTTGTCGGCAAGGAAAAGAGTCCGGTTTGTTTTTGGCTTGTTTCAGTTTCGGTATTATCTGAACTAACCCCAAAGTTTTTGTCTTCAGAGTTTGTTTCAATGTTGACTAGATAAAGTAGTCTAGTTGGAGGGTTGGTGTTATCTGATTAAGTTCAGAGCCTGTTAGTTGTTGCCGGTTAACAAACAGTGTTTAACACGGCTAGCAATTTGAAGAGTCCATATGGTGTCGAAAGTGTTTAGCAATCCGGATTAGCAAATCTTAACTGAATTCAGTTTATGCTTGTAATCTCTAACTTGTATAAGTATTGAATAATAGAAAACAGAAAAGCTGCGGGAGTTTTTGTGCATCACCAAAAACCTGAGAAGTCCATTGTTGCGCTGTTTTGATTACTTGTTGCCAGATTTCTGCTTGTGTTATCGTTCTGCCTTCTAGAGAACAACACTGAAAACAGAATAGCAGAGTTGCCGACTTCTTTCAGGGAAGTTGACAAACTTCTTTTCGGTTCAGTTAACCGACAATACAGAGAATTTTATTGTCGTTGCTGAGCTGAGAACAGACTTCAGGTTGTGAAGTTTTTCAGCAATACTTAGGGCTTGCCAAGCGAAAAGACTGGTTTAGGATTTGAGTGCAGTGTGTCAAATCTAAAATATGTAAATGGGTTTCCCAAGATATACTGGCCAACAACTAATCAGAGAGTCTATAAAACATTATGCGAGTAGCTGAAGCATTATCCTCTTTATTTTTATGTATGCGTCTATTATCTGTATATCTTTATCCGTTCCCGATCCGAATCCGTCACATATCCGACCCATGTCCGTATCCCGAATTATCCGGATTCGTATCCGGATCCAACTAGCCCGTATCTGGTCCCGAACATTCATTTTGTTCATGTTACTTTTTTAGTGCTCATGTTCCTTAACCACTTGCATCTTGCAGAGAAGGCCGGTGTTTCCCGAACATTCATTTTGCCAATGGATCGTGCTGCCCAATGTAAGTCAATGTCCTCTGAGGGACAAATTCATTCATGCCATGCCCATTGTAAGCTACTCTCCTACCTGAATATTTCCCATAGAGATTAATCTGTCATAATTTTTTTTCGAAGGAGCATGTCACAACTTACAGCTAGTTTTCTCTAAATTATTATTTTTGCATGAAATACGTAACTACTCAAAATCAAGAACCATGTATAGATGTGAATTGTGCTACCTTCAGAGTTAAATCATAATTCTTTTCTGATAGAAGCATATCACAACTTACAGCTAGTATTGTGTAGGATTAATTCCTTATATGCCACTAGAATTTTGGAGAGATCTCAGAACGTGTTACTGACATATGGGGTCAGGGTCCATATATCAGTGAAACAATGAGTGATGTATAAGGGATGAGGCAAACTTTTAGTGGATATAAGGAATTGCCCCTATTCTATAAATGGTTCTTTTGCATGAAACTCAAAATCAAGAAACATGTATAGATGTGAATTGTGACACCTTCAGAGCTAAGCCAAGTTTCCCTTCCAAAGGTAGGAGTAGGCAAGTTTTTCCAGATCCAGGGGTGCCAAGGAACAAATTCATTCTGCAGAAATTCCCTAATGCGATTAGGCTCCATCTATCACTAAACTATGTTATCGTGTACTAAAAACAGTCTCTACTCCTTACCTACAGGGCCTAATGATCCCAGTGATATCATGAATGAAAGAGATGGGCCGCTTCCCACTCGGAACATCTTTGTTCTTCCACGACAATCATTAGACATGAAGTTTGCTAATATGTGCATACCAATGATACCATTATTTTGTTAAAAAAGAAGAAGGTGAATGTTGGGACTCCACGGTTTCCCACGTACACCACCGCTTCTATGTTCAAGTGCTCAGTCGTTGCGTTGTCGATCTCAACTACGCAAAACAGGCAAAAAATAATCAGAAATATATCAACATCCTGATGGCAAGCTTGAGGCGACGACGAATTACGCGTGAGGCGGCCGCCATGTGGCCGGGGAACTAGTTGGCGCCACCGCTGGCGTTGAAGGCCATCTCGTCGTCGCGCTTCTTCGGCCGTGCATGCCAGCCACCTCATCCTGGTCGCTCCCCTTAGTCGTAAGTACAAAAGCCGAATCATGCAAGGCAAGCTCATTCCGTCGCATGGATCCAATGTTGGCTCTGGTGGCATGAGATCAGCTCGAGCGCACGTGGATCCTATGGCGACAACGTCGAAAAAGAAAGACCTGCAGGCATTGCTGGCGGCAGAAAAGAAGGGGACGAGCACTGCGGGAGGTGAAGATGAGGCCACAACATCGATGTGAGAGGAAGAACGAGCGACAGAAAGAAAGCCAGGAAGGGGATCAGGAGGGCAGAGGGAGGAAGAGAAGGGGTGATCGTGGGTGGGGATGGCAGGGTATACTACTACAGAAAAGCTTATCACAGACGGTTCAGAACCGTCATCACATACGGTTTCCCGGACCGTCTGTAACCATGTGTCAGTGATATTACGGCATATCACAGACGGTTTCTAAACCGTCTGTGATAGAATATATCACAGACGGTTTTAAACTAAAACCGTTTGTGATATTATCATATCACAGACTGTTTTATTTAAAAACCGTCTGTGATGTTATGATATCACATACGGTTTTTGTTTGAAACCGTCTGTTACATCATTACATCACAGACGATTTTAGTTAAAAACCGTCTATGATGTGATGATATCACAGACGATTTCATATTTGAAACCGTCTGTTACATCTTTATATCACAGACTGGTTTTAATTAAAAACCGTCTGTGATAAGACTTTCAACAGGCAACTATTAATCTATTTATTGGCTAGCCTCAGGAAATGCTAGCCACGCCCTCTGGAAAAAAGCAGATTACAGAATAACTAAACTCATGTTACAAAAACATTACAACCATTTCAGAAATGAACTCAGATATATTAACCAAATGTAACTCAATAGCATTAACCAATTAATCGAATACACAACTACAATTTACAAATCCACAATACAAGTTTGACAATTAAGCCAAATGGTAATTTAGAAAAAATACGACTCCTCAAGTTATACGGCAGCGTGGAACTCGCCTTTTTTGTGTAAAACTTGACTGAGTAAGAAGGCACAAAGCTAGCCTCAAATCCGCTCCAGATTGGCCTCTTCCAACGCAGTTGTTACCCGATTGGGCGTTTTCTTAGTGACAAGGAGTTCCATGTTGTGGCAAACGTAAAATCCACAATGGTTATTTCCCTTTCCCTGCTGGTGGCACTGCAAATATAGATTTGATCAGTTCCAGAATCATTATTACATAGTTTACATAGGATTATTGTGTACAACGGTTATCGGAAACTTAAAATCGTGATTCAGCTTCGCCCTGTCCTTGCCAGAAGGCCCTCAATAATATTTGTACACTTTGAACGCGCTACGTGATTGCAATAGGTTAGTCTCAGCTATTTCAGGAGAAACATACACATTTGAACAACCTACATGACCATGTTATCTTTGGAGGAAACGTGATTAATTACCTGGTGATTAATTTTGCGATAAGTTGTAAGTCGTGGCTGCCACTCTGTAAGGAATCAAGGTAAATAACCCGATTTGTCGATGGATGAATTACAATGAGAACCCAATGAAACCTACACAGGTATGTCGGCATGGTCAATTAACAGAACAGAGTTGCGAGCATAGTGTAAATCAAACTAGCACTTACCCTGGGTTGTGGGGTAAAAGTATGAACTCTTTATCTTTTTGAGCCGCCAAGGCCTCTCCGACGTATTTATCGATAAATCCGTAATCTTTGTCCATTGTTTGCTTGGAGACTATGTGTGGGTCCAGAAAACCCACCGGTTGTTCGTTCTTCCTCGCTTCCTGGATCATGTATCTAAATATACGAAAGCATTGAGTTATATATATATATATATATTTATATATATATATATGGCTTTTATCGATATTATACGAATGTAGAATGTGAATGCACACACTTACAATGTCCAGCATCTCAAGAGCGCGGCGTCGAGGGCGTCGAGGTTGAAGACGTCAAAAGGTCATTGAAGTCGGTGTGAAGAATCCCTCGATGACTCATTGAATAGATGCTCATACTTGAAACCGACCGATATCTTGGTTATGCGGTCTTGCATCGCTTTTAGCTGTTGCATGCACCTGGTCTGTCTGACGCAAGCAATAGAAAGGTTCTTCATGCGCTCTCATGTTACAAAAGGCTCTCTAGCTGGTATACTCGGGCGGGGGCAATTGGATAGTCCAATTTCTTCGTTATACGCCGCTTTGCCCTTGACTTTTTTTACGCCATAAGGAGTGCACGACGGCGGCAGTGGGCACCATCAACCGAATGTCCTTTGATGCGGGGGCACGGAGCCGATTTGGTACTCTTTGAGGTGCATCATCCGCTCGAGCGGTTGGGGAAACTCGGTGATGGAGGACGGGCGTCGAGGAGATGTCATTCTTTGGGCCTTTGGATAAAGCGTGAATGGCGTCCCCAGTGTCACAATCTCGTCGTTTGGGGGCATCGGAAGTGGGACGGTCTTGAAATTATCGTTTACACCGTCCACACTAACCTTCGTGAATCCCTGTGCCACAAGGGTGCCGTGCACCAGCGCCCCTTCAATAAACGGATACGCGACCCCCGAAGCAGCCGGAATAACAGTGGCACCATGGACAAGTCTCACTTGGAGAGTGCACCGCGTGGCCACCTACATAGCGGTACACGATTAGCTCTGCGTCCAACGACTATTTGTATGGAGCATTCAAGACATATATATAAGTACCTTGAGGTCACAGACGAGGATTTCCATGTTCAATTTGTGGGAGTGGCGGACGACACATTGCTCTTTTTGGTAGTGAGGTGATTTGCCCACATACATCCAGGACTTGCGCAGTGATTATTGAGCCTTTCCTCGAGGCTTTTTTATCTTATTGTTGAATTCTTCTCTTAGTCTTTCCTCAATCCTTTGTACCAGTCGTTCCTCTCGCGCTGCTTTGGTTCTCTTCCTACTGCGGTATTTGTCTGAGTCGCCTGGAAATCCTGACTTCCAGGGAACAAAAACCCCAACACCTCGTGTGCGACCAGGGTGTTCCTTGTTTCCCAAGACTGTGGAGAGTACATCTTTCTCCCTGTCTGGCAAAAAAGTGCCCTCGGAAGATTGTGTACTCAACGCTACCTGCAAGATCTCGAAAAGTTAATTCACTTACGAAATTACGGACTAATTACGTACAAAATTGAAAGTTCGATATCTTACCAGTCGTTGGCAGACTTCCTCGTCCACGGGGTTTGTAAAGGAGACAGTGCCGGAAGACGTTGCACTTGACCTTGCTCTCAACCAGTCTCTGGCGCGTCGGTCAACGATACATGCAAATGGCACACAAACCTCCTCGTCCTCCCTCTCCCATTGGTCCCTCTTCCCCGCGTACCCAGCGGTGCCAAGTCTGTGGGGCTGGGTGCTCCTTGCCTGCAGGGCCTTGTGGGCTTCACTTTGACGTACGAATTCATCCGTCGTCTTCGCCTCAACAAAATTTTGCCATATATCCTCAGTAATGAACCCGTACTTAGAGAAGGGAGTCCTGCCCTTATTGACATATTCCTTGACAAAGGTGCTCTTGAAATTCTTCCACGCCTTTCCCGCCACTAGCAGTGCATACCGTCGCACTAAGATTACAAAGTCTTCTGGGATATCGAACGAAGACATAATTTCTATCACCAAGTCGTTGCGGCTCTCATCAGTCAGTGACTTCCAGGATGGACATGTGATGGGGACCCGTTCCCGTTCGACTATCCCGCACAATGTCCTAAATGCATTCACCGCCTTTCTTGGTTCGGTGGGGGCCCTATCCTTTTGATCAACCGCTGTGATGGTATATCGTTCCGTGGGCCTTTTGTTTGCTCCTCTTGGACCTCGAGGAGTTTTTCTTTTCGGTGACTCATCACATCCTTCAGACGGCGAATGAGGGGACACCATCTTGCAATCTAGGCTAGTTGTCGTGGCACAACAGGAAAGAAAAGTAAACAAACATGGAAGGCTACCAATTGATAGCTTCTTTTATTTAATGGGTATAAAGGTAGTTCAGAGAAGGTAAGTTGAGAGAAGCAATTCATGATATTTTAGTTATAAGTTCTCATAAGTAATGTCTAACTTGGTCTCTGACACTAGTCTGGATCACACCATGCACAATTGGCTTGAGTAATCTTGTTGTAGTTGCTAAATCGAATATGCCCAAAAATGAACAACGAGATCTTGTTGTAGTTGCTAAATCGAAGTGAATTTCTCTCATAAATAAACACAACCACTTAATGGACAGTCATACACCTCACCAGGGATGGATTGAGGAATAGCAAAAGGGCCATTAATGCACACCAATGGTGAAAGCATGGTCAAGGTGTGCCACAAGCAATCGGTGGAGAGAATGACGTGTACACTAGCCATAGGAAATGAGGACAATGTGGTGACGAAATGTGGAGATCATCAGCGGAGATAAAGTGCACATTGGCACTTTGGCAGTGATAGGGAGGTGCACCGTGCATGTGGTTGGATCTAGATGTCATTGGCAGCGAGTTGTACAACACCAAAGGCTGGAACGACGATCAGACTGTTGGTTTTAGCTCAGATCAGCGAACACGTATGATGACAAAAAACATAAGCATAAGAATTCATGAATACAAGTATAAGTATTTTGGTGGTGCGGCATAACAAGTATCTTTTCTTATTTTCATGTTTACTTTCTTACCAACCTCAGAACTACCTAGAAATTTATACCCTTAATCTATAGATCTAAGAACCCATCCCTTATCAGCACTTACCGAGCGAAAATCGATGGGGGGCGTCGGAGAGTGCGGCGTCGATGATGGGGGCGTCGGCGGCGGCGTCATCGATGGGAGGGGTCGACGAGGCGCCGTCGTGGGGAGGCGTCGACGAGCTAGGGCGGAGACGAATATACTTAGGGTTTTGAGCGCGTGAGTGGAAGAGTAGAGAATGAATGATCTGCCAAAGTGGCCTTTTTATAGGTCTCCCATATCACAGACGGTTTTATTACAAAACCGTCTGGGATAATACGTGATATTATAGACGTTTTTATAAAATAACCGTCGTGATATCTTCACAAGCGGTTTTAACTAAAACCGTCGTGATATTGATGTATATCATCGACGGTTTTGTAGAGTACCATCTGTGATAATGTCACGGCGGTTTCAATATAAAACTGTCAGTGATATTATTCGTCACAGACGGTTTTGAGGAACCGTCTGTAATGAGGCGTCTAATATAAGCCTTTCTGTAGTAGTGGTAGTTGCGAGCCTTGCGACCAAGAGGCCGGGATCGGGACTCGGGACTCAGCTGGAGATGTGGGGCCGTGAGACTGAGACCTGGGGGCAACTGGCCCCACCTGTCGCCACTTAATTTTCCGTGAGGGAGGCTGCGCGTGGTACACTGGTACTGCGGGCTAATTGTCGAGCGCGGGAAGGGAGGACGAGGGACAAACTTCGGTCAAATTTTGTTCGAAATTTCAAATTTTGTTAGAAAATTCAAATTCCGATCGTCTAAAAGTTTAAATTTCGGTCAAATTTTGTACAAAAATTTAAACCGAAATTCAAAACCTTGATTATAATTAGCCCATCTATCCTCATCGATCCAACCAAACAAAAATTTGGCTAATCCTAGCCATTCTCATCAATCTAACCAAACAAAAAATTGACTCATCCCTATCCATCCAACCAACAGCTACCTGGATAGCTTCATCCCATCCAGATTAGATGGTCATATCTCATCCAACCTCATCCAGGCAACCAAACGCATTCTAACTGTCGAGCGCGGGAGGGGAGGACTTGGGATAAACTCTCTTTTTTATATAGTATAGATGAATAAAAATATGATTTATTGGATTTTCAAGAACTTTAGTAATATCATCTTATTTCAAAAGCTTTCCTTCCTGTTCTTCGCATTGGAAACCAAAAACAATTGATTTCAGTTTATAAATAAATAAAAAATTTAAATCATCTCTTGGATACAAATGCCTCCAAAATCATTCCTTCTCAATGTTGAAAATCTTTGACTTTATTTGCATCCTACTCAAACTCAATTGAATTTCAAAACATTGTATCCCACGAAACTACAATTTGGGCAATGCATTTCGTTGCCCACTTATCCGTCTTGGAGGGGAAATTTGGTTTTCCATATACCAAGTTTGGGAAATTTGGCTCTATAGCATATTAAAGAGTGAAACATTTCCTCAATAAAATATATCTATAAAGAAATGCATCATTATAGTGATCACCCGAATTTGCTCGATGTCATGGACTGAATCTACATAACTTTTTAAATAATATCAAAATTGCCCCTATTTTAGATTTCATGCCCCCTTGTCCCTGGATCAAATGCCTTCTCATTGGGTCATGCGCGATAGGGTCCTAGCTTCAAGAAAACAAAAAAATAAATGAAGAAAATAAATAGGGAAAATGAAAAGGACCAGGCTACTGTTGGCAAATACAGTAGGACACATTGAATCAACAAATTGTTACTCCACTACTAATTCATCATTGCACACATAAATCAACACAAAAGCAAGATGGAAGTGTGAAGAACACTAAGGCAAATCAAATCTAGATGGAGAGGGATCAAGAGGGGAAAATCTAGCGAAAATCATTGTCGTTTTGAAAACTTGAAATCCTTTTTATTGTGAGCATCAATCAGCATGAAAGATTTCCCCCAAAAGAGGAGGTATCTAGTTCTGAAGTTAGAAAACATCCATCAACAATTTTCATGTCAAATTCAATTTGTGATGGGAGAGAAAAAAAAGAAAGTACCTGTCATAGAATAAGTTCAAAGAAAATGGAAAAAGAACAAAATGATAGAAGTTATTATTCACTGCTAATTTCTCTTTTTCATATAGGCTAACACGTTTTGAGTTCAAACTTCAGTTTTGAAGGGTGCTGAAATACTCCATAGATTATCTCAAAATTTTCAGAGAAAATTTTCATGTTCATTTGGTGCTCAAACTAAAAAAATTCAAGTATTTAAAAGGATGATGGTTTTCACTAGGTATTCCCTCATGTATTAGAAGCAGATATAAATGCAACAAGATGTAAAACTATTTGCTTCAAAGTTTAGCTATATGATTGCACTACAAATTTTACACTTCTAAGGCCTTCCACTAACATATCGATCATGTTAGAGTAAGTTCCAAAGACCTTCAATCTACACCTCTCTTAGGCACATAAAAGAGCACATAGAAGCCCACCAAAAGCTCCCTCTAATCTCTCTCCTATCCCTCCCATGGATCTGTATCCCAAGCCCTCTAGTTGCATCACCTGGCTTCTCCTAACGGATGAGCTTCAATGAACCTAAAAGGATGGGAATCCTCCCTTGTCAGATGCCGTTCAATGAGGTCTAGTTTGTAGATTGTGTGTGTCAATGATCCTTGTCATTGTTGATCCCTGGATCCGGTGGACCATCCCAATAACCTCCACTCTCCCATGGCTGGAGTCAAGGAGGCCCCTTCTACTTCTTCATTGTCATTGGTTGCTAGTGATTACATGATATGGGGTTGCTCGATCTTGTGATGACGATAATATACAAATGACAACGATGATAACTCCATGGAAGAGACACGATTTGACAACAACAACCTTGTGTCAAGCACATGATCACGGTAGCGGCAATCACACCACGACTCTCACAATGATCCAGTCCACACAACTAGCAGGATGGCAAGCACACGGAAAAGTTGATCACGACCGATCAATCCAAGCAATCTCGAAGGATTCGTAAGAATATTGAAGAGGAGATCCCTTGGTTTATACAAAGATCACTGAAAGATCAAACTTAATTCATAATAATATTTATCGTACTAAATACAATAGCATACCCTAATACTTATAGTGCTGGCCGGCCACCTATTACGATCTCAAGAGGTGGAAAATGCACCAAACATAAATCCTAACTCCTATTTCATCACACATGACCACACGCATACACATGGTCCAACACTTGACTTCTATCTCTAAATTTAAATGCAAACAAAAAGAAACCTTGATTTTACAGCCATCATATTGTTTCAAATACTGTGACATACACACATCGAACCTAGGGCTTGCAACTTATTTAAGAACACTCAATTTGGACTCTGTTTTTAAAAGTTGTGGACTTTTTACTCCTGCCCTGCTGGCTGTCCCGAACTGCATCCAAATTGGATTCTTCCTTGATTTCTCTCTCGGTTTGGAGTTGGATTCTGCCTCATTGGTTTCCCATGCAGCTCATGCACTTGTTTTCAAGCACCCAAGTGAACCCATTCGTTCACGAGAGTTCCTCCATGCAGTCCACATGGACTCCCCCATGCACGCCACAATGTTGTCATCTCCATGCACCAAATCCCATGTAGTCGAAGTGTTCATGTGTTGCATTCACTTCCTTGGTGTCCCTGTCCTCCCACAACTCCTGTTGGGCACGCTCACTTTGGTAGGCTTCATATGGATGTCCTCATCATCTTCTGTCCATTCAAGAAAAGCCATTCTCTGCTTCAGCTCATTGTTAAGCACTCTAAGTGAGTTCTCTTGATCATATCTTGCAAACAGCGAAGATAGAGAAAGTTTTTGTGTCTCCGTGTGTTGTGTAAAGTGCACATTGTCACAAACAACACTAGAAATAGATTGTGAAGTGTTAGTTCCCTCATTCCGACCATCTACCTCTCTCAAATTGTGCATGTTACCCATTAAAATGGAATTATCTCTCTCAAATTTGTGATTCTCTCTTGTATGTACATCTCTTAGAGACATAGGAAGTAAAGTATATGTTTTACTTTCACTCTTAAGAGTACATGTACATTCATTAGTTCTACAGTGATGAACAGAGTCACGATCATATTGCCATGGTCTACCCAAAAGAATGTGACATGCCTTCATTGGTACTACATCACAAATAATCATATCTTTATATCTACCAATGGGAAAAGCTATACGAATGCATTCGAAACTTTAAGAATGCCACATTCATTTAACCATTCAATTTTATAAGCTTTATGTTTCTTAAATGTAGATAAATTTAGCTTTCTCATAAGAGAAAGACAAGCGAGATTGTGACTACTACCAATATCAATGATAAAATTGCACACCTTGATTTCGACTTTACCTTGTATGTGGAAGATGTTGTTTCATTGACTTGCACCTAGATATTCCTCACCCTCCTTGTGCACCCGTTGAACGGTGAGTGCTTATCCTATTTCAAAAGTGATATTTTGGACCTCCTTATGTTGATCATCTCCATGCTCCTGCTCATGGGCATGGATTTCAGCAAGCGGTTCCGCTTCCTCTTCAGTTGTGGATTCATACTCTCCATCCTCGGCCACAAGTATTACGCAGTTGTTTGGACATTCTCTTGAAATGTGGCCACATCCTAAGCATTTGAAGCATTGTATCCCTCTACTTTTAGCCGTTGATCCAACCGATGATGTAGTGGGTGGAGTGCTCTTTTTCTCATCTAAGGTAGGTGCTGATTTTTGCAATGGAAATAGAGCAATCATTAGTGGAAATGGAATTGATACTAGTTGAAGAATTACCTAGTCCCAAGTTGAAGCGTGCTTTCGTTGCATTGAAAGAAGTATATGGCAACTTCAAATTGAACAATGGCACTTTAGGTGCTGGTTTTGCATCCTCCAACTAATGCTTCTCTGCCTTAGTAGCTTGATCAACCTACTCTACTAGGGTATCATAGGGTTGATACATCACAATGCATTTAATGTTAATGTTGAGGCCATGCAAAAGACGAGCCATAGTTTGCTCGTCATCCCCATGCACATGTGCTCTAATCATGGCTTGCTTCATGTCTTGGTAGTACTCCTCCACCGAATGTGAACCTTGGCTTAAATTCTACAATTTATCAAAAAGATCGTGTCTATAATGGTTAGTCACAAAATGAGCCCACATCACCCTCATTTGTTGAGGACCTATTCCCACCAAATCAAGGGATAGCCATCAAACTCAAGTGATGCCGTGTGTAATATTTACGCTTTGAGTAGCTGTGCATCTGGAATATTTTGTCCATCTTGAGCTCACATGTGAAGTAAGCATCGGGATTTATTTCACCTAAAATCTTAGGAATTGTAAATTTTATCTTATCGAACTTGTCCATCATGACAATGACCATGACATTGGTAGCCGTCATCTCGATGTAGCAAAAATTCCTCATTGAAATAATCAACAAGCAAGCCATGCCCACGACCTCGCCCTTGACCATGGACAGCACCATGGCCATTTCTTCCTCGCCCTGGGTATGGTGATTGAACCGCCTCGTTCTCATCGAGCTCATCGCCTCCACCATGAACACTAGCTTCCCTGTGTGTCCTCTCCCCTAGTGTTCTTTCCTGGCGTAGCTCACTCAACCATCGAATTCACCCGCCATATCATGAATAATATCGCGACACAGAATACTCATATTTTCATTAAATTGCTCATTAAAATCATTAGTAATCTTGAGAAGGTTAACACGGGTCACAACTGGTGTTGATGTGACTCCTCCCATATTACCTACCATGGTTAGCACAAACACAAAACAAAAACAAGTATACGAATTTATGTGGTGGAATCACTCACGACTCACCCTCGCCTTCAATGTTCTTACTCACTCGTAGAGTTACACGTACGTTCCTCGATAATTCATGTGCGGGATTAGTAGTGAGAGATTATTAAAGTGATTACAACTGCTCCAACCAATGTAGTAACACAAGGATTATGTGGAGCTTAGGGTTAATGTATGTCCTACACAATTTGAAGATTCTAGATATTGTAAAGTTAAGTATTAATCCAAACTAGAATTCTAGTGTCCTAGTTGCTGATCTTTTTTTGAACCGGAAACAGTAGGAGAGGCTCCTACTGACGTAATTTTTTTTGAAGAAATAGATAAGAAGTATAGGGATTGAGGTTAACAGTAAGGGAGGAAAGAAAGGTGCCAGAGGGGGGAAGGAGCACACTTAGCCTGTGAAGCCTAGGCACAATCTGAGGGGAATCAAAGAGTTGCATAAGGTTTGAAGGACAACATTAGATGGAAGTAAGCTAGGATTTTATTGAGAGCCTTAGAAGATCTTTGACTCTCAACAGGTGCCTCTGAATTTCTACTGTGAATTCCGTCTTCCAATCTATGATAGATTCATCAATATGATGGAATATTTTCCTGTTACGCTGCTTCTAAATGTGCCAAGCAGCTATGATGAAGATTTCTATGAAGAACTGATGGGGCAAATTTCTTTTTGCTACTTCGACCATGGGGAATATATCAACTGAATAGTTCCATTGAATACCTAAGATGAGCCAGCATTGTTTGCTGAAGGTGCATTCAAAAAAGAGGTGCTTATTCATCTCTTGTTCGTTATGCTAACATATTATACAAATAGTAATATGTCTAGTGTGACACTATCTTCTGGATAGCATTGTTCTTGTATTCAGGCGATCTTGAAAGAGTAGCCACGCAAAAACTCACAGCTTAGGGACACATTTGGTCTTCTAGATCCATTTAATGGAGGTGGGGTATTGATGCCCTGAAAGAGGTGTGCATAGAACTTTTTTGCTCTATAGGAGGTATGACCCAGATGTAGGTCTATTGATCTTTGAGCATCGGTGTGCAGGTTACTTCTTGTAAGGTATTTCATATGACTTAACTGACTGGCCGAAGCCGGCATGATGAGGAGTGTGTCATCCACATATAGAACTGATAATTTGTGGTCATATGGTTTGGGATGGGCAGCTAAATGGTGCCTGTTTGGGCAGCTTTATTTACCATTGATTGAAGTAAAGCTGCCACCAGAACAAAAAGTAGAGGGGATAGAGGGTCCCCTTGTCTTACTCCTTTGTTGCGTTGAAATGTTTTGCCAGGCACTTCGTTAAGAAGGACAACCAAACAAGTAGATGATAAGATTTGGCGAATCCAATTGATCCAGCATTGAGGAAAACCTTTTTGAACCATTATGTCAATGATGATAGAGTGTTAAATCATGTTGAAGTCCTTTTCAAAGTTTAGCTTGATGATAACTATCTATCTTCGGCTATGGTGACTGATGGATGTATTCAAAAGCTCAGGCCAGACAATCATGGATTGTTCTAGACTTGAGAAAGCCATACTGATTTTGGTGAACAAGCCATAGAATTACCTACTGGAGCCTGTTCGCCAATAGCTTAGTGATTAACTTTATTTCAGAGTTTAGCAAAGATATTGGAGGACAGTCATTGATCGTTGTGGTGCAGGCTTCTTTGGTACTAGTACAATAAAAGATCCATTTATGCTCTAGACATTTAATTCCGCTGTATAGAATTCATATCAAAGTGAGTAGAAGTCCTCTACAATGATGTACCAACATTTTTTGATGAACATGCCATTAAATCCATCTGGCCCATGTGCTTTTGTCCACTGGGAGAGATTGAATGACCTTATCAATTTCCTCTTTAGAGAATTGTAATTGTAAGATGTCAAGTCCTTCCACCTAGGAGACTAAGTCCGGTAGATGGAATTGCATGGTTGGTTGAATTGAGACCCCCATCCTGTTCTTGAAGTGTGACCATAGGGCAGTTGCTTTGGCGTGATGATCACTAAGGATGGTTTCGTCTTCCAGGAGTAGGTGGGTGATTTTGTTTTTTCTGTATTTTTCCGTTGCCACCGCATGAAAGAATTTTGTATTTTCATCTCCTAGCTTTATCCATCTGATTGTGCTTCTCTTTTTCATGTAAATTTGTTTATAATGGAGTAGACAGGACAGCTGATTCTTGATGATGATCCTGAAGTTATGTTCAGTTTGGAATAGTCTCCTGTGTTCTTCTAGCTCGTCCATGAAGAGGATAACGGAATTAAAGTTTTTGATTAGAGTTTTGAGGTTGGAAAGATGTTTGCTCCAAGCCTTTAGCTTTCTTCTGAGATTCTTCATTTTCAGACTGAGTGAGTCAGCTGCATTAGATCATAGGTTCGGCATGCTCCATGACTGTTGTACTAGTTCCATAAACCCTGGGTGGTCTACCCAAAAGTTTTCAAATCTAAATAAGTAGGATTTGGAGATCTTCGTCTCAATGTTGACTATACATGAGTAGCGATTTGAGACATCCTTGGCCAGGACTTGTACTATGGATTAAGATAGGAGCTGGTCCAGTTCAGAGTGGTGAAAAGCCAGTCCAGTTGTTGCAAAAGAGGGTCCTGCTTCAAATTACTACAGGTGTATTTACGACCTTTAAGGGGTAATTCAATCAAATCAAGCTAGGAAATAATGCTGTTAAAAAGCACGGTGTCTTGAGGGTTTCCTCCAGACTATTTCTATTATCTGCCGATCTTATGAAGTTGAAGTCACCTATGAAAATCCAATTTGGGTTCTGAGAAAGATCTAACTGAGAAAGCCAAAGAACAAATTCATTTCTTTTCGGCATTGTACAAGGGCCGTAAATGTTTGTTAAGGTCCAAGATTTTGCATCATGGTTGGAAACAAAGTTGATTGTGATGGCAAATGAACTTTAATAGAGCACTGTTCCAGAGAAGAGGTTGCTGGCCCAAGCAATAAGAACTCCTTCGAGTTTCAAAAGCCCTAGGTAAGAACGTTTTTAGTAAAGAATGATGGAAGCTCTCTCTCTCTTGGTTTCTTGGGGACAGACAATAGAACAATTGCTTTCCTCCATCTTAGCTTTGACCTCCTTGAGGTCGATATCCGAGTTCATACCTCAAATGTTCTAGCATAGAATATTCCAAATTTTGTGAGCTTGCGACATCCTAAGAGTGATTAACAATGAAAAGCCTGGCCCTGACGGTCAGAGACCGAGGGTGATGGAGCAATGTAATAAGCGTAAGAGAATCCACTATGCTAAAGGAAAATAGAAGAGTAGCGTGACCAGATCTATGATCCCAATGGAGACGAGCAACAATGCAATTTATGAGAAAACTATGATAAACCCGAGTTTTAATATGCCATATATTTAAACCAATATCAAACAAACTATAATAGAACATAGTTTTGAAGAATGGAGAACAACCAAAAGTATGGAGCACTAAAAAGACATGAGTTGTGTCTCGCTTCTAGGTCCAGCCAGTGAAACTACTCCTGGTTGTGAGGTGGGCTTTCATGATCTTTGTCATTTTTTGTCCTTTTTGTCAGTATTTGAGCAGTGATCTCTGTAGGAGGCACACCACAAAGTTTGATGCCCCATTCTTGCATGATCTGAATCGATAATTCAGGTAGGGAGTTTAGCTGTTCTGTGGATGCACTGAGATCCAGCTTCCTTGGGGACATTTCGAGGGTATCATTTGCTCTATGTGCAATGCTTCCTTTTCTACATTTACCTTGAGCCAAGTGCTGAGGCTTACGACTACCTTAGGCCATAGCAATTCTTGGGTTGCGACAGAGGCCCTAGGTTGGATCGGGCGTCTTCTGTCTTTTGGTCCTAGCTCTGCTAGCTGTGGAGTCTCCTTCCTGAGACCATAGTGGACTTGGAGTTGATGGGTCTTTCGCATGAAGGCTGTCTGAGTTTTTCTGTGAAGAGGAATCAGAGACATCCAACTCCTGGATGAGGACTAAGCTTTTCCTGTGGCTTTGTACCAAAGTGGTTGTAACCATACCAGTCCATGACTGAGGTATCAGGATACTCGGGTTGAAAGCCATTGTCCATGATCTCTTTGGAGAGAAACCTTCAAAGTCTAATTCCACCAAGCTCAATGGGATAGGAAAGTCAGACTTGCCAAAGCATCTGGGAATGTTACATGTCAGGAGATGACTCCACAGGAGGAGCAACATCTGACGCATTTGGCCCATCGGGGTAGGAACCAGTGACTGATAGGGAATAAGGGCCATGGAAGTATTGATTGTCTCAATAACTGTTTCTTGAGGAACTACCTCTTTCATGGATGTCTCACTATCCGATTCTATGTGAAAAGCAGAGTTAGCATCAGATGTAAGGGATATGGACGCTTGCACCTCTTGTCCTATCGGAGGCATTTGATGCACCGGAATCCATTGGTCCCATTGAGGGTCATTATCCAGTTATTGGTCCCATTGAATGTTTGGGGATTAGAGGTCCTGTATTTCTCCTGGTTGATTTTGCTCCTGCTGGTCATGCTGGTTGTTGTTCCTAGGAGGATAGACAGGGGGGTCTTCATATGGCGGGAGTTGTTTGGAAATTCTGTGTTTAGAATAAACACATGCACTGTCCAGGATTCACCCTGGCCCCCAAGGGTATTACCCTTCTTAATGATCAGGCGTCGAGGGATGGAGGTTATTTCTTCTGCTAGAACCTTGCAATGCAATCTCCCCTTAACCTGGTCATTCTCATACCAGTAAAGCAATTTACCGAAGGTGGAGCAAGCTTGAGCGATAAAATGGGAGTGTTTGGAGTCCAACGGGAATCCTAACAGAATTACCCAATTACCAACCCTGGTAAAAGTAGCATGTCTCCAATTCGGGCCTTCATCATGTTTAATGAATCAGAGAGTGTGAGGGCCAAATTGATACGGGTTCCCATGAACCATGATATATCTACGCATGTTTGAAGCAAATTGAAATAGGCCAACTCCGAAAGGATGATGCGAGCATGATATAACTCGTACTCTAAGAATCTATTCAATGTAATCTCTGACCTCTACCAACATCAATTGGAGTTGCTCTCCATGCAGTTATGGCTCGACGATCGCGATGGCTAAGTCATTGTGGGTCTTGCGTGCCCGCCGAAAACAATGCCAGCCCTGTCCCAGTGAAAGAAAACGCCATCATCCACTTCTATGCCCTCCGAGACAAATCTTTATGGCTCAGTAATTTGGAAGTCTACCATGGATGGGGGTGGAGAGAGAGTCGGTTGCCGGGAAATGGAAGTTGAAGCGATGACAATGAGAGAGTGACTTGTCTTAGAAGTTGAAGTAGCTTTGACACAGAAAGACAATTTAGATTTAGGTAAAACTGCCACTGAGGAGTGGGCCACTGAGGGGAGAATTTTAGTAACTGCCACCGGTTGCCAGAGTTTCATTCGGGATCTCCTTGAGATAAGACAATACATGAGGATGTGACTGTACCGATAGCACCCTTTGCATCTGACATCATTAATGCAATCCGGTAAAAGGTACCCTTCCAAAAGGCAACATTGACGCGAGGAACAGAATGATTATGATGAGGACTTTGGTTGAAGCCTAAATTTGAATTTGGAACTTGATGAACATAAGAACTTCTTGAAAAGTCCAGGGGAAGATGATCCATGGGGCTCCCCACAGGGGTTTGGACCAAGGCATAGATCAAAGGGAAGAAGAGGCCAGCTGGGTCAATATGATCGAAATGCTCAGAGATCCCACAGAAATTGTGTAGGGATAATGGAGATCAGAAGGCCTTTGCTCTGAAAGACATGGGGAGAAAGTTATTGATTTTTTTCAGAGTTGAAGGCCTATTGCCTCTCCAACGAGCTTTAGACGAAACAGTCATCCATTCATTAACAAGCTCTTGAGTCTAGAACCTATATTCTCTTTGCCAGTTAGGGCCACCATCTCTCCAAAGACGGAAATGAATGCAAAAGTGCTTGTTGGAAAAATTCTGAAGGGAGTAAACAAACAAGCAAATTGATTTCGAAAAAATAGAGAACCTGAAACCATAATCATAGGCCTTTTTGACATGAAAACTGGCAGGGTTGCCTCCCAAAGCACAAGAAATAGCCCAGCTAACTGACGGTTTCGAAAGATGAAAAGTGAACCGTGAGAAGATTGCCAGAAGGAAGAAACCTGAGGAAAGCGATGATCCAAGTTCGATAGGGGTACCATACCGGTTGAGGATCTCATGCTCAAGCTCGGATCCTTTAGAGAGTCCCAGCCTGTCGTGAGGGAGCTCCCCTTCCAGTCGAGGGACTCTATCTGATCTTTAGATGTAAGTGAATGTCAAAACAACTAATGTGCAAAGATGATGAAACTTGATGCAATCAAAGAATGATCTATACAAATGATATAAATAGTACCAAAAGCTATTATTGCACAAGTTAAAGAGAGATGCTAGCTAATTTCTCAAATCAATGAAATAGGGCACTAGATTGCTCAAATCAACACACTAGCACAATCTGAGATTAAACACTAGCTAGGAGAACATCTTGTCTTTGGACATGAAACTCTCAAAGAAGCCGAAGAGCAGATTGCTATGATCACAAAAAGGTTAAAAGTGTCTTAGTCAAGGTAGAAGAGCTATGCCGATAATCACTGTAGAGAGTTGAGCTTTGAACTAGAAGATTTTGTGTATATCAGAGTTACCCCTCTTAAAGGAGTCAAAAGGTTTCACGCTAAAGGAAAGTTTGCACCAAGATATGTTGGTCCATTCAAAATCTTGAGTCATAGATCAAGAGAAGTTGCTTATTAGTTGGAGTTGCCTCAATCATTGGCAGGTGTTCATGATGTGTTCCACGTCTCCCAGCTTAAGAAGTGTCTTCGAGTACCAACAGAGCGGACATCGTTGGAGTCAATTGAGTTACAGGAGGATTTGACTTACAAGGAGCAATCGATTATGATTTTGGATATTGTTGATCGCAAGATCAGAAGCAAGTCAGTTCGTTTTTGCAGAGTACAATGGAGTAGTCATTCAGAGAGTGAAGTAATGTAGGAGCGTGAGGAAGATCTGAAGGTAGAGTTTCCTACCCTGTTTCTATAGTTAGCCCTAAATCTCGGGATCAAGATTCTGTTAAGGGGGGAGATTTGTAACATCCTAATTTTGGCTCTAAATAAGTTTTTATTGCATTTTATATTTTTTTGGATTTTATTTAATATTTTTGAATTATGCTTGTTGCAAATGTTATTTAAATATATGAAAATTTTATATAAACTTCTATCAAAAATATTTTATTTTGGTTCTAAATGTTTTAAGGTATTTTTCATAATTTTTCTAGAATTTTTTTGATATTTTTGCTATTTATTTAGAGTTTACTCAATTTTTGGAGTTAATTTTATTCAGAAATGCATTCGGATTTGGTTTTTGGTTTAGGCCAAATCCATGCATGTGGCAAATTCCTATTCAGTGTCCTTAGCCTGCTTCATCATCCAGCCCAGTCCGTGATGCCTTGGCCTGCTCTAGCCCGATTTGCTCCGCTCGCTGACCCAGCTCGACCCATCCATAACCCTAGTGCCGCTGCACCGTATTCGTCCCAGAATCTAACTCCACTGCTGTCTCCATTTGGAACTCCTTCGTTGCCCGTTTTGCACCGCTATAAAAGTCGGCTGACCCCATCCGAGGATCTGTCAAGCCAGCCACACCTTTTGCCCCAAGTCTCGTAGCTCAAGTAGCTGTCGTCACGCGCAAGAGCTCGCCAAAGTTTTTCATGTTCCGCTGGCCATTCAAGTGCTTGGATCTTCGTCATCGTTGGGTCTCCGGTGGAGCCGAAGGCATCGCTGAGTTCGTCGCATTGGGCCCTCCTAGATATGTGGAGTTTTGAGGCCAATCCGATAAGGTATAGCCGTAGCTGTGGACGTCTTCTTTAGCGCCGGTAGCCGCCGCTGATCTCCGTCGTTGGAATCCTAACGCTCAGAGCTAACGTGACCGCCATGTCATCGCCACATGGGCACCACACAATCGCCATGTGTTGCTCGGTCAATCGATAGTGCAGACTGGTCAGCCATTGTGTCACTGAGCCATGTCAGCACTGTTTCAGGCCCACCTGTCAGCCGTGGAAGCTTGTACGCCAAGTCCACCGTGGACCTGGTTTATGGACCCGACCCAAATGTCAGCCTCTTAAACAAATTTTTAGATTTATTTTTATTCAGGAAGTTGGTTGTGATGTCAGCATGACGTCATAAATCAATTTTTAATAGAAAAATAAATTGATAAATTTAGGGTTTTTTGGGTATTTATATTTTATTTTGAATATTTTGAGAGCCCGTTTTTTTCATACGAGCTTCGACTGAGACAATTCAAGTTTCTAAAAAAATTTAAATACAAGATGTATTTAATGGTGAATTTTATTTAATTTTTGAAGTTTTTTGCTCTCTATTTGAATTTATTTTGTGTTTCTATCTCGATTCGCGTAGACGTTAAAGTGCCCAGATCGTTCGAGGGTGAAGATTTGCCTCAAGCTCAAGCTCCAGATCAAGACCAAGATCTTTTTAAGATAAGTTGTGCTTTAATCATGTTTAACCCAGTTTTACAAATGCTATGTTGATTTAAACTATTGCTTGCTATTTTATGCTTAGAATTGTTTCAAATTAGTTTGGGATCTAGCTATTTAACCCAATTGGATTATACCTACCTTGTCATTTGTATGCTATGATTATTTGTTACCCTAGGATGGTTTATTATTAGTTCATTGCTAATATATACCATCGTGGGTTGGTTAGATCGTGAATAGTGTGCTTAGCCATACAACGGGTTATTGATATCATTTTGAAATTTCAAAACCAATCATGACTATGGAATATGTTTATGAATGGGTGTGTCATGTGTTATCACATAATGATGTTGAGTTGTTGATGGCATGTGTTGCACGATAATCAACTGGGTGTTAAATGATTTAGACTAGAGAAAGTGATAGGTTGTTGTGAGCCGTGGTGGGCCTATGTGGCATTGGGTTGATATGTTGGTATGTGAGTGAATCTGAGGTGGTTTTTAGGAGTGAATTGTTGGAAGCCTTGCCTCGGTCAATTTAGGACTTAAGCTTGCAAGCTATTGAACTGAGCTAATCATGCAACCACATTTCTGTTATGAGCCAGATCTAACTCAGTAAGTTGCTGAGTCTTGACATGGAATGACTCAGGCGAAAGACCAAACTATGTGTGCGGTCAGGTCAGGGTGTGTGTGCAGCGGCCTCACATCTTAAACAAGGATTGTTCCTAGTCCAACGATAAGTCCCTCATATTTCTCTGCTCTGTGTGAGGTGAGGAATAGTGAGTCAGGCCTACCGGAGGGTCTATGTTCGGATAGAGTTTTTAAAAGGTTTTGTTATGATCTTCTTAGTCGCACGCGATGGGTACGTGTAATGGCCGATAGTATAAGATTGATCATATCTTGTGGGTAAAGTGTATAACCTCTGCAGAGTGTAAATCTATTTGGATAGCCATGTCCTCGATTATAGACAATGGTTGGGAATTTCAGTCAAGGGTTAGATTTTATAAAAACGAAACTTGGGAAGAGAGGTTGTGTGCCATTGAAAATATTAGAATTTGGTTTAGGGCTGTGTACTAGTTTAGTCTTGAGAATACTTGAAAGTTATTTATTACTATTATTTGTTTTTCTGTCATTTCAATCTATTTATTGTATTCATTTGTAATTGCTGCTTTATAGCACAATATCCATATCAGTCATTCATTTGGAATAAGACTTGCATATAGTTATATTAGACTTGCATTTTGTGCACAACTTGTTGAGTGCTTTATGTACTCACCTTTGCTGCAACAAAATCATTAGTTGAAGAAGGGTCTACACCTGTATTGGAGGAGGAGTACCAGGTGGAGGCGAATTTCTAGGGCGCGAACATTGTCAATTGCCTGTGTCATATTGATGGGTTATTTCCTACGTTTTCACTCCGCTGTAGTTTTATTTATTATAGTTGAACCCTGCATGGCATAATCATGTAAAGTTAACCATAAGGTTAATCAATTGTCTTATATTTAATAAATAAAGTCTTTTATTATGTTTCCGCTATGTATGATTGTGATATTCATCTATATTGTCACTATGTGCACTAACGTGATCCTGGACTAATGTAGTATACTCAGAGGGTCTAGATTTGCATATTCGGGTTCTAACAATACAATAAATAGATTGAAATAATAGTAAAACAAATATCAATATAAATAAAGCTTCAGGTATTTCTTAACGTAAACTGGCACACAGCCTAAACCAATTTCCATATATTCCATTGGCACACAGTCTCCCCAAATTTATTTTATAAAATCTAACTGTCGGGACCCGAATATGCAAATCCGGATCCTTTGTGTATTCTGCACTAGTCCAGGATCACGCTAGTGCAAACAGGATCAACATTGATGAATATCACAATCATACTTAACGGTAACATAATAAAGACTTCATCAATATTAAATATAACTGTTCGACGACCTTATGGTCAACCTTACATGAATACGCCTCGCAAGACTAAGACCGAAAGTAAATAAATAGCAGCGGGATGAACACAAGCGTAGAAACCGTTCAATCTGCCACAGACAACTGACAAAGTTCGCACCTTAGTTATTCGCCTCTTCCTGATACTCTTCTTCAAAAGCAGGCGTTGCTTCTTCTCCAACTGGTGATGTTTTGTTGACAGGAGGTGAGTACATAAAGCACTCAACAAGTTGCGTACAGAATGCAAGTCTAATATACTATACACATGGCTTAATACAAAGGATAGGCTAGCATAGCTATTTTGCATAAACAACATTTGTAAAAGAATAGCATAAATAGATTGAAAGACAGTAAAATAAATAATAACAATAATACATTTTTCATTTGTTTTTCCAATAACCAACTCATAACCTTAAACCATAATCCAACATCCTTACCCACATTTGTTTTGATAAAATCTAACCCTTGATTGTAATCACCGAACAATACCTAATACCGTGAGCACGGCTATTCGAATAGGTTTTACACTCTGCAGAGGTTATACATTTTACCCACAAGATACAACCATACACCACAAAGATGAGTGATTATAACAAAGCCTTTCCAATGCTTATCTAAACCCAATACTATCCGCTAAGGTTTCAACACTGGTGGGACTGATTACCACATCCAGTGCCCCTCTCTTGCGCCATGTGAGCACACCCGTGCGAGGACTGGTTACCACTACCCGGGCCTCACACCATCATAAATAGTACAAAAGTTTAGACTCAACAAATTAATCAGCTAGGTCTGTCCTACAACAAACATGCGGTTGTATGAATGACTCAGTTCAAATTCTTGCAATGTTAAGTTCTTAATTGATCAAGGCAAGACTAACTAAAAATCATCATAACCATGAACCAATCATTATCATTAAAAGCAATGCGACTGCCCAAGTGCCGCATTGGCCCACCACAAATACATGCCACTTGCCTCAGTCTAAATCATTTTACCATCCCGGTTGATTACCATGCACCACGTGCCATCAACAATAACAACAACAACATTGTGTGACAACACCCGACACATAATTTAATAAACATGTTCCATAATCATTAAGCAAGATTAACCACTTTTACATAAAATGATGACTCATTGCATGGCTAAGCATTCTACTTGCGGTCTAACTAATTACATTGGCAATTATAGCTACCAATTAGTATTAAACCATTCTAGGGTGACAAATATGATACGACATAAGACATGACAAGGTGGATGTAACTCAAAGTGGATGATAACTAATCCCAATATATTTGAAACAACGATACTTGAATTAATATGCAATACTTTGAAATAGTATAATATTTAAAGCATAGGTTCAACATGACCAAAGCACAACTTGCCTTCAAACAGCTCTGACTCCTGCTCTGGACCTTGCTCGGGTGCTGCCTCCTCAATCACAAACTCACCGGATAACTCGACGTCTACGCATAACAAGCGAGAAACTAATAAATAGCAATTACAGAGTGCAATATTAACTCTAAAAATTAAATAAAATTCATCATTAAATAGAGCATGATTTTACAAATTTTGAGAAACTGGAATCACCTCATTCGGAGTTCAAATGGAAAAGATATAGCTATTCAAAGTTTGGAATAAAAGATAATTCTCAAAAATAGAAAAACCGAATTACTTTTATACTGGAAAATAGCATTTATGATGTCATGCTGACGTCAGCACCGAATATGATTTTTGGCTAATTATGTTTCTAAAGAAAAACGATTTATGACATCACGCTGACGTCAGCGGACACATGGCCCAATCAGAAGGCGACACGCGTCACTGGCGCATGGACTCGGTCCACCGTGGACCCGACGTATGGCGCCTCGTCTATGGCACCCGACATGCGGTTGGCCGCGGCGCCGATGCGATCGTGGCTGCACGATTCAAAATCGACAATCAAGATCCGGATGGAGGCTGCGGCGGCGGACACGCGGCGAGCTAACACCATCGCTACACGGCTGACTCTACGCAGTCCGATCCAGATCAAACGGCTAGCACTACATGACACGGACTTGCGACGCGGCTACCCCGGCGGATGACACGTGGAGAAGATCCGACTACGCTCACCAGATCCGACGGCTGACGAAGCTTGCAACGGCGACGATGGCGCGGCGGAGCGGGTTCACCGGAGATGAAGACGACGACACGGCCGACGATGTTTCGAGGCTTCTCCAGCTACACGGAAGGATAGAAACGGTGTGTCTCGGTGCGGCGAAGTGGATGGCGGCCTTGACGATGGCGGGGACTCAATGGACGGCGAACAAGCGGCGAAGAACGACGGTGGGGGCTTCGACGAACTCCGCCAAGCTCGCACGGGCGGACAAGGGTGTCTCGACGTGCGCAACTGGGCCAGAAGATACGGCGCGGGGTGAAGATCTCAATGGTGGCAGCGGCGCTTTAAATAGCGGCCTCGACTTCCGCGAATCTCGTGCGAAACGAGGTTCGCTCGGATACGGCGACGGAATCCGATAGGGATATGGATGAGCGACATGGTGCGATCACAGTCGTCCATGTGAACTCGATCGGGCGGCTGACAGCAAGCAGCGACGCGGGGAAGGCACGACCGTTGGATCTTGATCCGACGGCAGCGGCGCGATGCAGCTAGGGTTTGCGGCAAGGCGGGCTGCGCGGGCCGGCGACGCGAAGAAATGGGACGGACCGATGGGTTTCGGCCCAACACCATTCGCCTGATTTATAAATCATTTTCGGAATAGAACAATTCAGATAAATAAACAAAGCCAAAATACATAGCAAAAATACCAGGAAAATCCCAAGAAATTTCAGAAAATACTTTGGGACATTTGGAACTCAAATAAAATATTTCCAACAAAAGATCATTAATATTTTTCTCTGGATAATTAAAAGATAGCAAAAGGCTTTATTCAAAATCCAAAATGAATTAAATAAAATCTCATAAATTCAATAACAAAGAATAATCGTATTAAATCCAATAAAAGCAAAATTTGGGACGTTACACTAACCCTTGACTAAAATTCTCGAGCATTATCCATAACTGGGGACACGACTATCCGAATCAATTGACACTCTGTAGAGGATATATATTTTACCCACAAGATATGGTCAATCTTATAATGTCGGTCAAAGCATGTACCCATCGATGTGCGACTAATATGATCATAATAAAACCTTTCGAAAACTCTATCTGAACATAGACTCTCCCGATAAGTTTACCCTTCCCTCAAACATCCCTCACATAGAGTGGAAGAATAAGAGGGACTCATCGTTGGACTATAAACAACCACTATTCAAAATGTGGAGTCACTGCAATACACACCTTCCCCAACTGACACATAGTTTGGTTATCCTTCTGAGATATCATATATCAAGACTCGATATCTTACTGAGTTAGGTCTAACCCATAACAGATATGTTGTTGTATGATTAGCCTAGTTCAATAGTTTACAAAGTTAAGTCCTTAATTGATCAAGGTAAGACTTCTAGTTTAACATCAACCCAAAAGTTACACAGACCAACCTTGGCACACAATCTCTTGTCATTTGCCCCAATCTAAATCATTTACCACCCCAGTTGATTACTGTGCAACACATGTGCCATCAATAACCCAACATCATTGTGTGACAACACATGACGCACCCTTTTCATAGACATGTTTCGTATTCTATTAGTCAAATTGAATTTGCACTTTGAAAAGATATCAGTTATATGTGACATGGCTAAGCAACTACACAAGATCTAACCAACCCACTTTGGCATTTATTAGCAACCAACTAATATTATCCATCCTAAGGTGACAAATAATCATGGCATAGCAAATGATAAGGTAGGTATAATCCAATTGGGTTGAATAAATAACTCCCAAATTAATTGAAAACAAGTATAAGCATAAAATAATATGCAATAGATTAAAATAATATAGCATTTGTAAAATTGAGTTCAACATGATCAAAGCACAACTTGCCTTGGAACAACCCTTGATCTTGATCTGGACCTTAAACATGAGTCAACTCTTCGCCTTCAAATGCTGCAAGCATATCAACGTCTACGCGAAATAAAAGGCGAATACCAAATAAATATAAAATGGAGACACTTTACCCACAAGATATGATCAATCTCTTATTATTATGTAATGACATGCTTTCTTAAGCGTGCGACAAGAATATCGCAACAAAACCTTTAAAAACTCTATCCGAACATAGACACTCCTAATATGCTTAGTCTCACTATTCCTCCTTTACACAGAGCAGAAAAATAAGAGAGATTCGTCGTTGGACTAGAAATAACCATTATTCAAGATGTGGTGCCACTGCAAACAAACCTCCTCCAATCACGCACACAGCTTGGTTATTCTCCTAAGATATCATATGCAAAGACTAGTTAACTTACTGAGCTAGGTCTACTCCATAACAAACATGTAATTGTATGATTTAGCCTAGTTCAATGACTTACCAAGTTAAATCCTTAAATAACCGAGGCAAGACTTCTAGTTGTTCTCAGTAACCAATATCAATCGATTCATACAGAATCTCCAACCTAATGTCATACAGATACACCCTGGCACACAGCTTTTTTCCACTTGCCTCAATCTAAATCATTTACCTTCCCAGTTAATTATCGTGCAACACATATCATCAAGAACTCAACATCATTGTATGACAACTGACAACTCGCTTGCCTAACCTGGCAACCACTTCTTCGCCCTTCTACCTTCCCTTTTGGACACTTATTACTGCGACCCAAGCTTCTGATTTGTCACCAGAATTATGTGAGGACGAGGTTGCGTGTGCATGCATGTGTGCAAGGGCGGAGCCAGGCCTCGGGCCACGGGCGTCAAAAGCCTCACCTGCAATCATCTGGACATCCTCATCGGCCTTCATGATTTTCTTAATCGTCACAAGGGGAAGCCTGTGGAGCTTGAACTCGGTTATCTGCTCAATCTCGGCTATCTCTCGAGGCCTGGCGTCAACAGTAGCCCAGCCCGAGGCCTGGCCCAGGCTGACTCCGCCTCTGCATGTGTGCACAACAGTGCATGCATGAGGAACAGAAAGAGGATGGGTATTTCCTGGAGTTGTTCGGATTGTGTACGAGGAAACTCGTGTGCATAAAGAAATCACAGTTGGTTTCCTATTTGTTTGCCAAGAAACTAGTAAGCCGAGTGCTGCACATCATTCTTTTTATAAACTGTCTGCTCCAGCCAAGTAATTTGTGTTTGCCATCTTGAAACTTTATCTGCAATCTATCTTCTTTCAGTTCTTTTTTCATAGTTCTAACTTGATATCATGCTTTGTCACCTTCTGTCACTTCTTTTGAAGATTAGTCCCCAAATTTCTGCCTCGTCACAATCGATTCTGACTATTTGTCTTTTTCACATGCAGATGTTGTATACTTCTAAATATCTATGTCATGAAATGTAAACAGTATTCAGAAGTTCATTTATTTTTTTTAAAAAAAGAAGAGTTCTTTTTTCCGTTTGTATTAATTGTAGAATAAAAGGAAGTTGGGTTGACTATCTAGCTTGCCTCATGGTGCATGATCTGAAGCAATGTTTGCATATCTTGGACACTTCTCTTACACATTTTATATATTTTTTGTGCTGATCATTTAGTTTTTTTTACAGTTTACCCTGCGCTGATTGTGGCATATGTGGGTCAAGCTGCTTACTTATCAAAACATATGACTTCTACTCAAGCTCCCAAGTCGGATATTACATTGCGGTTTCAAGTATGTTTTTGTATTTTAGCTCATGTATTCATATGACAGGAACTAGTATGTACATCTTGAACATCAGACCATATTTTTTAGAACCGATAGAGATGAGGGTTCATCTCTATTGCTTCTTTCAAAGAACCGATAGAGATGATCCCCTCATCACAATCGGGCAAGAACCGACTGTGATAGCGCCACCTCATCTCTATCTAATGACTTTGTGTCACCACCAGAACCGATTATGATGACAAAAAAGAACCTATTGTGATATATATTTGTGTAGTAGTGGAAAACTGTTGCGCTTGGTCTCCAATTCTGCATGCATGTATCAAGGTTTGCTAGGAGATAAAAAGGAAATCAATCCCATGCATGCGTTAGCGATTAGGAAGGGCTTGTTTGCTTCGCATCATGCAAAGCAGCCATGCAAAGGTCTGAAATGCATGGAAAAGAGAGGAGGTTGGATATGTAGCCGATAAATCAGGAGTTTTTCTCTCCCATGCAGATTGCGCATCCAAGAGGTTAGGGTCAGTGTATCCTATTCTTAACTAGTATAGTGCCCTGTCTTCTGGTTTCCTTTTTCCAGCACATAATATATGGTCTTTTCCTTTTCTAGAACGTTTGTTTCCTTTTCCTTAATTCTAGGATATTTGTTTCCTTTTCCTTGAGATGATGCTGGAGGTGGGAGGAGATCTATTGTGGGCTACAGAGATGAGTTAGACACATTAAACAATGGCCATCGGATGTGGGTGAGTAAAGCTGAGGAAAGATCTGAGAGGTTAATTTTGATGGAGGCAAATTTCTGGGGACGTTTCGCTGGGTGCATGAAGGTTAGACCATCTCTAGTGGAGTGCATTATTTAGGGTGGACGTAGAAAAGAATGCTTAGGTGCATTATAAAGGGGTATAGATTTATGTGAGCAAGGATGGGGCCACCGTCAGATGGGTTTATTCCAGGATTAAATCCAACGGCTGCTAATCCTTGGGTACCATCTTGAAGGACGTCCAGATCAAAATGGCGCAGAAGTTTTTATCATGTCGTTATTTAATTCAGTCTGTTTATTTGTTTTCTTCTAAAAAAAACAGAGTTCTGTTATGTTACGCTTAGTATTCTCGGTTGTCCATGTTGCAGCATGGTTAGTGTCGCCAATAAAAGGCGAGTCTGTGCGCCATGTAAAAACATAGTTGATTTTTATGAATTAAAACATGTGTGTTTCAATCGTGCGCTGTTAGGGTGAATCCCTGTATCGAGTTTGGTGAGCTCTTGCGAAAATCCACTGGTTTGTGAGTTTCGATCTGGAATTGTACATTATCACATACGGGAGTTTACTCATTGGATCGTGAGATTCACTTGTCCCATGTTGTGCGCTGTGGTGCACATGATTAGAGACATTAATCTTGGTACGGGTTGTATCTATTAATTAGATCGTATATCGTGCTAGTTATCTTGGCATATTTTTGCTATTCCACCATGAAAGATTTGGCCAACTACAAATTCAACCTCACCTTGAGGTTTGATCTGCATCACTTATCATACTTATTAGGATCCAAGGCACAACTTATGAGCAAAGGACGAGAAAGGTCTTACTTTACTTGCTGTAGTTGTTTACTGTGTATCTGCTACACTATACTGCCGAGACTTCAAGGCCGAGAGGGTCTAACAGCAGTCATGATTTGGTTGATATATATACTACCTCCTCAGAGGTCAACGGATTGACATAGTAGACCTGATGATAGGAGAGATGTAGGATACTATCTACTCCACAATGAAGAGAATCCCTCCATATGTTCCGTTCTTATGTTTGAAATTTGTTGAGGAAGGATTTGTGTCAGCTGAGGAGGCAGAGACCATTAGATGCCACTTGACACGCACGACTTCACCAGACTCAGACCTCAAGGAGACCATACGTGACAGCGACTACGACAGTGACGAAGATCCAGAGTTCATCTCTCCAGAGAGTAGGTTCCATCCTACAGCTCACGAGCACTAGGCAGGCAGGTCTAGCTCATATAGAGCACCAGACTTCACTGGTTGAGAGGATTGAGAAGGCCATGATACTGTAGCAGAGCTGGCGTGAGACATAGCATGCGGAGTACGTTGCAACTCCAAACCTTCTTCTAGTCCAGCAGTCAGAGTTCACGAGCGCGCACGACTACATTTTTAGCGGACGTCTCGGACAGTGCAGATTCTCAATGAGACGTTAGAACAGCCATCAGGGCCGAGGGAGGTCAGTTAGCGTCTCGAGTTAGCAGAGACAGCGAGCTTCATCATATCCTTCGTCACCTGGCCGTGACTTGGTAGCTCAATTGGTTTGACGAAGAGATTTTTTCGACGTTGCTACAACATAACGTTTTTTTTTTCTTTTTTGTATTTTGTTTTGTGTTATTCTTAAACTCATAAGATACATACTCTTTTATAATGAGCAGACTACCCAATCAACATGTTAACAAGACAACGATTAAACTTGGAAGCACCAACTAATAAAACAATCTAACTATTTTGATTCGAATGCCGATTGCATCGTGATCTTTCCTTACCTTGCACGATACGGCAAGTCAAAAAATTTAGCAAGTCTTGATTAATTTCCAATAATCTCCTCTCTAATCAAGACTTGTTGACTCTAACTCGTTGAGGCAACCGATCTCAACTACGACTTACCCAACTCATACTCGACATAAGATGATCAACTCATCTCCTCAATGTCCCGAACTCATCTTCAACAGACTTGACTCATGACGGCGAAAGCATCTTCTCAACGTCCCGGACTCATCTTCGACGGACTCGACTTAGGATAGTGAATGCATCTCCTTAATGCCCTTGACATATCTAGCATAGACTTTTCAATGGCCTGGACTCATTTTCCACGGACTCAACTCAAGACGGCTTCATAGCATCACAGTAATTTCCTTTTGTTCTTCTCACGCAGCATGATCTTTTCTAATGCACAAGACATCTCTGAAGGAACTTGCACACATTTATCTTATGAACACAACTCGTACAATAACTTATGTGATCACAGTCAATATCTCGTAGACACAGCTGACACGAGAATGTGTAGTTTTGGCTGCCTTCTCGACGAGACATGTAGATGGCTACCAATGTTATCTTGTCATCGACAACACTCGCCAATAGCGATATCGGGGAGTCACGCCTTCTCCACCTTTTCGCCGCTATATCTTATTGCCGATTCGTTCTGCTTGTGACACTACTCAACTCTGACTAGATGATGGCTTGCTACTTCGTCGTCTCCTCCTCGTGGAGCCACATGCACCGCCATAGCTAGAATGGAGGCTACAACTGAATCCCGCTCAATACTGCATCACTTAGCGACGATAGCCTGCCTCGAGATGCAGTAGTGGTGGCCTCCCCTGGGGTAAGCGTGGCACCAAAGTTAGAACCTCGCTCTGATGTCAATTGTTGATTTTAGCTCTGGATCATGAACATATGCATACAAATATAAGGAAAAACACAATAACATAAGGAGAGATTTTTTTCGACGTTGTTACAACTTGAAGTCTTTTCTTCTTTTTTTTTTTCTCCTTTTCTAATAATGCAGCCTGCAGCAGCAGCAAAAGTTAGCTGCGACGACACGGCCAGGGCTACGACTGGGAGCTGCAACCTACAGGCGGCGGTAGGGGTTCCAGCGAGCTCGTTCTCGAGTGGATAGCAGAGAGGAGAGAGAGAGAGAGAGAATGATGAGGGAGGAGAGAGGATCAGTGTGAGGACGAAGGTGAGAATATTATTGACGTGTATGACATGCGGGGCCGTTGCGTAGAGAAAGTATTTGTCAACAAGGATCACAGTCAGCGCCACGTAACTCAAAACCATCTACAAAAATAGCTTTGGATGTGCTCTGGTTTTGACTTTTGACTGTTGAAAGACAGATTTTACCTAGTTTTATAAGTGACAAATAAAAACTAGACAAACTAAAGAGTAGATTTTTTCCTAGTTTTATAAGTGAGTAATAAAAATTAGACAAATTAAAGAGTTGAGGAACCAGACTTTTTCCTAAATAAAATGTACACTCGATTGTTTTTCATTCCAGGTCCATTCTGGTTTCGCTTGCACAGGCACAGCAGTGCACTTTTCCCATCTGTATGGGAAACGAAAATGTGCAGCCGATCGATTGCATTTGCACCCTACATCTAGTTTGGATATAAAAAAATGAAATATGCAACTTTGTCATAAAGTCGCGCCATTACAATTTTACAAATATTTTAGAAAAATATGATGATAAAATTTATTAATCAAAGTGACATCTTGTTTACTTGAAAAAATCAGAAGCGGCTTGATTTTTTATTTTATTTTACGCAGTACATTTAAATGCATCATTTACGTCACTACCATTCCATCAAACTCTGGTAAATAAACTTTGCCTGCCCCTCCCATTGTCATCTTAGTTTGCTTGTATCTATGGCAAAAGTGATGCAACACAGCAAGTAACATGGCATATACATTCTACAGCTCACTAGGCTTTCAACAAACAAACCAGTCCAACACGGTAGTACAACAGAAGGGATCCACCATGAGGACCATTACCATGCCATGCAAAGGTTTATCTCTGTTTAGCAATTTACAGCAGCAACCAGAGGCAGGTTGAAGGTATCCAGGGTAGGGCTGGCAAAGCCTACACCCAACAGCGCACACAGCATGGCGCATGCTACCGATCTAAGCCAAATCAATGGGTTAAAAGGCCATTCCTAGTCAGGTGCCCCTACTCATTTCAAGGGGCCAACTCTTCTAGTTGGGTCAGTCTAATCCCTCCTCTGCTACCCTCATTCATTATCAGACAAGCACACCAAATCTATATAGCCATCCGAACGACCTCCCACACCAGGGGGATCACTGCTCAACCCAAGACGTGCTGTGAGCCATGCATCCAACGATGCTGATTCAGAATCTGACTGCTGCATGTCTGACATGGAAGGCCCAACACAACTACCTGCCAGTGGGGCGTCCGATGCGGTATTCAAACCTGGCGGTGCTGTTGCTTGTAGAGTTGGATTTGTAATTGATGACAGCAGCGGCAGTACCTGGTGAGTTGGATGTGAACTTGATGGCAGCAAGGAAACCGGGTGAATTGGGTGTGAACTCGACGGCAATGAGGTTGCTGGGAGAACTGGATCTGAACTTGACGGCAATGATGTTGCTGGGAGAACTGGATGTGAACTTGAAAGCAATGAGGTTGCTGCAGGAACTGGATTTGAACTTGACAGCAATGGGAATGTTGTGGGGACTGGATGTGGACCTGATGGGAAAGAATTTGCTGGCAGGACTGGGTGTGAACTTGACATTGCTGAACTTGCTGGGAGGAATGGGTGTGAGCTTGACAGCGATGAGTTCACTGGGGAAACTGCATGTGAACACGATGGTCTTACATTTACTGGGGTCACAGGAGCCAACTGTGTCCTTGCAGATGTGGCTTCCAGCCTGGTTGGAGGCTGCTGCTGATTTGTAGGGGCCATGGAATGTGCCCGTGGCAACCTGAACTGGAGATGAGGAGCAGGTGCACGTGCTAGTTCACTCTGAACTCCATAGCTTCCACGTGGAGGCATGTGACTAAAAGGAGCTGAAGTTGATCTGACAAGGTTATCTGGTATTGAGGGAGGTCGGACCACTTGTGAAGATGGTAATGACGAATAAGGCACCTGTGATGATGATGGTGATCGATCCACCTGTGATGGTTGGACACAATGTCTCGGCACTGGTGGTCGACCAGCTGATGACGAGGCAATCGACGATGCAGTCGACCCCACCACTGAAGGCCTCATAGGTATTTGCTGAGAAGCCTGAGGTGTCCGACGAATTGGAGGGCTTTGGGCCCTTGCTGCAGCTCAAATGATGAAATGAATATTAGTGATAGATAAAAAAAATTTGAGAATCAATTGAATTCACAAGTCACAACTACTGGATAGTTTTTGTTTCAGCACAACCCTATTCAAAGCCATGAGTGTTCAGCATCTTGTCGAGGATAACAACAAACTGGCCATTGGCGCTCAGAAATCATACACACCACTGACTCATTATGCAAAACGAACTAACAAGGCATATAGATAACCACACCAAATCATCTGGAGAATCAAAAACAAATACCATATTGTAGAAGATCTACTGAATCTTTGAATGTAAATCTCACAGGGAAATTTGGCCTAGAGTGTTTCATATCTAACACTGATCATGCCAGAAACTCAGAATAATAATTGGGAAGACATCAAATATGATTGTCTATATTCATTACCTTGAGCAGCAGATGTTGATATGAATTTGGCCCGAAAATCCTCAGCTAGTGATTGATTGAGAGCAACTTTTGCGTATAAATCATCAAGTGTTTTCCTTTGCTGAAGATGAGTGGAATCTTGTTCTTGAAGTAACAAATCATACTTTCGTTTTATCTTCTCTATTTCTTGGCTGCACTCCGTTCGAAGATGCAATTGCTGTCCATGTGTAAAAGTGAAACCAATGAAAACATGATGAATCTGGAACTAGCCTAAGCAGTTCATAATCAAGATGTACGTGAACAAAAAGAAACACGCAAACCTTCAGTTCATGGATTTTATTAAGCGTGTCAATCTTTAATTGTAATCTGTGCAACTCATTTTTCAGCGGTTCATCACCTCCTTGTGGATGATTAAACATCATTGATACCAATGGAAAGAGTTGTGATGACTGCGCATAAACAGGTGAGGCCTCTGGTTGATGACTTGGTTGACTCTGATCAGGGCATGCTCTTTCGAGTAGAGTATTGAAAACTGCGGTTGATGGTTGCATTTCAGGTTGCAGAGCTGATGCTACACCAGACAGACCTGCTTGTTCTGCTGCTTCTTGTGGAAATCGTGCTGGCACTACACTTGGTTGGGCAGACTGAATTACAAGACTTGTCTGAGTTTCAACTTCCCTAGATGTTGGCAAGGCAACCAATGTTGGTTGTTCTAAGTGAGGAGGATCTGCAAGAGTATTGTCGTTATTGCCAGGGTTAACTTCCATTGCAGCATCACCTAAATGTTGGCATGTGCCTCCCTGTAATGGTTGCAAACCAACAACACTCTCTCCCTCAACATGTTCAGTCCTTCTATGGTCACCAATTGAAGACTCCTGATATCACGAAAAGTATTCTGGTAACATAAAATAATAGTGACAAAAAAATACTAGTGCAATGTTATGCGCAGCACAGGACTCCATGAAAGTAGTGAATTACCATCAATTAAAAATTGAACACAATGGGCTCAAGCACTGACCTTCATGGAAAGATGAAGTGCACAAGGTGCATTAACTGGGATATCCACTATTTAAAGTACATTCAAGCAAATGGCTAGTGTAACACTCAAAAGAGTGTTCCGTATGAAAGGCAACATACTTACTTTGATGCCTAGCATGTGCTGTGCAGTCCATGCCGGAAAGGGGCTAACAGAGCAAGTAACTAGATTAGCACTGCCAATGTTTTAAATAACGGTAAACATTAACAAATGGCCATCTGATCTTTTAGTGTTTACATGGTACGCGGCCTTGTTAATGGTGTTACTATTTAAAATTCAGAAATATATACATATGTTTGCAGCAACAAAATAAGCATCTAATTCATCTTTTTTTATGCATTCAAAATGGAACTACCAGGCTAGCAACAATTGTCCACATCGGTGACATGAAAAAAAAAGAGATGATGTGAATGTAATTAAAGAATCATAATTGAATGAATGAAACACCTCAACTGGCAATGAAAAGCAAAGCTAGTGTTCATCTCATGTATGTATAATGTTCCATGTCATATGGCAATCTTGCAACTTTACCCAAATAAACAATCCAATAAAATGGACCGGTTAAACGTTAACAGCTGATAAACCGAATAAACGGCCCAATAAAACAGACAAACTTCGAAATGTCCATAAATGTAACGGGTAGAGGACCTCTACCATTTTAATGGCCGTTATTTAGAACACTGAGCATTACTATATGGAAAGAGCAAAAAAGACACGTCCTAGATTAGCCTACTAAACCTTTCTTTTGTCTTTTGCTATATCACAAAGAACTAGAACTTAAACGAGCGATCTACCAACCATAAAACCACCACAGGTCATGAAAACTTAACTGAAGTTTCACTGTGTTATAGTCTTATATATGCACAACATTGACTGCAAAATATGTTACAGTTGACAGGTTGTACATGGATATGTTCCTATGCTAAAAATATGACACTGCTCTACACAAAAACTAAAAATACCACACCTTGTTGTATGGAAACTAAAAGATTATGCAAGAAAGCAATATGAGCATTTTGTGGGTATTTGAGAGAATAAGCCATGCCATACCTGATTAATTGAATTGTCAACTGCAAGGCTAGAACTTAAAAAATGTTCAACAGCCAGAGATTCCCCTCCTTGTGAGTCAATGCCATCAGAACTATTGCGGGTCCTGTTCTCTGACAAACCAACTTCTGATGCTGAACCTCCTCCTGTGTGCATAGCAGGTCCATTTCTCACTGCTTCTGCACTGATTACTTCAGATGGAATCACACTTCGAACCAATGTAAATTCCATCACTGAGGTATCATCCAAAGACGAACAATTTGCCAAAGTAGATGTATCAACATGGAAACCAACAACTTTGTCCCTAAAGTGGATGAATTCCTCCATAACAAAGTTTGAATCTAGTAAAGGAATGTGTTGATCAAAAGTATGATCTAATTGGCCAGATTTTGCTTCCTCATGGAATTTTTCCTTCAATTGCAACTCCTTGGTCCACACAGCTGATTGCTGCACCTCCAGTTTCTTACGCTGACACCTCATGTGCTCCAAAAATGCATATAGAAACATAATAAACCATTTAATTGTTAGCTTTATTTTCCCATCCCTGTCCTCTGGATCAATGTGAGTTCTACGAAGATGGTCCACAACTAATTTACATGCTTCTCTCAGTTTCACCGCTTCCTTTTGCCTGTGCATGTCTAACATTGCGACCTCATTTGCTTGTTTATCATGGATATTCTTTTCTCTCAAGGAGAAAACCATATCAACTAAATTGACTCTTTTCTCCGTGATTCTATTAAAAAGTTCACGCTTCGATAAATGTTGTTCTCTATCAGTTTCTGGAAAAGATAGCAGTCCCTTCTCTCCTGAAGCCATCGTCTTGATCCAAAACTCATGTGGAGCCTCTTGATGTAAACCATTTTCTAAATTACTATCAACAGAAATTACCTGGTTAGGGATTGATTCGTCATTTCTCAACTTAGTTGAGGTCTCCTGCTGGTAAGGTGATACATTGGTCACTGAAGTCAATTGACTCTGGTTCCTTGTTTCGCCTGTCCTACTTGAAAACTTCTTCTTTAGGATCCTTAGCTTCCCATAAACAAACTCAGCAAGCCCTTCATTGCATTCATAGTTCAAGTGTTTTACAGCAAGGGCCAGTGATTCTCTACGATTGACCTTATGCTTTAAGAGAGAAGCAGCACGCCAACACTGAAGTAAAGCATGAAAAGAAAATTAACATTTAGCAATGCACATGTAGTAAACAAAATGATAGAAAGGATCCTTTTCTTACCAGAGCAATGTTGAATGCATGCAGTATGCCCTTTGGTTCCTGACTGACTTGGTGATTCTTCAAAATATACTCAAGGAATTCCTCACACAAGCATTTAACACCCTCCTGCAAAATTTGTTATCATCCATCCAAGAATCCGATCAGCTCAGCTAGCACGACGACGACTACATTAAATCAAGTGTCTTCCCGAAATATTACACTTTCACTGAAATGGTATGGTAAAAGAAGTTCTAATAACTTGGTTGTGTCTTTGCTACATGCCTACACATACAGTAATGCCATTAAGCATGCTGCACTGTTTAGTTTAAGGTCAGTTTATGTTTGCTGACCTAAGTTCCAAAATAACCAAACATTTTACTTCTCAGGATGTATTTAGTTCTTAATATCCTTATCGATCTGACACGTGATATGCTTTCAGCTTTCTTACAAACCATTGGTTGCAAATAAACGATCCTCCTCTGTGGAGGGCACAAAAGATAGACCACTACTTTTGACCCAAGGAAGATAACACTTAAAACTCCTAAAAGATGAAACTTGATGCAACCAAAAAAAAATCAGTTCAATGCTGCCAAATTAGATCTGAAGTATCTGGAGAAAAAAGAACTCTAGCTAATGACAGCGACATCAGTGGGACATTGCCAGCACCAACATGGAGATGGTAACCAGGATCATTACCTGATACTAAAAGCAGAGTATGCTTAAGACAAACTAGCTAGTAGCAACTAGTAAACATTAATGGATTGAAGATGACGCTGTAAGAATTAAAGGTGTTTCAATTGTAAAGAGCAAAAAATTATCAAGATCCAACATGATAAAGAACTCTTTATAAGTTATGTGTGACACTTGGTTGAAGGCAGAGAAATATTAGCAATTAAAAGCCTCAAAAGAGTAAATTCTCTCCTCTACTTGTTGTGAACTAAAATATTTTACTCAAAATTAATAAATTGAAAAGTGTAAACATAGCAGAGCGATAAAGTCAATATGTTTAGCAGTACCGGCAATTCCAACAATTTATGTAACTTTGACAGCTCTGGTTTCAGTTGGACATGAAGACCTTTTTGTGCACCCTGAAGGTTTTCTGCTCCTACGTAATGGACTGTATCAGAACAATGCAGTATGCGCACCTAATACACAACTGTTAAATACGGATAAATCTGTAATACCTAGTTCCTGCCATGTGTCATCAACTGACATTTGATGAGAACTGGACGGGGTATTGTTTTCAGGCAACATAGCATCCTTTTCTTTGCCAGGTAGAACCTTCAGAGATGAATCCATGATTTCAACAATTTTTCTACGTTTTATTCTGGCTTCATCAGTTTCTTCGGGAGGAAGTTTCACTTGTTCTTCCATGTTTTGTATCTTTCTACGGCTTCTGTGCGCTGGCTCAGGTATATGTTGCCAATGAGGAGACCTCCCATCTAGCAAATTTAACCAGAAGGTCCAGAACTTCGGCAGATCACCATCAAGGGCAGCTATTCCCTCCCTCTCACCAACTACAACAATGTCCCTAGAATAAAAAGGACCACTCAGATGAGCTTGCGATATGGTTGAATTGTTCATTTTAGTGCTGACTTCAACCTTAGTGGATAATTTCGTTGAGAAATCCAAAAATACATTATCCATGCACAGTTGGTCGCCATCAGAATATTTGCTTGAGCATTTATGGTTTTTGAATTCCTCAAGTCTACTGAAGAGGAATGATGCACCCCAACTGAGCAGAGAATGGTTCAGGATAGGAGTTATATTCTGGATGTTGCTATCAAGAATATGATCATGCTTTGCAACTATAAGAGCCTTTTCCTCCACTGTACAAGATGAATACAAACGAAAAATGGGCACACGTTCAGATTGTGACTCTATGCTGATCCTCTGGAGGACTCTCAAGTCATTCGCTGGATTCCAGTCACTACCATATATGATGATGGCATTAACAGATGATAATTTAATGCTTGGAACACATGCACGACTATCAATCAAGAAAATAAACCGCCCCTTAGTCCTGTCATTGAACATATTCATTGCCGTCTGTTTCTTTGGCACTAGCAAACCACGTTCTACACGTTCATATGACTCAAAACCAAATCTTTGACGGACAAAATCGTCCAAAATGTCACCCATAGGGTTGCCAGCCCCACCACCAGACTGCCATATGGAAGAAAGTAACATCAGATTGGACTGACATGCTTTGGAAAAATGATGAATTGAACATTCCAAAGAAGAGCATCGTAGGCATACTTAATTCTAGCAATGATTAATCAAAGCATATCCAAACAATGAGATAAATAAGAAATATAGATATGTACTTGAAAAGGAACACATGCATGTTAGTAACTTTCTTTTTCATTGTAAGACGCTCAACAAAACAATGTCTAGCACCTCCATGCGGTAAAACTCTTGCAGAACTGTATTAAAGTGAAACATCTCCTAGGCCTTTTTATGCAGATCTTTGAGTTTGTAACTAAGGCAAGTCATCTACCCATAGTTATCAAGTCGTGTGATTAGTCGTGACTAATCGACAAATCAGCCTAGGAGCACGACTAGAGGACCGCGACTCGATTAGTTTCCTAGTCGAGCGACTTGGATTTCTAGTCAACAATTAGCTGTGATTAATCACACGACTTGGCCGTCAGGCTAGCCATGCCACATGTTGGGTTGGGCCTTGACTTGTGCGGCCAGTTGCTCAATCACTCAATTGGGATTGGCCTGGCCCATTTAGAAGTGAGACTAGAAGTCTAGAGGAGCAGGCAAGCAGGCAAGGCATTGAGCACCAGTGCAGCACAAGGGAGGCAGCAAGGAACCCTAGCCAAAGGCGCAGCTGCCGCCGCTACAGCCTGCCGCCATCTGCTCATCTTCCTCCTCTGTTGCCGCTACAGGCTCCCTTCTCCGAGTTCTCCCCCTCCCCAGGCGCCAGCACGAAGTCACCAACCAACAAGTGGTGAGTTTCAAGTTTCAACTCCTCTCCTCCCCTAGTCTTTAAGTCTTAATCCCTCTCCTCTCCTTCCTCTTCCATCTCCCCTAGTTTCAACAAGTGTTGCTCAGCTCTGAACTCTGAATGCCCTATTGCCCTTTGTTTCATCTTTCATGCTCTGCTCTGAAAGTCTGAAAGCCCTTTGTGGCTTTGTTTCATGCTCTGCTCTAAATGCTATGTTTTAGTCTTGTAGGCAATAGCACTAGAATTTAGTAGTAGCAGCAGCTTAGTGTGCTGGAATTTCTGCTATCCAGTCCAGAAAAGCCGTCAACTAGTCGCGACTAGTCGGTCGACTAGTCATCTAAGTCGATAAGTCACCCCTACGGCGACTCAACTCGACTTGATGACAATAACTATTCATCTACCTAAATGTTATTACCCAACAATTTGACAAAATGTGCATACTAATATTTTGAATACCTTGGTCAATATATGCTTAAGGTAAGAAACTAAAAATATTAATGGTTGCCAAAACTTTAGTCTTAAGTAGTAATGAATCACCCTTTACAGGAATCAATAAGCAGAAATTGTGCCAAAATTAAAAATGCAAGTAAAAAACTTACTGGAGGCATGGTACAATGAATACCTCACCTGGGAAAGAATAAGAACTCTGAGCCCTTTGTTCCTGATCTGTTGGAGCATTTTGTCAAGCAGCAGCAGCTTGCCACTTGCATGCACTCCAATATCTAGAATATCAGTTAGAGGATGGCCCATGGTAAGTGAGCTTTGCAGCGATTGATCTACTAGATAAGGGTGGTCACAGCACTGTTGCATGATAAGAATGGATGAAGATCAGTAAGCCTGTCAGCAGCTATGAACAATGAGTAACTGTGCCTGCAGATTCCATCTAGTCCATCTAATTCCCTACTGTGGAAAAAAAAATTATCATGCATGCTCAGAAATTTGAAGAGCAAACCTTTCGGAGGGATACAAGAATGTCGCGAAGAGCACCAACACTATCAGTTTTCAAATGTGAACGGAGTGCTGGGGAGTTTGAAAGTAAGGTATAACAGTACATTTCTAGCTGCACTCGTGGAAGGCGAGCAGGAACCCAGTACTCCAGAAATTTTGAAGAATCTGCTTTCCGCTCAAATGCCACATAACGTGCGAGTTTTGCTTTCAACATCGCTAGGGTGCCAGCTGTATCAGTAGAGTCACCATTTGAATTACTGGAAATATGATTTCCTTCAGAGTTGACAAAAGATAGCAGGTTGATGTACTCAGGAATATTTTCCTGCAAAACAACAGGAATTAACATTGCCTATCTGATGTAGAAAAGAAATTTTATAGGGTAAAGTTGTTGACAGCACCTTAAGTGGGGAACTCAAGAGAACCATCCTAAAATCAGTAGTAAGGCGCTTAAGTTGTTCAAGGCATTTTGAAACTCTTGAGCTTTGACAATCATCAACAATAACCGCCACCCAACCAAAACATTCCATGGTTTCAATGTCCTGTTTTATAGTGGAACAAAAAAAGGAAAGCAAAAGGACATACAAACTTTGATAGCTAAACTTCAGGATTGTATAATGCTAATGCAAATAAGAAACAAAACATAACTTTGGTATGCCTTTAAATGGTAAGCTATATGACTGGGACTAACAGAAAACTATTACCTCTAAGATAGCATCTGGGTGGGACAAGAGAACTTGCAACATCACAGAACCATTTTCATAAAACTCCAAATCTTGAATTGATTTGCGCACATCTTTCTCCCCATTGTACACAACAACATTGATGGATGATGCCAAGCGATTGAACTTAGCCTCCCACAATGAGAGAGAAGCAGAACTAGAGACAATGAGAAGTGGCCGGCAGACATCAGGCAATATGGACATTGCAAAAAGAATGGTCTTAATTACACGCTCCTGTATAATCAGTGAGTTAAATAGTTAAAACCTTGAGATGTGACGAAATACCCGAATGTAACGGTAAATTGTCAGCGGAACTTAAGTTGAAGGTGCAAAAGAAATATATTCTTTTGTGCATAGCAGCAAAAATATTGATAGTTCTACCTGATCATCGACAATAATAGCACCACTGGAATTGTGCCAGAACTCACGAAGCTGATTAACCGAACTCAAATGGTCATTATCTAAACCAGGGGGGCACCCATCTGGCAGCCTCTGAAGTTTCTGAAATGGACTTTGTTTAACCTGTAAGGACCAGAGACAGTAACTGTTACTCAAACTAGTTAAATTTTAAGCAATACAGGGTTTGTTTGGAACATAGGAATTTTACAGGAAACAGTGCAGCTCCCACAGGATTTCTCTTAAATTTCAGCATTCCAAACAGGCCCTAATGCGCACAAGGATGCATACAGAATGAACTACTTGGAAAGGATGCAATGAAGTAGCAAAAGGGTACAGGAGCTAAAAATTGAGTGCAAGTAGCCAACAAAATGTCAGTAAGTCAGAATGATACTGCGTGATGGTACGGAATCACAAAAGGTAAAGGGTGCAAAGAACTAACAAAACGTCAGTCAGAATTATACCTGCTGTTTCATGTAAAAAAAAAGGAATTATACCCACTGAAGGTATCGAAGTGCAGAATGTAACATGGAACGAGAAAGATAAGGTCAACATACAGCAGAAAATTCATTGGTATAGATTTCAATATTGAATGAGAAACTCAGTTGTTAAATTTCAATTTCTGAAATTTTCATTTGCCATAATTGGTCAACAACAACCAAGCCTTCTGTCCCAAACAAGTTGGGGTAGGCTAGGAAAATAAAATCTACTGAATAGAAGACATAACTAAGAAAAGTTGTGGACTCAATAGTGAATTAGAAATTTACAAAGTTCATTACTTATATGGAGTGGACTACCATAACAATGTACATATAGCTAACAAATCAAGGTGAAAATGCCTTGTCAAATCAAGTTATAGGACATCTATTATCTAAGGAATACCTTGCTTATTTTTGCAGGATCAGAAGCTTTTCTTGCAGCTTCATAGCGGTTCTCATAGTTCCTTTTGAGCCCCTCAGCCTCAGGCGTATACAAAAATGATGAAGTCTCAAGTTCCCAAGTCGCATGCTCATAACCCAGATCCTTCCATTTCACTAACCATTCGACATTGCAATATGCAAATTTATCACAGAGTGACTTAAAAAACCCTTCAGCTTCTTTTGGAGGCATAAGTTTTCTTTTCTTCAATAGGCGGTGTGGTTCAGTCCATTCCTGCCTCCACCTTATTATCTAAGAAACCACATTCAAAAAGGAACCCATCAGCAGGTACTTTTGCAAAGCTAACAGTTTCCTCTTGACAAACAGAAACAAAGAAATTTATCACAGGAGTACCCACCTTTTCTTTTTGAATCCTCTTACTAAATTTGGAGATAAGATCATGACCTCCTGGGTTGCTATCAATTATATCGCTTTCTGGAACCCACCGATTATGTACATGACCTAGATTCTTGTACTTCACAAAATATTGCTTGCTGTTCTGCACTCCTAGAATGGAGAAGCAATAGAATTAATAGATAAATGGAGAAAATTCAAGATGAGGTGCTATATGTTTTATGTTAAACTTACCCTCCTTGACATCCCACAAAGATTCAACTCCCTCACTGACTGAATATACGCCAAACTGGAGCCTCCTTTTAGTGCATATGCTGCACAACCAGATACCTAGAGACACACAATTCAAGGGAAGACCCAAACAAGAAAGATGGTACTGTCTTTTACAACCTTTACCATCGCAAGACCTGTTACCAAATTAGCAAAAAAAAAAAGATATTAAGAACCTTGCTGATTAAGTACATGCCATAGAATAATATCGTAATAAAGGTAATTATTATATCCGCAGAATTAAATAAAAATCGAAATAAACGAAAGATAGCACACTACTCCACTCAAGTCCAACTGCCCATCTCTGCACCCCTTCCTCACGTACCCTACTGCCCACCACTATCCTGAGCCCTACTGCCCACTACTCCCACCACACCGCCACCTCATTCTCTCCTCCGCCTCCCTCATGGGCCTGCCCTCCCTCACCCTCCCATCGTGGCTTATGCTGCTGCTGTGTCTCATCCTTGAGCAGTGACCGACAACGGTAGTGACAAGGTTGGCTATGGCCGGCGCCCGACAGAATGGTTATTAAAGCGTCGCTTATGCGTTGTTTATGCGGTAAGGTGGTCAACGGAGCGTGCACCATGACATCGCCTTCCCGGACATGCCTATGGCGTCCGCCTTATGACCAAGGCATCATCATGGAGTCGCTTAGGCGATGTATGGCATCTGGAACAGCTGAGGCAAGCGTTGAGGGAGAGAGAAAACTTACCCCTGGCTGCCGCCAGCTCTAGAGCCAAGGAAGAAGGCTAGATCTGGCCACCCCCACCTGAGCTGCAGCTGGATCCATGATCCCAGACCACGCCGACACTTCCCCAAGCGGGAACAAACCCCACCCCCCTCCCTCCACCCTAGACCCCGGCTGGCCATGGCCATGGAAAATGGAATAGCAGCAAGCGAAGCTGAGGTCATCACCAAGTGAGGGAAGAAGCAAGGGAGGACGCAAAGGCAGTTGATAGCGGAATTGATCTGGAAGCGGCGTACTCTCGATGGCATGTTGATCTAGAGCAGCCGGAGGTGGGCGGCGTGGATCTGGTGAGCAGGGGAAGTGAAGCAGCAATGGGGAAGGCAGCGGTGCTGTGGAGGTGGTGCGTCAGCAGCAGAGAGGGAGGAGAAGAAAGGCGGTGGCAGTGGAAGGAGAGCAGAGAAGAGGGAGAGGAGAGCAAGAACAGGACAGCACTAGGGTTAAGCATAGTTACCGATTCGCTGTAAACCCCCGCGAATCGCTAATCAGATTCGTCGAGAACTTGAACCGGTTTAAGATATAAGGTTCGTGTTCACAGTAGAAATTGGAAGAAAAAGTGGCGAACCGTGAACCTGAATTATGTACCGTGGCTCGGACGAACCGCATTCCTGGTAACTATGGGGTTAAGCAGCTGATTTGGATTTTTGGAATTTTTGCGATGCGGCCCTCCAGGTTTATAGATAGTGTATATTAGTCCTTAGATGTATAAGATTCTTCTAATTTGAACCTTAGGAGCTCCAAATTGATGGCAGAAAGGTGATGGGGATGTGCTATGTGTTTGCAAGACTGTGGATCCTTACATTTTGGTGTCAAATGTTAATGCTATTTAATAGTACAATGGTTGATGGCTTGATGCTACTGTTAAATGTTAAATTTTGATGTGTTTATGGCGTCGCCTCGCCGCGCGCCGTAAGCGCTTTGGTAGTAAAAAGGTGGTGAGTCGCGTCATAACCATGGCCGGCGGTTACTCCCCTGCAACCAGATCCAACGGCAACAAGGCAAGGAACAACAAGCCAACCCAGATTGACCCCCCCCCCCCCCCCAACACACACACAAAAAAAACTTGGCAGTTAAGAGCATTTTGTCACTAGAATTACTAGAAAGCATGCCAACAAACAACAGGAGTAAAATCACCACATATTTTCTACACTGAAACACAAATAATTTAACATATGGAACACCACTGCAGGATCCTTAGCTAAGGTACAAGAATGAACAAGATCTACAAAAGTGAGAGAAAATGAGCCCCTGGGTCATCAATTGGCAGGTGGCAGAATTGACTTAGCACAAAAGCCGCTAAAAGAAAATGTTTGGCTTCAAATTTGCATGATCATGCTCTGTTTTCTATGCCAGGGTCACTTTTCCATTATTTTGTTATTAAAAAAGAACTGACAACCAAAAAAGAGACTCAAATATATTATAAGTGATTTGACTTACTTAAGAATTCCAGGGGTTTCCCTATTTTTGCAAACAACACACATGTACTCATTGTACTCTGCTTCATCATATTGGGTTACTTCAGTCTGCCTTGAAGTACAAGCCCCTTGAATCCCAACGGAATCACCGTCTTCAATTGCCTTCTTGGCCTAGAGCACGGCCAAAAGAACATTAACTGCAAATGACTGATTCTATTCCACCAAAAAAAAGAACAAATGAAACAACACATAAGCGGCAAAGGAAGTTACTGCAAGACTTATTTGAGTACTATACTACTACCTCTTCAGAATCAATAGTGGTGCAAGGCCTATTTGGTGATTCTAGTACAAAACTTTGGCTGCAAAACAGAAGGTGGTCACAGAATCAGTTGTGCTACCAAATGCATGCCCAGCGACATCAAAGGAACATCTATGCAAGGATAAGTGAATTACTTTGAATAGCCAGCAGTTTGCTCTCTACCTTCCATTGTGGGGCTGCTTTCAGCCACGTTATTTTGTGAGCATATATCAATAGGAATATGTGGCTGCACAAAAATTGACAATACAATTTTTAAATCCGCTGGTACAAATGGAAAGATGATAAGAGAAAAGAACAAGGGTGTCACCAAAAATTATCAAACATACTATTTAAAGGAACCAGGGTGTTACAAAAAAACTATCAAACATAATAATTAAAGGAACTCAAGTTATTAAAAGAGCGTACAAAGTATCCTCATCTGGTTGATGCTGTGTCCAGTAAGAGTTATAATAAATTAAAGCAGCTCGAGAGGTGGTATAAGACTTCCCAGGTGCAAACAAAGAACAAAGAAATACATTATTCAAATATGTATTTACTTCTATAATGCTACTCAAGAGTTAAGACCTACAAAGGATGAAAGAAGACAACGCCGCTACTTTCAGTAATGCCTTGATTTCATCAACAGTAAAAACACAGCACCAACACGTCAAAGTATAGAAGACGAATGGTTGCACAAACCTCTGAAATGGGATCAGATTGCCCATCAGTCTCTAATATCACCTCGGGAATTTCATGTGAGGCAGAAGTATAACCTCCCAAAAAGTTATTGTCACCCTCACTTACACTTTCCTGGTTGTCTTGTTCTTGTGCATCACTTTCATCATACCCCAAAACAGCGCCATGGACCTTGTCTTCCACATGCACCATGGAAGCATTTCCATCATCCATTCTGAGAGTAGCAAGAACTACATCGGCAAAGTTAGATATAGAGATGATGGCACTAGGATGTAAGCTAAAAATAGAAACACCCCCAACCACCACCACCACCACCAAAAAAAACATGTGAGCCCTCTTGGAATAGGCTAAAAACACTTCCTCCTAACAGAACCTGTCACAAGAATGCGCCAAGCTTTGCAACTAAACCTAGCTACGATGCACCTACATTGCACACAGCAATAGCAAGGACTCAGAGATGCCCATTTGCAATAAACAGATTAACTTGGGTAATGAAACAGGCAACTAAACTGTGAACTATAATCCTATTTGATTGGACAAGCAAGACATGAGTTCAAAATCACAGGGGAATCCAGTACCTGGGGATTTTGCTTTTTCTTCTGATGGCTTGAAGAGTGCTATATAGCTCTTTGAGTTTAGCCTTTTCTGCTTCTTCAATGGCCTGCTACCACTCTCATCATGCTTATTCTTCATTGATTTTTGTACATCAATTTGTCTTTTTACAGATTTCTTGGGAGTGGCCACTGGAGTAGAATTTCCATTTGAATTGTTTGAAGCAGGAGAAGCTAAAACGCTATTGTTCTTCACTCTGTTGGACTTTCTTGCAGTACTGGCCTTCCCAGTTGACTCTGTTACTCCTTTAAGCTTCTTTGCTGAGGACTTCAGGGTAGCATCCCTGCTGCTGCTGCCGCCCCTTGTAGATTTCTGCGAAGGCGGTGCAGAAAGTATGGCAGAACTGGAAGTGGTTGTCACACTAGATTTCTTTCCCCTTATTTCTCGATTCGACCTCCTGAGGTTTGGTGTCTGCGTATCCCTTGCTTCATGCGCAGACGAGCTTCTAGTCTCCCTCGCACTGGTGGAAGAGGTGGAAGCCGCTGTAGACTTGGGGTTTGCTTTGGCAGCAGCGCTGGCCTTCCTTGTGCTGGTACCATCATCAGTATCCCCTGCTCCATCTTTCTGTACCCAACCTGACCGCGTATTGGCCATCTGCTCCACTTCAGTAGCAATCAACGGATTACCTAGGGTACCTAGATTAGCGCAATGAGAAGCACGGGAGGGAAAAATTCTTGAGTTGATGAGCATGGTAACAAATAGTGAAGTAGTTTGATTTCACAAAGCATAAGCGGTGTGAATTGATTTAGAAACACACAGAAGCTTTCGCTATCGACACACATTGAATCTACAGCATGCTGCACTGACCTAAGCACTCGACCGGACACTGTATTCCCCCAAATCAAAAAATAGCCGCAGAGGCAGACTTATCGCGAGGCAAGGGGGATTCAGTCAGTTGAACCCCAAAAAAATCTTGGAAAATAAACTGCATCCGCACCCTGGGTACCAACTGGCATTGATATTGCGCGCTGAGGAAGAAGAAGAAACTAATCGATCGAACCGAGTGTGGATAGATGGATTAAACTAGTAGGGCACCACACAGCAAACAAACCTGCAAACCAACCGAACGGGAAGGGAGGAAGATGTGTGTTCGATTGCGAAATCTTGGAACAACCAACCTAGGGTTCCTTACCATCAAAAGAAGAAATCAATCCAAGTTGGGATGGATCTCCACTCCACGCCGCACGAGAGAAAGCTTCGGTGCGGAAGGAGGTCGGGCTTCCTGTGTCCCGCCGCCGCCGCCGGCGAGGTCGTATGTTTGGCAGATGCAATTAAACTCATGGGGTGTACGACATGGCTGAAGCTGTGAACGCCTCCTGGGCGAAGAGAGGGTTTGACGGTGACGAGGATTAGTTACCAACGTCGATGGTGTGAGTGTGACCGTGTGAGGGCGCATGTCTTTGAGACGTTTTGTCTGCCGTCGGTCGAGGTAGGGTGAAAACGGGTTGGAAATGGGGACATTACTCTATTTCTGTTCTAACCCATATTTTTAACTCTGGTTTAAGAATTGGATAAGGATTTGTTAGAATATAAGTATAGGGTAGATGTGGATCGAATTCGGATAGGTTACGGATAATTTGACGGATACTACGTATAAAAAGAAAAGATGTAACTTTAGCAACGAAAATATCAAATTATAGTATCTATTAGATAATTATTTGCCCTAATTAACAACATAAACATAATTAAGTGTGAATTCATATTATAAATTAGTAATGACTAGAAAGTAAAGAGGATACTAAAGAATATTGATGTTTTATCAGATAGATTTCTTGGATATCTTTCAGATATCCTACCAAATACGGATACGGAGCAGATATTGCGTTTCTCATATCCTAACCTTTATTTCCCAAATGCGGATATTGATCGGGACTGAAAAACGGTATTCCATGCAGACTTTTTCAAATACAGTGTCGGATCAAGGGGAATTATCCGCCTTGTTTTCACCCTTATACTAAGGTGACTCAATCCTCCCTAGCTTAGCCTAGATAGGTTTTACCTCCCTCCCTTCGAGGTTATTGCACTTCTACTAAAAATATCTACAACAATGATATTAATTATCTTGGTTATATGTTCATATCTTTGAATTGTGTGTCTTACTACTCTTGGTACATGATAGTAAATGATGTTGAAAATAGCTAAAAAAGGAGTATAGAAGGAAAAAAAATTGTAAAAGTCATCTCAAAATTGTAAAATGACATATATTTAGAAATAAAATTTGAAAGCTAGAATGACATGTATTCGAGAATAGAAGAAGTAGCATGCTTACTCGAGGAGTGAGAGGTGAGTCAGAGAAGGAACATATTGTGATATCTCGAAATAAAAACAAAAAAGAAAAGCCTCGTGGGCCAAGTCATTGGCCAAGTTGGCCTCAGCGTGCATGTCGAGCCAAACTCGACCCCTCTGTAAGGTCGAGGATGCCGACTAGAGAGTGGTGAATAGGCGGCTTTTAAAATTACTCTAGTAATTTCTACAAACCAATTTACCCCTAATTATTCTAATGCCAAAACCTTAACAATTATTAATACGGAAGCGATAAACAAAGGTTTTGACAAATAAAGCCTAAGTCAACTAGGCTCACTAAGTGCACTAACTAATTATGTCTCTAATAAGAATATGCAATCCTAAAGACGATCAAGCAATTTAATTCTAGGAATGTAAATTGCAACAATATAAATAAGAATTGCAAGCAAGCACAAAGAGACACAATACTTTTTACCGTGGTGTTCGGAGACTTGTCGGTCTCCCCTAATCCACGTTGAGGTTAGCCCAAACGAATTGGACTGGCTCCACGAATTAAGCACCCACCTCGAATCCACTAGTGGTTGCTCTTTCCCCCTCCGGGTAGGCGAGCACTAACCTTCACAACTTTGCCGGGACTTCTCACAACCTCTGTTGAGAGCTCCCGTGCACGACGCATCCACACGCCGTCTAGGTGTCGGCAAACATCAAGAGTAACAAGCCAAGCACTCTAGCTTGAACTTCACATAGTGCAACACATGCACTCTGGTGACCTCCTAAGTGCAACACATGCACTAGGCTCCTCCTCAAGTGCAACACATGCAAAAGAGGCTCTCAATCCTCTCCTAATTGCAACACATGCAATTAGAGGCTCACACTAGCTCAAGAAAAAATGGAAGAGGGCAACACATGCACACAACTCCTACAAACACCCAAATGCTCTAGCATGCTCAACAATCAGCCATTGCCCCTCAAGGCCTCCTTTTATAGCCTCCAAGCCAAAACTAGCCATTGGGGGCGAATTGGGCAAAGTGCCCAGCAAACCCGGTGCTACCGCCCAACTGGGATCGGTAGCACCGACCTCCTCGTCAATGGCTACAAAACTAGCCATTACAGGAAATCCGGTAGCACCGGCCAACTGGGAGCGGTGCTACGCTCGAGTGGTAGCACCGGTCTTCACCCCGGTAGCACCGGACCCAAGCCGACCACAAAAACACCTTCTCTGAAATTTTCACACCAGCCAGAGGTCCGGTAGCTACCGGGCTACCATGGGTGGTAGCACCGGACTACCAATCCGCCCAAATACATCCCTCTCTGGAACTTCTACACCGAGGGTTCATCCGGTGCTACCGCTCATCCGGTAGCACCGGGCTAATATGGCCGGTAGCACCGGCCTACCTGAACCCCGAAAATACCCTCTCGGGTTTTTACACACCGCACTGAGGCCGGTGCTACCGCTCGATCGGTAGCACCGACCACCCAGCTTAGAACCAGATTTTACACAAAAATCTTTCTTTTTCGAATCAAACACCAATAATGATTGATTCTTTGAGCAATGTGATGATCAACACATGATCAAGTAATTTGCAAGACACATTTGCAAACCCAATTCACATTCTCGAAAGAATCACATTAAGCACAACTTATTTGCAAAACACATTTGCAAATAAACCAAGAATTTATGAGATCAATCCTCTTAGCCATGTGACGATCAACACATGATCAAGTCAATTTGCAAACCCTATTCACATGCTCTAGGATCGAAACTCATAACCTCCGATTCATTTGCAAAACACATTTGCAAATAACAACTCCAACTTAATTGCAAAACACATTCACAAATAAACCACGAACATATGAGATCAATCCTCTAGCCATATAAGGATCAACACATGATCCCGGTACTTTGCAAAACACATTTACAAATGCCAACACATGCTCTAGGATTGAAACCCACAATCTCGAGTTTTATTTGCAAAACTTATTTGCAAATAACAAATCCATTCAATATTTTGCAAAAACACATTTTGCAAACTCAAAGCACAAACAAAGCTTAGCCTTGTGACGATCAACACATGATCCAATCACAAGCTAAACTCCAATGCATGAGCTCTCTATTTGCAACACATGCAAATCTCTAGCTCTAAGCAAACCACTAATCAAACTCAAGTGTATGAGCTCTCTATTTGCAACACATGCAAATCTCTAGCTCTATGCAACCACTTTAAACCAAATTGCTTGAGCTCTCTCCTTTTGCAACACATGCAAAACTTAGCTCCAAGCAATAACTACATAAACAACATTTCATAAGCTATCTCCCATTTGCAATACATGCAAATCCATAGCTTCATGTAAAAACCAAATCAATTAAGATTCAATAAGAAGCAAGCATGAGCTCCCTTATTTGCAACACATGCAAATACTTTCATGCAAAAACCAAACAAAAGAGTGAGCTAGAGTGAACCGGATTAAGTTCATCAACACATGATGAAACTCAAGCTAAAAGACTCAACCCCTCTTAATAGTACGGCAACCTAACTAGCAACCCGGTCTCCCATCCAAACACCGAGACCGGTAAAAGACTAAGAACACATCCTTAACCCTAGCTAGTTATACCTTTGCCTCTAGCGATCCACTTGGAGCTTTTATGATTTCCAGCCATCTTCTCTCCAGAATCGAATCTTCTTCTTGTTCATCAACACATGATGAACCTTCTCTAGCCCTTCTCTTTACTTCGGGATCAACTCTTGAAGCGCATCAACACATGATGACTTCTCGTTCTCGATTCTTTATCTTCTTGGACTCAACCTACTTCACAACTCATGGAAGATTGTTACTCCAACAAACACGGTTGTCTCAATCATCATTTGCACTCCATTAACACATAATGGATGCCCCCAAAATCGATTGAGCACAACCCAAAACAATTTGAATAATTTAAAGATGTCTTGAGTACTTTGATGCAACTAATGCTTCATTATACTCAAGAACCTTTTGTTTGTCCTTAATCAACAAAGAGACACCATCAACACATGATGAAATGTTCTTTGATTGATTGAAAGACAACCGAACTCAATTTAAACCTCATTTAAATTGACATGAGTATATATAACTACACAAGTTCATATACTCAATATGATGGTTAGTAATGATCCAAATATGTTTGAGTGATAGAAAGGGATCAATACATTTAGACCATTAATTATAAAACAAACTCCATTAAGTATGTGCATATAACTAATTGATCATGGAATCAATATGCACATAATCAATCTTAGATTGCATATGAGTTTATCCTATATTAACATGAGTATATTACAACTACACAAGTTATATATACTCAAAAGATTGTTTCAAAGTCTTGATCCTTTATATTATATGGCAAGAGGACATGAATCAATACAATTGAAACATCAAGTTAAATTATCAACTCCCCCTAGATGTATGCATTCATGTATATATAGATTTGGAAACATAATGCACATATTTAGACTAAGGCAATAGAAGAGTTCATCTTTTAACTTGAATCCTAAGTATGCATTAAGACAATAGAGTGAATACAAATGCATACCTTGGGTTTTTCATTTTCCATCCAAAATTGAGACTAATAAGAATGAAGCTCAATAAACATGTTAGTCTCATAATGATTAGATTTGTCATTAAATAAGGATTAAACATTAATCTAAAACCAATCACCAAAATCAATGGAACTTGAACTTACACCCGCCGACAAATAAAAGGGGACAGCGAGCTAACCGTAACCCTAGCCACCACGCCCAAGCCGTGTAGTGCCACCGTTCATCCTCGCCACCGCAACGCGCCGCTCGTTACCTGAGCTGCTACTACGCCACTTCCCCAAGTTTCTGCACCACCATCACCACCCTAGCGTCACCACCATGCGTCGCCCCCGTCGTCAAGTGCGACGCCTTGGTCACCGAGCGCCGCCGACGCCGGTTGCCGACGATAGATGCCGCGTCGGCCATGTCCACACCATGCCTGGCCACTCTCTAGCTGCTCTCCCTCCGTAGTTTTGCGTTCTTCATCAAACCGTGCGTTTGTTCTGAGATCCGTTCACGTCACCGTGTGTAAGAGGTGTCAAGGATCTTGGAGAACGTGTTAAGGGAGTTTCGGGGGCATGAAGGAATAGGAAACATGTAAGGATCATGGAGGAACATCGGGATGCAAGTATAAATCCTAGATGGTTGTTGGTTATTTTGGTGTTGTAGTGGAACAATGTTATGGTCGTTTGTTGGTAGATGTGGTAGTTGGATGGCACCAGGATGGAGTTTTGGAGATATCAGTATTCGTTTAGTAGTAGTCTCTATTTTTGGGGTGAGTTTTAGGGTACTTACGCACTGTTATATGGCATGTCTAAGTTATAAAAGTGTATATTATTGTCTAAAGTTTCATTTGAGCATAAGAACATAAAAATTGGTTAAGCGGTTTGAAAGTTATGGCTTATAGAAGCTTGTTGTCCAAAAATCAATCACTGTTGAGAGAAGTTGTGGTAATTTATTGTTTAGGGCTAGCTAATGGCTAAATTAAATTATATCCATTACTAGAGAAAGCTAAATAATATTCCCTAAATTCTAGAGATTACATGGTTTACTACATTTTTAGTTGTATAAAAATAGTTACGAAATTGTGAAGCCTGCTGTCTAGTAAAACAACAAATCAGTTTTCAAGGATGGAAACGAGGGCTTAGATGAATTAATTAGAAAATATGGATAACTAGAAACTTGTAGATAATCTTTTGTATTTTTCAGAACATGTATGGTTTACTATGTTTGGACCCTCAAGCTAGAAGTTATGGTCTTCTGACTACCAAGACATCAACGAGGAAACTGTCCAGCAAGGGGGAAAGTTAAGTCTGGGATCATGCGTAGGAGCGATATTATTTTGTTTGATGTATGTACTATTATGGAATATTTTTTAAATGATTTTACCTACAGTAGGAGATGTGACTACAGGTTTGGCTTCAACCGCACGCTATTCCATTCCCCATGGATAAAAAGGCAAGTGAATGATAGAATGATGACATGGGTTATTAATTCTTATTGTTCTTGTTGGCAAGTTGTTATCATATTTCTTTATATGATTACTTTCATTTATTATAAGAATAATATGATGACGGGATTTATGGAGATGATGAAATATGTTAATATTGATAAATCATGTCGTTTGCATATGTTGCATTCAAGATGGAAGAGGTGACTTTGTGTGGGGCCTTTATGACCTACTTTGGTGTAGGCATGAAATACCTACTTCGGTGCGCACCTCCATGGGATGGAGAGATTGAGAAGGTGTGACATTAATGAATGTGCACTCAACGATACCGATATACATTATGTGATGAGCATATGAGAATTTAGAAAAATCACATGACATATTTAATGAATAAAGAGCTAAATGTGATAGATGGATATGTTATTATTTTATTATATACTTGCTAAGTTGTAGACTCACCCTTATTTAATATTTTTAGGTGATTATTGAAAGCAACATACATGAGATGGGAATAGTGTCATTATGTCTCTTGTCACTTCATCTTCCACAGCTATCTAGTATTAGTTATCACTCTTGAGATAATAAAGTGTCGGACTAGTTTAGTTGATGAACTTTCGTATTCATAATAATGATCATATGAACTTGAGTTTAATGTTAAGGGAAGAGTTTAGTTGTTTATTTAATTTTTTTATGGAAAACAACAAGAGAAGCTCCTACTGATATACATTTATATATATGTATATATATATGTGTGTATATATAATTAAAGAGAATGTACATATGTTACAAAAAGATATGTGAGTTTAAACTATATTTACAATGAGTTTAGCCAGCTGATAATGAACTGTTTTGTGTCATCCATCACTCTATACATACGTAGAGAGATATCCACTACAAAGTTCATCTTCCAAGCTAAAATCGTGATTGTTAATTTTAAAAATTTTGCTCATTACATTGTTTCCAAATGTTCCATGCTACTATGATGAAAATTTCCATGAAGAAAAGCCCATAAAATGTTTGTTTTGATTGCATAATCCTGTTTATAATACTTATGTTTGGTTTCCATTAGATTTCAAGGATTTGCCAACAACATGTATCGAAGGTGCAAGTAAAGAAAAGATGTTGGGGAGTTTCTTCAGCACTTGAGTGACATAGAACATAATAATAGTAGTTATTAATCAAGTTATAGTTCCTCCTATGTAGCAAATCATTTGTATTCAACCTATCCACCAATAGCAGCCAGGCAAAGACTTTACGCTTTGTGGTACATTTACTTTTCCATACATTTACTTTTGATAGCACTCTCTGACTAGAATAGAGCTAAAAAGACATCGTGTGCACCACAACTAATTACTCAATCTAACCAAGCTTAAGGTACTAGCCTTAAACCCCTTCTTGGATCCACACTAGATCAAGCTACTAGTATGGCAAAATCAAAAACAAAATCTATCAGCTAAATGATCCACACTCAACTCATTGGATCATATCTGGCCACAAGGTCCTTAATCTTTATGAAAACTATGCTTTGCCGTCATTTGCAATTATAGGGACCTATGAAAGTCCAAGAATAGTACTGAGGCCATCCTCGACGTCGTCGGATGTGTCCTTGTGAGCTCCTCGTTACCTCAGAGCTCCACTTCTCGAACCGTTCACGTCACGTCATGTTCCCGCTCATTGTGAAAGCAACCCCTCAATCAATTTGGATTTTCCCATAACGTGTGCATCAAATTTCACGATTTGTTGTCACCGGCTGAATGCCATTCGTCGTGCCACTGTGCTGCCGGTCGTGCCCCTCCGCTGCCATCGTGGTCTCCGACGAGTTCACACTGCCAAGTTTCTCACGGTGCACCCCTCCTCCCGGCTGGAGAGCTGTCGCTATGCCACCGGCTATGCCGTGGCCATCACTTGTGTTCTGTGCCTCAAGGATGCTACAGTGCACTATAGTGCCACCTGTGCAATTTTCCATAAGAAACAAGAGAAAAGAAAAGGAATATATATTAAAAAAATAAATTTCAAAATTCAAAAACCAGGGCTAGTGTTAGCATAACGCAATAATTCACATTTTCTTTATAAAAAATAATTCCAAAAATTTTAGAAAATCTTTTTTCTCTTTTTCTTTGATTTTAATCTTTCAGAAGGCCGTCTCCTTGATACGAACTCCGATTGAGATGATTCAAAATTTTAAATTTATCTAAAATCAAGCTCTTCATTCTAGAGCTATCTATTTTCAATTTGGAATTTGTTTGAGTCTCTGCTTTTTGTTTTTCTGTATTTTCTTATTTTCTTTTTCGGTAGACGTTGATTCCCAGGGAGTGAACAAAGGATTTGAAGATCAAGACTCAACAACAACAGTATATCAACAAAGCAAGTTGTAACCTTTGATTATGTTGAACCTATGATTGTAAAACTATTTTGTTTCATACAAATTGCATGTTATTTCTGTATCAATGATTATTTGTTGGGAATAGATAAATACCTACTTGTCATTATGCCACCTTGATTATTTGAATACCCTATATCCATTGTTACCATAGGTTGGGACATTAATAGTTGGACATAATTGTATTACCAGCATTGGCTTATAATAGTTATGCTTAGACATGCTTAGTTGTACGATGGGTTCATATTACATGATAAATTAGACTTAATGAGATATGGAATTGTGGCGAGTAGCCACTGTTGTAAAATTTGTTGTGCTATGGCAGATTATGCCATTGGTCATAGTTAAACAAAATAGTTTTTTCACTCGGGCAAGTGATCATGTAGTAAAGGGGTGTGGTTAGCACATTTGGGTTGTGGTTAGCACATGTCTTGCTTGAGATTATCTAAGGACTTAGTCTTATGAGCCATTGAACTGAGTTTAATTGTACAACCAAATGTCTGGTATGGGACATATTTAACATCCCAATTTTTGCTTTTTATTAATTTAATGTGTTACTTGTGCATTGTATGGTTTTTCTAAATTTATTAGATTTTTCTTGATTTTATTTGAATTTCTTTAATATTAAGTACATTGGCCTATTACGAAAACTAATTAATTAATAAGAAAGCTTAAATAAAGTTTTATCAAAAATATTTTATTTGAGTTCCAAATGTCTTAGAATATTTATGAGAATTTTTCTGGTATTTTTATTGCCTTAACTAAATTAATCTAATTTTGGAAATTATTTTAATTCAAAAATCAAGGAAAATTAGGAGCAATGTTGGGCTGGAAGCCCTTTACTGTGCGCTTTAGCCTAGTCATGTTTGGCCCATTTTCTAGAAGAGCGAACCGTGACTGTTGATCCTTAATCGGATGGCCATTTTCACCAAGAAGCCCTAATGATCGTCCATAGTTGGATCTATTTTGGACGTTCGGGATTGCTCGTATCGGTTAGGGTCATTATCCAATCGCGACCGTTAGATGTTGTCTCCGGTTTGGATTGTTCCGCGTAGCATGCATCTAGATTGTCCCTTGTGCCACATGTACGGTTGTGGGCTTTCGTCTCTGCGTGTCCGAGCGGGACACCGTTCTGAGTTCGTCTCCACGCCGCCATGGACTCTACCTCTCTGCCGTGCGAAGGTCGGACACCAAGGCCTATTTAAGACGCACATCGTGTTCGCCAGGACCTCATGAGCAAAAGCCCTAAGCTAGCAGACTTGATTTCATCTTCGGTTGTTCACTTATTCGCCGCCGTCAGGACGTCACGGGACTCGGGACCAGTCGTGTTGGGATCGCCTTTGTTCGATGTACCTCGTGCGCTAGGTTGGGTGGCCAGTGCATCACCGGAGCGCTGTGTCATCATGAGGCCCATCGCCATCAGAGAAGAAGACGAAGCCGTCGCTGCTCCAGTACCCGAAAGACAAATCCGATCACGTCAAAAGGTAGGCGGAGTTAAGTACTCTCCGAAGATATCCACACCGGTCGCCGACGATGACCCTAGGGTGCGCACGCTGTCTGGTGATGTGGCTGCCCGAGTGAGTGCCACGTGTAGTGATGTGGATACCACGTTGACGCCTTATCAGTGTTGTGTCAGCGGGAAAGCTAACGTGGCTGCCTGGGTGGTGCTGGCGTTGTGTGCTAACTCAGCAGGCTATGGGCCCCACGCGTCAGTGAGATCGGATCCGTGTGCGGATTCACGATGGACCAGAGGAGGTCCATGGACCAGGTCCATGCACCCGTGACACGTGTCATGATCTGATTGGCTCGGGCCAGTGTTGACAACATGCTAACGTCATACTTACGCAATAAATTAGTTTTTCCAGTATAAAAATAAATCAATTAAATATTGATTTTCTGATTTTTGATATTTTCTTTATTTTCAAATCTTTGAGGGCCCATTCTCTCTCATACGAGCTCCGATTGAGGCGATTCAAATTTCTAAAAATTTGTAAAATTGAGATCTATTTAATGGTAAATTTTATTTGATTTTGAAGTTCGTTTTCTCTCTATTTTGGTATTTACTTGGCATCCTTTCTCGTTACGCGTAGACGTCGAAGTGCTCGGAGCGTCCGAGGAAGATTCATTGACTCAAGAGCAGATTCCAGAGAAATAACAAGAGCTTTTCCAGGCAAGTTGTGCTTTGATCATGTTGAACCCAATTTATAAAAATTGCTATATTGTTTTACTTTATACATGTTATTTTATGTGTATAATTGTTTCAAATTAAATTAGGATCTAGCTAATCTGTCCAATTGATATACCCTACCTTGTCATTTGTATGCCAATATCAATTGTCCAACTAGCTCATTACTAGTTGGTTAGTATTAAAATCAACATGAGTTGGTTAGACCGTGTTAGTATGCTTAGCCATGCCATGTACATCACATGCCTTACGAAATATCAAAAGTTAATCTTGACTAATGGAATATGGAACATGATTATGAATTGGTGTTTCAGGTGTTATCACACAATGATGTTGAGTTGTAGTGGCGAGGGATGTCACGCAACGATGTTGACTTGTTAATAGCACGTGGTGCTTGGTAATCAAGTGGGGTGGTAAGTGGCAAGGGGCAGTGTGCCAAGGTGGGCCGGAAGGGCAGATGGTGTGTGAAAGTCTTGCCCTAGTCATCTTAAGGACTTAACCTTGCAAGCTTTTGATCTGAATCAAACATGCAACCACATGTCTGGAATGAGACGGATCTAGCTAATTAATTTGTAATGTCTTAGTTTGGGTACTACCAGTGGTGGTGTGAGGTTCACCTTTTTATGGACTCACATGGCGCAAGAGGGGGCTCTGAGTGTGGTAACCAGTCCCTTCAGTGTTGAAACCTTAGCGGGTAGTACTAGGTTAAGACAGAGCATTGTAAAGGCTTTGTCATGATATCTCTGCGTCACACCAAAGGACGTGTGATAGTAACGTTTGCACAAAGAGATGTTCATGTTGTGTAGATAAAGCGCATAACCTCTGCAGAGTGTAAAATCTATTCGGATAGCCGTGCTCGCGGTATTGAGCAATGCTCGGGAATTACAGTCAAGGGTTAGATTTTATAAAACGAAAACTTGGTTGGGATGGCGGGTTGCCATTGGAAAGTTGGACACTTAACTTAGGGCTAGATGCTATGTTTACTTGAGAAATGCTAAAAGTTATTATTTACTGTTATTTGTGTTACTGTCTTTTTAATCTACTTATTGTATTTATTTATAAATGCTGCTTTACTGCAATATAACCATGTTAGCCAGTTCGTTGGAATAAGCCTTGCATATAGTTATGTTAGAATTGCATTATGTGCACAACTTGTTAAGTGCTTTAAGTACTCACCCTTGCCAAACAACAACATCAACAGTTGAAGAGTCTACACCTGTTCTATAGGAGGAGTATCAAGAGGATACGAGTGTTTAGGGTGCAAGCCTTGCCAGTTGCCTGTGGTAAACTGAAGAGTTATTTATGTCTTCTATTCCGTTGCAATGTCTTAGTTTAATATTCTTAAGTCTAGCCCTGCGTGGCTTAATCATGTAAGTTGACCATAAGGTCATTCAACAAGTTATATTTTAATATATGGAGTCTTTATTTATTTATCGCTATGTATGATTGTGATATTCATCTATATTGAGCCTGTGTGCACTAGCGTGATCCTAGACTAGTGTGATATACACAGAGGGTTTGGATTTGCATATTTGGGTCCCAACAACAGACCTAGCTGATTAATTTGTAATGTATTAACTTGAGTACTGCTAGTTGGTGCTGTGGGTTCCGGGATGGACGGGTAGATTCACATGATGCAAGAGAGGCCTCTAAGTGTGGTGGATGGAACCCTTTCGTAAAAATAGACATGCTTGGGAATTTCACATGAAATATAGAATTTTTCATAAAAATGTTGGAAGGTGGAATTGTTGGGAAGTGAACGAGGAGTTCATTGTTGATTTTGTTATCTAAAGTTAACACTGATGAGTTCAGTGGTTTGATGATGGTTTTAGATTGTGATTGGGTGAAGCCTCACCAATCTGTTCACGTTGTCTACAATTGATTTACTAGTTATTTATTATATTTTCTTGAATATGCTTTGAATTTATTATTGTATTTAAATTCAAGTTATTACTTTCTACAAAAGAACCGTATGGCTATCCTTTGTCAAGCCTTGCGCGAATATATTTGCATCATTTTCCTATAGCTTACTGAAATACTTTTTGTACTCATGGCTATATGCTTTTGTTGATCAGTTCCTGAGGAAGGACCAGAAAATACAGAGTTCTACGATAAGGAGTACTATGAAGACTACATGAACTAGGAAGGCATTTCACTAGATGATTGCATGTATGTCGGGACCCGAATATGCAAATCCGGACCCTCTGTGTATTCAGCACTAGTCCAGGATCACGCTAGTGCACACAGTCTCAACATAGATGAAATATCACAATTATACACAGCGGAATAATAAATAAAGACTTCATCTATTAGTATAGAACTATTGAACGACCTTAAGGTCAAACTTACACTTGTGAGGCCTTGGTGGTTTCAACTCAAAATAAATAAACAGCAGCGGAATGAAGAACGTCGACGAATCCCATCAATATACCACAGGCAACTGACAAGGTTCAACTCCTAGATAATCGCCTCCTCGTGGAACTTCTCCTCCTTCGAAGTTGTGGTCTTCTCCTCAACTGATGATTTTGTGTGTTGCAAGGGGTGAGTACATAAAGCACTCAACAAGTCGTGCACAGAATGCAATTCTAACATAGCTATATGCAAGGCTTATTCCAAAGAAATGGCTAACATGGCTATTTTGCAATAAGCAACATTTGTAAATGAATACAGTATATAAATTGGAAAGACAGTAAAACAAATAACTGTATTAGATAGATCCAACATTTCTCAAGTAAACCAAGTTTCCAATCCTATGTCAAGTTCCAACTTTTCATGGCAATCCTGCCATCCCATTCCAAGTTTTCATTTCAAAAGTCTAACCCTTAACTGTAATTCCTGAGCTTTGATCAATACCGTGAGCACGGCTATTCGAATAGGTTTACACTCTGCAGAGGTTATGCACTTTACCCACACGACGTGATATTCTCTTTGTGCACGGCCATTAGCACACTTCCTTTGGTGTCTCGCGAGAGAATTCACGACAAAGCCTTTCAGGAACCTCTACCTTAACCAAAGAACCTCTCCGGTGTTGCCTTCGCTACCACTCCTCTCACGCAATGCCAGCCGAAGTATAGGACAGGCCAACACCGTTGGATGGGTACCAAGCCGCAAAGACAGTGCGCTCCCCGCACGATACACCCGTGTCTGTCACCCCGAGGTATCGGAGGAAAGATATCGAACCCTAATCAACTAGGCTGTCCCAATCCGGACGTGTGGTTGCAAGTAAGACTCAGTCAAAGGCTTGCAAGGTTAAGTCCTTAAGATGATCGAGGCAAGACTTCCACATACCCCCGCCCATCGGGCCCACCTTGGCATTCTCGCCTTGCCACTTGCCCCAATCTAAATCATAACCACCTAGTTGATTACCAAGCTCCACGTGCCATCGACAATTTAACCTCGTTGCGTGACATCCTCTCGCCACCGCAACTCAATCTCATCGTGTGACCACACATGACACACAAGTTCATAACATCGTTCCATATTCCATTAGTCAAGATTATTTATCAAAGACTAAAGTACATGTGATGACATGGCATGGCTAAGCAACTAATACGGTCTAACCATCCCCTGTTGATTATTACTAACCAACTATAATGAACCAATCTAGGGTGACAATATATCATGGTATACAAATGGCAAGGTAGGGTATAGATCAATTGGGGTATAATAGCTAAGTCCCAAATTTAATTGAAGACATTTGTACATGTCAAATAATATGCAATAAAGTAAAACAATATAGTAGTTTTTGTAATCGTAGGTTCAACATGATCAAAGCACAACTTGCCTGGCACTTGTTATAAACTGCTCTTTACTCTTTTTAATTGATCTTTGGCTTCCTCAACCTTTGGCTCTTCAATCGAATGCTTCGACTTCCTCGTCCTTCAGCTACTTCGGGTAACTTCTGGACGCACGTCTAACGACAAAGAAGCACAAATACGACAAAACTCAAAAGTAATTCAAATAAACTCCAATTTAATATTAGATTGGTACTGAACGGAAGGGATTGAATTTAGGAACTTAGATTTGATCAAAGATCGGATGAAAGAGAACAGGCTTTCAGAAGATTTATCGAGAAGGTTACGACTGATAATTAGGGAAAGACGGAGTATATTCCAGGAGATATCCTTCGAGATTAAATAATTCGATTGGACATATATTGACATATGGGCTCTTGATCTATAGATCGGGTCCATAAAGATATGTTAGTTCATGATGAACTAAACTGATGCTCAATGTTGACTTTTGTTTACTAAACAAATACACAGTCAAACAAAAGAAAGATAGACTAATAGAATAGATATGGCACCAGGATATGACATATGGCCAATGGTCTATCGACCAAGTCCACGAATGAATTCAGGTTAATGGCGATTAGATTTTCGAGGATAAGACAGGGCGAATGGAATCGACATTCAGTGCGATCCGATCTGGGGCTCAGTCATACATCAAAGAAGAGACTTGACGATAACAGGGCGATGACGATATGTAGTAAGACAGTACAAATATCTTACTACGGTGGACACAACGAGGAAAACCGCAATACTGGCAGCGTGGCTCACGATGAACTCAGTCCATCGAACCGGTCTTAAGTTAGGTTTTGGTCCGGCTTTGCAGATGATAGAAAGATAAAGCCAGACTCACAAGGAATGGGGTTAGATCACGATAGGACGATAGAAAGGATAATGACATCGCGCTACGCTCTTGCTGGAATGCGCGTATGCGATGATAGCGAAGCAAGAGCAAAGCGTTAACGGCGGAACGTTAACGAAGAAACGTTAGCAGCGGAACGTTAACGGCGGGACGTTAACAACGGGACGTTAACGACGGAAGGTTAATGACGGAAGGTTAACGACGGAACGTTAACGGCGGGACGTTAACGTAACGTTAACGATGGGACGTTAATGACGGAAGGTTAACGACGAAGGTGAAGCGTTAACGGAACACTTATGAGATTATAAGGTGGCAACCCTCGGTTGAAAGATAGGGCAGCGAGGTCATGACATGGCTCAAATTTGGTTTGAGATCTGCAGGGTACACATATCGTGACGCAACGACAAATTGGACCAAGGGTTAAGTCCGGGTTTGAGCGAAACGATTCAAGGATGAATACACTTGGCATAGGGTAGGATGGTAGGGTTGGTTCTGCGATTAAAGGTTACCAAAGATGGCGAACCGAAATGCGCACCGACACGAAGGACTAGGCCAAAAGACGTCGGGTAGATTCTAGAACATGGCTTTGACGGCAACCGGGGATCAATGAACTTCAGCGGTGGGCAAAGCAGGGATATTGATCTTCGGACACAATGACATGGCCACGACAAACCAAAATGGTTAGCGGCACAAGGCGGCGGCGGTGGCAAAAAGCGACGATAACGAATATTAAAATTTTCGGAGGATGGAACAGCAGAGGGGAAGTGAGCACCACGTAGAACGCAGCGAGAAGATCTCAACGGTATAAGCGGATTTGGCGGCAACCCAACGATCATAACTATTAAAATAATGGATGAAACCTAACCAAAATTTACAGAGAGCTATCTGGGATCATTTGGCACAATATGACGTGAACGGATCTGAGTTTTACCTTCTGGATCAACGGGGCGCGCGATGAAGTTTTCTGCAAATGCGACGCGATCGATGGGGAAGATTGATTTTTACGCACAAATCCATGGGCAAAACCTTGAGTTAGGGTGAGCACCGTGTAGAGGACATCAAGAGGAGTCTACAGAAAAAATTTCACAGTCAAACTAGCAAAAATGAAGGAGAACGGGCGACGGCGAAATTCGATATTGAAACGGCCGTAACTTTTGATTCCGCGGATGAAACTGCACCAAATTTGGTGGAGAGATAGATCTGACCATATGGCACGAGATGACGTGAGCGGATTTCAGAAAAACTCACCGGTATGACGGGGAACGCGATGCCAAGATCGGCCGGCGATGGCGGTGCACCGGAAAGACATGGCTGCGGTTTTTTTAGGGTTTGGGAGGTGCTCTGGGGATTAGGGGTGCGTGGGAGGGGTCTTAGAACAGTTATATAGGCTAGAGAGTCGTGTCATATAAGGAAACACGAAGAAAAACCGGATTTAGATTGAAAACGGATCGGATCGAACACCTGGCGCATAATGAGCGATGCAGTGACGTGGCGCATTGTGGTGCGTCGGATCTGGATCGGAAGGCTGAGGCTAGGCGATGACGTGGCCGAATATGGAGCTGCCACGTCGATTTAGCCTATTTCCGAATTAAAATAATTCCAGAAATTAAAATAATTCGTTTAGAGAAATTAAAAATACCTGAAAAATTCTAAAAAAAATTCTAGAAAATATTTTAAGACATTTGGAGCTTGAATAAAATATTTTTAATGAAACTTTATTTAAAATTTTACAGTCTTTAATTAGATTTAACAAGGGGCTTAATTTAAATTAATTTTCAAATGAATAGCAAACGAACTCCGAAAAATATCAAAAAATTACAGAAAATTCATTGAAGCACAATGAACTCAAATAAAACTAAATTTATTTTAATTGAAGTTTATATTAGTCAAATTAAATTATTTTAGCATTAGAAAATTTCAGATTAAGCTTTATTAAAGCGAGAAAATCAGCGAATTTTTTTGGAAAGATGAACTAAACAAAAGATTTTTGAAAACTCATATTTTGGGATGTTACAATGTAGCATGTCGAATGGTCTAGGTTATCTTATTTTCGCTGCAATAGTTTATTTTTTTCTTAAGCCCTTAAGGCATAGTTGTGTAAACTTGACTATAAGGTCTGTTGCTAATTTGTAATAATAATTTGCTACTTAGTTAACTCATTGTATGGAATGGTATTTCATCTATGTTGTCATTGTGTGCACTAGCGTGATACTGGACTAGTGCAATATAGACAGAAGGTTTTGGATTTGGTAATCCGGGTCCCAACATCCTATATCCTTTCCTTTGTCTTTCATAAATAAATGACACTAATAATGCTATTTTTAGCATGTTTTAATTATGATATTTTCTTAGCTCACAGTCAATTATTTCGAGCAAAGATATGGACATCACATTGGGCCAGAGTGCTCAACACAATGAAGTTGACCCATCCATTGTGATCCAACAGAAAAGTCGAATGCTTGGGGCTAGTCGACATTCAAGGTCCCATCTTGGGTGAGGAAGTACATAATTGAAGAGTTCAGTTTGACTGGGGTCCAAGTAGCTCCTAAGAACACAAATGCTGAACGATGAGGTGACAATGCTAAGGGCGGCTATACATGCGTTCATGCAGTGGCTCAAGAAGGACATTGTCCTTGACATGGAGATTTCTCCTAGAAGGAGCACCCAATTGTCTCTGTGTCCTCCACCTCGGTAGCCGACTCCTCCACCTCGGCAACTAACTCCTTCTCTACCTCGGCAACTGATTCCTCCACCTTGTCAAGAGTCTCCTCCTTCATCTCACCAGTCGAGCCCTTCACCTCAGCAATCGATCCCTCCTCTACATTCGCAATCGACCCCTTCTCCACCTTGGCAAGTGTCCCCTCCTCTTGTAAATATATATAAGTCACGGCGGCAGTCGTTGGGGTTCCAAAGGATCAAATTCTTGAAGAACAAGCCTCCAAAGGATCCACTGAAGCCCCAGGCACCCTTGAAATTTACATTAGGAAAGTCCTTGGTTCCTGACTTGATACTAGGCACTCTTGGAATGGCATGCCGTGCTTTGCATAGATGGTACGTACAGAAGGCCAACAAAGCCAAATACCGTTTCTAGCTTCATGATAAAATTCTTGGAGGCCCATTTCCACCACGATGCGGGGTGCATTCTGGTGTTCTTCGAAGACTTATTTCAACTCTTCAACCTTATTGGGCTCGACATCTCACTCATATGATCCTAGACGCTATAAGTATCTATCATCCTACACCTACGGCCCATTACATTATTTATATGGATAAATGTATAATAGCAATTGGTCCATTATATGTAGATACATGATCAAATTTCCAGCACAAAGATGGGAACTAGTCGGATTCATGGACCCCGGCTTGATCATCGAGGAGACAATAAAATAAAATGGGAACTTCGTTGTCGACTACATAACGCGAGTGTTGCAAGCTCAGGTCGACAAGGAGTACATACTTGTAGTGTACAAAGATAGGAGAGTGCTTTATTCAGTATTTTATTCGTAGATCAATGCTTCCATAACATTCTAAACCTTGGTGAGATGTCTTTGTGACGCGAGATATGTAGGTTCCACTAGATTGTCTTGGTCATCGTACCAAGAAATAACAAGGTTTACTATCTTAATTCCATGTTGAGGAGTAAGTATGACTTTCAACCTATGCAAAGATATACTTAATAGGTAAACATTTTTTTCCTTGTTGACTGCAATTGTCTCCATCTACATTTCTGTTACTTAAAAAGTGTCCTTTTGGAATTAATGTACATAGGGCTTTCAAGGATTATGTTGATCGTGGAGGGAGACATAGAAATGAGCAGTGCTATAGTCTGCTGCATGTGACAGACTCATTTTAATTTTGAACCCATTAACTACTATAATCAAAGTAATTTTGATTCAAACCATAACAGGTTTTTTTGCCAGCCCTACCTATGACCCATCCGCTAGTGTGGCTAGTTCTTGAAACGCTTGTGCACTCTTGTATTATTACTTCTGTACTCCACTTAAAATAAATTTGAGCAATTTCAAAGCAATCAAATTAGGACTCTCTCTTAAGGAAAAGAAAAGAAGGGAGGGGTGCTTCTATGCATCATTATTTGAAAGTTGTGCAAATATTAAAGCATGAACGAAAGGGTGGATGGTGATCACTTATTCCTTCGCTTGCTTCAAGATTTATACAACTCATATTGAGAAGGTGGTGCATAGAAGCGCTACTAAAAAATTGGGTGGAATTGCTAATTTAAGGTTACCCTCACCAAAGATTTGGTGAGGACGCCCTCTTATTGTGACACATGGTGGCACTTCTTTCATTCCTCCACTTAACATCCCCTCAAAGGCTCTCTCGTTGTGACACTCAGTATCCTCTTCATGGCTCTTTCCTCCCACATTCGCTTTTCCTTAAACTCAAAAAAGTTTTTTTACAAACTTCCTGCAAAGTTTTTGGAAAAGAAGTATTTTTAACCATTTTTGAAAGTTTTTGAATCAAAATTTTTCGAACCAAAATTTTTTGAATCGAAACTTTTCGAACCGAAAGTTTTCGATTGAATTTATCTGGAAGTTTTGAATCGAAATTTTTTGTATTAGAGGATAAAGAGGAGATGAGAAAGGGGAAGAGAAGGAAAAGTAAAGAGAGACACCATGTGGCAAAACCTACATGTCTTATCACCAAAGAATTGGTGAGATTAACCTTAAATTAAATTAGCAATACCTAAAATTTTGACTCCCTCATGCACTTGTCCAGAGCAAACCTCGAGGTAGTCGTTGTCGAGCCTAGTTTGATTTTGGCTGCTCTAGCAAGGTGAAACAACCCTGGTTAATTAATTATGCAAATGAGATCATCAACACAAATTAAGCATGCCCATAATTAAATTGCTTAACAAATTAATCATCAACTTTATTGATTATCAAAATATCATACAAGTGTATATTACAATGTACATTGAAAATAAAATTACATCAAAAAAGAGAAGATTACAAGAAAATTTAAAATTTCCTAAAATCTACAACTCCTCTTGATTTTTGACCTTGATTCCCTGGAAAATGGACATTCACACATATATATATCATCGTAAGGCAAAAAATGTGGAAAATTAAAATTTTAGGAGTTGCCATCAAAACGGTAAGCGAAGGTATCGCTCATTGAGATACATGACTATCTGGGGGCCAGTCGGCATCTCTCGCTAGTTAGGATTTCATCATTCGACAATTTACAAATCTATAGTTGTCGGGTAACCGCAGCATTACAAAAATAGTGCCCGAAAATATCTCATAGTAAAAAGATAAAAATGTGCATAGTAAAAGGTAAAAGCCTCAAGATAACCAGAACCAGCCTTCCCCAGTGCCATCTTTCCCCAGAACATTCATCCGCAAATGCATCCGTAGCCAGGAGGCCACCAAAGCCACCCAAACCAAGCTAGCGAGCCACCTCCACCATTTCATCAAACACAAGGAAGCCACAAAGCCGAGCCACCCATCATTTGTTCACAAAGCACAAAGCAACACCACCACCAACACAAAGAGCAAAACTCCCAGGAGCAACACAAAACTCCTACGAGACCAAAGCCCCAAGCACAGAGAGCATCAAGAGGGAAAGTTCCAAGAGACCAAGGCCCCCAAGGAGCAAGCACAAGCCTCCAAGAGCACCAAGCCACTAGGAAGAACAAGCACTAAGAGCAACAAGCCACCAAGGAAAAAAAGAAAGCTAGGAGGCCAACCCTAGGAGCAAGTCATCACCAACAAGCACCATAAGCTCAAGCCCTAGAAGCAAGGAGTCTCACTAGCACCATCACCATCACAGCCCTGCATTTCTTCTCGTTTCCCAACCCTAGGTAACCCACATTTGGCCATACCACCAATATAGAATGATAGTAGCAAAAAATAGTATGGAGCCAAAGACCATAAGTATAGCTAGTAGTGTCTGTAGGGATCACCGTAGAGGCGGCGTTGCACGTGCCAGGAGAAAAAGGAAAAGAATAAAAAAAACAAATAAAAAAAATCTAAAAAGAGAAAAAAATTAATCTACTTTGCTGCAGTATCCAAATCTCATATACATGATTAAAAACCCATTAAATTAAATAAACAAAACTGTCAGACTCCAAATAAATAAGTTAAAATTTAAAATAACCAAAATATCAAAAGAGGCAGTATATGTATATCAAAATTTTTAATAAAGGTTTGGACACTGTAAAATATGCAAAAATTTAGTAACCACTTGAGATGTGGTATTTTGGCAATTTCAGGAATTAATCCAAATCAGATCGACGATTTGCAACAACCATGTGAGGACGCGTATTATTCAAGCAAGCTTCTTTTGATCATATTTGTGAAATCGTTCTTTTAAAATGTTTTCAAATATCATCAATGCATGGGAAAAATATCTTTTAAAATAAAACCTCAAGTCAGATGCAGTGGGGAATATGGTTTGATGATGGACTGCTAAGGTAGTAATGGATATTGATATGATGGGGAATGTATCTATATATGTGGTGGGTAGAGGATGCCTTGAGAAGGGTATTGCCAGTGGGGCCCTCTACATAGGCTATGATATAAGGATAAGCAATTACACTCGGGCAATTAGCCATATAATTTGTATCAACTATAATGTGTGAAAATGACCAGAAAAGCTTGTCCTATAAGGATGTTATGATGTCCACATTGGGTAAGAGTAGATAAATACAGGTGTAAAGCCGGGTAGGCTAGAAGGCCCAGTGAGGTGACATTGTATCAGTTGTAGTTGATTGACATTATATTTAGGTGCCTGGGTTGAGTATCAGGGCTGCTGTGGTAGCTTGGTACAACTGGTAGGCTGTGAGTGAGTGGGGAACGTTGTGAAGGACACCATGGCTCGTTAGCTACCGGAGTTAGAGATCTAATATATGAGTAGTATAAACGTTCTGGGTTCTCAACTAAGGTTGGGTTTACTATGGGTAAAGTGGTACAAACCTGCACAGAGTAAAATCATGAATTCATGCCTGTCTCTTATATTGGAGGCTATAGAAGCTAAGTCTACCTTATATGCGAGTGCTAGTAGCAATTTCAATAATTAAAATTGGAAACTCATGTTTTCTTAATAAAACCTTATTTTCCTGAAAATGGATTTGAGAGAAGGATGTCTATGAGATGGATGTTGGTAAAATTTTATATGGTGCATTTTGTTATTAATGCTTGCCGACTACTTTTGTACTCACTCTTGCTAAATCCCCCTTTGCTTAGAGAAATGTTCCTGTGGTCAAGTGTCTGGTTGGGATACAGATTCTAATGAGTTCGACCACAAGGCATGGGGTGAAGGTCATCCGTAGGATCAAGACTATGAGGAGGTGGACTACTAGGAGGGCTAGGTTGATGGTTAGACAATGCACCAGTTGACATTAGTCTTTGGATTAATCAGTACTTTTGTATTATATTTTTGTTGTACTTAGATCTTATGTATAATTAATATACTGGACCTGTAGCTTGCGTGGCAATGGATTGTAATAAGTTTCCATTTCAGTCTCTAATTATTATTTTGCTGCAACACTATGAAAACGGTGTATTAACTGATAAAATATCGGGTGCCCTCGATGTTTTGATTAGCTAATATGTTAAGATTCATGTAATTATCTCATAGTAATAACGGTGTTACTGTCGTTACCCTGAATTAATTATGCGAGTCGCCACACAAAGCATAGGCTGTGGCTCATTGGAGTCGTCACGTCTTGTCCGGCTAGGTTGGCTTCCTCTTTTATTTTTGTAAACAGTTGTCAGATAATTGCGTATTTTACTAAACAATCTAATTCTTAAAACAACTCTCAAATTGCACACTACATTTGTAGGAGACAGCTCCGGTATTTGCCTTTGGTTAGATAGGTGCTATCATCTTTTTTTTTTTTTGCAATTATGTGGAATCTGGTTGCGAGACCTATTAATTCTATGATGTGTTAGATCGAATAGTGTATTCCACATTTCAAAATATAAACAGAGTGATTATGGTTTGTTAACCGAGTATACCAATTAATTGTGCTGTTATATGTGCAAATTACCTAGTTTCTCTGTACTTGTAATAGGGAAGCAAACCTGTTACAAGTATTCGGCCCGCTAGACCTGGTTTTAGAACCTGCTCCCTTCAATCACAAATATGTTGGGACCCGAATATGCAAATTCGGACCCTCTGTGTATACTGCACTAGTCCAGGATCACGCTAGTGCACACAGGCTCAACATAGATGATTATCACGATCATACACAGCGAAAACATAATAAAAGATTTCATATATTAAATATAAACATGTTGAATGACCTTATGGTTGACTTACATGATTATGCCTTGCAAGGCTTAACTGTGAATAACAAATTAAACTGCAGCGGAATGGAAACGTAGATAACCTCTTAGTATATCACATGCAACTGATAAGGCTCGCACTCTAGATGTTCGTCTCTTCATGGTACTCCTCATCCAAAGCTAGTGTAGACTCTTCCTCAACCGATGAATTTGTTGTTGGTAAGGGTGAGTACTTAAAGCACTCAACAAGATGTGTAGAGAATGCAATTCTAACATAACTGTATGCAATGCTTATTCCAATGGAATGGCTAATAAAGTTGTTTTGTAGTAAAGCAGTATTTACAAATGAATACAATAAATAGTTTAAAAAATAGTAAAACAAATAACAATAAATAATAGCTTTCAAGTATTCCTCAAGTAAACATGGATTCTAGCCCTAAATCATATTTCCAACTTTCCAATTGCATCTAGCCTCCCTTTCTAAGTTTTCATTTTACAAAATCTAACCCTTGACTATAATTCCAGAGTATTATCCAAAACTATGGACACGGCTATCCGAATAGATTTACCATCTGCAGAAGTTATTCGCTTTACCCACATGACATGATCATCTTTTGTTGCCATGCAATTAACACACTTCCTTTGGTGTGTCGGCAGAGAGATCATGATAAATCTTTTTTGAAAACCTTTATCCCAACACTGACCCGCCCGGTAAGCCATACACTATCCCTTCCCCCAGTGGATGTGGAGATTAGGACCGACATACCATTAGATTGATGTGAGACCGAAGTACACCACATCCTCCGCCATAACCATACTGACTTGTAACCACGCTTCCATGTGATTGTCCACCTGAGGTATCACATGTCAAGATATCGGTAATCCTACTAGTTAGGTCCGTCCCATATCAGAGATGTGGTTGCATGTTTGACTCAGTTCAAAGGCTTGCAAGGTTAAGTCCTTAATTGACTGAAGCAAGACTTCCACAATTCTCCCTCAGACGCTCCGAGCACTTCGACGTTTACGCGTAACGAGAGAAAACACTAAATAAACACTAAAACGAAGAGCAAACAAACTTCAAAAATCAAATAAAATTCACCATTATTTAGATCTCAATTTTATAATTTTTTAGAAATTTAAATCCCCTCAATCGGAGCTCGTATGTGTGAGAATGGGCTCACAAAAGATTTTAAAAATCAGAAAATAGAAAATCAATATTTTTTGAATTATTTTTATACTGGAAAATTCGATTTATGACATCAACTCATGTCATCAGCCAATTTCCCGAATGAAAATATTTTAGAAAACTCGTTATTTCGCCGATAGGTGGTCTCGGGTAGTGTGGACCTGGTCCACGAATGTAAGGACCCGAATCCACTGATTCGAACCCACTTTGTTTACCGCACTAGTCCCAGGATCAACGCTAGTGCACACAGCTCAACATTGGTACATATCACATCATACTCAACGATAATAGAATAATAGTTCATTCATTGATATATCTGAAGGTATGATCTTATGACCAACTTACATTATTAAGCCACGCAGGGCAAGACTGAAAATATAAACTAATAATTAAGCAGCGGACAGAAGAAAACGTAGATAGCTCATCAGTTCACCACAGGCAACCGACAAGGTTCGGACCCTAATGACTCGTGTCTTCCTGGACTTCCTCTTCCAACACAGGTGTAGATTCATCAACTGTTGATTATTGTTGTTTGGCAAGGGTGAGTACTTAAAGCACTCAACAAGTTGTGCACAGAATGCAATTCTATGTATCTATATGCAAGGCTCATTCCAATGGATAGGCTATCATGGCTATTTTGCAATAAGCAGCATTTATGAACAAATCATAAATAGATTATAAAGGCGTAAAACAAATATCAATAGTAAATAAATTCAGTATTTCTCAAGTAAACCAAGTTTCCAATCCTAAGTCAAATTCCATCTTCCATATGGCCTTCCGCCATCCCAACCAAGTTGTCCAATCAATTAAACTAACCCTTAAGCTGTAATTCCGAGCATTGCTCAATCAGCGAGCACGGCTATCAGAATAGTTTCACACTCTGCAGAGGTTATGCACTTTACCCACGTGATATAACCAAACACCACCAAGGCGAGTGATTATAACAAAGCCTTTACAATGCTCGCTTAACGGATACTACCCGCTAAGGTTTCAATCTTGGTGGGATGGTTACCACATCCGGGGCCCCCTCTTGCGCCATGTGAATTACTCCATAACCGGAAACTCACACCGACCACGATAGTACCAAAATTAAGACATTGCAAATTACTCGGCTAGGGTGGCCGTACGAACATGTGGTTGCATGATTGACTCGAGTCAAAGGCTTGCAAGGTTAAGTCCTTAGAGTGATCAAGGCAAGACATCCACATACCCTCGCCCATCGGGCCCACCTTAGCATCCTCGCCCTTGTCACTTGCCCCAATCTAAGTTATTATCACCCAGTTGATTACCAAGCACCACGTGCCATCAACAATTCAACATCGTTGCGTGACATGACTCGCCACAACAACTCAATCTCATCGTGTGATCCCACATGACACACAAGTTCATAACATTGTTCCATATTCCATTAATCAAGATTAATTATCAATGATTCTGACACATGTGATGACGTGGCATGGCTAAGCAACTAATACAGACTAATCCTCCAATGTTGATTATAATTATTAACCAACTATATTTAACCAATCTAGGGTGACAATGGATCATGGCATACAATGACAAGGTAGGGTGTAGATCAATCTGGTATATTAGCTAAGCCCAATCTAATTTGAAACCATTGTATATTTGAAATACATGCAATAGGGTAAAACAAACATAGCAATTTTATAAACATGGGTTCAACATGATCAAAGCACGACTTGCCTTGGAATAAGTCCTGATCTGGTTCTGGAACTTGCTCTTGAGTTGCTGGATCTTCCTCCGAAGTGTCGCACAATTCAACGTCTACGCGTACCGAAGAGGAAAAGCAAATAAATACCAAAACAGAGAGCAATTGAACTCCAAAAATCAAATAAAATTCACCATTAAATATATCTTAATTTTACAAATTTTTATAAATTTGAATCACTCAAATCCGAGTTAAGATGCAAAAGTTATAGCCTTTTGAAGTTTGAAATAAATACTGAAATTGTTAAAAATCAGAAAATCAGAATTAACAGATTTATTTTTGAACTGAAAAAGCGATTTATGACGTCAGCGTGATGTCAGCCCTGGTCGGAAACGCTCCGGTGCTAACACGTGCCCCCTCGGTCCATGGACTGCGTCCACGCTTTCCTCGGGTCCACGGTGCACTCGTTTCACGTGGTTTTGGGCCACTGACACGCGGGCCCGCGACAGTCTTGACTTCGGCGCCCGGTAGCTGCCACCCGACGCGCCACGCCGGCGCCACGTCGCTGCCGGTCCGATCGGCATCCACGTGGGTGACGCGGCGACGAACCAAAGAAGCCGCGTCGGCGGCGGTGGTGCGGGATCCTAAGGTCATCGGCGGCGAGGTTGGCCGGTACCTTCCGCACGCGCCGGCGTGGCGAACCGATGACGCGGTCGGATGCTCCTCTGGACCACCAAAGCGTCGGCGACGAGGACTTCTTCAACGGCGGCGGCTTCCTCGGTGATCTTCCTTCTGGCGCCGCTCCGCAGGTCGACCAGCGCCACGAGATGCTGCAGGTGAAGGCGAAGCGGTGGGCGGTCTCGGACCTTGCGATGGCTTAACGATGGCGAATCGACAAACTTCCGCGAAATCACAACGAATCGGCAGCGCTCTCACGGGCTAAACCTAGGGTTTCGGTCGCTTGGGGTATTGCGCAGCCCGTGCTCGCCTTTTATAGCGCTAGGGCCGGCGGCTTTGCCCGATTGCTCTGCGGAGTCCACGGCGAACACGGGAAGGAATCCGGCACGGACACGTGAAGAAGATGACCGAATCGGCGACACGTGGCAAATCCGACGGCGATGATAGAACAAAAGTCCCAAACCGGTACGCTTTGCCCTCAACCCTCTGATCTAGATTCAACGGCCGGGATTAAACTTCCAGAAGACGGGCTGAGCGGCCCACGCCACTCCGGGCCACTCCCGCATAGGAAATGGGCCAAGCCCACTACTGTTCACGCCGATTTTAAAAGGTTTTCCATTTAAAATAATTGCTGAAATTCATTTAATTTGTTTTAGGCAATTAAAGTATCAGGAAAAATCCAAAAAAAATCCCAAATGGATTATATCACCCCTATTTTGGACCTTCTTTCTTTTTTAGGCTACGAGGGACTTCAGTGAAGAATGCCTCATTGGTGAAGGTTTCATTGGCCGAGCGTAGATAGTACCCTGTATTACGCTCTGCAGAGTGGATTTCGATAAAGTGCTAACTTATTGATCAAAGTCAACTATCGCTTGAACTTGCTTTGGTGATTGCTCTTCCGATGGGAATACGGACTTCAGGCACGGGAGGGTTAAGGAAGAGACAATCTTAGAAGCTAGCTAGACTTCTTCATCCATCTTCCCTATCTATCTGTATGTAGGCGGGGATTCACTAAATCCTTCTTTTTTCCTTATGACCTGCAGCGTCCCGTCTCTCTCGTCTGCTTGAAACAGACATTCTGGACTCAAGTAAAATATTTTTGGCAAAACTTTATTTTGACTTTGCACATATTTAATTAGATTTGAATAAAAGGCAATAAACTTGATTTGAAATTAATTCAAATAAATCCAGAAAAATCCAAATAAATTCCAGAAAATCATAAATGCACATTTAAGCAATAAAAACTTAATTAAGCCAAATTTTGGGATGTTACAACGAATCTGGATCGGTTCACCGCGGACTCGGTCTATAGCATTATCGCGACAAAGAGGCAGGCCCGTGACAAAGATGACGTGTCTATTCTGATGGGGCTCCAAACCAGACGCGTCATCATGGGAACTCGGCGACTTGACCCACATGGCATCCGCATGGTGCCATATGGACGACACGCAATGTCCACATGGGACCTGAAGCTCAACCACAGCCGACGAACTTCCGGCAATGGAGATTGATGCGTATACCGGATACGAAGAAGAAGACAACCCACTTGGTGCTCCAACGACAATTTGGCAAAGTGGTTCTAGAGATCTAGAAGCTCTCTTCACGACGATCTCAGATCTAGCCTCGACTGCTACTTGAATAGCTTGATGATGGTGAGATCTTGTGAAAACCAACAGTGATACAAACTTAAACTTCGACGAGCTCCCCCAAGCGCTTGATGACTGCTCGATCGGCAACAACTCGGGCAAGATACGGGGCGCAAGATGGGGGTCCTCGGACGAGGTCCTGGAGCTCCTTTTATACCCCAGCTGCCGTGTTTGACCCGAAGACCTTCTCGAACGCGGCGGAGGAGTTGGCTTTAGAGACGGCGGCGGCGCCGCCTGCAAGGGACGTGGCTCGATCCCCGCTATCTATAGGGTTACATTCGACGGTTGAAAAACCTAGATGATCGGACCGAGCCTAACACGGGCTAGCAGCATAGGGAAAAAGAACTGGGCTCGGCCCAACACTATTCAGATAATTTTCAAAACCTTTTCGGTTTAAAATAATTTTCAATAAATAAAATAATTCGGTTTAAGTAGTAGAAATATCACAAAAAATCCTAGAAAAATTCTAAAAACTATTTTGAGACATTTGAAACTCAATAAAATTTTTTTTGATAAAACTTTATTTATAATTTCCAATATTCCTTTGATATATATAATGGCTATAATCCAAAAATATAAATAAATTCCAAATAATTTCCAAACAATTAATTTTCTTTGGAAAATTCACAAAATGCAATACATGACGTTACATATTATTTTAAGCCAAAAATTAGCATGTTATAAAATAGTTGTCGTTTTAGATATAGGTGTATTCAAACTTTCAAAACTTTGACTGTAGATATCTTTTAAATATTTAAATTTGATTCATAAAAATCATATGTGAAGATTTGTCTTGAAATGTACTTTCGTAATATTATAATTTTTTAGTTTTATAAATATATTATAATATAAATTAATGGTCAAAACTGTGTTTTGAACCATATCGATGTCTAAAACGATAATTATTTGTGACTGGAGGGAGTACTTGGTACAATTTTTTTTGGCATTTACAAGAAAGATACAACTCCTTTGGCACATGTCTAGAATGACAGAGGTCGACGATAAATCTGTGACCTTACAAAATTCCTACTGAGACATCTCATATGTGCATAAAGGTCGGTACTAGGATTTAAATTGGTGGGTGGAGTCTTACATCCACAACACTACCCCATGTACTTTTTTCTACTATATAAGTGGAGCAAGGAGAATTGCCAAAACAAATGCATGAGAGGAAAGAATTACTGTGACTAAAAAGTTTTGGTACGTAGCCATGCCCTATAAACAATTTTTAATTTGCTAATTGAGTTTGAGCATCCTAGCAAAACTGAAAATATCAAATGGCCTATTAGAGAAAATAATATACTGCTTGATTGCAGAATCACAACTAAAGAGGGGTTGAAAACTTCAAATAAATATAATTGTACTAGGCTAGCTTGATTGCAGAAAATTAGATAGTTGATGAGTAGACGAGTTCGAGTCAATAATTTTGTACTAGAGGCGGCGAAATGAAGAGGGTTACTTTTTTGAGATTGTGCTTAAAGAATTTGCGATCGGTTTTGTCAAATCTTTCTCTCTCGTTATGGTTGCTTCAACGTTATTATTTTGGTTCTCTATACGAGATTCATCTGCTTTGTTCTTGAGACCGTACATACTCTGTTATATCTCACAAAACTCTAATCCGATCTGAAGACTGCTGCGCATAAGAAGGGGTATCATAGTATAACACTACCATCTTGATGTTTCTCCAATCTTCATTACCATCTTCAAAGATTTGGTTTGTCGCAGTCGAGCTTCTAATTCCCTCCCTCTATTGCCTGAGGTTTGATATCTCCTTCATCTTGATGTTCATGGAAGCATTCTTCGATGTCTATAGTGTTAATAATCTAACAAGGAGAATACAATATAGGGATGGGTAAGAAAGGTACTCAACAAGTCCTTGTGTAACAATGTGAATGACATGACAGCTATCAACTAAAGGACCCATGGTCTTGCCAATGGAATAAAGGCTTAGAAAGACTTTCTTGGATAAAGAAGTCAGGTTAATTATTCACAAATCTACGATCATTGGGAAAATGCCGGTTCCAATAGTTTCTTTCCTATCGCTAACGCTATTCCTTCTTGGAACAGGGAGTGACAAGCTACACTTCAATTTACACTCTGCAGAGTTGTGTTACTTTACTCAGAAATGTATTGGTTGATCATGTCATAATAGACACACTTTCATTGGTGTGCGGCAAAACCAAAGACACAGAGCTTTTCATCAGTTCCATCTGTCAACATCCCTCTGCCTGATGGCACCGAGCCTCACATTGTACATGGACATTGACGAATACTCATACCAGGGGTACCTCAGCGGCCCAGGATGACAAGCAGGCTGCGTCAAGCCCAACTCCGACCAAGGGACCCGCGGGGCCATAAAAAGACGCTCGTCCCTGACCAGAGCGGGGCGAGCAATCCCGACCAAGTGGGACGCCGACCATCGTCATAGGTCGGGCTCTCCTGAGCCCCGACCAAGCTAAGGTAACCTACACCAAGAGCCATGTGTCAGGCCTCCGCCGACTGTTGGCCACGTGCCCCACGAACAGGATCGTTCGAAGTGACCGTGCGGGGCAGGTGGCCCCTTCCTAAGGCAGCACAAGGGTTGCCCAAGTCAAAATTCCAGTCCCATCGCCCAGTCACACGAAGTATGGGGACGCGCTCTCTCCCGAGGCAGCGCTAGGGCTACGCTTCGCAACATCAAGACTGACAGGAGTTCACAGAGGCGGTCTGGCTGTTTCCCAAGGAAACGACGAACTGCTCTATTCAGCAAGCCTACCAAACCCGGTGTGAACGAGGCCGGACGGCGACCAATCACCAAGGCGAAGGACTAGGGCTCCTAGTCTAGATTTCTCCTTCCTTCCTTCCTTCTCCCAATTCTCGATGTAACCTGCCTCTCCCGCCTATATAAAGGGGGGCAGGGCCCTCCGGGAGAGGGACACGGGCAGACAGACACACACACACACACGGGGACAACAAGAAACACTCTTGTGTTCAAGCCCTCAAGCCCTCACTTGTAATCGCTGTGCAGCCGTCTGCACCAAAAGCAATACAACATCGCCACACGAACTGGAGTAGGGACATTCGGCCCGAACCAGTATACACCTTGGACTTTTGAGTCTAACCATTCAGGGAGAGGGAACACGTGGCCCCTTAGACTTACAAATTTACTTTGGTGCTCGAACGGCAAGCGGTTGGCGCGCCAGTAGGGGCCTTCGCGTCTTCATCGACATCTCCGATTCCCTTTGTCTCTCGATGGCTTTCTTCACCCACGACGGTGTATGCCAAGGAGCCGATCCGTTCGGCTCCTCGACTTCATCGCCATCGTCGGCACGGAGAGCTCACGCTCATTCTCGTCACCTCGAGGACCGGCACCGCTAGGAGCACGGACTCGCTTCCGCGACCTCGCCGATTTCCCGGCAGGGCCCCCTACAGGCCCAAGGCGAGCTCGCGAGCACCTCGCCTCCCGGGAGCGGCACCGCGAACTTCGGGATGATGACGCATCACCTCCGTAGGCTCACAACTCGTGGCAATGGTGGCTATATGCCGCCTCTCATTCCGACCTCCGCGGAAGACTCTTCCGACCACGATTCCAGCTCAGACATGGAGCACGCCGCCCAGACGGCACTCGCGAGTGCAACATGGCGGGCACGGTTGACCTGACCGTAACCCCCGCGGCTACGGGGGCCCTCATCCAGCGCACCAAGGAGCAGGAAGAGGAATATCAGCACGAGCGCGCTAGGCGCGCCCAAGCTTGCCGCTACCGAAGCTTCAACAGCCAGCGACGAGCTAGAGGCCCGGCCGAAGCTCGGCGAGCTCGAGCCAACTCGAGCGAGATCGGCCGAGCCCCACTTGTGCTCGGTGGTGCGCGCAAACGAGCACATCAGGTCCACCACCGGCTGGTGGAGGAGTCTGATGGCCCTCGGTTATTCCCCCACGCAAGCCAAAACGTGGCGCGGCGGTGCTATCTATGCGCCGCGCGCCTTCCCGAGCCGATCACCAGAGGCCAAGGCCACGTGCACTGAACCTCCGGTGGTGGGCGTCTGTTATGGCAAGATCATGCAGCCGGCTCTCATCACTCGGCGCCACCTTCGGCCGCCGGACCTGCATGCGTCGAAGTCGGATGGGTCCGGCAAAGCGGCGCGACCACTTAACAACCCCAGGCCTCGCGCGCCCCAGCGCGCCAGCGCCTCGGCGATGACTACGACGTCCGTGCCACCCTCGAGGCACGGCGAAAGCGGTGGGCCGGCGGCTCGGTCGCGGTCGTAGATGATCGCCGCCAGACCGATCCGGCCCTACCCCGAGGGCCCCGGGCTTTACTTCGTCGAGGATCCGCCATACGGATTTCCGCCTGCGGTCGAGCATCTACCAACATAGCCAAATACACTAGGGCCACGAACCCCGGTGTCTTCTGGAAGATTACCGGCTCGCATGTCGGGCGGGAGGAGCTGCGGATGATCTCTTCATCATCCAATACCTCCCCATCTATCTCGCGGACTCGGCTCGAGCCTGGCTCGAGTACCTGGCCGCAAAAACCATCAGGAACTGGGCCGACTTGAAGAGCCTCTTCGTTGGCAACTTCGGAGCACCTGGCGCCCGAAACTCACGGGACTCAAGAGTCGCAAGCAAGCGGCGGAAACTCTCGGGATTACATCCGGCGCTTCTCCCGTCAGTGCAATGAGCTGCCCGACATCTCGACGATGTCGTTAGGCGTTCATCTCGGCACCTCATCGCAAGGCCTTGGTGCACAAACTGGGCTGCGTTAAGCCCAGAACCACCAAGGAGCTTCTAGACATCGCCACCAATCACGCCTCCGCCGAGGAGGCTGTGGGGGCCATTTTCGAAGGAGGAAAGGCCAAGCAAGAGCGGCCCCGGCGAGAGTCCCTCCCGACCGCTCAGGCAAGCGGAAGCGCACGGAAGCGGTCCGCGAGGTCCGGTGGTCGCGATCGCCGACCGCCTTGCTTGGCAAAGCAGCGTGCCGACCGTCGCGCCCGACCATTTCGAGAAGCTGATGGACAGCCCGTGTCTACACCACGGGTTCTCCGTCAAGCACAAGTACCGGGACTGCGAGGTCCTGAGACGCTTCCTCTCCGGCACCCCCACGAAGCCACGGGGCAAAGGAAAGAAGCAAGCCCCGGCCCCACGGGCCGAGGAGAAAAGGGCGGACGTCGAGTTCCCTGAACCCGACGGCTGCCTCATGATCTTTGGCGGACCGACGTGCTACACCGACAAGCGCCGGCTTAAGCTCGCCTTCCGCGAAGTCCACACCGCAACTCCAGCCGTCCCCCAATTCCTTCGGTGGTCGGAGTCCCCGATCACTTTTGATCGGACTGACCACCCCGACCACGTCCCGCAGCCCGGGAGATATCTTTGGTGGTCGACCCCATCGTGGGGAAGAAGTGCCTCACGAAGGTACTTATGGATGGCGGAAGTGGTCTCAACATCTTTTATGTTGAGACACTCGACGCCAAGGGGATCCCCCGCTCGAGTCTCCGACCGAGCAAGGCGCCTTTCCACGACGTCATCCCAGGCCAGTAGGCCCACCCGCTCGGGCAGATCGATCTGCCCGTCACCTTTGGAGGACCGGAAAATTTCCGCACCGAGACCCTCACTTTTGAGGTCGTGGATTTCCCCGGATCCTACCACGCCATCCTGGGGAGGCCGTGCTATGCCAAGTTCATGGCGGTCCCCAGCTACACCTATCTCAAGCTGAAGATGCCTGGCCCGCGAGGAGTCATCACCGTGGACTCGTCTTTCCAGTTTGCTTACAACTGCGAGCGAAGCAGTTGCGAGCTAGCGTCGGCGGTCATCGCCTCCACCAAGCTCGCCGACCTCCAGAGGGAAGCCTCCGAGTCCGCCCCCGAATCCAGCAAGTCGGGGGCAGGATCCTTCAAGTCCGCTGAGGACACGAAGAAGGTCGTGGTCGATCCCGAGGATCTAACCAAGACCGTGCGGGTCGGAGCCACGCTCCCCGCCAAATACGAAAGCGTGCTCGTCGACTTCCTCTGCGCTAACAACGACGTCTTCGCATGGAGATCCTCCGACATGCCAGGAATCCCGAGGGAGGTCGCCGAGCACTCCTTGAGCATCCGACCAGGCTCGAGGCCGGTCGCCCAACGCCTGCGCCGCTTCGACCAAGAGAAGCGCAGAATCATAGGGGAGGAGATCGTCAAGCTTTTGGCTATAGGGTTTGTAAAAGAAGTGCGCCACCCCGAGTGGCTCGCCAACCCTGTATTTGTAAAAAAGAAGAATGGGCAATGGAGGATGTGCGTTGACTACACAAGTCTGAACAAGGCATGTCCCAAGGACCCGTTCCCCTTGCTCCGCATCGATCTAGTCGTTGACTCCACTGCAGGGTGCGAAACCCTGTCCTTTCTGGATGCCTACTCGGGCTATCACCAGATAGCGATGAAGGAGTCCGACCAACCCGCGACTTCTTTCATTACCCATTTTGGCTCCTTTTGCTACGTAGCAATGCCGTTTGGTCTGAAAAACGCGGGTGCTACATATCAGCGCCGCATGCAAGCGTGTTTCAACGACCAGATCGACCGTAACATCGAAGCATACGTCGACGACATCGTCGTGAAAACTAGGAAGGCCGACGACCTCATCACCGACCTAGGAGAAACCTTTGCGAACCTCCGCGGTTCCGCTTAAAGCTCAACCCCGACAAGTGCGTCTTGGGGTTCCCAAGGAAAGCTTCGGCCATCGCCTCTCGAGCGTGGCATCGAGGCCAATCGGGAGAAGATCTCGGCGATCACAAGGATGGGCCCGACGGCAACTTCAAGGAGTCCAAAGTCGACGGGATGCCTTGCGGCCTTGAGTCGTTTCGTGTCTCGCCTCGAGCGCGGATGCCGCTCAGCCGCTCAAGAAATCCGACCACTTCAGCTGGACCCAGGAGGCTCAGGAGGCCCTCACCCGCTTGAAGGCCTTCCTGACCTCACCTCCAGTCCTGGTCGCCCCGGCACCAGGCGAACCGCTACTCCTCTACATTGCCGCCACGACCCAAGTCGTCAGTGCGGCCCTTGTGGTGGAACGGGCGAAAGAAGGCCGCGAGCTCAAGGTACAACGGCCAATCTACTTCATCAGCGAGGTGCTTTCCGAGTCCAAGGCTCGGTACCCACAGGTGCAGAAGCTGCTCTACGCGGTGCTAATCGCAAAGAGGAAGCTGGTCCATTACTTCGACCAGCACCCCGTCACCGTGGTGACCACTTCACCACTCGGCGAGATCATCCACAATCGCGACGCCTCAGGAAGGATAGCCAAGTGGGCACTCGAGCTCAACGGTCACGACATATCGTACGTTCCCCGAACGGCGATCAAGTCGCAGGCCCTGGCCGACTTCGTCGCCGAGTGGACCGAAGCTCAGGCGCCACCGGCGCATGAAGACCCCGAGTACTGGACGATGTACATCGACGGGTCTTACACCAAGAACGGCGTGGGCGCGGGAGTCGTCATCGTTTCCCTGCATGGGAACAAGCTCCAGTATGCCATTCGGCTGCTGTTTGACGCGACCAACAACATCGCCGAGTACGAGGCTCTCGTCAACGGCCTCCGGATTGCTGTCGACATCGGCGCTCGCTGACTTTACGTCCACGGGGACTTCGAGCTTGTCGTCGACCAGGTCATGAAGGCTGCGGAGCCCCGAGACGCCCACATGGTCGCGTACTGTCGAGAAGTACGCAGGCTCGAAGAATGGTTCAAAGGTTTCGAGCTTCACCATAGCTACAGATGCTACAACGGTGAGGCCGACTACCTGGCCAATCTCGCCTCCAGCAGAGGGTCAGTCCCGCCTGGGATTTTCATCCGCGACCTTCCGCAGCCTTCCGTCCAGATGGACCCAGCGACCGAGCGGCCTCCCGACCTATCGGGCGCGACTGCTCCGGTCGCCGGGCGGTCGGATGTAGAGCCGCCCGGGTCGGGCCGCGACGTGCTGACAACCGAATCCGACTGGAGGAGACCCTTTGTCGATCGCCTGACCGATGGGTCGCTCCCCAGCGACACAACCGAGGCCCGGCGCCTCGCTCGTCGGGCGAAATCTTTCGTCCTGGTCGGGCCAGACCTATACAAAAGGAGTCCCTCTGGAGTCCTCCAGAGGTGCGTCCTGGCCGACCAAGGGAAGCTGCTGCTGCTCGATATCCATGGCGGTGTTTGCGGCCACCATGCTGCGCCTCGGTCCCTGGTAGGAAAAGCCTTTCGACAAGGTTTCTACTGGCCGACCGCCGTATCCGACGCCGAGCAGATCGTACGCACCTGCGAAGGATGCCAGTTCTTCGCCCGGCAGACACATCTCCCGGCTCAGGCCTTACAGACGATCCCCATCACATGGCCATTTGCGGTCTGGGGACTCGATCTGGTCGGGCCCTTCAAAAAGGCGCCCGGGGGCTGTACCCACCCCCTTGTCGCGGTGAACAAGTTCACCAAATGGATAGAGGCTAAGCCGGTCATAGGCATCACGTCGGCGCAGGCGGCCATCTTCTTCCGCGACAATGTTTTTCAGTTCGGAGTCCTGAACTCCATTATCACCGACAACGGGACGCAGTTCACGGGGAAGGAATTCCTCGAGTTTTGCGACAACTTCAACATCCGCGTCGATTGGGCAGCCGTAGCCCATCCGCGGACGAACGGTCAGGCCGAACGCGTGAACGGCATGATCCTCCAAGGGCTCAAACCAAGGATCTTCAGTCGGCTGAAGCAATTCGCAGGGCGATGGGTGGCCGAGCTACCCTCCGTCCTCTGGAGCCTACGGACCACACCAACTCGGACGACCGGGTTTACACCGTTCTTCATGGTGTTCGGTACCGAAGCTGTCCTGCCAACCGACCTGGAATACGACGCCCCAAGGTTACAAGCCTTCAACGAGGCTCGGGGGCTCGTCTCGCAACAAGACACCATCGACCGGCTCGTCGAAGCGCGCGATGTGGCCATTCTACGGTCGGCTAGGTATCAACAGACACTACGGCGCTACCACGGTCGTCAAGTTCGAGAGCGATCCTTCAACGTTACGACACTGTCCTGCTACTGGTTCAGCCAACAAAGACAAGCACAAGCTCGCATACTGGAAGGCCCCTTCACCGTCGTGGAGGTTCTCCGACCCGGCACCTTCTGGCTCAAGGACGCGGACGACCACGTCCTCTCAAACGCATGGAACATAGAAAAGTTAAGGCGATTTTATCCCTAAGCTCTTTTCTTGTCCCTTTCACCGTCTTTTCCTTTTTCTGAGCACCCGGTCGCCGTGCGATGCTCGGGGGCTGCCCGTTGGCACCCTCGTACGGGTCGCTTTTGGTCAGGCGCACTCACGTGGGTCGGAGACTCGACCAGCCACGAGGTCTCTCCCGAGCGGCAACCATCTCGACCTGAGTACTACGGCCTACGCCCCAGCGGCTATGGTTGCGAAGTAGCACTCCGCGGAAGAGAGAAGTACCCAAACGGGGCAACCTCTGGTCGGTCGGGGACACTCCTTTCCCGTGCGAACGCAGCTAATTCACGCACTCACATGGGTCGGTGACCCGATCAGCCACGGGGTTTCTCCCGAGCGGCAACCATCTCGACCCGAGTGCTACGGCCTACGCCCCAGCGGCTATGGTTGCGAAGTAGCACTTTGCGGAAGAGAGAAGTACCCAAACGGAGCGACCTTTGGTCGGTCGGGAACACTCCTTTCCCACACAAGTGCGCATGAATGCTGCATAGCCAGAGTTCCTATCCTCACCCTTCCCTAGCAAACAATCCGACCTACGCACAAGCGACCTCCACGGTCCTTAAAGCTATGGTCGGTCGAATACTCACAATAACATAAAAGGGCAAGAGGCAGACCGGAACTTGCTAAAAGCTTTAAGATTATTTGCATGAAATAGTCTTTTTACAATCAGAAGGGATATGCCTAATCTTCTCTCTGCTCTTTGTGGAGGACGCTCTGCGGCGGTATGCGACCGGCGATCTCCCGAGCGTGTGGCTCGACCTGAAGCTCGAGCCTATCCACCTCTTCGTCCGTTTGGTTCCCAGCAACCCCGCTGCTCACCACCGCAAGGTCAATACCGTCATAATAGGAGAAGGTGTTGACCAGCGCCGAGGAAGCCCTGAGCGCAGCGCCCTCGCCTACCGCGCTCTCGACGTGCCCCGGCACTTGGGCTAGCACGATGGCGAGCGAGCTCGGGCCCGGCACGGCTCCAAGCACTCGGGTGCATACGTCCTGGCCGACCCTCCGAAAGGCCTCCAGTTCTGCGGCCAGCTCGGACCGACCTCCCTCGACCTCCCAGAACGCTGGCAACGCCACATCCCGAGCCGTGACCGCCGCGTCACGGGCCTCCAGAGCGTCCTTCCGCGCCTCTGTGGCGCAGCTGAGGTTTTTCTGTAGCTCTACAGATCGGGGTAGCGTCAGAAAGCACGTCCCACTAAACAGTCGCAAAATTAACAAAAGGATCAGGACTCTTACCGACCGCAGAGCTCGTTAGGTCGCGGAGGTCGACCTCCATTTTGTTAGCTTCCCGGCGCGGCGCGACTCACCCGCGCCCGCCTCGGCGCCCCTCGAGCTTGGTCCAGCTCGCTCAAGGCGGGCCGCCTCGATCAGGCGGTCGCCTCGGCATGCCACGGCCATGTCCTAGCGTCGCCGCCCCGCCAGGAGGGTCTCGAGCTCCGCCACCCGTGCCACCAAGGACTGGTTCGCCTGGCGCTCATCGAACAGGGCCTGGGCGGACCGAGCCAGCTCTTGGCGGGCCTCCTTCGCTGCCTTCTGCTCGTGGCCCAAGGCCACCCGAGCGTCGTGCAACTCGAGGTGCAGCCGATCGCGATCTTCCTCGACGGCCAACCTCCGGCCGTGCAGACCCTTGATAAACTGCGATTTCTCCCCCGAGCGGGCACGCAAGCGCTGCGAGACACAACACTCCGTTAGCTCGCAACGAATCCATCAAAAGCTACAAAAGCCAAGTTCTGGCCGACTTACCAGGCCAACCGGAAGAATCTCGTCGGAAACCACGCCCAGCACTCCACTAGAGCACTCGAGAGCGAGGGCCAGATCCTCCTGGATCTGCTTCGTCTCGGCCACTATCCGCTTCACGCCGTCCCGGAAGACGCCCCACTCGCGGTTTTCCGCCGGGTCGTCCATCGAGATGGTCACCCACCGTCCGGGCGCCCCGACCGACCCAGGTAAGCGCGGCGGCCGAGCGAGCCGCAGGTCGGCCCCAGCATGCGCGCTGAGGGAGGTCAATCGGTGCCTCCCCCTGCGGCTCCGGAGGGACCACCTCCGATCCTTGGATCGCCTCTGTCTGGTCCCCGGGCGGCGGCCTCACCGTCACTTCGGAGAGCTGGGCCGTGCCTGCCGACGGGCTCCCCGGTGGCGGCGGAGGTAGCTCCTCCCGACCTCCCTCGACCAAGGGAGGGAGGCCCGTCTCGCCAAGGGCGGTCGGATCGCCCGCTCTCGACGCTCTCGCCATGGGCGTTTGACCGGCCGGATCGACCGACGTCTCTTCCTCGATCCGTGCCACGCCGACCGCGCCAGTGCTGAAGTCTGGACTGCAGTCGCGACCGCCCTCGAGTAAGCGCTGCACACCGCGAACGATCAATAAATTGCTCGGGCAACCTAGTTACGAAAAGTTTGAGGGAGGTACTTACTGCGCCGATCAAACGCGCGGCAGCCGTGCTCTTTTCGCCGGCCCTCCTCACGGAGGCGAGTCAGCCCTCCGCTTCCCCGAAGACGACTCCACTGGAGACATCTCCGCTCGAGGCGCGCGGCGGCGGCGGCGCATGGCCGCGCGCCACCACCGCCGCACCCGCTCGGGTTGCCACCGGTCGGCGAGTACGGGTCTCTGCGCTGCCCCCATCTGCAGAGGGTGGAGGTCGACCCCACAGAAGTGGTCTCGACACGCTTCGCGCGCTCCTTCTCCTCTCTTCCTCCGTCTCCTCCTTGTGCTTTTACGCCGCAGCCTCCTGCGCTGAAGCCATGCGAGCCTCCGCTGAGCTCTTTCTCCCGGCAGCAACGCCGGAGACCGACCAACAAGCCCTCGTGAACACAGACGTGAGTCTTGGTGATTGCCGAAGCTCGGGGAAGGCCACAAGAAAGAGGAGGAAAAGGCTACAACCGCTTACGGATGGCGGGTTCGGGCCGAAACGGCTCGGGGTGGCCGACCACCGCCTCGATAGCGCCCCACTGTGACGGTGGACACCGCGCCCGACCTCCGATCGGGAGCTCCTCCAAAGATCCTCGCTGGTCGGACCGTCCCCGAACCGGAACATGGGGTACGGCGATCCATCGCGGTTGCATCGCGCATCTCCATGAACGCATCGAACAACGGATCGCGGTCGGACCTCGCCTTTTGGGTCTTGATCCGGTCGATTATTTCCTCCACCGGCTCCTCTCCTTCCGTTCGGCGTCCCGGCCCACTCGGGCTTTACTCGAAGCCGACGGTGTAGACGGGCGCTTTCCCAAGTTCGGCATAGAGCCACTTGGAATGCCACCCCGGTTGGGCGGCGGTAGCTTCACGCCGATATAGTCTGCTGACGCCCAAGCAGCTTGGAGAGCCACACCCGATGGGCGCCAGCGCGTCCGAGGGCTTGTCCTTCCTCGGCCGGGCCTGGAAGAAGTGCCTCCACAACGCCCAATGGGGCTCAATCCCCAGGAAGGCCTCGCATAGCGTGATGAAGACGGCGATGTGGAGGACCCCGTTGGGGTTGAGGTGGTGTACCCGCCTTGTAATGGTGCAGAGCGCCGCGACGCAGGTGCAAGAGGCTCGAACCCGCGCTCGTAAAACGAGGCGGGCACGACGACCTCGCTGTCGCCCGGCGCAGGGGCGGCGGCCCCTGATGGCACCCTCCAGCTCGAGATGGCCAGTGGGGGCAGGAACCCCTTCTTCACCAACCCCAGTGCGCGGCTGGTCTGGATGGAACACGCCGGCCATGACATTTTCGAAGGAACTGTGAAAAGGTGAGAAGGGGGAAAGTTGGAGGTTCTCTCTCTAGCTTTCGCTGTCTTTCTTTCTTGTCTCAGGCATGCGCGCGAAGATAAGGAAAGCAAAGGCGGGAGGTTTGCACGAATGCCGCTGCACCCTATTTATAAAAGCCGAGCGGCGCACGGAACAGACACCCTCGCGAAGCGTCGCGCCCGCCCTCGCTCGCTCACCAAGCTCGAAGGGCGTCCACCGAACCAGCACTGTAACTCCGGTTTCCAATTCCTCTCAGTATTTAATCCCGACAGAGCCAAAGACACCGCTTGGGCGCTGGTCCTGTGACCCCGGTCTCGCCGGGCGTGATACCGCCCAAGGCGCGTGCGAGAGGCCCCACGGGCCGCTGCGGCCCCGAAATGGCAAGAGAGTTCAGCAGCTCACGCCAGGGGCCCAGCCCAAAGCTGTGGGTTCTAAAGGCCAGTCCCACCAAGTGGGCATAAGACCGCCCCAGCGAAAATTGAGCGAGGGACGAGTACGAGGCGAGCCCCCAGTGGGCCTCCAGTTGGGCTGGCTAACGGCCCAATCGTCTTAACTCGTGTCCGAGACCATACTTCACACTCTCCCGCGGAGCCCATCAATGGGTGACAGCCAGCTGTGCTCTGGGTCGGCGGACGACCCAGGGTCCGATACGGGATCGAGTAAAGAAAGGTTTTTTCATGGGGTCGCCCCACAGCGGGCTAGGACACCCTACTCTGGGACCGTCCTCTCGGAAGGGTCCCCCTTGGGAGGGACCTCCCAGGACCCACTCGGACTACTCGCTATTAGCTCCACAAGCACGGCGTTCAAACCAACGTGGGTAAACGTGCGTCGCTCACCCCCTCCAGGTCCCACACCTGCGGACGGGGCGTACACGTGGGATAGACAGCGGCCACTCCTCTCGCAGCTACCCTTGCTGGACGAGGACTCAGGAGGGATGCCCAACGTCCAGCTACGACGTTAAACGAGCACTCGGACACCAGAACCTCCCGAGAGGCATCTAGTCGTCCCGGCCGACCAAGGCACCGTCCAACTACGACGTTAAACAAGCACTCGGACACCAGAACCTCCCGAGAGGCATCTGGTCATCCCGGCAGACCAAGGCCCCGTCCAGCTACGACGTTAAACGAGCACTCGGACACCAGAACCTCCCAAGAGGCATCTGGTCGTCCCGACCGACCAAGGCCCTGTCCAGCTACGACGTTAAACGAGCACTCGGACACCAGAACCTCCCGAGAGGCATCTAGTCGTCCCGGCCGACCAAGGCCCCGTCCAGCTATGACGTTAAACGAGCACTCGGACACCAGAACCTCCCGAGAGGCATCTGGTCGTCCCGGCCAACCAAAGCCCCGTCCAGCTACGATGTGAAATGAGCCCCGTCCAGCTACGATGTGAAACGAGCGCCGTCCAGCTACGACGTGAAACGAGCGCCGTCCAGTTACGACGTTAAACGAGCACTCGGACACAAGAACCTCCCGAGAGGCATCTGGTCGTCCCCGCCGATCAAGGCACCGTCTAGCTACGACGTTAAATGAGCACTCGGACACCAGAACCTCCCGAGAGGCATCTGATTGCCCCGGCCGACCAAGGCACCATCTAGCTACGACGTTAAACGAGCACTCGGACTCCCGAGAGGCATCTGGTCGTCCCGGCCGACCAAGGCCCCGTCCAGCTATGACGTGAAACGAGCCCCGTCCAGCTACGACGTGAAACGAGCACCGTCCACCTACGACGTGAAACGAGCACTCGGACACCAGAACCTCCCGAGAGGCATCTGGTCGTCCCCGACGACCAAGGCACCATCTAGCTACGACGTTAAACGAGCACTCGGGCACCAGAACCTCCCGAGAGGCATCTGATTGCCCCGGCCGACCAAGGCACCGTCTAGCTACGACGTTAAACGAGTACCCGACACCAGAACCTCCCGAGAGGCATCTGGTCGTCCCGGCCGACCAAGGCACCGTCTAGCTACAACGTTAAACAAGCACTCGGGCACCAGAACCTCCCGAGAGGCATCTGATTGCCCCGGCCGACCAAGGCACCGTCTAGCTACGACGTTAAAGGAGCACTCGGACACCAGAACCTCCCGAGAGGCATCTGGTCGTCCCGGCCGACCAAGGCACCGTCTAGCTACGATGTTAAACGAGCACTCGGGCACCAGAACCTCCCAAGAGGCATCTGGTCGTCCCGGCCGACCCAGGCTCCATCGAGCTACGACGTTAAAACGAGACCCTCGAACGAGCACTCCGAAACCTCCCAAAGGCTCCAGTATCTGCGAAACACCCGACTGCCCATGCCCGAGAACAGCGATCTTCCACCGGCTGCCAACCCTCGAGGGCTGGGTTAGTTGGGAGAAACGTCTAAGACAAGTTCGTCACAAAGACACCAAATAGTCACAAAGGAAAGGAAAATTTTATTATTGGCTCACAGGCTCGAACATTACATAAAGCTATACAAAGCTACAGCACTATTTCGACGCCAACCGCCATTACAAAATCCGGGATCCCATCAAAAGTGCCGCCGCACTGACGGCTACTGGCGGCGCACCAGCGCCATCGCCTCCAGAAGGACCTCCCTCACCTCGAAGAGCCTCGGAGCAACCTCGAGCAGCGCGTCAACTGCAGCAATGTCGCGGGCCATGACCTCCTCCTCCTCCGAGAGTTCAGCCATCGCCTGATCATGCTTGGCCCAGAGCTCGGCCAAAGGATCTTCTTCCTCCACCTCGCCCTCATCACCGAAGCTGAAGATCAGCGGGTGCCTCGAAGCCATTGAGGATTCAGAGAAAGAAGACGCAGGGATGGGGACAACCGTTCAAGCAAGCGGTGGTGCCCATATATACCCGGAGGAAGTAAGATCAAACGACTCCGTATAAATGTCAAGCGCAGGAAAACAAAGCGCCCTTCGCTAGGTCCCGAAGCGGCGGAGAAGACGAATGGTCACGACGCACCAAGCCATGCGGGGCGCGTGCAACGAAGCAATTAAAAGCTTCCGGCGGTTCAAATGCCTTTGGCGACTCTTAGGCAACCGTCGGATGCGCTGGAGCACACCAGGCTGAGACCAGCCGACCATGCCGGTCGGGTCGCCTGACCAGGCCCGGTCGCCACATACAACCAAGATTCTCACCAACCAAGCTCAACCCCAACCGTGTCGGCGAACTAACTCGGGGTTCGGGGCTCTTGACGAATACTCATACCAGGTACCTCGGCCCAGATGACAAGCGGTGCGTCAAGCCCAACTCAGCCAAGGGACCCGGGGCCATTAAAGACACTCGTCCCGACGAGGCGGGCGAGCAATCCTGACCAAGTGGGACGCCGACCATCGTCACAGGTCGGGCTCTCCTGAGCCCCGACCAAGCTAAGGTAACCTACACCAAGGGCCATGTGTCAGGCCTCCGCCGACTGTTGGCCACGTGCCCCACGAACAGGATCGTTCGAAGTGACCGTGCGGGGCAGGTGGCCCCTTCCCAAGGCAGCACAAGGGTTACCCAAGTCAAAATTCCAGTCCCATCGCCCAGTCACATGAAGTATGGGGATGCGCTCTCTCCCGAGGCAGCGCCAGGGCTACGCTTCGCAACATCAAGACTGACAGTACCCGGAGGCAGTGCACTGCTTTCCCAGGAAACAATGAATCGCTCTGTTCAGCAAGCCTACCAAACCCGGTGTGGGCGAGGCCAGACGGCGACCAATCACCAAGGCGAAGGACTAGGGCTCCTAGTCTAGATTTCTCCTTCCTTCCTTCCTTCCTTCTCCCAATTCTCGATGTAACCTGCCTCTCCCGCCTATATAAAGGGGGGCAGGGCCCTCCGGGAGAGGGACACGGACAGACACACACACACACACACACGGGGACAACAAGAAACACTCTTGTGTTCAAGCCCTCACTTGTAATCGCTGTGCAGCCGTCTGCACCAAAAGCAATACAACATCGCCACACGAACTGGAGTAGGGACATTCGGTCCGAACCAGTATACACCTTGGACTTTTGAGTCTAACCATTCAGGGAGAGAGAACGCGTGGCCCCTTAGACTTACAAATTTACTTGCCGGTGCTCGAAACGCCGACAGACATCTTCTGCTACTCTACCACACATATAATGTTCATCTAAACCAGCAGCGGTGGTTCCTGAGTCCATATGAATGCATTAACGCTTGCTCAAGCATTATCATTGATACGTTCCATGAGACATGTGACATTAAGAAGGCATTACTCAGCTCATGCCTTTCCTATACTAGGTCATGTGGTCAATGCGGGCCTTGCGGCGCTATATCACCATCAGGCATTTGTTATATTTGTTATATTAACATTCCAGTGATATTGCCCTATGTAGTGCAGCCTGCCTTCCATGAGATTTCCATTCAGGGTTCCAACTACCAGCCATAAAAAAACTCAAAGGAATTTGGTCCAGCAGCCCAAAATAATCCATTTACTTTTCTAGAAATTAACTTGTAGGTGATAAAAATATTAAAACAGATTAGAAATTGTGTTATTAGAGAATTAATAGAATAATCATGATCAAGAAAATAGACTTGCCTGGTACCAGAAGAATCAAAGACAGAAACATTTGGAGAGCGAGAGTTCAAACTTGAATAGTAGATCCCTAGGTTACTCCAATTCTAAAAGAACGAAAAACACTAACAGAGTCCAGTAAGAACTAATACCAAATCGAACACGATGCATATGCAAGGACTACGATTTTACTTGATTAAGGCTAACAAATGGCTATTGACTCTCACTCTAAAGTGGTACGGTTAATTTGAATTAGACAAGGAAGAGATAAACAAGATAAGTTCAATTCAGTTTCTCTCTAGACAATTTGATTTAGAAAAGAATGTTTAAGCTACTGGTTTGGAGAAAATACTTTTAAAGTTTAGTTCAAAAGAGAAAGCCTTAACTTATTTTAAGAAAATCTTAATTGTATCTGAAAAGGACATATCTTTAAGTTTATGTTTAAGAGAAAGACCTTGATTGTTGAATATAAGAGAATGACTTACATTTAAAGGAAATAGTTGTGTTTAGAAATAATTAAGAAGAAAACATTAACATCTTTGAGAAAATTTATTGGAAATAGTTAAATAGGTAAGATTGATGAAGGTATTTCGAAAAAGAATAGTTCATATTTTTATAAAGAAAAGGATTTCGATAAAAATACTAATTATTTTGAACAAAGAGTGTTGTTCTATTTTAGCAAATAAAATAGGGATTTTAATTTAATTAACAAGAATGACTATTAATTGAGAAAAGATATCTAATTTATTTCAAAAGGAAAACATTTAAATAGTTTGTTTATAATAGGTGTACATTACTGTTAATGACTATAGGAAAGGGAAAATAACTTTTGTGAATAACTTATTTGGGTGAAGAGAAATAGTTTGGGAAACAAGGTAGTGTTTTATTTCAAAATTAACAGGGTTAACAATATTTATGAAACCTTATCACTGATATTATTTTGTTGTAACAGAAAATACTTTACTTTAGTATTTATTAATACTGAAATTATTTGGTTGGAATGTGTTAAAGAGGAAGAGCTTTTGAATTTGGAAAAAAAGGGATTATGGAAGAGAATATTCTGGCCTTGAATTATATCCTCATTTTGGGTTAAAAATTGGCATACTGGACCATGGGCATTGTTGGGCCATATCAAGCCCTTGATCCTGGTGCTCCCTAGGCACCGCGTTCTTCGTTCGAGCTACCATAGTCACCGACCCTTTCCTGCATTGTCGCCGGTCCTCCAACCTTCGATGGTTGCCACCACCACTCCTAGGGCTTCCCCTGACAGCGAGCTGCCCCGAGCTCACTGCCACGGCCTTCCCTCTATTCCTCCTTGGCTCGATCCTATATGGTATCGACCTAGCATCGTCATCGCCGGACACACTCACCCATCTTTGTCCACCGTCCTAGAGATGGTAGGGTGCCCACCACCCTTGCAACTCCAATTCTGGCTCCCCTAATCGATGAGTCACCTCTATCTTCCTTCCTACTCGGACTTGGCTATGCTCTGTGTTGTGCTTGTGTGAGAGATGTGATGCCTACTTGGATGAATGCATGTTGATGCTACAGAGATGATGCTTGATTATTTATGCTTAGTAATTATGCTAGATTACTCACGATTTCATGAATTGGCTAACAACATACTACCATTAATGTTCCTTAGGTCAATTGCCTACTTGATGAAGTTGATCCTTAAACAAGCATGGCAATGATGACACTGGATCTGAGCATGTTGTCTAATTATTTCATCAAGAATCACACTAGCATGACATTGTCCTTAGTGTAGTCAATCAACCATGTGATCCACGTATATCACTTAATCCTGTCTCTAACAACATCATGAGCATGCATGATAATTAAAGAATATGAACCCAATGGCCTTTCAATTGGAATAATAATCATCCATGTAGTATTTTGGTTGGACTTGAATAAGAGTTAGCCATTGTCTAACTACTACTTTTTAGTACTTATAGTATGGATTCTACGTAAGTTTGAGATATTATAGATTTTGGGTTATTGGTTGTTTATCCAGATTAATATGTTAAGTGCACCATTTTCATATTAGGAGACAAAAATTAACGGAGTAGGTAGCTATACTAATCAACTCTACAAAAATGGTAATGATGAGGAAAAAGTGATCCAAGTCACACAATTTAGACACATTCTAGTATGATTTGTCTTAGAGGTCTCAATGATTAAACATGGTCTTTGCATGGTTATTAATCTGAAAATAGAGTAGTGACACTCCTATTCATACTATTAATGTTCAGATTTACTTAAAACACATTGATGCATGATCCTTGGCAAGAGCTCAAACTATCATGATGATGTCCTTAATTTCGTACCATGAGACATGATTTGAACGAGCAATAAGTAGTATGGGTGATGTTAACTAGGATAGTAATGATTTCTAAAAATAATAAACTAAGCATTACTACCCATTTATGATATATTCTTGTATGTCCTTGTTCTCACATACAAGAGCTATACATAAACTACCATAGTAAGAAACTAATAATAAAGATGTACACATGCTAATCATTTTCAATTTGACAATGATCACATTCTTGATAAAGAACTAAGACAACTCTTTTAAAGGACATGATACTACATAAGGACCTTAGCATCCAGCTCAACGATGATTAAGAATCTAAGAGCAATACACTCATATAACCTATTGATACTAGTTTCCATGGCAATACATAGATCAAGCATTTCAAGAACACATTCATCACAAAACATCGAAAAGCATGAATTTACATCAAGGATATCACGATGAGTGCACCATCCAAATTTTTGCGTATTTGAAAAGCCTTTTGTGTAGTTTAGCCCTTGAATTTTTTTCATCATTTTATTTGGTAATTAAAGCATAATATAGGACTTTCGTAAGTAAAAAATGATTTAATATGAACTCAAGTGAACAATTGTCAAAATTATTTTATTTGGATTTGTTGAGCTTGGATGTATTTTCTAGATTTTTATGAGAATGTTTTGAGTGAATTTGCTATTTTATTTGATCTCTTTTTCATTTTCTAAAAGGAAAAACTAAATTAAAAATGATGCAATTGTATCGGGCCGAAACCTAGCCTAGCCATCCCAAGTTCTCAACCCAGTGGCCCAGTCTGCAGCCCGCACTGTGTCGTAGCCCAACCTACCAGCCCGTCTCTTGTGTGTCGCTAATAGGTGGGACCCACTTGTTAAAAGCACTATTCATAATCTACGAGAGGGTGTCAGGACCCAAATATGCTAATCTGGGCCCTTTGTGTAAATCGCACTAGTCCATGATCACGCTAGTGCACACAGTGTTAACATAGATAAATATCACAATCATACACATTGAAAACATAATAAAGACTTCATTTATTAAATACATAATCCTGTTAGCTAACCTTATGGTCAACTATACATGACTATGCCACGCAGGGCCAAACTATAAATAATTAAACTGCAGTGGAACAAAAATGTAGATAAACCCCTCAATATACCATAGGCAACTGACAAGGCTTACACCCTGAAGGTTCGCCTCCTCCTGGTACTCCAAAGGTGGTGTAGACTACCCCTCAACTGGAGATTTTGTTGCGACAATGGTGAGTACATAAAGTACTCAACAAGTTGTACACAGAATGCAAGTGTAATATAACTATATGCAAGGCATATTCCAATGGATAGTTGATACGACTTTTGCAATAAAGCCGTGTTTTCAAATGAATACAGTAAATAGATTAAAATAACAGTAAAACAAATAACAGTAAATAATAATTTTCAAGTATTTCTCAAGTAAACATGGCACACAGCCCTAAACCAATTCCAAATATTTCCAATGGCACACAGCCTTTCTTCCCAAGTTTTATTTACAAATCTAAATGTTGATTGTAATTCCCGAGCGTTGCCCAATACCGTGGACATGGCTATTCGAATATATTTACACCCTGTAGAGGTTAAGCACTTTACCCACATGGTATGATCAAACTATACTGTCGGCCAAAACACGTACCCATCAACGTGAGACTAGTAGATCATAAAAAACCTTTCGAAAACTTTGTTTGGACACTAACCCTCCCGATAAGCTGAACTCACTATTTTTCCCTCACACAGAGTAGAAGAATAGGATCAGGGCTCATCGTTGGACATATGTGTGGCCAGAGCAACACACTTCCCCTTAACTACACACATAGTTTAGTTATCCCACCTGAGGCATCTCATACCAAGACTAGGTAGCTTACTTAGTAAGGTCCATCCCATTCTAGACATGTGGTTGCATGTTTGGCCCAGTTCAAAGGATTTCAAGGTTAAGTCTATAATTGATCGAGGCAAGACTTTCAACAATACACTCACAGAAAATCACCTCACATCTACTCATACAACATGTCATCATATCAACCCAATGCCACACAGGCCCACCACGACTCATAGCCCTTGCCACATGCCCCAATCTAAATCATTTTACCACCCAAGTTGATTATCATGCAACATATGCCATCAACAACTCAACATCATTGTGTGACAATACATGACACACCCATTCATAAACATATTCCATATTTCATTAGTCAAGGTTGATTTGGACTTTCAAAAGACATGAGTTATACGTGGCGCTCAACAACAATTGCGAAATCCGGCGAAACGAAGAACTAATCCCTATGATTGAATGAGGGCTTTGATTGCTTAGGATTCTACCCACCCGACGCTTCCGCTTATATAGCGCACGGCGGCCAGATAGAGTTCGATGCGGCGAGGATTCCATGGCGTAGACGGTAGAGCAAGCAGAGTTCAGTTCGTGGCTGGCCTGAGGAAAACAATCAGATGGCTTACACGTGGCGTATCCGACGGCCACACACGATGCACGCAATCTGATCTCAGACATACACGTGTGAACTTTCAATGATCTGGATTCTCAAGATTCCTAACTACTCGGGTTAATCCTGACCACTCACCTCGAATCCGATGGCTGGCACGATTGCTTCTAGAAGATGGGCCAATGCACGCACAATATATGGGCTTGGCCCAATACTGTTCACAAGAATCTCCTCGGATTTTCTCTTAAAATTAAATCTAGTAATTCATTTATTTAGTTTTAGGCATTAAAAATATTAGAAAAATTCCAAGAAAAATCCCATAAATATTTTGAGACATTTTGAACTCAAATAAATATTTTTGGCCAAACTTTATATAAACTTTATCATTATTTAAATACTTTTCAATAAAAGGCCAAATACAAATATATTCAATAAATTCCAATAAAATTCAGAAAAATCGAAATAAATCAGAAAAATCATAAAATTCATAAATAACAATAAAATAATAATAAATTTTCTTTTTTGGCAAAATTTGGGATTTTACATGAAGCATCTAGGCCCCTAATTTCTTATGGTTTTGGTAATTAATAACAATCAAGGTTAAAAGGACTAACGTGTTGCTTTAAGTGTTGAGAAAAAGGTTAGTCCTCGTCAACTTACGGAGCACATGGAGGCAAAACCAAGAGATTTGCTATATTCAAATTGAAGGCCAAGGTACTAAAAAATTTGAAGGACCTTTCATAGCTTTTACCGAACTCAGAGTTTGGAGAAAATATTGGATTGCTATAATAGGTGCCGTACTATCAAGGGGGAGTGATAACTAGTAGCTTGAATATACTTAAGTGTCATTTGGCTCAAATCCGAATTCATATAGACATAATCTTGCATGATAGAAAGCATATTTGAATTTTTCTGTGAAAATTCAGTATAGCCGGCACTACCACCATGCTAAATCCAATACTGTCTCTGGTGCGGTAGTACCGCTATAAGAAGCGGTAGTTATTTTCTAGAGAGGTGCTTTCTGGGCATTTTTATGCATGTCGGCACGACCGCCATGTTATATCTGGTACTGCTGCTTGTGCGGTAGTATCGCTATTTGATGCGGTAGACTTTTTCCTAGCAGAAGCACTTCTTGGATGATTTTCTCAGGACCGACACTATCGTCATTGTACATGTGGCACTACCGGAGTTTAGTGGTTTCGAGCTTGCTGGGCGGTACTCATTTTCCAGAGAGTTCCCTTTTCTGGGCTTAATTGGCATCGGCATTACCGGGCTCATCGTCAGTACTATCGCTGTGCGGTATTACCGCCTTTTAGTTGGTGGTAGTGCTGGATTTTCTGTTGTAACAGCTAGTATCGGTGCATTTAATGCACTGTTTTGACTGTTGATCTGGGGTTGGCACTACCGCATTTTACATGGCAATAGTGCTAGAAATGCTGAATTTTCCTGGGATTTTTTTCCAATAGTTGGAATTGTGGGTGGGGCTATAAATACCCCCACACCTGCAGCAAGAGCACCTCTTGGATATTCATTGCACATTAGTTGAGCCCTTGAAAGCTTCCACTCATCTCTTGAGCATTCAATTCACATTTTGAGTGAGATAGGTGCATTCAAGTGTAGAATTTATTGTTGAGCCATTTAGACACTTAAACATTCTCAAGCAAGAGTTATCACTCTATTCTTTTGGAGGTTGCCACCTTCTAGATGGCTTGGAGGTGTGAGAACCGATGATCTCCTCAAAGAAGCTTGTGAGGGGGCCCGATGGATTGTGAAGGCCAGAGCTCGCTTACCCAGAGCGGGGAAGAGCTACCCCTAGTGATCGAGGGAGGCTCATTTGCGCAAGGGGCCAACTTCATTTGTTCAAGCTTCCTCAACATGGATTAGAAGAGACCGGCAAATCTCCGAGACCACGGGATAAAATTATTGTGTCCATCTTTGTGGTTTGCTTTCTTGTAGTTAAATTTGAGTAATTTACTTTCCTAGTGTATATAGCTTTTATCACCTCTCTAGGATTGTTGAGTAATTTGTGCACACGATGCAAGTCTAATATAACTATATACAAAGCTTATTCCAATGGATGGTCGATATGGCTATTTTGCAATAAAGCCGCGTTTTCAAATGAATACAGTAAGTAGATTGAAGTGATAGTAAAACAAATATCAGTAAATAATAACTTTCAAGTATTTCTCAAGTAAACATGGCACACAACCCTAATCCAATTTCAAATATTTCCAACGCCACACAACCTTCCTCCCAAGTTTTATTTACAAAATCTAACCCTTGACTGTAATTTTCGAGCATTGTCCAATACCGCAGACATGGCTATTGGAATAGATTTACACTCTGTAGAACTTATGCACTTTACCCACATGGTATGATCAAACTATACTATCGGCCAAAACACGTACCCATCGACATGCGACTAGTAGATCATAACAAAACCTTTCAAAAACTTTGTCCCGACACTAACCCTCCTGATAAGCCGGACTCACTACCCCTTCCCTCACACATAGCAAAAGAATAGGATCATGCCTCATCGTTGGACAGATGTGTGGCCATAGCGACACACTTCCCCTTAACCGCACACACAATTTGGTTATCCCACCTGAGGTGTCATCACATGTCAAGACTCAGTAGCTTACTTAGTTAAGTTCGTCGCATTCCATACATATGGTTACATGTTTGGCCCAGTTCAAAAGCTTGCAAGGTTAAGTCCCTAATTGACCGAGACAAGATTTCCAACAATACACATACCAAAAACCACCTCACATCAACTCATACAACATGTCATCATATCAATACAATGCCACATAGGCCCACCACGACTCACAACCCTTGCACATGCCCCAGTCTAAAACATTTTACCATCCAGTTGATTATCGTGCAACGCATGCCATCAACAAATCAACATCATTGTGTGACAACACATGACCCACCCATTCATAAACATGTTCCATATTCCATTAGTCAATATTGATTTAGACTTTCAAAAGACAAGAGTTATACATGGCATGGCTAAGCAAACTACACACGGTCTAACCAACCCACGTTGGCATCTATTAGCAACCAACTAATAATAAACCATCCTAGGATGACAAATAATCATGGCATACAAATGACAAGGTAGGCATAATCCAATTGGGTAGAATGACTAGACCCCAAACTATTTGAAAAGAGTTCTAGGCATAAAATATCATGTAATAATTTAAAACAACATAGCATTTGTAAAACTAGGTCCAACATGATTAAAGCACAACTTGCCTTGGAAAAACTATTGTTTCTACTCTGAACCTTGCTCTTGAATCAACTCTTCACCCTCGAACGCTCTAAGCACTTCGACGTCTACACGAATCGAGAGAAAATAGCAAATAATTACCAAACCAGAGAGCAAATAAACTGTAAAAATCAAATAAAATTCATTAATAAATAGATCGCAATTTTACAAATTTGTAGAAATTTGAGTCATCTCAATCGGAGCTCGTATAAAGAATAACAGGCTTTTGGAAGATTCAAATAAAAGATAAAATCAGAAAAATAATAAATCTATATTTTCTTGAATTATTTTTCTATTGAAAAATCGATTAATGACATCATGATGATGTCAGCAACCAGATTTTCCCAAGATTAAAATAAATCAAAAAATCCAATCTAGCCGACACATGGGCCGAGCGATCCATGGACTAGTCCATCAAACATGGTGGGTTCACCTTGGACTTAGTTTACGGTCCACAATGGCTGACGTGTGGGACCATTTGACGCTAACATGGCCTGCCCACTTACCTACTAACGCAAGCGGCACTTATGCTCTGATAGCTGAGATGTCACTGACGTGGTGACACCGAAGCGCACACGTGGTGATGATGTCGGATCCATTAGGGTTCTCCACTAACGAACTCCTAACGATGGCGGCGTTCCACCGGAGTCGAGGAAGATGACTCACCTGACAACATTCTGGCGACAAATTGGGCCACACATTGCACGGATCTGAACAAACTCTACTTTATGAGCTCAAAACTGGCTTCGGCTTCCATAGGGTGTAGTAACGGTGGAGATCTGGCCGGAAGAAGGTGATCACAAGCTTCAAGCACCTCCAGTGAGCAAAATCTTCGTGAAGAGAGCACCTCGGGCAAAACTACTCGCATGAAAAGCTGTGCAATGACTAGAGTTTCCTCAGACGATGACCCGACCACCCTTTTAAAGCCTCGACGAGCGTGCATGAGAGAAATTCCTCAACCACACAGTGGCGGCCTCCTATTCCACAACGATGGCAGCCACCCGGGAAGAAAGCAGTCTCCTCCGTCCACGTGTTATAAATCGAATGGCCTCCGATAAGGGTTAGAAATCTCGGTGAGATTTCGCGAGATCTCGTTTTTCGGAGCTGGACGAAATTCAACTCCCGGCCAAATTCAAAAATTCAAAAAATTCATTTGCTACAGTAATCTCGCCGAGGTCTCGGTATTTTTTACCGGAATTTGATGTTTGACCATCGAATTTGACCAAAAATTGATCAATAACCCTTAAGAAAGTCATCTTCTATGAACATTTGTTGAAAAACTGAATTTTTGAGATATTGTTTAAAAATTTCAGAAACACTGTCAGATTTTTATAACATTGTACGTGCTTTATCCTTATGTAAAAATTTATGGTACAATTCTACTAATTGTAGGGTCATACAAAAAATTTTCAAAATAATTTACCTAATTTGTTATCTTTAAACAATCAAAAACAGAATGAACATAATTGGGACAGTAACATTGTCAGAATTTTATAAATTTTCTCGAGTGTGATCATGATCCATAATTTTTATGAGAGCTTAATAATTGACTCAGTACCATTATATAAAATTTTCAAAAAATTTCAACTTCTTTTGTTTCCTAATCAAATCTATGTATGCATTGAACTTCATTTGTTATATTTCAAAAATAAAAAACGGAAAGAACATAAATGGTACACTGCACTTGTAAGAATTTTATAAATTCACTAGAGTGATATCATGATTATAAATTTTTATGAGATCTTAAGCATTTACTTAGAACCCTTATTCAAAATTTTCAAAAATTTTAAACATTTTTGGATTGCTAAAGCAAATCTATGTAATGATCATTAGGCTTTTATGAAAAAGTAGCACTCTCGGAATTTTTGGAATTTCTTGAGCTTGATAATTAGATGAACATTTTATAGAAACATTTATGATACATTAGGACCATACACAAAAATGTTCAAAATTTTCTAACATGGTTTGTACCTTTTTTCATTTGGTTGAAGTTTACCGATAAAGCTTGTATCAGGACAGTACCACTGTCCGAATTTTGAAAACTTCAAGAAGCTTGATCATCATCTGAACATTTTATGAGAACATTAGTGATGCGTCATAACCATAAAAAACAAATTTCAAAAATTTCTAGCGTGGTTTGTTTCATTTTTCATTCGGTTTAAACTTGACGGTTAGTGTTTTATCAGGACAGTAGCAATGTTTGAATTTTTAAAAATTCCTCAAATTTGCTAATAATTTGAAATTTTTATGGGAACATCACTATTGTTTCAGGAACCACAAAAAAATTTAAATTTTTTTTGACGTTGTTTGAGCAATTTTTCGCGCCATTCAAATTTGCCGAGATCTCGGTAGTTCCGCCGAGATCTCGAAAATATCGCCCCAAAAAAACCCGGATTCAAAATTCTATTTTTCCAGTTTATCCGGAATTTGTCCAAAAATTTTAAATCTCGCCGAGATTTCGTTCTCCGGTCCCATCTGAGATTTCAATCCTTGCCTCCGTCTACTCGGAATTGGAAGAATCCTGGCCACCCACGTGTCTACAAACCAACAGACCGATGCGGTTAGGGTTTTGGGATCAATCTCAGCCATCCGTGCACTAAGGTTTGACGGTGGATAGCCCTTAGGGTGTTTGAGACACAATCCAATCGTTGATCCGCATCCAATGGTTGGTATTCTTAGGGTTTCACAGCGAGCAGCCCGAGCAGGCATTAGCTGGTTGAACCAAGCCAGCACTAGGGAATGGGATGGACTCAATGGGGTTCTGGCCTAACATTGATCATAAATTTTTCAAACCTTTTTGATTTAAAATAATTCTAGAAAATGAAGAAAGCCAAATAAAATAGCAAAAATATCAAAAAAAATTGAAAAATATTTTGAGACATTTAGAGCTCAATAAAATATTTTTGGCAAAATTTTATTTAAACTATTGAAATATTTACATAATATTCACAATAAGCCTAATTCAAAAATATTAAATAAATTCTAGAAAATTCCAAAATTTAGAAAATACACAAATAATAATATTGAATTAGTTTGTGCCAAAAATTAGGATGTTACAGAGGGACATTTTGTCCATTTCATGGACGTCACCGATTCAGTTGCAAACCCATCATTGAATGGACATTGAGGCTACTGTAAAGGGAGCACCAACATCGCCTCAATCTCCTCATCCAAAGCCCTAACCTTAGATACCAAGATTTTTCACTATTGCACCGTATTCCAACGTTTTTTACGAGCGTCGCCACCAAGTTTCTCGACTGATTCCATCTCTGTCGATGAGTCTCTATCTTCTTGGTCTATGTCCTTAGGTTTGCCTTGAGGTGTTCTACCTGGTGTACACCTTCTCATCGCCAGAGGCCATGGTTGTTGTAGAGATCGTCGATGCCGCTGCTTTCGTGGTCACCAACATCACCAAAAGTCATTGTTGGCCACGACATCCATGTCATCTTCTTGGCCTCGTCAAGCTCATGCTAGGAGTATGACTTGGTGGTCCAAAGGGGCTATCGGTGAAGATTCGTGGTTCACCGGAGTTTTCCTCCATGGTTCGCCATATCTTCACCGGTGGTGACCTTGGTCCTCGTGCCAATGTGTGTCAAGTTCACATTGTCTTCCGTGTCAGTTTGTCCTAACCTAGAGGCTTAGCTATGCTACTATTCACCAGAGTTGCACCGCTATTGCCGTCATCTTCCCTGACGTGGTCGCCATGTCAAAGCCGCGTGTGTACCACATATGCGCCAGATCAGTGCCACGCAAGCCAAAGATTAGATCAAAAATAGAATAAGTCTACCATAAGCCATGTCAATGACATGTGAGATCCACATGTCAGTGAGTTAAAGCCATGCGTCGTATCCACCATTGACCATGCACTATGTCTATGGGCCCACATGTCAGCCTCTAGTTAATTTCTGGAATTTTTAGAATTAATTAGAAATTTGGAAAATCAGCCAAGCCTACTTGCTAGTCTCTTAAAAAGGAATATTCCTAGAATATTCTCATTTCTCTCTCAATTTCCAGGATTTATTTGTCCGATAAATCTTCTGAGTGTTAGTTCTCCTTCATATGAACTTTGATTGAGTCAATTCAAATTCCTAAATTCATCTTAAATCAAGCCCTACATTCTAGAATATTTTATTTGATTTTTAGAGCTAGTTTTGTCTCTTTGTTTTATTTATTTTGTGCTTTCGTTGTTCATTTTGCTTAGACGTTTAAGTGCTTTCGTATATTTTATTCAAGATCAAGATCAGGATTTATTCCTAGGCAAGTTGTGCTTTGATCATGTTGAACCCAGTTTAACAAAAGTTATTTTGTTTTAAACTATTGTATGTTTGTTTAAATTATCAATTGTTAATTTGTTTTTGAATTAGCTATGCAACCCATTTGATTTATACCAATCTTGTCATTTGCTATGCCATGATTATTTGTCACCCTAGGATGTATAATTATTAGTTGGTTACTAATATAATACCAACGTGGGTTTGTTTGAACGTGAGTAGTGTGCTTATCCATACAACGAATAATTAGTATTATTTAGAAGTGCAAATTCAAACTTGACTAACTGTCTATGGAACATATTTATGAAAATGGTATATTATGTGTTGTCACACGATGAAGAGTTATTGATGGCATGTGTTGCACAATAATCAACTAGAGTGGTAAATAATTTAGATTGAGGTAAGAGACTGTGTGCCATATTAGTGGGTATATGTGACATTGAGTTGGTTATTCTGTGTGAATCAATTGAGGTTATTGTGAATAATTTGAAGTCCTGGCTTGGTTAGTTAAGGACTTAACCTTATAAGCGATTAAACTGGACTAAATCATAAAACCACATGTTTCTAATGGGATAGATCTAACTCAGTAAGTTACCGAGTCTTGACATATGATATCTCAAGAGGTAAACCAAGCTATGTGTACGGTTGGGGAAGATGTGTGTTGCAGTAGCACCACATCTTGAATAATTATTGTTCCTAGTCTAACGATGATCCCCTTCTATTCTCCTGGTCTGTGTGTGGGTGGAATAGTGAGACCAGGCTTATCGAGAGTGTCTATGTTCAAATTGAGTTTCTAAATGTTTTGTTATGATCTTCTTAGTTGTACACCTAAGGAAACGTGTTAATTGCATGATAATAAGATATTGATTATATCTTGTGGGTAAAGTGTATAACCTCTACAAAGTGTACAATATATTTGAATAGCCGTGTCCCCGATTATGGGTAATGATCGGGCACACATGGTTTAGATTTTATAAAATTTAACTTGGGAGTGGAGGCTATGTGCCAATGAAAGAAAAGGATTTGGATTGGGCTGTATGCCAGTGGAATTTGAGAAATATCTAATAATCTTATTATTACATTTATTTATTTTATCTTTTGTTTCAATCTATTATTGTATTCAATTGTAAATGCTGTTTTATTACAAAATAGCCATATCAGCCATTAATTTGGATTAAGCCTTGCATACAGTTGTACTAGAATTGCATTTTGTGCACAACTTGTTGAGTGCTTTATATACTCACTCTTGCAACAATAAATCAACCAGTTGGGGAGGAGTTAACACCAACCCTGGAGGAAAAGTATAAAGAGAAAGCAGATTATTAAGAGTCAAGCCTTATCGATTGCCTATGGCAGGTCGGTGGTTGTCCACTGAAGTTTTCGTTATAATGAAGTTTAGTTATTAAATAAGCCCTGCGAGGCATAATAATGTAAAGCCGACCATAAGGTCATCACACTATCTATTTATCAAATCTAGTTAGTTATTATTATTAAATAAGCCCTGTGAGGCATAATAAATAATCCAACTAAGCCCACAATCCAATCAATCAAACGAAGCAAGTAAGAAGGAGCAAACTGTTCTGAATAGCCGGTGCTACCGCTGGAAGGCAGGTAGCACCGAAGGTCGGTAGTACCTCACCAGGGGTGGTAGCACCGGGCTCAAGAATAGCTGAACAACCAGCATTAACTCTAAAAGTAAATTTTGAGGAATCTTTTGATTGGCTGGACAAAAACTCACGAAACTTGGTAGATGTGATCTAAGGATGTCAGGAACTCATTCCAACCTTCAATCGTAAGGATTGATGTCAAAGTTCTGAACTTTTTACTTTAAAGAAAAACACATCAAGTTTGAGCAAAACTCGAGAACTTAATCTTGGACTGGCTCGTAGGATTTTGATGATCAAGATGATCTTGGAAAACCTCCCACACGTCACAGCAAGCAAGAACACAAGTCCAAAACCCCTCAAACACGATTTAGAAGAATAATTCACTCAAGCACACAAGATCAGTTTTTACAAGAAAAACTCATGGATTGCCTAGTTGATTGAGGTAAGATAGGAAAGAGATTCATCAATCAATATCCTTGGCACAAAAATCAAAAGCATGTAGAAGGAGAGGAGGGAAATCCAAAAACATGTAGAAGGAGGGGAGGCAAAACCAAATTATATGAATGTAAATTGCAAGAATGTAAGTGCAGAATTTAAATGCGTAAAGTAAATTCAAGCATAAGAGAATATTTCTGGAAGGGAGGTTTACAAAGCCTCAAAACAAAGTGAACAAAGCTCAAAGGAGCACACAAACCTCTAAAACCTTTAAGAGGAGGAAGGCTACCCCTCCCCTCTATTTACACTACTCTTGAGTCATCCTCCACCCTTGGATGAGTTTCTTCTACCCAAAGGACCACTATCAAGGGTTAGGATGACTCCCACACACATAGTCATGCATGGGCTAACCCTAAACCCATCAAGCATGACGAGTTTTTTATACACGCTTTTCAAAGCACAAAAACTAGACCCGCTATCCTATCAACTAGACCGTGATCCGACGGTCTTTCTTGATCCGAGCAGCTTCTAGCTAGCATCTCTGTCTTCGATCATCTTTCGGCGATCCTCGACCGTTAGGACCTCCGACGCTCCTCTCCTAGTCTCGGTCATCCTCCGCCTCACCATGATCAAAACCCGACGTCCTGCAATAGAAAAAACAAGGAATACTTATCACATAGCAATGTTCACAAAGATATGCAATAAAACTCCTAAAATCATAAATTTTGGATTATTTATGCTCATCAGGGCCTGTGCTACCTCCCCTAGCCGGTAGCACCACCCTTCATCCCAAAACCAGAAGAGATGCTCTCTGGAATTTTCACACCGCCCAATTGGAACAGTGCTACCGCTCGGCCGGTAGCACCGGGCTACCATGGGCGGTAGTACCGAACCGCCAGAATGCCCAAATATGCACCATTCTGAAAATTTCACACCGCTCTGTGAGGCCGATGCTATCACTCAGCCGGTAGCACCGGGCTACTATGGCCGGTAGCACCGGCTTTCCTAATCTCCTAAAACCACTCTCTCGGGTTTTTCTACACCGATCTGGGGTTCGGTGCTATCTCTCGATCGGTAGCACCGTGCTACCATAGCCGGTAGCATCGGGAAAAACAGACAGAGCTCAAAATTGCTTTAAATTTAAAATCCAATTCAAAACAAACTCAAATCAGAGCATATCAAGCTCAAATTTGATTAAATACTTATCACAAATATATGTAGATCTTCACATCGTCTTTCAGCATGTTTATGCCATGAGTGAGTATGCTACCTCCTTGTACCGTAAAAGAACTTAGTTTGCCATCCTGTCTTGTGATGTACAATATGTATATGTATAGTAAACACTTATCTTGAATAAAGTGGTTCTTAGGGCAACTCCAACAGAGTTCCTATACCCATTGCACATCCGTTAAAATGAGGCATCAGCGCTGTACAGTAGCAAAAAACAAACTCCAAGAGATTACTCATCCGGTTACCTAAAAATAGGGATAGGAGAGAGAATCCTGAAATATCAGGATTCTCTCTCCCTTCCCCCGATCCGTTCCCCATCCTCTCGCAACCACCGGTCAATCTCTCCTGCGCCCGTGAGGAACGTTGAGGAGGCCAGCGCCGAGGAGGGGTCGATCCGCCGCGACACCTCTCTGTCCCGACCTAGCGCTTCGTCGCAATCCGTCGAGCAGGCGAGGCGTCGCTCCTTCCCACGCCATCCAGGAGGCAAGCTGGAGCTCTGTCGCTCGGTCCAGCGCCGTCCAATCACCGGTCCGTCCCACGCGTTAAGAGATCCAAGGGGTTCCCTCCCCCCGGATCTGGTCCTCGCCGTCGTTCTCTTCGACCTCGACCGCTGCAAGGTATGAACCCTAACTGCTCTTCGTCGTGTGAGGTGTGGTGATCTGAGGTGGTGAAGAGGGATTCTATCCGTAGGCTGGTGGTGAATTTTTGGTTCTTTTGTTGGATTGAAGGGAGGAAGGAGGGGTTCTACCGCAATGTTCGTGATGCACTGTGCCGATAGATCATGACTATGCCGACAGAAGTCTTTTCTCGCAATGTTTAGTGTCAAAATCTGTGAACGATAGTTTGATGATCAAGTTGCACATTTTTTACATGAATGGCATTAGATGGCTAGACATTGATGCAGTAATCTTTCTGATTGCAATGTTTAGTGTGAAATCTCTTCATATGCTTTCCCCTCTAGTTTAAATCTAAAGTCTGCTCCAAAATTTACTATCAGTATGTTCAATCTGATTCAGGTGCTCCATCTAGTCATGCTTGTAGATATTCAGGATCTGAGTTTAGCTGAAGTTTCGTAGGTTGTAGATATTCAGGATCTCCATACTTCTAGTGATGATCTCTCGTAGCTTTGGGTCATATGTTCAGTGTTGAATCAATTTCTAATTAATGGTCCATCCCTTTCTCTGTGCATGTACGTTCCTTTCAGCAAACAGAAAATTGCGAACTCTGTCTAGAGGACATAGCAGATCTGTGTAGGTGCTGTAGTTGTTCATTGCCTTCCTTACCCCATTTGAATGTCGGGTTCAGTGAATTACTTGCATTTTGCATGTTTTAGTCTGGTGTAATTTGTTAGGAAGAGGCACATGGGTTCCAAATCCTAGGGGTGGTCTATAATTTATTCAGACTCACAATGTGGCTATGTGCATAAGATGATAATCTTTGCATCTCTATATGGGCATATTCATACTTTGAAGTATGAATATTGGCACACAAAAGAGCTGATTGTTGTTATTTATGCTACAATACTATAAAGTATAGTGTAGAAACCTAATTATATTATAGTCAGTCACTTTTTGTCCTAACATTTCTGTAGTGTTCATGGGTGAACTGTTGTAATAGGGGAAAAAAGATATATGAAGCATCTCACACACATGAACTCTTAACTCGCACCAACGGGTGGGATTCCAAATCGACTTTTGCCAATAGAAATTGTTATTAAGAGTATCTAATCAATCAATATTATTCATCTAGAGTATACATTTGAAGTGGATTGGGACAAGAGTTAGCCAAAAACACAACCAGTTTCCTGCTACTGTGGAAGAGTCCAGATTACAGGATATACTAGTTGTATAGGACCTAAGGCCCTAGGCATGTCTTGTTTGGTACTGCTCGCCTGGTACCAGGATGCTATCCTCTTGTTATAGATAGTGAAGGATTTATCAAGGAAGCTAAAACAATCTGAGCCCAACTCACTGCAGTTCATTATCCTTGAGGAAGGCTAGCTTGACAAATTGCATTCAGACAGTAAGCCTTATGTTGACTGTAGACTGGGCCAAGTTGTGCTGGCCTGTTAGCTTGAATTTCTAGAAGGTACTTTGTTAGTTAGCTTCAGATACTAAAAGGCATTATCTGAGCGTGATGCTAGCCTTTTATGGAAATCATAGTGCTTTGTATTGTTAATTAGATTATTCCACTTGAGACAGTCTAATGAGATTGACATGACACCTATGCTTTTCATCACATTAAACTTACACCTTCCTTATTTGGTGATGGACTTAAAGTAACAATGTTAATATCATAAATCTAGAAGCCTAATAGCATATGATGTCTGATGGATTGGCCTGTTCCTACTTCCTACTGTCAACAAGTCTAATAGCATATGGACATAATAGCTAGAAGATATAATAGGTCAGGTTGAACCAAGGTTGTATCTTTTGCTTGCAGTCATTCAGTTTGTCCCTCAGTCTCTAGGTTATGGATTGTTAACTATGAATTATTGTGAGCCTGTCATATTTAGATGACTACCTGTGCTACATCTTTTTGAGATGTATAAACTATCATGCTGTGAGTTGTGGATTCTCATTCTCAAGTTTTTGTGATGTGATATTTGCTAAATCAGCATTTAAGTTCATACTTCAGTTGTTCTTCTTATTTTTTGCTGTGAAAGGTAGATGGACAGGCAAGTTGTAGGCAAAGTAGATCACAGGATGTCCAGAATGAAAAGAGCTTCTTATTGACAATTAACTTCTTCATTTAAAGATTCCCATTACAATACATATAAAATATAGATTAATACATAATTAAAACACTACTAAATTACACCCCTCCATAACGTTGCCATAAGTGCTCCACTAGATCGTCTTGAAGCTGATGGTGAGTTTCCCTATTCCGAATGGAACGATGAGTTTGAATAAACTCAAAGAGTTCAGGTGTATGTTCATGTGACATTGAAATTGTTTCTCCCATTCCTTCGTAATTGTAGTCAAGTGGTCCTCCGTCCCGCTCATCTTCAACTATCATGTTATGCATGATGACACATGCTGTCATGATATCTCTTAGTGTTTGTTGATTCCAGAAACGTGCTGGTCCTCGAACAATTGCAAAACGAGATTGCAGAACTCCAAAGGCTCGTTCCACATCCTTCCTAGCTGCCTCTTGAGCTTGGGAAAAATATTTCTTCTTATTCCCTTGGGGAGCTGGTATTGTCTTCACAAATGTTGCCCATGCAAGATATATCCCATCTGCAAGATAGTACTCTATTGTGTAATTATGACCATTGATAGTATAACTCACTTCCGGCGCTTGTCCTTCTGCTAGCTTTGCGAAGAGAGAGGAGCGGTGAAGAACATTAATATCATTGTGAGATCCTGGTAAAACAAAAAAGGTATGCCAAATCCATAGATCTTGTGAAGCAATGGCTTCTAGAATTATTGTTGGTTTGCGTACATGCCTAGTATACAATCCTTGCCATGCTGTAGGGCAATTTTTCCACCTCCAGTGCATGCAATCTATGCTTCCTAGCATTCTAAGAAAACCTCTTTCCTCACCGACTGCAAGTAATCTAGCAGTATCATTCTCATTTGGAGATCTCAAATACTCATCTCCAAATAGGACAATAATAGCTCGCACAAACCTCTTAAGACTCTATATGGCAGTACTTTCTGCAATCCGTAGACAATCATCAATAGCATCTGCTGGTACTCTATAAGCTAGCATCCGGAATGCTGCAGTTACCTTCTGTAAAGAAGATAACCTGAGAATTTTAGCACAATTCCTGTTTTGAACAAAATAATCATCATGGCCTTCTATAGCATGCAATATGCGAAGAAATAGATAACGACTCATTCTAAACCTGCGCCAAAAAGAAGAATGAGTCATAGACAAGATGATCAACCAAAAATAAAAGAATTAAAATATTTCTCGTCGTAAACCTGCGGCGAAAGAAGGTTGGGCCATAAACCGGAGGATCAGCGAAATAGTCTCAGTACAGCCTGGCATGCCCTTCCTCTCTATTGCGATGTATGTATTGATGGCCAAAAATAGAACCCCCATGGCGTCGAGCATTCACACACTCATCTTGCTCCTGTGCTAGGTATGCTACTGTAAGAAGAGATTCATCGTCGTCATCCGACGATGAGTCCTCTGAGAGGACATGCTGAACTAAGTTATGACGACTCATTGACATATGCTAGATAGTGAATATTCATAAATGGGCAAGGTTTGAAAGTGCAAATGGCTATGTATATATAGCCTAAAAATATAGCCGTTACGATATAGCCGTTACAATATAGCCGTTATACTGGTCGTTACAATAAATTTCAAATTTTTGTTTCCCGCAATTAAAAAAAGCAGGTCAAAGTTTTCCCGGTAAAAAACAAACGTGGCTCATATGGCGGTTATGAAATATCATTATGATATAGGAGGGAGAAAATAGAGAGTGGGGTTTGGGGAATGCTGTCGGAGAGGAAAGAGATGTAGGGAAGGAATTTTTTTAGAGAATTCTGTATATGAGGATATAGAGATCCAGATTTAGAGAATGTTGTTGGAGGTGGCCTTATTAGAGTGCGAAAGATCCGTACGTCTACACTTTTTAGTCGTACATACCCTATGAGCTAGTAAATGCTTTGCTTCTTTTCGAATGTATGTATGTATACTATATATTATAGTCATACCTTTATTATTGTTTGAAGAAATCCCGGGAGCGGTTTAAGCAGTTGGCTTGGCTTGCGGGTTAAGTCGGCTCGAGCCGAGCCGATTCGTCAAATCTCCTTAGAAAAAAAATTATTACGTTTAGGTCTTTCTGATTATTTTTAACGAAGAGGAGGACCCTACATAAATGCCAAAAAAAAATTACGTTTAGATCGTTTTTGCCGTTTTTTTACGAAAATGACCTTTCGTTTATGTGAAATCGTAGATCCTTCGTGAGAGGATCTCAAATAAATGCGAATTTTTTTATATACACATATAAAAATAATGACCGTGACGTGGCATGCTGCGCAGACATTCTTAGTATATATATATATATTATATTACTGTGTAGAGATTTCGCGAGCTCTGGGCGTGTCCCGTACAGCTGCGCCAGGAAAAGTGTACGGTGCGCCGTTCGGGTGAGTCCGTTCGCAGCGGCCGTCCGTCTGTACCCGTTGACGAGGATCGTTGCGTTTCATTCTTTGCTTCGCGGGCGCCGTTCCCGTCCGTTGCTTCGCGTCTATTGGGGTTAGGGGTGGGCATTTTTTAACCGAAACCAAAAAACCGAACCGAACCGAATCGAAATAACCGAAAAATTCGGTTTTTTCGGTTTTCGGTTCGTTTTTAATTTTAATGTAATTCGGTTTTCGGTTCGATTTTTGCTTTCCAGAAACCGAAAATAACTTAAAAACCGAAATTTCAAAGCCACCTTTGCCTTTCCCCGAAATCCCGTCGGGCGTCGGCCCAATCTTCTTATCGCCATATGGCTGCCCATCTCCTCATCTGTCTTCACTTCCCAATCCTCGTCTCCCCCAGCCCTAGTCTCCAATTTGCGAGCTCCCAATCCTACCGAAGGTTAGAAGCCGATCTAGCGCCGCCGGTCGCCACCAACTGCCGCGAGCCCGTGGTGCCACCAGCCCGCCGCATCTTCCGCCCCTGGATCGCTCGTCCCCCCAAGACCTAGGGCCCAGACCTCGAGCCGGCGAGCCCTCGACGCATCCTCCCTCGGTGACGCCTTGAACCGGCGACGGCGCGACGCCTCGACGCGACCTCGCTTGCTCCGTCGGCGCTGCCTTCACCAACTACCGCGGGCCCGTGGTGCCGCCAGCCCGCCGCATCCTCCACCCCGGATCGCCTATCCCCCCAAGACCTAGGGCCCAGCAGATCTCAAGCCAGCGAGCCCTTGACGGTGTCGACGCGTCCTCCCTCGGCGACTCCTCGAGCCGGCGACGGTGCGACACCTCGACGCCTCCTTCCTCGACCTCGTCTGCTCCGTCAGCGCTGCCTCCTCGACGCCTCCTTCCTCGGCCTCGTCTGCTCCGTCGTCGTGTTCTTGATGTCCAGCGTTCGCCGTGTTCCCTGTCCAACGTTCGTTCGTTGTGTTCTTGATGTGTGCAGACTGTGCAACGTACTGTACTGGGAAAGTCGGTTAAACCGAAAACCGAATTAACTGAACCGATTTGGTTCGGTTAATTCAGTTTGGTTTTTACCTCTGTTCGGTTTCTGTTCGATTTCCAGAATCTAAAAACCAAAATATTTTAAAACTGAAAAAATCGAATCGAAAAAACCGAATTAGCTGGTGTCACGACGGTTGATAACGCGTCGTTGTTTTGCGTTTCTCCCGTTCGGTGCGCGTTTGCTCTTCGTTCTTCGCCCCTGCCTCGCTAACGGTGCCGTGTTTATTGTCACTGCGCGTCGTGGCGGGAGCCCATCCGTCGTTAGCCCGCCTCGCGTGCTCCGGTCGTGGCTCTTATCCCGAGACCCCCTTCTTGTTTGCGTCGTCGGTGCTCTTCTTGTGCGCATCGCCCGGTCGCTGATAGGGAGAGGGTTTCCGTGGCGCTTTTCATCGCGAGGTTGTTCACTTCTGGTCCCGTCGTTTTCCCGTCCGATTCCGATCGGGAGCTCTCCTGGTTTAGGCTGGCGATCAGTCTTCCTGATTTCGGGGCGCCCTGGTTTCAGTCGTTGGCTAGTCTTCCTGATTTCGGTTGCCGACTAGGCCTTACGTGATCGATTGCGGCTGGTTGCGATGGCTCGATTGTTCTTGTTCTTGACGTCCTAGTCCTGTTTTGATGTTCAGGAATTGTTTCATTGTGCTATTTGCGGTTGGATTGTTCCCCATTCTGGGTTCTTCGTGATGGTTTGCTGTTTCTTTTTTCCTGTTGCTCTATGGGCTCTCATCCTGGTGCGCCTGTCGCTCTTCGTCCGCCTGCTGCCTCCGCCGTTGCTTCCCTTCTTCTCCCGTTTTGTTCCGCCTCTGCAAGAACATTGGCTTTGTTTTCAAGACTCTCAGGGAAGCCGTACAAGGTATGTTGTCCACCCCGCTGCTGTGGCTACCTCAAAGTTTGATGTCAGCAGGATGGAGTTGCTCAAACCCAGTTTTGACAGAGAGCTTTTACTCATGAAGAGAAACTCATTTGTGTACATTTTTTAAAATGCTAATGTAAGAGAGGTGGGTTCCTGCTTCTCTATCTCGCTCTTAGTTTTTCTTTAATTGTCTGTGATTGCTTTTGTGTCTCCCTATTTTTTTTCATCCGAGTCTTGTTTGGGTTTTTTATCCAGTTTCTTCAAAATCTTTTTGAGGAGTATGAGATTTGATACCAGTAGTGGAGATTTTTGCCTAATTCTGGCCTTCTGAATGTGATTTTGGCATTGATCAATGCTGGGATTGTGATGGTGGAGTGATCTGTGGAAATAGGGATTTCCGTGATTGATTGCTGATAGATTTACAAGAGTTGTTCGATGATGATGACTATTAGGAATAGATTGGCTCTATATGATTGACTTGTTCCTAATGGATGTAAAATTATCGTGTAATAGATTACTCATTGTTGACAGTTGTATATAAATTTTTATATTTGTTGATCTTGCTCTATAAATAAATCTTGTTAAAATTCAACGGTTTTGCAGATGGTGTGGCTCCTCGTGTTAAGATGAACCAGCAACACTATAATAGACGATTCAGAGCTGCAAAAGATGCAGCTGATGTGGTCAGTATTGTACTGGAGTTATCTTCCTTTATTCAATGTATGGTTAATATCACATATTTACAACCATTTATAATTGCACCTACTACTCACCATCGTTATATCGTCAGGCTGCAGAAGAAGAAAGTATGCGTCAAGAGTTTGAGAAGGAAGGCGTGAAGCTTCCTCCAAAACAACAATCACAAATCTGTTATTCTAATGTTAGTACTCCAGGGACAGAGTTTATGCCTGCTCTGCCGGTTGCTTTGCAGTGCTACATCCATCTCAGATTGAATTATAATCCTAGATGGAAACAGAATAAAGTAACTATGGCTTAGCGCCAATTTGACCTTTTGTTTTGGGCATTGCTTTTTGTTAGCATGTTCCATCATATTCTGGTTGGGAAAGGCTACATATTGGTGGTGTTGGAAATAATAAGTATGAAAAATTCATGTGTGTTCTGATTAATTATTTTTAAGGTTATTCTTTTTTATGCCAATGTTCCTGGTGAAGGGGAACACAAAATTATGTCCTATATTAGTGGTCAGCGGAATCTCTCTGGATTTAACCCAAATACCCGCCATTGTTTGTATGGCCTGGTATGTTCTTTATAATTAAAGTTTTACTTTTTATTGGACATTATTTCTTTTGTTTGCTCTGCTAATGCATAACTTTATATACTTATAACTGCAGGATGCAGATCTGATCATGTTAGCTTTAACAACACACGAAGTATGCTTCTTCTCCATACTGAGAGAGGTTAGCTCTCCTTCTCGAAACTTGGAAATTTATGTGTTTTGCTGTAAATACGTGTTACCGCCTTTGCCTTATGCTAAGAAAACACTAATTGGTTTCTTATGTTCTCCTGTTGTCCATGTTACTTTTTTTTTTTACTTTCACAAAATTTATAAGTTGGATCTTTCTTTGAAAGCTGGGTTCTCCCTTATCCAATTTCTTTAAAGTTACGCTTTGAAATCTTATTTGCATACACTTTTTGTTTGCAGGTGGTTTTTATGCCTGGATAGCAGGGCAAATGCTTCTTGTGTGATCATATGGGATCAAGCAGCAGATTGTGAAGGAAAGGCAAAAAGAAAAGCTGGGGATTTGGTGAAAAGGGTGAGCTATTGTTCCAAAAAAACCTTACAAGGTAACGACGATCCATTTCTTTTGTTGCAACTTATGGTGTAATCAGTATATTCGATGGATTTACTCGGGGGCTTATTTTCATTTGTCCACTTCTATGCCTTCACAGTTCTTGAATATAGGGACCCTCCGGGAGTACTTAGAATACGAGCTCAGAATGCCAAATCCACCTTTCCAGATTGACTTTGAACGCATTGTTGATGATTTCATCATCATGTGCTTTTTTGTTGGCAACGATTTTCTTCAACATATGCCGAAACTAGAGATTCGTGAGGTGTTTTCCTGTTTTATAATTTAATATTTTACCGAGTTCTGAAATTGAAGCCAATAACAATGGTTACCAAATTTTTTTTTCAGTTGCTACTTCATGATTAGCGCTGGGAGACGCAACCTTGCAATCATTGCGTAAGGAAATGATCCATAAGAGAGTTTAGAACCTGTGCGGTAATAATTGCTTTATGGACCTCTCTGGAATTTAAACCGTTTATTCCCTTTTCGTTCTATACAATGTTCAGCTATTGCCATTGTGCTTTCTTATTGTTCCATATTGCCATCCTCATCTTTCTCGAGACATTAGAGGATGCACTGCAGATTTTTGTCACGGTGCCATCTGTCATAAAATATACTTCTCCGAGCTTGTCAATGCAAATAAGATGGAACTGTTGATAGCATTAGGTTTAACTAAACATGAACATTATGAACTAGCCTAATACATGATCACCAAAAGTAATGCGGAAATAAACGTTAGAAGAACTCACCCGGAGAGGAGGAAGCCATTAGGGTTTGTCGGTGTAGAAGAAAAGCTGACATGCGCGATGAAGACAACCGGGAGCACCGTGATTCTCACGGTGATGGTGAGGATCTTCGATAACCTTGCGCCAAAACCTTTGATCGAAAAAGTCTTTCGGGTAGAGGCAAAACTCAAGGTTAAAACTTGAAAAACTTGAGTGCCGATCTCACCCTTTTAATGTGGCGCTGGCTATCGGGACCTAACCGAAATTCTGTTGGAGAGCTCCCGATCAGAGCGCGAACGTGAGTAAAGGGCAGTTTTTAGCCCATAATTTTCGAATCTGGCTGTTAGCCAAGATCATATCCAACATTCTCCCACTTGATCGTAAGGCTAACATCATAAGTCTACTCTAAACAGAACAATACACCAAGATAAAGTATTACAACGATTAATTCAAACACCGCTGCAACCCCAGTATCTATAGTGCATCATTTTATCTCGATAGGATAATTACTTATTCTTAATGGGAGTTGGTCTTATTCTTATGGTCCTCATTTCCAGAATCATAGGCTTTCCATTAAACCCATGCCGGCAACATGCTCTCGAAAGAGACTGGGTGGTAAGCCTTTAGTTAGTGGATCCGCAAGCATAGACTTAGTACTTATATGCTTGACATCAATAGTCTGATCCTGGATTCTATCTTTCACAACATGATACTTAATGTCAATGTGTGTGGCAGCACCACTTAACTTGTTGTTACTTGAATAGAAAATTGCGGCTAAATTATCGCAGTATAAAGGTAGTGGTTTAGATATGCTGTCTACCACTCTTAATCCCGGGATAAAATTCTTAAGCCATACAGCCTGCCCAGTAGCCTCATAACATGCCACAAACTCGGCTTGCATCGTTGATGATGCAGTAAGTGATTGTTTAGAGCTTTTTCACGAAATAGCTCCTCCCGCAAGTGTGAAGGTATAACCTGATGTGGATTTCTTAGTATCAACACAACCTGCAAAATCAGCGTCTGAATAACCCACAATCTCAAGGGCATCAGACTTCTTATATGTGAGCATGAAATGCTTAGTGCCTTGCAAATAACGCAAGACTTTCTTAACGGCTTTCCAGTGGTCCAACCCTGGATTAGATTGGTATCTGCCAAGCATCCTGGTTACGAATGCTAAGTCAGGGCGAGTACATACTTGAGCATACATAATGCTTCCGACAGCTGAAGCGTAAGGAATCCCCTTCATTTGATCATATTCTAATTGATTCCTTGGACATTGGAATGTTCCAAACTTATCGCCCTTAACAATAGGAGCAGGTGTGGCAGAGCAGTTATGCATATTAAATCTCTTAAGCACTCTGTCAATGTATGTCTTTTGGGATAAGCCTAATATCCCTTTGGACCTATCTCGGTGAATCTCAATGCCCAAAACATAAGAGGCATCACCAAGATCCTTCATGTCAAAATTAGCGGAAAGAAATCTTTTGGTCTCATACAGCATATCCTTATCGCTGCAAGCCAATAAGATATCATCCACATAAAGCACTAATATAGTAATTTTGCTCCCCTTAGTCTTAATGTATATGCAATTGTCCACTTGATTTTCTTTGAAACCAAAATTCCTTATGGTCTCATCGAACTTAAGGTACCATTGTCTCGATGCTTGTTTTAATCCATAGATGGATTTCTTAAGTCGACATCTCATATGTTCCTTGCCTTCCACAACAAAACCTTCCGGTTGAGCCATGTAAACATTCTCATGCAAGTCACCATTAAGGAATGCGGTTTTAACATCCATCTCATGTAGCTCTAAATCATAATGAGCAATAAGCGCCATGACAATTCTTAGTGAATCTTTCTTTGAGACGGGAGAGAAAGTATCAACATAATCAATCCCCTCTCTTTGTGTAAACCCTTTCGCTACAAGCCTTGCCTTGAATCTTTCGACATTTCCTTTAGAGTCATGCTTAGTTTTGTAGACCCATCTACAGCCTACTGTTTTGACTCCATCAGGAATTTCTACTAGATCCCAGACGTTATTAATGCTCATAGACTTAATTTCATCCTGCATGGCCTCAAGCCACTTGGGTGAATCCTTAGCCATCATAGCCTCCTTAGCCACCGGTGTTGCTTCTTCCAATGGATCGACAGGCCGAAACGACGTGATATCGAATTTATCTACAACTGCCATGTCGCCTATCCCGGTTCGCCCGAGAACTTCACCCGGTGGGAGAGGCCGCCAGGACATGTCCTCGCTCTAGATCGACCAGAGTTCAGGGCCGGTGGGCAAGGGGCCAACCAATCGGTGAGTTTCATGCGACGTACTCATGTTTCACTCACAAAGTAATAATTCTAAACCATTCATCGCATACAGGAGTTCAACAAGAAATGTGCGAAATTGCTCGAGTCAAAGGAGAAACCTTCTCAAGGGCCACCCGAAAGCCCTGACTTTTGCGAACACGGCCTGTAGGCAGTGGTTGATACTTGCCACGATGAGCTAGCGGACCGGAGATTCTACCGGTGCCCCTTGGCCGAGGATGAATGGTGCGGCTACTTCAACTGGGTGGTCCCGGAGATGTACCACCCACATCTCAAACTTCCCGTATGGGATAACTGGGGGAGCAACCCTCCCCGTGGTGCTACTACCGCCCAGAAAAGCCACACCCCGAGTACGCCTACGGTGTTATTCAACGACCACAGCGGGCATACTGTATTGACTGCGGGGCACGCTTCTGGTTGTACAAGGATAAGCCCAACACACACCTCCTGCACCATATAGTGGAGTGCGAGCCGAAACAGAGCAGGCGTCTCGGCAAGTCTCCGCCAACAGCCAACGCAACAGAGGTGCAAGAGGGTACCTCCTCTCGAAGAGGAAGGGACAAGGGGAAGCAGCCGACCGAGGTCCGCACCACGCAACAAATCCTTGACGCGTTAAGCAGACCATCCGCCGGGTGGTATTAACATAGGGGACGCCGGGAATCGGGATGACATGCCCATATGGGAGGGCAGAAATCCACATAAAAAAGACCAAAAAATTAAACCTTACACAACCGAGACGTACGGCATAGGCCACCCATCCGGCGACAGCTGGGAGCACTGCGTATCCCCGTGGAGTTCTTTCATACTAGGGATTGAGCGGTGTCCGAGTACAAATCGCAAAATTTACACGGGTCATGTAATATGCAGAAAATGCTGGACATCATTCCCATTGTACCGGATAAGTGAACGATCATTTGTTCCACCATGACCAACAGTGCTTTCGTTAGTTGTTTCGTCAAGCAATTTCGTCACTGTTGTAATGCTCTTGTAATATAATGCAATCTATTGCTTATTTCATCATCTGAACTTATGATTGAAATTGTCGCACTGAATTACCAGAATTTTGTCGTGACCGTATATTTTCGAAAACAAATTATAATTTTGTCGGTTACAATTAACTTGTCATCGTGTGTCATTTTTCGCTCGGTTAAAATTTACTTGTCAACCGAAATTTTTATGAAAATATCTTTCATGTGTGTAATCCACGAGCGGTTCGGTACACTAAGTAATTAAGTGCATAATCCGTATGACAGTGGTTAACCAGAAATAATTTACTTAATCAAGCCACAATGATTGTTTCTTGCCCTTCTCAATTCACGGGAAGTTCAAACGTGCAGACACACAAGGATTGACACGACGCGAGACTGCAGATGCATGCATGCATGCATTATGCATGGATGCAAAGCATCTTCACACGGGACGGCAGCTTGCAAATCACCTCTAGGAGTGACGAGAGGATGCATGCATCCCAAAATCAGACGAGCAAGCAAACAGATGAGGTGACGTTTGATGCGACTGGCGGGGCCCACGGCATAGCCGGCATGTGGCAAGCCGGCTATCACGTAATATATGGTCTTTTTCTTTTTTAGAACGTTTGTTTCCTTTTTCTTAATTTCAGGATATTTGTTTCCTTTTCCTTGAGATGATCTTTGGAGGTGGGGGAGATCTTGTGGGCCACGAGGATGAGTTAGACACATTAAACAATGGCCATCGGATGTGGGTGAGTAAAGGCGAGGAAAGATCGAGAGGTTAATTTTGATGGAGGCAAGTTTCGGGGCGTTTATTTGGGTGCATGAAGGTTGGGCCATCTCTAGTGGGGTGCATTATTTAGGGTGGACGTAGAAAAGAATGCTTAGGTGCATTATAAAGGGGTATAGATTGATAGACCAAAATTTTTAATGTCGAACACTCCGAACAACCCTCACCATTTTATCTATCACAACTTTTACCGCAAATACAAAACATTGACCCAGCTACTTTAAACGATATGCGCATGTCGACAGATCATATCCACAACGGTGCGGCGTAGCGCGCTGTTATGGCTAGTACCTTTATATATAGCGAAGAGATTTTGCGGCCAACCAAGGCCGCCACATTAGCGCCCTTGTGAAAAAATTCTCCAGAAAAGATGAAATTACGTCTAGGTCCTCCGGTCGGTTTTTTAACAAAAAGGACCCGAAAAATTGAAATTATGTTTAGGTTCCTATGGACCAAAAAACAATACGGTAAGTTCCCAAGAAATCGGTTTTTAGCATATTGGTCCCGAAGAAAAAAGAAAAAACGTTTAGGTCCCTCTGCGGTTTTCTCCAAACAAAAACCAAAGATTCACCGACGGTCTATAGCAGTCCACATATTCGCCGACGGATCCTAGCAACCCATTTTTTTATTAAAAAAACAGATTCGCCAACGGTTTATAGTAGTCTACATATTTGTCGATGGGTCCTATCGACCCATTTTTTTTTTAAAAAAAAGAAAACCGACATTACATAAAAATAAAATTACATTTAGGTCCTTCCGCGGTTTTCTCCCAAAAAAATCAACAGATTCGCCGATAGCTCCTAGCAGCCCATTTTTTTTAAAAAAAAACAAGAAAACCAAAATTATGCAAAAAAATTTCAGAAATATCCATCGAACTAAATTTCGCTTGAAACAGCGTCGCGCGACCGAATTTCCCAAATTTTGTATAGCGCATCGCCGCTCATCGAAATTTCGCACGATGCAGCGTAGCGCATGACCCTGACTAGTTTATACTACATGGAATGGAACAGGAGTGCTGATAGGTTCGCCGATGAATCTATCAATGTTGTAGTCCGTACGGCACATGCCAATCTCTGTCCTGACGGAAGACAAGTTTCAAATGCAGTTGTATTGGGGACTTCAACTTAAACGATTCCTAGCCGTTATGACCATTAGATCGTGGTACCAATGGTCTCGATTGTGCAACAGTGCTTAGATTTGGTGCTTGCTACAACGTTAGGGTTGTTACATTGTTTTTGAAACAGTGCTTCAGAATATCTGGGCTAACGCTTTTTAATCCAATGGTCCACGCACAACTGATAAATTTGTAGTTGTAACAGGGACTACATTGGATCTCTTTCCCTTTTTCTAGGACTCCTCAGTATCTCATCATTCCTTGTGGTAATAAGCCAAAAACTTCCAACAACGTGTACCGCCATTGCTGGCCGATTCTATCTTCAAAACTTGCAGATAGATACTGTAATATTTTTTGGGGGCTTCTAATTTGCGGCTACCCTTAAGAATAGAAACTTGCGAATGCACCCCCAGCACATAATTGAGCGACACGTGTCTTCCTCACAGTGCCCCTACCGTTTCCACGATGTAGTATGCAAGACGAAAGCGACACGCAGCTTCCCTCGCCCTTTTTAAAATCTTCTCTTTCTGGGAATAGTAATTTCCGTGAGTTAAATTTTTTCGATTTGAAACTTTCCAAGTAAAAATTCTCTAATTTTCAAAATTTCAAATTTTGAATTGAAAATTTTCTGAGTTGAAACTTTCCAAGTTGAAAATTTTCTATTTCAAAATTTCCGAGTTGAAACTTTCTAATTTGAATTTTTCGATTTAAAACTTTTTTGTGTTGAAACTTTTTGAGTTAAAACTTTTTCGAGTTTAAACTTTTGCGATTTGAAACTTTTCGAGTTGAAACTTTTTTATTTTAAACTTTATGATTTAATTTTTTTTAGTTGAAACTTTTTTATTTGAAATTTTTTGAGTTGAAATTTTTTATTTGAACATTTTTTAGTTGAAACTTTTCGATTTGAAATTTTTCAAGTTGAAACTTTCTAATTTGAATTTTTTTGATTTAAAACTTTTTTGTGTTGAAATTTTCTTAGTTGAAACTTTCTGATTCATTTTTTTTAGTTTTAAATTAAATCGTAATTTTTTGAACCAAGAGTTTTTTGAATCAAAACTTCTCGAGTTGAATTTTTCCAAGTTGAAACATTTTTGATTTAAAATTTTTCAATAGTGTGAAGAAGATCCCAACTAGAGCCTGCATCTGCAGTCTGCAGGTTTTGAAAAAAGTGTGGGTCCCACCTGCAGGCTGAGGGAAAAGGTGCAGTTGCAGCGTGCCATTCATTCGTGCGTCACGAGATCAGACAAAAAGGACAGTGAAGAAGAAGCAATGGGAGGGAGGAGTGCTCAGCTTGACAGATGAAGACATGGTCCACCTCTTTATATCACTTCCACAGTTTTGCTACACGTGCCACTCTCTCCTCCACATGTTAGCTACACGTGTCACAAGCATGGTGTCTGAAGCACTGACCGCATGAAAAGATGCAAACGGGTAACCGTAAATTAGCATTTTCGATATTTTTTCCGCCACTTGTCAAATTATAAATTTTCTAGCAGAGCACAAGGTTGTAGTGGTTGAAGCCATACATTCAAGTCCCTAGTCTCCTTTAAAGCAAAGATTGGTAGTTTCTCATACCTATTCATGTTGTTGTTGTTTTAAAAAACAATTCTCAACATGCACAAAAATAGAGCAATACCGTGGTATAAATAAATTAATGGACACTTGTAGATCTGCATAATTTTATCATAAGAATGGCTTCAATCATTTCTCAAATTAGTGAATTTTCTTGCAGTTGCTGCTATATGTGGTGCAACTAGACCGCTATATGTGGTGCAACTAGACCATTAAGGTTCTGTAATTCAGAAAAGAGTAAATTTCACAAAACTACGGGTTTTTTTTGTATAAACTATCAAAAAACTACAGATTTTAGCTTTTATCTCATAAAATTACATATTTTAGAAGAACTTGTTTCACAAAACTATAGGTTTCTTGTACAAATTATCAGAAAACTACAGATTTTAGCTTCTATTTCACAAAACTATAGTTGTATGGAGAATTTGTATCACAAAACTACAAGTTTTAGAAGAACTTGTTTAACAAAACTACAGATATTAGAATTGGCTGTTCTTTGTAACGGATCTGACAATGTAGGCCCACATGGCGGTCTCACACGCCCTCATTTCCCGTTTCACTAACACATGAGGCTGTCATATGGGCCCAGACTGTCAGACTCATTACAAGAAACGATTAATTCTAAAACCTATAGTTTTGTGATACAAATTCTCTTAAAATCTGTAGTTTTGTGAAATATAAACTAAAATTGTAGTTTTCTGATAATTTGTACAAGAAACCTGTAGTTTTGTCAAATAAGTTCTTATAAAATATGTAATTTTGTGAAATAGAAGCTAAAATCTATAGTTTTTTTATAGTTTGTATAAGAAACTTGTAGTTTTATGAAATTTACTCTTTAGAACACTTTATCTACCTCCAATTCACTTATTATTTATAATGAGTTGCTGATCATATTAAACATGCATAAGTTAGGTCTAGCTATATATCGATTTTGAATCTGTATATTTGAACCTGCAACTAAATATAACGTATTCCTTATGGTGATTGGTTCGTGCAATTGTTCAGTTTACTATAGCTTCTTATTAATAGTAGGAAAGTTGCTTCTTTCCTGAATGATTTGGTAGATGGTGTGATCCTGAAAGTGGTAATAACTTTGACGTTGAAGGTTCCATCAGTCATAAGAGACAGATATGCTCAAGAGGGCTCAGTTCCTTCGTCAAATGACCCATTTGAAAAGTAGGAATTTTTGTAGGAATTTTAATTACAAGAATCAGTTCGATACCCACATTCCAAATGGCATCTAAAAATGTGGCTTAGGTTTCCCTAAGAAGCCTGAAAATTTGCACTCTGCTTGGAAAGGCTTCAACTACTTAAATTCAAACTAATATAGGCCCAATATTTTGCTATCTTACGGCAAAGTTCATTTATTGGTTACTCTAGGGCATATGCCAAGTGAGAAGTCATAAAAAAGGAGGTCTTCATAAGAACTCTCAGATTATTTTGGGAACAAATACAATCCAATTGAACATGAGACATTATAATTTGTTGGCATTCTATGATTTGAGTTTGTTATTGAGTTCCCACATGTCGATCAAATGCTAAAATAAGGACCATTTTGGAACCCAGTTTTTTCGAGAAATGGGTTCATTCCAGTAGGATGCCTACAAAAGTCACACATCCAAACAGGGCTTAAACATATATATTAACATACTTAAAGGCGAAGGAATCGTCGGCTCGCCAGGCGTTCCACGTCATCCGCGTGTGCGCAGTCCCCCCGGGTTCTCCCTATTTGCCCTCTGGTCCCTCGTGCGTGGGTTTCCTTGACGCCGTCGCCGGTCTCGCATCCGTCCGCCTTCTTCTCCCGCTTCGCGCCGTCGTTCCGACCTTACGGCTTCTCCTGCCACTTCACGCCGTCGCCGGCGCTCCATTCGCCCATCGACGCCGGGCGTGCCCCCGACAATGGCCCTTAAAGGGTCACGATTTTGCCGTTTCCTCGACCATTGCCGACGTCGCCGTTTGGTTCGGGAGCTCCGCCCGACGGCATTTGGTCCGGAGGTTTGCGAGCCGTCGTCGCTACCCCCAGATCCGGAGGCATCCTCCCGTTCTTGCCCCAAATCCGGGCGTGCCGCTGAGACTTCTTCATTGTCAGGGGAGCACGGGGTGGTGGACGTGCGGAGGCTGCGGTCGGCCGAGTAGAGGGAGGTTCGCTCCCCAGTCCCTCCGCCTCGCCGCGAGCCAACCTGGGCAATGCCGCCATCGGCCCTGCTCAGACGCCGCCGGTGCTAAGGGCAGTTCCCTCTAGAACCTTCTCCTCCCTTCCACCCCAGCCTAAACCCTTTACTGGCCTGCAAGAACCCAATATCCCCTCCCCTGTGCCCTCGGAGCCCGCACTGCCGCCACCGCTGCCCTTCACCTAGGCGCCGCCGCCACCGCTCCCTCTTGTGAAGAAGGAGCACCGATCCCAACAGGATCGGATCGAGTTGGCTGATCTCGCCTCTTCTTCACCGATTTTTGGGCACATCAACAGGCAGATCTGGTGGCCACGCTGCTCCTTCTCCCACAATGGCTACTGCAGTACTCCGCTACTCCATCACCCCCGGATCCCCGGCACCGGCGGCGAAATGGAATGGGTCAAGCCCAGCGGCTCACCGAAAGCTGCTTTGGACATGGTCTCTAAGAAGAGGTATGTCTACATCATCGATGGTGACTGCTTCGTGAGTGCACCCATTCCATCACCCCCCCCCCCTCCCCTGTGATCTCAGATTTGTCTGTGCATTGCTGTGATTTGGTGCGGATAGGCTGGATCTTAGTCTAATTTGGCTTTATTTCTATCCATTTTAGTCGCTGTGCTCCGCACTTGATTTCCTGTTCTAACCGGTGGTAACAGTCAATTCGATTAATCCTTGCTAGCTTCCGGCCGAGGCGTCGCGTCAAGAAACAACGTCGTTGTCGACCACGAGCACCTCCTCTTGCCAGGCTCTTTCTTGAGAAAAAGGGAGGTACGTACAATATTTTTCTTGTGACGAATTAGAACACTCCTCAATACTGTTGTTTTTTTTCATTAGCAAAAACATGCATATGTTCATTGCTTTCTGCAGGCTGCCTTCTTCGGGTCACTGTCAGGGGTTGAGTCTCGGTATGATATTCAACTTTTCACAGACATGCATGTTATGATTTCTATGTGTGTGTGACGATAGTTGGTAATTAACCATACATGGATGTTTGTCTTCCAATGACAGGATTGTCAATAAAGGCAAAGAACTGGCTCGTGGATATTCTTAGGAAAACCATAGACGCCCGTCCTGAACTGCATATGTTCCTCCCTTTGGTTAATTTCCAATTTATGCATCAACAAGTTGTACTCAACTTCTGGTTCATTACAGTTTGTTGCCTCGAGCAAGTTATCATGCCATATGATTTTCCATCGACTGTCATAACTATAACAGATCCAATCCGTTCCTACTATTTCATTCCTTTGTTTGGGAAAATCGCCTATATTATTTCATTTGTATGGAAACTGATCTATCAACTTATGTGATCGATCTTCAGATGAACGTTTAACAGCTGGTAAACGTGCAGAGCTTCATCAGGGGTATCCACTCCAATCAAGTGACAAGGAAGGTAAATTGGTTCCCGTGCAATTCTAAGCTGGCAAACCTATTGGAAATTTTATTCGTTCGCGCACGTTATCACTTTCAACCAAGACTCTATTTATTCATTTTGTGCAATTAGGTAGATTACTTCAGAAGTTTAGAACTGTTCTTCCCTAGGTGCTTCTAACTGGTCATGGCATTGATTAGGCCATATTATTTGTATTTTCAGCATGATGCTAGGCTTGATCAAGCAATTACATTATCTTTGTTACTCTATGATTACTGTCGCTGGTACCTCTGCTGTTCTGGGGAGCTGGGCTCATCATCTCCACTCAGATAAGGCTCCGGGTCCACTTTCCCCTTTATACACGTCTGAGCCAATTCTATGATTCCTAAATGGTATGTGAAATTCTAAGCTAGCAAATGTATTGCTTCATATAGTGTTTGGATAACGAAAATAGTTGCTTTATGAGCTGAGTTGTGTGCACCCAATGCCACCTTACTGATTATTGCTGAGGTTTGTTGTTAATTTGTAGATGAAGTGACATTTGAGTTAGCTTCCACTGGTTTTTTGTTTGACTAGGGTATGTCATTTTAGCTGACTTAGTATTTTTGCTTGAGGATTGGATGGATATGCGGTTACTCTACTAAATAATGTGGTTAGGGAATAGTGCTTGGTCCATTTAGTGGAGCTGTGACTTGCTAGATTTTGAACTGGCGTGTTCTGGGGTTAAGCTAAGCTTGGAAGTAAATGAAATGAACAGTTGTCTCTTTCACTATTGGGGTGGGATCACTCGCTCCCAGAAAGGAAATTTTCTGGTTCTGGTTCTGAATCATTGTCTTTGACATGTCTGCTTACCTCTTTTGATTGTGTTTGTGAGGTGGTTTTATGTTTGGGTATAATAAAAATAGGAATTGGTTGAATTGTTGTCGTTCCGGTCGCATAGCTAGCCTTTGTAATTGCTCTTTTGTGGGAATTGTTTCCTTTTATGATATATCATATCTGAAAAGGAAGCTGGTAGCTGCAGTCACTATATTTATTTTTTTGGATTTAGTATTTCTAAGCCAATTAATTAATTATTCCATTGTCTTCTTTGTACAATCATAAAGCTAAGATTGATTCTTCTTTTGTCCTCCCATTCTGTAGCTATCGGTTGAATATCAATGTCGAGAAAGCAGCAGATGTCTTAGTCCATTAGAAGGTCTTGACAGAAGCAAAGGATCCTGATAGGCGTCCTGCGTTCCATGCTCATTTCTTGAGGGTAAAGCTCTTACTTATGTTAGTTTGGGCTGTTCTACAAGCAACTAATGTGAGCTACACGACAATGGTAGCTACCTTTAGTGGCTACTTGTTGGGTTCTAATCACATATAGCAGTTCTAAAAAATTGTTATTATCATTTGTGTTATTATCGGCAAAATTTAGTTTGAAAGAATGGTAATACCATTATAACTGCCTTATTTCTCACTTTGGGCCACCTCTACCCCTCATAGTATGAGCTTTTGTGTCAAATGAATTTTGCTACATAAACAGAGTAAACTATTATGTCATGGTGCAACTGTCGTTACATGACTTAAATGAAGGTTTTTTGATGAAAAAGGAAAATATCGTTATGGTAAAGATACATCGCGCACAACTAATAGTTAGGAAAAACGCACTTGAATGTGCATGTCCCATGAGTTTAGATTGAACAAATGCTTTGTGTGAAATCTTTTAACAAGATATGGACTGGAACAACAATAGAAATCGGAGTTGTCAAATTGACTCTAAACTTTGATCAAAGATTAAAGACATAGATCCAACATATCTCATGTTCTGAGATATGCTCATATCTAACATGTTCAATTCTGATTGGGCGACGTGAGATAAACTCGAATTTTCATCACCATGTATTCGTTTTTGTTGTGGCTTGTGAATGTAGAGCCAACTCACCAATGATGTCTGATTAATAAAAACTACACTTGCTGTTTTTTGAAGATGATAATGTCATACTCAATGTGAGATTAAATTGATGAGCATAATTCATCCTTGTAGCGGCCATTTTAGATGCTAATCTATATATGAGATCTTCCTCTATCCTTCTTTACCATAATAGATCAATTCACATTATTGATTCTATGTTGGCTATTTTCAATGTGGATTGCCATTATATACCTTCTCATATCTCATTCATGTTATTGTTGATTAGAAATTTACGCATTTGAGAATGCTTTTATGTATGTGCCTGCAAGAATTGCCAACTACTTCATGCAAATTTTCACTGTTCTTCTACAGGATATATTTCTATAGGCTTCCAAGCATAAGATATGTTCTCTTTTCCTGTGCATGGCAAGTTGGAATACTTCTTAGGCTTAAGAATGCTTATTAGAGGCATCCCTGGGACACTGGACCATCCAATCTTCGGTGATACAGTCTAATTGATTAGCGAGGTATGCTATGCTTGATCTCTTTTTGTATGTGTACACAAAAAGGCTACTGGACATCTTATATATGTATGCCATTAGAAACCTATTTTTGAACTCCTTTGTTATTAAATTAACTGAAATGCTCACTTTGATGTACTTAATTTTACGTGTGGTCTTAGAAAAGTATCTGAGCTTTTCTCTTGGTTGGATTTCTATCCACAGTTTGATGTCTGCTCAACATGTATGCTATGTCCACCACTGTGTCCAATAGTTACAACATACAATGTAAGATGCCGACAACTTCAATGTTCACTTGCTCCAAATATGAGGTCTCAATTTTTAAATTGCATATATTACTGTCGGGGATCGGTCATCCTGACACGTGTTCAGGCCCCCCCCCCCGGGGCTTTAGGCCGTCCTCCCCCGAGCTCAGAGGACTGTTCTCGAGCTCGGGCGAGGGTGGTCCCGAGCTCGGAAGAATATTCCCGAACTCGGGCAAGAGCTTCCCCAAACTGCTGCAAACCTCAACAACCTCCTCGACCTCGGCACCCTCGGTCCAGACTTCAATGTAATAGATCTCCTCTTTTATGTATGGATGACCTCAATCCCCTGCGTGGGAACTAGGGTCAACCACTCTTGTCAGTCCCCCCGCGTGAGGACTAGAGGCTATCTGCCCCTGTCAGAATCCCCCGCGTGGGAACTAGGGTCAACCACTCCCCAACAGCTCCTGTCAGTCCCCCTGCGTGGGAACTGAGGTTAACTGCTCCCATCAACTCACAAACGGCCACCTGACGTCAGCCTCGGGATCAGCGCCGGGAGCCTATAAAGCGCCCGACCGCCCCGGTCGGGGGGGGGGCGGCCGGAAAGGAGATCCAGCATCCAAAGAACCGCAACGGTAACAAGATCGCACAAGGCAACACACCAAGAAACCTAAGGGGAACGCGCAGATACGTCTGCGGCAACACTTGTACATTCCACCGTTCACCGAGCTCCCTCGGCCGTTGCCTCCCAGCGACCCCGAGGCCGGGCTCCCCCTGTAGTTCTCTCCCGAGGAGCTCTTAGACATCTTTCGCCTACGGGCAAGACTGGAGTAGAGCTGTTACCCGACCTAGGGGGCTCGAACCAGTATAAACTTTGTGTCCCCTGTTTGCTCGTCCTTCTTCCCTGTGCTGCACATCTCCTAACCCCTCTTCCCGGACGAACGCGACTCTGGGCCTCGCCCCTTCGTGCGATCCTCCCCCTTTTTTTTTGCGGTCGACGGTTCCAATCGTCGACAATTACTTTATTTGGGTACAACTCAGTTTATGCAAGGCATACAGGTAGCGTATTATGTATAGCTGTTCTGTCTTAAAAAACAGAATGCATTCACACCATTATACATGCCTTTTTTCAGATCCAATTGAGTTGGAAAATTCAGTATAATATTTTGTTAGAGCAACTTCTGATGTGATCCTACATGAAGCTTGGTTTACTGAAATGATTAGACTATATAGCTGTTTTTATTTGTAAGTATATTATTCCATTTCTTTGGATTTCATTTCGTTTATATCACAATGCTTCCAACGTCATAGCCCTTTCATATCAGGTTGATAGATCGTGTAGTTTAAGACGCTCAGTTTATTTTTCCACTTCCATTTTTAAACTTGCCTTGCCATATCAACGCTAACATATATATTCTTTTCCTGTCTATAAACATGTCTCAAAGGACCATATCCTTTGCCTACCCAAAGAGGTTAAACTACACTATCTGCCCAATCATGTTCTATCCATGTGACTTTTTATGCGTAGAGAATAGCTAGAATCGGTTTGTATATGAATATTTTAAATTCATTCCATGCACACTATCTGTCTATGGATATTATAAATTCCTCGCCTGCACAGCCTGTTAGACATGTTATTAGGATACTAGATAAACTCGAATTCATCTTAAACAATTGTTTCTCAATAATTTACAGAACATACACTGCATCCAGAACCAGTTTATTTCCTGCATGGTACTTTTTTATGGGGCTGCAACAACTCCCTGCATAATATGCTTTTAGCAACATTATGTTCCTTTGCATATACTTACTGACTGACTGCCCGCAGACGTTATAGCGTGCCAATTGAAAATTGATTGCTATCAATTCCGGCGCAGAGTAGCGCGCGATCCATACTAGTATATCTGAAACATCAGGTGATCTAAATCATACAACAAATCATGTAAGCGCACACTGGACTCCTTGTAAGATCAATGACAGTACCATGCATTTTCAGGCAGTGACAGCACAACCACCAATAGTGTATAGCGGCTGAGAGAAGCAGGTCTAGGGGAAGCGAAAAGGCAGGTTCCGCAGCAGCCGGTGGAGCGATTGAGCAGAATGGTGTTGCTTCGGCAGGCGCATAGGATTCCAGCGACCATGCAGGCAAGGTGAGTGGTCGATCCCTTATGAGAGATCGATGAGTCTGTAATTGGTTCCTTATTTGCTGAATCTTGTGATGGAACATCCAATTCAGATTGTCAGAAAGCAATTTTAATTTCGGCTTGTTTTGTGCATCTTACTGCAGACTATTGTAGGCTTGTAGCATCCAAACCGACTGCTGGTAGAATTTAGAGAGGGCAATGTGCTGAGGACAAGATTGACATGCAAGCATGGATGGTTGATACTTGATACCCACCCGCCGTTGAAGTACTCAACTGCAGAAGGGAATGAATTGGGCTGGAAAAGGAGGGGAGATTTGATGATTTATCCTGTTTATTGTAAAATCAAGCACAAATCAAAACGAACACGAGACACAGATTTTTACATGGAAAATCCTTGCGGGAAAAAACCACAGGTGTCAATCGGCGATCTCACTATCTTGGGGAATTGTGTACAAACGCAAGGGATTACAGTAAGTCGTCAACTTTCCCTGTGCAGCTTACAAAAGGTATTTATAAGGTAGACATAGCGACTCAAGTCTGACACGGGCTACACCGAAACACGGGCCAAAGGCGTCCCTAAAGCCCAATATGAATTCGGATCATCACCCAACAAACTCCACCTTGAGTCCAATTCCCTCTTGTAGCAAAAGAAGAATCATCAAGGAACTCCCTTCAATAATAAATATCACTGGCGCCAAAAGTCTCTAGGACTTAAATTGTAACTCTAACTAAGCTTGAGTATAACTCAAACTTAGTAGCAGAAATTGACTTTGTCATCATATGAGCGGGATTATCATGGGTACTTATCTTGGATATTTTGATGTCACCTTGAGCAATAACATCTCGAATGTAATGATACTTCACGTCAATGTGCTTTGTCTTTTCATGAAACATCTGATCCCTTGTAAGGAAAATAGCACTTTGACTATAACAAAATATAGTAACGTAAGAAGTAACCACACAAAGCTCAGTGTACAAACCTCTCAACCAAGTAGCTTCTTTACATGCTTTAGAAATAGCTATATATTCAGCTTCAGTAGTTGATAGAGCAACAGTAGCTTGCAAACTTGCTTTCCAACTGACAGCACAACCACCAATAGTGAAAACATAATCTGTGAGAGATCTCCTCTTGTCTAAATCACTAGCATAGTCTGAATCAACATAACTAACAAGTCCATCTCCAGATTTCCCAAACTGCAAATAAGCATTAGAAATACTACGCAAATATCTGAAAATCCACTGAACAGCTTTCTAATGCTCTTTGGCAGGATTAGCCATGTATCTATTAACAACACTTAGTGCATGAGACAAATCAAGACGAGAACAAACCATAGCATACATAAGAGAACCAACTGCACTGGAATATAGAACTCTAGACATTTACTCAATATCATCATCTGACTCTGGACATAAAGCTGAAGATAATCTAAAATGTGCAGCTAATGGAGTACTCACTGATTTTGCATCATGCATATTAAAGCGACGAAGAATCTTCTCAATATAACCTTGCTGACTAAGTTATAATTTACCAGATTTTCTCTCTCTAATAATTTCCATGCCAAGAATTTTCTTTGCTGCATCTAAATCCTTCATCTCAAATTCATTACTCAATTGTGCTTTCAATTTAGCTATTTCTGATTTATCTTTTGCAGCAATCAACATATCATCAACATAAAGAAGCAAATATATAGCTGAACCATTAACAGTCTTCAAGTAAACACAACTATCATAATTAGACCGCTTAAAACCATGAGAGAGCATAAATGAGTCAAATCTCTTGTACCATTGTCTACGGGATTGTTTCAAGTCATAAAGAGATTTCTTTAATCTACAAACAAGGTGTTGTTTTCTAGGAATAACAAAACCTTTAGGTTGATCCATATAAATATCTTCTTCTAACTCCCCATGCAAGAATGTAGTTTTAACATCTAATTGCTCAAGTTGGTAATCATGCATGGAAACAATACTGAGAAGAGTGCGAATAGAACTATGCTTCACAACAGGAGAGAATACATCACTGAAATTAATACCTGGAATCTGGCTAGAACCTTTAACAACCAACCTTGCTTTATACCTTGCTGAATCAGTAGGAGAAATACCTTCCTTTCTTTTGAAAATCCATTTACAATGGACAGTCTTCTTATCTTTAGGCAATTTTTTAAAATCCCAAATACCATTCTTTTCAAGTGACTCCATCTCATCTTGCATAGCAGTCATCCAATTTTTGCAATCAGTAGAAGTAATAGCCTCGACATAATGAGAAGGTTCTGCATTATCTTCAATTTCTTCTGCAACACTTAAAGCATAAGAAGCAATATCACATTCTTCAATAGGCCTTTTAGGTGGATTAACAGACCTTCTAGGTCTGTCAATAGTAATAGAATATTATGGAGGCTGCATAACTGGAGAAGAATACTTAACAATGTGTGAATCATCAACAATAGGTGCATCCTGAATAGCAGTACTTTTATTTTCCGGTGTATGTTCTGAATCAATAAGGTGCACACTAGTTTTATGTTGTTTCTTAATAGGAACATTTGTATCCAATTTGTCATTTAACATAACAGATTCATTAAAGATAACATTTCTACTGATAACAATCTTTTGTGTTTGAGGATTCCACAATTTATAACATTTAACACCAGATTTATAACCAAGAAAGATGCACTTAATAGCTCTTGGCTCTAATTTACCATTATCAATGTGAGCATAAACAGTGCAACCAAAAACTCTCAATTGTGAATAATCAGCTGGAGAACCAGACCATACCTCAATTGGAGTTTTCTAATCAATAGTAATGGAGGGTGACCGATTAATAAGAGTGGAAGCGGCTTTAGCCCAAAAACGCCTATGCTAGCCAGCATTAGACAACATGCAACGGGCCATTGAGATGATAGTTCTGTTCATACGCTCAGCTACACCGTTTTGTTGTGGAGTATGAGGAACAATGTAGTGTTTCACAATGCCTTTAGACTTACAATATGTATTAAATTCATTAGAACAGAATTCCATCGCATTGTCAGTGCGAAGTTTCTTTACCTTCTTTTCGGTTTGCCTTTCAATCATAACCTTTCACTCTTTGAATGCTAAAAATGTTTCTGATTTATTCTTCAAGAAATAAGGCCAAACTTTTCTAGAATAATCATCAATGATTGTCAACATATAATGAGCACCTCCAAGAGAAGGCTTACGAGATGACCCCCATAAATCAGAATGCACATAATCAAGAATACTTTCTGTAGTATGAACAGAAGTGTTGAATTTCACCCTCTTATGTTTACCAAATATGCAATGCTCATAGCAATCCAATTTTCCACTATTAGATCCATCAAGAAGTCCTCTGTTACTCGATACTGTCAAACCCTGTTCACTCATATGCCCAAGATGCTTGTGCAAAATATTAGCAGTGTCAGGTAATGAATGTGAAGTAACAAAAACATCACCTGTAATTGTAGTGCCTTGTAGACGATATAAATTGGCAGATTTCAAATCACCTTTCATAACAATAAGAGAACCTTTTGTTGGTGATATGCCCTTGAGGCAATCATAAAAATGATTGTATCACGCCTTATGTTTATGGAACAATATAATTGTTTGTCCTTTGAATAAACATTGATTGGATTAATCAACAAGTAAGTGACTTGTTCGTGCAACTTTTTCCATATATCGATGTTATTCAAGTTATCCCTGATCGGTTATCATAATATAGGACAATTATGTTTCATAGATCAGCACATGTATTGATTGATGACCAAGTTTCACGGGTCATAGAGATATGGAGATATCTAGTCAATAATGTGGACACATATTAGAGAACATACGTTGGGTAAACACATATGAGACACTGTGAGAATTGTTCTAATGTGTCATCAGTTGATCTCATGCATAGTGTATGTATGATCCTTAGACCTGAGATTTTCATTGGTTTCCTAGATGTGTAATGGTTCATTTAGGAGCTCCCAAACGCTACTCTTTAACTAGGTAGTTATAAAAGAAGCTTTCGGGTTTACCATGAAACATGCTAAGGTACATGAATGATCATGATGGAATTTGCTCCTCCTATATAATGGAGAGATATCTCTGGACCCCTCAAGGTAGATAGATTAAGGAAGTGCATAGCCATGCTGAATGTGATTGAGAGTCATTCCAGATAAATTCCACTACGGTATGAGTGAAGAGATCGAGCTGTCATAGGATGACATGACTCTCGCCTTGAACTCGATCTGATATCGTGAAGCAAATGGAACATTACATTATCACACTATAGTAGATTCGTCCAATGTTTTATGGATATTTGGGAATCGATATGTACTTCTAGGTACCGCTATCGATTATCGGTAGGAAAGGTATTTCCGAGTCGTGTTCAAATATGCATGAACCTACAGTTTCACACATTTAAGGGGTTGAAATATAGTGGTACGGATTAGATTCGTCACTAATGAGCCAAGTGGGATTTGTGCTTTAGTTGGGCCCTAATGTAGGGTTCCACCATGAGGGAGGGGGTGGCAATTTATTTAAAGGGGTTCATGATTGCAAAAGAACACACAAGAGGGCGCAGCCACCGAAACCCTAGCCGTCACCACTTGAGTCTTCCCTTGCGCTCTAGTGCTGGCACACCGACACATGACGTTCTTTTTCCCGAACGTGTGGACACCTGTAGAGGTGTTGCTGCTACTGCAACACTGTTCGGGACGATCGATCACCACGTGAGGAAGATCGACCACTGCAATTGGACGTGCACTTCGTTGATTCGGGCTGCATCAACTTCCTTTCGCTGCACTGCGTGTCTAGTGGTAATGATCCATGATCATCTAGTTGGTGGCTTTCTGGTTTACAAGGTAGAAATTTTTATTGTGCGCTAGTGTAGCCTACCTGTATCCCTTCACCTTTTGATACCTTCAAAATTCCATTGCCACCGAAATACTTATACCCTTTAGAATCAAGAGTACTCAAAGAAATGAGATTCCTTATCATACTTAGAACGTGCCTCACATCTGTCAAGGTTCTAACAATGCCATCATGCATCTTAATTTGAATAGATCCAATTCCAACAATAGGACGTGGCGAATCATCACCCATCCTAACAGAATCAGCATCTTTAACAGACTCATAAGCGATGAACCAGTCTCTATTAATGCATATATGAAAGGAAGCAACTGAATCAACAATCCATTCATCACCAGTACTTGCACATCCAGCAAAAGCAACAAGGACCTCACCATCAAAACTACTATCAGCAGTAGCAACAAAAACTTTACCTTCCTCATCAAATTTACCTTTTGGCTTGTGTGTGCCATTCCTTTTTTCTTTGTTCTTTAACTTGTAACATTCAGATATGTCATGATTATTCTTATTGCAATACCTGCAGAATTTTTACTTACCTCTGGACTTAGAACGGCCCCTGTAACCGGTTGAACTTCTACCTATATATCCATTATTTGATTTCTTTTCCTTTGTCCGTCCACGAACAGACAAAGCTACTCCATGCGAACTGGAACTTTCAGAGGACACCATCAATTTCATCTTTTCTTTTGCATATAAGGCCTCATAAACTTCAGCAACAGTTAGTGTGTCACGGCTATATAGAATAGTGTCTCTAAAATTTGAAAATGACGGAGGCAGGGAACACAAAAGAATAAGACCTAGATCCTTATCTTCAAATTTTACCTCCATAGATTCAAGGTTAGAAACGATGTCCTTGAAGGCCGATAGATGATTCAATATGGAACCACCCTCTTGCAACTTGTGCGAAAATAATTTCATCTTCACATGCATCTTGCTAGTAAGATCCTTGGACATGCAAATCGATTCCAGCTTCAACCATAAGGCAGCTACAGTTTTCTCCTGGAAAACCTCTTGCAAAATATTATTTGATAAATGAAGATGAATTTGAGATAAAGCCTTACGGTCCTTTCTTTTTTCTTCATCAGTCCAGGTCTTTTGATCTTTATTCCCAAATTTATCAAGCGCATCATCCAGATCAGTATGCGCAAGAATAGCTCACATCTTGACATGCTATAGTGAAAACCTTCCATCACGGTCTAGAAGCGGAATATCATACTTCAACGAAGCCATGTTGCAAATGAAAAAATCCTAAGTGCACGAAGGAAAAAAAAAGAAATGGCTGAAAAAGGAAAAACTATGTAGCTTCCCGGGTGCACTTCGCAAAAACCAGCCGCAGGTCCTTTTCAGGTGCACTTAGCCGAATTCAATGGATGACGTCAGCGAGGGCTGAGATCAGGTGTGGCCGATCGGATCTTTTGCGGTCGAGTGCTTTGTGGCCAGATTCATGGCGGGGTGCGACGGTGACGACAAGAGAGCGACTGGCGGCGATGACGGTTGGAGAGCGACCGGCAGAGGGCGGTGCGTTGAGCAGCCAGTGAGCGCGAGGCAGATCAGGTCCCACGACCGACGAAGCCAGCCAGTGACGCGACGGGCTGCGGAGCACACCAGCGACGTGCGACGGAGTGGAGACGTCGGCGCTGGGCGTGTAGGGCGGCGACGCGGCGCATCGAGTGGCGGAAAACGCTGGCGACGTGCGATGAACTGGAGGATTGCGTCGGTGTTGGGAGCGAAGAGCGACAGCGTGACGCGTCAAGCGACGGAGCGCGTCGGTGAGCAAGCCGGCTGGTCGGCAATAGACGACAGGGAGGAGCATCGGGTGGCGGAATGCGCCCGCAGGCAAACCGGCCGATTGGCAACGCGATGGGAAGATGAACAGTCGCCGCCTCCGATTATTGTAGATCCGATCAGAAAATCGAATTTTTTTTCTCGTATTGATCTGGCTCTGATACCACTTGTTGTAAAATCAAGCACAAATCAAAACGAGCACGAAACGCGGATTTTTACGTGGAAAACCCTTGCGGGAAAAATACCACGGGCGCCAATCGGCGAGCTCACTCTTTTGGGGAATTATATACAAACGCAGGGGATTACAGTGAACTGTCAACTCTCCCTGTGCAGCTTACAAGAGGTATTTATAAGGTGGATATAGCGACTCGAGTTTAACACGGGCTACACTGAAAACACAAGCCAAAGGCGTCCCTAAAGCTCAATATGAATTTGGATCATCACCCAACACTGTCTTTATGAGTGTAATTGATCATTTGCCCTCTCACCGACATGTGGCAATAGGGTTCATATGTCAATAAGACATTATGGGCAAATGATCAATGATAAAGAAAAATCGGGACAAATCATCAATTTTTCCGATGAACGAGAGGGACACGAGAGCAGGGTAAAAGGGGTATTTTGGTCCAGATGACTTAGCTACGATGAATGAGATCTGTCTTAGGATTTTTTTAAAAAAACAATACATTTTTAAATAAAATTACAGAAAGAATACGTTTTAAAAGACAATTACATAAATATACTTACGCTGCTTTCGTCACTAATTGAATTGATGACATGACTTCTGTCTCCAATTGCTTTGACGAAAAAAGCCTACCGACCAAATAGACCTTTCGACCAAATGAATTAGCAATAAATGGACCCGTCGGCCAAATGAATCAGGGACAAAACTGTTAGCTAAATAAAACTCCATCGCCAATTCATTTGGTAACAAATTTATGTCACCAAATGAATCGGCGACAATGATATATTTATGCAATAGTTTTTTTTGATATATTTTTTCTGTAATTTTATTTTAAAAGGAATACATTATTTTTTAAAAGATTCTCTGACTTAGTAGGTCCAGTTGGCACGTCATGTGGATAGAGGTTCTTCTTAGGTCCAATGGCAAACATGGAGGACAACGTAAGGGATGAAGTGAACGAACCAAAGAGGGGACTCGAGGGACCAAATTGGCTATTCACTTATCCACTGACTCTCTTCTTCGTAGTGTATGAAAATTATAAGGAGGACGAAAGCACGTGCAAGCTAGGCTTTATTTGGTAGAGTTTTAGATTCTAATTTTACCTTAGATCTGAAATTTGTAGGTTAAAATAAATTAAATTAAGTTTATATTTTTAGTTTAAAATGTAAATAAGATGATCCACCTAAACACTCTTAATATACCCATAGCTCCAACTCCATTTCAGATCCTAATTTCACTTCAGATCTGAAACTTGTAGGCTAAAATAAAGTAAATTAAGTTTATATTTTTAGTCTAAAATGTAAATAAGATGATCCACTTAAACACTCTTAATATACTCATAGCTCCAATTTCACGAATCCACTAGATCCATAGATTTAGTAGAGCTAGAGCTATACCAAACACAGACTTTACATGGCTATGTAACCAATTAAGCCTCCGGATCTGTACCCGTGGCTGCTAACACTAAACAAAACAAAAGAGAGCTATTGTATAACTACGGCGCTGTTTGAAACACACGATTCTCAAAGTAATAATGTAGCACATCTAGGAAAAGTAGATGCTTCCTTTATTATGAAATTCTTATGAATGTCCGGCATTCTAAACGGGCTTACAGCTACATACTTCCTACCCTCATAAATAGTTATCGTTTTAGACATCAACACAGTCTCCAAAATACAGCTTTAATACTACTGATTTTTATTATAATATATTTATAAAACTCAATAAAATTCTAATATTATGGAAGTATTTTTCGAGACAAATGTACACACATGATATTTAGTACCCAAGTTAAATATTTTTAAAAAATATTGACTATATCTATATCCAAAATGACAACTATTTGTGACCGGAGGGAGTAGCAACATAGGCAGTGATAATACACTTGATGCATGCTTACAAATACTCTTTCCATTACTGAATATATATCATTATAGCTCTCCATTTTTGTTTCTAAATATGTGTCATTCTACAATTTTGAGATAAATTTTAACTATTTTTCCTTTGCATGCCTCTACTATTCATTATTTCCAAGGATACTACTATTGATCAGAGTAATACACTATCTAATAGTAATAAGTGAGCCAATGAATGAGATCGATTTAATCATTTTTCACGTATACTATGGTTGAAATGTAAAATCACCTAACGTCATCGGTCTAGGGATGGAGTGAGTATCAAATTGCTACACAAATGTCAATCGCTGCATATAAGAGGTCCTTGAAAATGATGGATGTCTCTTTTAGAGATGGCCAGATGGGCCGGGCCACACGCGCCGGCAAGTGGCACGGCACTGTGCGTCCGGCCCGAGCACGACACGGCTCAGACCTAAACGGGCCATGTCAGCACGGTCCAACACACCGTGTCGTGCTTGGGCCGGAGGTGCAGCACGGCGGGCTGGCACGACACGTGTCGACGATCGGGACCGTCGACGGCATAAGAAGGGGGGAAGGATCGTGCAAAGGGGCGAGGCCCAGAGTTGCGTTCGTCCGGGAAGAAGGGTTAGGGGACGTGCAGCACCGGGAAAAAGCACGAGCAAACAGGGGACACGAAGTTTATACTGGTTCGAGCCCCCTAGGTCGGGTAATAGCTCTACTCCAGTCTTGCCCGCAGGCGAAAGAGAACTAAAGGCTCAGCTAGGGAGGGGTACAAGGGGAGCTCGTCCTCGGGATCGCCCGGGAGCGATGATCCAGGAGAGCTCGGTGAACAGGGGGTGTACAAGTCTTACTGCCGGTTCCTCTAGCCCTCCTCCCCCCAAAAGGGAGAGCCCTGCCCTCCTTTATACAGCCGGTAGGGGCAGGTTACATGGAGAATTGGGAGAGGGAAGGGTGGAGACTGTCCTAGGAACCCCAGTCCTCCGTCTTGATGACTGATCACCGTCCTGTTTCGCCCACGCCGAGTTGGTAGACTCACCGAGCAGAGTAGTCTGCCGTTTTCTTGGGAAACATCGTACCTGCCCTCTGTGGACCTGTCAGATGCTGACGTTGCAATGCGTGGTCTGGCTCGCCTCGGGAGAGCGTACCATCATCTGCAGCGTGGATCGGACGATGGGACCGGAGCTCTGACTTTGGCAACCTTCGCACTGCCTAGGGAAGGAGCGACCTGCTCCCGTGTGGTCACTTTCAACGGTCGTGGTCACAGGGCACGTGGCTAGTGGCCGGTGGAGGGCCCGATACCTGGCCTTTGGTGGGGATCTCCTAAGACTGGTCGGAGGTCGGGGGAGTCCGACCCGCGAGGGAGGTCGGACGCCCTACTTGGTCGGGACGAGCTCGGAGCAGTCGGTTAGGTCGGGGGATGAGTGTCCTTCGTGGCCTCGCGGGGCCTTTGGTCAGAGGCGGGCTTGGAGCAGTCCGTTCATTACTTCGGGCCGCCGAGGTTAGGGGAGGACCGCTTAAGGCCCCCCCGGGGGTACGGACATGTGTCAGGATGTCCGATCCCCGACAACCAACCCCCGAGGCTCAAGAAGCGATTTGAGACTCTGGGCGCTCTTGAGTCTGAAGTCTTTCGAGGAAGGATCGCTCCTTCGCCCGGGTTCGGGGTTTTATTTTGGCGAGACCGTTCTTGGCGACACTTGAACTCCAGCACCTTGCTTCTGAGTGGGCTCAAGGAGCCCGGGGGTCCCGCGAACGGGGAAGTTGAAGGGACGGTTCGGCGGGTTGTTGAGGTGCTCCCTGATTATTGCCGCCTTCTCGGGGGAAAAGCGCCGCAGCTTCTGGCGCACTGGCCTGCAACCAGGCTTTACTTGTAGTCTATGCTCGATCACCTTCCGTGGGACCCCCGGCATGTCCGCCGGTTCCCACGCAAAAACGCTTTTATTAGCTCGAAGGAAGGTGACGAGCTCGTCTTCCTATTTAGGGTCAAAGTGGCGTAAATGCGACGCGATTTGCCCGAATTCCCTTCCTCGAGCTGCACGGTCTTGGTCAGGCCATTCGACTGGATGGCCGCCTTGCGACGGGTGCCCTTCGGGGCGGCCTCGGGACCCGGCTGGGGCAATATGCCGGCCAGCGCCAGGGCCTTTTTCTCGCAGTCGTGCACCACCTTGAGGTCGCCGCGGACCGCTATGGCGCCGTTGGGCCCCGGGAGCTTCATACACCGGTGCCCGTAATGATTCGCGGCCATGAACTTAATCAGGGCGGGGCGCCCGAGGATGGCGTTGTAGGGGAGGTTGTTGTCCACGACCTCAAAGGTGATCAGCTCGGTGCGGAAGTTTACGGAATCGCCGAAGGTGATGGGGAGGACCACTTGCCCGAGCGGGGTGGTCGAGCTTCCAGGGACGATGCCGAAGAAGGGGATCGCTATGTTCTTGATTTTTGACCAGGGTATCTGCATCCGATCCAAGGTGCTTGCCAGGAGCAGGTTGAGGGAACTGCCCCCGTCGACCATAACTCGGTCAACGATGGTGTTACTTATGGTGGGGGCGACGACCAGAGCAGTTTTGAAGTCTCGGGACATCCCCGGAGGAGCGTCGTCCCGAGAAAAGGTGATGGGGACGCCATCCCACCTGCAGGGTTGGTCGGTGGGCTTCCTGGCGGTGGCTTGGTAGACGGTGCGCGCGGCATCCTTTAACTCGCGCCGGGATCGGTATGCTGAAGAGCCACCGAAGATCATATCCACACGGCGGTCGCCCTGTTGGAATTCTAGGTCGGGGCTTGCTTGAGCCTGGTAGGGGCCGACCCCACCAGGCTGTTCATCGCCTTTCGGGAGCGCGGGCATCTCTCCTGCCCCCCTATAAAAGGCGTCCAGCTTGAATAGCCACGTCCTGCAGCCTCGCAGATCGTGGCCGTGGATCTTTTGGAACAGACAAAATTTATTGGCGTCGAAGCCGGGCTGTTCCTCATTGCCCCAGGGTCGGACGTTCGCATGAGGGGGCTCGCCCTACCGCCATCTGCGGGTGGCGCGGCGCTGTTGCGCCCGGCGGTTCTGCTGAGGCCGGGCCGCGGCGATCGGGCTGGCGTGCCTCTGCCCCTCCGCGCCTGTTGTCGACCGTGGCGACCATGTGGAGCTGGCCGCCCTCGACGCCGCGGTCTTTTCCTCGCCTCTTGTCACGCGGAGCCAGGTCTCGTTCCCTAAAGCCGGACGGCCCTGCCTCGCCGAAGGCAAGGCCGAGCTTGCCACGATCGTAGTCGTGCTTCCAGCGAACGGCGTCATCCGCGTCTGCATATCGTTCCGCCATGCGGAATAGTTTGTTGACGGTGAGCCTCGTAGCGATTTCGATGTCCTCCGTGAGGCGTCTGTCTCGGACACCGAATTTGAAGGCCTTGATGACGGTTTCATCGGAGATGTTGGGAATCGAGTTCCGCGCGCGGGTGAATCGGCGCACGAAGTCTCGCAGGTGCTCCCCCTTTCCCTGGATAACACGGTCCAGGTCCCTTTCTCGTCCGGGCCGCTCGTAGCAGCTCTGGAAGTTGGAGTGGAGGGCGCTCCGCAACTGGTGCCATGACCGGAAGGTGCCGGGCGCCTGGTTGAAGAGCCAGGTGCGGGTGGCCCCATCCAGGACGGTGGGGAGATAGTTGTCCATCGCGGCCTCGTCCCCGTCGGCCGCCAAGACGGTGGTGGAGTAAATGGAGAGGAATTCCGCGGGGTTCTTGGTCCCGTCGAACCGTTCCATCATTGCCGGTTTGAACCGGGCCGGCCAGCGCACCCGACGGAGGTCACTCGAGTACGCCGGGCAGCCGTAGGCCGGAAGGTTGCGCGCCGCCGCCGGGCGCCGTAGTCGCCATCACCGGTAAACGGGGAATTTGAGCGGCGGCGACTCCGCCGCCGACCACGTCGGCCGGCAGGAGCATGGTTACGGTGGTGGCGCGGGTGGTAATGGACCTTCTGGTGCCTGGGTGATACGTCCGGAGAGGTCCTCGGTGTGGCCGCCGAGAGAGCATCGCTATTACGCCATCGACGGCGGACGGTTCGCGCTCGCCTCGTCCGATGGCGGCGGAGAGACGGCGTTAAGTGCGAGCCCGCGAACGGGGAGTCTGCCGGTGGAACGGCCGGTGATCACGCTGACGGGGCCACCGCGGCATGGGTGAGACCAGAGCCCAGGAGCACGCTGCCGCCGAGGTGCGACGTCGTCGGTCGCCTTGTTGAGCTCTTCGGCCAGGGATCGTCGGAAGAGGGCCGAGCCGGCCCGGGCGGGGTCAGCCATGACCCTAGCGATGGCCCGCAGGCGTTCTTGGGCAAGCTCGACCAAACGGGGAGGGCTGAGTTGGCCAGACAAGGAGCGGGCCATGCCACGCTCTTCTCGCCGGATAGCGGCGATGGCTCGGTTGATGGCAACCTGGGTGAGCCGGTGCGCCTCCCGAGGAGTCTCCGGGCCGCCGTCGCCCGCCCCGGGCGTCGCCTCACGTTCGTCGGCCACGAAGGCCTGGCGTTCGCGAGGCGGCAAGGAGGGCGAGAGCATGGATGTAGAGCCTTGGCACTTGGGGACAGCGTCCGAGCCCAGGCTTGCTGTTCGCGACATGCCGGCGGTGGAGCTAGAGGTGCTGATGCCGCCGAGATAACGAACTCTGGACCGTCGATTGCAGAAGAAGGGGGGAAGGATCGTGCAAAGGGGCGAGGCCCAGAGTTGCATTCGTTCGAGAAGAAGGGTTAGGGGACGTGCAGCACCGGGAAAAAGCACGAGCAAACAGGGGACATGAAGTCGAGCCCCCTAGGTCGGGTAATAGCTCTACTCTAGTCTTGCTCGCAGGCGAAAGAGAACTAAAGGCTCCGCTAGGGAGGGGTACAAGGGGAGCTCGTCCTCGGGATCGCCCGGGAGCGATGATCCAGGAGAGCTCGGTGAACAGGGGGTGTACAAGTCTTACTGCTGGTTCCACTAGCCCTCCTTCCCCCAAAGGAGAGCCTCGCCTCCTTTTACAAAACGTGGTAGGGGCAGTTACATGGAGAATTGGGAGAGGAAGGGTGGAGATCGCCCTAGGAACCCGGTCCTCCGCCTTGATGATCGGTCACCGTCTGTTCGCCCACGCCGGGTTGGTAGACTCACCGAGCGAGTAGTCGCCGTTTTCTTGGGAAACATCGTACACGCCTCTATAGACTGCCGATTTGAAGTTGCAATGCGTGGTCCTTGCTCCGCCTCGGGAGAGAGCGTACCCTCATACTGCGCGTGACTGGACGATGGGACCGGAGCTCTGACTTTGGCAACCTTCGCACTGCATAGGGAAGGAGCGACCTGCTCCCGTGTGGTCACTTCAAACGGTCGTGGTCACAGGGCACGTGGCTAGTAGCCGGCGGAGGGCCCGATACCTGGCCTTTGGTGGGGATCTCCTCAGACTGGTCGGAGGTCGGGGGAGTCCGACCCGCGAGGGAGGTCGGATGGCCTACTTGGTCGGGACGAGCTCGGAGCAGTCGGTTAGGTCGGGGGATGAGTGTCCTTCGTGGCCTCGCGGGGCCTTTGGTTGGAGGCGGGCTTGGAGCAGTCCGTTCATTACTTCGGGCCGCCGAGGTCAGGGGAGGACCGCTTAAGGCCCCCGTGGGGGGTACGGGCATGTGTCAGGATGTCCGATCCCCGACAGCACGGGTACGGCCTGTTTAGCCCGTTTAAAAAAATAGCCGTTTATAACTGTTGCAGACTTAAAAAATTCAAAAAAATCCGAAAAAATTCAGAAAAATCCCGAATTTTTTCCTATAAATAGGTGGCTGCCCCCTCCCCATTTCCACACCAGCAATCGTGCATTCTCTTCTAATCATTCTCTTGTGGAAATTCTTTTGCTCTTAGTGGTAATTTGGCAAAATTAAAAATAGTTTTGTCAAAAATCCAAAAATCCGAAATTCGGCTTTCGGCTTCTATCAAGAAATCAAGTTGATAATTGTGATTTATTTTTTCATTTTGTTAGTATTTTAAATCATACTTTAGTATTAATAGCGTCATTATTTCTTGTAGTTTGCTTTATGGAGCCTGTGGATTTTCCGTCGTTCCCAGCTTCTGATTTCGGTATTTCACCTGAGGAGCTTCTTGCATCATATGCCCAAGAAGCTACAGGAGCTGTGCCATCTTCAGGCTCTACAAGTGCTACTGTGTCGGCAAGCACTAGGGTGAAAAGAACACGACGCAGCACATCGGGAGTCTGGGAAGATTTCGACCAAATTTTTGAGACATCAAACGACTTCCAAATCAGGTATGCTGTTTGTAAATATTGCAAGCATAAATTAACTGCGAAATCTTCAGGTGGAACGGGGCACTTGAAGAGGCATGCTGACAGTTGTAGAAAAATAGCGGAAATGGCTTTGAGGCAGACGCAGTTGTAGTACAACCCCGAAGGTACGATACGTAACTGGGACTACAATCCTGAGGTAGCTCGTGAATCTCTTTGTCGTTTAATCGCTTCTCAAGATCTTCCTTCAAACTTTGGTGAGTCAGCTGCGTTTGAAAGCTATATTAAGACCGCTTATAATCCTAGGTTTTCTGCAGTTTCTAGACAGACAACAACTAGAGATTTGAGTAAATATTATAATAATTGTCGCAATAACCTAAAAGAAAAATCTAGTACCTGTACTTTTTCTGTGTCTTTGACATCTGATATATGGAGTGGTAGAGCTAAAGAGGATTACCTTAGTGTAGTTGCTCATTATGTAAACGATGATTGGAAACTAGAAAAGAGAATTATAGGATTCAAATTAATTGATGTAGCACATACTGGTGAAAATATTGCTGATTGTATTGTAAAAGTTGTGGAAGATTTTGGTCTTAGTGATAAGATTTTTGTAATAACATTAGATAATGCTTCTGCAAATACTTCTGCCATGAACATTCTTACTCCGCTTTTCAATTCTTATCTTTGAATCTTTCTTATTACATCGTTGTGCTTGCCATATTATTAACCTTATAGTTAAATCTGGTTTGAAGAGGTTAGATCAAGATCTTGAACCTTTTCGCACCGCAATATCTTACTTAAATTATTCTAATCAACAAGTAGCGAGATTTAAGACTTATTGTATTGCAATGAATGTGCGTCCGCGTAAGTTTGGTCCGGATATGCTGTTAGATGGAACTCTACTTACTTGATGCTTAAGCATCTAATACCATATGAGAGCACATTTTACTGTTTTTATTAACACGACCGTCATCGTACAGGATGGTCATTGGTACTCACAGAGCAACATTGGTATATTGCTAAATACTTGCTGTCATTTTTAGAACTTTTTTTTGAATCTACTGTTGCTTTATCTGGAGTTTATTACGCAACTTGTCCTTTAATTGTGCATCATATTTTAGAAATTGCTACCCATTTAAAGAGCCACGAAAATGATAATGTCTTGCGTGAAGTTGTTTATGCTATGAAAACTAAAATTTTAAAATATTGGCAAGAAATTCCTATGTTATATGCATTTGCATTTATTTTAGATCCTAGAGCTAAAATTCGGGGATTCTCTAATGTTCTCTCACTTCTAAGTGATGCGGTAGGTACTGATTATTCTAGTTATTTTTCAACTGTCCATGCTAACTTATCTCAAATTTATGATAAGTATGATCGGAAGTTTGCTGGAGTTCGCATGCAGCGACCTCCACCAGCACTAACAACAGGTAAGAAGAAAACCGCGTGGGGAAAGATATGAGGCACAGGTGGCTCTTCCTCAAGGAGTTTGACTACATCAACGACAAGTGCTGACACATCAAGTGATGTGGAGCTAGCTGCTTATCTCAACAGCGACACTGTCAGCTACCAAGAGAAGGAAGAGGAGGACTTCAGCATTTTGCAGTGGTGGCATGAGCACAAGATAACATATCCGGTGCTTTCCATACTAGCATGGGATGTGTTAACAGTTCCTGTCTCCACGATTTCTTCGGAGTCTGCTTTCAGTCTATCCGGAAATATAATCAAGGAGAGAAGAACAAATCTGATTAGTGAGATGGTGGAAATACTTCTCACTGTGAAAGATTGGGAACAAGCTGATCAACAAGCTCAACATACTGCAGAAAATGCTGAGCTGGCGGAGACGTTCGAAAATCTTTATCTAGATAATTAGGAAGAATAATTATAATCTTCACTTTTTTCTTGTATCACTGGGCTATAGGCCGTACTCTTTTTTCTTTGCCAAGGTTTTACTTGGCAAAGTTTTTAGCGAGGCAGCCAAACATCTATAAAGCTCATTATTTAATTCAAATTATTTGTCTCATTTTAGAATTTATCGTGTATTTTAGCTTTTGCTTAATTTATATATATTTAAAAAGTTTTTGTACATCCTTCGAGTTTTTCTAATTATTCTAAATTTTCCCATTTTTTTGAATTTTTTCTTATTTTTTACCATACTTTATCTATTTTTCTAATTTTTTCTTTTTTTTTTTCAAATTTTCTGGTGCTAAGCAGGCTATGGGCCGACCCTACCCGCTTGGCTGCATGAAGGACGGCCGGGCGACGCAAGACGGCCGAGAGGCCAACGGCCGTGCTCGATCGCCACCCAAAGACGCTGGCGGCATGGCACGGCCCGCTTATAAATCGGGCCTAAGCGGCCGTCTTGCGTCTTCGGCGGCCCGTTTGGCCATCTCTGGTCTCTTTACTGGTTTTGTCGTGTTGAAGCGATCTAGGTGGTACGGACCAAGGTTTCAAATCTGGTTTTCAGCTGACATCTTGTTGGAATCCAAAATTTCACGGAGATCTCAAAATTTCGGATAAATTTCGGACAAAATACAAAAACAAAAATTCAAATCTAGTTTTTTTTCACCAAAATCTTCGAGATTTCGCTCGAAATTGCCGAAATCTTGGCGAGATTTTGGTGAAAACGAACTGGGCGAAAAATGGTACAAAAAATGTCAAAAAAATTGAAATTTTTTTATGGTCCTAACAGATCAGTAATGTTTTCTTAAAAACTCTAGATAATTATCAATTCTAAGGAATGTTTACAAATTCGGACAGTGCTACTGTCCTGATAAAATACTGACTCGCAAATTTGAACCGAATGAAAAATATAACAAATCATGTTATAACTTTTTAATTTTTTTCAAGGTTATGATGTATCACTAATGTTTTCATAAATTTTCAGATGATGATCAAGCATCAGGAATTTTTAAAAATTTGGAAAGTGCTACTGTTCTCATAAAAGCCTTACCGGCAAACTTCAACCAAATAAAAAATATTTCAAAACACTTTAGAAAAATTTTAAATTCTTTTTGGATGGTCCTGATGTATCATAAATGTTTTAATAATTTTTTTAGATAATTATCAAACTTAAATAATTTTCAAAAATTCTGACAGTGCTACGTCCTGATAAAAGCCTAATGATCAATATATAGATTTTCTTGAGCAAACAAAAAAGGGTTAGAATTTTTGAAAATTTTAGATAAGGATTCTGAGGCAATTATTAATCTCTCATAAATGGTCTGGATCATGATCACATACCAATGAATTTATACAATTCTTACAATGGTACTGTACCATTTTTGTTCCTTATGTTTTTTATTTTTGAAAGATAACAAATGAAATTCAATGCATCCATAGATTTGATTGAGCGAACAAAAAAAGTTTAAAATTTTTGAAAAATTTATAGAAGAATTCTTAGGCAATTCTTAAGCATTCATACAAAATTTTAAAATTCTAACAAGGTTACAATCTCAGTTATGTTCATTCGGTTTTTGATTTTTTAAAGATAACAAATGAAGCTCAATTATTTTGAAATTTTTTTGTATGATATTACACATGTAAATGTAGTACTATAAAATTTTCAAATCATGATCAAGCATTTTAAATTTTATAAAAATTTGATAGTGTTTCTGCCAAAATTTTAAAACGTCTCAAAAATTCTGTTTTTCAGCAAATTTTCACGGAAGATTACTTTCTTAAGGGTTATTAGGCCAAATCCGACCAAAAAAATTCAAATTTCGGTCAAATTACCCAAGATTTCAGTGAGATTTGGTGAAATCTCGTTGAAATTTCCGAGATTACTTTAGCAATTTAATTTTTTCAAAAAAAAAATTTATCCGACCAAGATTTTTTGTCCCGTCCCCAACTGAAATTCAAGATCTTGGCCGAGATTTCTAAAATCTTGCTGGTTTTTGGAACCTTGGTACGGACTACGTTTGTAGTGCCATATACAATGCTGTCCTACGTGCAAAAAGTAGCACTGACCACTACTACAGAACACAATACCACACACGGTTCAAAATTGATATCTCAGACGGTTTAGTGAACCATCAGTAACTAAGTGTTAGTGATAAAAGGGCACACCACAGACGGTTTGAGAACCGTCTGTAAAAATTGTCATCACAAACGGTTCTAAACAAGAACCGTCTATGATGTTGTCTTTCTATTGTTTACACTTTTCTATTTATTAGATAGCCTAAGGAAATGCTAGCCATGCCTTCTGAAACAAAACAATTACAGAGTTTACATCATAAATATATTATTATGACATACATTTCAGAAATCAACTCAGATTACATATTACACACTACGTACAACACATCCATGTCAGAAATGAACTTAGATTTATTAATTAATTGAATCTATAAATACAACTCACAAATTCACAGCACAAGGTTCACAAATTAATCCAAGTGGTAACTAACAAATTCACAACTCATCACGTGAGGCTGAGTGGCATCCGTCTTTTGGATTTATGACCTCACGCATCAAGAAGGCACAGAGTTGTCCTCGAATTCGTAGCAGGTCAGCCTGTTTCAACGTAGATTCAATGTATTTCAAGCCTATCGATGGGAAGAGTAAAGTCTTGCATGTATATAAATTGATAAGTGGAAATAATTATTGCAAGATTGACAAACCTCTATGGCAATAGTCTTCTTTGCACCAATAAGGATTTGCATATTGTGGCAAATATAGAATCCACATTAGTTAGTGACCTTTGGCTGTTGGTGGCACTACCAAAATATAATAAGTTAGTTCCGGAGGTATTATTATAGAGTGTGAAGGATTATTGCGTACTAGCGGATACCAAAAACTTATGGATGTGCTTCAGCTGTGATGAGTCCTTATGTGGCCCTCCACAAGCTCTATAGATATTGAACGACGTCTCGAGTAATTTTGCGATGGGTGTCAAGTCATGGGTACTGCCCTTTTTGGAATCAAGGTAAATTACCCGGTTCTATCTTTGTATAATTACAAGTAGAACCCATTGAAACCTACACAGGTATGTCGTCATGGTCATTCAACCTAACTTCGAGCTACGTATAAAGTACAAATTAACAAGTATAGCAATTGGATGAAGCACCTACCCCGGGTTATGGGGTAAAAGTATGAAATTTTTTTCCCGTTGAGCCAGCAATGCTTTTTCCACGTACTCCTAGACGACATGTAAATTTTCGTCCATGGTTTACTTGGACACCATGTTTGGGTCGAGGAAACCCACCGGTTCTTTCTCTTTTTTTTTTGCTTCAATGATCATGTATCTATATGTACAAAAGCAAGGATCATATATATGACATTTATCGGTATGACACGAATGTAGACCGTGATTGCATACACTTACAATGCCCAGCATCTGATGAGTGAGGCGTCGAGGGCGTCGAGGTTGTAGAGATCGAACAAGTCGTTAAAGCCGACAACGAAGAAGCCCCCAAAAATTGGTGGAAAAAATGCTCCTCCTTGAAGCTAACCGAGATACTCGATACCTGTTGTGCCACCGGCTTGTTGGCTTGTTCTATGCACCAATTTTGCAATCTAACGCAGGCTATTGTAAGCATCTGCTAGCGCTCTACTAGTACGAACGGCTGTCCTAGGTTGAATTGCTATGCCAACGGGGCCAACGGAAAGTCATGGGCCTCCGTGGTCCACTTCGATTTGACCTTGACACCGCCTCGCCGTCTATCATAGTTTATCTTCACAGGAGATGACTAGGCACGAAGTGAAGTACCGGCCTGTGCCTTATAGGACATGGTAGCTGATTTGGAGGGCTGCATCGGTGAAACATGTGGCTCTGGTAGTGCTGTTAGCTTCGGTGCTGTAGGACGGTTGTCGAATGAGATGTCCCTCTTGGGGCACTGGATGAATGTGGCAATGGCATCCCCTAGTGTCATGATCTTATCATTTGGGGCAACTCCAGTGTGACGACCTTGCAAATTTCATGTACACCGTCGACATGGACCTTCGTGTAGCTCAGAGCTACTGTGCGACCGTGCATAATCACCCCTAAACCAGATGGATACACGCACCCCCAAGCAGCCTACGGGGGAACAGAGCCGTTGGCAAGCCTCACTTGAAGATTACATGACGTGGCCATCTACACAAGGGTACACAATTATCTAGCATGTCTAACAGGTCTATCTAAGGAGCATTGCAGACATGTATATTATCTGGATGTCATCGACAGGAAATTTGGCGTCGTCCACGTCTGTCTGAAGGGCGGACACACAGTTGATTCGATGGTTAATTGGGCTGAATTACAGCTGTGCGTTAGGGCTTGCATGTTTCGTATTTGCCTCTCTATAGCCACCCTTTGCTCCATCCTTTCCTCAAGGCTTTTTAGCTGATTATCGAATTGCGCTCTCAGCCTTTTCTCAATCCTTTCCTCAATGAGTGCTACTAGCCGTTCCTCGTGGTTGGCTTTGCTTCTTTTCTTACTCTGGTACGTGTCAGAGTCTTTTGGGAATCCCATTTTCTAAGGAACGAAAACATCTTTGCCTCGCGTGCGACCCCGGTGCTCCTTGTTTCCCAAGGCCGTGGATAGTATATCTTTCTCTCTGCCTAGAAAGAGCTCTAGGAAGATTCTGTACTCAACGTTATCTGCATCCAAGATTCCAACATGTTATTTCACTTATGAAGTTATATATGGACTAATTACAAACTATGTAGTTCGATATCTTACCAAGCGTTGGGACACTTCCTCGTCTGGGGGGTTGGCAAAGGACATGCCACCTGAAGACGTGGGATATGACCTCGTGAAGGACCATGTGGAGGTCCATCTATGTTTATGATAAGTATTTGACTTTATATGATCTAGGATAGCTTAGATTTGAGTTTGGATTTAAAATGGATTTTAAGTTGGAAGTGCTTTTGCGTCGGACCAAATGTTGCATGAGTTGCATTTGCGCCGGACCGGGGTAGAAATGATTTGCTTTTGCGCCGAACCGAGTTAGAATAGACTTCACGTTTGTGCCGGACCAATGGAAATGAGAAACAGAGAGTTTCCCATTTGCGTCGGACCAAGGGAAATGAGAAACAGAGAGTTTCTCATTTGTGTCGGACTGATTTTTTCGTTCCGGACCGAGTCTCAATGAGTTTCACATGTACGACGGACCGGTTTTGACAGCCAGAAGTAATTAGTATTTTTGACGGTCTTCCCTTGCTCAAACAATTATTTGGTCTACATGAAAGTTGTAGAGACTTTCAAGATGCATCTTTTTCATGTTGACATGTTTTCCATTTGAGCAACACAAAAAATCATAGAAAATTGGGAAGGTTAACAGAGAATTTCACTGTCACACATGTATAACTTTTACTTTAAATCACAAAGCAGTAATATGTTATCCATTTGAAGCATCTCAATATGACAAACATACTGTAGTACCTTATCTAAATATTAATAAAGATATTGTTAGTCAAACATACTTTAGTTTGATTGTACACATTATAAGATGACGTTTATACTGACTACAAGGAAAATTGTTAATTTAGTATGTTGGTAACTATTTTTAATTGACCATAATTAGTTTGAACCTGGACAGCAAGAATGTCACTGGTACAGCTTAAAAGAAGATCAGTGTCCTCAAGTTGACTTTTTTTATTGGACTTTACAATCAGCGTGCTTTGAACACTGTCAGGATGTGGGGGTTGATCAAGATTCGACTTGAAAATAAAAGATGAGCAGCACATTTATGTTATACTGGCTACCTATCTGGAATTTCACATGAGGTATGTAGATGCAAACCATGTTGTAACTAACTGGCTAAGAAACTTGCATAAATTGGTTGAGAAAACCATCAGGCCCACTTTATTGCTCAAATAGAATCCTAGGTCCAGGTTACTCAAATGTATATTCATCCACAGTTCTATGATGAAATAAAATCAGAGCAAGGGCTAGATCAAGCAACAGTAAATACAGCTGCATAAACAGAACAGAAAAGTATGTGGTTTCATACCATCAATTATTTATTAACTGAGGTCAAATAACCTTTTTTATCACTATCTCAGCATTTAGCTTTAAATATATTCAAAACTACAGCACAACCTAATTAGGATCACAACAGTATCAAATCAAAACCAACATCTTTGTTCAATTATCTTACATTACGTCCTAATAGTAGCCAAATATTTAGGAAAAAATGGCAGACAGACTAATACTCCATGTTCATTGCTGTTGAGTAACTACGTGCTTGTCAAATGTGTTGTTTTATGCGTGCTAACCACACCTTAGCGCATTGTTTCATGTGTGCTCATATCTTTGCTTACAAGACCCGATAGCACAAATTGTATATGCAAGAAGCCAATTTCGACAACCCGAAATCATTTCAGATAGGTTTCATTCAAGAAACACTTGAAGTACCAGTTTACTTCTGAAAACAAGATTTAATTCTAGAATCATTCATTATAACCATGATCACAATGACAAGTTTTCATCACTAAAGTATTCTAGGGTATCAAACCCAACAAGCTGCTACCAAGTTGCATGCTCTCTTACTTGGGAAAGCACCAGGGGGAGGCCGAGGGGGCGACACCGAAGGGGAGGCCTGGGGGAGGCGGCCGGAGGGTGGCACGAGCGGACGTCGTGGGGAAGGATGGTGCGGGCAGAGATCGCCGAGACAGAGGCGCTAGCTAAGAGGCCGTGGGGAGGCTGGCGGAGGGAGGCGCAGGCTAGGGCTAGGAAGTGGGGAGGCGGGCAGAGGGAGGTCGTGGGGAGCTAGGGTGCGGGAGGAGGCCGGGGGGAGGCGGGTGCGGGAGGAGGTCGCTGGGGCGGAGGCACTGGGAAGAGGCCGTGGGGAGGCGGCTAGAGGGAGGCAGGCAGACGATGGCTAGGGCTAGGGTGCGGGTGGAGCCTTGTGGTGTAGGGAGGCCGAAGGGGAGAGGCTTATGCGTGTTTTGAAACCGTATTGTCATCACAGACGGTTCAAGACCAAAACCATATGTGATGACTCGGTTCAAAGGCACAAAAGGTTATTTTTTGAGGTAAGCATAATTCACAGTACAACTTGAATATCTATGATGACAAGGGTAGGTTTAGTCCAACACAAATTTCCCTTTTGTCAACTTTGTTGTTTTTGTCCTTTTTCAAAAAGACAGATCTTATTTCAGATCTTGTTTTGATGGAGTCTTCACTATTTTTCAAAAAGTAGCACAATGGTAACCTGATTAAAAAAATTAGACGCATACACAAAACTGTTTCGACTTTCGAGCGTTTTATTATAAACAACTTTATTATGCTGGATAGTACACTTAAAATCATAACTCCACTTGCTTATTTCTTTGTATAAAAAATAGCCCTTCACGATGATCGACGCGTGTATAGCTAGCTTCTTTAGGTTGTTGTTCCTGGACCATGATGCCATTTTCGATAGGAGGCAACTTGTCAAACTGATTGTATTCTTCCTTATCTACTACATTCTCAACTCCGACAATCCTTCTTTTTCCCTAAAGAACCACGTGGTGCTTCTTGTTGGACGGGTCGGTTACATAGAAGACTTGAACATCATGGTTAGCGAGTTCAAATGGTTCGTCTTAGTATCTGATATGTTCGAGGTCCACAGTAGTGATGCCATACTTGTCAACCTTTACGTGCTACAGGTGAACCCAACGGCACCAAAATAAGGGGATCTTAAATAGTATGTAGTCGAGCTCCTAAATTTTCTCAATGAACCCATAGTAGGAGCTCCTTATCGACCCAGTGCTATTGAGCGCATCTATGCGAACACCGTTGTTCTAGTTTGTGCTCTTCATGTCCTGATCTCTCGTGTAAACTGTTTACATATTTAAGTTCTATCCTTTCCATAGTATAACTGTAAATGTTGGCCCTTTTGCCAACCATGTTAGCGTATCACCTAACGAGCTTCCAATGCTGGGTTGTCGCTCCTTCAACCATCTGTTGAACTGAAGGTTATGCTGTCTGATGATCTTGGATTCCTGCCGCACCGGATTCTCTTGCCGTAGCCAGTTCTTATGCTCGTCGATATACGGGGATACTACAACCATGTGTCGCAAAATTGTGAAATGGGCTTTAGCACACGCAGCTGGATTAGGCATGATTGCTTTCCTTCCAATGGTCCTGATACTCTGCAGCCTCCCCTCATGGTAGGATCGAGGCACACCTATCGATTTGACCTGAGCTATGTAATCCACGCAGAATTCGGCGACCTCTTCGGTTGCAAAACCTTCGACAATGCTACCCTTTGGTCGAGATCGATTCCGTACGTAGGACTTGAGAATTCCCATATACCTCTCAAACAGATACATACTACATAGGAACACGGGCCCGCAAATCTTTATCTCCCTCATAAGGTGAACAATGAGATGGACCATGATATCAAAAAATGATGGAGAAAAATACATCTCAAGATTACATAGAGTCATCACCACCTCGGCCTGCAGAGCATCTAGTCCTTCAGAATCGATTACCTTCTAAGCAACTGTGTTAAAGAAATAATATAGCCTTGTGATTGTCTCCCGGACCTTACTCGGTAAAATACATCTAATTATGATAGAGAGCATTTGTGTTATAAGCACATAGCAATCATGAGACTTCATTCGAGTTAAGTTCAAATCTTGCATCGACACAAGTCTCTTCATGTTGAAGGAGTAACTAGACCAAACTTTCACACTATGCAAGCACTGGCACGGTTCAGTTCTCTCGACCTTGGACAGAGTGTAATAAGCAAGTTCGCAGCACGTTCGGCCTTTATCGGTCTCTTTTGGTCCTAACTCAGGTATGATACCCATATCGACCAAGTCAAGTCGTGCATTGATACCGTTCTTTGTTTTGCCCTTAATGTTCAGTAAGAGACCAATCAAGCTATCACAGACATTCTTCTCTACGTGTATAACGTTGATATAGTGCCGAACTTCTAGGTGCTTCTAATAAGATAGGTCCCAAAATATTGATCTCTTTTTTCACATGCTCCCACAGTAGGAGTGCACATGCACACATTCTTAAATTGGAGCACAGATTAACTAGCTAAAACCTTACCCTAAATCATAAACCATGCTAGATCTAAAGAACAAACGGATCTACAATATTCTACATATAAGCTACATTTAAACTTGCCAATTAACCTATATAGCTTCTTAGATCACAAAGAACAAACGTATATATATATATACGTATATACGTATATATATATACGTACACGTATATATGTATATATATACGTTTACGTGTATATATACATATATATAAGCTACATTTAAACTTAGCATCTTCAATTCTCTCTTTACGTAGCTAGCTATATCTTAAGTATAATGCAATTAGAACCAATTACTACTTTAGATCACAAAGAACCAATGGATCTACACCAAGCTAGATCTAAACCATCTTCAATTCTCTCTTTATCAAGCTAGATCTTGATATATAATGCAATTATAACCAATTATTAACCTTAGATCACCTTAGCATCTTTAATTCTCTCTTTACCTAACTAGCTACATCTTAAGTATAATGCAATTAGAACCAATTACTACTTTAGATCACAAAGACCAAATAGATCTACACCAAGCTATATCTAAACCATCTTCAATTCCCTATTTACCAAGCTAGATCTTGAATATAATTCAAATTAGAACCAATTACTAACCTTAGATCACCTTAGCATCTTCAATTCTCTCTTTACCTAACTAGCTACATCTCGAGTATAATGCAATTAGAACCAATTATTACTTTAGATCACAAAGAACAAATGGATATATACCAAACTAGATCTAAACCATCTTCAATTCCCTCTTTGCCAAGCTAGATCTTGAATATAATGCAAATTAGAACCAAGTACTAACTTTAGACCACTTAGAACTAAAGGATCTACAATCACACATTCAAATCAACGATCTCTTTTCACTATATCACCTCTCAATCGCAGCCACCTCAAAAACAGTTCGGAAAACCCTAAAAACGCTAAGGAGGTCGGGGTTCTCTGTACTTATTTATAGAAAAAGCTCATCACAGACAGTTTTGGGCTAAAACCATCAGTCATGAGGTCCACATCACTTACGGTTTTACCCAAAAACCTTCATTGATGACAATGGAACTCATCACTGACTGTTTTTGCAAAAAATCGTCAGTAATGATCAACTATCATAGACGGTTTTTGAAAACCGTCAGTGATGAGGGGTCTAATATGAGTCCTTTATAGTAGTGGACAGAGAAGTGCACAAATAAATGGAAATTTCTTATTGCTGAAAATGCATCTATTACTAAATTGGTGAATATGGACCTTCCTAACCATCCAATTTGCCTCAAGATTTGCACTCCAATTCCCTTTTGGAGGTTCCCCAAGTCCAGCCCAAGATTTGATAAGACAGCAGAGGGTGACGAAGGCTCAACTAGCTGTGCAATTGTTGAACTGTTGATACATCCTTAATTGACATCAAAACAGTAAACTCCACATAGTTTGGCCAAACTAGGTAAGCAACCGTGGTGTGCCACGCTGGGGCCGCCGCTACCCACGTGAGCAAATCGAGAAAACGCGCGACCGCTGCTCCTTACACGAGCAAATCGAGGAGACACGCGAAACAGTTGAAATGATACAAACGTAATCGCGTTTTTTTCGCATTTATTTTGGCGGAACGGTTGAAAGGATATAAATATATCTGAGCTACCGCGGCGTGGTACGCCGCGACCGTTGCTCCTCACGTAAGAAATGATCTAAATGGTGTTTTTACGAAAAAGGACATAAAAAGGACCTAAACGCTATTTTTTTTTGGATAAGAACAAAATAGGAGCTAAACGTAACGCTTAAAAAGGCCTAAAGGGCATAAACGTAATATAATCTTTTTTTCCAGAATAGAACCTAAACGTAACTTTTTTTTTCAAAAAGGATCTAACCGTAATGTTTTTTCGAAAAAAGATCCGAACGCAATTTTTTTGGCGGCTCGGCTCGAACCGCGAGCCGAACCGGAGCCAAGCCGGCTCAAAACAACGTGGGAGCGCCATTTCCACCACATATAGTAGAGGTAGGATTTAGGTGCCAACTGGGCTAACCCAAGAACTTTCTTATATGCGTTGCATTTTACACCATATATCTCAACCAACATACCAATTCAGCAAAAATCGCTTAATACATGAATGTTCTACTTTTGTTTTAAATAGACGTTGTTTCACACATCAACACAATCCCTATGCACACATCTAACTACTACTTTTTCTAATTAAGTATTATAAAGAATATAAAAATAAAATAAGAGCAAAATACTTTTAATGATAAATTTATTAACATTATTTACATGCGACAAAACTTTTTTACTGTATACTAGTGGTCAAAATACAGATCCTATGCATATTAGTTATTAAGGGGATAAAATGGACTTGTTCCTCTTAAAATAAGGATTCGGCGTGACCTGAAAAGTAACAATTAACATGATGAACACGTGCAATTAAAAATGACCACACAGCTATCCTGTGCTAGTATTTGTACAAATCAATATTCTTAATCCATTGCAATTGATCATGAGTGATATATCAGTCCCATGGTCCCATCTTTTGCCTATGTCAAATCATTTTATTTCCATCCGTACCAAGCAAGTTATGGTCCAAGGCATGCCACATGTATATCTTACATATGCTAGAATCGTACTTTAATTAGACTAGTGCATTTTAGTTGCATGCCATTTTCATGTAGCATTTAGCTGACGTTCAATCCCTTTGTTTCTGGTTAGTCCATCCATGTCATACAAGAGGACTAAACAATGCCACGTTGCTAGCTTTCCCATGCTAGCTTTTTTTCGCATGTGTACTTGCAATATTCATAAGGATACATTAAATTAATTTGCACAAAGCAAAGATGCAGGAGCAGTACTAGCCTCCATCTCAACATAGGACCTTATGCAAGTTAGAATCAGAGAGAACGCATGTTACCTAGATAGCAACAACTATCAAGTCCATAAGATCGTGTTCTCTGATGTGACAGTGAGCAAAGAACATGTCACATAACTACATGCTTGATACAGCCCAAACATATGTGGCCTTACTATTGGTGACTTGGGAATAGGACAATTGGTGATCCATAGTACATTAGTACTTGTGCGGTTGTGCTCGCACCACAATGTTAACTGCAAGCAGGGGCTACTGAAGACTAATCCCTTGTTGGATTGGTACCTTCCATGTTGAATTTCTTCGGGAATCATGCAAGCTAAGCTTGACTCAAATAGGTGCGATGATTTTAATACGTGAATTCAAACCAAATTTGAGTAATTTTTTTTTCTAAGTTTAAGTTTTATGGTATATAACCATCTATAAAAATTCAAATGAAACACATGCCTTTGAAAAAAATATACTCGAATTCAATGATTTTGAATGAATTTAGACCATATGCTTTGCTGATTTGTATATATAATCGGCATATACCTACAATCAAACTTGTTTTAACTAGTTAGTAAACTAGTTAAGCTTAACATCTAAAAAAATTCAAACTTTTTACCACACGATACATAGGGGAAATAAATATTTTAGTTCATTGTGCCCGGGAACCATAGTGTCCCAGGTAATTATACTATATACAGGAAAAATACCTTCTACTCCTACTTGTAGTCACTCACACATCTGATATACCACCTAAACAAACTTGATATACTCAGGTACACATATACTAATTATAAGATACTCCATTGTGGTACACATGAAGAAATTGCAAGGGAGTCCATTATTTTTAACTAATTTTGCAAATACCTTCGTGTTCATGCATAAAAAGAAGTATGTCTAAACAATATACATACCACCTCTAAAAAGTGTACTATCACCTAGATGTTCTTATATAGTCATATGCTACACATACATACCCTTCATTGCATGAGATACTCTCTACGATATGAGATGCAACATAGGGAGTAACTACTCCCAAGAGTAGGAAAGAGGCATATATGTGTATATATATGTATACTTATATACACAAACATATATATATGTATACGTGTATATATACATATACATATATGTATATGTACACGTATATATACGTATACATATATATACATGTATGTACACATATATACATTTAGACATATATGTATATATACACACCCATATATATGCCAATTCTCCATTTAGTTTATTCACTTGTAAAATATCAAAAATAGAAATATAAGTTCAAATGAATGCTTGCTCAATTTAATATGTAGTATGTAGGAAAATTACCACCAATTAGAAATTTTAGAACATAGATACATTTATTTATTGTTATCTTTTGTGATGATAACTTAGTTACAATTTCTTTTATGACAATTATAATGTTGTTTATGTGACACTCTTTTACTAAAATGTCATAAAGTTATCTAACCAACTTACATGTCCCAACTTCATGATGTAACCATTGACATCGTCACAAATGATCTACTACACACGACATTTTTGCATCACGTCATGGAAGGCCAGGTTTGTTGTAGTGGGATCTATAAAACATTTTTAAGTTTGACCATCTATATATAAAATGGTATTTGGATTGTCTATATCAAATTAGTTTGACTAGATTTGTCATGAAATATACTTTTGTAAAATATAATTATTGTCATTTATAACATTTTGTTATTACAATCAGCTATCAAAAGGAAATTGACAGCCGTGTCAATGGAAAGAACGATTTATAATTGCAATTGGAGATATATCGTACCATTTTAAGGAATTGTTTAGCCTATAAATGTTCCAACCAATTAATCCCTTTTCTTGTTTTGTCCATCCAAGAGGGAGTTGACTCACTACTACAGAATGGTACATCACTATCGCATCATATGTGTCAGTTCTTAAGTTTTTAGAAAAAAAACGATTGTGATAGTGTAATATCTTGTTTAAATTTATTTTGCTATGGGTCATTTTTGGTTGTTTTCGAGCAGCGTGGGCTATTTTGGGGGTCCATTCTCAGTGTTGGACCATTCGTGGCCTGCGTTAGGCCAGGTTTTGGCCCAGGTGGGAGGGGGGAATCCTTAACCCTAGCCCTTCCCCCTTTCTCCCCCCTCCAGCCACCCCGTCCCCCTCCTCTTCCTCCCTATCCAGCTGCCACATCCTCTTCCCCCATAGCCGCACCTCCTCACCATCCCTAGCCGCGTTGCCATCCCCTGGGAGCCTCCCTGCTGTTTTTCGACAAGGTATGATGCTCCTAGGTTAATTTTGGTGGAGCTTGGACAAACAAAATTTAGTGTTTGGATCATTGGAATTTTTGGTATTAGTGCTGTGTGTAGATTGGATGTGGGGGAAATCTTGGGTTGGGCGTGGTCTGGTTTCGGGTAGTGCAAACTTCTATGTTAGGGCTGAGAGTAAAAATAATTCTGGTCATTTTCGGAGGGGTTGGCTGTTGTAAAAGTTGTACATCTTGGTCTTAAGTTTAGTTAGAGACCAAGAACATGAATTTTGGTTTGGTGGTTTAAAAGTTATGGCCGTTTGATTGACTGCTATCCAGAATCTGTCACTGCTGGCAGCAGCCACGGAAAACTGCAGATTAGGGCTATCTAGAAGCTGAATTAAATTTTCTAATAATCATATAAAGTTAGGAAATTTCTTGTAGATTTCATAAATGTCATATTTTACTTCATTTGGAATTGTATAAAATTAGTTATGCCATTTTGAAATCTGCTGTCTAGTATGGCAGCAGATCGGGTTTCAGGGCTAAAAATGAAGGGCTAAATGATTTTTTTGAGAAAGTTGGTTAACGGGAAATGTGTGGGTAATTTCTAGTAGTTTCATATAGTTCTTGATCTCTGAGGTTTAGGTTATTAGGGTGGAACTTATAACCTTTAGACTAACGGGTAATAAAAGGAACAGTTTTGTTCGCCGAGCGAGAAAGTTATTAAAATTGGGGTAGGGCGTAGGTTCGATGTCGCTAAATTTATTGCCTATGCGGTGATTGCATTGTTGAGTTGTATGCAATTTATTTTCAGGTGGTGTGACTTCAGGAGTGGCCTCAACCCCGCGCCACTTCGCTCCTCGTGGTTAAGGCAAGTGCATGGTAGAATGATAATTTGGTTGTGGAATGAATTGTTGTTTAGATTGATAAATATCACCTTGCTGTTTTATATGATTAATGTTAATCATTGTCATTAGTAAAGCTTGTGCTCTTGAGATGATGATATTTAGTACATGATGTGGATGGTCAATTGGGAATTATTGCTATGTGGTGATTGGTTATTGAAAAGTGTTGCATCACTTATATTCATATATTTAAAAGTGCATATGAGCTAGGTTGGTAAAAGAGTCATTTAACTAATCCAGAGTGCATAGGTCAGGTCGGTGAGAAAGTTATATGACTTGACCTGAGTGCTCTTAAGTAAGACCTACTTCGGTAAGCCCCCCCCATTGGGATTGAAGCAAATGAGAGTATGACATCGATGGGTGTGCACTCAAGCTATACCGGTATAAGCCGTGAAATGTGCATATGAGCATGCAAGCATATTTGCATTGCATTGCTAATGATGAATCATGTTTAATGGGATGATTGTGATACATGGTGATGAGATTTAGTCGTGGACTCATCCAAAGATGAATAAGGTGTTAAAGGTAACAACTGGTATAATATTACTTTATTACGTACCAGTATGATATTACTTTATTATGTACCGGTTGATTCGTGGACTCACCCTTATTGATTTTAAATATGATGAAGTTTATGTTATTGTTTTATTATATATTTGCTGAGTCATGGACTCACTTTTGCTTTCTTTAAATGTTTTAGGTGATCATTGAAGACGACATATATGGGAAGGGATTAGCGTCATTATGTCGCTTGTCACACCATCTTCACCATGATCTAGTTTAGTGTTCACTCATGAATAAGATAACGCTTAACTTTATTTAGTTGATGTAATCACTTAGTCGCATTACTGGACGTTTGAACCTAGTTAGTTGTAATTGATAAATAGAGAAGTATGGCTAGTTAATCTATTGTTTAATTAATATTATCCTTTGTATCCAAGCTCGAAGGCTTGGGCGTGCATGTGTGCGTGGTTCCAAGTTTTTTTTGTTATTAATGGTCTAGAATTGGTATTACTTGTTTAGGTAGCATGCTGAAATTATTCTCTAAAATGCATATCTAGTGTTATTTCAGTGTTATGTAGCATGAGATTGTTTGTGGCCTCTTGTTATATCTAGAAACTATCCTTTAGTGGTTGTTTAACGATTAAATGTTTAATAATGTGTTGCTGAAATTTATGTGTAAAATAGTTAAGACTTAGCAATATAGTAGGATGTGGTGACATTCAGGGCACATGAGGTGCTGGGGTGTTACAGTTGGTATCAGAGCGGGCTTTAGGTCCGTGGTGTGAAATTAGAAAATTACTCTAGAGTAAACTAAAATTTTGATTTGAGAAATTAGAATATGGCTTAGATATATATTCTTTTAAAAAAATTCCATAGGACAATAAACTTAAAATCTGATATAGATTAGTTAACTAATTTAAAACTTGACACACTCTGATGCACAGTAGAAAGGGTATGGGTAATCATTGCATTACACTTTAATATCTTATTTGAGCATTGATGATTTATATATGTTGAACATGATGGTGTTATGATGATGTATATTGCTATGATTATGATTGAGAGGCTCGAAGGAATGTGATTATGTGAATTAGATGTACTGAAGGGTTTCGGTGGTTGTCTGTGTGGCTGTGGTAGATGCTGCGGTTGTCTGCGTGGTCGTGGTAGAGACCATGATTGTCGGCGTGGCTGTGGTAGAGGCCTTGGTTGTGGGTGTGGCTAGGTAGAGCCACCACCTAAGGTTTAGGAACCCCTCGTATGGGAGAATTATTGTCTATGTATGTCTTAGATCAGAGTGTTTGTTGAGAAGGTTGCTTTCATTATGTCTTCAATGGTCGGAGACAAAGAGAAAGTGTTTAGTGAATGAGTCTTCACTGGTTGTTATTACTACAGTTTTGCGATTGGTTTTGTTGGTTAACGTTTGTTGTTTTGCGGAGAAAATTGTTGCCTTTTATATGTGTATATCAGTTCCGCGTTTAAAAGAAGTTGTTGAAGTTTTTGAGGAGAACTTAAGTTCTGAGGGTTTATGCTTTTTGCCTTTACTAGAAAATGGATTAGTTGTTCGCTTGGTTTTTCTTTTGGTGAAAAAGAATACCCTTATAACCATCTTCTTTCGTGGAGGTTTTAAATTTTGAGATTTATCTTGAAGTGCTTTTGCATGTCAGAGTTTGGTATTGTCATCTTGTGATTTAATAGTTGAGTTCCTTTGTGAAATATGGTTGGGTTTTCTGAAAAAAATGTTGTAAATAAAGTAAGTAATCATGTGACTAAGCTAATTTGTCAGTAGTAAGAAGTATTATTTAGCATGTTAATAAGAATTTAATTGTATGACTTATAGAATGAAGTATTTCTATAGTAACTGGTGAGTTGAATCAATTAATTGTAATGGTTATCTTTAGTTTAATACTGAATAAATTTCTGTTGTCATGGATTATTCTTTAGTGAGTAATGATTAATGGTGTTATTGTTCATGCTTAAGAACAATTGCCTTACTTAAAAGTTGGGGTCACACCTTGTTATTTCAAGGGTAGGTGACCAACGAGAATGTTAAACATTTAAACTTTGATGCATGAACATTGAGATAATGTAAAGTACTAATATTGTTACATTAAATTTGTTGGTTGTTTACAGTCTTTCTAATATAGAAGGATTATCATAGTGTATGGTTTTATCCTTAGCGAATGACTGTCTTAGATCCATACTTACGAAATATGTCTCATGGAGATAATATTTAATTGTTGGAGTCAATCATTGATCGAATAAGTTTTGATTGTCGAGATGTTGACTTATGGGTTTTACAGAAATATATATGTCGATCATGCTGAAAGTTTCGTTGAAAAGATGACCTAAACTTGTTATAGGAAGTTGTGTGATTGATGGCTTGTTATGGTTTGTAGACCAAAAGAAAAATGTTGATGCACTGTCGTAAGCTGAATTAACTATCAGGTTGAATGTGCTTAAAATATTGACATGTTTCTCTTTGCTGATCATGATGAGGTAGATTTGGTTTGATGTGTTACGATATGCATCATAAATTTTTGTTATAGTTATTGGAGAAGGTAATTAAAGGAAGAATTGATTTTGTCAATTATGTTAAATCCAGATAGGGTTTCCTAAGGGGCAAATTGTGAATGTTAAATCCTTTAATGGTGAGCGTATTAAAATACTAGGAATGGTGATATTTGAGGTGAATCTTCTTTTAAAGGTATATGGATTCAATTGTTTATATAGTCTTTTGGATGAATGTCTTTTGCTGAGGCATTCTGTATTATGTGCATTAGATCTTCCTTAGATTAGTGGTAATGTTGCCAAACTGCAGAGTTAACTTTTGAGGTTTGAAATTGAGGATGAAATAAAGAATAACTATGAAGTAATCTATTGATGATTTTTGGAAAACTTTATTTCTTTAATCAATGCCATTCATCTATCTTTGCTAAGAGCTCAGCTTAAGATATGATTGTGGAATTTATCCTTAAAGTTGTATGACTAGATTGCACTCTTTAGCGTACAAATTGAGCCATTTTTGGTATTATCAGTTAAAGGAAACAACCGAACCAATGTAATGTTTGGAAGTTCTGATTGGAAATATTTGTGTCTCTAGTTTGACTAGAGTTATATTTATTTAAAATGTGCGTGGTGTTTGAGAATGTTTCTTAAAGGTGATCCTTATGATTGTATCATAAGTGATTTGTGCTGTGAAGTGGTTTTCTGTTGGGAAATGTGTTTCACTTTCTCTTGAGAGAAAAGATGGTGGTTGTGTGAAAGTGGTTTGACTCTAAGATCGGTTTTCTCTTTTTAAAATGATTTGCGTTGGTAAAAGTGAGATGATTTGTTTTGGTAAAAGTGGTATGCGTCTATAAAAGATTTATGCGGTGCTTCTCTTTTGAATTGAGTTTCTCTTGTGAATTTTAGCGCTTTGTTTTAAGGTGATGAAGTAGCTTATATTGATAAAGAGAATCAAGATTTCCTTTGCTTTCTAGCATGGGAAAAGAAAAGGAATGATCATGATTTTTGTTGAGTATAATAAGGGATTGTATTCTTTGATCTTGTTCGTTGAGTGAAAGAATGTGGGGCGAGACCTTTTTTTGGAAATAGAAGTCAAGTGTGGGTTGGTAACAACCCAAGATCCTAGCCTTTGCTAGTTGTTGATCTTTGATGGTTTTTGAGTAGTGAGTAATAGGGGTTTTCACATGTCTTAGTATGGTGCTTGTTTAAGCTTTAAAAGTTGACCACTAGGAAGTTGGGTGTAATTAAATTTCCATTTCTGCAGTGTGCCTGACTATTTGGTGACGTTGTTGTAGCTATTGTTATGACTTTCGGAAGTGAATTCTTCTGTTATGAACATTTTATTTCTTGGGTAGTTGTCCCTTGGAGCAACATAGGCCTAGAAGAATATAGAGTAAAATATTATATTGCGAAGTTTTGGTGAAAAAAAGAAATTGTGCTATAGTGGGCTATTCCTTTCGATGGGAATGATCCTTTTGTTAAAAGGTCAACCAATTGGAGAGAGACAGGAATCTTTAATTTGGTTCTTAGGGATACAAGTTTGGAACCCCGTATTTTCATGTCGGTGGTATGATTTGAGAAAGCGACATATTGTTTAGATAATTCTGAATCCTTGGAAGGATGCAATGTGTTTCCTTGTTGAGAAAGTCCTTTCAGAATCTCGAACGCGAGGATTTGGTAGAGCCGTTGGTTGTGGACCCTAGGCACCTTGCTTTTGAATCCCGGCCAGTGCGAATCCTGGGGAATTCTAAGCGAGTGTTGAAAAATAAAACCTTGAAGTTTGTCGAGAGGGAAGCGACTTGGGAGTTGGAGTCTCAGATGCGTAAGAAGTATCCTGAGTGGTTCACTCCAGGTATGTGATTAGATTCAACTTCCATCTTGTTTAGCTGTCGCTTTGTGGAGTGCGTAGAATTCGGGGTCAAATTATTTTAAGGGGGAGAATGTAATATCCCATTTAAATTTATTCTGTTATGGGTCGTTTTTGGTTGTTTTCGGGCAGCGTGGGCTGTTTTGGGGGTCCATTCTCAGTGTTGGACCATTCGTGGCCTGCGTTAGGCTAGGTTTTGGCCCAGGTGGGAGTGGGAATCCTTAATCCTAGCCCTTCCCCCTTTCCTCCCCCTCCAGCCACCCCATCCCCCTCGTCTTCCTCCCTCTCCATCCGCCACCTCCTCTTCCCCCATAGCCGCACCTCCTCGCCTTCCCTAGCCGCGTTGCCTTCCCCTGGGAGCCTCCTTGCTATTCTTCGAGAAGGTATGATGCTCCAAGGTTAATTTTGGTGGAGCTTGGGCTAAAAAAATTTAATGTTTGGATCATTGGAATTTCTGGTATTAGTGCTGTGTGTAGATTGGATGTGGGGGAAATCTTGGGTTGGGCGTGGTCTGGTTTCGGGCAGTATAAACTTCTATGTTAGGGCTGAGATTAAAAATAGTTCTGGTCATTTTCAGTGGGGTTGGCTGTTATAAAAGTTGTAGATCTTGGTCTTAAGTATAATTAGAGACTAAGAACATGAATTTTGGTTGGGTGGTGTAAAAGTTATGGCCGTTTGATTGACTGCTGTCCAGAATATTTCAATGCTGGCAGCAGTCGCGGAAAACTACAGATTAGGGCTATCTAGAAGCTGAATTAAATTTTCTAACAATCAGATAAAGTTAGGAAATTTCCTGTAGATTTCATAAATATCATCTTTTACTTCATTTGGAATTGTATAAAATTATTTATGCCATTTTGAAATCTGCTATCTAGTATGGCAGCAGATCGGGTTTTAGGGCTAAAAATGAAGGGCTAAATGATTTATTTGAGAAAGTTGGTTAGCGGAAAATGTGTGGGTAATTTCTAGTAGTTTCATATAGTTCTTGATCTCTGAGGTTTAGGTTATTAGGGTGGAACTTATAACCTTTAGACCAACGGGTCAGAAAAGGGGCGGTTTTGTTCGCCGAGCGAGAATGTTATTAAAATTGGGGTATGGCGTAGGTTCGATGTCACTAAATATATTGCCTATACGGTGATTTCATTGTTGGGTTCTATGCAATTTATTTTCAGGTGGTGTGACTTCAGGAGTGGCCTCAACCCTGCGCCACTCCGCTCGTCGTGGTTAAGGCAAGTGCATGGTAGAATGATAATTTTGTTGTGGAATGAACTGTTGTTTAGATTGATAAATATCACCTTCCTGTTTTATATGATTAATGTTAATCATTGTCATTATTTAAGCTTGTGCTCTTGAGATGATGATATTGAGTACATGATGTGGATGGTCACTTGGGAATTATTGCTACGTGGTGATTGGTTATTAAAATATGTTGTATCACTTGCATTCATATAATTAAAAGTGCATATGAGCTAGATCGGTAAATGAGTCATATAACTAATCCGGAGTGCATAGGCCAGGTCGGTGAGAAAGGTATATGACTTGACCTAAGTGCTCTTGAGTATGGCCTACTTCGGTAGGCCCATCCATTAGGATGGAAGGGAATGAGAGTGCGACATCAACGGGTGTGCACTCAAGCTATACCGGTATAAGCTATGAAATGTGCATATGAGTATGCAAGCATATTTGCATTGCATTGCTAATGATGAATCACTTTTATTGAGATGATTGTGATACATGGTGATGAGATTGAGTCGTGGACTCATCCAACGATGAATAAGGTGTTAAAGGTAACAACCGGTATTATATTACTTTATTACGTACCGGTATGATATTACTTTATTATGTACCGGTTGAGTCGTGGACTCACCCTTATTGATTTTAAATATGATGAAGTTTATGTTATTGTTTTATTATGTATTTGCTAAGTCATGGACTCACTCTTGCTTTCTTTAAATGTTTTAAGTGATCATTGAAGGCGACATACATGGTAAGGGATTAGCATCATTGTGTCACTTGTCACACCATCTTCACCATGATCTAGTTTAGTGTTTACTCATGAATAAGATAGCGCTTAACTCTATTTAGTTGATGGAATTACTTAGTCGCATTACTGGATAATTGAACCTAGTTAGTTGTAATTGATAAATAGAGAAGTATGGCTAGTTAATATGTTGTTTAATTTATATTGTCCTTTGTATCAAAGCTCGAAGGCTTGTGCATGCTTGTGCGCGTGGTTCAATGTTTTTTTGTTATTAATTGTCTAGAATTGGTATTACTTGTTTAGGTAGCATGCTGAAATTATTCTCTAAAATGCATATCTAGTGTTATTTCAATGCTATGTAACATGAGATTGTTTGTGGCCTCTTGTTATATCTAGAAACTATCCTTTAGTGGTTGTTTAGCGATTAAATGTTTAATAATGTGTTGCTGAAATTTATGTGTAAAATGGTTAAGACTTAGCACTATAGTAAGATGTGGTGACATTCAGGGCACATGAGGTGCTGGTGTGTTACAGTTAGATAACTTAGGAGGGGTGTTAATAATAATCACTATCGGTTCTGAGGTTCGAAGTGATTGTGATGTAGAACTGGGCACATCACAATCAGTTCTTATGCGAGAAGCGATAGTAATGTGCACAGTCATCACTATCGGTTCCCACATAAGATGCGATAGTGATGTGATCATGCACATCTCTATCAGTTCTTATGTGAGAAGCGATAGTGATGAGCACGTGCACATCACTATCGCTTCTCACAAAAGAACCGATAGTGATGTGTACGTGCTCATCACTATTGCTTCTTTTGTTGGAATCAATAGTGATGACCGTGCCTATTGTCCCGACCTCAAAGACTCCTTCGGCCCAGAAAGGAAAGTCAGCATAGGCCACAGACACCCCTTTTGATTTTAAGTCCTACGTACATGGGAAGCCCTTTATTGTATCCAACGAACTGAATGATCTAGGTAGGTGGACTCACATGCTCCATAGATGGTACATTGATAAGGTGAATGGGGAAGAGCATCGAGTAGACTTCAATATGATGTATAAAAGGGTACATTTCCACCGCGATGAGAATGAGACATTCCCCGTCAGTTTTGAGGATCTGTTCCCTGTGTACCAATTGATAGCTGTCGATATTTCTACTTTTTGTTCCTGGACGCTGTGAGTATCGCACCATACAACATGAGCTGATGATTTTTATAGGATTTCACATTACATTTTCTAACATTCAACACGAGATGCAGAGCAATGAGGTAGCGAGCCGTGACAAATCAAAACCATGTTGGGTTCGTCGACCCTGAGCTTGTGTCTGTGACCATGGCTAGGCTTCATCCGGTGTTCATTGATGGCTATGTCAAGGGGGCATTGCATGCTGAGTCGAAAGACTTCGTTGTATTACCGTACCACGAGGAGTAAGTAGTACTTTACCCTTCAATTACTTGTACACACTTAAACCTTATGCGAACTTATTTCCTTGCACTACATTCCATTTAATAAGCAACCATTGGGTTCTACTCGTTCTGAGTGAAAACATAGTATACATTTTTAACTCGATTGAGAAGAGACCGATGGCCTACGCGATCAAGCCTCCTTTGTAGAAGTAAGTACATTACTGTAACCTAACACTTTCTGAATTTAACTACGTTTATTTTTTTTACTCAATGACATCTCTTTAATGTATGTAGGGGTTTCTCGGACTACGTCGATGAAGGAGGGTCACACGATAACAAAAAGGGCAAGACGCTGGAGTATAAGAGATTCAAGGTACAAGTGCCTGGCATATATACGATTAATTTTTTCTGACATCTAATCTTCTTGTGTTATTTTTTCCTCTCTTCACAGTGTCATCAACAGGGTAGCGATGATCTGTGCGGATTCTATGTCGTGCAGCACATGTGTAACACCCTGAAATTTACTCTAATTTAAATTCTGGAATATTTTTTATTTTTGAGAATTTCTGAGAATTTATTAGAATTTAAATTGGATTTATTCATTTCTAACCTTTCTTGCATTTAATTAAATTCATGCAAAGTTTTATGCAAAGTTTTATTGGAATTATTTTATTTGAGTCCAAAATGTTCCAAAATATTCTCTGGAATTTTTCTAGATTTTTTCTGCTATATTAAAAGCCCCAAGTGATTTAATTAAATTTCTAGAATTATTTTTATTCAAAAATTGGGGGAAAAACATATGAACAGTATTGGGCCGAGCCCGTTACTGTGCGCGTTGTTGGCCCAGCCCGCCAAAACCCTAGCCGCCGCGCGATCGAGCCGTCGGATCGAGATCCAACGATCACTGTTGCGTCACGTCGCCCGCGAACATGCGCCATCGGATCGTCGCTGCTTGGACGGCCGTGATGGAGCCACGTCGGTCCGACCTGGCGTAATCGCCGGAGTTAACGCCGCCGAGCGTTTCAGCTCGTTTCGCCGGTGTTTACGCACATGTCGAGGCCCCTTAAAGTGCACCGAGTAGCGCGTCTGGCAGAGCTCCTCTCGCTGCATCTTTTGACTCCTCGCACGCTCATCGAGATGCCCCAGAGACTCCGTTCTAGCTCGCCGTAGTTGCTCGAGTGCGCCGCCGTAGTCTTTCGCCTTTTGCTCGCCGTCCGTTGAGTCTTCGCCGTCGCCGAGACCACCGGAGTAGCGCTCTCGCCGAGATGCGTCGAACGAGCTAGTTCTTCACACCGGAGAGACACCGTAGTGTCGTCGATTGCGTCGTCTTCCCCAGCTCCGGCAACCTTCACTTCCTCGCCGCCGTCGTCTTCACCGAGCTCCATCGACCGTTCGATCTGCATCGCACGGTTCCGGTACATCCACGTCGCTGATCCCTTTTCTTACCCAGCATTAATCTTGACCATTAGATCTAGATTGAATGGTGGTGATTAGATTTAGTTTCTGTGCCTGTTTAGATCTCAGCCGTTGGATCGTTAGTGTACGCGTGAGATTGCGCCGCGTCGCTAGGGTGAACAGTAAACCACTCGGGTACCGTGGGCCGTTAGATTAGATCTAAACGGTAGTTGTGATTGCGCCGCGCCCACGCCGAATCGCGTGCGGCCGTGTGTTCCCTTTGACCGAAGCGTGACCCAATCTCGGCCGTTGATTTCAGGTAGACCGTCGCGATTGCGCCGCGTGTGCGCGTTGACCAGGGCGGAGACCAGATCCGATCGTTGCTTCCGGGCGCACCGCTGCGATCTTGCCGCGTGGCCGCGCGTGAACCGAGATGCCGCCGAACGTGTGCGAGATCCAGCCGTTGGATCCAGGAGTCCCGCCGGATGCACGACGCGTGTTGCGTAAATTTCGAGGCAGTGCGGTGTGGCGCGTGGATCTGACCGTTGATTCAAAGAACGGCTCGAATCGTGCCGCGTGGATGCACTGTGCTGATGGACCGAGTCCACGGTAAACCAGAGCCGAACCGTGGACCGGGTCTATAGACCGAGGCGACGTGGCAGCACTAGAGGCTGCCACGTGTCATGCTGACGTCATAAATATTTACGTATATAAAAATAATTCACACGAATATCATTTTTGTGCTGACGTCATCATTAGGTCATGCTGACGTCATAAATCCCAATTTTTCTGTATAAAAATAATTATAACAAATCGGATTTTCGGATTTATATTTTATTTAAAACTTTGAAAGGCTATAACTTTTGCATTTTAACTCCGATTGAGGTGATTCGAGTCTCTAAAAATTCTTAAAATTGAGATATTTTTATTTATGAATTTTATTTGAATTGTTGAGGTCTTCTAGTCTACTGTTTTGGGTATTTATTGCATATGTTATTTTTACGCGTTGACGCAAATTTGTCGAAAAGTTTCGAAGAAGAATTTGTCGCTCAAGACCAAGCTTCGGACCACGACCAGCAACTCTTTGAAGGCAAGCGATGCTTTGACCATTTCGATCCCAGTTTTTAAAATGCACTTTGCTTTGAAATTATGCATGCTAAGTTAATTAAAAAGGAATTTAAATTGATTTGGGTAATGTAGATAATCAACCCATACTGTTATTGCCACCTTGGAATTACTATTTGTATGCCTTTAAATCATTGTCACCCTAAGATTATTCATAATTGTTGGGTATTAATATGATGCCAACACAGAAGGCTAGACCGTGATTAGATGCTTAGCCTTGCAACGGGTCATGTATGATCTTTCAGAAAAATACCACGATACTGATTAATGAAATATTGAATGTATTTTGTAAATGGTGTAATGATGCTATGTAATGAAATCGAGGTACGGAGACCTGTGTGGTTCTGTACCGATGTTGAGTTATTGTTGGCATGTGTTGCACAATAATCAACGGGGTGGGAAATGATTTAGACTGGGGCAAGTAGCAAGAGGCTTTGTGCCAGGTGGGCCTGTGTGGCGATGGGTTGATGAGAGTTGTGAGGCTGTGTGCCACTATTGAGTGTTGGAAGTCTTGCCTTGGTCAGTTAAGGACTTCACCTTGCAAGCCTTTGATCTGAGTCATCCGTACAACCACATGTCTGGAATGGGACAGAACTAGTTGATTAGGGTTCCGATATCTTTCCTCTGATACCTCGGGGTGACAGTACACTGGGTGTATCTATGTGGGGGAGCGTACCTGTGCTACGGCTTGGTGCCCATCCAACGGTGTTGGCCTGTCCTATACTTCGGTTCTGTGTGAGGGGAGTGATAGTGAAGGCAATACCGGAGAGGTTCATTGGTTAAGGTAGAAGTTCCTGAAAGGCTTTGTTGCGGACAATCACTTGTGTGGTGAGCGGCTGTATCTTGTGGGTAAAGTGTACAACCTCTGCAGAGTGTCAAATCTATTCGAATATCCATGTCCGCGGTATTGGACATTGCTCAGGGATTACAGTCAAGGGTTAGATCTTCAAAAATAAAAATGTGGAAAGGGTGGCTGTGTGCCAGTATGAAAATGAATTATTAAGGCTGTGTGCCAAGAATCTTTGAAGAAGAAAAACTGTTTGAAGAACTTAGCATTATATATATAACTTTTCACTGCTTTCAATCTAAATAAGTTGCTAGTTTAAAAATGTTGTTTGATGCAAAAGAACCAAGTAAGTCAATTCTTTGGAATGAGCCTTGCATGTAGTATCAGCACTGCATTCTGTGCATTACTTGTTGAGTACGGTGTGTACTCATCCTAGCTTTCAAAACAACACCAGTGGAGGAATCAACGCCAGTATGGGAGGAGGGGTACGTCGAGGAGCCAGAGATCTAGGGGGCAAGCCCAGTCAGTTGCCTGCGGCAAGATGGGGCTTCTACGGATGATTATTTGTTTTTCGCTGTTATTTTTACTTACTCTGATAATGTAAGCCCTGCGTGGCTGATCTATGTAAGGAGACCATAAGGTCGCACAACTCGTTTAAATACATGTTTGAAGTACTTTATTATTATTCCGCTGTGTATGATTGTGGTACTTTAACCCTGTTTAGCCTGTGTGCACTAGCGTGATCCTGAACTAGTGCAGAATACACAGAGGGTCCGGATTTGCAGATTCGGGTCCCGACAACATGCTGGTCGTGGTCAGCGGCTCACACCTTTTCCCTAAGGTATATATACATGCATAACAATATACTTAGCATTTTACATACAAATTTTGTAACTTAAATTAGTGCACTCATTTCTGTTTTGCAGAAGATCAATATCACCCAGAAGAGCTTAGACAGGAAAGCACTCAACAATTTACGAGACCACTTATGCTAGTGTTATTGGTTAGAAATTATATCGGAGGATGGTAGGTTTAGAGATCCTAAAGCATCCTATTAGTCTATATGTAAACAATATTAATTATATATGTCAATGTGATATATATGCACGTGTACTGATTGTTAAGCATGTTTGTGTTGTATATTGTGAATGAATGTGATATATGTGTTGTAAATAAAGTGTTTGTGTTCTGTTAATGTGATATGTGCATTCTATGTTCTGTACTGCGAATGTGATATATATATATGTGCATACTGTTAATATGTGCTATTTTGGAGAATATGCAAAAATGGCACACCCCTATGAGGATCATCAGAATCGGTTCTTTGAAGGAACCGATTATGATGATGATGTCATCAGAATCGGTTTCACATAAGAATCGATTCTAATGATAACTGGTCACATTCGGTTCTTTGAAGAAACCAATTCCGATAATCTTATCATCAGAATCGGTTCCACATAAGAACCGATTCTGATATATTCTCATCACAATCGGTTCTTTTAAAGAACCAATTCTAATGATGAGGATATCAGAATCGTTTCCACATAAGAACCGATTGTGATGATCTCTCATCACGATCGGTTCTTTGAATGAATCGATTGTGATGGTAATGTCATCAGCATCGGTTCCACATAAGAACCGATTCTGATGATAGGGTCACCAAAATCGGTTCCACATAAGAACCGATTCTGATGATAAGGTCAGCAGAATCGGTTCTCGGTAAAAACCAATTGTGATGAGGCTTTATCACAATCGGGCTAAAACCGATTGTGATAGCTCCTCCTCATCACTATCTAAAGATTTTGTATCGTCAATAGAACCGACTATAATAACAAAAAAGAACCGATTCTGATGTACAATCCTGTAGTAGTGACTAAACCATACTGTGACATTGCAAATTTACCACAACAATTAAGCCTGAAAAGCTCATCTTTTTTTGCAAATCAAATATGCCAAAAGGCAGCTCGTGCGTCGTAACTACAGTTGTGTACTGGAATACAAGTGCAAGAGCAGGCTGTAGTGTCATTGGCATAGGCATAGGTATCAATTGCTACCAGGAAAAAGGAGAATTGAAATGTTAGATATCACTGGTCTGGTTTATCATACTGAAAATGATTTGCAGCAATACATGCGCACTAACTATTCTCTCTTGTTTGAAGACATTTCTACCGGGGTAGATCATGACCATTTTCTCTACACTATTCATCTATTCTTAGAACATGTTTAATCAGTATGACTGGTTTTAAATACGACTCACTCAAGAAAGAAAACTGGTGAAATTACGGAGGCCTGAGGAGCCTAAATGCATGCATGCATGGTTTCGTCACTTGTTGGAATTTAATGTGTAAGATGTAGAACAACTTAAAACATAACTAAGGCTTAGTTTGGCAGAGCAATAGATGACTAAAATCCTGTTTGGTAGAGTCGTTTTCAGATATTTTTGTGTTTGGCTAGTTTTTTTAAAAAAAAACAAGTTGAAAATGGAGATATTCTTGTATTCTAAATAATATAACAAATGAGTGATTTGAGAGGGCACTGAATATATATCTGAATTTACCTAACTTTAATCTGATTTGAAAACAAATTGCTAATTTTTCATAGGTGCTTTTCCATGGAAACTTTAAAAATAAGCACCCCACAGCAAAGCAACAGGAACAAACTGACCCAAAGTCAAGGAGGTTCTCTGTCGCTATTTCAAATGGCGATATACTCTCTGTCGCTATTTGAAATGGCGAAAGAGTTGTCGCCAAACGATCCAGCTCTATATCGCCATTTCAAATAGCGACAGAGAGCACTTTAAGTGCGGCGCCATTTGGCCTCATTTCCACCGAGAGCCATCGTTTTCACCGAGCAAGCGTAGAAGAAAGAGAGGGGAAGAGAAAGAAAAGGAGTGGAGGAAAGGAGAGGAGGAGGGGAAGGGAAGAAGAGCGAGAGGAGGAGGAGGAGGAGGAGAAGGGGAAGAAGAGGAAGAAAAAGAGGGGGAGGAGGAAGAAGAAGAAGAGGGGAAGGAGGAAGAGGAGGAGGGGAAGAAGAGGGCAGGAGGAAGAAAGGCTTCACGGTTGTGCAGGTAAATTTTGTTTTATTCATTTAAATTTAAATTTGAAAATACAATTTAGTGACCAGATTAAATAGTTTGGTAAGTAATTAGGTTTGTAGAGTACTAATTATTTAGATGGACGACTTAGCGATAAGATTAATTAGGGTTGTAAGTAATTAACTGTGTAGAGTAGCAATAGTTATTTACGCACATGATTTAGTGACCAGATTAATTAGGTTTGTAAATAATTAGCTATGTAGAATACCAATAGTTTTTTTAGATGTGTGACTTGCCGACCAAATTAATTTGGTGTGTACGTAATTAGCTATGTAGAGTAGCAATAGTTTTTTTTACATACATGACTTAGCGACCAGATTAATTAGGTTTGTAAGTAATTAGCTGTATAGAGTAGCAATAGTTTTTTAGATACACGACTTGCTGACCAGATTAATTGAATTTGTACGTAATTAGCTGTATAGAATACCAATTGTTTTTTAGATACACGACTTGCCGACCAGATTAATTAGGTATGTATGTAATGAGTTGTGTAGAGTAGCAATAGTTTTTTTTACATACATGACTTAGCGATCGAATTAATTAGGTTCATAAGTAATTAGCTGTATAGAGTAGCAATAGTTATGGACATACAAAACTGTGAAAATATGCGAGATATTATGTTGTTGAAAAAAATAATTTTTGTATGCATGCAGCAGTTGTTTCAAGTATTGTAGAGTACGTCGTCGTGGTACATAGGTGTAGCAGTATGGGTAGGTTGAGAATTTAAAAGGTGATAGCGTTACGTTGTGCACGTATTAAGAATTTCCTTAAATGCTTGACAGGTATGGATGTACGAGTGCAATTTAAAATACACTATGGAGAAGGAGTTCCACACATGGGTGCACAAGGGGTGGAAATTAGTCATTTTCCAAGTGTCGTGGCTGGCCTGTCACATGTAGGGGTGTGTTCATGGGCACGGTTACCAGATGGTTGTACCACATGTTTTCGTTTGACCTTGAATTGCATGATCACAAGTTGCATGGAGTAGAATGTCGGAGACGGGATTGCACATACTAGGAGTTAGTGGAACTGAAGGGGCCGAAGTCGTGGAGCTCGTATGCACGAATCGAGACTGAGAAAGGATGGTCATTAGTGTTGTTGGTGCAAGTATTTTAGAAAGTCCATGCCAACCATGCGACACAGGAGGAGGTTGGTTGTGATGAACTGGAGGAAGTTAGGGAGAGCAGCTAAACCGAAGAATGTTTACTAAGGTAGGATGTTAGTTTGGGTCAGGAGGGAGTGCATGGTGAGGAAGTTGATATTCCAATGCCAGAGATGCAGGAACCAATGGGTGTGGCAGATGAGAGAGAACATATTGAATTGTTGGTGCAAGCGATGGAGGCAGAGAGCCATGACTACGAGGCTTTGAGTATTAATGAAGACGATGAAGAGCCTTTTCCTTTGGAGTGGGATGAGTGTCAGTTTGATAGGCTTGTAGTCAATGAGGGCGAACACTTTACATGGCATTCCGATCGGAATGAGGTGAGGCAAGGTGCGATTTACAAGAATAAGTATGAGGTTGGCAGTGTCGCTGCGTAGAACCTTTAAGGTTGCGAAGTCATATCAGTGGGTGTATGCTTTCAGATACAAGATGAAGGGTTGCCCATGGTGTGTCCATGTGTACTAGCTTAAGTGGGACACCATTTGAAAGTGTTATATAGTCGTCCCACACACATGCGTGCTGACGGAGTTTGCCCAATCACATAGAAACAGATCTTCAGGCTTTGTTGTGAATGCAATGTATGGGAAGATTGTGGGAAACCTGGATTTAGAGCCACATGCCATCATACTTGCAATAGAGCAGAGGTTCCAGTACACCATAAGATATGCCAATGTATGGAGAGCAAAGCAGAAGACTTTGGAAGCAAGGTTTGGTACGTTCGAAGACTCCTATCAGAACTTGCTAGGTATGCTTGAGGTGATTAAGGAAAGTGTCGGGGATCAGTAACCTCTGTGAAAGTAAACACCCCTCAAGCTCGAGGGCTCGAGGGGTATATCCCACAAGCTCGAGCATGCGCTTCCCGAGCTCAAGCATGCGCTTCCCGAGCTCGAGCTCTTGACAACGAGCTCGAGCTTGAGCAGAAGAATGAGGGCCCAGCTCGACCTAGCAAAATCGGGCTGGGCCAGGTATAAACAAGCTGGCGGTTACCAAGTCAAGTAAAGGGCTTTTAAGATGGAGTCAAGCCAAACGTGGAGACTACATTTTCGGGGCAGTAACCACCCAACTTTACTACGCCCCAGATACGAGTTTAACTCCACGATCCGAGTTTTCTGGGCAAAGCTGTTTCTTACAACGGTCTGTATTAGAGGTATAAAACATTCCCCTGCGTGGGACAATAGGGAGAGAGGCAACACAACACAAAGGATCGGTACTCGACCTCAGCTCGAGCACCCCTTGTATTCAACTACATTACATCATCGTCTACCTTACGCCCCCGGGCAAGACTGGAGTAGAGCTGTTACCCGTGCTAGGGGCTTGAACCAGTATAATTCTTCGTGTCAACCGCTCTCTTATTCTTATCCTTAGCAACGATCAGGTTTCCTCCCCCTGGCGAGCACGATCTCGGGTTCCACTCTTACACCATAACCTCCTTCCTCTTGCGGTCAAGTGATCCCGATCGTCGATAGCTGGCGCCCACCGTGGGGCCCGAAAGTTTCATTCGCTCAGAGGAACTTCATTGTTTCAACGTCACCAACACCTTCGACTTCAAGAGCAACATGTCGCATTTGGCGAGCTCGGACTCGGAGGCGGTTTCTGAGCGCAGGAGCTCCACCTCTATGTTCTCACCCTCGCCACCACTGCATGAACACCTCATCTTCATGGCTGACAGCCGTGGGGTGAGCAAGGGAGCGGAGGATCGTGACTCGAACACCCCGGAGGAGGCGCGTCGGTTGGCTCGGGCCGCTATCGACCAAGCTATCACTACCCTTCGACGGGAGGAGCACAGGGAGATCCGCACTTCATCCGGGCAGCTTAACCCTGCCCGCCTAGGCACCTTCACCAACCGGGAGCGCCTGTGTGCTATTGCCCGGGTTATGGCCGATCCTACCTGGGTGAGCTCGGCTCTCTTCGGTCGGGCTCTCGCCGAAGAGGTCGACAGGGCTGCAGACGAGGTCGCGCCTCCACAGTAAAGGCAAAGCCAGTGCCATTAGTCTCGCTCTCCGGCAAGCAATGACGACTCCTCACGCGGGAACCGGCGCTCTCGCCAGTCGTCCCCACACAAACGAGCTCAGAGTCCATCCCTGTTGCCTCCACGTCACTGGATCCGGAACATATCCCGTGGGTGTGCTCAGCATTGGCAGAGCGGCAACAGCGCCTCTTCAAGCAACCGCGGGTCTGGAAGCCTTTCTCCGGACATCCCGCCTAGGCGCCCTAACGTCCACAGCCGCCTGCGCTATCTTGCCAATGACACCCGCGCCTATAGCCACGATCGGCGCGAGGTGCATCACCGACCTGGGTATGGTCGCCACGACGACCGCGCATCCAGCTCCGAGCATGGCGACTCTGGCTCCAGCAACGATAGCCGCCATGTTCGGCATGGCGCTGTGCCGGCCTATGGTTGCCCAGCATATTCTATCGGCCTCCGTCAGGTGCGATGGCCGGCCTGGTTTAAACCCGCCGCGATCGAGCGATTTTATGGGACCAAGAACCCCGACGAGTTTCTCTCGATTTACTCAACTGTGATTTTAGCGGCTGGAGAGGATGAGGCCGTGATGGCCAATTACCTCCCGACCGTGCTGGATGGCGCAACACGCACCTGGCTTTTCAACCAGGCACCTGGCTCTTTCCGATCATGGTGCCAGGTACAGAACTCGCTTTAGTCAAACATCCAGAGCTGCTACGAATGCCCTGGGCGGGAGAAGGACCTGGATCGAATCATCTAGGGTAAGAATGAGGCCCTTTGCGACTTTGTGCGTCGATTTATCCACACAAGGAATTCGATTCCGAGCGTCTCCAATGAGACCGTCATCAAGGCCTTCAAGTTTGGTGTTCATGACCCACGCCTCACCGAGGACCTGGAGATCACGGCAAGGCTCGACATCAACAAGCTGTTCCAGATGGCAGAACGATATGCGGACGCGGACGATGCTGTGCGCTGGAAACGTGACCACGACCAAGGTAAGCTTGGCCTCAATTTTGGTAAGGCCAGGCCATCCAACACCGAGGTTGATGGCTCGGATTTGCGTGCCAAAAAGCGAAAGAGAGACCATGGTAACGGCGGCGATCGGCTGCGCGTGGTCGCTGCAATGAACAGCGAGCGCGAAGTAATGGAAGTGTGGTGTCCTGACCAGGGGCAACCGCAACCCGACCAAGAGGGGACTCGACCTCAACGAGGTCGACCACGACCTCGGCAAATCCAATGCTGACTAGCAGGGACAGTGTCTGGCTGGGCCCCAGCGGGGTGACACCCGCCCATAGGGCGATGAAGTGCAACCCAGGTATGACTCTGACAAGTTTTGCCTGTTCCATAGGGCCCACGGCCACGACCTACGAAACTGCAGGACTTGGCAGTACAAGTTGGACGCTTTCTATGATGGACGTGGAGAGATGCCCACACTCCCGAAGGAGGACAAGCAGCCCGACAGGGTCAACGCCGGCAAGGGCCTTGAAGGCCTCGACCTAGAGTTTCATCAGGGCAACCGCCATTTCGACATGATCTTCGACGGTTCGTCGGTGTATCAATCCCGGCGTGAGCTTAAGGTTGCTGCACGAACCATGTATTAAGCCTCTGCCGGGAAGCCCATTGATCAACCCTACAAGTGGGCTGGCACTCTAGTTACTTTCTCATGGGATGATGCTCCTCCAGGAATGTCCATGGACCTCAAGAATGCTCTGGTCGTGGCCCCGACCATAAGTAATATTGTGGTCGGGCGGGTCATGGTCAATGGGGGTAGCTCCCTCAACTTTCTCCTGGTATGCACAATAGACCGAATGCAGATCCCCGGTCAAAGATTAGGAGTATAGCAGTTCCCTTCTTCGGCATTGTGCCAGGGAGCTCAACCACTCCGCTCGGGCAAGTGGTTCTGCCCGTCACCTTTGGAGACCATGAATTTCCGCACTGAACTAATTACCTTCAAAGTAGTCGATGGAGATCTCCCCTACAACGCCATCCTCGGGCGACTGGCGTTGATCAAGTTCATGGCAGCGAATCACTACGGCCACCGCTGCATGAAGCTCCTAGGGCCTAACAGTGTCATAACCGTCTGAGGCGATCTCAAGGCGGCGCACGGCTGTGAGGAAAAAGCTTTAGCTCTCGCCGGCATGCTGCCCCAGAGGGGCCCCGAAGTAACTTCGAAGAGCGCCCGCTAGAAGGCGATGATTCAGCCCAGTGGTCCAACAAAGGCTGTGCAGCTTGAAGAGGGCAGCTCGAGCAAGTGAATTCACATTGCGGCCAAGCTTGACACGAAATAGGAACTCGAGCTCGTCACTTTCCTCCGCGCCAATAAGAACATATTTGCTTGGGAGCCGGCAGACATGCCAGGAGTCCCAAGGGAGGTGATCGAGCATAAATTACAAGTAAAGCCTAATTGTCGGCCTATGCACCAAAAGTTGCGCCGTTTCTCTTCCGAGAAAATGGCGATAATAAGGGAGAACCTCGACAAGCTCTTGAAGGCTGGTTTCATTCGCGAGATTGATTACTCTGAGTGGTTGGGCAACCCAGTGATTGTGCAAAAAAAAGGCGGAAAATGGAGAATGTGCGTTGACCACACGGGTTTGGATTCGGCATGTCCGAAGGATAACTTCCCTCTTCTACGCATAGACCAGATTGTGGACTCCACCGCCAACGCTGCTTTACTGAGCTTCCTTGACGCCTACTCCGGTTACCATCAGATCAAGCTCGCAGTTGATGATGAGGACAAGACGGCCTTCTTCATGCTGTTCGGGACATTCTGCTACATGACCATATCATTCGGTCTTCATAACACGGCGCAACGTTCCAGCGGGTGATATTCAAGACCTTCACCTGCAAATCGGATGGAACCTCAAAGTCTATGTTGACGACATCATCGTCAAGAGTTCCTCCGAGGACGACGACGTCAGCGACCTTGCGGAGACCTTCACCAACTTAAACAAGCACGGGATCAAGCTCAACCCCAAGAAGTGTGTATTCGGCGTGACCTTAGGCAAGGTGCTTGGCTATATGATCGGGGGCTCGGGGGTGGGCCCGAACCTGGAGAAGATCGAGGCAATCGAGAAGATGGCTTCCCCGACCTCGACATAGCAGGTCCAATGCCTAACCGGACGCATAGCCGCCCTCAGCCGGTTCATCTCGAGACTCAGTGAACGCGGATTACCTTTCTTCAAGACGCTGCGCAAGCACGGGGGCTTCGAATGGACACATGAAGCTCAGCGGTCTTTTGATGAGCTGAAGGCATATCTCTCAAGCCCACCTCTGCTCACGACCCCGAGGCAGGACAAAACGCTGTTGCTTTATCTAGCGGCTATGACCAAGGCCATCAGCACTATCCTGGTGGCCGAACGAGATGGTCGGCAGCAGCCGATCTACAATGTCAACGAAGTGCTTCATGGACCGAAGGAGCGCTACCCCCATGTTCAGAAGCTACTCTATGCATTCTTTATGGCCTCACGAAAACTCCGGCATTACTTTCAGGCGCACACAGTGGTTATCCCGAGCAGATTTCCACTTGGTGAGATCCTGAGGAACCCAGAGGCCAGAGGTCGTATCGCCAAGTGGGCCATGGAATTGGCACAAGTCGACGTTCGGTTCGTTGCACACACTGCCATCAAGTTGCAAACGCTTGCTGATTTCGTGGTCGAGCAAACATTGCAACCGACCCTCGAACCTGAGGACAAAGAAGAGGAGCCGTGGATCATGTACTTCGACGGTTCCAGGTCGTTTGAACGCTCGGGGGCTAGAATTCTCATCATCACCCCCTAGGGAGACAGACTAAGGTATGTGATTCGCTTCAGCTTTCCCACAACTAACAACGTGGCAGAGTATGAGGCCCTCTTGGCTAGCCTCCGAGCCTGTAAATCACTGGGCATACGCCAGCTGGTCGTGAAGGGCGAGTCCCAGCTGGTCATCAACCAGTAGAACAAAGATTACCAGTGCTCGGAGCTCTCGATGGCCAAGTATCTCGCCGAGGTGCGCAAGATGGAGGGGTGGTTCTGGAACTTGGAAATCAGGCACATGCCTAGGAAGGACAATTTTAGTGCCAATCTCTTGTCCAAGCTCGGGTCATCTGGAGATAAGGTTCCGCCGGATGTCATCCTCGAAACTTTGTCTACACCCTCAATTGCCGACCAAAAGGACTCGGTCGCCCTCCTCGAGAGTGTTCCCTCGTGGATGGACTCGATCGTCAAGTTCCTCGACCATGGTGAGCTCCCGACTAACTCAATCAAAAGCAGCAGAGCCAGGCGTCGAGCAAGCTCGTACAAGCTCATAGGCGGACAGCTATATCGTTGAGGTACCTTGGGCGTTTTGACAAAATGCGTCACCCCAGAGGAAGGTAAACACCTGCTCAATGATATCCACTCGGGCCTCTGCGGTTCTCATTCTTCTTTCAGGACAATGGTTGGGAAGGCATTCCGGGATGGGTTCTACTGGCCGACAGCACTTCAGGATGCTTGGGACATTGTCTGCTCCTATCGAGCTTGCCAGTTCCACGCTCAGAAGATGCACCAACCGGCTTACACCCTTCAGACAATTCCCCTCGCTTGGCTGTTCTCAACCTGGGGCCTCGATATCCTCGGTCCTTTCCCACAGGCAATTGGGGGAAGAAATTCTTATTAGTCGCCATCGACACCTTCACCAAGTGGATCGAGGCTGAGCCGGTTTTGACCATCACCACCTGGGCAGCTGTGAAGTTTTTTCACTTTCTCGTGGTCACAAGGTATGGGGTTCCATGCAGAATTATCACTGATAATGGATCGCAGTTCACCAGCGAGCTATTCCAGGAGTACTGCGAAGATATGGGTACCAAGGTCTGCTATGCATCAGTAAGTCATCCCCAGAGCAACGGAGCGGTCGAGCGTGCCAATGGATAGATCGTCTAGGGCATCAAGAAGTGAGTCTTCGACAAGCTCGAACAACGTGGCCGGGCCTGGGTGGATGAGCTTCCCACCGTCCTTTGGTCCGTACGCACCACGACCAGCCGAGCAACAGGGGCAACCCCTTTCCAGCTCGTCTTAGGCGTCGAGGCCGTCTTGCCTTCTGAGGTCATGCTAGGCTCCGTTAGGGTTAGCTTGGTCGACCAAGTCGACTTCGAGCAAGAACGATCTCTCGACCTCGCCCAGGCGGAAGAAGTAAGGTACCGTGCGCTGCTACGATCAGCGTATAACCTGCAAGCACTTCGCAGGCATGTGTCTCGATCGGTATGACCTAGGGGGATCCGTGTTGGGGATCTGGTCCTAAGACGAATTTAGGACCAGTCCAACACCAGCAAGTTATCCCCGAAGTGGGAGGGCCCCTACAGCGTCGTTTCAGCAGATCACACGGGGGCTTACCGGCAGGCGATGCCCGATGGCAGAGAGCTCATGAACTCATGGAACATAGACCAACTCCGAAAGTTTTATGTGTAACATTCTTACCTTGATTTGCAATAAAAAACTCTTCTTTATTGTCTATGATTATGACTCTTTACATGTTTGTTTGCATCTCGAGTGCGTCGACCTCGTGTCGTGATCTCAAGGTTCACCTCTAGGGGGTCATGTCAATAATAAGCCAATTCTTATCGCATCACGACTAATCCCATGTAGTAGGACTTGAACTAGAGACCATGCCCAAGTGTTCCTGACCTCGAGATGCTTAAGTCCTTTTTATTTTGAGTCTCTGGAATCTCGATCTGAGTGTTGCGATCTCAGAGTTCACCTCCAGGGGTCACGTCAGCAGTAAGCCGACTCTCATCGCATCACGACTACTCCCCTGTAGCAGGACTTGAACCAGAGACCGCCTCATGAAGTTCCCGAGCTCGAGGAGAGCCTGCTGCTAGCTCGACCTTTATTTTGGAGTTAAGCTTGTCCTCGCTCGAAGACGTAATTATGACTTTGTCTTAAGTTCTTTGTTCAAGATGAAGTATTATCTGACAACACAGGTCTCAACGACTCAATAACTCAAGGTATATCTCCTGTGCCCGAGGCCGTGTTGCTCGAACTCGGCCACAGCGGGGGCTGAGCAAGGGGATACTAACGAGCTAAGTCTCTTCATCCAATTTCGAACTTTAACATCATTTCAGACACTAACATCAAAAAGGAAATTTATTTCTTTTTGCAAATTTACACTTACAAGTGGGTACAAGTTGCTCTTGTCCTTCTTCCTATCTACTCTCCCACCTACAGGTCGACCATGTCGCGGGCGAGCTTCTCCTACTCGAGCTCGGTGACCCTCACCCTCAACGCGGACTGCTCGCCCTGCAGTCGATGCGCCTCGGCTGCGGAGCTGGCGGCGCGGTTGCGCTTGTCTTGGAGCTGGGTTAGGGCACTCTTCCCCGTCCGGGTCGCCTGCCCCAGCTTCTCGTCGAGCTTGGCCACCTTCGTCTCGAGCTCGGCGGAGCCCTTCGCTGGAGTAGCAGAGAGCTCCGCATTCTACTTGCAAAGCGTCTCTGCCTCCGCGTACGCAACCTCAAGAGCTCCCGCCAGCATTGCGCGCTTGGACTCGATGGTCCTTGCCGCCTTCGCGCGAAGGGCTTCGAGGGCCTCGTTCGACCTCTCACGCTCGGCGTTGATGACCAGCGAGAGCTCGGAGGAATAGGCCGCGGTTAGTCACCCCACCTCCTCCCGCTCAATCATCAGGTTCTCCTCGAGCTGGAGGACGTACGTGTCGCGCTCCTCCACCCGGTCGAAGACCACTTGGAGCTTGGTGGAGTGCCCACGCAAGCTTTGGAGCCCCTGGGCAATTAGACCCAGTCCCTGCGAAAACCAAAAGGGATTACGACAACAGATAAGAAGGAGGGCGAGTTCAAGCATGACTTACATGATCAAGCCGCTCCTCGAACCTCTGGCGGTGAGGTCCGATGAGACGTACGCCCGGCTTGACCACCATCTCAGGCGTGGCGGCCACGTTGACCCCCTTCAGTGCAGAGTTGGTCCCGCCGATCGAAGCCTCGACCTGGGCTGTCCCGGCTGAAATAGGTGGCAGCTCAGGTGGAACTGAGGCTCCTGAAGAAAGTGGCAAAAAAGAAGCTAAGTTACAAGAACAAGAAACAAGGAGAGGTGGCTTGGGAGTTTCGACATACCTGGCGTGTTTGCAGGAACCTCGACCTCGCCGGCTGAGGTAGGCCCAGCCTCGAGCCCGACACCGTCAACCTCGGTGGTCTCGGCTTCGATGGGTGGGACGTCCACGGCTTTGACTCCCGCGGCGGCCCCTCCTAGGTCAGCGCTTGGTCCGGTGGGCCTTTGGTCGGGGTCACTAACCAAGCTGCCCCCGAAGGCGTCGCGATGGCCTGGGCTTGCTGCGAGCGCACCCGGTAGACCATGAGGAAGTCATCCACGTCCTCATCCTCGGACTCGCCCTAGACAACAATCATGGTCATTGCCCGTCGGGCACTCGGGGTCTGCGGTGGGGGAAATTGCTAAGCGAAAGAAAGGGAAAAATCTATGCTACAACCAAGGTTCGCTCATACCTGTGTGACGAGCCTCCGTCTCCTGGGAGGGGGAACGGTGTCTTGGCGTCTTGTTGCGCCAGGGGAAGCATCCCCTCCCTAGGCGCTCCGCGGATGGGAACTCGGAGCATGCGTGGGCACTGGGCTCCCTGCGCTGACCACCCTAGCGCTCTCCGACGGGGTTGCTGCCCGATGATGAACTCGGGAGTCGCGTAGCGGCTGCTGCACTTTGTTGCTACAAAGAGACAAGAAGAAGATCAAGAAACGAAGAAACAAATTAAACTCGAGCTCGAGCATTCCCGGGCTTAGCAAGATTCGACTTACCACAACGCGATCAGCCCACTCGACGTGTGGCTTCTTGGGGGTGTTGATGTTTCTCGGGGCATCTAGGGTTGGCCTCTTACCCGCATTCTTACTCTGGCCCGCTTTGGGCAGCGACAGCATGCGCCTCGCCGCCTCCCAAAGCTCCCGGCTCTCCTGCATAAATTGAGCAAAGTCAGTGCGAGCTCGAGTTGGCACGAGCTCGGTGCTGGTAAGAGATGTGTTACCTCGCTGCTCCGCCTCAAGACGTTCTTGGGAACGGGGTCGACGGTGGTGTAGGAGAAGGCCGTCTTCCCGAACGTCTCCTGCATCCTCACCGCCACCCAAGACTCCTTTGGGGCTACAAGAAAAGAGGAGATCATTAAAAAGAAGCTCAGACGAATTCGAGGGAAATCAAATTTGTAGAAGGCTTACCGCTGTGACTTTCCCGAGTGAGGTCGTCATCCCCTCGAATCTCAAAGAACGGGTGCACCCTCTTTCGCAGAGGAAACACCCGGTTCCGCAGATAGTCGTGGACGATGGCCTGGCCGGTGAGGCCACGCGTCACACAGATGTAGATGGCAGCGAGGGCCTCCTGGTCGACCGCCGAGTCCTTGGGCTTGGGGGTCTGACGCTTGCTGTTGACAGGGACGCCGTTGTATGCGAGCGTGCCCCCTCACCTTTCTTCAGATAGAACCACCTCTCCATCCACGAACAGAGGGAGTCCCGAGTTTGTATTTCGGGGAAGGAGCAAGGAAGCCCTGTCCGCAACCAGAAGTAGAGACACTCGACCACGGGGTCCATCGTGGTACGAAACAGGGAGTAGAAGCGGAAGAAAAGCGAAGGGGTGGGAAGAACCCCTCGCACAGATGAGAGAAGATGGAAAGGAGAAGGATGGAATTGTTAGTGCTATGCCCTTGAGGCAATCATTTAGATGATTGCAACATGACTATGTTTATGAATAATAATATGATTATTGGTCCAATGAATGTATATCATTGTATTGATCAACAAGTATGTGACTTGCTTATGAAGCTCTTTACTTATTGATATAATTCGATAAATATCTCTGATCGGATATCATCGTATAGGACAACGATGAATAGATCAGCACATGTAGTGATCGATGATCATGCTTCATAGATCATGGGATATAGAGATATCATCTATACATTGTGGGCGCATGTTGAAGAACATGGGTTAGATAGACCCGCAATGGGACATGCGAGAATGTTTCATTCTTATGTGTCATCGATGTATCTCATACCTAGTAGATGTATGATCCTTAGACACGAGATTGTCATATTCCTACAAGTGTAATAGTTTTCCTTGGGGCTATCAAACACTACTTCCTAACCGGATAGTTATAAAGGTAGCTTTCATGTTTACTATGAAACGTGCAGAGGGAAGTGAGCGATCAAGATGGAATTTGCCACTCCAATGAAACGGAGATATATGACAAGGCCACTCGTGTGATATGATTAAGGAAGTGCATGGCCATGCCGTGATTGAGGAGTCAATCACAACTTATTAATATATCACGGATACGAGAGATGGATTGAATCATCAAAGGATGACATGCTTCTCGCCTTGAATTCAATCTTCATATACTTGGCAAAGGGATTATTACATGAGTACTTTTGATAGGTTCTGTCCGATTTGATCATAGTATGTTTGGGAGTTGGCATACTTTGCAAGGAGCCGATACCAACTATTGGATTGAAAAGGAGTTTTTCGAATCCATGTCCAAACGTACGTGAACCTGCAGGGTCACACACTTCAAGGGTTGGGACGCATTAATTTGGATTGGATCCATAATTAATGGACCTCGTGGGCTTAGCACGCTGATGGGCCTTGTTTTAGGGTTTCATCTCGTGGCTATATAAGGAAGGGAGGAGGGTGGGCACAGGGTGTGCTTTCCCACGTTTTAGAAGTGATTCACTCGAAACCCTAGCCTCCTCTTCTCGTTGCCCCTGCCGAACGACTAGGTGCTTGCACACCGACGCACGGCGTTCCATCCCTGGACGTGTGGACTCTGCGTGTGACTCACGCGATCGCGGCGTGGGAGGACGATCCACGGCGAGGTGAGGACGATCCGCTCCATCGACGCAACGACTGCGGCGAGGACGATCCACTACATCGACGCGCGAAGGATTCCACAACTGCGAGTCTAGTGGTAATCTTATCTGTGATCCCCTTCTTGCGAGTAGCTTTCTGGTTACGCGGTAGTTTTTTTTATGTGCTAGTGTAGCATATCGCATTCCTCTTCAGGAATTGGGTACCAGATTGACTAGCTCGATCTCGCATTGCGCGAGAACAGCAGCTAGGAAGTCACTTTTCGGAGTCCGCAGCGCGAAGAGCATATAATGCTCAGTGCATCGAGCTCATCCTCCTGGGGCTACGGCTCGGTCTCTCCGCCCGGCAGTCGCCAGGTCGTCGAGTCCGGCATCTCCAGCACCTCGGGCTCCTTCATCCTCTCCAGGGTCAAGGTGCTCTTCCCAAACTTGGCCATTGCTCTTGGGAGGGGTTTGCTCGAAGAAGAAAAGATGGCGGATGGAGATCAGGAAGACAAGGGGGCAAAAAGTACTAGGATTCGGCACAATAAGGAATGTGGAGAAGTTCTGAGGAAGACGATGGTTCGGGATTTAAAAGAGCCCGATTATCAATAGCTGGCACTGGTTACGCCTCAAAAGGTGGGCCAAGACTGCTGGGGGAGAACGCGAAGCATCGTGAACCGCCCCCTCGACTTCCCCGTTCAAAGACGAGGCGTCGAACCCCGAGCGTTTCTGGGCACATCTACATCGAAGACCTCTGGGCGATCCCGGACCTGAGCTCAAGAGTTTCTGGACTCAACTAGGAAGCTGACCCCTCCTTAAGGTCATCAGACTCAAGAACATCCCAAGCTTCAGGATCATTCATTGAGCCTCGAAGGCTACATATCGGGGATCCGTAACCTCTGTGCAAGTAAACACCCCTCAAGCTCGAGGGGTGTATCCCACAAGCTCGAGCATGCGCTTCCCGAGCTTGAGCATGTGCTTTCCGAGCTCAAGCTCTTGACCAACGAGCTCGAGCTCGAGCAGAAGAATGAGGGCCCAGCTCGACCTAGCAAAATCAGGCTGGGCCAGGTTTAAAGAAGTCGGCGGTTACCAAGTCAAGTAAAAGGCTTTTAAGATGGAGTCAAGCCAAATGTGGAGACTACATTTTCGGGGCTGTAACCACCCAACTTTACTACGCCCCAGATATGAGTTTAACTCCACGATCCTGAGTTTTCCAGGCAAAGCTGTTTCTTACAATGGTCTGTATTAGAGGTATAAAACATTCCCCTGCGTGGGACAATAGGGAGAGAGGCAACATGACATAGAGGACCGGTACTCGATCTTAGCTCGAGAACCCCTTGTATTCAACTACATTACATCATCGTCTACATTATGCCCCCGGTAAGACTAGAGTAGAGCTGTTACCCATGCTGGGGGCTCGAACCAGTATAATTCTTTATGTCAACCACTCTCTTATTCTCATCCTTAGCAACGATCAGGTTTCCTCCCCTAGTGAGCACAATCTCGGGTTCCACTCTTACACCATACCCTCCTTCCTCTTACGGTCAGGCGATCCTGATCGTCGACAGAAAGGAATGCTGGAACTTATGTCGATATTTGTGAGCAGCCTTCACAGCGCTTCCCTATAAATATGGTACTCAAGCGAGCATTCTTTGCTTTCGATATATGTATCAACATGTTTAGACACAGCCGTCTGTTGTTATGCGTGGATAGAACATTTCTGACTGGGAAGTACAAAGGACAGATATTGGCTGCCACAGGAGTAGATGGCACCAACCAGGTTCTTTCCGTAGTGCTCGTATTCGTGGAGGGCGAGAACACAGAAAGCTGGCTTTGGTTTCTAAGGAACGTGAAAGCCGACGTCGTGGATCAGCGGCTTGGAGGTGATTGTGCAGTTATAGCAAGGTGCAGATGAAACACATCATGGCCTGATCTGCGAAGTAGGTGGTGCAAGCAGCACATGGTTGCCAACTTCTACAAGAAGTTCAGGAACAAGGAGCTTACGAAGCTTTTCAAGAGGCTGTACGACTAGAACTAGCAGAAAAAGTTTGATGCACTGTGGAAGAAGTTGGATGATCTGACATCAAGGCATACAGCAGAGGCAGCGAAGAGGGCAATGCCTAGCACAAGGAAGGCCCAGTAGCGCTCGAAGAGTTACCCATAGACTCTCTACACTTGGTCCGGTGGAACGGAAGGGCCATAAAATGCTTCTCCGAATGGATAGAGCTTGAGCCTAGAGAGAAATAGGCTCTGCTTTATGACAACGATATTGCCAGGTTTGGGGTCATGACGACAAACCTGGCTGAGGTTTACAATTGGGTTATGTGTGGTCTGAGACCCCTCTCTCTGGTTGCTATAGTAGAGGGTGTTCTTCGTGGCATCGCGAAGTACTTTGTGGATCACCATGCTAGGGCGTTCGTCCGCATGAATGATCCTGATGTGAAATACTCTTAGGTGATTCCTACATACATGGAGGAGAAAGGCAAGAAGGGAGAGATGCATAGAGCATTGAAGATGGGCACAAGAGAGCTTCGTTTCGAGGTGCTGTTTATAGAGAAAGCCTGTCGTGGGACGAACCAACGAAAAGTTGCTCATGAATGCATCCTACATAGGCGAGATTGTGTTTGCACCTGCAACAAGCCTTGTCTGTTACCACCAACCATGCTCACACATCATGGCTACCTGCTCAACAATCCGTATGGATCTGGATATATTCATATCACAATTCTTCAAAAAGGAAGCGGTTGCAGTAACCTAGAGCGGAGAAATTTACGGTTTTCAAGTAGTGGGTTTGTTCACAAAGCATCAGAGTTGAGATGACACACTGTGGGTTCCGGATGTTAGCAGGTTGAAGGGTGTAGGGCGGCAACAGACAAGGCGTATAAGGAACGACATGAATGTTGCGGAAAGTGGGCGTTGTGTAAAGAAATGTTCAGTTGGCAAGGAGATGGAGCACACTTTCAAGTATTGCCCAACGGTTCAACGGCCGTGAAAATGTTGTATGCACTTGTAATATGAAATTATTGTACTTAATTCGTATGTCAATTTAGTGTTTCGAAGTCGTATGTGTAATGAATGTATGGACTTCGTATGTGTAATGATTGCTTCCAATTTGTATGTTTAATTGTCTTATTCAAATTGTACATGTTGTTGTTGTATTCAAATGCTCTTTGTAATTACTACATTTAGTTTGTTTGTGTATTTGAATCCATACTAACATTGTTTTATTCAATTGCAGGTATGGTGAGCATCCAGCAGTACGAGTTGCTCGACCCAGTGATAGACGCGACTCACCGGAGCAGCTTAGCCACCTTGCTGCTGCCAGATGGGGAGCTGCCATTCAAACTTAGCGCCCTACACTTGCGCACCCCCATGAGAGCATGGAAGATCGACCCATGATGAATTCCAATGTTAGTGCACTATGTCATAGTTGTGTTACGACGTCTTGTATGTGTGGAGCGATTGTTCTTACAATGTTTTCCCATAGACTGAGAGAGGTAGGGTTACTACCTCTAGCACGGATGGAGGCGACTGTCGTTGATGCGCAGGATAGGTGTGGTGCCTCCCAGAGGTTCCCCTACGACAAGAGCTTACTAACCGCTCTGGTAGATCACTGGTGACTAGAGAAGAACACATTTCACCTCCTATGCAGTGAGATGGTGTCGACACTGGAGAACGTCAGCTACCTATTGGGCCTACCTTGCACCAGGGATGCGGTGGTGCCTGTCGACATCCACCCGGAGTGGCGGACGAACCTCCTGGGCCAGTTCGTGAACGTGCTACCTGCCGAGCGTGGGTACACACCTTTCACTTCTACGCACGGTTCGATGCAGAAGTGGCTGGTACAATTCTACAAAAGTGTGATTTAATTTTGTCTAATTTTTATTTCACTTTCCCTTTTAGTTGTCGAACTGACCATTACTTTCTACAGCCCAAGAGGATGGCTAACGGGGCGGGGGAGTACGTTGTTAGTTGCCACTTCGAGGCGTACCTGCTCTGGCTGTTCGGTTGGGTCTTGTTCTGCTCGTCCCACAGGGAAAGCGTCGACAAGCACATGATCCAGTACGCAAGGGAGATCACGAACACCGACTATAAGGAGATCCCGCAGTTGACTTGGGGACCGGCTGTATTGGCTGCCAACTACCGGGCCCTTTGCGATGGGTGCCATCACGTGGCGGACTCATCCACTCTCGCCTGGTGTCCTCTACTCCTTAGTTGTAGTCTTTTGAGAGGTTCTAGATCGGACGGCCGCAGATAGAGTTAGGACCTTACAGAGCAGGCTTCTATGGCCCTCGGGGATGACGTGGACCATCCTACCATGGGGACGTTGTGGTGTCACCGACGGGTTAGTAAAATCACCTATATCATCAATTTTACAATAATTTGCCATGTTTCATACTAACAGTCGCCTATTTCATTTTTTGCAGCCGACTTTCACACCTGTCATATCACACGCTTCGTACCTCAAGTACGTAGTGATGTTTGACTAGCTGACAGATGATCGTGTCATCTGGCGTCCGTACCTCCCGAAGCTGGTTGGCACGCAAGCACCTCAGGGCATGTCGCTGCAACACACCAATGACTCTGCCTTCTGGCTGACACGACGTCACATGGTGTGCGATGTGTATATGGAGTCCTGCGCCGTCCACCATATTATTAGGCAATTCGGTCTCCGATAGGCGTTCCCCATCCCCACTGGCAACGTCTTCCCACCAAGCGTGCATATGTTAGTACTCTTTCACATCACTTCCAATTGGATCATCCTTTGCGATGTCCTTACTAATGATGTTACGTTGCCAATCTTTTTATGCAAGCTCACACGCAAGGGCTTCATTCATGGTGCGAGCTGGGCAGCATGCATGTTGCCTCATGCTTAGTAGGGCGGCGTGAAGCGTGACGCTCACGAGGACGCCGCCTCTTACGACCATTGCAAGTACGAGCGAGTACATCCGGTGGTTCGACCCGCGACCACGGCGCGACCCACTCTAGCGACTCATCCCCGTCGATGCGCCATCATCGATCGGTGGTTTGTGGACCCCGCAGATCATCGAGTGTTGTCCTGGCGTCGCGATTCGTCGATGCGCTGGTGAGCCAACCATCACGCAGGCAAGCCGTTACTCCGTCGGCAAAGACGACCTACTAGGAGTACTTGTGTATGTGCACCTGACCAGCTGACGTATCCCTTCGGACATGTGCAGCATTAGAGGAGGCCTGGGACGACACGAGGGGCGGCACTGCGCAAGAACCCTAGCTAGTTTATTTTTTCTTTTGTACCTGATGTACTAATCGGATATGGTCTTTTCCTTTCTTATCTTTTGTACTTTTCAATATGGTATTTTGCTTTGTTAATTTATGTACTATTCGGATATGATCTTTTGTTTTGTTAACTTACCTATTACGTAATTATCTCCTCGTAGTGCGATAGTTATGAAAAACTGAAAGCATCCATCACCTTTTGCAGTCACATGTCACAATACTTTGCCCACCGCTTTTAGATTTTTCAGGCCGATTTAACAACACGCTGCCAGTAGCTTTGTCAGGCCGATTTGACAACACTGCACGCACTGGGAAGTGATAGCACACTGCCTATTCCTTCATTTCTTTAATTAGCCTAACAATGCTGCAGGCAGCGTGTTCTCACATCGGCCCGAAAAAGCCAACGAGACAACACGATGCCCCTCTTTCTCAGAGTGAACTAACAACACGATGGCTATTGCTTTCTCAGACCGATTTGACAACTCACGGGTAGTAGCTTTGTCAGGCCGATTAGACAACTCACGGGCAGCAGCTTTGTCAGGCTGATTAGACAACTCGCAGGCAACAGCTTTGTCAGGCCAATTAGACAACTCACGGGCAGTAGCTTTATTAGACCGATTTAACAACTCATAGGAAGCAGCTTTCTCAGGGCGCTTGGACAACACGTTGCCACCGAGACTTACTAAAAATACAGTACTATGTCCAGCATATACATTCCACACAACACCAAGCCAACCCCCACACCGAACACCACATCCCTACCAGCACCATAGCCCGCTTCACCGGTGGGTTCACGATGTATGACTACGTAGTTGTTCTTTGTAGGCGCAAGTGGCTTGCCGAGAAGGGGAAAAACTACCCAAATATTTCTTGCAAGGATGCACCTGTGCCGCCGGAGTTTCCCTGCCCAAAGTGAGACTGTGATGCTCCCGCAAGGATGAAGCGGTCCAAACATCCCGACACCGCTACCCAAGAGTACTACACGTGCCACTACGAACTAAGCGTAAATTAATGACATGCATGTATATTCCATGATGCGTTCTTCAGACTTCTAACTTCATCCTCGCATGACACTAGGGAGAAGACAGTTGCCACTTCTTCCAATGGATCGATAGCCCGGACAAGTACGATAGGGAGTACTTGTAGCATGAAGAGTACCTGTACTTCACAGTTCTCGTCGAGCGATTCCAACGTTGGAAGCATGAGCCTCAGACTGCAGAAGACAAACCAAAGCGACTGTGCTACCGGGACGATGATGCGTATTTCTGAAAGGCATAAGAGGAGCTTCAGGCACATCGCAAGAAGATGAAGGAGATAGCCGACAAGCAGGACAGATGTGAGTGCGAGAAGCCGAAGATCCCCCAGAAGCTATTATTGGGTCGATGTGTATGAGCCTAATTGGAAGGAGGCTAAGACCCTGCATTTGATGCAATCAAAGGGGAAGGCACCGATATAGGGTCTACGACAATAAGTATGACTTTTTTCCATTTTCAAAAGGCGTGTATGTACCTTAGCAGTAGTTTCTATTCATGGTTCATCCATGTCGTCACGCCATATCTCTTTCATCATTTTCTCTGTCATGTTATGTCTATGATATCGTGTTATGTATCCTAATATTTCTATGTCATTCTACGTACCCCAATATTTGTACGTATGTTTCTCCTAGTGGTATTGTACAACATGCTATGTCATCTTCTTCCGTACGAGCCATTAAACGTTACTTCTTCGAAATTTTCCTAACTAATTTATCTCCGCCTTGTTATTTTCTATTTTCTACTTTAAAACAAAAAGAAGAAAGTCAAATACATGAACAGTTCGATCATTAAATTGGCATTTGTGAAACATCGACAGGGATGTAGATCTGTCAATTTTAAGTTAGCATCAGAAGGTAAAAATAGAAAAAACAGAAATGAAATGGACCAAATAAATTAAAAATTCCATTATCTGTCAGTGCCATCATTTGTAGTGACCGATATACGACATATATTCCGCGGAACTCATTGGTAAGTGTTTCGTAAGTTTGTCGTTTTAGTTATTTAGCGCGTCGGCGTCACTAGCTTTCTCATTTCTCGCCGAACTATTTTCTATGCCATTCATTGGTCGTTTCAAATAAAATTCGATTATAAAATTAACACTGGAGTTAGTAAAAAAATTTAACCGCATACTATGCACTGTTGTCATTTTTACATGCAAATTTCGCTCGCTACTCTATTTTAAAAAGGGGTTACAAAATAAAATGGAATTGAAAACCATGCCACGTAGCCCTGCCCATGTATTAGCCGATTGCAGCGCCACCCTGCCGCGCTATGTGGCTATTTTGGCAAATACACAGGCACTGACGCTAATTTCCCCATTTTATTTCAAAAAAAATCAATTGCAATCATCTGTCGCCATTAGATTTGTTGTTTTTTAAATCGGCATATTATTTATATAATTTTTATTCAAATATTATTTTAAAAAAAATTTCAAAGTCACGTATATCAACTTCACGTGAAACTTTTTGGATGAAGCGATATTGAAAACTCAAGTGAGTTACTGTGTACTGTTTGTGTAGTTTATCACACTAAAACCATTTATTTCTAGTCGATCAAATGTAAGTTTAGATGTACTGTTTAATTATTCTTAACCTTTCAAATAACTCAACTAAAATCTCTTACTTGATGAACACGTACGATTCAAAGTTCATTGTGAAGTGCATGACCAAGAGCTATTCCGTACTAGTTTCAGTACAAACAAGCTCAATTTTACAGCTGCGTACTACTCTCAGGCCATCTTTTTCTCAAGTCAAATCCCATTCTTGATTGATACATTGATCGTTATAAAGCAAGTTATGGTGTGAGGTGTGCCACATATCTCGAGTACATAGTTGACTACTTAATAGGACTAATTCAGTGTGTGTGTATTAACTCATGTCAAGTCCTTTTCTTCTTGGTTTGTACATGCATGTGTCACGCAAGAGGAGGTCTAGAGTTTGCCACATATATAGCACGCTTAATTTCCAACACGTGCTAATTTTTGCTTGAGAAATACACAAGATTGGGTACTAGTTTCCATATCAACTTATAGGACTGGATGATGCCACTACTACAGAACAGGCAATCCTTGCCGGCATATCACTGCCAGTTAGGACTGAGCCGGCAGGATAACATATCTCTGCCGGTTCGAAACTTAAATTGGGGGGAGACCTTATCACTGCCAGTTCATGCAACCAATCGGCAGTAAAAAGCAAGATATCAATGTCGGTTTGAGACAACAACCGGTAGAGATATATCACTGCCGGGTCGTTCTTTAACCGGCAGTGGTACTTGACTTTTCATTGCCGGTTTGAGACTAGAACCGGCAGTGATATTATTTTCCCGCGCAATATGATTTTCCCACGCAGTCCAAGCTTATCACTGCCGGTTCTGCGTAGAACCGGCAGTGATAAGTCGTTTATATAACTGAGACCCCTGCCTCCCGACCGATCGAGCAAAGACAGAGAGGCGCTCTGTCTTTGCTCGATTTATAGATTGTGACGGTTTGCTGCTGAAAAATCTATTAAAATTCATATTGTACTTCTTTTCGAGGTTAGTAAAAAATTGCCACATGGATATTTACATAATGGAAAAAGGTTCATGTATTTTCAAATTTTGAAATAATAAAAACTTGTTAGATGGATATTTACCTAATGAAAAAATGTTGATGTATTTTAATGTACTCAAAGTATATCCTAAGTATTTACAATTTTTTCCAAATTTTTAATTAATAAGAAATTGCAAGATGGATGATGGATATTGACGCAATGAAAAAAGATTGATATATTTTAATATAGTCCAAATATATCCTAACTATTTACAATTATTTTCATATTTTACAATACTAAAAAATTGCTACATGGATATTTACATAACGGAAAAAGGTTGATGTATTTTACTATAGTCAAAATTGGTACATAGGTTTTTAAATCTAATCGTTTACAATTATTTGTTATTTGCAATTATATGCTTATGTAATGTTTGATTTAATTAATTGTAGATGGACCGAAGGTGGATGTATGACACGGACCGTTGCGGGGCAGAGTTTTTTAATGGTGTGAGTTATTTTCTAAACGTGGCTGCGGCGCACAAGTCGAAGAATCTGGCAGACTACATGTGCTGTCCATGAGTTGATTGCAAAAATCAGAAGCTGTTTTTTACCATAGAGTCGATACGTGCACACTTGCTTCGAAGAGGTTTCAAGGCTGGCTATACCTGTTGGACCAAGCATGGTGAAGATGAGATTGTACATGGAGGGCAACACATTACTAAACATGACGGAGACAACGATATGACGGCAGTTGAAGATACGTTTGTCGACAGTCACGACGACGATCTGGATCAAATGTTGCGTGATGGGGAGGGAGACTTCATGAGTGAAAGAGAGTTTCAAAAGTTCCAACAATGGTACAGGACTCCACAACACCATTGTACCCAGGCTGCAAGGAGGAGCACAAAAAATTGCAGACCTTGCTTACACTACTGCAGTTGAAGGCAAACAATGGTTGGTCCGATAAGAGCTTCACTGAGCTCTTATGTCTCTTGGGGGATTTGCTTCCAGAGGGTAACGTGTTGCCTACAAGTACGTACCAGGCCAAGCAGGTTGTTTGCCCATTGGGACTGGAAGTACAAAGGATACACGCATGTCCAAACGATTGCATGTTGTATCGAAATGAGTTTGCGGACTTGGATGGCTGTGCTGTTTGCAAAGCAAAGCGGTATAAGGGCAACGATAATGACATCGATAATGACGATGTCGGGGTGAAGCGTAAGAAGATGAAATCCCCCCGTAAGGTGGTGTGGTATTTTCCTATAGTTCCCCGTCTGAATCGATTGTTTGCGAACAAAAGGCATGCCCAATTGCTACGATGGCACGCCGAAGAGCGTAAGAAGGATGGAATGCTCAGACACCCTGCTGACTCTGTGCAATGGAGGAACATCGACAGAAAATATAAGAAGCACTTCGCATATGATGTGAGGAATATAAGGTTCGGGTTGAGTACGGATGGGATGAATCCTTTCGGCAACATGAGTAGTCGTCATAGCACTTGGCCGGTAACTCTATGTATCTACAACCTTCCTCCTTGGCTTTGTATAAAGCGGAAGTACATTATGATGCCACTCTCGATCCAAGGGCCGAGCAACCCGCAACGATATCGATGTGTACCTCAAACCATTGGTTGAAGATCTTCTAATCTTGTGGAACGATGGAGTACGGGTATGGGATGAGTATAAAAGAGAGAACTTTATCCTACGCGCATTGTTGTTCGAACCATCAATGATTACTCTGCCCTTGGTAACCTGTCGGGCCAGACGACAAAAGGCTTCAATGGATGCGTCCAGTGCTTAGATGGTACAGCTAGTAGGTGGCTGAAGAACTGTCAAAAAATGTCTTACATGCGGCATCGTAGGTTCCTCCGCAAGGATCACCCATACCGCAATAATAAGAGAGCTTTTGATGGGACAAATGAGACTACTTTAGCTACGAAGAATCACACTGGGAGAGAGATATTTGCGACTGTAAAGGATCTTAAAATTATTCACAGAAAGGGAGCAGGCAGTACATCTATCCTGAGTTCCCGTGATAAGGCTCCTTTGTGGAAAAAGAGATCAGTATTTTGGGTCCTACCATACTGGCAGCACTTGGAAGTTCGACACGCAATCGACGTCATGCACATAGAGAAGAACGTGTGTGACAGCTTGCTTGGTATCTTACTGGATATATCTGGCAAAATAAAAGATACTCTCCAAGCACGGATGGACCTTGAAGATATGAAACTCAGGAAGGAGCTGCATCACAAAGACATGGATACAGGGAAAAAGTACCTTCCCGCAGCCTGCTACACTCTGAGCAAGAAAGAAAAAATTACCTTGTGCGAATGCTTGCACGGAGTGAAAGTTCCGTCCGGATACTCTGCCAACATAAAGAGACTAGTCTCAATGAAAGACTTAAAATTAATTGGCATGAAGTCTCACGATTGCCACGTGATGATGACGCAGATGCTTCCAATTGCAATTAGGGGTGTTCTGCCAGAGAAAGTCCGAGACCCAATTATAAAGTTGTGTTCATTCTTCAACGCGATTTCACAGAAGGCCATCGATCCATTGAAACTAGATAAGCTGCAGGAAGATGTGGTCCACACTCTCTGCAGGCTCGAGATATGTTTCCCTCCATCTTTTTTTGATATTATTGTCTATCTCATTGTTCACATTGTGAAAGAGATACGGATTCTCGGTCCCGTGTGTTCTACATCAGATGTATCCTTTTGAGAGGTTCATGGGGGTTATAAAGAAATATGTTCGTAAGCGACATCGATCGAAAGGATGCATTGCAGATGGTTGGGGAACCGAGGAGGTCATTGAGTTCTGCGTCGATTACATGGATCTCAAACCGATTGGTGTGCCTACATCACGGCATGAGGGCAGGCTACAGGGAAAAGGGACACTGGGCGAGAAGTCACTCCGTACAAACAATCTAGCTTCATTCACACAAGCACATTTCGCAATTTTGGTACAATTAGTTGTGGTGGCCCCGTATGTCAGCATGCACAAGAGCATGCTATCCAGAACAAACCCAGCGAAGTCAGAGGGTTGGATCGCGAGAGAGCATAGACATAACTTCGGCGATTGGTTGCGTAGGCACATTAGGCATACGGAGACAGAGTGCGCTCAGTTGAAAGTGTTGGCTCAGGGACCGTCAACTACAATTCGGACATTCCAAGGATACGATATAAATGGTTTTACATTTTATACAAGAGCACAAGATAAAAAGAGCACCAACCAAAACAGCGGTATCCGTATAGATGCCTACGACAGCAACAGAAATAGGAAAACCTACTACAGATTCATAGAAGAGATTTGGGAGCTTGATTACGGACCTTTGAAGGTCCCTCTCTTTCGGTGTCAATGGGTAAGACTTCCAAGGGGCATGAACATCGACAAGTATGGTATCACTACCGTGGACCTCAAACTGGTCGGATACAGAGAAGAACCATTCGTACTTGCTAATTCTGTTACACAAATCTTTTTTGTAATCGATCCAGCTAACAAGGAGCGCCACGTGGTTATTCAAGGAAAAAGAAGGATTGTTGGAGTTGAGAATGTTGTCGATGAGGAAGAGTACAACCAATTCGATGAGCTTCCTCCTTTCGGAGAGGACGTTGACCTAGGTCTCATGGAAGAGAGTGAGGACGAAGCTACATACATATGCCGCGACCATAACGAAGGTCGAATCGTAGCTTAATTGTCCTAATTAAATACATGTTTATTTTCTCATATGTAACGATTAATGTATTATTCTTTTCTCATATGTAACAATTTGTGTGAATTAAACTTCATCTGTGTGATTTTTTGTATTTGTGTGAATTTTTGAAGCAATGGTTGGTGTACTACATTTGTTTGAATTTGTGTGAATTTTTTTATTTTGAAATATTAAAACTATTAAAACAGTGAGCAATCTGGATTTTTATAATTTTACAACTTTGTCAAAACTAAGGGGAAATATTTAAATCAAATATTACATGTCCTGAAGTATTCCTCCAAAAAAATTTAGAAAATTTGGATAAAATTTGATAGGATTTCAAAAATCCCAAAGCAATCACCCTTTGAAAAGAAATTAATTGAAAGTTTGACATAAGTGACCGGAGCTTATCACTGCCGGTTGTCTCATTAAGCCGGCAGTGATGTGGTTTATTACTGCCGGTTTCTAGTATTAACCTGGCAGTGATAATCAAGTATTACTGCCGGTTTTTGTTTTGAACCGGCAGTGATAAATATTTTCACTGCCGGGTGTAGATACACCCAGCAGTGATAATGTAGTATTACTGCCGATTTTAGATGGACCGGTAGTGAAAATAGGTATTACTGCCGGGTTGCGCGTGAGCCGACAGTGATAATTCCGCTATCACTGTCGGTTCTGTTTGTGATCCGGCAGTAATAGAGTATCACTGCCGGTTTTTGTGAAGACCTGGCAGTGATACTCCAACCCTATAAATTCGAACGCTGCGCCACTCAGCCCCTCATTTCCACTTCAACCTCACGCCGCCACTTCGTCGCTTCGACCTCCCGGCTGTCGCCTCGACCTCACCGCCTCGTCGTCACCTCGCACCCCGTCGCACCGCCCCGGTCGTCGCCTCGCTTTGCGCCTCACCGCCCCAGCCATCCCCGTCGAATTCTAGAGGTAAGTTAATGTTTTCAAAAATCCAAATGGGGAAGAATTGGAAACTATTGGTTTCGGATTTCGGTTGTGAGGAGTTTGCTTTTGAATTCATGAGAGATCGAGCTATATCCAAGAAGCATCTGGTTCCTGGTAAAAAAACCTTGAATAGTACGCACCTGGGCATCTGGTGATGAAGTATATGACGGCAAGAAACCAGATCCTGGGATCTGCACGGAGGAAAAAGGGATGATTAACTAAAACAACACAAACCGATGAATTAGGATCACATGCTTATAAGGCTAGGCATAGACGCAAAAATAAAATAAGTTCCTCCGAACATACTGTCCCCTAAAATCCAAATAGCAATTACACATATAATGTTCCAGAAGAGGCATATGATCAACCCTGCATCAGAAATGTAAAAATCTTAGCAAATGTGAAACTTCTGGAAAATGCTACTCCTCAGAAATAGATAAAATTTAAGTAATTTATACATTTTCTGTACCGTTACCATGCATCAAGATTTGAGCTAGTACTGCATTTGGTATCCATAATGTATGTTATGGTTTGTTACTTGTTTTTCTTCAGAAATTAAATGGTTTGTTGCTTGTTAGTACAATCTGCCATGCATGGATATGTGTATGTATTCTTCAAAGATGTATATGTGTATGTATCCTATGTGTATGTATCCTCGAAAGATGTATATGTGTATGTATCCTCGAAAGATGTATATGTGTATGTATCCTCGAAAGATGTATATGTATATGTGGTGTAGGTATTTGAGGTTCTGTACATTCATGTTTAAGGCATACAAAATGTGTTAAGATGTCTGTGGTGTAAGTATTTGTCATTGATAAGATTTTGATTGCTTCTAGGCTCTTTCGTTATCTCCCCTCTGTATTTGTCATTCAAAGCACTTGGTTGATTGAAGCTGGGCTCCCAAGAAATATCATTTTGACTGTCATGCCATTTCTCCATCCTGTTGCACTTGCTGTCATACTAGTCACACAGTTTAGCATGTTCTTTGTTTTTGGTGATATGTATTGCAAGCATTCGTAGTTGTGCACATGCCTTTTGGGAAAAAACTTAGTAAACAAGCATGTTACAGTGTCGAATATGTAAACACCTTATCACAGGATTAACTTTAATGTCAATCTTCATTTGTATGTTTCTTTAAAAAATGACCTTGTTAATTTGAAATTTCTGGTAAACTTGCTAGGAATGGCCTCTGACGAAGGACAAGTGCCGGAGGGAGTTGGGCCCTCAAATATGGACGAAGGAGGAAGGGGTAGCCCGAACAATAGCCCAACGTCCTATCTGAACTTGCAGGATCCTGCCATGGACCAACCTGACGTTACTAACGTAGGCGAGGTAAAGTTTTAGTACATTGTGGTTCCCAAAACATTGTAGGCCCAGACGACTAATAATTTAGAAGAACAAATTGTAGGCTCAGACGTCTGATCAACGAAGGCAGCGCGCAAGTCGTGGTCCGAACAAGATGCCTAAGGGAATTTTCAACATAGTGGAGCTCTCGGCAGTCGGGGAACCTGCTATACCAGAGTCATCATTGGGGCCGTACAGGACAGCCTGCGGGGTTCTTGCTAGGGATGATGTGCCCATCAGCTATAGATCATGGATTAGCAGCGGAGGTGACCCATGGGTGGTACCCAATGACCTGAAGAACTCATTATGGGACAAGCTGAAACAAGTTTTCCAGTTCCCCCAAGGGATCGAGCTGGTTGCAAAGAAACGAGCACTCTGCATCATGTGCACTGCGTGGAAGAATTAGAAGACAACACTAAACAAGAATTATGTGAAAAAGAATGAAACACCGAATTTTGACACGTACCCAAAGTTAAGGGAGTTTTGGGATGAATTTGTGGCGTACAAGAGGTCTGAAGAAGCTCACATAGTAAGTCAAAGGAACAAAGCAAACGCGGATAAGAATGTTCACCCTCACAAACTAGGAACAAGAGGGTACGTGAAGAAAATACCAGCATGGGATCGGTCTGAAGAAAAACTAACCCGCAAGGGTATAATTCCTGCGACGGCCGCCTTAAGCGAACGATCGAAGCACTGGTTGCTTGGGAGAGGTGCTTCTATCTCCGATGATGGCAGCTTAAGCTTCAGAAGTGATAGAGAGCAGGAAGTGCTGCGCAGAATCACAGATGCTCACATGCAGTCTTCCCAAGGATCTTTCGCGCCACGAAGGGAGAATGACGAGCTAACCATAGCCCTGGGTAACAAGGAGCATCCAGGTCGCACCAGAGGAGTTGGTTTGATCACGTGGAAAGAAGCCTTCCCCGCAGACGCATGGTTGTACAAGCGTTCAAAGAGATTAAGAGAAGATCAACTGGAACGTCAGATAAAAGATGCTGTCGCGAGAGCGCTAGAGGAACAGAGAGCGGAACTAGATAAGGCTGTGGAGCAAGCCGTACGGAAAGCTCTCACCACAATCGCCACCGGTGACAGCCACGATCTCATCGATCCGGTGCTCGTAAGAGCAGCTGCGCGTCCACAGGGATTCCCGAAGAGCTTGGACTGCATTTTCCTGTGGATGACATCAAAGAACCGACACCGTGCAAGCTACATTTGGCCGCACATGGCATTACCATAAAGGTGGCTGAGGGCAGGGCTTGGCCATGCCAGGAGTCGCAGGTTTTGCACTGTCTCCCGATACCGTAGGGATTCTCCAGGGTCGAAGTGGACAGTGTCATCCGCCAATACCGAAAAATGGAGGTAGAGATCCCTGGCGAGGATGGAAACAAAAAACTATGAGAAAATGTGCATGGCTTCCTCGCGTGGCGCAAGAGCTTGATTAAGTTTGGCTCGGACGATGAGGGCGACGATGATGATGATCAGCCGCACTCTCCACACATAGACCTCCCGCCCTTCTCGCCGCCAACCAGAAAAAGTCCAACTCCTTCGCTGGCACCAATCAGAAAAAGCCCGACTCCTCCGCCAAAATCTGAAAAGAATCGAACACCAAGAACATCTCGGCAGTCGGCACCGTCCTCGAAGAAATCTCAACCATCTGTGAACCCAGGACAATCACAGAAGAAATTATCAGCTGACATGACTGAAGAAGAACGGAAAAAGCATGTAAGCGCCTGCGTAACATATCACTTTAAAAAGGTGCCATCATGTAAGAAGACTAAAGTTGATGCTGACGCGCAAAATTTTTTCTTGAGTATGGCAAAAGTGCAAAAGACGGGGCAGGCTTCTGAACCTTGCAAAATGTCGGACTACGAGTGCATATCCAGAAAGCAATACTTGCAGACGGCTAGTGCCGACACGTTAAAGCGGGATGCTCAAGCAGATGCTGCTCAACTAGATGCTCTAGCGCAAGGTCTAAGGTGGAAGTTCGTTATGGGAAAACCGCTGGTTGAACCAGCTCATTTCGACAACCTCACAACACAACTGCGGCGCGTCCATCAGTGGTACATGCAGCAGTCCAACGATGGTATGGAGGCGTTCGCAATCAGATACACAGAGCAAGATTTCCACAATGGGGATAACATCTGCTGGGTTCTTTTCACGGATCTGTATATGTTGTACCAGCAAGATGCCCTGGACGTGAATATAGCTAGACTATGGACTTTGTAAGTCTGTCCGTATATCGTTGAGCATTTTTGTACTGTTTAATTGCATGTCTAACTTCTTTCTTATGTAGAATGGAGATACAGACATGTAGAAGAAATAACAATGACAATCTAGCATTCCTAGATCCGGGGCTCGTCAACGAGAAGCTTGTGAAGGACAATCCACAGTTCGTTGAAGACTATTTATTTAATACTTTTTTGAAGCTGCAATACAAAACCTCTGTACTTTTACCTTATAACTTCAAGTTCGTATCTCCTTACTTCTAATATCGTTTTACTATTTTTTCGTAACACGTACGATGTGGGAGTAATTGACTACGTTGACATATATGTGCGAGTTTCACTTTGGGTCCTCCTCGTCATCCAGCTTAGATGCTAGCAGGATTTTGTCTTGGACTCGGGAGAAAACAAACTAACTGCACCAAGACCTTTGGGACATCTTTGAGCAATGTAAACTCGATCGTTGCGTTATTACTCTAGTAAAATTCTATTCTATTGCATTTAAGTTTAATTACTATTCAAAATCATTCACGGGGCTTTTCTTGCGCATCGCAAGAAAAGTGTTCTAGTATCGTCCATACAGGAAAATTTTTGAAATAATAAATGACTTTCCATGCATAAGGCAGGACCCCGGAAACAATTTATGTGCATACTATGTATATACAAATATGCATTCAATTGTCACGGAGAGTGTCGGCTATAACAAAGCCATGGTACGTAATTACACATTGATGCCTCTTTTTATTTAACAAATATCATCATTAATTAACTTCCTTTTTTGTTCAAAAACAGCGCTCCAAACTGAGAACCAATAAGTTATTGCTGACAGAAATTATAGCAATTCAAGAACAGATCGCCGGATTCATTCATGATGAGATCATCAATCCAAACAGCGAGTTCCACGAGTAGCCTCATCGCCCTCATTCCTACGACCTAGACGCGTGACATGTCTACTTTGACTCATTGTAAAATCAAAGCGAATGGGATGAGATGTAGTCGAGCTACATTTGTAAACAAATCATTGTAAAAACAATTTATGTGATGCTTAATTTAATATATTTGAATTATGATTTTAACGATACTTCATATATACATGGATATATTTGAATTATGATTTGAACGATGCTTTATATACTACATATGGACATTGTATAAACAATTGTATAAAAATATATATATTGCACAAAAAATATGCAAGCTTGTCACTGCCGGTTCTTGGAGAAAACCGGCAGTGATATGTACATATCACTGTCGGTTTTATGTATAACCGGCAGTGATAATTATCATCAATGCCGGATTTCGGTTTGATCCGACAGTGATAGTTCAATATCACTGCCGGTTGTAGGTAGAACCGGTTATCAATGCCGGTTCCTGAGCCGGCAGTGATAATCCCCGAGTATCATCGCCGACCAATCACTGCCGGCGCCAATGACCGGCAGTGATGTGCTGTGGTGGACGTGGACCATCCTACTATGGGGACGTTGTGGTGTCACCGACGGGTTAGTAAAATCACCTATATCATCAATTTTACAATAATTTGCCATGTTTCATACTAACAGTCGCCTATTTCGTTTTTTGCAGCCGACTTTCACACCTGTCATGTCACACGCTTCGTACCTCAAGTACTAAGCGATGTTTGACTAGCTGACAGATGATCGTGTCATCTGGCGTCCGTACCTTCCGAAGCTGGTTGGCACGCAAGCACCTCAGGGCATGTCGCTGCAATGCACCAATGACTCTGCCTTCTGGCTGACACGGCGTCACATGGTGTGCGATGTGTATATGGAGTCCTGCGTCGTCCACCATATTATTAGGCAATTCGGTCTCCGATAGGCGTTCCCCATCCCCACTGGCAACGTCTTCCCACCAAGTGTGCATATGTTAGTACTCTTTCACATCACTTCCAATTGGATCATCCTTTGCGATGTCCTTACTAATGATGTTACGTTGCCAATCTTATTATGCAAGTTCACACGCAAGGCTTCATTCATGGTGCGAGCTGGGCAGCATGCATGTTGCCTCATGCTTAGTAGTGGGCGTAGGCTTCAGCGGACGTTCACAAGGACGCTGCCCCTTACGACCATTGCAAGTACGACGAGTACATCCGGTGGTTCAGCCACTGACCACAGCGCGACCCACTCTAGCGACTCATCCCCCGTCGATGACGCCATCATCGATCAGTGGTTTGTGGACCCCCCCAGCAGTCATCGAGTGTTGTCCTTGGCCCGTCGCAGTTCGTCGATGCGCCTGGACTGAGCCAGCCATCACAGACCGGCTTCGTTACTCCGTCAACACCAGCACGACCTACTAGGAGTACTTGTGTATGTGCACCTGACCAGCTGACGTATCCCTCCGGACATGTGCAGCATTAGAGGAGGCCTGGGACGACACGAGGGGCGGCACTGCGCAAGAACCCTAGCTAGTTTATTTTTTCTTTTGTACCTGATGTACTAATCCGATATGGTCTTTTCCTTTCTTATCTTTTGTACTTTTCAATATGGTATTTTGCTTTGTTAATTTATGTACTATTCGGATATGATCTTTTGTTTTGTTAACTTACCTATTACGTAATTATCTCCTCGTAGTAACGATAGTTATGAAAAACTGAAAGCATCCATCACCTTTTGCAGTCACATGTCACAATACTCTGCCCACCGCTTTTAGATTTTTCAAGCCGATTTAACAACACGCTGCCAGTAGCTTTGTCAGACCGATTTGACAACACTGCACGCACTGGGAAGTGATAGCACACTGCCTATTCCTTCATTTCTTTAATTAGCCTAACAATGCTGCAGGCAGCGTGTTCTCACATCGGCCCGAAAAAGCCAACGAGACAACACGATGCCCCTCTTTCTCAGAGTGAACTAACAACACGATGGCTATTGCTTTCTCAGACCGATTTGACAACTCACGGGTAGTAGCTTTGTCAGGCCGATTAGACATCTCACGGGCAGCAGCTTTGTCAGGCTGATTAGACAACTCGCAGGCAACAGCTTTGTCAGGCCAATTAGACAACTCACGGGCAGTAGCTTTATTAGACCGATTTAACAACTCATAGGAAGCAGCTTTCTCAGGGCGCTTGGACAACACGTTGCCACCGAGACTTACTAAAAATACAGTACTATGTCCAGCATATACATTCCACACAACACCAAGCCAACCCCCACACCGAACACCACATCCCTACCAGCACCACAGCCCGCTTCACCGGTGGGTTCACGATGGCTGACTACGTAGTTGTTCTTTGTAGGCGCAAGTGGCTTGCCGAGAAGGGGAAATACTACCCAAATATTTCTTGCAAGGATGCACCTGTGCCGCCGGAGTTTCCCTGCCCAAAGTGAGACTGTGATGCTCCGGCAAGGATGAAGCAGTCCAGACATCCCGACACCGCTACCCAAGAGTACTACACGTGCCACTACGAACTACGCGTAAATTAATGACATGCATGTATATTCCATGATGCGTTCTTCAGACTTCTAACTTCGTCCTCGCATGACACTAGGGAGAAGACAGTTGCCACTTCTTCCAATGGATCGATAGCCCGGACAAGTACGATAGGGAGTACTTGTAGCATGAAGAGTACCTGTACTTCACAGTTCTCGTCGAGCGATTCCAACATTGGAAGCATGAGCCTCAGACTGCAGAAGACAAACCAAAGCGACCGTGCTACCGGAACGATGATGCACACTTCTGAAAGGCATAAGAGGAGCTTCAGGAACATCGCAAGAAGATGAAGGAGATAGCCGACAAGCAGGACAGATGTGAGTGCGAGAAGCCGAAGATCCCCCAGAAGCTATTGTTGGGTTGATGTGTATGAGCCTAATTGGAAGGAGGCTAAGACCCTGCATTTCATGCAATCAAAAGGGAAGGCACCGATATAGGGTCTACGACAATAAGTATGACTTCTTTCCATTTTCAAAAGGCGTGCATGTACCTTAGCTGTAGTTTCTGTTCATGGTTCGTCCATGTCATCACGCCATATCTCTTTCATCATTTTCTATGTCATGTTATGTCTATGATATCGTGTTATGTATCCTAATATTTCTATGTCATTCTACGTACCCCAATATTTTTACGTATGTTTCTTCTAGTGGTATTGTACAACATGCTATGTCTTCTTCTTCCGTACGAGCCATTAAACGTTACTTCTTCGAATTTTTACTAACTAATTTATCTCCGCCTTGTTATTTTCTATTTTCTATTTAAAAAACGAAAAGAAGAGAGTCAAATACATGAACAGTTCGATCATTAAATTGGCATTTGTGAAACACCGACAGGGAGGTAGATCTGTCATTTTTAAGTTAGCTTCAGAAGGTAAAAATGGAAAAAACAGAAATGAAATGGGCCAAATAAATTAAAAATTCCATTATCTGTCAGTGCCATCATTTGTAGTGACCGATATACGGCATATATTCCGTGGAACTCATTGGTAAGTGTTTCGTAAGTTTGTCGTTTTAGTTATTTAGCGCGTCGGCGTCACTAGCTTTCTCATTTCTCGCCGAACTGTTTTCTATGCCATTCATTGGTCGTTCCAAACAAAATTCGATTATAAAATTAACACTGGAGTTAGAAAAAAAAAATTAACCGCATACTTTGCACTGTTGTCGTTTTTACATGCAAATTTCGCTCGCTACTCTATTTTAAAAAGGAGTTACAAAATAAAATGGAATTAAAAACCATGCCACGTAGCCCTGCCCATGTATTAGCCGATTGCAGCGCCACCCTGCCGCGCCATGAGGCTATTTTGGCAAATACGCAGGCAGTGACGCTAATTTCCCTATTTTATTTCAAAAAAAATCAATTGCAATCATCTGTCGCCATTAGATTTGTTGTTTTTTAAATCGGCATATTATTTATGTAATTTTTATTCAAATATTATTTAAAAAAAAAAATCCAAAGTCAGGTATATCAACTTCACGTGAAACTTTTTGGATGAAGCGATATTGAAAACTCAAGTGAGTTACTGTGTACTGTTTGTTTAGTTTATCACACTAAAACCATTTATTCCTAGTCGATCAAATGTAAGTTTAGGTGTACTGTTTAATTATTCTTAACCTTTCAAATAACTCAACTAAAATCTCTTACTTGATGAACACGTACGATTCAAAGTTCATAGTGAAGTGCATCACTGCATGACCAAGAGCTATTCCGTACCAGTTTCAGTACAAACAAGCTCAATTTTACAGCTGCGTACTACTCTCAGGCCATCTTTTTCTCAAGTCAAATCCCATTCTTGATTGATACATCGATCGTTATAAAGCAAGTTATGGTCTGAGGTGTGCCACATATCTCGAGTACATAGTGGACTACTTAATAGTGTTAAAGTATAAATGAATTGTCAATTTTTCCTCATAAGTTTAAGCTTTTGGGTGAACTAACTGGTGCATGCAACTCAATATGATATCAGAGTCAAGAGGTCTCAAGTTCAAGACCCGGTTGACGCAATTAAAGAAAAACTAGTATAGCGCCTTGTCTCCCGGTTTCCTTTTCCCAGCACATAATATATGATCTTTTCCTTTTCTAGAACGTTTGTTTTCTTTTCCTTAATTCCAGGATATTTGTTTCCTTTTCCTTGAGATGATCTTTGGAGGTGGGGAAGATCTGTTGTGGGCCACAGGGATGAGTTAGACACATTAAACAATGGCCATTGGATGTGGGTGAGTAAAGCTGAGGAAAGATCTGAGAGGTTAATTTTGATGAAGGCAAGTTTCTGGGGACGTTTCGCTGGGTGCATGAAGGTTAGGCCATCTCTAGTGGGGTGCATTATTTGGGGTGGACGTAGAAAAGAATGCTTAGGTGTATTATAAAGGGGTATAGATAATTGCAGCCCACTTCTATTCTACGTCTTAGATCTGAAGGAGCCTACACGTGAGGGGAAGTGTTGAAGTATAAGTAAATTGCCTACCTTTCCTCATCCACTAGGCAATTCAATAAATAGGACTAATTCAGTGTGTGTATTAACTCATGTCAAGTCCCTTTCTTCTTGGTTTGTACTTGCATGTCACGCAAGAGGAGGTCTAGAGTTTGCCACATATATAGCAAGCTTAATTTCCAACGCGTGCTAATTTTTGCTTGTGAGATACACAAGATTGGGTACTAGTTTCCATATGAACTTATAGGACTGGATGGTGCACCCTATGAAAGTTTGCATTTGGGAGCATGCTGCCTAAATATCAATCACTAGCTACCAAAAAGGAGGTTGATAATGATTGATGGATATATGCATCTCTTGGGTGGTTTTATCAGAGTGGTTAGCACATGTACGGTCATATGTTTATAGCTGAGAGGTCATAAGATCAAATCATTGATAATTTTTTAAGACACACCCAACATGTGGTTTGTAATATTTGGACTGCAGCCGGTAACTAATTTTGCTAGAACAACTTGGTTATACTCATTGGCAGATATAGTCATGTAACCCTTGCTTATTTCCTTTTAAGTTGAACAATGTGTCATGAAAATTAACATTATATATACAGCTGGAATATTATAAGTAAAATTTCAGATATCTAAGACTAGTAAAATTGAGATGTATCTTGAACATTATCGTACATATGAATATTTAGTACAAACTTAGTATAACTTAGAAATTGAGAAATAATTAATATTTGAGTCCAATACAAATTTCAAAATAGTAAATTCATATGATGCATAGTCTACAGACAAGTTATTTATGTTGGAAAGTGCAAACGTGAAAAACACAACTTTATTCAATTTAGATAGCAAAAGACCATCAGGACGAAAGCTAGTTGAATCAATCTTGCGTCTGACGAAACAATGGTTTCTGTCTATATATGTCCTTGTGATCTATTCTTGTAGCATCCATCATAATTTCTGTCTGTTTTCCAACTAGCAATGATCAGGACCAATCAGGTCAGGACAATGTTTTGTTCCGCATATATTTGTCAGTACTCAGAGTTGGTACCATATTATATAATGGAACTTAACCTATTGATTGTATTAAAATTTGCCTGTACTATTTCATGCTGAATTATATTCCTAAATCAGTAAAATAAATTTATATTGCTAGATGTGTGTGTGTGAGGACGAATGCACATGCAGCTCGATACTAGTGTGTACCTGGCTACCTGCATATATGCACCCCGAGTAGAGGTGGGCGTCATGCCGGGCCGGGCCGGGCCGGCACGGGTCCATCGTGCTTCGTGTCTGAACCGTGTTGGGCCGCGACGGCCCGTCGTGCCATGCCGTGCCGGCCCAACTCGCCTTCGGCGAGCCCAGGCACAGCCTATTTGCGCTTCGTGCCTGTTTCGTGCCGTGCCGGCCCAAGCCCGACCCATTTGCACTATTTCAACGAGAGGAAAAGAGCCGGAGATACATAGAATTAAGGCAGTGAATGCAAATATTATGAGAAAAAGAACTAAAATTTATTTATTATCGAACAGTTACAAAGAGCGAGAAGGATGTGCTCAATACGGACGAGAGAGGGGAGAATGGGCGAGAAAGAGAGTGAGCGAGACAGACGAGAAAGATTGAGAGAGGCTAGTGAGAGAGAGCTGAGAGAGATTGAGAGGGACGAGCGAGAGAGAGCAGCTTCTTGCACCGTCTCTCAATCTCTCTTAGCTCTCTCTCTCCTGTTTTGTCCGTCTCTCTCAGGTGTTGGCGATAGGGGTGACGTTCATACTACTGGGTGTATCCATGACAATCATGCTTTATGAGTCAGTGACCTTCATGCTAAGCTTCTTCCTCATACCCTGGATCATTAGACCCAGTATAGCCTATTCTACAGTGTCGTGCCGTGCCGGGCCGCCCATCGTGCCTGATTATCGAGCCCGGCACGGCCCGTGCTACAGTATCGTGCCGACCCGACACGGCCCACTTCGTGCCGGGTCGGGCTTCGTGCCGGACCGTGATGTCGTGCCTCGGGCCGACCAAAGGCGCTCGGCCCGAGTGCCCACCCCGAGTACCCCATGAGGTTTCAAAAACTGGGCCTGTCCTTGACCCGGTCAGACCTCTGGTTCACCGGTCCACTGGTTCGACCGGCGGTTTACTGGTTGGACCGGTGGTTTGTTAAGCGATGAAGGTAACCTAACATGCATCTTTGACAAAACAGCAACCAAAGGTGCAGCAGCTAGCAACGTGGGCTCATTTGTCTTAACAAATGATATTGTCAAATATATAAAAAAAAAGAAATAAAAAATAGAATAATATGGTCAAATATAAAAAGAATAAACAAACGATTTCTTCATCATTTAGTTGGTATATATAGCCACTGATCACTTTTTAGCATATATTAGCCTAATTTCAGGTGCCCACGCCAGTTAAGGCTTCCAATTGTTAGATTTTGTATCCCGTTGAACTTTTTTTTTGTAATTCACAAAGTGGGTTCGACCATACAAGTGGTCTAAAATTAGTTATCTCACTTGCATATTTACTGATCTAGCTTGGTCGCTAAGTAGTTTGATTATCACTCGCGTTATGAAAAACACAACTATTTATAGGAAACGACTCAATTTTTTTTAACTAAACACAGTAGGAGAGGCTTCTACTGTAAAATCTTATTAAAAGGTTTATCAAAGACAAAAAAAAAAGGAAAGGGGGAGAGTGAGAAGAATATTCATATTACCTTGCGAACGACTCAATTTACCTTGCGAATTTCTAGATAGCGGTAAAGCAAAGTATTCATATTACTTGAAAAGTATTCCATGTACTTTCATTATTCACAGAAGATTTCGGCAGGTTTTGACTGTTTTTCTACATAAGCAGCGTCAAAAACTTTTTGAAACGGCTAGTCAAACATCTTTTAAACCTTTTGAAATCAACATTGGACTGTTCGATTTTGTTTTTCATCATGTTTTTCACCACTCTAGCGAGAACATTGGTGATGTCATTCGTGCCATGACCTTGACTGTTGCAAGCAAGAATTTTTTGGGAAACGCAGCTATCACCTCTCTCTGCGTGTGGACTCTTTACTCTTATGATATGTCACATGTGCTTTTGCTCATTAGAATATGCTTGCTCAAATTCCAAAAGTTCTTACCAAAAGGATCCCAAAAGGACCAAAAGCCGCTGGGAATTTATTTGATCAATTAAATTGCATACACACTCACAATTTCTTCTATTAAGTACTAATTATTCAAGAAGGTGTAAGCACATGGTTAAAATACACATGAAAAAGATCTAGAGGTCATGAGATTATATCTCAATAAACCAAGAATGGACCCAACAACCGTTGAATCGTGGGTGGTGATATTAGAACCATAGCTTTCACCGTGGGAATTAGGTGCATAGCTGATCAGTTGGACACTAGGAAAAATGTAGAATTCTAGTAGCATCATGACCGGTTCTTGTAACATCTTGTTTCAAAATCTGCTTAAAGTCTAGTCCACTGTGGGGCAAGTACATACATACATAATACATTATTTACACTTTCGTCCCCCACTTTGTGTAAAAGGATGCCACATGGACCTTCACACTAATAGGCCACTGTATTACATTCATCCCCCTTAAGGGCTGACACCCTCAACAGCACACCGCATATATGACAGACACCCAAAACCACAACTCAGTATACATACATGCGTCCAATGCCGATACATATGCCATGTAATGTGTCTACTCTGAGCCCACACACGCATGTATATAGCCCATGCTGCTATCCCACACACACCCATATAGCGAAGGTTGATGCTTTAATACCATCTTCTCTATCTTAAATCTATGTCCTTGTGAGTAGAGATGTACTCAAGGCTCTTATGATTGGTGAAAATGTCACAAGATTGTTCATAAAGATAATGCCTCTAATCATTATAGCAAAGACTACTGCAGCTAGCTCTAAATCATGAGTGGGATAATTTTGTTCATGCTTCTTCAACTGCCTTGGTGCATAAGCAATTATTTTTCCATCTTGCATGAGCACATAACCAAGACCCACTCGGGATGCATCAGAATAGACTGTAAAGCACTTCCCTGGATTAGAAAAGATAAGAATAGGAGCAGTCACTAGCTTCTCCTTTAGAGTACAGAAATTGCACTCACAATTATCAGTCCACTAGAATTTCGCTCCTTTCTGTGTTAGCTGAGAAATTGGCTTGGGAATAATGTAGAAATCCTTCGCAAAGCACACGTAATAAACAACTAAACCAAGGAAATTCCGCACCTCCTTGACATTAGACGGTCTCTTCTAGTTCACCACTGTAAAGATTTTCCTTCAATCAACAGAAATACTTTCCCAGATAATCAGATAACCTAAGAAACCTACTTCTGAAATAAAAAAACTCACACTTCTTCAATTTGGCATAGAACTAATTTTCCCTCAAGACTATCAAGCACAACTCTCAAATGCCACTCATGCTCTTCCTCGGTCTTAAAATAAATCAATATGTTATTGATGAACACTACCACAAAATCATTAAGATACCTATGCAACATATTGTTCATCGTCTCTATAAAAATATCAGGGACATTGGTTAGTCTAAAAGATATAACTTTATCTTTATAATACCCATACCTGGTGGAAATAGGCGTCTTTTCAATATCCTGCTCACTCACGAGGAACTGGTTATATCCATGTTGCAAATCAATTTTAGAGAATATATTTGCTCCCTTCAATTGATCAAACAAGTCTTCAATACGAGACAATGGATATTTATTCTTGATGGTTACCTGATTAAGAGTGCGATAGTCGACGTACATCCGCCAACTCCCATCCTTCTTCTCTATGAATAGGATAGACTCCCCCATGGGGACACATTGCACCAGATTAACCATTCGAACAATACATCGTCCAATTACTTCTTCAATTCATGTTGAAAAGGACGAACCAAATGATATGGAGACAAAGAAATAGGTCGGGTGTCTGGAACAAGATCAATGCGTAATTCCACATACCGCTCTAGGGGCATGCCCCAGAAGTTCTACAAGGAACACATCCAGATAATCAAGCACCATGGGAATCTCGATAAGAACAATGGTGCTTGGCTTCTCCGTAATAGCTAACAGAATCTCAGATCATAGCATTTGGCGTTGTTTGCACCAGAATTTGGCAAGTCAAGTCAAAATCGGCAATAAAGTCAAAGACACAGAAACTAATAGATAGTTTGGTAAGATTTGAAAGTATTTGGTAACGGCAAAATCTTTGGGAAAGGTTATCCAAACAAGGCCGATACGGATCAAGTTACAAAATGTGTTGTATTGGGACACGATCGGCAGAAGGGTATAAAAGAAGGGCCAAAGCAAGCTGCAAAGGGGATCCAACAACACAATACAATCAACCATCTTTTACTTTCTTGCTTTTTCCTGTCGACTAGGAGTAGCTCTTGTAATTTAGCTTTTGTAATCGATTTTGATCAATAAAGTTGCGCATCGCCGATCGTTGATCTTCATCAATTACGCCCCAGGTTTGATTTATTCTGATTTTGTTGCGCATCGCCTTCTTCAGAATTGATCTACCTTTATCCTCTGATTAGCTTTAATCGGCTAATTAGATTTATCCTGTTACTTTGATCTTGATCGGCTTCAAGCTGATTGAGTCTAAGCCGATTGATCTTTACGATCGGCTTTGTGTGAATTTTATATTTTTTACCTTGTCGGTTACAGGTCAAATCGACTGGCACGCTCTGAACCCGGTGTTCGTCTGGTGTGCTACTGTTAGAAACCCTACATCAAGTTTTTGACGCCAACACACTCTTGGCATGCCCGGTGGGACCAATGTCTTCATCAGGAAAGTCGATTCCACCATCCGATCTCAACGCAGAAGCCATAATCGTCCCAACAATGGACGATTTGACCGCGGAACAACTTCAGGAAATAGAGGCTCGGAAGACTGCGTTGGAGGAGATGATGCTAAGTCGTTATCGAGAAAACTAGGCGTGGCGTCACTCAAAAATCCGCCTGCAAGCGATCAGCATACAGGAGATGCGGGTGTCACAAAACCGATAAGCCGATATCTGCCTGCTCAAGCCGAATTATCGGCTATGATTAATCAGTCTGTGCACCACGCCTTAATAAATCAATCATCGGCTCTCATGACAATGCTCAAGCCGATGATAGCAAATAGCGTTAAATCTATAGCCCAGGAGTTAGCCTCGTCAGGAAGTCTGCTTGACCCATTACAAGCTCTGCCGAATTATCCTGTCTTTTCAATGGCCCAAAATACGCAGAGCGCTTCAGCCGATCCTAAACCATCGGCTATGACCTCACCCCCCACCATGATGCCCAGACAACCCACGATCATATTACCTATTGACCCTCGGTCAAGTGGGGTGAGCCATTACCACTCCTACACTGACACCACTAAGTTTGACGCATCAATAAATCTGCCGCCGTCGATTCCGTTCTATGCTTTTCCCCAATCGGTTCCACAGCCAATTGGCTCCGAGAGATTCTCACAAGAGCCTACCGGGCTTAGAAACCCAAGTCCACATAGGGTAGTAACATACTCAGAACCGTTTGTCCCAGTGCTGGAACCTCAAGTTAGGCACAATCGGCACGATCAGTATGGTCGTGTGCCGACGACGCAGCATAATTGGCAACCCGAGCTTGCACTCGGGGGGCAGGCTGCCAACTATGACCAGCATTATCAAGGGCCTGCTATGCCAATGGCTGATAATGTAAATTGGGCCGAACAGATCTCCGCTGTTTTAAGGGATGAATTCGGCATACAGCCAAAGGGGAAGGTTATCGGCTACAGAAAACAGTATCCTGATTACATAGATCGCATACCATACCCTCACAATTTCAGAGTACCAGACTTTGCGAAATTTTACGCGATGATTCAACTACTACTTTGGAACACATCGGACGCTTTATCGCTCAATGCGTGAGCGGCTCGATCCGATGGACTAAAAATAAGATTGTTCCGTTGTCATTGTCCGGAGTAGCTTTACGGTTTACTTGTTTATCTCGAATTCGGTCCACTTATGGAGCGATTTGGAAAGCCGATTTCACGAATACTTCTTTTGGGCGGTTTGGAGCTCGTGATTTCGATCTAAGCTCGTAAAATCGTAAATTTGGGAATCGATGGCGATTACATTAAAAGGTTCAGAAACTAGGAATCGATGTTTTAACGTCACTTTGCCCGATAATCAACTTGCGATTTAGCGTTTCAAGGATTGATTCCTCCGCTTAGGAGAAGTTTGGAGGGCAAGAGTTCACGATTTAAGTCACTTACTTCATCGTATCGGCTCAAGAAAGCGATTCACGATAGTAAAGCGTTTAAAGATAGATTCAAGAACAATAATAATAAGGAGAAGGACAAGGCCAAAGTCAATATGGTCGAATATTGTCCCAGTGATTCTTCAGAGGACGATGAAACAGAAATAAATATAGCCGAATGGGTAAAGGGATCTAAAAAGTCCTTAGTTTGTTCTTGGCTAAAGCCGACTAGAAATAAGTCAGAAGTTAAATATGCCTTTGATGTTTCCAAATGTGATCGTATTTTTGATCTGTTATTACAAGAAAAGATAATACGGTTACCCGAGGGACATGTTATACCATCGGCTGACGAGGTCAAGAAACGCAGGTATTGCAAGTGGCACCATTCTTTTTCTCACAATACTAACGATTGCAATATTTTCCGTCAACAGATCCAGTCGACTATTGACGACGGTCGGCTAAAATTTACTGATGAACCAACCATGCAAGTCGACGCTGATCCATTCCCAATCAACATGGTTCAATGCTCGGCTAAAGGAAAGGAGACGATGCGAGATGAGCCGAAGTGGGATTGGCAGGTCAATGTTCAGTCGGAATCAAGCGGCGGTCAAACCTTGAAAATTACAATCGGCTCATTACAAATAGAAGCCGATCATGAAGGGAGAAATTCGAGAACCATTAAACCCAAAGGAAATCCTCAGGTGGGTAAGTGGTACAAAGCTGAGAAATCACCGTCAAGGCCGTCAGCCGGAAGATCGGGACCGACATTTTCACAGTTACTGGAGAAATACGAAAGAATGAGTAGCCGACCACGACGTCCTACTCACCGGTCGGATAATTTATATCACACTGAAAATGTGGAGAGGGTCCAAGAAGATGTCCTTTTTGGCAGTTCTCTTGGAAAAGGGGAGTAGCACTGCCATCCCCGTATACGTGCCCGATGGAGCATTACCCTCGCGACGATTGGCTAAGGCAATCGGCTAAAGATAAATTTGTTTGGGCGATCTGTGGTTCTGTGAAGGTTTGAAGGTGCATTCACGAAAGGATATCTGGACCAAAGCAAGTACCAAACCAGGTCGAAACGCGAAGGTCAAACGCGGACCAAGAAAATCTAGTCGGCAAGATAATAAAACCAGTAGAGCCTAAGCCTAGATGGTGTCCGTCTGGCCTTAGCCGATCGCAACGCAGATGACTTCAAAGGCTAAGGACTCAAGAGATCCGGGAAGCCGACGCTGAGAAACAGAGGGGCGATGCTTTCAATGAGCTTCGTCCGGTCAAGGTCGTCGTAAAAGAATGGAGAAAAAGGAACAAGCCGAGGAAGACTTTGAATCGGCAGACGATCTAGATTCTCCCATGATCAGGGATGATACACCTCCAATGGACATCAATATGGTGTTCACACTGCCAGCCGAATTCAAAATCAAAACTGAATCGGCTAAAGAAACATTCGCCCAATCGTGCTCGGGAGTCCAAAACGCAATCTTCGAGAAGCCAAGAGATGATCATCGGCATCTGAAACCGTTATATCTGAAGGGATATATAAATGGGAAGCCGATATCAAGGATCTTTGGTAGATGGCGAGCCACGATAAACTTGATGCCCTATCGACTTGCAAGAAACTGGGTAAGTCTGACGAAGATTTGATCAAAACCAACATGGTTTTAAACGACTTCACAGGCGATCCCACAGAAGCCAAAGGTGTCATGGTAACAGAACTGATCGTCAGCAGTAAAATGTTGCCGACTGCATTTTTTGTTATTGATGCTAAGGGAAACTATAGCGTTCTGCTTGGAAGGGACTGGATTCACGCAAACTGTTGCATACCGTCAACCATGCATCAAGCGCTTGTTCAATGGAATGGAGAAGAGGTTGAAATTATCACGGCCGACACATCGGCTCACATTGCCATGGCCAGTTCTGACGCGAATTGGCAACATGAAGAGGCAGAATGCATATCGGGAAAGACTCTAGAAGATTGCGATTTCATCTGCGTGAGCAAGACAGGACTTGTGCCGATTAGTGTCAAGCCAGGCACATTTGATCAAGCAAACGAAGTGCTACACCGATGGGGACAAGAAAAACAGTAAAAGCGTTACAAGACAAAATGCAAAGCTATCGGCAAACGACGGATAGCTATGGAGTTATAGAAGATTTTGAAGAGATTGAAAAGTTGGGTCAACGCTTCATGTCCACCGATCTGCTTGAAGAAATTGATATAGGTAATGGTGATAGAAAAAGACCAACTTTTATTAGCGCAAAATTAAATGTAAAATATAAAGAAAAGTTAATCAAGATCCTCAGAGAGTACAAGGATTGTTTTGCTTGGGAATATCATGAGATGCTTGGTTTAAGCCGACAATTGGTCGAACATCGGCTACCCATTAAACAAGGTTATCGGCCGTTTAAACAGTACCCTAGACGTTTTAATCCGGCCTTGTATAAAATTATAAAAGAAGAAATAGAACGATTGTTGGAGGCTAAATTTATAAGGCATTGCCGATATGCGGAGTGGGTTTCCAACATTGTTCCAGTTATGAAGAAAAACGGGAAACTTTGAGTATGTGTCGACTTTAGAGATTTGAACAAAGCGACACCAAAAGATGAATACCCAATGCCGATAGCCGATATGCTTATCGATGCTGCGTCGGGGAATAAGATCATAAGTTTCTTGGACGATAATGCCAGATACAATCAGATATTCATGGCAGAAGCCGATATACCGAAAACAGCTTTTAGATGTCCTGGGGCCATAGGCTTATTCGAATGGACGGTTATGACTTTCGGTTTGAAGAATGTCGGGGCAACATATCAACGAGCCATGAATCTGATTTTTCATAATTTAATCGGCCACATAGTTGAGATATATATCGATGATGTTGTAGTAAAGTCTGCAGATGACTTGCAGCATTTGGCCGATTTAGAAAAAGTTTTTCAGAACATACGATCGCATGGTTTGAAGATGAATCCTTTCAAATGTGCGTTCGGCGCGTCAGCTGGGCAGTTTTTGGGTTTTATGGTGCATGAGAGGGGATTGAAGTCAATCAAACAAGGGTCAAAGCCATAGTCAATACAATGCCCCCGACGTGCAAAAATGAGTTACAGAAATTGATCGGCAAAATTAACTATCTCCGAAGGTTCATCTCGAATCTCTCCGGACGGATCCGCGCCTTTACCCCACTATTGAAATTAAAGGATAATCAAGAGTTTGTATGGGGAGCCGATCAACAAAAGGCTTTCGACGACGTTAAGAAATATTTAGCTAATCCTCCGCCCGCCGCACCGCAAAAGGAATTGATTCAAGTTATATATATCGGCCGAAAAGGAGACTATTGGGTCTGTTTTAGCGCAAGAAGTTGATGGAAAGGAAAGGGTTATCTTTTATTTAAGCCGACGACTTCTTGATTCTGAAGTCAGGTACCCTTTCGTTGAGAAATTATGCTTATCTTTATACTTCTCATGTACAAAGCTAAGACATTACATTTTAGCATCGGCTTGTAAAGTAATCTGTAAAACCGATGTTATAAAATATATGTTATCAGCTCCAATCCTACGGGGTCGACTTGGCAAATGGGCTTATGCCTTGGTTGAGTTCGACTTGTCTTATGAATCGGCCAAAGCAGTCAAAGGGCAGGTGTTAGCCGATTTTATAACAGGACATGATACTACTGCTGATTTGGTATTCGTAGCCCCTTGGCAATTGTTTTTTGATGGGTCTGTGTGCAGAGAAGGCGATGGAATCGGTATAGTGCTCATATCGCCTAAAGGGCATAATTTCGAGTTCACATTTCGGCAAAATAGCTGATGCTCAAATAATCAGGTAGAATATGAAGCGTTGCTCAAAGGTTTGCAGTTATTGGAAAATATCGGAGCAAGTACGGTTGATGCATACGGGGATTCTATGCTAATTGTACAGCAAATCAAAGGAGAATACCAATGTCGAGATGAGATACTGCTGAAATACTTGGAGCAATGCCTAAAGATCATCGGCTCATTTACGTCATTTTCTATCGGTCACGTCCCTAGAGAGTTGAACGATAGAGCTAATGCCTTGGCTCAACAGGCATCAGGGTACAAAGACCTCGACCGATATCAAGTGACTGAGCTAATGGATAAAGCCGTCATGTGTGTGGGTGTCGCGGATTGGCGAACGCAAATAAAGAATTACCTGATTGATCCATCTAAGCCAACAGAACGCAAGATACAGCAACAAGCTTTGAAATACATTGTTATGGATGATACACTGTATTATCGGACGATGGAAGGTTTGCTATTAAGATGTATTGAGGCCGAAGAAGCGCGGGTGGCAATGGGTGAAGTACATGAAGGAATTTGCGGTTCTCATCAATCGACACATAAGATGAAATGGTGCTCAGACGGACAGGTTATTTTTGGCTGACGATGTTGGAAGATTGTTCAAGTATTATAAAGGATGTCGGACACATCGAAGTTCGCAACATACAACTAGCACCAAAGATCGGCTTTACATCCGATTATCAAACCATGGCCATTCAGAGGTTGGGGAATAGATGTAATCGGCCAAATATTTCCTGCTTCGAGTAAAGGCCACAAGTTTATTTTGGCCGCAACCGATTATTTCTCAAAGTGGGTTGAAGCTATACCACTTAAAAGGGTGACCAGTGTTGAAGCAATTGGTTTTGTGAACGAACATATTGTCCATCGGTTTGGAATACCACAAACAATCACGACCGATTAAGGTACGGTACTCATGTCTAACGAGTTTCAGAGTTACACAACGAGTCTAGGGATCAAATTGTTGAATTCTTCCCCATACTACGCTCAGGCTAACGGACAAGCCGAGTTGTCCAACAAAACGCTAATCAAGCTGATCAAAAGAAAGATTGATGAAAAGCCAAGGAATTGGCACACAACTCTATCGGAGTCGCTTTGGGCGTATCGGTTATCTTATCACGGAGCAACGAAGCTTTCACCTTACCAATTAGTGTATGGTCAAGAAGCCGTTCTATCTGTGGAGATCAACATTGAATCGATACGAGTAGCCAGGCAAAACGGTTTGTCGGTTCAGGATTATAACAATTCAATGATCGATAACTTGGATGAACTAGCGGAATTACGTTTATCTACGCTTGATCGGCTAAAAAAGAATAAATCCAGAGTTGCAAAAGCATATAATAAAAAGGTTGTGCATAAATCTTTTGATCAAGCCGATTTGGTGTGGAAAACAATATTACCAGTTGGATCAAAAGATAACCGATTTGGAAAATGGTCACCTACGTGGGAAGGACCATATAAAGTTAATCGGCTAGTCGGCGGAAATTCGTATATAATAGAGACGTTGGAAGGGTACGTATTGCCTAAAGCCATTAATGAAAAATATTTGAAGAAATACTATCCTAGCGTTTGGATTGGAGCCTAGCCGACTAAGGACCACATTCAAAAAAGCCAAGTTAACACGATGTTGTTAATCGGCTAAAAGGATTGAAGATTCGAAAGAAATGTATTTACTAGGAAGCATAATTAAATCGGTTAAACAACCAATTGTCAAAAGTTACAAGCATTCAGACAAGTCATTTGATATTTAACAAAGTTCTACAATCCATGATCTAATACTGAATGCCCGATCCGGGGAGAGTTGCGCCCAGAGCCGACAGAGCACCTGCTGCTTTTGCGATGGTCTCTTGGATTTCATTAAGAAGGCGATCATCATCCTTGGCATTCCCGGGCACTGGCTTTACCTTGATCGATTGCTTCGTCACACTGTCAACGGCCGTGGCAATGCTAAGCTTTTGCTCTTTCATCTCCAATGCAGTTTTCTCCAAGATCTGTTGGCCTTCTCCGATTTGCTTTTCAAGCTTGGCCAACTCTTCCAAAAGAAGTTTCTTTGTTTTTTCTAACTTGGAGAGGGACTCTTTGGTCAACTTAAGCTGGTGAGCACCGGTATCAAACTTACGCTTTTTTGCCTCGCGCCGTCGACAATTCATCCAAGAGCTTACGATCGGCTTCTAGAGCTTCACGACGTCGGTCGGTCTTGTGCGCCTCCACTTCAGACTTCCTATCATCCAAGTGGCACACATTGAGGAGGGCTTGCATTGCTTCCGGAGGAAGGTCGGCTTCAACAGCAGCCATAGCATCTCTGATCGGCTGATTATTAGCTAAGATCTCCGATTGGGGCCGCATCACTAAATCAAAAAACTTATCAAGACACTCCTTAATGCCCGGAGCAGAAGTGATGGCAGCCGATGCCTCTTTGGACACTTGAAGGATCCTCCTAATTTCCGCATCATAATCATCGGTGGCCATGATCTCTGGGTCATCAAGACCGGCCAAGGAGAATCCTAGCAGGTTTGTGGGATCTGATAGCTCTGACAGATCAGCGGTTGGAACAGGTGGGGTCGGCTGCGGTGTAGGAATTGGCACAACAGAAATATTCAGAAGATCGGCTAAGATCTTCGCGGTTTGAGTTGATTGTGTCGGCTATAAAAAATAATAAAGGGTAAGCCAATACATCGGAAGACTTGGATACTCATAAAAGGTCAATTTTTTACCTCTCCAATGGCCGACGTGTGTGGCGAGCTCTCACCGCTCTGTTCTTTGGGTTTAGAAATCTTCTTGGCGGCAGCCTTTGTGTATTTTCGCTTCTTTTCTGGAAATTTGTCGGATAAACGTCTTGTTAGATGAAAAATAATCGGAGATTTAAATGAAGCCGATAAAAGACTTACTGGGTTGTTTTTGTTTTTCTAAGTCTGATAAAGAAGGGCTCTGAATTCCCAAAGATCCGGAGGCGTAGCCTGTAATGGCAGCCGATTGTTGCTGTTTTTTGGGTTGAACGTCACCCGATGGGCTCGCAGCCACTTTCTTTCCAGCCTTGTCCTGCACAGAAGCAAAGTTAGATTCAAAGAAACTTCATGGAATGCGAAATGGGAAATTTGGACTCTAAAAGCCGATACCTCGCTAGAAACATCTACATTCGTGTTAGTATATCCAGACGAAGTGGCCTCGCTGTTAGAATCGGCATTAGATACTAGCGTCGGCTCCAGAAGGTTTGGGAAGAATTCATTAACAATGTTAGATGGAGACTTTGACCGATACAGAGCTTCTGCAATGACTGACCACCACGAAGTGTAGCCTCCTGCCCATCTGGTGTTCAAGAAGAAATGTGGCAAAGATTGAATTTGTAGGTCATCGGCCACTTCAAGGATGATCTCAGCAAATGTGGCATTGCGGACCCTGGCTCTTGGCTCAAGCCGATCAAGAAGCTGAAAACTTGGGATGACTTGACCAAATCCCAGTTGTCTTGCATAAACAGACATATGATAGAACTCATAAGATGGTTGGTATACCCGATTTCTTGTGTGGAGACCAGCGTGAAGGTTGCAAGGGGAAATAAAAATTCTGTACAAACCAAGGGTCTCCGAAGACATCGCAGAGCTATCGGCTTCAAGATTAAGGAACAAAGGCCATGGAAAATCGGCCACATTACTATAGCTGAAAAAATCTCGCTGCCTCAAGTCCGCATCGCTCAAATTAAGGAAAAAGGACATATACTTCTTTGAATCAGCTGCTGTAATTTTTGTCTCGCCGTCGGAACACATGATAAACCGTTCGCCAAAAGATCGGCTTGCTTGATATTGAGGAATGGCGTTCTCGGGATTGTCTTCTGTTGGGAAGGCTGTATCTTCGGTAGGTTCTAAGTCAAAAGGTAGGCTAAAGAAGCAACATAGCCAGACCTGAAAAAACCATAGGGGACCACCTATGTTACCCATGGTGAAGTCAGCAAAACCCGTGTAAAGCCGACTCCTAATAACATGCATCATCTGATATACTGCTCCTAGGAATGTTTTTCCAAGTGCAAGCCGACGGCCCTCTACTAATCCTTCTGCAATTGTCTGATATACTTGGGTTGGCCCTAATGAAGCACCGCAGAATAGAAATCGATCAAGCCACAGGTTAAGGAAAGCAATGTGCTCTTCGTCCGATACCAATCCATTTACTTTATTGTTATTTGCAATATACTTGGACCAGCCTTCACCTTTTGATCGGATAAGCTTATGTTTGGGTTTGGCACTGAAGGCCGACACTTGTTCCCCATCCGGTCTCAGGCAGCAGAGTTGAGCGACGTCCAGCAAGGTTGGGCTGACCATACCAGTGCTAAACATAAAAGCATTAAAAGAATCCGACCAGAAATAACAAGCCGTGGCCACTAAGGGCTCATTGGCCTCTGGATCGGCTAAACTCAAGGGAATGTATTCTGCGATGCCCATTCTCTCCCAAGACTCTCTTTTCTGGGCTGCTACTCGATTGTACCAATTCTTCCAACCTTTAAGTGCAGTCGGCCAAGCCCTAAAACTCTTACTCCAACCCTCAATATTATATCCTCTAGCCGATAAGGGGAGACGAGTTACTTCTTGATCAATAACTGTAGCTGCGTCTAAGTTTCCTAATGGGCCGAGGAAAAATTGATCAACACTGTTGGGGATTGGGATGAGTACCTGAGAGGGATCCATTCAGTCAATCTTGATGCAAAAGCCGATTGGTTCAGAAGGAAGGCGTGCCGATGGGAGATTGACAGGAAGCAGAAAGAAGAAGCCGATTACGAGTGATGCGAAAGCCCGAGCACGTGAAGAATGACCGAGTGGGGGCTACATTTTATAGCGAGGTGAAAATTTGATGCGGCGGAAGGTGAATCTCAAAAGACGTGAGTAATTAAAACGCACCACTTGTGTGTCAAAAAATTACGGCGCTGAAGGACCGAGATGGCGAACAGAGGGGGGGTGAATGGTCGCAAATAAAAATTCCCCCAAAATACTCCAACAAAAACCTCGACAAGATCGCTCAAAGGAAATTGTGAAAAACCCGAAAAACTAGACAACTATGTGTACCCCAAGCTTGCATGGATAAGTACCATAAAATACGTGGGGATTTTTGAGTCACAATCCTGGTTGTCTAGAGTCTAAGATAAAGAGGAATCAATTCAAACTCTTGCTTTTAGAAAGGACATCAATTCAAATCAAAAAAGTCACTTTCAGAAAAGCAAAAGCAGCATTTCCAGAACTTGTCCTCAATTTGCACAGGAGGTTGGTGGGTTTCTGCAGCTCACAAAATTCTGAGAAATTTTCTCCCTATGAGAACCAGAGTCATGAAGAAGTCCACCAAATTTCTCCTCAAAAATCCTTACAGAAAAAACAGGAAAAATCAATGAACACAGTATGCTCAAGAACTTCGAGCAGAAAGTTTGGGGCTTGGTTTTCACCTCATGGCGCCCAAACTGTGTCACAAGTGAACTCAAAACTTTTTTTGTAGGTGTATATCAGAGTCCCGCACATCCTCCAAAAAGAATCACGCAAAAAAGATTTTTCTATATTTTAAAAAAAATCAAACACTAACTGCTGCGCGAAGAACAAGTTCTGAACAAAGTTGGAACTTGAAAGAAAAGATGTTCTATACTCAATCCAAGAGTGCAAAAGAGATGTAAAACCATATGAACACACTCAAAACATCCAAGATCAGCAGCATTTAGAAGGAGGGGAGGCAAATCCAAATTACTTGAAAGTAAATTGCGGGAATGTAATTGCGGGAAAGTAAATGCTGAATTTAAATTGCGTAAAGTAAAGACATAATGTAAATGCGCAAAATAAATTCAGAGGTGGATGGATAAAACTTTTATTTCTGGAAGAGGAGGTTACAAAGCCTCACATTCATGTGGGCAAAGCTCAAATGAGCGTAAAAAACCTCAACACCTTCAAGGGAAGGAGGCTACCCCTCCACCCCTATTTATACTACTCTTGGGCCAGCTACCACCCTTGGATGAGTCCCTCAACCCTAGAGCACTCATCTAAGGGCTAGGATTAACCCACACACACAGCCATGCAAGGGCTAACCCAAAACCCACACACATACCGGGTTTTCTTGCACGGTTTTCGAAGCATACTACCTAGACCCGCTAACCTATCAACTAGACCTCAATCCGACGGCCCTCATTGATCCACGCGGCATCTAGCTAGCATCAACTCCTTTCCTTGTCTTCTTGACTTGCCCGGACTCCGTCTCCGATCATCTTCCGCGATCTCCCAACCGTCTGGACCTCCGCGCGCCTCGCCTAGTCCGGTCATCCTTCGCCTCACCATGACCTAGCACCGTCGCCTGCAACCATCAAAGACAAGGAAACTCCTCACATAGCAATGCCCACAAAGATGTGCAATAAACCATCCAACTCATCGCTACCGCGCCCCACGACCGATCTTGCCACTCTGGTAGAGACAACTCAAATTGCTTCATTTTGAAAATCAATCCAAATCAAACTCAAACTTGAGCACACCTTGCTCAAATAAAGTCAAATACTCATCACAAACATGGATGGACCTCCACATGGTCCTTCAATCTCCCCCTTGATGAGTATATTGACAAACCACACAAAAGGCATAAATTTGAGTTTGAAGAAAATGAAGAAGAAAGCAATTTTTAGTTGCAAATTCAAACTTGGTCCAAAGATAGAAATTAGAACCATGACCAAGTTGACGAAGAGGAATTCAGATTTTAGAGTTAAATTTAAGAAAGAGCAAGTTTTCAACAAAAACTCTAAAATCCAACTAAACATGTCAAATGTGATTATGAGATTATGATCCAACAGAAGTAGTAGCATAGTTTTACAAAGATCATAATAACCAAATAAGCATTCACATTTTTATCATTTTAGTGATGCCTTTTCTACGTTTTCTCCCCCTTTTGGCAATAAAGGCATCAATTTTTTTTATGTATGCATGAAATGCAATCGAAAGAGCTTTGAAGATTATCCAATTGATCAAAATGGAAGGATATTACACCAAGCTTGTCAATTTCAGAAGATGACTAAACTAAGACATGTCTAAGTGCAAATACGAGCTTAGTTTTGAATATTTCATTTTTAGCAAGATTAGACAAGTGCAACACTTAGCTTTAGTTTCAAAAATAGAAGAATAGCCGCTCTAAGGATCAAAAGGAAAACCTAGAGTTCAACCTACTCAACACTTTGGGGAATCTAGAAGAGCATACAAGGTCCTTCGGGCTCATTTATCACTTAATGCAAATTTTGATTTATCATCATACAAGACATAGCGGGGTGCAAATGTTTGACATTATTTGCATTCTTTACCCACATATGTCTTTGTTTTTAATTTATTTGCATTTTCTTTTGACAACCAATGGACTCAAGCCGTATGCAACCATCTCAAGATGAACTCTTAAGAGGATGGTCTAGGTCAAACACGATGTATTCCAAGTTCATCCCAAGTGCAATGGGAAGCGGTCTTGTGAATGCAAGGTGTTGAGTCATATGTGCACAAGAAGTGTCAATTTTGTTTAATTTTCTTTTTGTTTTGCACAATGATTCATGAGCAATTGAAGGACTCTAGCATGGATCAAACTAGTTTCACCCAAGTTGCTATAGGGACTCTAGAGAACTCCTAATTTCTCAAATTATGGCACAAACCTCTAGAGAAGAAACCTAGCAAGTAAAAGCAACAAGTTTCATCAAGTTTTTCATTTAAGGCTTATTTCATTTTTAAGCTTAGCAGGTTAAATGAACTTGGACATACCAAAGCTAGTGATTTTCTTCAAATGATGTAGCATGGTGTATAGCATGAAGAAGAAATCAATTGCATAATAGACAAAGCTCATAAAACAGAAAATGCAGTCTAAATGCAATGCATGAACAGATTCCCAAACTCCCCCTCAACAAATGAATCAATTTTAAGCTCAAATCTGGTTAAAGTTGAGTTATTATCAAGATTAGGCATAAAGAAAACCCGAATGAACTCAATAACAACCGGAAAAACAGAATGAGGAGAAGAAGCGAGAAGCGCAAAAGCTGGATGGCTATTGAGCATAGATAAGATAGAAGAGACTCACTACGGCTTAGACTCGCTCTTATCTTCCCAGTGGTGACATAGGAAGGCGACTCTAGATCCCAACTAAGGAGTGCACACAGACCCTGTCTACCCAGGAGGCCCAATACCTGCTAGACTTATAAGACTGTGAGGGCACTCAACCTAGAGAGAAGAGAGAACAACTAATCACGCATGATGGCAACCTAAAGCACAAGATAAGAGGTCCATGGAAGGCATGCCAGATGTCTAAGTGAGTGAACTCAACTCAAGAAAACAAGCCCAAAGTCACCCAGAAGAAGAAAGGAAATGCTGAAAGAAAATATATAGTACATAATATACAAACCAGCTCCCCCTCAAGAAATGCCATATGAGCTCATAAACCCAAGCTCAAATCCCCCTGAACACACTCTACTCCCCTTGAGGCACACTCTAAAACTCTCACCTCACAAGAGATAGGTAGAAAGCTAGAGGAGAAGAGATAAGATCTAAAACCACATAGTCTCTAAGGAGCAAGATGGCTCAAGGTAAGAAGCAACCTAACTATGCTAGAAGTCCAACCAAAAGACTCTAGACAAATAGGACACAAGCTCTACCTACAAAAGAACCACAACCTCCTAAGAGACCCATCACTATCATCAACATTTTCAGAGGTACTTACCTCTTTGCGTTGTAGAGCAAGTAGTGGCAAATGACCTGAAGTGGATCCAAAAGCGCGAGAAGAAGACTTAGAGATATTCCTAGGATGATGGTCTCTTCACCGAAAGCCTACACATATGCATCCAACAAATCTATGCTTTCAAAGCTGGGGTTAGCGGATCCGGTTCCTAGGCACGAATGGACAAGATCTGGGAAAAGTGTGGCAAATGATCATCTAGAGCATGAACATGATGCAGAAGGTAATGTAAGATCATGATCACAACCAAGCTAAAGATAGCATCAAGATCTATATATCCATAGACAACAGTGAAAACATATCCACATGATAAACAACAGCAAGGTGCATCATAGCACTGTCATGCTGGCAGAAGAAGCTAAGCAAGGTGCATCACAGCAACAAAATGCTAGCAGGGATCATGTGCAAGCCTAGAAATACACGGATCAAGATACTACCCTAAACATGGCAATGAGCATGTAAATGAAGAAATACCACAATGAAGCACAACAACATGCTACTAGATATAACATGAGCAAGATGAATGAAGACAACCAAAGAGGATCATGCATAAAACAAACCAATTAGCAACATCAAGATCCATTTATCCATAGTCTCAATAACAATATTTACATGCTGCGAAAAAGGCCCGTCAAAACAAGACCAAACAAAAGGTCATGAGGACACAGACAACATGAAAGTAAATGGTGACCATGGACACAAAGATGAGAAGCTACTTATGGCAACACTCTATGCATGATGATGAATACATGCCATGAATGAAGAACACAAGCTCATGCAAAATAGGTATGAAGCATATAAGCATGAAGGGCAATAAAAGGTGATCATGAACAATATAAGTCATACAGCGGCAGCTAGATCATATGACCCTAATCTCATGAAAGGCACTCACATGTAGCACAAAGTCTAACAAACAAAGTCTAAACAAAGCTAATCATGGATGTAATAGAAAATCAGGGTCATATAACCTAGATACTAGTCATGACAAAATAAAGTAAATGATATATAGCACGTGCCCATTGTTAATACAAATGCTCATACCAAATGAACAATATCATGGACAGGATAAAAACAAGAGAATCACATGCTGGGAATGAGCTCATGAATTTAGGATATAATACATGAAGCACAAAGATGGTTGGGGAAAACATGCTATGGCACAAAACAAGACAGACAAAAACTAACAAGACCTAGCAAAGTACATATAATACACATGGGAGCAAGAGCAATCACAACATGTCATGGAAATGATGATCACAAGTATAACCGACATGAGGGTATGAGATAGCTCACCATGGAAGTGGAAGTCCCCAATGCTGTTATCATGAAGCTCAACACTTGTGGAGAGAAACACGAGGCAAACAAAGTTGAAAGTACAAGCATGTTAGCATGATGCTCATGATGGTCATGCAGGAAGATCCAATCCTCTAGAGACAAGCCGCAAAGGTCAACTCGAAATTCACATCGAGTGCCAACATTGAAAAGCGACAAACCGATCCTAGAAGAGATTAGTAAAGATCAACATGACCAACATACTTTCCTGCAACTCTTGCCGTGAGTGAGTACCTCGAGGAAAAACGAGATCCACTACTTATGCACGGCGAAGATGATGCCTCAGGACAACTCATGGACTAAGAATCGAACTAAGAAAGGACAAGTCCACAAGATGACCCAAATCCACTCCACTAGGCAGTGATCACATCCTCAGGCTGGCCTCAAGCGACTCATGCCATGAGAAAGGCAAAAGGCACTCAAAAGCATCATCGCATAGACATGACACAAGGAATTGACACAAAAGGGAAAGATGACTCATTACTGGGATAGAGTGAAGACTTAGGAACCCAATACTGAACCATACGACACCTCAGAGTACCAGCCACAGAAGAAGACTAGACTCGAGTGTCTCTCTGACGCTCTACTCTAACAAGATCAGTAGTAACTCTAGTAGATGATCTAGGAGCTGGAACTAGGTTAGCACGCCGTGGTGCAAAAGCCGGACCATCCCAGTAAGGCTGCCTAGATCTCCTACCAGAAAACACCTCACGCCGCTGATATCTACCTCGATGGGAAAAACAAGGAATATCAAGAGGACGGCGGAAAGACTGACTACGAACAGCTCCAGGACTAAAACTCAAAGAACTAGCATGAAAACCGAGTCCTGGACGCTGCCCAAAAACAGGCGACTCTCTAACCTGTCTAGAAGCAGTGTGTGCCTTAGGAGCACTCAAAGTCTGGGGATGACCTTGAATACCCTTAAGGCGCGAACACGCTCACGCCGATTGATCTTGGCGCGCTCAAGCGAAATCTACTAGGTGACCATCCTTCTTACAGAAGGTGCATGTGTACTTCGCCTTGCTAGAGGCGAAGCAATAGGAGTAACACCCTTACGGTCGAAGTCCTATAGACAACCCAGTGGATCTAAACACGGGGGTACTCACTCTGGGAGCTACCACAATCTCACCACTCTTGGAGCCGCGCACAATGGTGGGAGGATGCGCCCGAGCATGCTCCAAGGGATCAAATCCTATACCTTGATTGAATCTACTAATCTTGGATTGGTCTAGAATAAGATTGAGTTTCTTCTTGCCTCCAACAAACTTCTCGAGAGTGCTCATAAGATACTAGCAATCTCGAAAGAAAGAAGCACAAGAAGAACAAGGGGAAGGAGAGGAAGAAGAAGAACCAGAAAGAGAAAGAGAAGATCTCTCAGCACGTGCTTTTTGTTCCCTTAGCACGGCTGCCTCAATCTTGAGGGCCTCACAAGAAACGCAAGGAGTATCTCTAATCCTAAGGGTTTGATCTTTTAACTTCTTCTTAAGCTCGACATGGATTTGATCCACATCATCCTTAACCCCAACACACAACAAGCAACCAGTTTTTGACTTAACTAGTAAGTCCTTACAAGTTGATCACACTTGACATTCAAAGCATCATTGTCAAGTTTTAGTTGCCTCTGACCCTCACATGAGCCGTTGGGTCCTTAGAAGCATGCAATTCAAGTTCATCATTTCTAGCAGAAAGCTTTCTAAGGTGTTTGCTCATGGCATCAATTTCGGCAAGCAATTTAGGGCAATTAGCACATGATGGAGTGGAGTGAGCATGAAGAAAACTAGCCTCAACAGGAATAGCATCAATAGAACTAGTGCTAGCATTCTTCAACCTAAGACCATCAAGTTCAGCAAGCACACTATCATGTATGGTCCTTAGGTTCTTCAACTCCAAAAGAATAGCATCACATAAAGAGCAATCATCAGTGACTCGGGAGGGAGAAGATCTAAGTGAAGCTAACTCCCGAGTCAAGGTACCTACTTCCTTCTCAAGCTCCGTACACCTAGCTCTAGCTCTAGCATGAAATTTTCCTAATTTGCAGAAAGCTTCGTTGAGCTGGTCATAGGAGGGTACCTCGTCCGAGTCGTTGTAGAGCTCGGAGTCGCTGATGTCGTTGGTGTCGGCCATGAAGCACATGCCGGAGAAGTCGTCGTCGCCCTTCTTCTATTGCGGATCATCCTCGCCCTCGTCGCTCCATGTCTCTGTGTCGGAGAGGTTGATGTCGTCAAGCGCGGCGAGGACGCGGTGGAAGAGCTTCTTGTTCTTGGAGAAGTTGCGGTACTTCTTCTCGTGCGCCGGTTCACGAACTGGAGGCTTCTTGTTGCGGTTCTTGTCGGTGTAGTCGTTCTTGCCCTTCTCGGCTTTGGGACAGTTCGCGAATGTGGTTGGGGCCACCACACTCGAAGCAGGTGATCATGCCAACTCTCTTCCTCTCTCTCACCCTCTTGTATGCATGAGAAAACTTGCGAGCGAGAAGAGCAAGCTCATTTTCTGGAAATCTTTCCAGTTGGTCATCGCTTAGCTCGCAAAGGGCGGAAAGAGAGAAACCAATAGAAGGATCAGAATTAGAAGATTCAATGGGATCGGTGACCAAAGCCATCGACTGAGATTTCGTCTTCCGAGAGACGACATCGATCTCATGAGTCTTGAGGCGGGAATAAAGCCCGTCAAGAGTCAGAGTCGATAAGTCGGTGGTGTCCTTGATGGTAGTCACCTTCATCTCCCAAACCCGAAGGTCGAGTGCGGTCAAGAAATGCCGAGCATTGTCCGAGTCAGGGTATATGCAACCAACCGAGATGGCGAACAGAGGGGGTCGCAAATAAAAATTCCCCCAAAATACTCCAACAAAAACCTCGACAAGATCGCTAAAATGAAATTGTGAAAAACCCGAAAAACTAAACAACTATGTGTACCCCAAGCTTGCATGGATAAGTACCATAAAATATATGGGGATTTTTGAGTCACAATCCTGGTTGTCTAGTGTCTAAGATAAAGAGGAATCAATTCAAACTCTTGCTTTTAGAAAGGACATCAATTCAAATCACAAAAGTCACTTTCAAAAAAGCAAAAGCAGCATTTCCCGAACTTGTCCTCAATTTGCACAGGAGGTTGGTGGGTTTCTGCAGCTCAAAAAATTCTGAGAATTTTTCTCCCAATGAGAATCAGAGTCATAAAGAACTCCACCAAATTTCACCTCAAAAAAACTTACAGAAAAAACACAAAAAATCTATGAACACAGTATGCTCAAGAACTTCGAGCAGAAAGTTTGGGGCTCGGTTTTCACCTCATGGCGCCCAAACAGTGCAACAAGTGAACTCAAACATTTTTTTGTAGGTGTATATCAGAGTCCCGCACCTCCTTCAACAAGAATCACTCAAAAATGATTTTTCTAGATTTTTACAAAAATCAAAAACTGACTGCTGCGCGAAGAACAAGTTCTGAACAAAGTTGGAACTTGAAAGAAAAGATGTTCTATACTCAATCCAAGAGTGCAAAAGAGATGTAAAACCATATGAACACACTCAAAACATCCAACATCAGCAGCATTTAGAAGGAGGGGAGGCAAATCCAAATTACTTGAAAGTAAATTGCGGGAATGTAATTGCGGGAAAGTAAATGCTGAATTTAAATTGCGTAAAGTAAAGACATAATGTAAATGCGTAAAATAAATTCAGAGGTGGATGGATAAAACTTTTATTTCTGGAAGGGGAGGTTACAAAGCCTCACATTCATGTGGGCAAAGCTCAAATGAGCATCAAAAACCTCAACACCTTCAAGGGAAGGAGGCTACCCCTCCACCCCTATTTATACTACTCTTGGGCCACCTACCACCCTTGGATGAGTCCCTCAACCTAGAGCACTCATCTAAGGGCTAAGATTAACCCACACACATAGCCATGCAAGGGCTAACCCAAAACCCACACACATACCGGGTTTTCTTGCACGGTTTTCAAAGCATACTACCTAGACCCGTTAACCTATCAACTAGACCTCAATCCGACGGCCCTCATTGATCCACGTGGCATCTAGCTAGCATCAACTCCTTTCCTTGTCTTCTTGACTTGCCGGACTCCGTCTCCGATCATCTTCGGCGATCTCCCAACCGTCTGGACCTCGGCGCTCCTCGCCTAGTCCCGGTCATCCTTCGCCTCACCATGACCTAGCACCGTCGCCCTGCAACCATCAAAGACAAGGAAACTCCTCACATAGCAATGCCCACAAAGATGTGCAATAAACCATCCAACTCATCACTACCGCATCCATACGACCGATACTGCCACTCCTGGCAGAGACAACTCAAATTGCTTCATTTTGAAAATCAATCCAAATCAAACTCAAACTTGAGCACACCTTGTTCAAATAAAGTCAAATACTCATCACAAACATGGATGGACCTCCACATGGTCCTTCAGGCGCAAATAAAGCGGCAGTTATTTGGGCGAAGTTCAACAGTTAGCCGATTGGAAAAGCTGATTATTGTGATTTTTGACAGATGACAAGTCATCTTTCAAAAATGGGGGGCATATATTTGCACCAGAATTTGGCAACTCAAGTCAAAATCGGCAATAAAGTCAAAGACACAGAAACTAATAGATAGTTTGGTAAGATTTGAAAGTATTTGGTAACAGCAAAATCTTTGGGAAAGGTTATCCAAACAAGGCCGATACGGATCAAGTTACAAAACGTGTTGTATTGGGACACGATCGGCCGAAGGGTATAAAAGAAGGGCCAAAGCAAGCTGCAAAGGGGATCCAACAACACAATACAATCAACCATCTTTTACTTTCTTGCTTTTTCCTGTCGACTAGGAGTAGCTCTTGTAATTTAGCTTTTGTAATCTATTTTGATCAATAAAGTTGCGCATCGTCGATTGTTGATCTTCATCAATTACGCCCTAGGTTTGATTTATTCTGATTTTGTTGCGCATCGCCTTCTTCAGAATCGATCTACCTTTATCCTCTGATTAGCTTTAATCGGCTAATTAGATTTATCTTGTTACTTTGATCTTGATCGGCTTCAAGCTGATTGTGTCTAAGCCGATTGATCTTTACGATCGGCTTTGTGTGAATTTTATATTTTTTTACCTTGTCGGTTACAGGTCAAATCGACTGGCACGCTCTGAACTCGGTGTTCGTCTGGTGTGCTGCTGTCAGAAACCCTACATCAAGTTTTTGACGCCAATAGGCGGCTATTGAATAATTTGGCCAGCACAAAAGAGGGAATAGAGTGGTGTGCTGCCCTAAAAGACCAACTCTTCTCCAGATGGAGCCTGCAAGGTAACTGAGAGCATCTAGGCTCCCTATATGTATAAATTGTGCTTAGTATATAGGTTTTGGTGTTGATGACTAAAAAGGTTACTCAGTGAAAATCAAAAGTAGTCAGATCTGATGATCAAGGCTAAGGTGTTTCTTTTAGTTTTGGCTTGGGAGTTGATTTAAGCCACTCAGTTAAATCACTGTACTATTAAGAGGGACTATTCATAAAAATGATCTTGGTTCATGTGCAGAGTCACTAAGTGACGAGTACTCATACCGTGGGTACCCCAATGGCCTGGAGTGACAAACGGACTGCCCCAAGCTCGGCTCCGACCAAAGGCCCCGCGGGGCCACGAAGGACGATCGACCCCGACCTAATGAGCTGCCCCAAGCTCGTCCCCGACCTAATGGGGCGTCCGACCCCCGCCACAGGTCGGACTCCCCACGAGCCCCGACCAAGCTGAGGCGATCTCCACCGAGGGCTAAGTGTCGAGCCTCCACCAGCCATTGGCCACGTGCCCTACGGACACGACAGCTCAGAGTGACTGTGTGGGGGCAGGTGGCTCCTTCCCAAGGTGGCGAGGAGGTTGCCGAAGTCAAGCTCCGGTCTCATCGTCCAGACACGCACGGCATGAGGACACGCTCCCTCCCAAGGCAACGTCAACGCCTGACAGGCTTGCAGAGGGCAGATGCGCTATTTCCCGATGAAACGACAAACTGCTATGCTCAGTGAGTCCACCAACCCGGCGTGGGGGGGAGCGGACACTGACCAATTGCCAAGACGAAGGACTAGAGCTCCTAGCATAGGTCACCTCATCCTTTCCTCTCCCAACTTCCCATGTAACCTGCCCCCTCCAGCTATATAAAGGGAGGCAAGATCCTCTGGGAGGGACAGGACTCCCTCCTCTCGGTCTTCACGAATAGGTTGTTTTCGCTCTCACTTGTTCGAGCTCTCAGCTCCCGCTTGTAAAAACCGTGCAGTCATCTGCACCCGAAGCAATATAGCACCACCACACGAACTGGAGTAGGGACATTCGGCCCGAACCAGTATACACCTTGGGCTCCTGAGTCTAACCATCCAAAGAGAGGGAACGCGCGGCCCCTTAGACTTAAAAATTCACTCGCCGGTGCTCGAAACGCCGACACTAAGATTTCTTGGAGCATAGGACTTTTTTATATCTCTCTAAAACCATAGTTCTATCTTCTCAGCCAAAACAATTCTCTTTGGACCAAAAACTTCCTTCTGGTTCAGGCGCTCAAAGATCCTAAGTTCTAAACTTCAACTGAGCGTACATCATGTACGCCGGACCGATAAACTCGGTCCGGCGCTGAGAATTATCCTTACCGAGCGCACACCATGTACGCCGGACCAACTTTTTGGGTCCGGCGTTAAGAATTCTTTTCAATCACATACAACAAGTGTTCATCGGACAAATCTAAATCCTTCTATTTTGGTCCGACATAAGGTATTTCTTTTTATTTCAAATATAATTCTGGTCTATATTAAAATGTCAGAAAAATAAAGTCTGATGCAGACCTGATCTCTATGTATACGCCGGACCAACTTTTTCGGTTTGGCGCAAATGAGTCCCCCTCTGATAAAACCAGTCGCTTTCTCTTGTATGCCGGACCAACTTTTTCGGTCCGGCGCAAATGTTGTTCGCTGATACTGAGTTAGTTCAGACCTTGTATACGCCAGACAAACTTTTTCGGTCTGACGCTAACGCAGCTTGCCTGCCTAAGTAAAATCATATGCACAACGGACCAAGTTTATTGGTCCGACACAAACCTTCTTCTTGCTAGTATAACCGTCCGATCTCTTCACCCTTACGACGGACCGCTTTTTCTGGTCCGGCGTGAATGGGTCTCTCTGAGTTCAACTTGCCTCTCAAAAGTATGTACCCTGGACCAAATTTTTCGGTCCGGCGTGTGTGTAGTTTGACTTTCGTTTCACTTTGTCAAAAATCCTACCGAAAGGTAGCTGTTGACCTACCCCATCTTCCCTACCAACCCCCAACGGGCAAATGGCAGGTGTAACGGTTATTTCTGTTCAGGGGCTATATATAGATTGCCTGTGTTCACAAAAGAGACAACTTTTGCACATTCACATCTTTTGAGATCCTGAACATCTTTGAAATCATACAAATCATATATATCTCTTTGATCTTTAGAATTCCTGAGCTTCATTCCATCAAAGAGTCTTGAGCTTCAACTCAGTGAAATCACAAACATCATTCTGAATTTATAGAGTACTTGCTCCAAGCTAAATCTAGTTGAGTCTAGCTACTGAATCAAGAGACAGGGCTTGTGGATAGTCTATTACTCTTGGAACTAGATATTCCTAGACGGTTGGAGGAGTTGTTGGTGCGACCTGTCCAATAGTGACTGTGGAAGGCCACCATTGCTGTGAAAGGTTGAGACTCACCTCACTAGAGTAGTGAAAGAGCTAAGATAGTGGTAAACCAAAAGCCACTGAAATTAGCTGTTTGGTGGAGCAATACTTCTAAGGAAGTGCTCTAACGGTGACCTAGGGGTGATCTCTGAACCTCGGTGAAAAATTCTTGAGTTCCCTGTTTATATTCTTTTTCTCATTCGAATTTCCTTTGTTACAGAGTTTGCTTACAAGTGTTGTGCTGAACTTTTGTACTAAGTACTTCCGCTTCTATCCTTTTATTGAGAAAAGTTTTTTGAATAACTTTAAAAGTTTTTAAAGTTGCCTATTCACCCCCCTCTAGGCCATCTTGATCCTTACAAGTGGTATCAGAGTGAGGTCACCCTTTATAGCTTAACAGCTTGGGTTAAAATGGCCGAGGGAATAGAATCAGCTACAGTTAGTGTAGGAAGAGTTCCTATTTTTGATGGCACTAATTATGCCTATTGGAAAATTAGAATAAGGTGCTATCTTGAAGCCGTAAGTTATGATGTGTGGAGGGTCACAGAAAGACCTTTGCCTCCACGTGTCATAACTGAAGGGCAATCTTCATCCTCAGAACCCATACCTGGAGAAATAAGAAATTTGCAATATGATAATCAGGCTAGGAATACTATTTTTTCTTGCCTTAGCATTGAAGTTTTTGATAGAGTCAGCAATTTGTCAACTGCCTATGATATTTGGACTACTCTTCAAGAAATTCATGAGGGAACCTCTGATGTAAAAGAGAAAAAATATTTCGTTGTCAGAGAAAAATTTGATCAATTCAAAATGCTCCCTCATGAAAATGCAAATGATATGTTCTCTAGATTAAATCCTATTGTAAATGAGCTTAAAGGACTAGGAACTAAAGTTAATGATGTTGAAGTGTGCAGGAAAATGATCAGAGTTTTACCACGAGCATATCACAGTCTGATCACCTATCTGTCAAACAGTGGCGATCTGAAGAAACTCACACCCACTGAGCTACTGGGCAAGATTTCAGCTCATGAGCTTACCTTAGGTGATGAAATTGAGACCAAGAAGAAATCCATTGCTCTCAAGGCCAAGCACAAAGATCAAGATTCATCTGGTTATGAAGAAGAAGAAGATACAAGCTATGAAGAGGACGAAGATGTAAGAAAATTGGCATTACTCATGAGGTCAGCAAACAAAATCATGAGAAGGGTAAATCCTCTAATTATTCCTCAAAAAGAAACCCTTTCTCTAACATTATTTGTTTTGAGTGCAATGATAAAGGACACATAGCTGCTCGTTGCCCAAACAAAGGTATCAAGAAGGACAAAAGCAAGAACAAGGATGACTATGACAAAGAAAAAGCTCAAGGAAGCTACAAAAGAAATCATCACAAGAAGAACTACTCCAAGAAACATTGGAGGAAAGAAAAGAAGGAAGCACACATTGGTGAATGGGTCATTGATGAAGAAAATCTAAGTGAAGAATCCTCCTCATCAGATGAAGAAGAGCCAAGGTCCAAGGGACTAGAAGGGCTTGCTCTGGATGAGTCTACTCCACCTTCACCCTCCCTACCTCTATGCCTCATGGCCAGGAATGATGAAGAGAAGGTAAATGATTCTCCCTCCTATGAAGAGCTAGTAGAGATTATTAAAGAGCTGAATAATGCTTTATATGTTAAAACTACTAAGGACAAAGCTCTTAAGAAAAATAATATCAGTTTAATAAATAAAGTTGATACTCTTGAATCTGACTTTAAGATCATGGATGAAAAATATGATGTGCTACAAATCAGTCTAAATGAGTTTTCACATAAATATGAAAAACTTTCACATGCTCATTCTGTACTAAATTCCGATCATACTCTTCTTATAAATTATCATGAATCTTTGAAAACCACTCATATACAACTTGTTAAAGATCATGATGAATTACTCAACAAATACTGTGAGCTAGGAATTGATAATGAAATGCAAGGTGGAAAATCTGACAATATTTCTTCTTGCAATATTTCAATCAGTTGTGACTTGCTATCTGATAATATAATTACTCCTAGCTCATCAAGCATGTGTAATGATCATTGCAAAAATGCTTTGTATGCTAAAGAGCTCATGATAGAAAACAATGAGCTAAAAATCAAGGTAGGAAAATTTGACAAAGGATTGGAAAAATGCTTCCTTGGTAGTGCTACTCTTGATAAAATTCTTAGGGAGCAAAAGGTTGTTCTAGGTAAAAAGGGATTAGGTTATAAATTCAAATCTATGCCCAAAAGGAATGAATAGCCAAAACCCAAGATAAATTTTGTTAAAAGTAGGGTTCAATGCTGTTATTGTCATAACTACAATCATGCTTCTATAAATTGTAAATTTGCCTGTGCTCCATATACTAGGGTTAATAGAAGATGCATGGTTGATGCTCATTATATGCTGTTTAAGGATTTTAGGGGTAAAATGAATGTCAGATATATTGGCCCCTCTAATCTGGACAAAAATCTTAAGGCCATTTGGGTGCCTAAATCTTTACTTACTAATCCTTTTGGACCTAAAATTGTTCAGACTAACACTAATGGACCCAAAAGTGTTTGGCTACCTAAAATCAAGAAATGACCATATTTTAGGTGAACTACAAGAGTGGTGGCCGACATTGGGTTATTGACAGTGGTTGCACTCAACATATGACCGGCACACCAAGGATGTTCACCTCAGTTGAAAAAGAGAGTGATCCAAGTCATAAGATTACATTTGGAGATAACAGCAAAAGAAAGGTAAAGGGAAATGGTAAAATTGCTATCTCAAATGATCACTCTATTAAGAATGTATTACTTGTTGATTCTTTAAACTTCAATATTTTGTCTGTTGCTCAACTCTATGATCTAGGTTTTCATTGTATTTTTTCAAGTGATGGAGTAACAGTTCTTGAAAAAAATGAGAAGCTTATTTTTAAGGGTTTCAGATTTCAGAATCTCTACCTTGTTGACTTTAACTCTAATCATCATGCATCTCAACTTGTTTGCTTGCTAAAGTTTCACATGGTTGGCTTTGGCACAGAAGACTTGGGCATGTAGGTATGTCTAATCTTAAAAAACTTTTCAAAAAATGAGCTAGTAGTGGGCCTAAAGGATGTTAAATTTGAAAATGATAAACTATACAGTGCTTGTCAAGCAGGCAAGCAAGTAGCTAACTCTCATCCTGCTAAAAATGTTATGTCCACTACTAGGCCCCTAGAACTTTTGCATATGGATGTATTTGGCCCTACCTCATATGCAAGCATAGGTGGCAACTCATACTGTCTAGTTATTGTGGATGATTTCTCTAGATTTACATGGGTATTCTTTTTGCCAAATAAAAGTGATGTTGGAAAGATATTTAAAATTTTTGCAGAAAGAGCTCAAAATGAATTTGATTGTCCTATTAAGAAGATCAGGAGTGACAATTGTGAGACCTCGGATTTACCATCCGGAATCTCCTGTGTATTTCTGCACTAGTCCCAGATCAGTTGCTAGTACACACAGTGAAGCAGTGATTATCATAACCAGAACAGAACGAAGAGAAAACGAAATATAGCATAACCATAAATTACCAGCCACATGGCTAATTATTACATCTCCTGGTCACATGACCAAAGTTCTCAGCAGCGGAAACACACAAAAAAACAACAAGATAGAACCCAAAAGACACCACAGGCGACGACTAGGAGCACGCGCTTAGTTATCTTGGCGATCTCCAACGAACTCCTCGCCCTAGAATTCATTGTCTTCGACTGCATCTTGATAATTCTCACGATGACAAAATTTTGTGTAGCATGTGAGTACAAGCGTACTCGCAAGTCCGAGAAAATGCATCATGAAGGGCTTTCAAGGAAGGCTTAATAGGGTTCTTTTGCACAAAGCCGGATTTAACAAACATTATTAATAATAATTTTCACAAAGCAGTTTTAACAATTATTTGTACAATTGAAATTATTACTAACTCTAGTGAAGGTTCCAACTACCAACACTAGTATACAGGCTCTAACCGCCCACTTTGAAAGATCTTGTTTAACCATCACATGACTCCATCTGTCATGATTCAAAACAGTTCCATCTACGGTTGGCTCAATCGCCAAATAAACATTCGAGAGTTCTAACCACTCCCGAATTCCCAAAGCATCAGTTATTTTGAAAACCAAAACCAAGTCTACCAGTATGAAAGCATTCTTCGCTTTGCCTTTGACCGTAGGCATGGCTATTCGAATAGATTTACTCTGCAGAGGTGTACTGCTTTACCCACAAGACATGATCATCTCTTTAATGCCAAGCGCTACGAACACACTTCCTTTGGTGTCTGGCAGAGAGATCATGACAAGGCCTTTACAATGTATCGCCTAACATGACCCACCCGTGAGGTTTCACATTGTTAGGGTTCCATCCACCCGATCTGAAGCCCCCTCTTGCGCGTGTGAGAAATACGACATGCCTCCATCCAAGCACTCACATTCCACCAATCAAGCGAGTCTAAGTTAGGTTTCTACAAATTATTCAGCCAGTCGTACCCATTATAAACTTGTGGTTGCACGGTAATGCTTAGAATGGACAGTCATAAGCGTCAGTCCTTAAATTGATTAGGGCGGCTTTCACAAACCAAAACCAGTGCTCCATCCGCACCCGCCCGACAAACCATTCCGCCCCAATCTAAACCATTTTTATTTTATTTTTATTTTACAATCACAGCAGCAATCACCTTGCTACAGTTTTGATAAAACACATTTCAACAACATTTTAGAATTTATCCCATCATAGGTATTTTGATTAACGTCAATCCTAAGCATAGTCTACCGTACTAAACAAGGTTAATCACATAATACATGATTTCATGATTAAATCTTAGGGTTACAAAGGCATGGTAATCAAACAGCAAGGATGTTATTTCGAAATGGGCATAACTAACATTCTATATTTTAACATCATCGGTTTATGTAAATAGCCATGCAAGTTGCAAACTTTTTATAAAACAGTTATAAACAATGGGATCAACGTGCTTCAAGGAGACTTGCCTTTGTCAACGAAGTGCGCTGCGCTGTTCTGGAGGTCTTCTCCTTCGTCGGCGACGACGACCGCTTCTTCGACTACGCGCAAAACGGTGCATGAAATGAATAAAATAAAATAAATAGAAACCAATAATTATAATAAAAATACTGGCAGATAGAGGATGAATTTAGATGAATTTAGAAATTTGAATCACTCGATTGAGATTCTGACGGAGGAGAAACAATTGTTTGAAGTTGAATTAGAAGGAAAAAACAGAAAAACATCAGTAGCAGACTGTTCATTCGCGAGAACAGAGCAAAATCCATGGTGCATGGGGATAGGGCCAGGCGGCCGGCCAGCGAAATGGAAGATAGGGTGAGCATCATGAAGAGCTCGACGCCGCGAATCCAAAGGTGAGATCGGATTTGAAGAGGCTTACGGAGGCGACGAACCGACGTCGCAAAGATTGTTAGGCCAGCGGTGTTCAAGCGTCAAATTCGTCGCCGTCCTGTAATGAAACCCAAATTTTCTTGAGGGCTTTTGATCTTTGCGACAAGATGCACGAAATGACGCGAACGGAATTTGATTTGGCTCACCGGATCAAAAGTTGGCTCATGGGCGTCTTTGGTCGACGTTGGGCTGCGGTTTTCGCGAGTTTTGGAAAAAAAGCGGCCTTTGAATCAAAGGGCAAAGTGAGCATGGGGTAGAGCACAGCAAGACGAAGCTTTTGAGTACCCGCACGCCGGTGAGGTGAAGAAGCGCCGAGATAATGACCGAGCAATAAATTGTCATTAACGCTTAATTGCGGCCGTTTCGCTCGGATTAAGGATGGGTAACGGCAGGAATTGAATCCTTGCATCAATACGGTCGTGCGCTTCAACTCTCCTTGATTTGATGCGAAAATGAAGAAGTTATAAATATTTTTCTCTTTTGGACATTGAACAGAGAGCTACGGGAAAAAAAATCCTCAGTGCTGGAGGTTGAAGACGAACTGTTGGTCTGACGAGTGGGTCCAAATGAATAGTGCTGAGAATAAAGCGCGAAGGATAAAATAGATAGAAGCCTCTAGAAATCTTGGAAAAATTCTCAAAAATACTATGGAATATTTGGAACCTAACAAAATTGGTTTCGGAATTGTTTTAGAGAATTTTGAAATTTAGATAATTTCGGAACGAATATAATGGATTTGATGAAAGCGCGAGAGATAAAATAGCAAAGAGACTCTATAAATCTTGGAAAATTTTCCAAAATCATTATAGAATATTTGAAACCTAATTCAATGTATTTTGAGATTTTTGGAGCATTTTGGAACTCGGGTGAAATTTTGGATAAGGACCGAATATGAAATTTTAACTGCGGACAATAAAGAATTGAACTCCAGTTTCGGGAGGATATGGATGCCAGGTTAATTAGAACACCGAGGAAGATCCAAATTTTGAATTTAATAAATTTTAAAATAATTTTTGGAACAACAGAAAATCTGGGATGTTACAACAATGGATCTGAATTTGTCCATACTAACATTATTGAATATTGTGATGAGTTAGGTATAAAGCATGAACTTTCAGCCACATACACTCCTCAACAGAATGGTGTGGTTGAAAGGAAAAATAGAACTCTCATAGAGATGGCAAGGACAATGTTGGATGAATATAATACCTCTGATGCTTTCTGGGCAGAAGCTATCAACACTGCATGTCATGCTATCAACAGGCTCTATCTTCACCGACTTCTCAGAAAGACTTCATTTGAGCTTCTAGTAGGAAGAAAACCTAATATCTCATACTTTCGTGTGTTTGGATGCCAGGTATATATCTATAAAAAGAGAATACATTTAGGTAAATTCCAAAAGAGACGTGATACTGGTATTATGCTAGGATATTCTTCTAAATCTAAAGCTTATAGAGTGTTCAATAATTCAACTAGGTTAGTAGAAGAAACCTATGATGTTAAATTTGATGAATCTAATGGCTCACAAGGTGAGCATGAGAACCTAGCTGATGTAGGTGAAGAAGCTCTTAAAGAATCCATGAACAAAATGGAGATCGGAGAGATCAAGCCTGAAGAAAACAAGGATGATCAACCTACAATGTCCACAGTACCTAAAGACGGATCTCAACTCGAAGAAGAAGAAAAGAAGGACGAGGGACCCAACTTCATAAAGAGTCATCATACAATCACAAAGGATCACCCTGTGGAGCAAATCATTGGTGAATTTAGTAAGGGGGTTCAAACTCGTTCTAGACAAGCAACCTTCTGTGAACATTATTCTTTTGTTTCATGTGTTGAGACCAGGACAATGGATGAAGCTTTAAAGGATGCTGACTGGATTATGGCAATGGAAGAAGAGCTCAACAATTTTCAAAGAAACAAAGTCTGGAACTTAGTGGAAAGACCCTCAGATCATAATGTTATTGGAACAAAATGGGTTTTCAGCAATAAACAAGATGAAAATGGTGTGGTCACATGGAATAAAGCAAGGCTAGTAGCTCAAGGATACTCTCAAATTGAAGGTTTGGATTATGGAGAAACTTATGCACCTGTAGCCCGACTTGAGGCCATACGATTTCTTCTAGCCTTTGCATGTCATTTTAATATTACTCTTTTTCAAATGGATATTAAAAGTGCTTTTCTTAATGGAATCATTGAAGAAACTGTTTTTGTTGAACAACCTCCTGGTTTTGAAGATATAAAGTTTCCCAATCATGTATATAAATTTATCTAAGGCTCTATATGGTCTAAAACAAGCCCCCAGGGCCTGGTATGAGTGCCTTAGAGACTCCTTACTAGAAAAGAACTTCAAAATTGGCAAGGTTGATCCAACATTATTTCTAAAAGACTTCAATGGTACATTAATGATCTGCCAAATTTATGTTGATGACATTATCTTTGGAAGTACTAATTTGTCTCTATGCAAGGAATTTAGTAATCAAATGGCCAGGGAATTTGAAATGTCAATGATGGGAGAGCTTACATTCTTTCTGGGGTTTCAAGTCAAGCAATTAAAGGAAGGGACTTTCATTTCACAAGAAAAATATATTAAAGACCTTCTCAAGCGATTTAATCTGGAAGAATGCAAGTCTATCAAAACTCCTATGGCAACCAATACACATCTTGATCAAGATGTGGGAGGTAAGACTGTTGATCAAAAGTTGTTCAGATCTATGATAGGTTCCTTACTATATTTAACAGCATCTAGGTCAGACATTATGTTTAGTGTATGCATGTGTGCTAGATTTCAAGCAGCACCTAAAGAAGTACATCTTAGTGCAGTAAAAAGAATTTTCAGATACTTAAAGCATACTCCCTATTTCGGTTTGTGGTACCCTAAAGGTGCTTCTTTTGAACTTCTTGGCTATTCAGATTCTAACAATGCCGGTTGTAAAGTTGATCGAAAAAGCACTTCTGGGGGTCGTCATTTACTTGGAAGATCTCTAGTATCTTGGTGTTCTAAGAAGCAAAATTCAGTAGCACTCTCAACTGCTGAGGCTGAATATGTAGCTGCAGGCAGTTGTTGTGCTCAAATTCTTTTTATTAAACAAACTTTTCTAGATTATGGTATTATATTTAAAAATGTGCCTCTATTGTGTGATAATGAGAGTGCAGTGAAAATTGCCAACAATCCAGTCCAGCATTCTAGAACTAAGCATATTGAAATCAGACATCACTTTATACGTGATCTTGTTGCTAAAGGTGACATTATGCTCAGCCATGTAAAGACTAAAGACCAATTGGCTGATATTTTCACTAAACCACTTGATGAGGCCAGGTTTTCAAAATTAAAAAATGAACTAAACATCATTGCCTATTCAAATATTGTTCGATGATGTCTCTCTTAAGGGAAGATAGTGTGCTTGCTATGCATCTCTTGATACACATAACCCTTAAATTCTTGCTCCGAATGGTTTTGAACCTCCGTTGGATGGATTTATCGCTGAATGGTTTTCAAAGACTACCTTGGTTTTCCGAGTCAATCAATTTTTTTTCGAAAAACTATTCAGCTTCCGAAACATCACTAACTTCAAGCCTCTTCGGATTATGATGCTATTTACTCCCTCCTCGCCGCAGCGGCTATAAAAGGCGAATCAAGGCTCTGGAAGTGTAATCCTTCACTTAACCTTTCTTCTTTCTACTCAAATCTTCCATCTTCATCATGCCGAAAAGGAATTTCAAGGATGATGAGGAGGACCCTAGGATTGCGGAGCTCTGGAGGGACTACGAACTCGCCTTAGCAGAGTTAGCCGAGGAGAGGGCGGTCGAGCGTGACCGTGCCTCTGTCGATGGCCTCCTTGAGGTCGTCCCTACCCTTTACAGGGCTAGGAAGTCCCTTGTGGAGGCACTCGACCGCATCCGTCAAAGAGAGACTTAGGTCCTTCCTCTGTAAAAATTTCCCGGGCATAATGTCCGGGGAATTAATATAAATAAAGAAATGTCTTTCTGAAAATGTTTTCTTTGAATGTTCCTTGTCTCGCTTGGCTTCGCGTTTGAATGATATCCACATCCGTCTGTCGCAGAATGTAACTTAAGCTCGACGCGTAACTCATCGTGTTAAATCTGGCGTGAACAGCACTCTGATCCGACTGGCGGTGTGAATAAATGAATTCAAAAGTGCTGATTACAGAATAAAATAATTCTTTGAATAAATATCTTAACTAAAAAAAAATTTTACTAGAAAATTGCTGCTAAAATTCTTATCCTTCCTTAATACTATATTACTCTTCCCTAAAGCATAGCCTTTAGGATAAAGAAAAACATAAACTTTTCAGCACATGAGTCATCTCTCTCTTGAGCCTGACTTAATCATACTCATGCTCTTATGAAAAATTAAGGCTCATATATCCCTTCTTAAAACCTCTTAAGTTTATTGGGTGATTTAAGATTTCTCTTCAAATTTGAGTATTTTGGTCTCAGAAAAGTCTTCAATTAGCTATCTCTGTATTCTTCCTTCCAGAACTATGTCTATGCACCTCGCACTATTGCCTTAAAACCAAGCCGAGTGTTTTCCAACTACGGCAGACCAATTTTATTGGTCCGGCGCAGACTAAAAGCAGTCCAGGACATATTCGACAATAGCTCTGTTATCTATGCCTTATCTTTTTTCAAATCATATTTGACCTCTATCTTTAAAATCTCTTGATCTCGTCAAAAGTCTATCTCTTAGGGCTTATCTCTGCCAAACTTATCCAAATTTGGTAACAAAATTCTTGGATTCCCTGGTTGCAATCCCATCTACTTCCTCATAAAGAGACCTCCTCAAAGTACTACAGTTACTGTCGTTACTTTCCTATGAGTTGTCCGTCTTGCCTTTATTGCAGCTTTTGCTCTTGAAAATCCATGCTATTTATAGCTTCCTCCTCCTCAGAAGTGTCTCATATTTTCTTGCTCAAACTCTTTTGACCAAAGTTCATCGCCTTCAAGCTTCTCGCAAAAACTCTTGAGCACTTTCTCCTTACACCGAAGCTCATCCTGAACGGTTGTTTGTCAACGGTGTTCTATCTGCTCAAGCTTCTGCAACTAGGGTCTCGTAAGTTCCTTAATCTTATCTTGTCTCTTTGCTAAATCGAAGCCCTAGTTAGTAATCATCTCTTAAGGTCCTCTCTTCTGTCTCTTAAGATGTTCTTCAATTTCTTGCGTTTGGCATTATCAGTATTCAGCCTCTGCTTTTCATCAAGTCAACTTAGTATTTCTGAAAAGAAGCCCTAATCAAGATGAGTTCCCAAAATCCAGACAAAAGAGGTCTTTTTGGAAAAATTGCTGATAAAGTCAAAGGGAAAAAGAAAGCCAAAACAGACAAATCCCAGCAGTCTGGTGGTGTAGTAAAGAAAGTAACAACTAAACCATCAAGAAAACTAGTGCGACATGACTCAACCTCTTCTTCAGATGACAGTGACTATGAGCCTGATGTAGACATATCTTCTGAAGGAGAAATTGAACTTAGTGGTGAAATTGACATAATTTGTGGACATGAGCTAGCAACCTTAGGTGGAAAGAAACTAAGAGCTGCCAGATTAGTGCCTGAAAGAATCTGGTTCACTTTTGATAGACCTACCCTTAATGAGCAATTCATTACCACATTCCAGAGAAATATTTATATGGGGTACAAAAACAGGAGAAATAAGAATGGTAAACTTCTGTCAGCACTTTGCAAGCATCAATATGTTGACTGGAATCAGATTAGCTCTGTGCTAGAATCAGATAGAATTCTAGATGTTAGGTCAACCCCTGGGCTTGCAACTCTTATGTCCTCTGTCAGGCTAGCCTGGAGTGAAAACAGAATTATGGAATTCTATGCATCTCTGTTAGTAAACAAGAATAGGCACTATATTCTGTTTACTATTGATGGAAATAGGAGAAAAGTGAGATCACCCCAGTTTGAAGCTGCCATTGGAGCCTCAAGTCCTTTGCTAAACAGAACTAGGATTCATGATAGGATGTTTCCTAGAAATAGATGGAGGTAGATTGGTGACATGCCTGACTTACAAGTATCTGCACACATCTACAGAAATATCCATGAGGCTGGATTTAGTGCAAACAGGGTTCATTGTTTAACTACAGAAGCCAAGGCTCTGCTCCTGATTCTCAGACACATAATTTACCCTAAATCTGGTTACAAAGAAGGAGTAACCCCATATCTTGCTTGGTTACTGCACCTAATTTTATCAAGACAACCCATTGATCTGACAGACTATATCTTTGGAGAGATGGAAGAAGCTATTTACAGAAAAATGGGTAGTCCTCTTCCTTTTGCCATGCAAATCACTCAAATGTTATTGGCTCAAGGGATCATCTCCCGACTTGAGAGGGACAGAGAATTTAATTACGGACCTAAGCAATACAAAATGCCCAAGCCATTTGCTCAAGAAGTAAGACCACAAGAATTCCTACTCCACTACCAGTAATTCATGAGCCTAGTGCTCAAGAAGGTACAGAGATACATGAAAATTCAGATGATAATGGTGGAGTTCCAAGTCATAGCTATCATACTCAGGAATACTTTTTCCCATTTCGACTCTCCACATACTCCCACAGAAATTTTGGACTACAGCTCTGAACATCATAGTCAGCAAAGGTTTGGACAGTCTGAGCATACTGAAGCCTATGTAAGCTCTAAGTCTCATCATGAAGATGAGGAAGTGTACAGATTACAAGAACTAGCAGCTGCAGCCAGATTCATGGAAGGTCAAAGTTTTCCACCAGCAGTTCATGATCATGAAGCAGGTGGTTCAAGGCCACATCAGGGACATATGCCAACTTTCACTCAGCAATCTTCTGAAGACTCTCATCATTCTCATCACTCGACTTTCTTTGGTAGGCATTTTCACATGATTATGGTCATCAACCATCTTGGTGGGACTCACAGCCAGGTTGGTTCACATCATTTGAGCAACAATATAATACTGATCTTAGAAATGCTCAAGAAAATATTGAAGAAGAAAGGAGATTGGCTGTCTAGAGACATGATGAACAAATGGCAGCAATTCACCAATAGCAAGAACTGATGCAAAAGATCTATCAAGACCAAGCCAATCTCAGGGATGAAACTAATAAAAGGTTTGATATGATCAGAGGAAATCAGTGGGACATAAGAAAATGGATTGGTGAAATCAAAACAGAACAACTTGTGGTCAAAGACAGGCTATATGATCTAAATAAGAAGCAGAATGCCCAAAATGCCCAAATTGACAAAATTGCTCAAAATATGTACAAGAACTTTGACAAGACTGGTAGCTGTTTGGATTGGCAAGGAGATATGTTTAATTATCTTCGGGACTACTCTGAAGATGCTAGAAATAATTTGGTATCTAATCAGGAACAAATTGCACAGCTCCTTCTGGATAAAACAGATGAAACCCAAGAGCTAATCAGAAATGTCCAGCAAGATCTCAGTGATCTTACTTTCAATCCTAAGCCTGGTGATCCAGATTACCCTAGTTGGTATAATGAAACAATGGCTACTCCACACTTTGACAGAGACCAAGAGCAATCATCTCCTTCTCCTCCAAGAAGAAGCACAAGTTCCAGGATGGCAAGCATGCTGAAACGGACTTTTTCAAAACGCAAGAAGTAACCTTTTTGGCTATTGATGCCAAAGGGGGAGAAGAATAGTCTACAGTCTTTTCTAAGGGAAAAGATTAGAATGATTCTAAGTCTATTATCTAATAGAGTTTGCTATATTGAAACTCAAGTCTTTTATGGATTTTGCTTTATGCACTTTTTTTAATTCATTGATATCTGAAAAACCTATCCTGAATGCTTCTTCATGTGTTTTAATTGTGTTTTTTTTTCTCACGCATTCATTCAGGGGGAGTACAAAATACTTAAGTTATTTAAAATGTTTATTTGTTCTACCACACTAACTTGTATCTGCAGGATAAGTAATCATTTATGGCTCTGAGCAGTATATCAAAGATATTGTCATCAATCACCAAAAAAGGGGAGATTGAGAGCATCTAGGCTCCCTATATGTATAAATTGTGCTTAGTATATAGGTTTTGGTGTTGATGACTAAAAAGGTTACTCAGTGAAAATCAAAAGTAGTCAGATCTGATGATCAAGGCTAAGGTGTTTCTTTTAGTTTTGGCTTGGGAGTTGATTTAAGCCACTCAGTTAAATCACCGTACTATTAAGAGGGACTATTCATAAAAATGATCTTGGTTCATGTGCAGAGCCACTAAGATTTCTTGGAGCATAGGACTTTTTTATATCTCTCTAAAACCATAGTTCTATCTTCTCAGCCAAAACAATTCTCTCTGGACCAAAAACTTCCTTCTGGTTCAGGCGCTCAAAGATCCTAAGTTCTAAACTTCAACTGAACGTACATCATGTACGCCGGACTGATAAACTCGGTCCGACGCTGAGAATTATCCTTACCGAGAGCACACCATGTACGCCGGACCAACTTTTGGGTCCGGCGTTAAGAATTCTTTTCAATCACATATAACAAGTGTTCATCGGACAAATCTAAATCCTTTCTTCTATTTTGGTCTGACATAAGGTATTTCTTTTTACTTCAAATATAATTCTGGTCTATATTAAAATGTCAGAAAAATAAAGTCTGATGCAGACTTGATCTCTATGTGTACGCCGGACCAACTTTTTCGGTCCGGCCCAAATCGTCCCCTACGATAAAACCGATCGCTTTCTCTTATGCGCGGACTAACTTTTTTTGATGCAGGCGCAAATGTTGTTCGACATCTTGAGTTAGTTCAGACCTTGTATACGCCAGACAAACTTTTTCGGTCCGACGCTAACGTAGCTTGCTTGGCTAAGTAAAATGATATGCACAACGGACCAGGTTTATTGGTCCGACACAAATCTTCTTCTTGCCAGTATAATCGTCCGATCTCTTCACCCTTACGACGGACCGTTTTTTCTGGTCCAGCGTGAATGGGTCTCTCTGAGTTCAACTATGCCTCTCAAAAGTATGTACCCCAGGCCAAAATTTTCGGTCCGGCGTGTGTGTAGTTTGACTTCCGTTTCCCTGTCAAAAATCCTACCAAAAGGTAGCTGTTGACCTACCCCATCTTCCCTACCAACCCCCAACGGGCAAATGGTAGGTGTAACGGTTATTTCTGTTAATGGGCTATATATAGATCGCCTGTGTTCACAAAAGAGACAACTTTTGCACATTCACATCTTTTGAGATCCTGAACATCTTTGAAATCATACAAATCATATACATCTCTTTGATCTTTAGAATTCCTGAGCTTCATTCCATCAAAGAGTCTTGAGCTTCAATTCAGTGAAATCACAAACATCATTCTGAATTTATAGAGTACTTGCTCCAAGCTAAATCTAGTTGAGTCTAGCTACTGAATCAAGAGACAGGGCTTGTGGATAGTCTATTACTCTTGGAACTAGCTGTTCCTAGACGGTTGGAGGAGTTGTTGGTGCGACACATCCATGATGATTGTGGAAGGTCACCATTGCTGTGAAAGGTTGAGACTCACCTCACTGGAGTAGTGAAAGAGCTAAGATAGTGGTAAACCAAAAGCCACTGAAATTGGCTGTTTGGTGGAGCAATACTTAGGAAGTGATCTAACGGGGACGTAGGAGTGATCTCTGAACCTCGGTGAAAAATTCCTGAGTTCCCCTGTTTATATTCCTTTTCTCATTCGAATTTCCTTTGTTACAGAGTTTGCTTACAAGTGTTGTGGTGAACTTTTGTACTAAGTACTTCCGCTTATATCTTTTTATTGAGAAATTTTTTTTGAATAACTTTAAAAGTTTTTAAAGTTGCCTATTCACCCCCCTCTAGGCCATCTTGATCCTTACAATAACTATCTTCCATAAATAGTATATCTTGGCTTAATAATGATGCAACATCAAATTTGGTTAAGCGTTAGAAAGTTATGTCTTGTAAAAGGCTAATATCCAGAAGTTTATCTCTGTTGAGCATAGTTGTGTTAATTATCTTAGTAGGGCTAGATGATGGCCAAATTAAATTGTGTCGATAGCTAGAGAAAGCTAGGTAATTTTCCATAGATTCTAGAGATTCTATGGTTGCTATATTTGGAGTTGTATAAAAATATATATGAAATTGTTAAACTTGTTGTCCATAAAATAACAACGTGATCTTCAGGGCATAAAGCGAGGGATTTAATTAATTAGTCTGAATCTGTAGGCAACTAAGAAATTGTAGGCAATCTTGTGTAGTTTTCAGAACATATATGGTTTTCTCTGTTTAGGCTCTTAGCTAAGAGTTGTGGTCATTCAGTCGTCGGGACAACAAAGGAAAAGTTGTTCGGCTAGAGGGAAAATTAGGTCCAGGGCCGTGCGTTGGAACGAAATTGTTATGATTGAAATTATGTATTGTTATGGCATATGCTTGAGTTGGTATTACCTGTTTGTAGGAGATGTGACTTCAGGTTTAGCTTCAACCACTCATCACTTTGTCTCACATGGTTAGAAAGGCAAATGCATAGTAGAATGGTAGATGATTGGTTAATTTGTTGTTTAATGATTATGGTTGATTATCATGTTAACTTACGAGTACCTTCATATTGTTGTTTCACTCTTGATGATTTATCCATGGCAATTGAATCATATAACATGCTATAGATTATTTATACATTGAAAGATAAATGTGGCTTTATATACATCATGAGATAGAGATAGATGGTCTGAGTGACATCTATTGCTTGCTTTGTGTGGATACTCTACGTGAGTGGAGATGAGGTCCTCGTGTGAAAGAGAACAGGCTTGAGGTCCGTACATGAAAGAGACTGGGCATGTGTATACACCATTAGATGAAGTACTTCGTTATATTGGTATATGCTAAAGAGAAGAGACGTGTGCATGAGCATTTGCATTTTAATAAATAAAGTTGCAATTAACATCAAGTAATGTGAAGAATGATATAAATGAGCTAATGATGATGGAACTGCTAATGTTTACTATTTATTATGTACTTACTGAGTCATAGACTTATCTTTGCTTCTTTAATATTTTAGATGAAAAATAAAGGCAACATCCATAGGATGGGATTAGAACCATCACTTCACGTGTCACATCATCTACCATAGTTATCCAGTATTAGTGATCATTCTTATATTAATAAAATATTTAGTTTGTTTGTTTGTTGAACCTTCATATCATAATAATAGTCGTGTGAATTTAGTTGAACTTATATAATATTCAAGAAGTTTAATTGTTTATTTGTTTGTCTATAAATCTTTGTTCTTCAACATCGCCAAAAGGTAAATATTGCTCTCAGGTGCATATAATCCGGGCGTTCTCGGGCACATGGACCCGAGCGTGTAAGCAGAAATACAGAAGCTATAAGATCATTTAGTACAATTTGATTCAACCGAATAAGCAACCTTTTATATGTGCAAAAGCACAAATCATTCTTTATATGTGCAAACACACAAACCCACCTTGAGACATATTAGCAATGCCTTGCATATCAATTTTTCTCTCCTCTCTTTCTTCTTAACCTATATAGTTCCCTCAATGGTCAGAGAACTTTTTTCTTCCTTTTCTTTGATGTGTGTACTATTCTTTTTTCTCTTCTGTCTTCAGTTCCTTCCTATGCCTTCGATGTACAGGAGGAGGCTCCTTTTATAGCCAAGGGGAGAAGCCAGAGGAAGTCAGTTTCCATGCGCACTAATTTAAAAGGCAGCAACAATGCCAAGAAGAGTTACCAATTAAAAGCAAGAAGTTTTAGCACTTTAATACATGCATGTAGTCAGCAATTCATCAACTGATGCTTAGAAGAAATTCCTCCTATAACATTATGCTTAATAACACTAATTAGTACACAACTAAATATTTGTAAGGGAGAGGAGAGGGATTTTAAGCCCCATGATTCTTAATCTTTTAGTCTAGCAACCATCACACTTATACCTTTTTATTATAAGAACCATTCTGTAATTTACATGGACCATATTATGTTAAAACAATTTAACAGAGCGTTCCCAAGCATGAGAACTTGGGCGGCCCCGAGAGCATGGTCTTAGGGGTTCTTGGGCTCATGGTTCCAAGTTTACTATTGTTATTGTTCCTGTTCACATTATTATGCAATTCTTGTTAATCATGTTTAGTATGAGTGATAATTGCTTAGAAAAAGTTTGTTGAAATTGTTGATGAAATTATGTAAGAGATGATAAAAAAAATGATGATGTAACATTCTGAGCACTTGTGAAAGGACAGGGGATGACGCCTAGAGGGGGGGTGAATAGGCGAATTAAAAACTTTGTAACTAAATGCAGCGGAATAAAAAATTTGCAGCTAAATAAAATCTCCCGAGGGTCTAAGTCCGAGTGTCCGAGATTTTTATCCGGATACTCGAAATGTCCGGGTGTCGGGTTGAGTCCGGATACTCGGATTGGATCCGAGGGACTCGGGCCGAGTGTCGGGACTTATCTCGGATACTCGAAATGTCCGGACTATCGGGGTTGAAGTTCGGATACTCGGATTTAAGGCGTCGAAATGAGATTTTAAATCCTGCAATTTTCAACAATCTACTTGAATACAAAAGATCTAAATGCTATCAGTGCACGGAGATATTGTAGATCTGGAGCCAAACACAACAAAAGAGTAGATCGGGCAATTTCAAGATTCAAAAACAAATACTAAAACAAGAGTAAGAAGCAAACTTGGAGACGACGATTTTTCACCCGAAGTTCGGATCCTTGAGGGTATCCTACGTCTCCGTTGAGGCGGCTCGGTCACACTTGAGCCGGGGTCTCTTTCAACCCTCTTCCTCCCGGTGTTGCACAAATGCACTCGCCGGTCTTCACTCCTTGGATTCCTTCCCTTACGGAGGCGGGACCGGCCTTCACAAACTTCCCATGGCCAACCACACAAAGCTCCGGTGGCTCGTAGGCGACCTCCTAGCCATCTAGGAGTCCTCAACCTCCAAGAGTAACAAATGCTCACGAAGAACAAGCTTGGAGATGAAATCAAGTGCTCAATCAACTCAAAACTCACTCAACCTAGCACCTCACTCCTCAAACTCTTCCCAACCCTTCTCACAAAGGGGATCACTTAGATCTAAGGGTAAAGAGGTGTTTTGGGGGCTCAAGAACAAAGGTATAGCACCTCTAATCAACAGGGTAAAAGCCTCTCCAAAAAGAGGGAGGATGGGGCTATAAATAGAGCCCCCCAAAAAACTAGCCGTTGGAGACAGTTGCGCACAACCCGGAGACTCCAGATAAATACCCCCGACACTCCGGGCTAATTCAACCCGGAGTGTCCGGACTTAACACCGGATACTCCGGATTGTCCGAACAGCACTGAGCGGCCCGATGAAAACGAGCATAACTTTTGACTCCGGACTCCGATTTCAGAGATCTTGGACTCTACCGAAAGCTAAGAACGAGGGCTACACAACCAACAAGGTCACACTACCCAAAACTCAAAGGATAAATACAGATTTCACAAAGAATCCAAGGGAGACCTAGAACCCTCACTTTCCGGCACCACCAACACCACTCTCTTTCTAAGTTTCACAAGGATGGATCACTTGAGCACTTCACACATCTAAAAGTCATTCGACATCGCATCCCTCTTAATAGTACGGCAATCCTTAGACTCAAAATAAAACAAAGATAATACAAGTCTAGAAAAAGTAACTTGCCATCTTCTTTCTTAATGCCGGTGCATGAATTCTTTCACCATATATCTGATGACATCTTCGCCTTGTCCAACTCGACTCGATTCACCTCATGAGACTCTCGTCCTATCAACCTTGACTTGATCATCCTCTCTGACGATCTCCACGCCAAGTCGATCTTGACTTAGTCCTCAACTCTTGGCGACACCGCCGTCTTGTTGACCTCGGCTTAACGATCATCCTCCAAGATACCTTGGTCATCATACACATACGAGACCTAATTCTTTCCAAACTACTCATGAAAGACATTAGTCCCAAAAGCTCAAAAGATATGAATAAATTGATATTTGTGAACAATTGATTACAACAAGTGTTTCATATAAGAAAGCACAACATAAATGGAAACACTTGACATAAGAAATGTTCTCTACTAAGTACATCATGATGAATATGTAATTGATCTATATGCACTAGAGAGATAATTGCCAATATGATGAATCAATTAAATCATGGCAAGGATCACAGTCTTTACTTAAATGAAGCACATGATAGAATGTACACGAATTGTACATGTGCAAATAATATTTGGAATTAGAGTAAATATGTGATCCAACACTAGATTAAACTTCACTAAAAGAATTGCATGAGAAGATATACAACTAAAACATGCATGCACCAAGTCAATCTATAGCAATATGAAGTTTAACTCTAGTTAATACATCCATACTAAAAACAAAGCACATAATGAACTCAAATGAATATATATGCACAAATAAATATGACATGAACCAATGTTCATATATATAATCAACATGCTACTTGGAGTTCACTATGCATTTGCACAAAAGGAATGCAATAACAAATATAGAATAGATACCAAAATTGCATACCTTATCTTTGCTTAACCATCCCACTTGATTTTCCTCTAAAAGATGAGACTGATACTTAACTAGGCAATAACATGTTAGTCTCATAGCAATATAATCATATTAGAGGTTTGTTATTTGTTAAGCACTAAGTTAAGCATTTACTTAATTACATAGATTGTCATTATGTGCGTTTGTCATTAATCACCAAAATAACATAAGTGCCTAGATGCACTTTTAATCTCCCCCTTTTTGGTGATTTATGACAAACCTATTATCAATTGCATCAAATGACAATATTAAGATATTTAGCATTTAAAACAAGCATGAAGAAACAATAAGAGATCATACTTACAAATCATCCCTTTTTGTCAATCGATTAGGGGACAATTGATAAATCCATAAATTCTCCCCCTTTTGTCATTAATCCCAAAAAGGTGCTTAAAAGATTCTTACTGTTTATTCAATAAAATCTGTTCTCTCCTTTGATTGCACACTCAATAAAAAGATTAGGGAGAAATAAAAAATAAAAATAAGGAGCTAGTAATAGGACAATAATATTAACCTCCCCCTAAATCTAGGCAAGATATGATACCAATTATTTCCAAGATTTAGGTAATAGAATTTTCTAATTATACAAATTTAAAGTAGTCATGATTCACAGGATATAAGTGATTCTTAAACCTGACACACGAATATGATTTCACATGAAGAAGATTTATTCTTTAAACATGAAGATCATATAGGAAATTTATATAATTTAAGCACATGCTCATGATCAAATTAAATTCTAACAATCATGATCATATAAAGAAATTACACAAGAAGGAATTGCTTATATGATCACAAGATGTATACAAGATCATGAATCAAAATTGTATAAGTAAGATGCACTTTCATGATCAAGAATTTCATAAACTTATCAAGGGTATACCTCTTTGCAATGTGTTACCCATATGTACCTTTTACTTCTTGATAATGCCAAATGCAAGTCAGATGACAATTCAAAACAATTTAGGATTAGAGGATACATCTCGAAGGATACCAATTAATGATACCAATTTAAAGATACAACACCATTTAGAATGACACAATTTAGCATAATGGTGTGCACAGACATTATTGAATATGGTCAAAAAAGAAACACGTCCCTTTGTCAATTCTTGTCCACCGCATGTTCGAATCGGTCATGATCACCGCGCCCGGCCTTAGATCCCTCGGACTATGGAGCTCCTCTCCATTTCCTTCATCCCACCGTCGAAGATGACCCCTTTTCCAATACCTTGAACATCAATAGACAAGCACGATTTCTGGGAACAAATATCTTTTAATTTGACCCAAGTTAGTTTGATAATGTCTAAGTACAACATGCATGATATATATGATATACAAGACAATACTCTTTGAATGCAAAGAAATTCAAGATATCAATTAAAGATTTTATTACACCACTTTACAATGAAAATATTTGAAACTCATTCAAATTTGATCTTGACATCCACTTGTAAGAGAGACAATGGGAAAAACACATTCAACCTCACTCTTGAGCTTACAAGGGAAATTTTCTGTTTTCCATAATAAACTCCGAGTTATGCAAGAGAGGAAACATTTTGAGGCTAAGTTACAATTAAATCCAATTTCCAAAATAACTTAGCTAAAAGATGCACTTTCATTGGAATGAAAACTTAAATAGATATACTCCATTTTGAAGCCTGGAGCAATTAATAAGTTCACTTGGTTTTCATCTTGAAAGGCTTGCCAAGATTCCAATTTAAAACTCTTAAAATCTCAAAAAAGATGCAAATAGCAGCACAAAATCGATTATAGGTTTTAAAACCATTGCTCAAATGCAAAAATCATCAACGCGGAACAGATCCGTCTCGAAATTCTCTTCGAGGGCTATGAAGACTGAACATTCATTTGAGCAAAGGAAAAACCCCAAAGAATGGGATAATCAAGAGACTGCAAGAAAGTATAGATTGCAATTTAAGTATTTGGTCCGAGGAGTACAACCCGATACTCTGGTGTTTTTGATCCGGAGTGTCCCGGATAATTCGGATACTCCAGATAGATCAACCGGATACTCCGGGTTGTTCAGCTTCATTCCATTTAAGCTTTTTGATAGGGCAGGAAGAAGGTTCAAACAAGGTTCATAAATTCTGAAAAAATTAGACAATGAAGTCCAAATATAGAGGATCAAAATATGTTATAATACTCTCATCTGATTATGAACCCATTTGGAGATACAAAAAACACAAATAAGCCCCACAATCAGCCTAAACCTGAAATTTCAGCAAACTGGTCATTTTGAATTTGGGTCAAATCTTGATCAAATGAAGTCCAATAGCCATGAGATTTTGCATAAATGTTCCATGGACATCCAAGAGAATTCTCCAAAAATAATTTCTCAAATATCACCCTCCAATCAAAAATTAGATCAAAATGGTCATTGGAGGTTTGATTTTGACACTAAGTCAAAAGAAGTCAACATTCTTGCGAATGAGTTCAAATAAATTTGAAAATTTTCAGATATGAACTCCATATTCAAGAGATGGTTTTCCAACAAAAATTTTCAAAAAATCAATTTTACTTTGAGAAATGTGGTGAAAGATGCATTTGAAACACATAAGGGACAAAAATCTTTATCAATTCCTCAAAAGGGCAACCAAATGAGTTTTGAATGGAAATGTGCACTTATGTGGCTTCATATGAGTTAGAGAGATGTTTATAAGCCTATTTGCATAATCAAATCCATTCAAATCGTAAAATCCAACTTAATGCGAGAGTATACCAAATAAGATCAAAAGAGAGAAAAAGCCATAACTATTTCAAATTAATTTGAAATTACTTTAAATTGTGCATAAACATTCTTTAGACTCCCAAGAAACTTTTCCAAAAAGAATTTTCCAAAAAGGAGTCTCCAATCAAAAGATATGCCAAATTTTGCTTTGTAGGCATAATTTTTACTCAAAGAGAAGAAAAGTCAAAAAATTTCAAATTGAGTCCAAATGGTTTGAAACTTTTCAGAAATAAACATTGGACTATTTATAAGGTTTCCCAAAAATAATTTCATTAAAAGAAATTTTCGTTCAAAAGATATGGCTAAATGCGCTTTGTAGGTTTGAAAAGAAATTGAATTTTCACCAAATGCTCAAAATGCATTCCGGATTGAAATTTATGGAGATTTGAACTTTCATAGCTTTGTATGAGTTACAAATACTATTTCAATCCAATATATACAAATAAATCCAATTCAAATAGCGAAATCCACAAAATGCAACAACGGGTCATTTTGGGTCAAATGAATGATTTTGGCCAAATTCAAATGGCTATAACTTTTGAACGGTTGGTCGTTTGGAAAAACTTTGAACTTAAGAAATGCTTAAAATGACCAACCCTATGAGTTTTGTATTGACCACTTTTCCAAAAACTCAAAAGATTTTAACTTATAAAAATATTTCATTTAATTCAAAAACAAGATCATATAAGATCCATTTGAGGCGAAAGTTTGACTTTTAGCTTCTATCCAAGGGTTAGATACTTGAAAACATTTGAAATGCATTTGAAAACATTTTAGAAGACTATTTTCATAAGATTTTGCATTTCAAACAAATATTTTTCTTTTATCCCTTTTTGAAGCAAGTTAAATAGGAAATAGTTTTTCATAAAAAGCCTCAAAATACAACTCAATTTGGATTTCATGCAATTTCAATTTCCATAGCTTAGAATTGATTATCAAGATGGTTTCTAGCCAACATTTATAATAAAATCCAACTTGAATGCTAAGATTTGAGCAATATGCTTAAATAAGCTATTTTAGTTCAAACCAAAAACTTTTCGGGCTAAAATTGATTTCAATATATTTTTATTTTGAGAGCTTGTAAAACATTGAGATACATAATAGAATACTTTTATAAAGCTCTTCACAAATTTGGGCATTTTAAATATGAATTTTGACTTTTGACCTAAATAGTCCTTTTGAAGAAACAAAAGAGAGGCAAACCCAAAATCCAACAATACAAAAACTCAAATGAAGCAAGGGATAAGATATAGAGATTTGAATTTTGTGTATGAGTCTAAGATGCCATTTTGAACCAAGATACTACACAAGATCCGGTCCAAACAGAGAAACTGACTAAGTGCAATAATATGACTATTATGGGTCAAATATAGTTTTTCAGCGAGTTTCAAAATCGAATAACTTTCGCTAGGTTGGTCTTTTGAAAGTCTTTTGAACACAAGAATTATTAAGAATGACCAACTCTAGGATTTTCGTTTTGGAATTATTTTCAAATTCATTTTACATTTAATTCTATGAAAATTATTAGTTTAAATCCAAAACAAGATACTACTATCTAGATTTTGATCATGAAACTCATTTTCTTTTCAAAATAGATTTTGTGAAGCCAAAACCTTTGAAAAACGTTTCAAATATATTTGTATACATTTTGCAACTAGTTTTTCACAAGAATACTAATGGTATACAAAATTTTGACTTTTGGCTAAATGGCTTTATTTTGAAAATATATATTAGCACTTATATAAATATGGGCACATGTAGGGATGTAATATACATGGTTATGATTTAGCACTCCCCCTTAATGTGCCACTACCCCAAGCTTGCTCAAGATTTCAATCAAAACAACTAATAAGCATGAGCAAGCATATAACAAGCAATCTAAATTGATTTTCCATGAATAATGCAATATAACCTACATAAGGCTATAAGCTATAAGAATCAAATTAAATACTTGTTACCCGAGATGGCATTGGCTCAAGATTGAAGTGATCATCCTCATGCTTGGCTCCATTTTGCAAATGATTAAGTCATCTTCCCTTTTGAAGAAGCCAAACGTCCAATCCATCTCATATTGCCTAAAAATCTTTTAGGCGGTTTTTGGTACCCAATCCTTGTTGGGTCCAACAATGTTAGTCACAATAGATTTTGGAACCCAAATGGTCCTAATTTGGATATTATTGAATTGACTAACATAATTAGAAATAGGTTTGCAATAATTATTCCTCCTAGGCAAATGATTGGCATTTTTATGAAAAGGCTTAGGAGGGCAATGATATTTTGCAAAACCATTTCTAGTTTGATCTCTTCTAAGCATATGATAATTGAAATTATGCATTGGCTTAGAGGATCTAGCAAATCTAGCAAATGGTTTGCTATTGTTATTTTTCATAAGCACATGATCAACATGATTTTTCTTGGTCTTAGGAAGTCTAGCATTATGAGCAAACATATTTCTAGATTCATTTCTCCTAAGCAATTGAATATCATAATTTTGCAAATACTTGGGAGAATCGACAAACTTGGCAAACAAATTGTCATTTTTGTCCTTCCTAAGCAAATAATGATCATTAACAATAATAGGCTTAGGAGTAATACATTTGGGACAATCCTTACCGATGTGTCCCTTTTTCCGACAATTGTAGCAAGTAGGCTTTGAGCGTCTCTTTTTATTGACTTCTCTTTGTCGGTTTGCCCCATTGTTGATGGTTGTGGCTTGATCTCCACTTTATTAGGGTACACGGAGGCGAAGTGTCCCTTCTTGTTGCAAGCAAAGCACTTGATAGTCTTCGTGTGACTTGCATTGTGCCTCATCTTGCTAGTCTCCCTCTTGGAGATGTAGCCGAGTCCTCACTTATCTTGAGGCGCCCTTGGCTTGCTCAAGATCTCGTCGAGGATGGCTTTTCCCTTTATGCACTTCCTCAAGTCATTTTCTAATCTAATGACTTTGGCCTTGAGCTCATTGTTTTCCTCTACAAGATTAGTCTCAACATGCATAGAGGAAGTGGAAACATTTGAAATTGAGCAACAAGGTAAATCATTGCAAGAGGTGGATGTGTCAAATTTTGATGAAATATTAGGATTAACATTTAAGCAAGATATTTCATCAATTAAATCACATGAGATTCCTATATCCACCTTAGGCTTATGAATTTCTTTGGAAAGGAGGGATTCATGATTTTCTTGAAGCCTGTTATAATTATTTTGAAGTAATTCATGTTCAAGCTTCAAAATTTTATATTTCTTTTTCTCCTTTCCAAGACATTTATTGAGCACCTCTAGCAAATTCATAAGTTCATTATAAGTGAGCTCATCATCATCATCATCGTCACTTACCTCATTCTTACCTTTCGCCATGAAGCAACGGATTTGTGATGGAAGAGCATCTTCATCGTCACTTGAGGCGGAGGTTGAGGTTGATGGAGATGTCGGTTCTTCATCATTTGAGCTTGAGATGGAGCTTGATGTTTCATCTCCCGACATCTCTTCCTTAGTGCAATCCTCAATAGAAGTGGATGATTCAAATAGTTCTTGAAGCTTTATCCACATTTCATGAGCGCTCTTGAGATTGCATATTCTATCAAAGATTTCATCGCTCACAACACAAAATAAAACATTAGTAGCTTGAGCGTCGAGATGTAGGCATTTCCTCTCTCCTTCAGTTGGAGCAACTTCATTCAATGGAGAGGAAAAGCCGACATCTACGATCCACCATATTTGGGGGCTCATGGATTTAAAATGAGAAGTCATAATTAATTTCCATGAAGCATAATTTGTGCCATCTAGCACAAGTGGATCATGTGAGTGCACTAATCCTCTAGTCGACATCCTTTACTCTCTAGACGGTTAAGTCTAATAAAGGAGAGACCTTGCTCTGATACCAATTGAAAGGACAGGGGATGACGCCTAGAGGGGGGTGAATAGGCGAATTAAAAACTTTATAACTAAATGCAGCGGAATAAAAAATTTGCAGCTAAATAAAATCTCCCGAGGGTCGAAGTCCGGAGTGTCCGGGATTTTTATCCGGATACTCCGAAATGTCCGGACTATCCGGGTTCAGGAGTCTGGATACTCCGGATTGGATCCGAGGGACTCAGACTGGAGTGTCCGGGACTTATCTCCGGATACTTCGAAATGTCCGGACTATCCGGGTTCAGAAGTTCGGATAATCCGGATTTAAGACCTCGAAATGAGATTTTAAATCCCTACAATTTTTCAACAATCTACTTTAATACAAAAGATCTAAATGCTATCACATACCTGGAGATATTGTAGATCTGGAGCCAAACACAACAAAAGAGTAGATCGAGCAATTTCAAGATTAAAAAAAAATACCAAAACAAGAGTAAGAAGCAAACTTGGAGACGATGATTTTTCACCCGAAGTTCGGATCCTTGAGGGGATCCTACGTCTCCGTTGAGGCGGCTCGGTCACACTTGAGCCGGGGTCTCTTTCAACCCTCTTCCTCCCGGTGTTGCACAAATGCACTCGCCGGTCTTCACTCCTTTGATTCCTTCCCTTACGGAGGCGGAACCGACCTTCACAAACTTCCCATGGCCAACCACACAAAGCTCCGGTGGCTCGTAGGCGACCTCCTAGCCATCTAGGAATCCTCAACCTCCAAGAGTAACAAATGCACACGAAGAACAAGCTTGGAGATAAAATCAAGTGCTCAATCAACTCAAAACTCACTCAACCTAGCACCTCACTCCTTAAACTCTTCCCAACCCTTCTCACAAAGGGGATCACTTAGATCTAAGGGTAAAGAGGTGTTTTGAGGGTTCAAGAATAAGGGTATAGCACCTCTAATCAACAGGGTAAAAGCCTCTCCAAAAAGAGGGAGGGTGGGGCTATAAATAGAGCCCCCCAAAAAACTAGTCGTTGGAGACAGCTGCGCACAACCCGAAGACTCCGGATAAATACCAAGGACACTCCGGACTAATTCAACCCGGAGTGTCCGGACTTAACACCGGATACTTCGAATTGTCCGAACAGCACTGAGCAGCCGGACAAAAACAAGCATAACTTTTGACTCTGGACTCCGATTTCAGAGATCTTGGGCTCTACCGAAAGCTAAGAACGAGGGCTACACAACCAATAAGGTCTCACTACCCAAAACTCAAAGGATAAATACAGATTTCACAAAGAATCCAAGGGAGACCTACAACCCTCACTTTTCGGCACCACCAACACCACTCTCTTTCTAAGTTTCACATGGATGGATCACTTGAGCAATTGACACATCTAAAAGTCATTCGACATCGCATCCCTCTTAATAGTACGGCAATCCTTAGACTCAAAATAAAACAAAGATATTACAAGTCTAGAAAAAGTTACTTGCCGTCTTCTTTCTTAATGCCGGTGCATGAAGACTTTCACCATATATCTGATGACATCTTCGCCTTGTCCAACTCGACTCGATTCACCTCATGAGACTCTCGTCCTATCAACCTTGACTTGATCATCCTCTCTGACGATCTCCACGCCAAGTCGATCTTGACTTAGTCCTCAACTCTTGGTGACACCGCCGTCTTATTGACCTCAGCTTAACGATCATCCTCCAAGATACCTTGGTCATCATACACATACGGGACCTAATTCTTTCCAAACTACTCATGAAAGACATTAGTCCCAAAAGCTCAATAGATATGAATAAATTGATATTTGTGAACAATTGATTACAACAAGTGTTTCATATAAGGAAGCACAACATAAATGGAAACACTTGACATAAGAAATGTTCTCTACTAAGTACATCATGATGAATATGTAATTGATCTATATGCACTAGAGAGATAATTGCCAATATGATGAATCAATTAAATCATGGCAAGGATCACAGTCTTTACTTAAATGAAGCACATGATAGAATGTACACGAATTGCACATGTGCAAATAATATTTGGAATAAGAGTAAATATGTGATCCAACACTAGATTAAACTTCACTAAGAGAATTGCATGAGAAGATATACAACTAAAACATGCATGCACCAAGTCAATCTATAGCAATATGAAGTTTAACTCTAGTTAATACATGCATACTAAAAACAAAGCACATAATGAACTCAAATGAATATATATGCACAAATAAATATGACATGAACCAATGTTCATATATATAATCAACATGCTACTTGGAGTTCACTATGCATTTGCACAAAAGGAATGCAATAACAAATATAGAATAGATACCAAAATTGCATACCTTATCTTTGCTTAACCATCCCACTTGATTTTCCTCTAAAAGATGAGACTGATACTTAACTAGGCAATAACATGTTAGTCTCATAGCAATATAATCATATTAGAGGTTTGTCATTTGTTAAGCACTAAGTTAAGCATTTACTTAATTACATAGATTGTCATTATATGCGTTTGTCATTAATCACCAAAATAACATAAGTGCCTAGATGCACTTTCAACTTGGTGTGATAGGGTGTTACAGTTCCGATGTGCGAAATTTCATCTTTGATACAAGAGAAAGTACAACATTGAACTTCAATGCAGTTCATAAAAATCTTACTCTAGTGATTAGCCAAAGAAATAAGGTACCATAATACTAGGCTATGCAAAGAGCCTAGGATCCGCATAACAGTAGGATTAGCTGATTAATGGTCCCAGCTGGAAATCAAGGAACAAAAGAAAATATTCTAAACTCCTAACCCAACTTGGTGTATTTGGCTTCCCTATATACGTTTTTTTTTTATCTTTGGCCTTCTCCCGAACAAAATTGCAAATCTAGCCCTCCTTCTCGACCGCGGAAGCACTAGCAACACATATCACCTACCACACCCTCCAACCGCGATAGGTCGTTAGCACCGTAGTGGCTCTATCCACCGCAGCAGCTCCCCCCCAACAAGTGTGGTAGGTGGTGGCCCCTTATTTTTGCGAAACTTAGGTATAGTGGTACCCTGCCCTACTGAGCTTGAGTACTATGATAGCTCGTCTACCGCAGTGGCCCTTCATGCATGCTTCAATGATGGATATATTGCGATACCAATGACCTAACACGGTAACACATGTCACTTACAAATGTTGATGTAGTTCGGAAGAATGATAGATTTACATTTTTTTTTAAAAAAAAAGCTGAAGATAAAAAATGTAAAAGGGACAAAATTGGCCAAAGCTATTCAATAGCTAATTAAACTCATGTCTCCCTCAAAACCTCCGACCCCACCCCCATCGGCCATCCCCCACACACTCAACCACACAAAAAAAAAGCTCCAACTCTCTCTGGGGACCACATTGTGAGCATGCACACTTGCTTTCACACGTTGCCATGGCCCATCCACGTATATATATATATAAACAGCAAAAGCCAATGATGCTTGTGTCATTGTGTGCCATGGAGTTGGGGTGCTACAGCTACACGCTGCCTCTTGTGACCTGCTTCTTCTTCTTGCTCTACTCCTTGGCAACGGGTTGCAGCGCTTGCAGCTCTCAGCACCATGCGCCGAGGAGCTACCCGGTGATGGGCTGCCTGGTGGATTTCTACCGGAACCGCCACCGGCTGTTGGCCTGGTACACGGGCCTCCTCGCGGCGTCGCCGTCGCAGACCATCGTCGTGGACCGGCTCGGCGCGCGGCGCACCGTGGTGACCGCGAACCCGGCAAACGTGGAGCACATCCTCAAGGGCAACTTCGGCAACTACCCCAAGGGGAAGCAGTTCACGGACGTGCTCGGGGACCTGCTCGGCGGCGGCATCTTCAACGCTGACGGCGAGCGTTGGCACGCGCAGAGGAAGCTAGTTAGCCACGAATTCACGGCGCGAGCGCTCAGGGAGCTCGTGGGCGCCGCGCTGGACGGGGAGGCGCGAGCGAGGCTCGTGCCGGCGCTCGACGCGGCGGCGGCCGGCGGCAGCGTGGTCGACGTGCAGGAGCTCCTGAGGCAGTTCGCGTTCAATGTCATATGCAGGGTGTCGCTCGGCGCCGACCCCGGCAGCGTCGATCTGGCATTGCCGCTGTCGAGGCTGGCAGCGGCGTTCGACGCCGCCGCGGCTATCATCGCCAGGCGTGGCGCCGCGCCCGTGGCCGCCGTGTGGAAGGTGAAGCGAGCGCTGGGCATCGGCTCGGAGACGCTGCTCGGGGAGGAGGTGAAGGTGGTACACGACACCATCATGGAGCTCATCCGTGGCCGGAGGAAGCAGCAGCCGACGCGCCGCAACGACCTGCTGTCTCGGATGGCCGCGGCGGGGTACTCCGACGAGGCGATCCGCGACATGGTAATCAGCTTCATCATGGCTGGCCGCGACACGACGTCGTCAGCGCTGACGTGGTTCTTCTGGCTGATGACGCGCCACCGCGACGTCGAGCGGGAGATCCTGGAAGAAGTTGCCACGTGCATGGGCGACGACGGCGGAGCCGTCGGCGTCGACCTCGACGGTTCCCACAAGATGCGCGTCCTCCACGCCGCGCTCTGCGAGACCATGCGGCTGTACCCGCCGGTGGCTTGGGACTCGAAGCACGCGGCGGAACGGGACGTGCTCCCGGACGGCACCCGCGTTGGGCGCGGCGACCGCGTCACCTACTTCCCCTACGGTATGGGTCGGATGGAGTCCATCTGGGGCGCTGACGCCGGCGAGTTCAGGCCGCAGAGGTGGCTGGCTCTGCCGGAGGCCGTGTCGCCGTTCAAGTTCCCGGTCTTCCAGGGCGGGCCGCGGACGTGCCTCGGCAAGGAGATGGCCTTCGTGCAGATGAAGTTCGTCGCTAGCGCCGTGCTGCGTCGGTTCGAGCTCCGCCCCATGGACGACGGCCTCTCGCCGGTGTTCGTGCCGCTGCTCACTGCGCACATGGCCGGGGGCCTCAAGGTGACGGTCAGGAGGAGGCAGCAAAATGGCACGTGCGAGCGATGAAGCGAAATGGTGATAAATGGTAGACACTTGTGTACGTAGAAAAGTGTCTTAGCTTCTAAAAAGTCGGTAAATTTTTAAATAGTTTAGCTTTTAAATAGCTTTGGTATAAACTTTTAAGCCGGTAAGCTTTCAAACAGCTAGCTAGGCTTTGTACTGTACGTTGGTTTTCATATATGCATTGATTGATTGTTGCTAAACAATTTTTTCTACACTAAACAATAAAAGATGCGATTGGGATCGTGGCTACTATACTCCTCAACACCATAGAAATCTAATATCTACACAGGATGGTATATATATATCAGCCGTTTAACTAAAATTTATGCTCCCTTTGTCACGCTAGCTAAGGCCCCGTTTAGAACGCACGGAACTGTTAAGACTTCTACAGGAATTAAATTGTTTCGTATAAAATTACTGTATTCCAAACAAACCCTAAACATAAATTATCGTGGGATCTGCATACAATCAAACTTTTAAAACTTAATTAATTTCACTATTAGCATATATAAAAGTATATAGACAGACTACATATGAAATAATATCATTAGATAATCTGTCTTGCAAAACACTTTCATAAAAATATTGTTTTTAGAGCTCTTTTACAGTACACTAAATTCAATATAAACCATTCATACTTTTCGATCCGATCTAATGGATCAGATTAGCTAGAGTTTATTTATATTTTCTCTGGTAGCAGAGTAGTAGAAGCACTCTTAACAAATCAATGGCTAGATCTGATTTTTACTGCCTACTACATACTATCGGTATAATGCGCCGTAAAATTTCTCTATTTTTTATTATTGTTTCATTATGTTACAATAAAAAGTCATGGATAAAGTCTTGCATCAGAGACAGTCAAAAAAAAAAAAAAAAAAAAATATATATATATATATATATATATATATATATATATATATATAATGGTCTTTTGGTTGTATTCTCACGAGCATGCATGTGTGGGTTTTACTTGTGTTATGTGAACACACGAAGGTGGTGTGTGTTCAGCTTCTACTAATGGGAGCGGTTTGTAGGTTACTTCTCTCAAGGAAAGGTGAACCATGTGCGTGAATGTGGCCGCAATTGGTAGCAACGCAATTGGATGACCGGAGACGCTGTAAAGCCACTCTTAATTAGGTCAAGAAAATTATGATTCCAGTGTCTCTCATGTCATCATGTGTACGTACTTGCATCGACTCGATGTCTTAACCGATCTCAATATATTTCAGATGTGTCGCAGTCAACGAGCACAGAAAATTCTGGTTAAGCATTGCCATATGATACATGTGCAACACATACATGATCATGCATGCACTACGCCAAAACCTGCAATAGGTGACGGTCTATTTGTGGCGGGTTTTTTCGAACCGTCATAAAGATAATTATCAGTGGCGGTTCTATTTCAAAAATGGCGGAAAAAATATCAGTGACGGTTCTATCCTCGAACCGCCACTGATAATGAATTATCAGTAGCGGTTCGAGGATAGAACCGCCACTGATAACAAATACATTATCAGTGACGGTTGGAGGTTAGAACCGTCACTGATAACTAGGTTATCAGTGGCGGTGCTATCCTCCAACCGCCACTGATTCTATTGGATTATCCGTGGCGGTTCTATTTAAAAACCGTCACGATAATATTGCCTATAAATAGGTGGTCGAGAAAGACCTTGGTCTTCTTCCTCCGAGAGCAAACCAAAACTTCTAAATTTGATTTCGTTTTCTCCAATTCTTGTGCTTGTACTTCCTCTAGTTGTTCCTTGGTGAGTTATTTTTTCTCCTCTCTTGATTTATGTTAATCTTGTTGCAATTTAATTTTTAAACCAAGTTTAATTAGGGTTTATATGTAGATGAGATGAAAAGTTTAGATTTTGTTTATTTTTATTTAGCTACCATTTTGTAGTTGATGAATTTATTTCCTAGCTAGGTTCATTAGATGATGTTGTGTTCCTTTTATAGATGATGAATTATGATTAAGCATATATTTAATATTAATTGCATTTTAAGTTAATTTGATACATGATGAATTTATTATCTAGCTCCTTTAGATGATAAGTAATTAGATTGGTTTTTTAATTACTATTAATTGGGTTCTATTAGTGTACGGATATATACATCTTGCATATATATGAATTTATTATCTAGCTCCTTTAGATGATAAGTAATTAGATTAGTTTTTTAATTACTATTAATTTGGTTCCATTAGTGTACTGGACATATACATCTTGCATATAATAAATTTATTTAATTAAGATTATTGGGTATTAATATAAATGAAATTTTAGTTAATTTGGTAGGTGGGTGCTCATCATTTTTAGATGATGAATTTATTATCTAGCTTCTTTACAGGAAAAGTATTGATTAGTTTTTAATTACTATTAATTTGGTTCCATTAGTGCGGACATATATTAAATTTATTTAATTAAGATTATTGGATATTAATATACATGAAATTTTAGCTAATTTGGTAGGTGGATGCTCATCATTTTTAGATGATGAATTTATTATCTAGCTCATTTAGATGATAAGTAATTAGATTAGTTTTTAATCAATTTTTATTTGTTAATTAATTTTAGATGGACCGGAGATGGATGTACAATGCGAACCGTTACAGCCGGGATTACATCAATGGGGTATCTGCTTTTCTAAGAGCCGCTGAGGAGAACAAGTTGCACAAGAAGACGGAGTACATACATTGTCCATGCATTGATTGCAAGAATGAGAAAATGTTTTCAGACAAAGAGCACATCCACTTGCACTTGATTCGAAGAGGTTTTGTACTTGGCTATACACGTTGGACAAGTCACGGTGAAGAGGAAAACATACATGAAGGTGATAACGTATTGGATGATGAAGAAGGTATTATGGCAGCTGACATCAGTTATGGATCTGATGAGGATAGGTTGGACATTGATGACGATAATAATCTTGCTCAGATGTTGCGTGATGCAAAAGGGAACTACACTAGTCAGAGAGAGTTTAATCAATTCAAGGGTTTGTTGGACGACTCGGACACACCTTTGTTCCCGGGTTGCAAGGAGGAATACACAAAGTTGCACACCGTGCTTTCACTTCTAAAATTGAAGGCAAGCAATGGTTGGTCAGATAAAAGTTTCACGGCGCTATTACATCTCTTAGCGGACATGCTTCGGATGGAAGCGTATTGCCGATAACCACTTTTTAGCTAAGAAGGTTGTATGTCCATTGGGATTGGAAGTAGAAAGAATACATGCATGTCCAAGCGATTGTATACTCTATCGCAAAGAGTATCTGAGACATGCATGTATGTCCGTGTGCAAATCATCGCGATACAAGCGTAAAGGCCATGACAGCGAGGGCACCGTGGTGAAGAAAGGAGCTCCCGCTAAAGTGGTGTGGTATTTACCGGTAATACCTCGGTTGAAGCGTTTATTTGGAAACAAAAAGCATGCCCAACTGATGCGATGGCACTCAGAAGAGCGTAAAAAGGATGGAAAGCTGAGACACCCTGCTGATTCTGCCCAGTGGAGAACCATCGATAGGCTCTTTAGGATGGACTTCGGGAATGAACCGAGGAATGTAAGGTTTGGGTTGAGTACGGATGGAATGAATCCTTTCGGTAACATGAGTAGTATTCATAGCACTTGGCCCGTAACTCTCTATATCTACAACCTTCCTCCTTGGTTGTGTATGAAACGAAAGTACATTATGATGTCACTGCTTATCCAAGGGCCGAGACAACCTGGCAATGATATTGATGTATACCTACAACCATTGGTGGAAGATCTTGTGATCTTGTGGAGCGAAGGCGTCGGTATGGGATGAGTACAAGCGAGAGTACTTCATCCTACGGGCATTGTTGTTTTGCACCATCAATGATTTCCCTGCCCTTGGTAACCTATCCGGTCGTACTGTAAAAGGGGCCAAAGGATGACCCAGTGCATGGATGAAACCGCTAGTGTGTGGCTCAATAACTCGAGGAAAACCGTGTACATGCATCACCGTAGGTTCCTTCGCAGGAATCACCCCTACCGCAATATGAAAAAACAATCCGACGGGACAAAAGAGGATGGTATAGCCCCAAGGCCTCGTCGTGGGGAAGAGGTATATGATATGGTTAAGGATATTAATGTCGTACTTGGAAAGGGAGATAGTAATAATACATCGAGGTCTCGTACTGAGAAGACCACATGGAAGAAGAGATTGATATTTTGGAACTTGCCCTATTGGAAGGACTTAGAAGTTCGACACTGCATAGACGTCATGCACGTAGAGAAAAATGTATGTGATAGCTTGATTGGTCTTTTGCTGAACTAAGGACGGACTGAAGGCACGAAGGGACCTGGAAGATATGAAAATCAGAGCTGAGCTACTCCTCAGGACACCAGGAAAGGGCGACTTTACCTTCCCCCAGCTTGCTACACTCTTTCGAAGAAAGAGAGAACAGACCTTTGCAAATGCTTGCATGGTGTGAAAGTTCCGTCTGGTTACTCCGCAAGCATCAAGAAACTGGTCTCGATGAAAGATTTGAAGTTAACTGGCATGAAGTCTCATGATTGTCATGTGATGATGACACAAATGCTTCCTATTGCAATTAGAGGTATTTTGCCTGAAAAGGTCCGAGAGGCAATCATGAGGTTGTGTTTCTTCTTCAACACGATTTCACAGAAGGTCATCGATCCCATCGGACTTTCTGAACTGCAGAATGATGTGGTCAAGACACTATACCAGCTAGAGATGTATTTCCCTCCATCATTTTTCGATATAATGGTTCATCTCATTGTTCACCTTGTGAACGAGATAAATGTATGTGGCCCCGTATTCCTGCATCAGATGTACCCGTTCGAAAGGTACATGGGTATCCTGAAGAAGTATGTACGCAATCGATCTCGGCCAGAGGGCTGCATTGCGGAAGGTTATGCAACTGAGGAGGTTATCGAGTTTTGCGTGGATTACATGGAGGGGGTGGAACCGGTAGGAGTGCCTGTATCTCGACATGAGGGTAGGCTAGCTGGGAAAGGGACGATTGGAAGGAAATCAACAAATTCTTACGATCATGGATTGTTCAAAAGCTCATTTCACGTCTTGCTTGATCGGTTGAGGTGTCCTCGTATATGGACATGCACAAGGATAAGCTACGAGAGGAAAATCGTGGACGATCAGAGGTTTGGGTAACAAAAGAGCATAACCGTTTGTTCAATCATTGGTTCAAAGAGCATATGACTGGGAAAGAAACGAGTGTCATGTTGAGGTGGTGGCAAAGGGCCATCGGTACAATCTTGACATGGCAAGGATCGACATAAATGGATATACCTTTTATACGAGATCTCAGGATAGCAAAAGCACTTACCAAAATAGTGGTGTCCGCATAGATGCCTATGACAACACAGGCAGTAAGAAGAGTAGCTTCTATGGGTTCATAGAAGAGATTTGGGAGCTCGACTACTGTATTTTTAAGATCCCAATGTTTCGGTGTCGTTGGGTACAACTCCCAAAGGGTGTCAAGGTGGACAAATACGGTTTCACTACTTTGGACATCGAACATGTCGGATCTGAGAGATGAACCATTCGTACTTGCGAAGCAAGTAGCACAAGTCTTCTATGTAATCGACCCGGCAGATAAGAAGCGCCATGTAGTTCTTCAGGGGAAAAGAAGGATCGTCGGAGTTGAGAATGTCGTGGATGAGGAAGAGTACAACCAGTTTGATGAGTTGCCTCCTTTCGTAGATGGCAACATCAGGCTCGAGGGAGAAACCACTCAGGAAGCTACCTATCATCGCGACGATCATGAAGAAGGGCAAATTGTGAAAGAAAATAATTAACTATATACGAGTAATGGCAAAATATCAGAGGCGGAGCCAGCTCCTGGGCAGGGCGGGCGCCTTCCCGGGTTCGCCGGCGATGACCAGGCCGCACAAGTCTTCTTCTATGTAATCAACCCTAATGATGACCACTGTTGAAGATAATCTTGTGCATGGTAGTTTAAAGTCTGTTTTCGGTTTTGTTTCCTAGCTATGTGCTAGTTTTTCTTGTCTTTGAGTCAGTTTCGGACTTTGCTAGTTTTGGTGATTGTTTCAGTGTCTAAAGAGTACTTGTTTGTTTTGCCGGATGACAAAATAGTGTTCTATCCGGTTGAAAGTTTGGAGAGTTTGTTGAGTTAAATCGGTGAAAGGAGTCCGGATTCTTTCCTGTAAACTGCTTATGTATTTGCTTTACAAGTAATAGACAAAATCACAAAACACTGCAATTGCACCGCACCAAAAACCAGGTCTTCTGAACTCAGCGCTGCTATTCGACAATACAGTGAAGCGTATAAGATTCAAAAACAAATTTCAGGGTATAGAAGCACATCGGTGGCGGTTCTTCAAAAGAACGCCATCGATAAAATATCTGTGGCGATTCGTATAAAGAACCACCATAGATAATATATTATCGATGGCGGTTCTTAAAAGAACCGCCACAGATAATTATGTCGATGGCGGTTCTTTTAAGAACCGCCATCGATAATCTCCGTCTATAAATAATAGATACCGCCGCTTCTAACTCACCTAAACCCTTAAACTCCGCCCTTCTCCGCGCCCTAAACCCAAACTCCCGCGCCGACGCGCGTCCCGCCGACGCCGCCCCGACGCCCGACGCCCTCCCGACGCCGCCGCCCTCCCGACGACACGCACGATCGGCGCCGTCCCGTCAAGATTTTGGGAGCATCTAGTGAGTGCACAGAGGGAGTACCTTTCTTCATTATTCATGTTCCATTAATTTGTGTTTGGCTTCATTTCAATTGAGTTTCGCACATCGCCTTATCTTTTTTTCCGCCTCTTAATTGGGAGAATGATGTAAGTTCAATTTCTTTTTCTATCATAAATGAGTAGATCTATCATATAGTTGTAGCAACTGCAATTTTATCTCTAATGACTTATGCATTCTGTTATCATTTCCAATTGGAGGATCCCTTAATCCAATTAAAGGAGGATGATTGGATGGGGTGTTTTGTTCCTTCCTCTCAAAAAAAAGGATAGGGTCTACGTATTGAACATGCTCTAAAATAGCAGAAGGGCAGGACAAATTTGACACTTAAGAAATTTCCATGCCATGCCCTTTAGACCTGAGCTCATAACACAAGGCAACAGACAACCATTCCTCAATTAGTCAATTATGTTATTAAGCACCATTCAAGTCTTCAACATAGATGGGATAGCAAGGATCATGCTACATTTGGGGTGTAAATAAGCAGATGTCATGTGGAAGTTACGAAATTCAACACTCAATTGTTCAGAAAAGTATTCACAGACCAGTGTTTGATGATTCTAGAAATAGTAATATACAAAAAAGAAACAAGAGTGATCATTGCTAATCTACTCTAGCTATCTAATACATAATTACTTACATTCTTTTCCTCCTTGACACCTCTGCTTTCATCATGGTTATCCGGATTATCGGACAAGCTGAAAAGGGAAAAAGCACGAGTTAATGAATATTTTCACTAAATTGGCATTTAATTAAGTGTAGATTACACCATTATTAAAACACAAGTCACTTGACTATCCTATGGTTGCAACTAGCTATATATCGAGAATTTCTACCCTATGTTAGCTAGAAAGACACTTACTTTCAGGTTCCCTATGTTAGCAGGTGCACCCTCACTTGTATTCTCCTCCCCACTTACTTTGATCCCATCATTTTGAGTAGCATCTTGTAGCACAAAAATATGTGTGGTATTTGCCAGAGCACACACTGCAAGATTGATAATCTACTAACGAATATTACAAAATTGTAGTGATTTGTTAGAACTTTGAGCACAGTGTCGAATAATATTCACCATGAGCCTCGTAAATAGTCCGACCAATTGGGAGCATCTAGTGAGTGCACTTTCTTTTGCGATTACAAGAAAGACAAACATGCATACCACACATACACACGCAAATATGCCCCCTTAGCACATGTTTAAATAGACAGAGGCCAAAAGTAAATCCATGACGTCAATTAATTTCTACTAAAGCACACTCACGTGTGCGTAATAGGTGGCCATTATGACTTCATATAATTTCTATGTTTAAACGGTATATGCAAGGTGGCAGATCGTACTCCCAGGAGTATGGAACTTTTTTTAAAAAAATTAAAATGCATACTTGGTGCGGTTAATTCTAAGTTATAACAAAATAATTTTTCTAAGACATGAAACCTAATAGTATATAAGTAAATTCTAACAAAACAATATTGTATTGAGAATTAGCTCTCAGTTACTTGAAATTTTTTTAGCTCTCAATACGCCAAAACCTGCAATAGGTGACGGTCTATTTGTGGCGGTTTTTTTCGAACCGCCACAAATACAATTATCAGTGGTGGTTCTATATTGAAAATGGCGGGAAGAATATCAGTGGCATCCATGGTCATCAAAATGAATTAATTATTAAAGAGGACCCACATGCATGCTATCCTTCTTTCCCTCTCTCCAACTTCCTTACCTTCCCTTCCCTTTTCTTCGTCCAAGTACGCCACTTGTTACACATATAAATAAGAAGCTCTCCCCCCTTCCACATGACAGTCTGATATGGCTAGAGTAATAAGCAAAAAGAACATTTATGAGTGCCCTTGCTGCATAGTTGTTTCTACATTGTTTTAACTATACAAATTTTATATGCCAGTTGATGTGCCCTTTTAGTGGGTATATATAATTCAGTGTTTAAATAGTTTCCATGCATTTCCAACACTTGGGGAAATCCATTTCGCAGTAACGAAGTATTTAATCCTGTTATACACTGTAAGTTAGTCATGTTTACCATTGCCATTGGCAACCTTAGCTTCAAAGCTCGTTTACTCAATTAATTGTACTTACAAAATAATTTTCATGAGATGATTCTGTACTTTGAAATTCCGTGAGATGATTCTGTAGTAATTGATGGAAATTATGTTTCTGGTCGAATTGTAGTTCTAATGGAGCCCAAAACCGATCCTATAGTGGAGGAGAGCCCAAGCAGGTACCTTACTCTCCACCCAACCACCGAAGGTGCCGAGGCCTCCACTGATGTTGCAGATGATGCTCCTGTTGCAAGACGTCGAGGACGAGGGAAAACTAAGAAGCCTGAAGGCCGGTACACCATCTTAGAGGTCTTAGATATCTGGGGCCCTGTTATGCGAGAAAATCGTGACCAAATACAGGTCAACATGCGGGTGCATCGTAAGGGATAAAGTGCCAATCACCTATTCGGATTGGCATAAAGTGCCCCGAGCCACCAAAGAGGATCTGTCGACAGAGCTCAAAGAAACCTTCGAATTCCCCGAAGGAGCCGAAGATCTTGTGCATCGCGACGCATTGATGACCATGGATGCGGCGTGGAGAAACTTCAAGCGGTGAACACAAATTATGTGAAGCAAAACCGTCGACCATCGGAGAGTACCCAAAATTGGAGCCATATTGGGATGAGTTTGTGGCGATGAAGCAATCGGAAGCAGCAAGGAAGTCCAGTGAGGACCACATTAGCATCGCAAGAAGGAATACTCACCCCCACAGACTTGGCACGAGTGGGTACGCGGGTAAAATTGCTCAATGGGAGAGGCAAGAATTAGAAGCGGTCCAATTGGCTGGCACAAGTCCCTTGATCGGACTACGGACCGAGTGAAGAACTACGTGCTAGCGAGGCGGATATGTTGTCATTGGGGTTTATCATTCAAGAGCGGTGAAGACGAAGCAATGGCGCAACGAGTTCGTGAGTTTCACGCCCATCCACCCAAGGATCTTTTCACCCTGACAGGAGAAAGACGAGCTAACAGCCGCCCTAGGAAACAAAGAGCACCACAGTCGGACACGGCGTCGGGTCAAGGTTCCATGGAGGAGTGGATTCCACGAGTACGGAGACTCTTATAGGAGTCGGAAGAGAGCTAAAGATGAGCGGCCGAGAAGGAAATGGAAATGATGAAGGAAAGGGTTCTGCGAGAAATACAAGGCACCATTGAAGAACAAGTTGAATGACAAGTACAACAAGCCTTGAGTCGATCGCGCAGCCCACAGCGTTTTCTCGATCCTACAGTCGTCGCAGCGATTCTTGGCGCCCACGCCATTAGCGAAGCGGACAACAACCATTATCCTATGGACAACATACGGGACCCCACACTCGTCACTCAACGTGCCGTGATGAACATATTTATGCAGCCGCTCTGAGGGTAGTCTATCCGTGCCAAGAAGGGGGTGTCCTGCACAATACCCCGATAGCGCCAGGTTATGCAAAGGTCCAAGTGGACACGGTATTTGCACAGTTTGCTGAGATCGGACTGGAAAAACCCGCCAATGATGAGATAACTACTCTAGGAAGTGCCGTCCACTCATTCATCCAATGGCGCAAGCGTGACATCGTCTTGGACCATGCAGTGCCATCCTCTCCTGCAGTACAATCCTCGCATCCGTCACCAGCACCTGAGAGTGAAACGGGGAAGAAGCAAAATGAGGTAGAAAAGAAATGCATTGAGGACCCCATCAAGATGGCCACTGTTAGTACTCCAAAGCAGAAACCTATAACACCTGGTACTTCAAATGACAAACCTACAACCTCGATCCCAAAATTGGCACATTAGACAAGTCATCGATTACCGGATCAAAGCGAGGCGGGACCGAGTATGATGTCGTGCGACAAAAAGTAAGGGCAAAGCGCGATCGATGACCAAGATGATCAACAAAGATTGAAATTCGAGGTAGGAAGCCCTTGGTCACCGCTTCAAGTTAAAAGTCTAACACCCATGATGCAGCGATTACATGCATGGTACTTAGATCGATCCAACCAAGGCGTACTCCCAAAGATGATCACCGCAATTTTCCGTGAGGAACATTTTCACCATGAGGGCCATGGCTACTTCTTAATAGAATTCGATAACTTGCACAACTTGTTCTATCACGACGTCCTCGACATATCTTTTTGAGATCTTTGGTCTTTGTAAGTGTCTAATATATTAATCTTGGCCTACATTCACGTAATACCGATAAATTTCATGTCTAACTAATTCGTTATATAGATACGAGATGATTGAAATACGAAGAACCAAGGGCGATGGGATTCCTCGACCCAGAGCGGTTTGCCAACATGAAATCAAAAGAGTACCAAAGGAGGTCGAGAGTGCGTATATAAAGTTTTGATTAAACTACAAGACAAGGAGTTTATACTTTTGCCATACAATTTTAAGTAAGTTGCTCACTAGCTAGTTAAATTACTCGTTTATTTAGTTATTTACTCGATGTAAGGACTAATGGTGGCATCATGCATGTGTATGTAGCTTCCATTGGATTCTCGTAATAATTCATCGAGAAAAGAGCAAGATCTCGATCATGGATCCTTTGGATAAACCTAAAAAGACTTTGAAGAGATGACACATTTAGTGAATGAGGCGTTCAAAAGATATTGTCGGAAGAGCTCGAGATACCGCCCATACCACAAATCCCTTACAATCTGCACGAAGTTTCCAGTGCATACGAAAGGAATACTCTTATATCATATTTCATAGTAAATAGCTCCTTCGACGACATCTTAGTTCATTCAATTTTGCGGTGTCACAAGCGGTAGAAAGGAACAAATTTATGTGGGTACTTGTGTGCAAGACATGCGCGAAATCTTATCATGCACAATAAAAGACAATGACGTAGAGGTCAGTCATGCTGACATGACACATTGATTCACACCACTCAATTTCTATATTCTCTCTTAATTTTGTTTTTTTATACTTACAGCGCCTCAAGTTGTCTACGGTAGGACTGCTTCCTTCTGAAATCCAAGGCATTTAGGACCAGCTCGCCTACTTCATCATGAAGGAAATAATCAACAAAAATGGCGAGTTTTATGACGAAGACAACAACGATCCAGTCATCCATACTATTGTCCCAAATCACATGTCTTCAACCTCCAAGACCCGTTAGGCTTCTAGTTTACCTCCACTAGTTTAGGCTTTTTTACTTCAATTCTGTTTCATTACAAAGTGTAAATAACTCTTTGTTCCTTTCAAATGGGAACCCCTTCTTTTGCCAATGTCACTTATTTTGTCAGTGGTTGTGGTAGTGTAGCATGTACTTTTGTCTTCTTCAGGAACACACACACATGCGAGTGACACTTCTAAATATACTTTGTGAGTGAATCATGCTTTTCTTGCTTATCATGCTGGTTTCTTTTTAGAAATATTTGCTCATCAGGATCAAGTGCTTCACACACAAAAATAAATCTCAAAAACCAGAATAACTCTAGCATGGAGAAACTCATGGCTCGAAGAACAGAAGGACGCACTACTGATGGGCTTAGTGTCATGGTCATCGATGAAGATAAACATCATGCAAATTTGGCAAGGTCTATGCTCTGTAAACTCAACTTTTATGGTAAGCGCCATCAATTCCTGCCAGCAATCCATGTCTTGAGAATCATGCACAAGATGTAGGGAAGCTCTTAGTCACCGCTTCGAAGTTAAAAAATCTAACACCCATGATGCAGCGATTACATGCATGGTACATGGATCGATCCAACCAAGACGTACTCCCGAATGATGCAGCCAAGACGTACTCCCGAATGATGCATGGTACACCCATGATGCAGCGATTACATGCATGGCACAAGAATATGGCATTATTACATGCTATCGCAAATCCTGTGTGAAAAAGCAATTCTGTAAGAACAATATCTTTTATATCTGAGTGGACACATCTTCATGCGTGTCGATGTGCAAATATAATTGCATCTAAGTTTCTTTTAGTCGATTATCCAAACAATAAATTAAATGCATGACCTAGGCTACTCCTATCACTATAGCACAACAAACATAAATCAAGAACTAAAATTAGTAAATGGTATGGTGTAAAGTCTGCTATCCCTTGTTCTTGTTTGCAATTATGGATCTTCCATTTTGAAAAGCTCATTACCGTATTCATTTGTTTGGTGCTATGTCCATTGAAAGACCAAAATTGTTATTTTACCACACATGGTGAGATATTTGTTTGATCGACCTCAAGTGGCTTCTTTTGTTTGTGTAGACAATAGATCGAAATGAAATCAAGGGGTGACAGGAGATGGACAACCAACACATCCTCGCAAATGAAGAGAAGGAAGTCGTGTCATCTGTTGCGACAATATTATCGACCTCTGTGGTCACTGGGATTGGATGCCCATGGCAAAACTCACACAGAGGTATGTTATGGAAAAACATATTCCTATCTAATTTCTATTTGAAGTAAAAGTATAATTTATTACCCCGATTAGTCCAAATTGTCTTACGTGAAACAATTGAATCATCATCTGTGGCTTGGAAAAGGCAAGTCTACATTGAAGGATGTACCATGTGATTGCAATTTACAACATTAAGAAAGGAAATTTTGATTGAAGTGAGTGATAACATGAACAGACATTTTAAGAATATCAACTTGGATAGAAGTCAGGTGCTAGTATCCCTACCCTGTCAATCTGAACCAGATAATCCAGATCATGAGCAGCACCATTCCATGTTAGCACATATGATCTGGACTGTAGTCTGGGTTATGTTGGCTACTTGTTCCATTAGCAGTCATTGTCATACCTTAATAAATAGCTTATTTGCAGGTGTATATATGGTAATATGTCAAAACTATCAATATGTCAAAACTATCATATAAAGGAATGTAATTTTGGGCCTGTGTGCTATAAAACTGTTAGCAAATGCACTACTTTGACTGCTAGCACAGTAGTTTCTTAATGTTGTAAATTGCAATTACAGTAGTTTCTTAATGTTGCAAATATCTAGACCTTCCATTTTTAGAGTGGGTTGATCATTTGCTGGTTTGTTACCAGCACCCACAAAGTTAGCTTTGGTTCTTTTTTTGACATGAAGATGGTGATTTCTTTTCTTTTAGACCTCAGTAGCTGCCTAAAGAATTTGGGAAGCTAGTTTTAATTTGACCCCTTATGCTACAGATATATTATTTTCATCCGCTGGTCATTGATTATTTATTGTTTCTTTTTATAAATTCATAACTTCTATCAGTACCCCTTTTTCTGAGTATCTCCTTTTCTTAGCAGTGGGTTGATTTCATTTTGGCAGCGGTGCACATGGAAGAGTTGAGTGGATTTCAGTTCCTTGAAGTTGCCAAAGAGTTGTATAAAAACATTCAAGTGATTAGTAAGTAGATAGAATCTTAGCTATTTTGTGTTATCTCCAAGTCTTCTATGCCCGACATCCGGTTTTATCTCTCTTGTATGTGACAGTTTTACAAAATGATTATGCTAATAAATCTTACGTTTGAACTAGTGATGTCAATGAAACAACAATGTACATAAATCGGCATGGCTAGCTATTTGCCGAGGCTAGCCACAAATGCCATTTTTATTTTCGTGTGTGGGATTATCGTGGCGGTTTTAGCCAAAAACCGCTCTTGACGTAATATCGATGACGGTTCTATCAAAAAACCGCCATCGATAATAGTCCTATCGATGGCGGTTTATATACAACCGCCATCGATAGTTTTATCGATGGCGATTCGAGCCAAAACCGCCACTAATCATCCAAGTATCGATGGCGATTTTGGGATAGAACCGCTCATCGATATTTGAGTATCGATGGCGGTTCTATTAAAAACCGCCACTGATAGGACTATTATTAGTGGCGGTTTTGGCTCGAACCGCCATCGATACTGAATATCGATGGTGTTCTAGCCAAAAACCGCCACGATAGTATTATTTGTGGCAATTCTAGAACCGCCACTGATAATCCTCGATTATCAGTGGCACTAAATCTGTGGCGGTTCAAAAACCGCCACTGATGGCAGTTATGAACCGCCACTGATGGCCTTTTTCAAGGTAGTGATGTATATCCGGTATAGCAGGGTTCAAACTGTAAGAACTTAATTTCATTTACTGATCGGATTTTTTTATGAGGGATCAGAGGATATTTTATAGGAAATTTAGTTTGGTTAGAATGAAAATTGACATCATACTTTACAATTTACCATTTTCCTCTCCTCATTCCCACTCAATTCTGGTTTATTGAAATCTTATTTAAAAGAATTATTAATTTTACAAGATATTTAAATATCTTCTTTTCTTTTGCTAGTTACTGACCTGCAGACGAAATGCTTGATACCATTTTCTCCCTTGGTATGTCCAGATAGTTTACTCCAAGCCGACTCGGAGCATGCGTTCACTATGTAATTGTAACACACCAATTTTCGTGAATTTTTTATGTTTTCAAAACAAAAGTAACCAGTTGGATTTTTTCGAATAAATTAAATCTTAATCAGAAATGTTAAAATATAAAATAATTTAATTTGAATAATCCAAACTTTAATCAAATGAAAACCAATTTTACTTGACTTTCTCGTGTTGCAAGGAATTTTTTATATTTTCTTGGAAATTTTGACCTTCATTAGGTATTTCTTAGGATTTATTTGAAATTCTACTATTTTTCTTTAATTCAGAATCCTTTTCTTTTTCTCCAAATTCACTTGGGCCAAATTCTTGGCTAGCCTATTCTTCTTTTCCCCTGGCCCATTTCCTTCCCTGCTCCGGTCCAGCTAGCTCAATCCAACAAAACCCTAGTGGGCCGATGCCACCGCCAAGCCTATCTCCCCATGCGTGCCGCACTGTAGCACCACCGCCTCGCTCTCGGCTTTTGTGCCGCCTACGCCTCCTGAGGCTATTTAAAGCCCCGAGGATCCTCAATTTGTGCGCCCCTCGGTCCGCCTTCTTCGAAAACCCTAGCCACCTTTGCTGGGATGCCACCATCAAGCCATGGTAGCACACCATAGTTGGAACTTCTCCGCCGCCGCCATTAAAGCGGAGGAACAAACTCTCTCACCACTCCATCGTGTTTTCGCCAAATCCACCCACATCACAAGGTTCACCATATCCTCCACTCTCAAAACCCCAAGGAACTCCTTCGAATCTCACCGTCGATTCGTCGAATAGAAGCCGAGAAATTATGCGCTACCGCCGCCCATCACCGGTGAGTCTCTACTGCCACCGTCTACACTCCTAGCTTTGCCTTGTCAAATTATACGTGATGCTCTCCTCGCTTTCCCTGGAAACCTGTCGCAATGTCATCATTGCCATGAGCCCCACCGCTTCTCCATCTTCAGCCTAGCCACTGGTCACCATTCATTTTCAGCCAAAACTGATCACATCACAGTGTTCACCATGTTGTCTTAGCCTAGAACCGAATCACCCATCTCAGTATCGTACCATCATCGTTGTTGTTATCGATGATCGCTAGAGCCAACCACTGCCACCAAGCCGATGTGGTCGCCCACGTCAACGCAACCTCAATGCCATGTAAACACACGCTGTCGACGTGCCGCCCTAGTTAGTAGCCCAAATCCAAACCGTATCTTAATAACCAATGAATCCAATCCACCGTGGACTTGGTCTATAGACCAGGGCCTACCTATCAGCCTTTAATATTTTTCCTTTAATTCAGAAAATTGAAAAATCAGTGGACTCACCTATTAGCCACACATACCCTCTCTCATATGTTATTTTCCATATTTTCTCTCTCGTCAAAACTTTCGAACGCCTATTCTCTTTCATACATGCTCCGATTCAACACATTCAAGTTTCTAAATTTATCTAAAATCAAGCCCTACCTTCCAGTAATGTTTATGTGAATTGTCATTTTAAAATTTTGTTTGTATTTGCATTTTCTCTCTCAATACACGACAATTCTGGGAGATCGATCGATGGAAATGATGAGAATGGGAATCAAAGATCAAGAGAATAGCAATGTAAAGTATAGCCAAGGTAACTTGTAACCTTGAGCATGTTGAACTTATGTTTGCAAGAGTATTTTGTTTTATATAAATTGCATGCTACTTCTATATCAATGCTATTTTCTAGGAGTAGCTAAATACCTTCGTGTCATTATACCACCTTACTTATTTGTATGCCATGTATCTATCATCATCCTAGGTTGGGTCATTATTAGTTGGGCTCATATCACATGATGATTTATGATAATTTTGACTTAATGATATATAGAATTATGGTGGGTAGCCACTATTGTAAAATTTGTTATGCCATTGTAGGGTATGCCATTGATCTTGGTTAAACAGAATTGTTTTTTCATTCGAGAAAGTGATCATGCAGTAAACAGGGTGTTGTTAGCACATTTGAGATGTGGTTGTCTCGCCCCAGACTATTTAACAACTTATTCTTGTATGCTATTGAACTGGGCCTACTCGTGAAATCACATATCCAGTAGTGGATGGACCTAGCTCAATTACTCACTGTATACTTATGCTCCCTTGTATGGCTGATTTAGAAGGATACTCCAATGAGTGTGCGAGTGGAGGATTATTCTGACTCAATGAGACACCGGATATACGGTGCATACTGGAGGGTTACTCTATTTCTCTCTCACAATGATGATTCCCTTGTTAAAAACATAAACTCTGATTATGTGGATGTGTTCTGGGGTAGACCGACTAGATCACATCTTAGGTTTGAGGGGAGTAACCCCACTTGGCAGTGTGGTGTTAGTGTGCAACAGTGTAAAGACCATGTTATGATCCTCTTAGCCATATTTTGTCATGTTGAGTGTGAGCGGACAGCATAAGTTTATCATAGCTTATGGGTAAAGCAATACAACTTCTGTAGTATGTAAAACTATTCAAATAATCATGTCCGTTGTCATAGATGTGCCTAGGGATTTTATATGAGATATAGAGTTTTTACGAAGATATTGGATGGTGAAATGGTTGAAAAGTGAACGGGGAGTTTACTAGAGATTTTGATGTCTAAAGCTAGACTGTTAATTTCAGTGGTTTGATGAAAATGTAGATGGTGAAGTGTGATGCCATGCAAATCTATTTATGTTATCTAACTTTAGTTTAACAAGTTATTATTATCTTTTCTTAAATACACTTTGAATCCATTTAGTTTATTTAGATTAAGTTATTGTGGAGACCTAGATCACGCTACCCGAGTCAATTGCCTGTGACATATGAATGAGCTACAACAGAAGTTATGTTGATTCCTTCTACTACATTTTAATTTAGTTGTTCAGCCTTCGAGGCTATTAATTGTAAGTTTTATCATAAAGCCACTAATCTGATTTATTAATGTTAATTGTCATTTTCTTAGTTAATCATGTGTATGATTGATATATCATCTATGTTCCCACTGTGTGCACTATGGTTTTAGATTTGAAAATTCGGATCTCGATAGTAATTTAGGAGGAAAAGTGGCATATCGCCATACGTACAAACTTACTAATGAGTTGCATACATCAATTAGTTTATCCAAAAACTTAGCTTACAGAGAAAGATAGGCAATATACTTCAATTTTTTGTTTCACATATAGGGTCTATCAGTCATAGGATGTGGCTCTATCTCTTATGCTTTGAAGATTTCGTGCCAGGGGAGCCATGCCACGTCACATTCTTTGCAAAAAAGCCCACCCCTGAATCCCAAAATCACGGACAGGTCCTCTCATCAGGTTTTTTTTGCAAAAAAGACCCTTTAGTTCTGCAAATTCACTGACGGCTCCTAGTTAGCCTGTTTTATAAAATCCTCCTAGAAAACCGAAATTACGTTGAAATCCTCCCACCAGTTTTTTTGTGAAAAGAACTCCGAACCAAAATTCGCATGGTGCAGCGTATACTAGTTATATTTTATTAGCCAACTCAAGAATTTTTTGGCTCGGATACAAGTTCATTTAAAAGCTTGAGCTTACAAGAGACGATGGGCAATAAACTTCACTTACATCAGCCATGCGTGTTCTTATCGAGAAGTATTCTTGAGAATAATTTTTCTTATCCACAAGAATGTGCCGTAACGTCACGAGACTCCAATCTTCGCCGGGAACGGTCGCTCGATGATCACAGTAGTACGTGCATGTCAGAATTTTTCAGGTTCAGCTAGCTACGCATGTTTCCACGGGGAAATTAAATGAAGCTAGTGTACTGTCACACTCTGTTTTTCTTTTGATTCTCTAAAAACTGATTCTAAATTATGGTCGTAGAGAAGCTGATTATCTGAAAACTGAAATTCAAAAGCATATATGAAATGGATTGTGGATTCTAGTGTATATGAGTGAGCTAGATTGTGAGAATCGATTATTAGAATTGCTTGTTTGTTATTCTACTTTTAAGACTAAAATCCAGAATCAAGAGCAAAAACATCATCTATGCACAGCTACTCCGTTAGAAAGGAAAACATTCTGGCTAGGCATAGACAAAAGCACACGGTTCCATTGATTGCATTAGCCATTAGGCTTGACTAACCCATATCAAGCGCTTTCACACTCTGAATTTAAAGCAGGAAAATCACACGGACATGTTCAGATTGGCGCGACAAGCAACACCCATGCGAAGATACGCACGACGACATCGAAAGATGACGTTGTGGTACCGAAATTTGGTTGCGCTGACTGGATTTTGCTGGGATTCTGATCGAGAACACAGATATTTTTGCCGAGAGTCTATTTACATCAGCCACTTTTGTTTACTTGCTAGGTACACTCCAAAATGTTTTTTTCGAACATCTCTTTCATGGTAGCTAAATTAAATAAGGACGTTCATTCTTTTTAATCAATGGATTAGATTATAAATAGTATTTATTTATACTTCATCCGGTAGTAGAGTAGTAAAAATACTCTCAATAAATCAATGGCTAGATCTGATTTCTATTAGTCACTATATACTACAAATATAATGTATTGTAAAATTTCTCTTTTTCAAAACTATGTAGCAAATGGAGGCTTTGGCTAGCCAGACTCCAATCAAATGTAGATTAAATTTAGTCAATAGCCTTAACAATAGTACATATTCATTTGGGAAATTAAATTGGGTTATTGTCATCAGCCTGCAATCTCTCCTTCTATGCCTTTGATGATGATGATAATCTGCCTACAGAAATGCTAAAACAAAGAATCGCTAACTCCAGTGCATTCTCAAAATTAGTTTATATCAGTGTGTTGCATGTTAGTTTAAACGAAACTTTACAGCGAGTATAAAAGCCAGTATAAAATGTTCTCACCAATGCATCACCCTCTCTATAACTTATACAAATTTTGAAGCAAGAGAAGAGGTAAGTAATCACAATCTAACTTTCAACCATGTTTTAATATTCATACAACCTTCAAATAGTGACGCAAAGAAACACCTCTTGGTATATAGAAGGATGACATGATATATAAGCACAATAATTTTACAAAATAAAGATAACAAAAGTACTGTCACAACAAGAGCAACTAAAAGGATGGTGCCCTGCCCATTAGTAGTGCGGCTGATGTGAAGTTATAGTGGTGGGATTAATCCCACATTGCTCATCTAACATGAGTTGTAGTAGCATATAATGCTTGTTGGATCCAAGTATAGTGCTGGTGAATAAAGAGTGTCCGCTTCCACTCAATGGGCTTGATCCCTAAGATCGACATAGTATTTCTTATTTAATCAGTGTACATACTGTTAGTGATATGCCCTTGAGGCAATCTTGGAGATGATTATATCATGTCTATTTTATGAAATAATATGTTTATTTTGTCTCTTGAATAAATATCATTAGCATTGATCAACAAGTACGTGACTTGTTCATGGAACTCCTTATTCATGTTTTGATATTATGTTGAATTATCCCTGACCTTATATCATCATGTGGGATAATTATGATTTATAGGTTAGCACATGTATTGATTGATGACCATATTTTATAGATCATAGATATAGGGATATCAAATCAATAATCTGGACACATGTTGGAGAATATGGTGTTGGAGTGACCCACTATGAGACACTGTGGGAATTGTAATATTCTTAAGTGTCATTAATTGATCTCAATATAGTGTATGTGAGATCCTTAGACCTGAGATCGTCATGATTTCCTACATGTATAATAGTATATTTAGGGGTTGCCAAACTCTACTCTGTAAATAGGTAGTCAGAAAGGTAGCTTTCAAGTTTATTATAAAACAAACGGAGGAATTTAAGCGATCAAGGTGGAATTTTCCCCTCCTATATAACCGAAGAGATATCTCTATGTTCTCGATGTGGTTGGATTCAGAAAGTGCATAGCCAAACCGAATGTGATTGAGGAGTCAATTACAAGTGAGTAATCCACTACAGAACGATTGAAGGATCGAGCTATCATAGGATAGCACGTTTCTCATCTTGAGTTCTATCTGATATCGTGAGTCAAAGGGATCCGGTACATGAGCATGATCTTTGTGTATAGTTAGAAGTCGCTATGTCCTATTAGGGTCCACTGCCGATTTATAGGTCGAAAGGAGTTTTTAGACCATGACCGAATATGCATGAATCTACAGGGTCACACACTTAATGGGTTGAAATACATTGGTTCGGATTGAATCCGTCACTAATGAGCCAAGTGGGTTTTGCATCTTGGTTAAGCTCCTAATGTAGGATTTGACCGAGGGACTATATAAAGAGAGTACGTGAAAGTTAAGAGACACAACCGTTATACCACCGCATGCCATCGGTGCTAGCACACTGACCCATGTTGTTCTTTCCTTGAATGTCTGAACTTCGGTAGAAGCATTGCTGCTACTGCGGCGATGATCAGGATGATCGTTCGAACACGTTCGACCACCACTCGAGGACGTATGCTACGTTGAATTGGGCTACTTCAAATCTCCTTCCGCTGCACTGTGTGTCTAATGATAATGATCCATGATCTCTTACTAGCTTGGCATCCTAATTTACGCAGTAGAATTTTTAATTTACGCTAGTATAACTTACCCATATTCCTTCATACACAGTATGTATTTAGTAAGAAAGTATGTATCCATGCCCTATGAGGCCCTTGTGGTTCCTTAAAATTTCTAACGTGTGTAATAGATATACGGTACGTGCACGTGTGTAACGTCAGTAGTGTGTGTGATGTTCGTCCTCTACGTACTCTTATAGAAATAAGGACAACTTAACATACCGACTAGAGCTGAAAACAGTCGAGTTTGGGTGATGTCAATTGGAGTCAAGAGAGCGGACTCATACTCGGCTCCCAACGATCTCGTGTCCTGAGCCAATTATTAACGATGGATATGGCATGCAAATTTTCAGGGATAAATTAGGCACAAGTGTGACTAATGGTATAAGATCAAAGTGACATATATTAATAGATAGAAATATAAATACCGTATAAAATACAAATAGTAACTGAAGAACCTAATTTAGTTTTTTTTTATTAGAACTAATAATGAATATATCTAAGGGCGAGGCCACCTTCCGAGTAGGGTGGGCGACTGCCTGGTCTCACTGGAGACGAGCAGTAGAACTCCAATGCAGTCCACCTGCCGTCAGCCACTATGAAAGCCACATCTTCTCGGGCAAGGTCTTAGCCATAGTTAGATTTGCTCAGGCTCCCAAAAATTTTTGGCTCTGCCACTGAATATATTAATAAGGGGTGACTCGATCTTGTGATGACGAAGAAGATAACTCGAACCCGTGAACCCTGACGAACACTAGCGCCAACCACCATCTCGATACAACAACCTGTGATATGTGAATTCACCCAAGAAATATGCATCGATCCTCGTCTACTTGACCACATGAAAGTAGACGTATGCTTTCTTGAAATCACCTCGAAGAAGTTGCAAGAACAATGGTGATAATTTCATATTGAAACTCTCTATTCTAATATGGGCATTGAAGCATAAACCATAGAATCAAGAGTATATCTTTAATATGAAAATTCGTGATTATCTTTAAAATGGATGGAGTATATATATAGGAGAGGGGGAGTGAATAGTGCTCAGTATGAACAGTAAATGCGTCACAAGTTGCCATGTGCAGTACTCATCTAGTTGAAAACAATCTCTTCTTTCTATGTCTTGGTGATCTCTTCCCATGTTTGAAAATGACTGAAATTTCTCCTTACTTTCCTTCTTCTCCTTCCTTTTTTCTTACTTCTTTCCTTTCTTCTCTGATGACATATATGGAAGGTTCCTTTCCTTCTTCTCCTTCCTTCTTTCTTGCTTCTTTCCTTTTTTCTTTGCTAACATATATGGAAGGAGATGGAGAGGAGGGCATATCGGCCATATATGTGCCGCATAGAGTTGGCTTGGCCCACACTCCGAGTGCTCCCGTGGGTTTCCCAGTGTTAGCAATACTTGTGTTGTCTCCTTTTGGTGCCCGTCCTCCCTCTCCTCCCGCTGGACACACCATGTTCAAACACCTTCAAATCTGAGAACACAAAAAGTAGTTGCGAAAGAAAATATCCAATTCTCATAGGAAGTTAAGTTATGGTTAGTTAAAAACAATGCAACATTTTGAGCTAGCTTCTTGGCACATGATCTTGTGATTGGTCCTTGAAACATTTTTGGAGCCTCATCACGAATAATGGAAGAAGATGGTGAAGATGATGTCAGTTGTAGTTAAAGGAATGTCCTCATTATCCTCCCTTTCTTGAAAAAGAGTTGTTCTCAACTCTATATCCTGTGGTCCAAAGAAAGGATATAAATTTGAAACATTAAAAGTAGTACTTACAGCGTAGTCATCTCCTGGAAGTTCAATCTTGTAAGTATTGTCATAAATCTTCTCAAGAACCTTGAATGGACCATCACCTCTAGGTATCAATTTGGACATCCTCTTTTATGAAAAACGTTCCTTTCTCAAGTGAACCCAAACCAAATCACCTGGCTCAAAGAGTATTTTTCTTTCTAGACTTGTTGGCTCTATCGGCATAAGAACGTATCTTCTTTTCAATTACTTCTTTAGTGGTTGCATGAAGTTTCTTAACAATATCATCACATTTAGAAGCATCTATATTTGTATGTACATTCTTGTAAAGGAAACGGTAATAAATCAAGTGGTGTGATAAGTTTGAAACCATACACTACCTTAAAAGGACAAAGTTGAGTAGTAGAATGTACTGCCCTATTATATGCAAACTCTATGTGCAGCAAGCAATCCTCCCACTCTTTTAAATTCTTCTTGATCATTGTCCCTAGGAGCATAGACAATGTGCGGTTCATCACTTCAGGTTGTCCATCTGTTTGTAGGTGATACGTTGTAGAAAACAACAACTTTGTTTCTAGCTTTGCTTACAATGTCTTCCAAAAGTAACTCATGAATTTGGAGTCACGATCCAAAACAATGGTTAATGGAACACCACTCAATCTCATAATTTCCCTAAAGAACAAATCATCTATATGTGAAGCATCATCACTCTTATGACAAAAAATAAAATGAGCAATCTTAGAAAACCTATCCACCACCACAAAAACATAATCTCTCCCGCTCTTAGTCCTAGGTAATCCCAAAACAAAATCCATGCTAATGTCTTCCCATAGAGCACTAGGAACTGGAAGAGACTATACAAACTATGAGGATTTAACTTAGATTTAGCTTTGTGGCATATAACACGTCGTTGTACAAACCGTTCGACATCACACCTTATCTTAGGCCAAGAAAAGTGATCGCCTAGCATTATAAGCATATTTTCTCTCCTAAAGTGTCTCATTAATCCACTTGCATGAGATTCTTGCAACAACAACAAACGAATGGACAAATTGGGAACACAAAACTTGTTAGCACAAAACAAAAAGTCATAATTAATATGAAACTTATCTCATCCTTTTCCTTGGCAATTAGAGTATGGTGCTGAAAATTCATTATGCTCATATGTCTACTTGAGTTAAAAACACATATTTCCTAGAAAAAGCATCAGCAACAACATTTTCTTTGCCTTTCTTATATTTAACAACATAAAGGAATGTTTCAAAGAATTCCACCCACTTAGCATGTCTACGGTTCAGATTAACTTGGCCTTTCAAATACTTCAAAGATTCATGATCAGAATGAATAACAAATTCTTTAGATCAAAGATAATGTTGCCAAGTTTCAAGCGCTCTAACCAAAGCATACATTTCTTTAGCATAAACATGATATTTCAACTGAGCACTTCCCAAATTTTCACTAAAATATGCAATCGTTTTTCCCTCTTGCATTAAAACACCACCAATACCAATTCCACTATCATCACATTCAATTTCAAAAGTCTTATGAAATCTGGTAAAACAAGCAATGGTGCTTCAGTTAAGTATTTCTTAAGTTCATTGAAAGCATGTTCATGCGCTTCACCCCAAGTAAACACAACACCCTTTTTAATCAATTCATTCAATGGGGCAACAATAATACTAAAATCTTTAATAAAGCAACGATAGAAACCAACAAACCCATGAAAGCTTCTAACTTGATTCATATTCACAAGAGTAGACCAATTCTTAATTACTTCAATTTTAGATTCATCTACTTCTATGCCATATCCAGAAACTACATAGCCTAAGAATACCACTTTATTTTAACAAAAAGTACACCTCTCAAAATTAGCATACAGTTTCTCATGTCAAAGCATATCAAGAACTTGTCTAATATGTTCATCCATTGTTTTTCTGTAGATAAGTATATCATCAAAGTATAACATAACAAATCTTCCAATGAAAACTCTCAAAACATGATTTATTAAGCACATGAATGTACTAGATGCATTAATTAACTCAAAAGGCATAACTAACCACTCACACAATCCAAACTTTGTTTTAAAAGCATATTTCCATTCATCACCAAGTTTCATCATAATCTAGTGGTATCCACTATGTAAATCAATCTTGAAGAATAAGACAACACCACTAAGTTCAGCAAACATATCATCTAACCTAGGAATAGGATGACTATACCGAATAGTAATATTGTTAATAACATGATAATCAATACACATTCTCCATGAACTATCCTTCTTCTTAGGAATAAGAATGACAGGAACAACACAAGGGCTCAAGCTTCTGCGTAAATACCCTTTCTCAATTAGTTCTTGCATTTGGCAGTGAATCTCTTTTGTCTTCTCTGGATTGGTGCGATATGGAGGTCGGTTTGGAAGGGATGTGCCTAGCACTAAGTCAATTTGGTGCTCAATTCCTCGCATAAGTGGCAAACCAGCAGGAACCTCATCGGAAATACATCATCATATACGTGCAAAAGACTAGAAATAGCACTAGGAAGAGATGTCAAGTCATTAGTGGAAATCAAAGCATCTTTGAAAAATAACATATAGTGCATCAAATCGAGATTGTTCTTGACCTCTCGCATATCTGATTTTGTAGCTATCATGACTAATTTCTCTCCCTCAACTTTCTTTTTACCTCTCAAGCTAGCTCTATGTGTCTCATTTTCAGCAAGGTGCAAGTCACTAGTTTTTTCTTTTATCTTACTCTTTTGCTTGTTGTTTCTTCAATTGTTTAGCCATAATTTGATTAGGAGTCATGGGAAACAAATTTTTGGTGAATCCCTTATACTTAAAAGAATAAGTATTTTCACACCCATTATGTATTGTATCTATATCAAATTGCCAAGGTCTACCCAACAATAAATAACAACAGTCATAGGCACCACATCACAACCAACTTTATCAGAGTAATCTCTAATCTTAAATGGTACCTTAACCATGTATTGAACCTGTCGACGATCGGGACCGTCGACCGCAAAGAAAGAGGGTGAAGGGTAGTACGGAGGGCGAGGCCCAGAGCTTCGCTCGTCCAGGAGGTACCCTCGTGGGCGTCTTGAGCAGAGAGCCAGCACAATCAAGCAGGGACACAAGATTTATCTTGGTTGGGCGAGCGTCCCTACTCGATTCGGATGATGGTCTCAGATTGCCCTCAATGCCGATGGCTGCCCAGCCTTTACAAATGAGAGCTAGGGGTTCCAATATGAGAGTGCCGGAGCCTAGTTTGTGGAGGTGTAGTGAGAAAGAAGAAAATCCACCCTTCCAGAGGGCCTGCCTCCCTTATCTGACCGAAAGGGCAGGTTACATTGGGGATTGGGGCCGAGAGGATGAAGGGGCTCATGTCAGAAAGCCTTCGTCTTGGTGACTAGTCTTATGCAGCCTTGCCCACGCCGGGTTAGTAGACTCTCAGAGCAAGCGGTCGTTGCTTCTTGGAAGCAGCGCACCCACTCTCTGTGGTTTTGTTAGATGATGACGTTGCCATGCGTGGCCCCAGCGCTGCCTGGGATGAGTGGACTCCCATGCTGTACGCGACTGGATGATGGGACTGAGGCTTTGACTTTGGCGACCTTCGTGCTGCCTTGGGAAGGAGCCACCTGCTTCTGTGCGGTCGCTTCAGGCGGTCGCGATCGTTGGACACGTGGTTAAAGGTCAGCGGAGGGCCCGATGCTCGACCCTTGGCGGAGACCGGGATCGGGCTGGTCGGAGGTCGGGAGCCCGATGCGTGCGAAGGTCGAACGCCCCGCTAGGTCGGGAAAGAGCTCGGGGCGGTCGGCTAGGTCGGGGAAGAGCTCCTTTATGGCCTTGCGGGACCTTTGGTCGGAGCCTGGCTCGGAACAGTCCGATTGGTGCTCCGGACTGGCGGTTCGGGGACGTCTCCACCCGAGCTAGGGAATAGTCCCCCGATCTTAGAGGAGGGCTGCTCAAAGCCCCCCCCCCCCGGGGGCCACGTGTCAGGGTGGCTGATCCCCGACAACCAGCCCCCAAGGCTCAAGAAGCGGTCTGAGACTTCTAGGCGCTCTTGAGTCTGAGGTCTTTTTGGGGAGGGATGTGATCTGGCAGATGCGTGGATCGACGCGCCCGTACGGGGGTTTTGAAGGGGCCCTGGTGCCTTGGCTACCGCCCGCCGACTACGGGTGCGCCTTTTGAGGCTATGGTGACACCGGTAGACGAGGCGTCTTTAAAAGCCGGAGGGGTCTCTTCCTTCAGGGTTTTGCTTCCCATTGCTTGTGCTCTTGCCTTCTTCTTCCTTGTCCTTCCGTGACCACGCCTTCTATCCTTCGCTCGCGATCTTGTCCCCCCCCCCCTCGACCTCGACCTCATGGTGAAGTTTGGGAGGAGCACGCTAACTGCGGAACGGATGAAGGAGATGGAATCCTTGGGGCTTCTGGACCCATTCACCTGGCGGCTTCCGTCCGGGGAGAGCGTGCCGCGACCTCGGGACGACGAGATCGTGAGCACGGAGCAGTACATGCTCTTCGGGCTGCGAACCCCGGAGAGCGATTTCTTGGCTGCGGTCCTTGCGCAGTGCGAGATCGAGCTCGTGAACCTGGTACCGAACTCCCTTCTTCTCCTTTCCATTTTCACACATCTTTGCGAGGGGTTCTTGGGCGTCCTTCCCACCCCTCGTTTTTCTTCCGCTTTTACTCTTTGTCCCGCACCGCGAAGGATCCCGTCGTCGGGTGCCTTTACTTCCGGCTGCGGGCAGGCCTCCCTTGTTCCTTCCTCCAAATCCCGACCCGAGACTCGCTCGGGCCGTGGACGGAGAAATGGTTCTATTTGAAGAAGGGCGAGGGGAGCGGGCTCGCCTACAACGGCACCGCGGTCGAGGAAAAGCGGGAGATCCCAAAGCCTGAGGACTCGGCGACCGACCAGGCGGCGGTTGCCTTTATCCATATCTGCGCCATGCGGGGCCTCAAGGGGCAGGCAGTCATTCACGACTTCTTGCGGAATCGGGTGCTTCCTCTCCGGAGGAGGTTGCACCCCTTTTTTGAGATCATCGGGAGGTGCGACGCCACCCGGGAAAGCCACGAGGGTAAGCGTCGTCCGACCTTAAGTCCTTTCGGGGTCTTGGTCGGAGTTCCCTCATTTCTTGATGCTCTCTTTCTGACCTTGCAGCACCGAAGGCGGCTTGGATCGCCTCGAGGATGCAGGAGATCTTTGGTAAGGCCGCCACCGCCTTCGACCTCGGCGGCATCGTCCCCAAGAACGTCCTGGGGCGCAGCAGCGAGGTAATGGCCTTCCGCTTTGATTTTTTCCTTGGGGGCTCGGACTCAGATGCTCATCGTGATGAGCTGCTTGTGACGACGGGGAGGAGCTCAGGATATGGCGGCATTATTACCGCCCCGGTGCGAACAAAGGCAAAAAGGGAGGCAAGAGACCGGCTCTTGACGCCCCGAAGCAAGTCGCCAAGAAGCCCCACGTCGAGTGGGGCGACCGGGTCGTGGTAAGTCTGAATGCCCCGAGTTCGAGAACATCCGAGCCCGAGCTCGCTTCCTTCGTGCCGCCTTTTCGGTCCTTCCACTAATCCTTGCTTCTTTGCCAGCAACAGGAGGTGGCTTCTGCCGCAAGGGCCCTGAATATGTAGCTGGAGCCATGAGCTCCGGCGTTGAGCCCCCGGGGAGGGAGTCCTCCTGCTGCCGCCGCCGAGGAACCATCACGCCAGGTACAGCCTCCGTACATTTTTCGTCGTCCCGCCCCGTCGCGGCGTTCGAGCGTCCGAGGGGCACCGACCTTTCCTGTGGTTGAGGCGAGGCGGGAGGGCGGCGGCGTGAACAATTACCGCGTGCGCGCGACCGGGCGTGGCGGATGTTGCTTGCCGCGTCCTCCGAGGAGGACGAAGCGGCCGAGGGAGGAGCGGTTGAGAGCGCCGCGGTCGAGGGCGCTGCGGCCGAGGGCGTTATCACCGTCGTGCCCCAGGTGAGGGCGTCGTCGGGGGTGGAGCCCTCAGAGAAGCGGATGGCCGAATCGCCCCCGGGGGGAGGTCCGACCAAAAAAGCGAGGTTGCCGCGCATCCGCTCGGTGCAGTAAGTATCCCGTTCTGCTTCTTGACTTTGTGGTGGTAGGGTCGACTGAGCACCCCCTGATAATTTGTTGCGCGCAGCACCTACACCGGGGTGGTCGTGGCTGCAATCCATCGTTCGACCCCAGCACCCCCGACCAGGGCGACCCCAACCCCGGCACCCCCGGCCGAGGCGGCATTGTCGCCGCACCCGGTGGGCGTCCCCAGAGTCGAGTCGCCGAAGGAAGCGGCGGCGACTTCGAGCGGCGGCCGAGCCGGGCTCCTTCTTCTTTGTCGGCGGCGGGGATCTCCGAGCCCTCGTCGGCCTAGAGGGTCCGGCCGCCGTTGCCCTGGCCGGAGCGGACCGCTCTGGGCCTTCGGGGGGTACCGATACCACCGCGGTGGCGGAGGCCGCCGGGGATCTGACCTGCACGAGCGCCACGGGTTCCGACGGCGCCGTCGACCTGCCCTCGCTGGAGGTCCGGTTAGTGGAGGTAAGCACGGTTGTGGTGACCTCTCCTTCTTTTCTCCCTTTTCCTCGTGGTCATAGTAAGTTTTCCTTTGCCCTTGTAGGGTCTGCGGCTGATCTCTCGGGGGCACAACGTCGTGCGTGACCATGTGCTCACCTTTCGGTCCCTATGCGGCGCCCTCGAAATCAACCAGAGGGACACCGCTGAGCTCGAAGCTGCTGTGCTGCGCGGCCAGGAGGAAGTCTTACGCCTGAAGGAGGCCCAGGCCCTCGAGATCGCTCGAGCCGTTGAGGTCGAGCGGGAGCGCGGGGCCCAGGAGGTCGAGCGGGAGTTAAACACCGCGAGGGACCTTCAGGCCATAGCGCTCTCCAAGGCCATCGAGGAGGAGTGGAAGGGTGCGGTGGTCGAGATCCAGCGCCTCGAGCTCGAGGTCTCCAACCTTCGATCAAAGATGGAGGTCGCACAGCAAGGGGCGTCCTCCTCCGAGCTCGAGGCTAAGGCGGCCGAGCTTGAGAAGGCGATTCTTGGATTGGGCGAGGCCTTTGGAGCGGAAGCCAAGGCAGCTGAGGCGGAGGCTAGGGCCGCCAGTCTTGAGGAGAAGCTGGCGCAAATAGCTCGAGCGGGAAAGGACGTCTTGGCCCAGCTCCAGAGCGACCGTGATCGGGTCGATAAGGCCGAAGCCGAGGTCATCGCGCTGCGGCGGAGGGTTTTTGACCTCGAGCGGGAGAAACTTGCCCAAGATATGTCCCTGTAAATTAAAGTTAGCGGACGAGTCGGGGGGCGAAGGAGTCCCCCCCTTGTAAAGAAAAATAACTTTTTTGCTAAGTCCTACAGAGTTGCGTTTCTTTGGAAGACTTAGCTCGTTTGTTGGTTTGTGTCGCCTTTGTAGACTTTGCGTGGCTTGCTTCGTGGAAGGGTCCGATCAATACTGGATACGTGACGTTGAGCACGTTTCTGCGGGCTCTCGCAATGAGACTCACCGCCTTTCACTTGAACCACTCAGTTCAGGCTGACCGAGTAAACTGATGCCCGAGGTCAGTTTAACCGAGGCCTCGCCCAAAATCACTCGGGCTCGGGCACGACTCGGATTGATATGTCTTGATCATTTGGCCACAGAGAATTAGTCGGCTTATCGCGGCAGAGCGACTTATTGCGACTGAGATCATCCCTGGTGGTAATCTTAAGAGTCGCGACCTCTGAGCCCGGGAATGTCATCGGGCCCGGGGCGCTACTTGAGGCGTTCAGCGGTCGGCAAAGACGGGGAATAGCCGGCTTACTTCGATAAGAATCGTTTTACCGCGGCCTCCGAGCTCGGGAATGCATCGGGCTCGGGATGCTGACATCCCTGAGGTGAACCTAGAGAACGTGGCCCCAACCGAGGCCTCGCCTGGCAGTACTCAGGTTTGGGCACAACTCGGACTGGCCGGCCTGGGGTAGCTCAGGCTCGGACCAGATTTAGGCCTCGGGTCTGACTCGGCGAGCTCGGAAATGCATCAAGCTCAGCAAGGCCCCCTCAGAGGGTGGTTTAGAAATTCGAACCCGGCCACTCGGCCCTGGAGGAAAGGTCGGCTTAGTGCGCAGGCCGACTTATCGCGACCGAGTCATCCCCGGTGGTGAATTCCAAACTGCGACCTCCGAGCCCGGGAAACGTCATCGGGTTCGGGGCGCCCTCTGAGGACGTTCAATGGTTGGTAGCACGGGGGAATGGTCAGCTTACCCCGATAACGATCGTCTTACTGCGGCCCTCGATCCTGCGGATGCCCAGGCTCGGGTTGTTCATCCCCGAGGCGAACCTAGAAAACGCGACCCTAGGCGCTGCAAAAAAGAACACGCATGGACGCCCCGAGGCCGGGCCCGCCGCGTGACCTCATGGTCGCCCTTATGGTCACGCCCGGGTCGTGCGCTGAGGCGTTCTAAAAAGGAATTACTTTGGTTAAAAGGAGAACGGGACTCGGGCCCGAGGTCTTTTAAGGCAGCGCGACCTTTGGCGAAGGAATCGCAACTTAGGGTTGTGGCGAGCGCCACCCTTCCTAAATCAAAAGAGGTTAGTACGGGAGCGAAGGAAATCTTTATTGCGGCCACAAACACAGGTCGGACAGGGCATGCAATCTGAAAGTCGAGCATGCCCGAGGCGCGTTTGCTCGAGAACACAGAACAAACATAACGATGAGGGAAGAGACATCTTAACTTAAAGGCGGGTGAAAGAAGAGCGCTAGGCGTAGAACTTCCGGGTGGCCTCGTTCCACGAGCTCGCGAGCTCCACGCCATCGGGACCGCGGACGGTAAGCTCCGTGCGGCTTCTTGAGATGACTCGAAGGGCCCTCCACAGCGGGGACAGCTTGTTGGTGTGGGGCGATCTTGGATTCGTCTTAGGACCAGGTCCCCAGCGAAGCCCACAGGTCAAGCGGCTGGGCGGCATGCTGCGGAGATCTTGCGAGTAGCGCGTCGAGCGCAGGCTGTGACACCTTACTTATACGCCAAGGCGAGGTCGAGGACGCTCTTGCTCGAGTCGACACTGGTCGGCCGAGCTCACCCGACGGAGCGAGCGTGACCTCGGGCGGCGGGGCGGCCTCGGCCGAGCGGTGGAAATGGCTTGTTCTGTGCACTGGTGGTCGAGGTGCGGACGGACCAAAGGGCGTGGGAGCTCGTCCACCCATGCCCGGCGGCGGCCAAGAGCTCGTCGAAGACTCGCTTCTTGAGCCCTTGGACGAGCTGCCCGTTGGCGCGCTCGGCCGCCCCGTTGCTCTGGGGGTGGCTCACCGAGGCATAGCAGACTTTGGTTCCCATATCTGCGCAGAACTCTTGGAACAGCTCACTGGTGAACTGCGTCCCGTTGTCGGTGATGATCCTGCAAGGGACTCCGTACCTTGTGACCACGAAGGAACGGAAGAACCTTACCGCGGCGTTGGCGGTGATAGCGGAGACCGGCTCTGCCTCGATCCATTTTGAAAAGGTGTCAATGGCCACGACGAAACTTCTTCCCCGACCGGCCTCGGGAAGGGACCGAAAATATCGAGGCCCCACGTCGAAATGGCGGCGAGGAATGGTGCGAGCGTAGGCGGTTGCACGACTTTCGGGCGTGAAACTAACGGGACTAGCAGAACGAGCGATGCCCCGGGCAGCCGGCGCCGTTGGCGATAAAGCCCATCTGAAGGCCTTCGACCATGGTCCTAAAGAGGAGTGAGCGCCACATAGGCGGAGTGTATGTCGTTGAGCGGTATTTACCTTCTTGCAGGTGATGCATTTTGTGAGCGCCCAAGGCCCCTGACGGAGAGCTGCCCGCCGATGAGCACATGCACGAGCCCGCGTCGTCGGAGCTGCTTCTTTCTTTGGAGTGGCGGGAGCTCTCCTTGGTCGAGAACTTGATGAATGGATCCATCCACGATGGAATGCTTTCGAGGAAGGCCACTAGGTCTTCCTTGTCGGTGACGGACGGTGTGGCCAAGGTCTCAAAGATGACGTCCGGTGGAAGCTCATCGCCGGATGATCCGAGCCTGGACAGAAGATCGGCGGTGGAATTGTCCTTCCTTGGTACGTGCTGGATTCTCAGGTTCCGGAACCATCTCTCCATCTTGCGTACCTCGGTAGTACTTGGCCATCAGAGGTTCCGAACATTGGTAAACTTTATTGTACTGATTGACGACAAGCTGGGAGTCTCCTTTCACAATGAGGCGGCGAATGCCCAGGGACTTGCAAGTTCGAAGGCTGGCCAAGAGGGCCTCGTATTCTGCCACGTTGTTGGTAGCGGGGAAGCCGAAGCGGACCACATATCTCAAGTGGTCACCTTGAGGGGTGATGAGGAGAACACCGGCCCCCGAGCGCTCAAAGGACCTTGATCCGTCGAAGAACATGGTCCAAGGGTCCTCGGCCTCGACCTTGGGCTCGGGGATAGGCTCCACCGTCTGCTCGGCCACGAAATCTGCCAGCGCCTGTGATTTGATGGCGGTGCGGGCCGTGAAGCGGAGGTCAAACTCGGCCAGCTCCATGGCCCACTTGGCGACGTGACCTTCGGCTTCAGGGTTTCTGAGTTTGATGGCGGTGCGGGCCGTGAAGCGGAGGTCGAACTCGGCCAGCTCCATGGCCCACTTGGCGACGCGACCTCCGACTTCAGGGTTTATGAGGATCTCCCAGAGCGGGAGGCCGCTCGGGATAACCACCGCATGTGCTTGGAAGTAGTGCCGAAGCTTCCGCGAAGCCATGAAGAGTGCATAGAGGAGTTTTTGGACCTGGGGATAGCGCTCCTTTGGCCCGTGGAGTACTTCGCTAACATAGTAGATTAGGTCTTTGCCGCCCGCCGCTCGGCTACGGGACCTTGACGGCTGGGTTGCGGCAGCGTAGCAACAACACCTCTCCTGCTACGGGGTTGTCAGCGAGAGGAGGGGCGAGAGGTATGTCTTGAGCTCGTCGAAAGACCGCTGGCTTCGAGGTCCACTCGAAACCCTCATGATTGCGCAAGATCTTGAAGAAAGGTAACCCGCTCGTCGAGTAGGAAATGAAGCGGTGAGGCGGCGATGCGGCGGTGAGGCTCTGCACTTGTTTCGAGGTCGGGCGGTCATTTGCTCGATTTCCTCGATCTTTTTACGGTTCGGGCCCCCGCCCAACCCCGATCATGTAGCCGAGTACTTTTCAGGTCGTGCGAAGGCGCATTTTTCGGGTTGAGCTTGATGCGAACCTGTTCAGATTAGCGAAGGTCTCGGCGGTCGTTGGCGTGGTTGGCCTTAGAGGGCTCTTGATGATGATGTCGTCGGCGTACACCGAGGTTCCGGTCGATCACGTGGGTCGAAGGCTTTGGCCATTAACGGCTGGGCGTGGCGCGATTGCGGAGGTGAACGACATGGTCGTGTAGCGAAGGTTCGAGCGGCGTGATGAAGGCGGTCTTGTCCTCGTCTTTCGTGGCGAGCTTGATCAGTGGTACCGGGTAGGCGTCGAGAAAACTCAACATCTCAGCATTGGCAGTGGAGTCCACAATCTAGTCTATGCGGGGGAGTGGGAAGTTATCTTTGGGGCATGCGGCGTTCAAGCCCGTGTGGTCGACACACATTCGCCACTTCCGCCCTTCTTACGCACAATTCACGAGGTTGGCCACCATTCGAGTAGTTGACCTCGCGAATGAAATCGGCCTTGAGGAGCTTGTCGAGTGCTCCACGATTATCGCCGCCTTCGGGGAGAAGCGCCGAGCTTCAGCGCCGCAGTGCGCAGCCGGGCTTTGTTTGCGTTTGTGCTCGATCACCTCCGTGGGACCCACGCATGTCCGCTGGTTCCCATGCGAAAATGCTTTTGTTATCTCGGAGGAAGGTGGCGAGCTCGTCTTCTATTTGGGATCATTTGGTAATGCGACGCATTTGCCGAGTTCCCTTCTTCAAGCTGCACGGCCTTGGTCGAGCCGTTTGGCTGGATAGCCGTCTTCCAGGCGCCCTTGGGGTGATCTCGGGGCCATTGGGGGCGATATGCGGCAGCGCCGGGCCTTTCCTCGCAGACCGTCGCGCTGCCTTAAGGTCGCCAGCGGACCGTTATGATGCTATCGAGCCGGGAGCTTCATGCGGTGCGTAGTGATTCGTAGCCATAAACTTGATCGGGCGGGGCCCGAGGATGGCGTTATAGGGAGATCGCCGTCCACAACTTCAAGGTGATCATTTCGATCACGAAGTTTACGGAGTCGCCGAAGGTGACGGGAGGACCACTTGCGCGGTAGTGGTGAGCTCCCGACGCGATGCGCCAAGAAGAGGATTGCTATGTTCTTGATTTTCGGCCAGGTATTTGCATCGGTCCAAAGCGTGGCCGAGGAGCAGTTGAGGAACTACCCGTCGACCATGACCCGGCCAACGACGGTGTTCCTTATGGTCGGGGCGACGACCAGAGCAGTTTTGAAATCTCGGGACATCCCCGGAGGGGCGTCGTCTCGAGAAAAGGTGATGGGGACGTCGTCCCACCTGCAGGGTTGGTCAGCGGGCTTCCCGGCGGTGGCTTGATAGACGACGCGCACGACGTCCTTCAGCTCGCGCCGAGATCGGTATGCGGAGGAGCCACCGAAGATTACGTCCACACGGCGATCGCCCTGTTGGAATTCCATATCGGGGCCTGCTTGGGCTTGACCGGCGTCGATCCCTCCGGGCCGTTCATCGCCTTTTGGGAGTGTGGGCATCTCTCCAGTCCCCCTATAAAAGGCGTCCAGTTTGAACAGCCATGTCCTACAGCCTCGCAGGTCATGGCCGTGAATCTTGTGGAACAGGCAAAACTTGTTGGCGTCGAAGCCGGGCTGTTCCTCGTTGCCCCAAGCTCGGACATTCGCGTGGAGGGGGTCCCCCCGACCCTGCCCCTGCTGAGGCCGGCGCGGCGCCTGTTGCGGCCGTGGACGGTTCTGCTGAGGCCAGGGGCCCTGGCGATTGGTGGCGCTTCGCCTCCGCGTTTGTTGTCGGCCGTGGCGACTACGGGCCAGCCGCCCGACGCCGCGGTCTTTTCCTCGCCTTTTGTCGCGCGGGGCCGGGTCTCCTTCCTTAGCGCCGGATGGTCCCGTTTCGCCAAAGGCGAGGCCGAGCTTGCCTCGGTCGTAGTCATGCTTCCAGTGGACAGCATCGTCGCGTCCGCATATCGCTCCGCCATGCGGAATAGTTTGTTGATGGTGAGCCTCGTAGCAATCTCGAGGTCCTCCGTGAGGCGTCTGTCTCGGACACCAAACTTGAAAGCCTTGATGATGGTTTCATCAGAGATGTTGGGGATCAAGTTTGGCGGGTGAGCCGCGCGCGAAGTCTCGAGATGTTCCCCCTTTCCCTGGATAACACGGTCCAGGTCCCTTTCCCATCCAGGCCGCTCGTAGCAGCTCTGGAAGTTGGAGTGGAGAGCACTGCGCAGCTGGCGCCATGATCGGAAGGTGCCGGGCGCCTGGTTGAAGAGCCAGGTGCGGGCGGCGCCGTCCAGAACGGTGGGGAGATAGTTGGCCATCGCGGCCTCGTCCCCTCCGGCCGCCAAGATGGCTGTGGAGTATATGGAGAGGAATTCCGCGGGGTTCTTGGTCCCGTCGAACCGCTCCATCATCGCCGGCTTAAACCGGGCCGGCCAGCGTACCCGACGGAGATCGTTCGAGTACGCCGGGCAGCCGTAGGCCGGAATGCTACTACCGTCGCTACTGGCGTCGGAGTCGTCATCAGCCGACAGGGAGAACTCGAGGCAGCGGCGCAGCCCGCATCGACTGCGATGGTCGACGGGAGCGTTGTTACGGTGGCGTCGCGGGTGGTTGCGGATCTTTTGTCGCTTGAGCCGGACGTCCGGAGAGAGACTTCCGGAAGTACTGCTGTCCGGGCGAACATCGCCGTTACGCCGCTGGCGACGGGCAAGCCCACGCGCCACCCCTTCCTGTCGGAGAGGTGGTGAAGATGGCGTTGGGGCACGAGCCCGGGGGCGGGGATCCTGCCGGTGGAGCGGCCGGCGATCATGCGATAGGGGGCCGCTGGCCGTCATGGGGCGAGACTTAGAGCCCAGAGAGCCTGCTTGCCGCCGGGGTGTGACGCCGTCGGTCGCCTTGTTGAGCTCTTCGGCCAAGGACCGTCGAAGAGGGCGAGCCGCCCGGCGGGTCGGCCATGACCGGCGATGGCCGCAGCGTTCTTGGGAGTTCATCCGGACGGGGTGGGCTAAGCTGGCCGGACTGGGAGCGGGTCATACCACGCTCCTCACGCCGAATGGCGGCGATGGCCTGGTCGATGGCGATCTGGGCGAGCCAATGCGCCTCCCGAGGAGTCTCTGGGCCACCGTCATCCGCCCTGGGGGTCGCCTCACATCCGCCGGCCGCGAAGGCCTGGCGTTCGCGGGGTGACAAGGAGGGCGAGAGCATGGATGTGGAGCCTTGGCACTCGGGGACAGCGTCGGAGCCCAAGCATGCTGTTCGTGACATGCTGGTGGTGGAGCTGGAGGTGTTGAGCTGGCCGAGGTGACGAACTTTGGATGAACGAAACTTCGGGCCCCACGGTGGGCACCAGCTGTCAACGATCGGGACCGTCGACCGCAAAGAAAGAGGGTGAAGGGTAGTACGGAGGGCGAGGCCCAGAGCTTCGCTCGTCCGGGAGGTACCCTCGGCGAGCGTACTGAACAGGGGGGCCAGCACAATCAAACAGGGGACACGAGATTTATCTTGGTTGGACGAGCGTCCCTACTCGATTCGGATGATGGTCTTGTATTGCCCTCAATGCCGATGGTGCCCGGCCTTTACAAATGAGAGCTAGGGATTCCAATATGAGAGTCTGGGAGCCTAGTTCGTGGAGTTGTAGTGAGAAAGAAGAAAAGCCGCCCTTCGAGAGGGCCTGCCCTCCTTATACTGGCCGAAAGGCGGGTTACATTGGGGATTGGGAGCCTAGAGGATGAAGGGCTCATGTCGAGAAAGCCTTCGTCTTGGTGACTAGTCTTATGCAGCCTTGCCCACGCCGGGTTAGTAGACTCTCCGAGCAAAGCGAGTCACTTTGCTTCTTCGGGAAAGCAGCGCACCCACTCTCTGTGGTTTTGTCAGATGATGACGTTGCCATGCGTGGCCCCAGCGCTGCCTGGGGTGAGTGGACTCCCATCTTTGTCTGTGATTGGATGATGGGGTCGAGGCTTTGACTTTGGCGACCTTCGTGTTGCCTTGGGAAGGAGCCACACGCGTCGTGCGGTCGCCAGTGGTCGCGATCGTTGGACACGTGGTTAAAGGTCGCGGAGGGCCCGATGCTCGACCCTTGGCGGAGAGCGGGATCGGGCTGGTCGGGGGAGCCCGGTCTGTGACGAAGGTCGAACGCCCCGCTAGGTCGAGAAAGAGCTCGGGGCGGTCGGCTAGGTCGGGGAAGAGCTCCTTTATGGCCTTGCGGGACCTTTGGTCAGAGCCTGGCTCGGAATAGTCCGATTGGTGCTCCGGACTGGCGGTTCGGGGACGTCTCCGCCCGAGCTAGGGAACAGCCCCCCGATCTTAGAGGAGGGCTGCTCAAAGCCCCCCTGGGGGGCCATGTGTCAGGGTGGCCGATCCCCGACAGAACCTTTACATCCCCACAATTACTAAACCATTGAACCCGATATGGATGAGGATGTTTAAGCAACTACAAATTAAGCTTGTCACATATTTCCACACTAGCTAGGTTATGACAAGTACCACCATTAATGATTATCTTGATTACCTTATCACATGCCTTAGCTTGAGTTTGAAAAAGGTTGGATCGTTGTGCTGTAGAGTTATTTTCTTGGATTTGACACTTAGGATTTTAGTAACCACAAGTGTAGGTCCTATTTCATATGACAAATCTTGACTCTCAAAGTCTTGTTCTTCTTCATGTGCCTCTTCATGGATGCAAATTTCAGCATGTGGTTTTGTTTCTCCTTCACTCATTGAGTCATTCTCCATCTTTAGCGATGAGCATTACGTGGTTGTTTGGATATTCCCGCGCAATGTGTCTATGTCCTAAACACTTGAAGCATTGCACCTCCCTACTTTGGTTGTTGACCCAATCGACGAAACTGAAGATGTCGGGGTTGGAGCACATTTCTTTTCACTACCTGCAGTTTTTGTCATAGAAGAAGAGCGAAGATCAATAGAAACCGAATTGACTTGTGTGGAAGAAGTACCTCATCCCAAGCTAAAGCGTGCTTTGGATGCATTCAAAGATGAAGATGGTGCCCTCAAATTGAAGGATGGCACCCTTTTGTGCTGGCGTTGCATCTTCCATCATTTGTTTTTCGACCTTAGTTGTTTGATGTACCAACTCTATCATGATGTTATAGAGTTGATATACAACAATACACTTCATGTTGCGATTCAAGCCATGTAGAAATCGTGCAATCGTTTCCACTTCATCCTCATGAACATGTACCCAAATCATGGCTTTCTCCATCTCCTTGTAGTATTCCTCCACTAAACGTGAGCCTTGTCTTAAATTTTGCAATTTATCAAAAAGGTCATTCTATATGGTTAGAAATAAAACAAGCATGCATTTCCATTTTCATTTCCGCCCATGAAGCAATGGGTGGCTCTCCTTGCTCCTCCCTTTGAATGATCACTTGTTCCCACCAAATCAAAGCATAGCCATCGAACTCAAGAGCCGCCATGTGTAGCTTCTTATCTTCCTAGTAGTTGTGCATTTAGAAGATCTTATCCACCTTAAGCTCACGTGAAGTAAACGCCCAAATCTGCATCACCAACAAACTTAGGAATATTAAATTTTAGCCCATCGAACTTCTCCTTCACAGGTTCTCCTCCTTGTTGTCTACCATGACGTAGGTAGCCATCATTGTGGTGAAGCATGAAGTCATTGTCCATGTCTTCCTCATTGGTGCCATACCCACATCCTTGGGCAGCACCAAGACCTCCTCTCCCACATCCAAGGTGTGGTGGTCGAATCTTGTTGACAATGACGTGATCTCTCCTCCTTGCTTGGGCCTCTTGCTCCAAGCGTGCGGCAATGTCCACATCTGTTTCATTTAGTTCTGCACCTCCACCTTGAACACTAGTCTCCCCTTGTGTTCCATTCTCTAGTGTTCGATCCCTGCGAAACTCATTCAACTTTTTATCAAATTCATTTACCATTTGAGTCACAATGTCGTTTCTCAAGATGCTCATATTCTCATTGAGTTGTTCATTGAATTCATTAGTCATCTTCTTCAATTCAGCATATGTGACAAATGGTAACGACTTTCCCTGATCTCTACAGTTATCTGCCATGGTTAGTGCAAACACGAAAACAAAGCAATAAGTATATGATATATACGGTGGAAACACTCAAACTCACTCTCTCACTTATCGCCTGAAGTTCTTACTACTCCTTTGGATTAAGGTGTTGTACGTACTCCAGTGGCGGTAGACAAGACAAAGGTGATTACTCAAGCGAATTCACAATGGAAGCGCTACATGAGACAATGGTAGATATGTGGAGCTTGAAGGGAAAATTCTAGTTATTGTAATGGTAAGTAATAATCCAAACTAGAATTCACAAGCCCTAGTTGCCGATCTCAAAGATATAAGTGAATTTCAAGGTAACACACACACAAAAATAATGGCACTTATGCAATCAAGGAATGAGCTATAAAATATAAGTGAGGCAAAAAAAGCTCGGTTGCACAAGTTGTAGAGAGACGCTAACTTATTGCTTCAAGAATGTAAAAGGCACAAGATTGCTCACTAATTAATATAATTGCACAATATAAAAATTTCAACACAAATTAGGGTTTTGCTCAATATAGTGTGACTGGCCACTATTTTCTTTTCTTTTTCTTTTTTTCTTTCTTTTTTTGGCCTTTTGGCTCTTTCTTTTTGAGTGACTTTCATCTAGCACCAGTATAAATTGATGTCACAAGATAAGTATAATGATATGATGATTCAAAATTTTGCAATGTATCAATATTTACAACCATAAACAATATCAACAAGCTAGTCTCAAATAGGATCAAAGTTTTCACAAATGATGAAAGAATGATTCCCAAAAGGTGTATTGATATTTTTGACTTTTTTTTGTTTTGTGGATGCTACTGGACTCAAGAAATCAAAGGAAGAACTCAAAAACGATCCAAGAAACCCTAATTCAGTTTTTCTAGGGCAACACATTTGTCCCTAGATTAAAATTTGAAAACTATTGAATCTAGAAGGTTCACTATGGAATAAATTAAAGATTATGTCCTAAGCTTTCAATAACACCGAACTGGAGAGAATTGAAACAAAAAGCTACGCAATAGAAAAATGATCAGCAAGTAATCTAATGGATCAAAACTTAGCAAAACTCACCAAAATTAGAGAATAAACTAAGGGTTTAATTTTTTGTGAGGCAATTTTTGAAATAGGATAGAAAAAATAAAATAACTCTAAGGATAGAAATTCATTACCACTCAACCATGCTCTGATGCCAAGATGATAAGGGTGGTCCGATCTTGTGATGATGAAGAAGATAACTTGGACCTGTAAACCCTGATGAACATTGGTGCAAACCACCATCTCGATACTGTAACCTTTGACATGTGAATTCACCCAAGAAGATGCTTCGATCCTCGTCTACTTGACCATATGAAAGTAGATGTACGCTTCCTTGCATTCACCTCAAAGAAGTTGCAAGAACAACGGTGAAAATTTCAGATTCGAACTTCCTATTCTAATGGGGACATTGGAGCACAAACCATAGAATTAAGAGTATATCTTTAATCTAAAAATTCTTGGTTATCCTTATAATGGAGGGAGTACATATATATAGGAGAAGGGGTGTGAATAGTGCCCAACATGAACAGTAATCATGTATGAATAGTACATATGTGAATAGTAACCACGTCGAAAGTTGTCATGTGAAGTATGCATCTAGTTGGAAATAATCTCTTCTTTCCATGTAATGGTGATCTCTTCCTTTGTTTGAAGATGGCTGAAATTTCTCCTTCCTTTCCTTCTCCTTCCTTCTTTCCTCTCTTCTTTGATGGCATATATGGAAGGTTCCTTTCCTTCTTCTCATTCTTTCTTACTTCTTTCCTTTCTTTTTTGATGGCATACATGGAAGGAGATGGAGGAGTGTAACATCCCAAAATTTGCTTAGATATTATTTTATTGGTTATTTGTGCATTTTATGATTTTCTGGAATTTATTTGGATTTTTTTTCTGGATTTATTTGAATTAATTTCAAATCAAGTTTATTGCCTTTTATTCAAATCTATTTAAATCTGTGCAAAGTTAAAATAAAGTTTTGCCAAAAATATTTTATTTACGTCCAGAATGTCTCAAAGTATTTTTGAGATTTTTCTGGGATTTTTTCCTGATATTTATTCTGCTTAAAACTGAGTAATCGAATTACCAGAATTATTTTATTAACTAAAATATGGGAAAATCGTGTAATAGTGCTGGGCCGTAGCCCATCTCTGTTGCAAGCCGGCCCATGCGCGCAGTTGTTAGGCCCAGCTTCTAGAAGCCTCGCGTCGGCCATTCGGACCGTGTGATCGGCGGGCGGTCGGATTAGATCGAGCAGGCGGATCGCGGCCGAGCATCGCGCCACGTGTAGGCGGGCGTCATCGTGCTCGCGTGGCGGCGTGGACTCGCTCCGTGTCCGTCTCGCCGCGCTTGAACTCTTCTCCGTTTGTGCGTGATCCGGACTCCTAAGTGCTATAAAGGGGTGCGCATCAAAGGCACCGGATCATATCTAGCGAAGCCCTAAGCTCGTCGTGAAAGTGGCTTTTCGTGCGCCGCAATCGGAGTTTTCTCGAAGAGCGCCGCCACTATCGGTTTCGTCGATTCCGCCGTCATCCGTGGAGTTTGAGGCACGCAACCAGGGCCATTAGATTCGTCTCGACGAGGGGAAGCCCGTGCGCGCGCTAGTCTTGTCGGAGAATCGTCGAAGGAGGAGATCGCCGTGGAGACCGCCGCCGCCAGTGAAGAAGTCCTCACCGCCGTCGTTCGGTGATCGAGAAACGCGTTCGTCGCGTCATCGGTTCGCCACGTTGAGGCGTGCGAAGGTACTTTTCAACCTCGCCGCCGAGCGACCCTAGGTGTCGCGCCGTCGGCGTCGGCGTGGTTAGCTAGCTCGTCGCCATGTGTCGCTGCGTGGCGGCCAGCTCGGATCGGCGCCGATGTGGCGGCGTGGCGTGCCGGAGTAGCGGGCGTGGCGATCCGATCCACCGAGGCGTGGGCCGCGTGTCGAGGCGACCGTGTGGACCAGATCCACCGTGAACCCGAGGAAGATCATGGACGCAGTCCATGGACCGAGGGGCACATGTCGACGACCGGGCGCTCGGACCAGGGCTGACGTCACGCTGACGTCATAAATCGCTTTTTCAGTTTAAAAAAAATAAATCTGTTAATTCTGATTTTTGCTATTTTCAGTATTTATTCCAAACTTCAAAAGGCTATATCTTTTGCATCATAACTCGGATTTGAGTGATTCCAATTTCTAAATTTTTTTAAAATTGAGATATATTTAATGGTGAATTTTATTTGATCTTTGGAGTTCATTTGCTCTCTGTTTTCGTATTTATTTGCTTTTCTCCTTCGGTACGCGTAGACGTTGAATTGTGCGACGCTTCGGAGGAAGATCCAGCAACTCAAGAGCAAGTTCCAGAACCAGATCAGGACCTATTCCAACGCAAGTTGTGCTTTGATCATGTTGAACCCATGTTTATAAAATTGCTATGTTTGTTTTACCCTATTGCATATATTTCAAATATCCAATTGTTTTAAATTAGATTGGGTTTAGCTAATATACCAGATTGAATTATACCCTACCTTGTCATTGTATGCCATGATCCATTGTCACCCTAGATTGGTTCAATATAGTTGGTTAGTAATTATAATCAACATTGGAGGATTAGTCCGTATTAGTTGCTTAGTCATGCCACGTCATCACGTGTGTCAGAATCATTGATAATTAATCTTGATTAATGGAATATGGAACAATATTATGAACTTGTGTGTCATGTGGGATCACACGATGAGATTGAGTTGTTGTGGCGAGTCATGTCACGCAACGATGTTGAATTGTTGATGGCACGTGGTGCTTGGTAATCAACTGGGTGATAATAACTTAGATTGGGGCAAGTGACAAGGGGCGAGTATGCCAAGGTGGGACCGATGGGCAGAGGGTATGTGGATGTCCTGCCTTGATCACACTAAGGACTTAACCTTGCAAGCCTTTGACCTGACTCAATCATGCAACCACATGTCTGGTATGGGCCAGCCTAGCTGATTAATTTGCAATGTCTTAACTTTGGTACTATCTTGGTCGGTGTGAGTTTCCGAGTTATGGAGTAATTCACATGGTGCAAGAGGGGGGCCCTGGTTATGGTTTTCAGACCCACTAGTGTTGAAACCTTAGCGGGTAGTACTGGATTAAGCCAGAGCATTGTAAAGGCTTTGTCATGATCTCTTCGCCGATACACCAAAGGAAGTGTGTTAATTGCATGGCACCAAGAGACGATCATGTCATGAGGGTAAAGTGCATAACCTCTGCAGAGTGTGAAACTATTCGGATAGCCATGCTCGCGGTATTGAGCAATGCTCGGGAATTACAATTAAGGGTTAGATGAATTAATTAATTGAACAACTTGGTTGGGATGGCGGAATGCCATGTGGAAGATGGGAATTGATTTAGGATTGGAAACTTGGTTTACTTGAGAAATGCTGAATCTAGCTATTATTGTTATTTGTTTTACAGTCTTTACAATCTATTTATTGTATTTGTTCATAAATGCTGCTTTGTTGCAAAATAGCCATGATAGCCTATCCTTTGGAATAAGCCTTGCATATAGTTACATAGAATTGCATTCTGTGCACAACTTGTTGAGTGCTTTAAGTACTCACACTTGCCAACAATAACCTCACCAGTTGAAGAGTCTACATCAATGCTGGAGGAAAGATTCCAGGAGGAGACGAATGTTTAGGGTGCAAGCCTTGTCAGTTGCCTATGGTATACTGAGGGGTTGTCTACGTTTTCATTCCGCTGCAGTTTAATATATTATTCAGTCTTGCGAGGCATAGTCATGTAAGTGGACCATAAGGTCATTCAACTAGTAGTATGTATCATATGATGTCTTTCATAATATTTCCGCTATATATGATTGTGATATTTACTGATGTTGAGCCTGTGTGCACTAGCGTGATCCTGGACTAGTGCAGTATACACAGAGGGTCCGGATTTGTATATTCGGGTCCCGACAAGGAGAGGGCACATAGGCCATGTATGAGCTATATGGGCCGCATGGAGTTGGCTTGGCCCACGCCTCTGAGTGCTCTTGTGGTTTTTCTAGTGTTAGCAATGCTCGTGTTGTCTCTTTTTAGTGTCCGTTCTCCCTCACCTCCCGCTGGACACACCATGTTCCAACACCTTCATATCTGAGAACACAAAAGGTAGTTGTGAAAGAAAACATCCAATTCTCATTGGAAGTTAAGTTATGGTCAATTAAACACAACGCAACATTTTGAGCTAGTTTCTTGGCACGTGATCTTATGATTGGTCCTTGAAACATGTTTGGAGCCTCATCGTGAATAATGGAAGAAGATGGTGAAGATGATGTCGTTGTAGTCAAAGGAATGACCTCATCATATATCCAAACTAGAGCCGGATGGTTAACCAAATATTTAGCAAGGGTATATCGCTAATGATAACTTAGGATCCTATGTGACAATGCTAATACAGGAGAAAGAAATCATAATGCAATATTGATTTTGGAAAGATAGAAGTTAGAACACATATGCAAGCCTAGACTAGAGTGGATGTTAGCTCCATGCTGTCACCATCCATTGATCCGCATCCTCCTAGTTAAACAAACATAAATGTCCTAAACAATATGATTAAGGTAGAACTGCTTATATTGTCATAGTCACAAATTGTGTTGTTCATAGAATCCATCTCTCTAATCTTACTCATAAATTCACACGCTATAACTAAATAGATAGCTAGCATGCAACAGGTTTAGAAGTATGAGAATTTAAACTTTGCACAATGAAACAATCATCCAGAACATAGATGCACATATAAATAGGAAAGTCTTACTAGAGGCACTACTACAGAACATGTCATCACAGATGGTTCGGAACCATCATCACAAACGATTTTTTGAACCATCTGCAACCGTGTGTCAGTGATGTTATGCCATATCATAGACGGTTTCTGAACCGTCTGTGATAGAAGATATCACAGATGATTTTTAACTAGGACCGTCGGTGATGTTATAATATCACAGACGGTTTTAGTTTGAAACCGTCTATTAAATCATTACATCACAAACGGTTTCTATTTAAAAACCGTCTGTGATAAGTCTTCCTACAGGCAACCCTTTTTCTATTTATTGGCTAGCATCGGGAAATGCTAGTCACGCCCTTTGGAAAAAGCAGATTACAGATTAACTCAACTCAAATTACAAGCATTACATCCATTTCAGATTACAAGCATTACATCCATTTCAGATTACAAACATTACATTCATTTCAGCAATCAACTCAGATTACATCACAGCGCAAAGCAGATTACGTATAGATTAATATTGCACGACACATCTATTTCAGAAATGAACTCAGATATATTAACCAGTGGAACTCAATATTATTAACCAATTATTTGAATGCACAACTACAATTCACCAATCCACAGCACAAGTTTGACAATTAACCCAAATGGTAATTCAGAAAAAATACAACTCCTGAAGTTATACAGTAGCGTGGAACTCGCCTTTTGGATTTAAGACTTGACTGAGCAAGAAGGCACAAAGATGTCCTCAAATTCACATCAGATCAGCCTCTTCTAACGCAGTTATTACCTGATTGGTCGCTTTCGTATTGACGAGGAGTTGTATATTGTGGCAAACGTAAAATCCACAACGGTTATTCCGTTTCTTTGCTGGTAGCACTACAAATATAGAATTGGTTAGTTCCAGAGTCATCATTACATAGTTTATATAGGATTATTGTGTATAGAGGATACCGGAAACTTAAAATCGTGCTTCAGCTTCGCCCTGTCCTTGCTAGAAGGCCCTCCATAAGCCTTGTACACTCTGAAAGAATTTCGTGATTGCAAAAGTTTAGCCTCAGCCATTCTATGAGCAACGTACACCTTGAATAACCTACATGACCATGTTATCTATGGAGGAAACGTGATTAATTAATTACCTGTTGAGTAATTCCGAGATAGGATTTAAGTCGTGGCTGCCACTCTGTAAGGAATCAAGGTACATAACCCGATTCGTGGCTAGATGAATTACAATGAGAACCCAGTGAAACCTACATAGGTATGTCGACATGGTCCATTAACAAAATAGAGTTGCGTTCATAGTACAAATCAAAGTATAGCAAGTAGTGAAGCACTTACCCTAGGTTGTGGGGTAAAAGTATGAATTCTTTATCTTTTTGAGCCTGCATGGCCTATGCAACGTATTCATCGACATATTCTAAATATTTGTCCATTGTTTGCTTGGAGACTATTTGTGGGTCCAGGAAGCCCACCGATTGTTTGTTCTGTCTCGCTTTACGGATCATGTATCTATATATACAAAAGAAATGAGTTATATATATATATGACATTTATCGGTATTACACAAATGTAGACTATGATTGCACACACTTATAATGTCCAGCATCTCAAGAGCACAACGTCGAGGGCGTCGAGGTTGAAGACGTCAAACAGGTCCTTGAAGTTAACTGCGAAGAAGCCCTCCGATGACTCGTTGAATAGATGCTCAGGCTTGAAGCTGACCGACATACTCGTTACGTGGTCTTGCACTGGCTTGTTAGCTTGTTCCTAGTACCGATTATGCAATCTAACACAAGCTATAGAAAGGTTCTCCATGCGCTCTACCGTTACTAAAGGCTCTCCTAGCTAGTATAATTGGGCTAGTGGGGCAATTGGATAGTCCAATTCCTTTGCCCTTGAGTTGCTTTCTGTTATAGGGAATCTTCACAGGAGACGAGTGTGTACCATCCCACATAAACTCATTTGATGCAGGGGCACATGAGCCGATTTGGTGGCTTGCTGAGGTGCCGCAGACGACTCAGGCAGTTGGGGTAGCTCCGGTGATGGAGGACGGGCGTTCAAGGAGATATCGTTGCTGGGCCACTGGATGAAAGTGCGAATAGCGTCCCCTAGTGTCACGATCTCATTGTTCGGGGGCATTGGTAGCGGGACGATCTTCAAACTATCATGTACACCGTCCACATTAACCTTCGTGAAACCTGAAGCCACTAGGGTACCTTGCACCAGTGCCCCTTCCATGGACAGATACGCGAGCCCCCAAGCAGTCGGAAGAGGAATGGAGCCATCGGCAAGTCTTAGTTGGAGAGTGCACCGCGTGGCCACCTACATAACGGTACATAATTAGCTAATGCTTCCAATTGCTATTTGTATGGAGTATTCAAGACATATATATAAGTGCCTTGATGTCACATACAGGAAATTTTCCATATCATCTGTGGGAGTGGCGGACGCACAACTGCTCTTTTTGGTAGTAGGGCTAATTTGCACCTATACATCTGGGACTTGCGTAGGCTGTCTGCAGTCCTGATTATTGAGCCTTTCCTTAAGGTTTCTTATCTTATTGTTGAACTCTTCTCTTAGTCTTTCCTCAATCTTTTGTACCAGTCGTTCCTCTCGCTCTGCTTTGGTTCTCTTCCTACTCTAGTATTTGTCGGAGTCATCTGGAAATCCAATTTTCCAGGGAACAAAAACCCCTTTGCCTCGCGTGCGACCAGGGTGTTCCTTGTTTTCCAAGGCCATGGAGAATACATCTTTCTCTTTGTCTGGCAAAAAAGTGCCCTCGGAAGATTGTGTACTAAAGGCTACCTGCAAGATACCGACAAGTTATTTCACTTACGAAGTTATGGACTAATTACGTACAAAATAGGTAGTTGGATATCTTACCAGGCGTTGGTAGACTTCCTCGTCCACGGGGTTTGTAAAGGAGATGGTGTCGGAAGACGTGTCACTTGACCTCGCTCTCAGCCAGTCTCTGGCACGCTGGTCAACGAAAGATGCAAATGGTGCGGAGGCCTCCTCACCCTCCCTCTCCTATTTCGTCCTCTTCCCCACATACCCAGCGGTGCCTTACTTATACCTCGGGAATCCATAGTGTTTTCAGATCTTCCACCAATGGTGCTAGGTACATATCAATATCGTTCCCAAGTTGTTTCAGTCCTTAGATAAGTATAGACAACAAAATGTACTTTTTCTTCATAGACAACCAAGGAGGAAGATTGTAGATACAAAATTCATGGGCCAAGTGCTATCCCAACTGCTCATGTTACCGAAAGGATTCATTCCATCTTTACTCAATCCAAACCTTATATTCCTTGTATCCGCAGCGAATTCTTGAAACCTCCTATCGATGTTTCTCAACTAGATGGAATCAGCAAGGTGCCCTAGCAGAGTGCCAACGCATCAGTTTTGCCTCATTTGGGTTCGCAAACAAACGCTTCAAACGAGGAATTACAGGTAGATACCATGCCACCTTAGTAGAAGGTCCTTTTTTCACCTCGATGCCCTCGATGTCATCATCTGAATGACTCTTACGCTTGTACCGGGATGTGTTGCACACAGGACATACATGCAAGTTTGCATACTCTTTGTGGTACAAGATATAGTCGTTCAGACATGCATGTATTCTTTCTAATTCCATTTCTAAGGGATAAAGAACCTTCTTAGCTTTGTACGTGGTTGTCGGCAACTCGTTTCTCTCTGGAAGCATGTCTACCAAAAGACGTAACAACGCTGTGAAACTCTTGTCGGACCAACCGTTGCTTGCCTTCAATTTTAGAAGTTCTAGCATGGATAACCTTGTGTATCTGGACTTGCAGCCTGGGAACAAAGGTTTCTTTGAGTCCTCCATCAAGCCCCGGAATTTACCATATTCTCTGTCATGGTTCCCTTCTGCGTCACGCAACATCTGATTCAGATTATCATCATGCAACCTATCCTCATTGAAAACACAATCGATATGATAATCCGACATATCATTAACTTCGTCGATGATGTTAATACTACCTGCTTCCTGTATATCCTGCTCTTCACCGTGATTGGTCCAACATGTATACCCCCTTTTGAAACCCCTCAGAATCAAGTGTGCTTTGATCTGAGCAGAGTTTCGAAATATTTTCAGATTCTCACAGTCAATGAACGGACAAGACATAAACTGCACCGCCTTATTAAACATATCCTCCTCTGCAGCATGCGGAGACATCATTAATGTACTCGGCACTCGCACAGTTCTCAGCGTACATCCAGCTTCGGTCCATCTACGCTACGTATATAATATTTAGTGTTAAATATTGAAGTACACTAGGTGTGCGGATGCACACATTCTTAAATTATGCACAGCTAGCTACTTCTTCAATATGATGCAATTATATTACCAATTACTACCTTAGAACACCGAACAAATGGATCTACAAGCTAGATATAAACACAATCTTCAAATTCTCTCTTCACCAAACTAGCTACCTAAATCTTAAATATAATAATGCAGTTAAAACTAATTACTAACCTTAGATCACCAAGAACACATGGATCTACAAGCTAGATCTAAACAATCTTCAAATTCGGTCCTTACCAAGCTAGATCTTGAATATAATGCAATTAGAACCCATTACGTACTAACCTTAGATCACCAAGAACACATGGATCTACAAGCTAGATCTAAACAATCTTCAAATTCTCTCCTTGCTAAGCTAGACCTTGAATATAATGCAATTAGAACCCATATTACTAAACTTAGATCAAAAGAACACATGGATATATATACAAGCTAGATCTAAACGATCTTCAAATTTTCTCCTTAACAAACTAGATCTTGGATATAATACAACTAGAACCCATTGCTAACCTTAGCTCACCAAGAACACATGAATCTACAAGCTAGATCTAAACAATCTTCAAATTCTCTCTTTACCAAGCTAGACCTTGAAAATAATGCAATTAGAACCCATATTATTGACTTTAGATCAAAAAGAACACATGAATATACAAGCTAGATCTAAACAATCTTTAAATTCTCCTCACCAACCTAGATCCTGAATATAATGCAATTAGAATCCATTACTAACCTTAACTCACCAAGAACACATGGATCTACAAGCTAGATCTAAACAATCTTCAAATTCTCTCCTTACCAAGCTAAACCTTGAATATAGTGCAATTAGAACCTATATTACTGACTTTAGATCAAAAAGAACACATGGATATACAAGTTAGATCCAAACAATTTTTAAATTCTCCCCACCAAGCTAGATCTTGAATATAATGCAATTAGAACCCATTACTAACCTTAGATCATCAAGAACACATGGATCTACAATCACCCTTCAAAATCAATTGTCTTCTTTCACATAATCGCTACATAGTCGGAGCCACCCGAAAGATAGATCCCGAAACCCTAAAAATCACTAAGTGGCTCAGGTCTCTATATTATATATCGCTGGGAGATATCAGAAACGGTTTTATTCATAAACCGTCAGCGATTTTCATAGAATCCCAAACGGTTTTAGTAGAAAACCGTCAGTGATATATCATAGACAGTTTTAGTTTAAAATCGTCTATGATATAATCACTAATGGTTTGGTATTAAAACCGTCTGTGATATTGGTGTATATCACTGACAGTTTTTGAAGAGTACCGTCTGTGATGATGTCACTGACAGTTGTACTATAGAACCATCAGTGATGTTCCTTATCACAGACGGTTTTTCTAAACCGTCTGTGCTAAGGCGTCTAATATATGCTTTTCTGTAGTAGTGAGGAAGTGTAGACGAATGCTTACAACAAAAAAGATTACAAAGACCATTAATCTCGCCATCTTTATGGCGTAGATATGCTAGATCCTTGCTCTAATTAGAACCTTCCCTAATTAGATCACCTAATTAAAACCTCTATCATTAGAGGGCTAATTAGAGCCCTCACTAATCTAGACCTAACTATTGGAAAATCTGGTTTCGACCTCAACAGAGCAATGGAGGTAGAACTCAAAGATTGGATAATTGTTGATGATAGTTGTCCATGCAATGTAATGCTCTGGGTGTATGGTCGTTCAAGGCATTCTTGGGCGTGAGGTCCCAAGCTTATATGTGTGTAGTTTAATTGCATTTTTAGCGTGAATTTGTTATAACGTAGATTGTTAAAGCCTTGTGGATTATCTTTTCGTGAGTACTATATCAAGGAAAGGTGATCATAAAATTTAGGAATGGCAATTTAAATTTGGAGTGGAAGTAGATAGCAGTAGCATTCCAGGCTCAAGGTTGGAATGTGGTGTTACAATATATTCATTTTACTCTTGTTTTAAAAAATGTTTACTACCAGGATATTAGATCGCATGATCTTTCTTACAAATAATCATTCTATGTTTAGGCTATCGGTGGCTTGAATATTTTTTTATCTGCTCTCTCCTCCTTTTCTTCTCCTCCTATGGCCGGGTCCAATGCTTTTCCAGCCCCTTACATACTTGGTTTTGCAAATTTAGCTCCCGTGCGAACACAACTGCAAAAACTACACAGTAGGAGCTCAACAGCAGAGCTACCAGAGCAGAAGGAGCTCAATAGTAGGAACCTTCCCAACATCCCTACATCGTTAAGTATTAGGTAAGTGATTTAATTAATTGAAGTTCTCTCATTTGTACGCATCCCATACATGTACCCTAGGAACCCACAGTGTTTTTAGATCTTCCACCAATGGTGCAAGGTACACATCAATATTGTTCCCAGGTTGTTTCAGGCATTGGATAAGTACAGACAACAAAATGTACTTCTGCTTCATAGAAACCAAGGAGGAAGGTTGTAGATACAAATATTCATAGCCTAAGTGCTATGTCAGCTGCTCTTGTTACCGAAAGGATTCATTCCATCTGTACTCAATCCAAACCTTATATTCCTCGGATTCGCACCGAATTCTTGAAGCATCCTATCAATGTTTCTCCACTGGGTGGAATTAGCAGGGTGCCTTAGCATTCCTTCCTTCTTATGCTCCTCTGAGTGCCAGTGCAGTAGTTTTGCCTCCTTTGGGTTCACAAATAAACGCTTCAAATAGGGAATTACAGGTTGATACTACGCCACCTTAGTAGGAGGTCCTTTCTTCACCTCGATGCCCTCACCGTCGTTATCTGATTGACTCTTACGCTTGTACCGGGAAGCGTTGCATACCGGACATACATGCAAGTTTGTGTACTCTTTGCGGTACAGGGTACAGTCGTTCGGACATGCATGTATTCTTTCTACTTTCATTCCCAAGCTACAAAGAACCTTCTTGACTATGTAGGTGGTTGTTGGCAACTCGTATCCCTCCGAAAGCATGTCCACCAATAGACCTAACAGCGCCGTGAAACTCTTGTCGGACTAACCGTTGCTTGCCTTAAATTTTAGCAGTTCAAATATGAATGATAACCTTGTGTATTTTGACTTGGAGCCCGAGAACAAAGGTTTCTCCGAGTCGTCCATCAAGTCCCAAAATTTACCATACTCTCTGTCATCACGGTTCCCTTCTACATCGCACAACATCTAATCCAAGTTGTCATCATGCAACCTATCCTCATCGGAAGCACAATCGATATCATCCGGCATATCATTGACTTCATCGGCGATGTTAATACTGCCTGCTTCCTGTATAGTCTGCTCTTCATCGTGATTGGTCCAACATGTATACCCCCTTTTGAAACCCTCATAATCAAGTGTGCTTCGATCTGTGCTGAGTATCGAAACATCCTCAGATTCTCGCAGTCAATGCACAAACAAGTCATAAATTGCACCCCCTTGTTAAACATATCATTCTCTGCAGCTCTTCTAAAAGCGGAGATGCCATTAATGTACTCGGCACTCGCACTGTTCTCAGCGTACATCCAACTTCGGTCCATCTATGCTACGCATATAACAATTAGTGTTAAATATTGAAGTACACTAGAAGTGCAATGCACATATTCTTAAATTGGAGTACAAATTAACTAGCTAAACCCTACCCTAAATCATAAACCATGCTATATCCATAAAATTTTCTCTCCATATGAAGCTAGCTAGATCTATCTAAACCAAGCATCTTTAATTCTCCCTTTACCAAGCTAGCTATATCTTTCAATATAATGCAATTATAACCAATTACTACCTTAGATTACAAAGAACAACTGGATCTACAAGCTAGTTCTAAACAATTCTAAACAATATTCAATTCTCTCTTTACCAAACTAGATCTTGAATATAATGCAATTGAAACCAATTACTAACCTTAGATCACCAAGAAACAAATGGATCTAGAAGCTAGATCTAAACAATATTCAATTCTCTCTTTACTAAGCTAGATCTTGAATATAATGCAAATAGAACCAATTACTAACCTTAGATCACCAAGTAACAAATGGAGCTACAATCATCCTTCCAAATCAATGGTCTTCTTTCACCAAATTGCCTTACAACAGCAGCCACCTTAAAGTTATATCCTGAAACCCTAAAAACACTCAGTAGGGCAGGGCTCTGTATTACATATACATGGCAGGTCACATCACAAACGGTTTTAAAAAAAAACCGTCTACCTAATAGATTGTTATCAGTAAGTACTATTCTTAATTATTATCAACACCTAAACGTTATTATTTGTATGATAATACTCCCTCCGATCACAAATATTTATCGTTTTAGACATCGACACGGTCCCCAAAACTCAAATTTGACCACTAATTTCTATTGTAATATATTTAAAAAATCCAATAAAATTATAATACTATAAAAGTACATTTCGAAACGAATCTACACATATGATTTTCATGCATCCAATCTATATATTTAAAAAGATATCGATAGCTAAAGTTTTAAAAGTATGATTTTCATGCATCCTAAGCCGACAAGTTTTTGTCAACCAAGGGAGTATATATATTGCTAAGAATCAACGAAGCATTTCCAATCAAAATTTTCTGGTTCAGTGTCACCATAGGCAAATGTGTGACCCTTCCAAGCTACATGACCTATTTATACATCACTGTTGTCCCCCATGACGACATACAGTGCCACGCCTACTTGTCAATCTACACACAGATTGTAGCCCTCCCCAGTTACATTTCTTTTTCAACCTGGATTGCGGTGAATTGCCATGGCCCGCAGACAAACGAATCTTAGGTTTTTAGTTGGGTACACCCTAGATATGCTTGGCGCACAAATCATAAAGCAAATCAAGTAGGCAGAACATAAATAGTACATGATTTTTTCCCCTAAATAATCGAGCACATTTGTTTATAAAAAAATCCAAATCCTACATGCACGTTCATTTCTAGTCTACTTCCCCTCGTTATTTATGTGGTTTTCATGTTTTAGATGTTTTTTTAGTAGCTACACCAGATAAAGAAAAAAAAATTCTTTTGAAACCTCTTTGAGCTCTATTCTACTTTCTACCGAGGAAAATTGACCACCTGTTTTTTTGGCACTACTCCATCTGCTTTCATTTCCTTTTTTCCACTTCCTTAAGGTCAACACCGTTTGGCAGTCAAAAAAATAATAGAAAACCCACAAAAAAAGCAAAATCAAATAAAATATAAATCTTGCAAAACAAATATCAAGGAAAATACCAAAAAATAAAACAAATTAGAGATCACTTTTAAAATATAATTTAGAATTTTATGAAAAGTTTAAACTAGGGAAAGAGCTATACTGCAGAAACGTTTCAAACTTCCTCAGCTTTTATGTAATATTTTCAAAATATTCCTAGTGTAAAATTTTCATGGGATTTCAATAATTTTATTCAAAAGTGGCCCCTGATTTTTTTCCTGGAATTTCTGTTATTTATTTTCAAATTTTCTAGTATTTTTCTTGGTTAATGTGGATTTTCTTTTACTTTTGATGACGGTTAAAGGTGTTGACTGAACGGGAGCGGCAAAGAGAAATGGACGCGTGGCAAAAGTTAGCTCAAACCAATCGCAAAAGAAAGTCTCCCATAAAGAAATTATGCTGTGCAGCAAGCAGCAGGGTAGGGCCACAGCCCGGTCCAAACTGCAAGGCCCAAGGAGATGATCATGAATTACAAAAGAACTAGCATAGTATGTGAGCCTAACCCACCTAACCCAATCTCACTTCTCCAGCACACCGCGTTGGCACCTCGGCTCAGCCCAGCCCGCACGCTCGATTTTTCAGCCCAACACCAGATACAGCACATGCAGGAATTTTTTTCTCTTTAATATTTTTTTAATCTTTTTTTCAAAACTAGGCGTTAGGTTTTAGAAATAGCAAAACTAGGCGCCGATCGCCCTATATACGGGCGATATGTCACTACTACACAAATATACATCACAATCGGTTCTTTTTGGTCATCACAGTCGGTTCTGGTGGTGATACAAAGTCATGAGACAGAGATGAGGCGGGCATTATTACAGTCGATTCTTAACCGATAGAGATGATACATTCATCTCTATCGATTCTTTATAAGAAGCGATAGAGATGATGATATTATCTCTATCGGTTCTTTGTAAGAAACGATAGAGATGAGTTCTTTGTAAGAAGCGATAGAGATGAGCTATCATCTCTATCGCTTCTTACAAAGAACCGATAGAGATAAGATCATCATCTCTATCGCTTCTTATAAAAAACCGATAGAGATGATCATACCATCTCTATCGCTTTTTTCAAAGAACCGATAGAGATAATATCATCATCTCTATCGCTTCTTATAAAGAACCGATAGAGATGACTGTATCATCTCTATCGCTTCTTAAAAAGAACCGATAGAGATAATATAATCATCTCTATCACTTCTTTGAAAGAACCGATAGAGATGAATATTCTCATCTCTATCACTTCTTATAAAGAACCGATAGAGATGAGTTCATTATCCCTATCGCTTCTTTCAAAGAACCGATAGAGATGACCGCCACATCTCTATCATTTTCTTGTGAGAACCGACAGAGATGAAGGGTGTGGTGTGCTATCACATTCTAATCAACACATATTCCACACAATATGCACATATCACATTCACACAGAAATTACAGACAACATATCACATTCAAAGAACATGAACACTTTGTTACAACAAACACATATCACATTCGTTAACAAAATAGAACGTAAACATGCTTAACCATAAGTACACATGCAATCGCATTCGGATATGTAATATTTGTTCACATCTGGTCTAGTAGGAGCTTTTGGGATCTCTAAACCGTCAGTCCTCCGACAAGCATTCTATCCATTACCACCGCATAAGTGGTCTCGATCTTGTTGAGTGCAAGGTCTTGTCTACACTCTTACGGGGATAACGGTATTCGCAAGATAGAAACGAGTGCTCTAATTTGAGTTTTCAAATTTCCATGTGAAAGACCAATTGTATATGTATGTACTACCTCGGGAAACGGTGCGAGCCGACAATCAAGATCACCATGTGTTGCATGACATACAAACCACAGTGATCGTCGCGCCTGTTGATGACACTGTGAAGAAAGAAAAATAAATTAAGAGACAAAGAAAATATGTCGAAAATCTAAATCTTATATATGATAGCCACTTGTACCTTGAAGCGGACATACCCACTTGGAGCCCTTTTTGTCGTCGTGTGTCCCTCCCACCTTGACGTATTCCTTGAAACCCTATATACATTGGAAAGATGTCGTTGAGTAAAAAATTAATGAATGTAGTTAAATCGAGAAAATGTTAGATAAGAGTGGTGCACTTATCGCTCCAAAGGAGGCTTGATCGCGTAGGCCATCGGTCTCTTATCAAGCGAATTAAAAGTGTACACTTTGTTGTCGCTCGGAAGAACACGAGTAGAACCCAATGGTTGCTTATTAAATGATATGCGCCAAGAAAATAAGTTCACATACGGTTTGATGTGTAGAAGTAATTGAGCAGTGAAGTAGTACTTACTCCTCGTGGTACGGAATAGAATGAAGCCCTTCTTCGACTCGACTTGCAATGCCCTCTTGATGTAGCCGCAACCCATTCGGTTGAAGCCTAGCCATCGTCGCGGACACAAGTTCGTGGTCGACGAACCCAACTAGTTGTCGATTCGTCACGACCATTGCCTCATCGCCTCGTAACTCGCATTGAATGTTAAAAAGCGTAATGCAAAATCCTATAGAAGTCATAAGGTCGTACAGCGTGGTGCGATACTCACAGCGCCCGTGATCGTCTGATAGAAATATCGATGGCTATCGGTTGGTACAGATTTAACAGATCCTCAAAACTAATCGAATGTCCCATCCTCCTCGCGGTGGAAATGTCCCTTCGTATCTAACATTGAAGTCGACACGCTCGCTCTCTTTCGCTTTGTCAATGTACCATCCATGGAGCTGTCGAGTCCATATGCCTAGAGCGTTCAATTTGCTGGGAGGCGAAGGGCTTTCCATGTACGTAGGCCTTAAATTCATAAGGCTTCATTGTGGTCTGTGCCGGCTCTCCTTTCTGGGCCGAAGGAGTCTCCGAGGCCGGGGTAGTGGGCTTTTCATGTACCTGAGGGGGCGATGTGGCCTTTGTGAGCCTAGCCTTTTTAGCGAGGCCTCCGGTGGTTACGTGGTTGTCGTGCTAGTCCTTTTATACACCAGCTCAGACTTTGTGCGGGGGCTCGTCACGATCGTGGGAGCAGCGCAGTACGGTAGGAACCTACAAAGCACGCGCATAATTAAGTAACTTGTTGCAATACTACCGAATGGTACAGAAGACGTGAGGATGTTTACCTTGACCGATCTGACGCTGTCGTGGGCCACTTGATGAACGACATCCGCGCTAGCCCGAGAGTGGTGATGTCTTCGTTAGAGGGGAACTCAAGCACATGTGATAAGAAGGCTTCGTGGACGTAGTCCACCTGGACCCTCATGTAGCCCTTCCCCAAAGGCTGACCATGCACCGTGTCGGTCTCCTTGCATGGAAATGCAACACCGCGTGCAGCCTCAATAGGAAATCCGTCTTCCGTCAGGGTGAGCTGGCACTTGGTAGGCGCTGCAAAAGTTCGCAACTTGAGAGAAAACATATGAAGAGTTACCTCGCACTATTAAGTAAGGCAAAATTAATTATTACCTTCAACTGGGGACCGGACTTATCATTTTTGGAACCCTCGCTACTTGGTGGGGGCACGTGTTTCTCTGATGGCGGGGCATCTGCTCGACGACTGGAGATCATCGCCATCATCTCGGCCCTTAGGCGCTTCTCACGTGCCATCATCTCCACCTCATCTCCTCCTCACGTGCCATCATCCGCACCTCATCTCCTCCCTCATCTCCTCCGAGATCTCCTCCCTCAGCTGCTCCCTAAGCGTGTCCTTCAAGCGCTCCGCACGTGCCTCCCATGTTCTTGATCTGGTACTCGAAGCAGCATCTTGGAAGTAGGACTTCTTCGTATGCCCGACCTGCGGCAAGCACCCGCCCTTATGGTCGAGCTTCCGATCGCAGATGGATAGGATGTCATTTGACCCTTGGCTAAGAAAGGTCCCTGCTCTTTCCTCCGCTTACCTCCTCTTGCAATAAGCGAGTACGAATTAGATCCAAATACGGAGAAATGGTCTCTTGCAATGTAGTAAGTTTGATATCTTACGATGGCGGAGGCGACTTGCGCGTAGTGGGGTTTGGTACTACCGGTTGCCGTCCGCGGTTTTCTTTGTCCTCGCTAGTACCCGATCCGTGCCGCTCCTCACATATGTGCGAGTAAGGCATCGTTGTCCGGAGTTAGCGCACTCCTCGGCTAGTCGTGCCCATTCTCGCTTTCTTCCCTTCGTAGCCACGAACCGAGGTGGTGCGCGTGCGTGTTCGACCTCCGGGTAGCAACGTTCCTCTGTCTCGGCTCCCGCCTCGGGCGTACTCTTGATCCTCGTGAACTCCTCCCAAACATCGGTAGTCACGAGCGGATACCTCTCGAATGGTGCACGGCCTTTCAAAGACGTACTCTTTGTGCATGTAGACCTGAAGTGCCTCGAGCCACACCCATCCTCTTCAAAGCGCATCACCGCTGGCATTGTTTTCATCCTCCTCTTCTATAATCCATTTTCCTTTAACCTCGTCCCACACCGGTTCTTCCGCCGACGACCTCCTTTCTCCAATCCTTAACCGTTATGGGAACTCTCTCCTCACCAGCTTGCGAGGAATGAGCGGTATCGCCCCTTACACTTGGGAGGACCGTGCAAACGCCCGTCGCATTGAAGTGGAGAATTTGCGGTGTTCTCCTGTGGCTCCTTTGCTCGGTCCTCGGGCCTTCCTCACCTTACTCGGCCCCTCGACATTTCGAACTTGGCTCGGCTCGACACTCGGAAGTTCATTGCGCCCTCAGAGCACCTTCTACTTTTTCAGCGATGAGCCGATGCTCTCTAATTGCGACATTTTGAGTTTCCCTATCTAACATGGACAAATATTTGACATGAGAGAAAGCAATTCGTAGCTATTATGTGAACATCACAATAAATCATCCAAGCAACAGGTCAATGGATAATTCATAGCATGTCATTGTTCTAGCATATTGCGATGAGAGTAATGAGATGAGCGAATGATCTTCAAGAAAAGTCTATATGTTGACCAACGAATACGTCTGACGATAACTCCTAATCTCTAAATAGGTTTGGTCTAATCCCATTCGAGGATATGTGGTTCGGACAAGTTCGAAGTGTTGTACAACTCAGAGAAAATTTGGCGACATCTCCCATTGTTCTCCGGATACACGCCTCGACAACCTGTCGAGAGGGTGTGTATCCGGAGAACACCAGGAGACACTACGAAACCTACTCGTGAGTTGTACAACAGTCAGAACTTGCTCAAACCACATATCCTCGAATCTAATCAAAATCGTGGACAATTCGAGATCGCTTGCTTACAAATATGTCATTAGGCATATTTATAAATAAGCACTCTCGAGCGGAAACGAGGTTACGCAACCTAAACTCTAACATATCTTTGAGATGAAAAAGAAAAATAATATGCAATTATTAGAATACAGATGATAGCAATGAGTAAGAAAGACTAACCAAGCAAAATCTTGCACAAATAATGTCTACAGAATTCTAGTTATATAATGGTAAGGTCAAGCATAGTTGGGAGTCATGAAGAATTATGTTTTCTATAATATCTAGTCCATTCAACAATCACTAAATACATAAATCAATACTTGAGCAGTTTCTGAAACTTTAAGATAGCATGATGTACACAATCCTATTGCTAGGGTAAAAACATGATGTGTATGTGTTATTCGTGAAAGTGCCATTTTTATATGATAAAACCATTAAAGCACACACTTCATTCCCAAAGAAAACAAAATCAATACTAATGTAACTATGCAACAAAATAACTGAACTTAAATTACAACAAGACATTATACCTAAGACCAAAAAAGATCCTTATTACAGAAAAACCCTGAGAAATCTATAGAAAAACACTGAGGAACCTATAGAAAAACAAGTAGTTACTATACATATAACTTACAGAAAAACATTGAGAACATAGCATCTTGTCTAGCATTGTATCCTTCCTGGAGCTCAACAAACCCCACTCTTTTACATTGCAAAACATGTAAAACTTAAGCACCAGCCAACACGGTTAATGAAAAAAAAACACTATAATATCTTACTCACCGGTTCCCTTTTTTTTGTCACACCATTCGTGTAGGCTTCAGATCATAAAAAACCCCCATTCCACACTTGTTCACTAGAACAACTCTGCTGATCGGAGAATCTAAGCGTCACAAGTGCTCAACATGAAGTAAAAAGAACAAATACAACTCTAATGTCACCAAGGATATGAACTTAGCACTAGCAGAACTACCACAGATCTGCTCCCTCGAAAAACCTAGAACATAAAATCAAATTCAAACTCGGAAGCAGCTACATCCAACATAAGTCCGTCTCAACCTCGAATCCCTCACCAGCACATCCCTCCTTGCGAAATCTCCATGAAACACATTCACACCGACAAAACTAAAACAGATCCTACCAAATAGACAAATCTGACCCACCCCTAGTATATACATACAAACCAGTGCAGTAATTTTTGTGTTACATCAATTGCAGTAAATTGGTTAACATATTCTTGTTTGCAACATCATTGGTCTAATTTATCATTGGTCAATACTTTGCTTTTCATTTCTGTTTCTCAAGCTCGTAAATCAAAATCAAGATCAGTAGAATATATTGCACGGGCGATTAAGCGACTTTGTTCTAGCAAAAATTTGGTGACGAGATGTGTTTACCTCGGCGGCCAGGCGAAGGCGGCGTGGGGCTGCGTCGGCGAAGGGGTCAGCGTCTGGCCGGAGGGTGACGTCAGGCGGGGGTCGGCGTGGGGCTGCGTCAGGCGGAGGGGTGGCGTCTGGGCGTCGGGGCGGAGGGGTGGCGTCGGCGAGGCGTCCGCGTGGGGCTGCGTCGAGGCGGAGGGGTGGCGTCGGGCGGCGTGGGGGTGGAGTGGGGCGAGGTGGTGTCGGGCGAGGGGCGTGGGGTGGAGTGGGGCGGAGGGGTGGCGTCGAGCGAGAGGCGGCGTGGGGTGGAGTGGGGCGGGGCGGCGTGGGGCGGAGCGGCGTGGGGGTGGAGTGGGGCGGAGGGTGGCGTCGGGCGGAGGCGGCGTGGGGTGGAGTGGGGCGGAGGGTGGCGTCTAGCGGAGGCGGCGTGGGGTGGAGTGGGGGTCGTCGGTGTGGTGGGGAGTCGGGGCGGTCGGGGCGGCGTGGCGGTGGGCTAGGGTTAGGAGCGTCGGGGCGGCGAGGCAATGGTTAGGAGCGTGGGGGAGGCGCGGGAATAAAATGAGGCTGCGCGCCAAAGTTCCTTTGTTAGGCATTAGCAAAAAAAAGATTCTTGTCGGTTTTTAACAAAAACCGAAACAAATGATTCTATCACTATCGGTTTTTGAATAAAACCGACACAACTAAATGCATTCCACTGTTAGTTTAGCATAAAAATTAACATTACTATCGGTTTTTTCACCAACCCGACACAGATAAGATAATATCACTATCGGGTTTTGAAAAAACCGACACGTATAGTTGAATTCCATCGTTAGGCATTTGCAAAAAAGTAGTATTACTATCGGTTTTAAAAAACCCGACACTAATAATTAGTATCACTATCGGGTTTTTTGAAAACCGACACGTATAGTTAAATTCCATCGTTAGGCATTTGCAAAAAAAGTACTATTACTATCGGTTTTTAAAAAACCCGACACTAATAATTAGTATCACTATCGGTTTTTTAAAAAACCGACACGTATACTTCAATTCCATCGTTAGGCATTTGCAAAAAAAGTAGTATTACTATCGGTTTTAAAACAACCCGACACTAATAATTAGTATCACTATCGGGTTTTTTTAAAACCGACACGTATACTTGAATTCCATCGTTAGGCATTTGCAAAAAAATTAGTAGTACTATCGGTTTTTTAAAAACCGACACTAATAACTAGTATCACTATCGGGTTTTTTCAAACCCGACACGATAATTCCATTCCTTCGCATTTTCAAAAATGAGTATTACTATCGGTTTTCTTCTAAAAACCGACACAGATAATTGCATTCCAGCATCGGGCATTTTCCAAAAATTATTATTACTATCGGTTATTTTAACAAAACCGACACACATAAGTATTTATCACTATCGCGTTTTGGAAAACCGACACGGATACTTGAATTCATCATTAGGCATTTGCAAAAAAATTAGTATTACTATCGGTTTTTAAAAAATCGACACTAATAATCGATATCACTATCGGGTTTTTGAAACCCGACACGTATAATTGCATTCCACTTGCATTTTCAAAAAATTAGTATTACTATCGGTTTTCTTCTAAAAATCGCATACGTATAATTGCATTCCATCATTAAGCATTTGCAAAAAAATTATTATTACTATCGGTTTTTTAACAAAACCGACACACATAAGTATCTATCACTATCGCGTTTTTGGAAAAACCGACACAAATAGTTGAATTCCATCGTTAGGCATTTGCAAAAAAATTAGTATTACTATCGGTTTTAAAAAACCGACACTAATAATTAGTATCACTATCGGGTTTTTTGAAAACCGACACGTATACTTGAATTCATCTGTTAGGCATTTGCAAAAAAATCAATATTACTATCGGTTTTCTAAAAACCGACACTAATAATGAGTATCACTATCGGTTTTTTTTAAAACCGACACGATTGTTGAATTCCATCGTTAGGCATTTGCAAAAAAATAGTATTACTATCGGTTTTTAAGAAAACCGACACTAATAATTCAGTATCACTATCGGGTTTTTTGAAAAACCGACACGTATACTTGAATTCATCATTAGGCATTTGCAAAAAATTAGTATTACTATCGGTTTTTAAAAAACCGACACTAATAATCAATATCACTATCGGGTTTTTTTTAAAAAACCGACACAGATAGTTGAATTCCACTGTTAGGCATTTGCAAAAAAAAATTAGTATTACTATCGGTTTTTTAAAAATACCGATACTAATAATTAGTATCACTATCGGGTTTTTCAAAACGACACGGATAATTGCATTCCTTTGCATTTTCAAAAATTAGTATTACTATCGGTTTTCTTCTAAAAACCGACACGTATAATTGCATTCCATCATTAAGCATTTGCAAAAAATTATTATTACTATCGGTTTTTGGAAAAAAAACCGACACAAATAATAGAATATATCACTATCGGGTTTTAAAAAAAACCGACATAAATGATCATATCACTATCTGGTTTTAAAAAAACCGACACAATTGTAGTTCACTGCACTATTTGTTTTCCAGACAAACCATGAAGTCTGAATTTGCTGAAATATGTGATGAAAGAGTAAAGCGCCATAAATTTTGCAAATATAATTGTAATTTTTGAAATTTTGCGGGAATATACCTTGTGATACTACAAGTCTTCTCCAAAAGGATTTTGGCAAAAGAGTTGGCATTCAAAAGAAGCCCAAATTCACTTTGTCCACATGTTACTTCCTCAAAGAGTAGAAAAGTCAAATGTTTTTCAAATAAAGTTCAAGTATTTTGAAAATTTTTGAAATGATTTGATGTAAAGTGCCTTCTTTTCTTGCAATCCATTCACAAAATTGTGAAAGTTTCATACGTACACATAACCTTAATTTCAAACACGAAACTACATTTATGTACAATACAAATATTTCAAACACATAGCGAATCGATACATTGGCGTACTCCTTTTATTTACAATACAACCCTTCTTGATGATCTACACGTATGTAATTTCTTCCATGTGTGTCGTCGTTCGCTAAGAAAGGCCCCATACGCAAACGGAGGTATTTCATCAAATTGGTCGTACTCTTCTTCATCTCGATATCTTCAACACTAACGATCCGCCGCTTGCCACAAAGGACGACGTGCAATTTCGGATTGGCGGATCACACACGTAGAAGACTTGATTTGCTTGCGCAAGGATGAATGGATCTTCTTTGTAGGCGACTCTGTTTAGATCCACAAGGGTAAAACCTCTCTTGTCGACCTTCACTCCATGTGGAAGCCCACCCACTTACATCGAACAATGGAATTTGGTATATTCCGTAATCGAGCTCCCAAATTTCTTGATCACCCCGTAGTAAGAGTTCATTGCCATTGAGGATCCTCCTTTTGAGTGATGTTCATCGGACAAAGCATCTATGCTTACACCCTTGCTTTGAGCAGTACTCTTCCCATCGACTTTCGATGTAAAAGGTGTACCCATTAATATCGTACCCTGCCATGTTTGTACATTAAATCTAGGTCCATCACCAACCATTTGATAGTCTCACTACTTGAGACCTCCGCCTTTTGTTTGAACCATGTGAGAAATCTATCGTTGTGTTCTCGCATTATGGAAAGCTCATCCATATGTGGATTCTCTCCCGTAATATCGACTTGTGCTTTCGCCGATGTACCCGCAACTTCTGCGCTATTCGCAAGGTATCGGATGCGCTTTGCAATACATATCAAACCGTGGCCTCGTTAGTTTCGACCCCACGGTTCCTTTGCCAGCAAGTCTGCCCTCGTGGCGAGATAGAGGAACACCGATTGCTTGTCTTTTCCCGAGATAGTCCACACAAAACTCAATAACCTCTTCAGTCCCATAACCTTCCACAATACTACCCTCAGGCTTCGACCGATTCCTTACGTAGGACTTTAATATACCCATGTACCTCTCAAGCGGATGCATGTAACGAAGAAAGCGGGTCCACATATCTTAATCTCTCTAACAAGGTGAACAACAAGGTGGACCATGATGTCGAAGAATGACGGTGGGAAATGCATCTCAAGCTGACATAAAGTCTGCACCACCTCACTCTGCAAGTTGTCTAGCATGTCGGGGTCAATAACTTTGCAGGAGATCACATTGAAGAAGTAACACAGCTTCGTGATTGCAAACCTGACATCCTCTGGCAAAATATTTCTTATTGCAACCGGGAGCATTTGGGTCATCAAGACATGGCGATAGTGGGACTTCATGCCTAGCAACTTCAAATCATCCAAGGACACAAGCTTCTTAATGTTGCGGAGTAGCGGATGGAACTTTAATACCTTGGAGACATTTGCAAAGGTCCTCTTTCTCCTTCTTGGACAGGTGTAGCATGCGGTGGGGATGTACGGACCTTTTCCATCCTCCTCAATCACCGCAAGCCCGGCACGATTCCCATGTAGGCCATGTCGCGACGAGCATTCACACCATCCTTTGTCTTTCCAGGTATGTTCAGCAGGATGCCAACCAAATTGTCGCAGACATTCTTTTCAACGTGCATGACATCAATACAATGCCGGACATCTAACTCCTTCCAGTACGGTAAGTCCCAAAATATTGACCTCTTCTTCCAAATGGTCCTAGAACGAGCGATTCTGGCTCTTTCCGTCTTGAACATCGATATCCTCTACACATGAATATACTTGCCTACCACTCATAGGCTGCGGTGCCGAACGGATTTCCCTCTTTCCATCAAATTTGTCATCCATCTTACGGTATCGATGACTTCGAGGTAGAAACCTACGGTGACCCATATACACAGTTTTCTTGGAATTTGGTAGCCATAGGCTCTCGGTCTCCTCTTCACAAATAGGACACGCTTTTGCTCCTTTCGATCGAGCTCGCCAAATTTCCAAGAGCGGAAATCTTTACGGTGCAAAATACCATAGCCCGTAGGGTGAAATGCTCTCTTCAGACGCATCCCACACAATGACCCGTCATTCCACAATTTTACCAAATCCTCGATCGGTGGAGCGAGGTACACATCAATATCATTTCATTTGTTTGGGTCCCGAGATTAGCAACGACATCATGATATACTTCCGCTTCATGCACAACCAAGGAGGGAGGTTGTAGATGCACAATGAAATCGCCACGTCTTTGTGACGATCGCTCATGTTACCAAACGGATTCATTCCATCGATACTCAACCCAAATCTTATGTTCCTCATTTCGCACCAAACTCCTCATATTTCCAATCGATGTTTCTCCATTGAGCCGAATCGTGAGGTGTCTCGACTTTCCATCTTCCTTCGAGACTCATAATGCCAACACAACAATTACGCCTCTCTAGGATTTGCAAACAACCTCTCCAGACGGGAATGATGGGCAAGTACCACAATACCTTGGCGGTGCACCTTTAGTGACCTCTTCACCGTCGTTTCCTCGCTCTTACGCTTCTTGTCGTTACGCTTCTCCTTTTGTTTGTCTGGGGCACACCGCAAACCTGGACAAGCGTGTAGCTCTGATGTGCGTTACGGTACAAGATGCAATCATTGGACATGCATGTATCCTTTCTATTTCCATTCCCATGGGACATAGTAGCTTCTTCGCTTCATAAATGCTTGGCAACTCGTTTCCCTCGGGAAGCGGATCCGATAGAAGAACTAGAAGTGCATTGAAACTTGTATCGTCCAGCGGTGTTTTGCCTTGATTCGAACAATGCAAGGACCGAACCCAACTTGGTGTATTCGCTTTGCAACTTTGTGAGCAGTGGTTTGGCATCGTCTTCCATCAAGCTTTTAAACTTTTCAAACTCTCTTTCAGTGTAATTACCCTCCACATCCCGCAACATTTGCTCCAAATTCTCCTCCTCAAACATATCAGGTGCAACTCATCATCCGGTTCCACCGTGTCTTCATTGCATACCGGAGGGTACTACTGTCTCCCGTGATGGATCCAACACGTGTAATTCCTCACGGCCACGTCGAATCGGTGGTCCTCAATTTGAGTGAGTTGTTAAATCTTCTCGATTGGTGCAATCAATGCAAGGACAATATATGAAGTTTACACCCTCCTCACCATGTCCTCTTGGCAATTTTTTGAACTCCTTAACACCCTCGAAATTCAAAGACTCACACGACTTTTTGCATACATCCATTCCTTACGGTTCATCTGCAATTAAACTTCACCCAATAAATTATGCACAAACTGGAGCGACGGCAAGCTAGTTATTTGAAATATTGAGACATCATTTGATTAATATTACCTTTGCAAAATAGATGACAATTTCACGCAACATATATGAAATATGTACTCCGATCGATACCTAGATTCTTCCTGGTTTAGAGCTTCCAATTTCCTAGATAAGAGACATACATTTTAACATGAACAATGATATCAAACAATCTAATTATATAGTGCAAGAGCCATGGATCTTTTGACTACAACGAAACAATACAAGGGTACCAACGATGACTCCTAATCTCTAAATAGGTTTGGTCCTAATCCCATTCGAGGATATGTGGTTCCGACAAGTTCCTAAGCCGTTGTACAACTCCAGAGAAAATTTCGGCAGCATCTCCCCGCTATTCTCCATATACACGTCTCGACAACAGGTCAAGAGGGTGTGTATCCGAGAATACCAGGAGACGCTATCAAATCTCTACTCGCAGCTTGTACAACACACTCGAGAACTTTCGAGCACATATCCTCGAACTAATCAAAGAACGTGGACAATTCGAGATCGCCGCTTATAAATATGCCATTTCGTTCGGTATATTTATAAACAATCATCGTCGAGCAGGAGGCGAGGTTCCGCACCCTAAACTCTAGCATTCATCATGTGACAAACAATAATAATTCCATATTAACATCAAAGCACTACAAATTAAGATAATTAAATACATGTGTACATGCTTGTGAAATAAAGGTGTGAAATCGATAGGATATACACAATACCAAAGGCAATCTAAACTTTCTTCGCGACATATCAAAATTACATAGTACAAAATTAAAGGGGTTTGAAGGAATGCTCACATTTTGAAGAAAACCACAAATTATGCAAAATGAGGGGAAATCTCCTCAAGTTAGGGCTTCAAATTTACTATCTTAACACCCACCCTTGAGGATTTTAAATTTTCTCACCCAAGTATTGCTTCCAACCACAGAATATGAGCTATTTTTTCGGTGGCGGCGGAGAAACCTCCTCGGAACAATAACAGAGAAGAGTTCACTCGAGTGGGATAAATAACCTAACGAGGTACATCACTATCGGTTCTCATATAAAAGCGATAGTGATGTGATCATGCACATCACGATTGGTTCTTACAAGACAAGCGATAGTGATTATCATAATCATCACAATCGGTTCCACACATAAGCGATAGTGATGAGCACGTACACATCACTATCGGTTCTTATTTAAGAAGCGATAGTGATGATAACGCACATCACTATCGCTTCTCACAAAAGAACCGATAGTGATGAGCACGCGCTCATCACTATCGGTTCTTTGTGAGAAGCGATAGTGATGTGCGTTATCATCACTATCGCTTAAATAAGAACCGATAGTGATGTGTGCGTTCTCATCACTATCGCTTCTTATATGAAAACCGATAGTGATGATAATGCACATCACTATCACTTCTCACATAAGAACCGATTGTAATGTTCGATGCTACATCACTATCACTTCTAACCCGAGAACCGATAGTGATTATGATTAATGCCTCTCCTAAGTCATCTATCACAATCGTTTCTTAGAAAAACTTAAGAACCAACACGGATGAAGCGATAGTGATGTACCATTCAGTAGTATAAATGTCATGCATGGAACTTAAGTGTCGCAATGAACCAAACAGACGGAGACTCTAATATTGAATGGTAATTATCTCTCCAATCCATTATGAATTACTCATATCATTCTTAAGTTCCAACCCTTCTTGTATTATTGACACTGTAGAATGCATTACAGATGGCTGCGTCTACTCAAAATTGGAGGGAAACAATTATGGATATAGAAGCTGTACATCGAGCCAAGGTTTGTTATTGGAGCCTGCAATCCTCGTACTCGTATACGTACGACTCAAACTGTCAGCTTATTTAAACTAAGTGTCGGTTAATTTGCTTTTAAAAACTTAATATATTGATTATCCAAAAACCAATCCTCAGCTAGTTCTTTGGTCCTTGACACTTTCTTCCATGAGCTAGCGATTTCTTGCTCTATGTATGTTACTTCTCACTTCAGGTCTCGCTTTGGTTTGCTAATTATGTTATTCTATTTTTAAGAGGGGTTGCATTTAGGTCGCACATTATGTTTTATTCAGGAAATTGAAGGATACGAAGACATACATATGCTGATATGCATGATATGATTTCCTTGTGTGGACGAAAGAAGAATGCCGCACATAGCAGCACTTGACCACTGGACGGATTTGGAATGCAATCTTAATTTCTAAATTTGCACTTGACAGCTTAGCCACTTTTGACCTAAGAAAAAACATAGCCAGTTTTGAGAGAAATCAAAGTCCTTGAGGTACACAGTAACTGTCAATTTTCCATCTTAGTAATTTGTTTTGTGCAGATCTACTTCAACCGTCAACCACATACTCAAAATGTTAGTCGTATCAGTCAAATTCAGTGAAATGGCTTCGCGCCTTCGCCTATGGTAACGCTGTTCAAAGTTCAAAATGCATTCTTGCAACAATCTGTTTTTTTCTTCTTCTTCTTTCTTCAAAAGAATGAACATTTGATTTCAATTGCCGTGAACAACATTTCCTCACAAAAGAAGAAGAATTGTCATGAACAACATGTGTTTCTACTTTCCAGGAGTAAGCTGTTTGCAAATCAACCCCATCACCCTTTGGGCACTGGACAAGAGGAATAATCTTATTTTTTGTGCGATTTACCTTTTATTCTCATCTAAGGTAATATTTGTTTGGGCTTTCTCTCCAGATTAAAAGCTAAAAAGCCAAAGCATAAACAAATGAGTGACTTTTTTCTGGGCCTTTTAAAAGCCATAAGCATTCATATAATTAAAAGCTAAAAACCGCTAGAAAGATGCTTTTTGGCTTATTGAGGGTTGATTTTAGATCAATACTACTGAAGTTACAGTAAAATTACCCACCTCTACCATATATAAAAATGAATTACTTTTATATTGCTTAAACTAAATAGCTGACTTTAAACTATAAGCCAAAAATTTAAACCTACACAAAGAGGGCATAAGTACCATGTCTAGGCTACTGATAGCATTATACATTTGCTTAAACCTGGCGCAATTAATCCTTTGATGGTTGGGGTCTCTATTGCCACTCCTGTACCCATGATTGATCCAATTGGTCCATAGCAGATGATTCCGATGTTTCTCATAGCTTTGCCAATTGTAATTATACATGCTCACGAACCGTTCGATCGGAAATCAAGGCTCAAAATTCGAAACCGAAGCAACAACATGGAAAACGAGGCTCTCTGAGCTTCTCTCTTGTCTCATCTTAGCCGTCCAACTCCGATCTCTTCTTCGTAATGGCTGGCCCGGATCCATTGTTTGGAGGTGCAACCTACAACTAGAGTTTCCCCACTATGTTCTCTTTTCTTCATGTATAGTGCATAGGAGTTACAGGGATGAGTTACACGCCTACATGGGTAACAAGTTACAAGGACACAGCACTATTGAGCATTTGGAGTTTTGGACACCTACACCCATCGAATCCACTTCCAGTTGTCGTTGATCAGAGGAGCACCGAGCAACACAATGAGAAAGAGAACAAAATTTGCATGAACAATTGCAGACCCCTGCTTCCCTTCCCTCTTCCCTTAAAAGTCTCAGGGCGTGTTTGGTTTACGATGAATTTGCCAAACTAAATCTTATCAAAATTTAGCATGTCAAAATTTAGTCACCAAATTGACTATCAATCTTTTGACTAAAGATTGGCAAGATTTGGTAGCAAACCAAATACTCGCCAAATTTGATCAACGCTACCAAAATTTGTTAAGTAAGCATCGGTTGGTAATCATTGGAAGCAAACCAAATGAGCACGAATAAAATTGTAATATTGGCACACTCGTCGATCATGGAAACAATAGTACCTACTACGCTGTATAATGTAGCAGTGCATGACCGCGGCACCCACCAACCGGCATCAAGAGCAACATCGCGATAGTAGGTCGTTGTAGCACTAGGGCATCGTAGTAGGTTACTCAGAATCTGCATGGGGACTGCGATAGGATCGTGTCATGCTTGCTACCGGCATGCGCTCTCACGATCCTAGTTTTGCCGCAGCGAGTCTGGCCCACCTACCATGATGCCCGATGCTCTCACAAAGGTCGATGACTTACTACGTAAGGGACACGATAGTTGATATGTGTTGTTTATCGCACCTTCCAGTAGTAGAGATAGAGGCTATATTTATAAAAACTTCAAATGAAGCTAGATTTGTAAACAAATATACGTGCCCTGGGTAAAAGAAAAGGGCCGAAAAACTCTCCTCCGTCGCATTCTCACGAGAATTTCTCTCTTCGCACACCAGGAAATCCCTCACTATGTCACAAGAACTACCTAGCAAGTAGCAAGAGGGCAGCTTTAACCAGACCAAGCTCAAGAAGCCATGAGGCAGCTACATTTCCATCTTGCATTGCTCCATGTCCATGCGGTTGTCGTTGTCTTGCTGCTGCTGTTGTCCTTCCCGACCCCGACCTCCCAGCTGGGCCTCGGGGCCGCATTTGGCGCCTGGACCAATGGCGCCGAGCCGCCGCAGCCTGCTTCGTCTCGTCCCACCCCCGCCTCGCCGTCGCCCTCTTCGGTGCTGAGCCAGGGCGGCGGCGGGGGGAAGGAATACACGGCGCTGCAGGCACTTAAGGTGGCCATCTCCGAGGACCCCCACGGCGCGCTGTCGTCGTGGCAGGGGCCCAACGTCTGTGCCTACAAGGGCGTCTACTGCTCCGCGCCCCCCGACTGCTCCGCGGCGGCGGCGGCGGTCGCCGGCATTGATCTCAACCACGCCAACCTCAGGGGCACGCTCCCGGCCGCCGTCTCCCTCCTGGTCCACCTCACGTTCCTCCACCTCAACAGCAACCGGTTCGCCGGCGCCATCCCGGAGACTCTCCGAGACCTGCAGTACCTCACTGAGCTCGACCTCAGCAGCAACCTCTTCTCCGGCCCCTTCCCGGCGGCCACATTGCTCATACCGTCGCTGATGTACCTCGACCTGCGGTTCAACGGCTTCTCCGGCGAGCTCCCCTCCGAGGTCTTCGCCAAGAACCTCGACGCGCTCTTCCTCAACAACAACCAGTTTGAGGGCCAGATCCCGGAGACGTTGTGGTCGTCGCCGGCGACGGTAATCACCCTGGCGAACAACCGCCTCACCGGCCCCGTCCCGATAGCGTACGGGTACGGCGCCGGCGGCAGGGTCCGGGAGGTACTGTTCTTGAACAACAAGCTCACTGGCTGCATCCCGGAGGCGCTGGGTTTCCTGCCGAGCATCGAGGTGCTCGACCTGAGCAACAACGCGCTGTCCGGCCACCTGCCGAGCACGCTGTCGTGCCTTTCGGGCATCGAGGTGCTCAACATCGCACACAACCAGTTCAGCGGCGAGCTTCCGGACCTGGTGTGCAACCTGAAGCGGATCACGAACCTGTCCGTGTCGTTCAACTTCTTCTCCGGGATCAGCCAGGACTGCGACCGGCTGGCCGGCCGGAGCGTGTTCGACTTCGTGGGCAACTGCATCCCGGGGCGGGGCCTGCAGCGGCCGCAGCCCGAGTGCGACGGCTCGCCCGGCGACGGCGGGCTGAGCTGCCTGCGCATCCCCGTGACGAGCCCCGTCGCGTGTGCCGAGGCCGCCGTGTCCGTCGGCATCGGCATCAGCGTCGGGGGCGCGCCGCCAGGCGGAGGCGAAGGCGCCGTGGTCACGGTCACCGTGCCCTGATCGACGCACTCGCTTGTTTTGCTTTTTCTTTCCTTTCTGGGGTTAATTAATTAGCCTCGTCTTGGCATGCAGAGCGCATGGATGATTACATGATGGTGGTAATTGGCGAATGGTAATTATTGGTTGGTGTTAGGCTGAAAATGCATGGATCTTTCCATTCTACATGTCTATGTAACCATGAAATGCTACGCAAATATCATATGTACAACTCCTTCCTGACAAACGCCTAGCATGATGATTCATGTTACGTAGGAATGACCAATTAACATCAGTTTGTGCACGAAATTTATGCTCAATTACCAGAGATGGATGCACGTACAATCGCACACACATACTAGTCAGTTCCCAAATTGGAGAGGCTTGATTGTGTTGTGAACTCGTGATGCTTTTGTGTGACACTTCTGAGCTGGACGAGGACGAGGGAGGAGAGACTAGAGAGACCGTGAGAGTGAGCTGAAAGTTCCTGAGAAAATGAATGAAGGGCGCCATGAATGCGAGGCAGCGAGGTTGGTGGATGCAACCAACCACCGCTCTACCGGCGAGGGGGACATGGGCCGTGCAGGGAGGCTTCAGGCCATGTGATGTGCTGCAAGTGCAAGCTGCATCTCTCTCTCTCTCTCTCTCATGCATTCGTACTACTAGCTCTGAGAGTCTGATCGATCAGTATGCTGAGTGTTTGCATTTTGATCTAATGATCCACATGTAATTATTAAAGTTGCTGTCGTTATAATCATTGTATTGATCTCTTTTCCCTGATCAATCAGCTGTTTTACAACAGTCGTATAAGCTGTTTGTGCTTCGGTTTTCTCCCCCAATTATTCTCCTACACCGTACTGTGAGGTGCGGAAAAAAACTACTTGCTGTGATACGTCTTGTACCAATAGCCACTGACATGTGGCCCTACGATGATTCTATTCTGCCCCTCCTAGAGAATTTAACTTCTCTAGAGAGTAATAAAAATCATAACAGATCTAATCCGTAAGATGTACAGATTGAACGGTCTTGAATCGTACGTAAAATCCCCCATCAGCATAGGTAACATTCCAAAATTTGAGTTTTAGAATGTTGATTAGAAAATTAAACCATTTGCATTTTCTTGAATTAAGTCTAGCTTAATTTGAATTTCTAAATAGTGAAAGGATTTAATTTGGATAAACTATTCATCAAACTAAAGAATTTCAGTTTTAGTTGGGTTCATTGTGCTCTAAGGAATTTTTCTGTATTTTTTGGGATTTTTCTGAATTTATTTGCTATTTATTTGAATTTATTCGTATTTATTTGAATTTCCGATTTATCTTATATCGAAAATGAATTTAATTTCCAAACGCCCTCGGCCGTTTTTCCCCGCTGTGACCCACTATCTTCGCTGGGCCATTTGCCTCGGCCCGTCGCCTCGCCGGGCCTGCCGCTCACGCCTACGATTAGCCCAAATTGCCAGCGTGCCGTCGTCGGATCTGCGCCGCTGTGGACGGTTACGATGCGACCACGCCGCCGCGCCCGCGTTCTAACCCTAGCCGCCGCGTCAAACCGCTGGTCCACGCTTCTTGAGTCCGGGCCGACACCGCCGAGGTCGCTATTTAAGCCGCCGCGCCTCGAGATTCCCTTCGCGCCGCCCGGCTGTTCTACTTTTCGCGCTAGCCAGCTGTCGCTTCACGCCGAGCTCGCTGGTTGTCGTCGTGCTCGAACTCTTCCGCCGCCTCTAATCGCCGCCGCCGGACCCCTCCGCTGCCGCTTGCTCGCTCGACTCGCCGTGATCGCCTTTTCCCGGCCCGCTTGTCTCTCGCCCGATCCATCGCCATGCGCTGCTTCGCCGCACCTTCTTCTTCGCCTCCGGTAAGCCCTCGCGCCGCCCGCCGTCGCCTCGCCGCGAGCCTCGGCCGTTCGATCGTTGGTGTCGCGGCTCAAATCGTGTCACGCCCTCGCCGCCGCAGCTCGCTTCGCCGTCCGATTCGCCTTCGCCAGATCTGCGCGACGCGCGGCCGTCACACAACTCTTGCGTCACCGGCGTCGGCATACCGAAGTCGCTCTATGGCACCGACGCTACCTGGCGCCGGTGCACGTGAACCGAGCCAAGGCTGCGGACCGAGTCCACCGTGAACCCGATGACGTCGGCGTTGCGCAATAAATCGCTTTTCAAGTACAAAAATAAATCAAAAATTCTGATTTTCTGATTTTCTGTATTTTCTCTGAATTTAATCTTTCGGAGGCTCGTTCTCCCTCATACGAACTCCGATTGAGGCGATTCAAGTTTCTAAATTTTTCTAAAATCAAGATCTATCTTTCAGAGCCATTTATTTCCAGTTTTGAGCTTGTTTGAGTCTCTGTTTTGTATTTATTTGGTTTCGTTGCTTCTTTTCCTGTAGACGCTAATTCCGAGGGAGCGAACGAAGACTTCGAAGACCAAGATTCAGCACTAGATCAGCAAGGCAAGTCGTAACCTTTGATCATATTGATCCTATGTTTGCAAAGTAATTTATTTTATATACTTGCATGCTATTTACGTATCAATGTTTATTTAATGGGAGTAGATGTATGCCTAGTTGACATTATGCCACCTTGATTGGTTGTATGCCATGTATCCATTGTTAAACCTAGGTTGGGACATTACTAGTTGGACATAATCATTATACCAACATTGGGTTATCGTAGCTATGCTTAGACATGCTTACATATACGTTGGGATTCATGTCACATGTGAATAATGTTAATATTGACTTAATGAGATATTGAATCGTGGCCGGCAGCCACTGTTGTAAAATTTGTTGTACCATGGCGGGGTTTGCCATTGATCTTGGTTGAACGAATTGTTTTCCCTCGGGCAAGTGATCGTGAAGTAAAGGGGGTGCTTTCTAGCACATTGGGATGTGGATGTCTTACCTGAGACAACTTAAGGACTTAATCTTGTGCGCCATTGAACTGGCCTAACCGCACTACCACATGTCCGAATGGGACAGACCTAGCCGATTAATTTGCAATGTCTAGCCTTGAGTATCGCCGATTGGTGGTGTGGGTTCCGGATGGACGGGTAGATTCGCAAGGCAAGAGGGGCCCTAATGGGCGAAACCTTAGCGAAGCGACTGAGAGTTTAGACAATTGCATTGTAAAGGCTTTGTCATGATATCTCGCGACACACCAAAGGAAGTGTGTTAGTAACGTTTGCACAAAGAGATATTCATGTCTTGTGGGTAAAGTTGTACAACCTCTGCAGTGTAAAACTATTCGAATAGCGCGTCATGGTCATGGACAAAGCCCGGAATTTCACGGGGTATAGAGTGTTTCATGAAATTGTGGAATGTGGAATTGTTGGGATGTGAACAGGAGTTCACTATTGTTTTGTTTGTCTATCTTTGATCTACGATTATTTATTTATGTTTTCATAAATATGCTTTCAATCTATTTATTGTATTTCAAATCAAGTATTGCTTTCGCAAATGAACTATATAGCCATCCTTGTCAAGCCGTGCATAAATATATTGCATCAATTCCCTACGCTTCTTTGAGTACCTTTGTACTCACGACTTTATGCCCTTGTTGATCGATTCTTCAAGGAGATAATGAATATCATGAGGAGGAATTCTATGAAGACTCGTGGATTAGGAAGGCGTTCCCGGATGATTGCTCGTGGCATGTCGAATGGTTCAAGTTATCTTTTCCGCTGCAATAGTATTTGTTTCTTAAGCCCTTAAGGCATAATGATGTAAACTTTGACCATAAGGTCGTTTGCTTTATTCAATAATAAATTGCTTCTTCTTAGTTAATTCGTTGTATGGAATGGTATTTCATCTATGTTTCCACTTGTGTGCACTAGCGTGATCCTGGACTAGTGCGGTATACCTGAAGGGTTTGATTTGCAAATTCGGGTCCCGATAGAGATGGTATCGAGCCATATCGATCGTGAGGTCGCCATCCTAGTTAGCATGGTCTTCAAAATTATTTTCTAAATCAAACCAACAAAATTGGTACTTAATAGTCTTCGTCTCCCTCGCCTTATTCCTAGGTTCTTATTCCTCTCCTTCTGTGAAACATTGGTTTGAAATTTAAATTGATCTTATCTTTTGAAACTTCTCAAAGTCTCGAGTCTTCGCAGGAATCAAATCAAGGAAGATGATGATCAAGCCATCAAAGACATATCAGAAGCCTACCATATAAGATAGGTTTTGGTGCTCGGTGTTTGAGCATGTCTTTCCCTTTCAATTTAGTTACGTTTAGTCGCGTGATACTAAGATTTTCTTTGCTTGAGTGTACGGTATGTTGTACACTTGCCCCAAGCGGTGTTACAACCATACCTTTAATTGAAAAGGCTTTATTTGCCTCTTTAATTTGAAGCTTTTCGTTGTATCCTTTTGTCCCTAGGTATTACCTTCTCCCATAGATGATCTTACCACTTGTCTACTACTTTTCCCTCTTACCTATCAAACCCTTGTGCTGCATCTCAGATGGTTGACACTCGCTCGAGAGCGATCGCAGATTCACCCGTGGATGCGGTGCCAACACCAACTCCAACCCCAATGCACCACCGCCACACAAGAAGTGAGACGGAACATGGGACATTTTATCGCAGCTCGATTCAACTAATGAATACAATGATGCGTAACATGAACAACATGATGAATCGTGAGAACTGGATCGCAGATTGCCCTAGCCAATCTGTTGAACCAAAGAAACTAAGTCGATCGCACCTCCTCAAGCTCGCCTCGGTCAAGCTAGCAGAATTTATGAGAACTCGTCCGCCAACTTTCTCCAACTCTTCAGAACCATTGGACGCCGATGATTGGATCCGCTCCATTGAGAAGAAGCTAGAAATTGCCCAGTGCACCAATCGTGAGAAGGTTCTCTATGCCGCTCATCAGCTGGAGGGCACCGCCGCTGAATGGTGGGAGAACTATAGTGCTGCCCATGATGATCCCCAGACTATCACTTGGGCAGAGTTTTCCACTGCTTTCTGCCACTCTCATATTCCTGATGGCAAAGTTGAAATGAAGAAGAATGAATTCCGAGAGCTTAAGCAAGAAGGGATGTCAGTGAGTGAATACCTCAATAAGTTCACTCAACTCGCTCACTACGCTCCAGAGGATGTAGCTACAGATGATGCTCGCTAGAAGAAGTTCAAGCGTGGACTCAATCCAGGACTAAAGGTGCAAGTCATTGGCAATGACTATGCAGATTTTCAGCACCTTGTAGATAAAGCTATGCTTATTGAGGAATCTCGTCGGGAGTTCCCGTAAGAGAAAGATGATGCAGCATGGAGCCCATCAGAGTCACCAGCAGAGAGTCAGAACAAATGCTCAACAGCCTGCTCGTTTCATGATTTTTGGCCGGTTTTTAAACTTTTAGGGCCGAATTTGGTCCAATAATCCTTAAGAAAGTCATTTTCTATGAAAATTTATTGAAAAACAAAATTTTTGATACATTTTAAAAATTTGACAAAAATACTGTTAAATTTTTATAAAATTATACAAGCTTAACAATGATCTAAAAAATTTATGGTACTATATTAGTAGTGTAGAATCATACAGAAATTTTTTCAAAATAATTGAACTTCATGTGTTATCTTTAAAAAATCAAAAGCTGAATGAACATAATTAGAATGAGAACTTTGTTTAATTTTATAAATTTTTTGGGTGTGATCATGATCTAAAAATTTTATGAGAGATTAAGAATTGCCTCAGTGCCATTCTATAAAATTTTAATTTTTTTTTTGTTTGGTCAATCAAATCTATGTAAGCATTGAACTTCATTTGTTATATTATATTTCAAAAATCAAAATGAGAAAGAACATAAATGGTACTGTGCCTTGTAAGAATTTTATAAATTCACTAGAGTGTCATCATGATTCAAAATATTTATAAGATCTTAATAATTTCCTTATCACCCTTCTGTAAAATTTTCAAAAAATTTAAACCTTTGATTGTTAAAGCAAATTTATGTATTGATCATCAGGCTTTTATCAGGATGTAGCACTATCAGAATTGTTAAAAATTCTTTAAGCATGGTAATCATCTAAAAAATTTCTAGAAATATTAATGTTACATCAGGACCATTCCCAAAAAATTTCTAACGTGGTTTATACTATTTTTCATTTTGTTCAAGTTTGCCGGTAAGCCTTTTAACAGGATAGTAACACTATTTGAATTTTTAAACATTCATGAGGCTTTATCATCATGTGAAAATTTTATGAGAATATGAGTGATGCATCATAACCTTGCCAAAAAAATTTCAAAATTTTCTAACGTGGTTTGAACCATTTCTCATTCGGTTCAAACTTGTCGGTCAGCGTTTTATGAGGATAGTAGCAATGTTCGAATTTTTAAAACTTCCTCAGACTTGATAATCATTTAAAACTTTTATGAGAACATCATTGATGTGTCAGGAACCTCCACAAAAAATTTCAAATTTTTTTACATCGTTTTAACCATTTTTTGTTCAGTTAAATTTGCCAAAATTTCCACAATTTCACCGAAATTCGGTCCAAAATTCGGATCTGAATTTTGTTTTTGAATTTCATCCGAATTTTGTCGAAATAACGAGATTTCGTCGAAATTTTAGATTTCAGAAGGGAACGAAATTTAAACCGAAAACGAAATTTGAATCCTTGGTTAGAACCAACTAGCTAGATTGGCAAATTAATGCGTATTGTATACCATTCTTTCAACGTATAATAGAATCGCTCAAACTTTTGAGTGAGCTGCAGCGAGCAATGATAATTTCTGAATGAGTACCAGCTGATACCAACAAAACCTGATCAAACAAATATATATTCTCGAAACAAGACAGCTTATATATTCCACATGGATCGAAATATACGAGGACGATCGTGCAATAATAGTTGCATATATAGGTAACAGCATAATTACATAACCATGCAATTCATCTTTCACTTCAGTTTCTCGGTGCCCATGGCCATGGAGCACTACTGCCTAAAAGTTTATTACGACGATTTTATGAACCGTCTGTAATAAACCGTCGATGATAAAAGGACTCATCATAGACGGTTTACGAACCGTCGCTGAAAAATATTATCACGCATTTGTTCTAAACAAGAACCGTCTATGATATAAGCCTCATTACAGATGGTTCCACATTAGAACTGTTTGTGATGAAACAAACATCACAGACGATTTCAAAGTAGAATTGTCTATAACCGTCTGTGATGGTGCTTACATCACAGACAGTTCCTGTTTTGAATCGTCTGTGATGTAGGTGGCTTCACAAACGGTTCTTATTTAGAATCATCTGTAATATTGCCTTTCCATTGTTTACACTTTTCTATTTGTTGGCTAGCCTCAAGAAATGCTAATAATGCTCTCTGAAACAAAATAGATTACAGAGCATCACAAGCATATTATTATAACATACATTTCAGAAATGAACTCAGATTACATATTACAACGTACATTGTATCCATTTCAAAAATCAACTCAGATCACACATTACAACGTATAGCACATCCATTTCAGAAATCAATTCAGATATATTAACCAATTGAATTCATAACTACAACTCACAAATTCACAGCACAAGGTTCACAAATTAATCCAAATAGTAACTAACAAATTCACAACTCATCAGGTGAGGCTTGAGTGGCATTCGCCTTTTGGATTTACAACCTCACGCATCAAGAAGGCACAGAGTTGTCCTCGAATTTCTAGTAGGTCAGCCTGTTCCAAAGCAGATTCAGCGCATTTCCAACCCTGTTGATGGGAAGAGTAAAGCCTTGTGTGTATATAAATCGATAAGTGGAAACAATTATTGCAAGATTGACAAACCTCTATGATATTGGTCTTCTATGCACCAACGAGGAGTTGCATGTTGTGGTGAGAGTATCTAGGCTCCCTATTTGTGTAAATTATGCTTATTATATATGTTTTGGTGTTGATGACTAATTAAAAAGGATACAGTCAGATTTGATGATCAAGGCTAAGGTGTTTTTCTAGTTTTAGCTTGGGAGTTGATTCAAGTTATATAGTTAAAATCACCGTACTATTAAGAGGGATTATACATAATAAATGATCTTGGTTCATATGGAAAATCACAAAGATTACTTGGAGCATAGGACTTTTCATATTTTCTCACTAAAAAATCCAGAGCTTTATCTTGATAGCCAAAACAACTCTCTCTGGACCAAACTTCTTTTTACTCAGGCGCTAAAAGATCCTAAGTTCAAAATTCTAACCGAGGCGTACAACATGTACGCTGATCGATATTTTCGGTCCGGCCGAGAATTATCTTCACCAAGCGTACTCCATGTACGCCGGACCGACTTTTTCAGTTCGGCGTTAAGAATTCTTCTTTGATTCTTTTCAACCAAGTATAACTGTCTTCGTCGGACCAATCTGAATTCTTTCTTTAATTTAGTCCGGCATAAGTTATATCTCCTCTACATAAAATTCCAAGTCTGTGTTAAAATTTATCTTAAACCAGAAATACAAAGTCGATGCACGAATTCTATGTGTCTGCGGACCAACTTTTTCGGTCCGACGCGAACATGTTTCACTCAGATAAAACCAGCCATTTTCCTATATGTACGCCGGACCAGCTTTTTCGGTCCGGCGCAAACTCTATTTGCTGATACTCAAAAGAAACAAAAACATGTGTACTCCAGACAAACTTTTTCGGTCCGGCGCAAGCATTCTCTTGCTGATATCAAAATCAAGCAATGCATGTGTATGACGGACCGATATTTTCGGTCCAGCGTAAATGGGTCATTCTGAGCACAACAATGCTTTCCAATCCTATGTACCCTGGACCAAAGTTTTCGGTCCGGCGTATGTGTATACTTTGACTTATGACTCATATACCTTAAAATTCTTGCAAAAGGGTAGCAGTTGATCTACCCCATCTAACCTACCAAACCCCAACGGGCAAATGGCAGGTGTAACGGTTATCTCTGTTCAGGGTCTATATATAGCATGCCTGGTTTCTCAAACATATTGTGAGATAGAGCTTTGCACATTCACATCTTTTAATATCCTGAACATTTTTGGCATCATTCAAATCATATACAACTCTTGATCTTTAGAATTCCTGAGCCTCATTTTCATCAAGAGTTTGAGCTTCAACTCAGAAATCACAAACATTCATTCTGAGCACTTAGAGTGCTTGCTCCAAGCTAAGTCTAGTTTGCATCTAGCTACTAAACCAAGAGACAGGGCTTGTGGTTAGTCTATTACTCTTGGAACTAGCTGTTCCTAGACGGTTGGAGAAGTTGTTGGTGCGACCTATCCAACAGTGATTGTGGAAGGCCACCATTGCTGTGAAAGGTTGAGACTCACCTCACTGGAGTAGTGAAAGAGTCAAGATAGTGGAAAACCAAAAGCTATTGAGATTGGCTGTTTGGTGGAGTAATACTTCTAAGGAAGTGCTCTAACGAGGATGTAGGAGTGATCTCTGAACCTCGGTGGAAAATCATTGTGTTCTCCTGTGTTTGTTTTTATTGCTCATTATTCTCTTATAATTTCTCATTCGAAATTCCCTTTTCTTACAAAGTTTTCTTGAACAAGTGTTGTTCTGAACTTTTATACTAATTGCTTCCGTTTCTGCTTCTTATTGAGAAATGTTTTTCGTAATAATTAAAAAGTTTTAAAGTTGCCTATTCACCCCCCTCTAGGCCAAATTGGTCCTTACAAGTGGTATCAGAGCAAGGTTACCCCTTTAAAGCTTAATAGCTTGGGTAAAATGGCCGAGGGAATAGGATTAGCTACAGTAAGTGTAAGAAAGGTTCCTGTTTTTTATGGCACAAATTATGCTTATTGGAAAATTAGAATGAGATGTTATCTTGAGGCCGTAAGTTATGATGTGTGGAGGGTTATAGAAAGACCTTTGCCTCCACGGGTCATACTGTAAGGGCAATCCTCATCTTCGTAACCTACACTGAGAGATAAGGAATTTGCATTTGATGCTCAAGCTAGAAATGCTATCTTTTCATGCCTTAGTGTCAAGTTTTTGATAGAGTTAGTAATTTGTCAACTGCCTATGATATATGGACGACTCTTCAAGAAATTCATGAGGGTACCTCTGATGTAAAAGAGGAAAGATATTTTGTTGTCAGGGAAAAATTTGATCAGTTCAAAATGCTCCCTCATGAAAATGCTAATGATATGTTCTCTAGATTAAACCCCATTATAAATGAGCTTAATGGTCTAGGAACTAAAATTGATGATGTTGAAGTATGCAAGAAAATGATCAGGGTTCTACCTCGAGCCTATCACAGTCTAATCACTTATCTATCAAATAGTGGTGATCTGAAGAAGTTCACACCCACTGAACTTTTGGGCAAAATATCAGCTCATGAGTTTACCTTGAGTGATAAAGTTGAAATCAAGAAGAAATCTATTGCTCTCAAGGCCAAAGAAAAGATTCAAGACTCTTCTGATGATGATGAAGAAGAAGAAGATACATGCTATGAAGAGGATGAAGATGTAAGAAAATTGGCATTACTCATGAGATCAGCAAACAAAATCATGAGAAGGGTAAATGCCAAAGGTAAATCCTCTAATCACTTTTCAAAAAGAAACCCTTTCTGTAACATTGTTTGCTTTGAGTGCAATGAGAAAGGACACATAGCTGCCCGATGCCCAAACAAAAGCAACAAAAAGGGCAAGAGCAAAAACAAAGATGATAATGATGAAGAAAAGGCTCAGGAAAGCTATAAGAGAAGTTATCACAAGAAGAGCTACTGACAAGGACACTCTTAAAGTTCTTCCACACCTTTCCCACCACTAGGAAAGCATACCATCTCAGTGCGTGCAGGGCGTCTTCTAGGAGCTCGAACGATGCAAAAATTTCTGTCACCAGGCTATCGTGCTCCTTATCTGTTAGCGTCTTTCATGATGGATAGGTGATGGGGACCCTTTCCGGTTCAACGTCCCGCACAATGTTCGGAATGCTGCCGCTACCTTAGGAGGTGGTGCGGTAGGGGCCCCTTCCTGCGGATCGACCGCCATGATGGTATATTGGCTCTGGGGCCTTATACTAAGCCCTCTTGGACCGCATCTCGATTTTCCTACGTTCGGCTCATTAGATCTATTCGGCGACGAGGAATAAGGGGACGCCATCTTCTTTTGAACTAGGTTGTGTTAGATCTTCAAAGATCAGGCGAGTTGGTAAATCAGCAATTCATAGACAGTCGTAGAAGAGAAAAGAAAGTAAATTTAAGAGTATTGTTTAGAACAAAGAAATCAACAACCAAAAAGTGTTTCTTTATTCTTTAGAACAAGGAAAAAGATTAGTTCGCTCCGCTCTCTTTGTTAGAAGAGTATTGTTCATAGTTGAATTTTTTGCCTTTCTTAACAACATTTTATTGGATATCATGTTGGACAGTTATTATTAGCACTTTATTTGTGGGAAGAGAAATATTTTTGTCTGCTAGGAAGATTATATTTATAAAAAGATTTTTATGTTCAGAATAAGGAAAGAGAAGAGATCAATTTGCACAACAGTATAGATTATGAATAGAGTGCTCTCAAGTGTCGGGTTACTAAAGGTACGTTAGACCTTCAGCCTCCTCGTCAGAAAGTGTAGGGCTGCTACACCTAGGGTCAAATAATCACAATTGAACTTAAATAATTAACTAAGCAAATTAGGCCTTGAACTCTTACCTTCCTAAATTATGCTACGAACAGTGAGAAGGTCCCCAAGATAATAAAATTGTTTGGCCCCTTCACGTGCAAGATCCCCAAGACAACTAAATTTAAAAGCTAATATTGACTAAAAGGTTCTTAAAGTTCATATTACTGCAGATTCAAAATTTTGATCTTATAAATTAAGTGCAAATACTTGGTAATGATATTGGCAGGTTCAATCTCATAGTTCAAGGCCTTATTTACTACTGAAATTGTTTAAATCACTTCTGGAGACCCTAATTACATCATCGAGTATTCAAAAGGTAATAAAGAGTGAGAATGAGTCAAAGAACCAATTAAGAGTTCGGAGAGTATGAAAAGGTTACAAGCTCTTTAGTCATAGATCATGAAAGCTCAAAACTAGTATGATGCTCAACAGGTGCAATAAAGGTCATTTTCCAAGTATTATTATTGTATAGAACCAATCATTATCCAAACAAGTGCAAAAAAGGTTAAACAGTGAACATACTACAAATAGTCCAGAACAAGACCTTCTAGTCCAGAATAGGAGGAGAGTTAAGAACAATTATTACAGATTTCAAATCATACAAAAAAGGAACCTACTAGTATGCTACAAAAGAAATTTCACAATCAACCAGCTAATTTGTTCCAGAGGATAAATGTCTCAAATGTCAAGGCAATTTCAGTTTGCTCATCATTTTAATTTGTCAGCTAGATTGTTTTCTATTCTTAGATGTGACAACCTAGGAAACAAATTGGGGCTAATTTCTCAAAAGAAATGGTTTTACATAAGCTAAGCTCCATCGTTGTGAATTATTGATTTCATTCTAATGCTTGCATGCTATTCCAATGGATGAAAAATAGAAAATGTTGCATTCAAACATATTATAAACATTTGGGGGGGAGATGGTAATCCAATTGATACTGCTAGCTTGTACCATATGTGACCATAGTGTGTTGTTCATGGGTTCATGCACACAGCCACACACTATATACCATGAATCTATGAAAAAAGAATCTAATTGTTTACCAAATTCAATGAGAAAATATATAATATGTATATGTAAATAACACTAGTTTAACAGACTGTGATTCAACTGGCTCGCTGCAATAAAAAACACTAGTTTAACAGAACAGATCCAAGAAGCGACTAACCAGGTATTCAAGCCACAATTTAGCTGCACCAATCAAAGTAAACCTACATTTTTCTTTGAGTAGAAGAGGAATTATTTCTCTTGATAGGGCAGAAGCAGTGATTGAGATAACTGAATGGGTTGACGTTCCAAAGAAGAATTTGACGCTAGAGAGTAATGGCACCAATCATAAT